>CP054674.1:16251676-17664176 GCA_013348765.1 Carpinus viminea
TTTACAAAAGAAATGGGAGGTATTTATAGGCTAAATTTAGGGTTTCAGCACTGTCAGGTCAGATAAGTGTTCGATCACACTAGGTGCGCTGAACGCACTCGTGCAAGAATTTCGCATCGATGGGCATAATTGAGTTCGAACGTAAAACGTACGTTCAAGCGCACTACTTCAGAGCTGGCCAAAACTTGTGAAATGTGATTTTGTAGATCTTCAAGATAGCTTTCCAATGACACCAAGATCACCCCAATCGAGTTATACAACTCAAGATATGGCTTTTAGTGGAAGTCATCGGTGCGAATCATCGCTCAACTCAATTTTGCCGCCAAAGCTCCCGAACTGTTTTAAGCCCAGAGTTGATGGCATTAGCCCCAAATGCAACTTAACAATCTGCAAAACTCTAAAACACCAAAACTAACCAAAATATTATAAATTAAACAAAGCTAAGAGCTTAACAAACATAAGTTAAAGGGGTTAAATATACAATATTTGACACGATCAAATACTCAAACTTACATTTTGCTAGTCCCTTAGCAAAACAAAATGAAAACACAATGAAAACAAGAAACATAAATCCACTTTGTGGAGAAACAATTGCATTTAGCGATGCAACAAGCCTTTTAAACCCTTAGGCATCCCTAGTGGATGAGTGAAGTCTCGTGAGGGTTTTCAAGAATGACACCCACAAACAATTATTTGGTACTATGTTATTAATGGACAAAGCCCTTCACAAAACACATGGTTCATACATCATTAGCAAATTTAATATGAACATACAAACCACATCATCCAGGTATCCAAACATCATTTTCACTCAAGGTTGGAAAATTGAGACAACACATGCTCTATGAAGTGCAAAGTGAACTAACAACAAGATCATAGGGTTTCAATTATTCTCAAAACGTGTATCCCCAAAAATCATAGTAAATGCAATGTGATTAAAACAACCGAGGCTTGAAATAAAAAATGCAATTTTTTGTGTAGGCTATGCAATGTTGACTCCCTTAAACTTCTAAATGACCTATGTAACAAGCGTTGGGCCAGTGACTCCCAAACCAGGTAGTTTTAGGGCACTAGATGTAGAGACATCCCTAAGGGCTTAATTACTCAAGTCAAAAAGAGTTACAAAGCCTAACTAGCCATACAATTTTTTAGCTGGAATTTCTCATCTTTTGACGCGAACACTCATTGCTTGGCCAGGCAAGAGGTCCGGTTACTCAATGAAAAACTCAATTTATTATATATATATTTTTATTATTATTATTATTATTTTAATAGCCAAGGTTTTCATCACACATTACATCAACCACAAATCTCAAGAAAAACACTCTTCAAGTCTAATTTCATACCCCATAGACCCTATGCTAGTGTACATGTGAAATATTAATCAAACAAGTGCAGTCTCTCTAATCCAACACATGAATCAAAAACTGAGATTTCTAATGATATGCAATGTTCAAACAAGTTAAACACACCAATGACAAACAATCCACAGTTATGATGTAATTTATGTCCAATCAACAACATAGCAACAAACTAAAAAAAAATTATATATAGACAAAAGCAAACAAAAAGATAGACATAATGTTTGTGCACACCCCCAAACTTAAATGACACATTGTCCCCAATGTGACAATAAATACATTACAATGGGATGAGAAACCAAAAACATACTAAGGCCAAGGCGCCCCGAACTTGAACATCAAAACACTCAAAGACTAACAGCAATCTTTTTCTCAAAGATCAAACATTAAAGGTTAATTGTCATAGAAACAAAATAAAACAAAAAGACAAGAAAATAAACAAAAGAAAATGACTAAAAATAAATAAATAAATAAAGTGCGGAAAATAAAAGTAACAAAACCGCGCCTACCCCGCTCATATGGGTGTCCAACCAATCCCTTCCATCCTTTCTTCTTAAAATATGATACCCTACGGAAGGATGTTCCGCCATCTTATGCAACATAAAAACTTGCTTCTAAAATTTCTCTTAGGACCACGATTTCTAGATTTGTGATCGTGTGTGAATCCTCAAAGATTGCTACATAAGACGGTTCTTTGAGACATTGAAAGATAAAACTTGTGGTGAATGATATGTCTCGAGAGGATTGTGACAAATGAGTGAGCTTCAGGACTCACATCCTTGTCATTGGATGGATTTGGCGGGGGCTCAATTTGCTCCTCCATTTCTTCTTCTTCTTCCTCATGGTTATCAGCTCTTTCCTTACTAACAAGTGTGGTGGTGGTTTGGACATGCTCATGATGACGATCGCTGGGGCAATCCTCATCAATCATGTACTGCCCTCTCACCATCTCCTGACTTTGAAATTCCTCTTCCTCAATTCTATTGAACTCAGCAACTAGATGACCAAACTGTCCTTCCAACCTTTCAACTACTTTAGTGTTTGCCACAGTGGCATCTATGATTTCTTGACAAGGTTGGTTGACTATTTTCCTAAACTCCTCAAGTGTTTCTTCCAAAGATAGTTCATGGGAAGTAGGAATGGTGGGTTGGCAGACTAGTTCCATGAATTCCTTAAGCATTTCTTTCAAAGAAGATTGCTTAGGAGGATAGTTATATGATGGATAGGAAGAAAATTGGTTGTCAAACTGGATAATCAGGATTTTGCAAAATCAACTTGAGGAGCAAAATTTTCCATAGCATGATCATGCCACGAAAAATCAAAATGGTTGCTCTAGTCTGGGTTATAAAAATTTGAATTTGATTCAAACCCAGGACTGGAGAAACTGGTGTTCAACTGCTCATGAGAAAAATTAGAAAATTGTCCCCAATGTGGATAATCACCTATACTATGGTAAGGGCTGGAGCAGTGTAAACATGGTTCATGTGGGTAAAAATTGGTAGGGTTTGGCGTCTTACCGCTAGCGGAAACATTAAAATAATCGAACGGAAGACTCATGCTTCACCCAAAGCTCAAAATATCCCACAAGAAACAATTAACATACAAAAAAATAAAATAAAATAAACAAAACTAACAAAATAAACTAAAGAAATAACTAACAAAAACAATAAATTAATTAAACAACTAAAAATAAAATAAACCAACAAAACTAAAAACAGCAAGTAAATAAATAAAAAGAGGCGTAAACAATAAATAAAAATAAACTAATAATTAAACAAAACAAAAAAAATTAAATTAAATTAAATTAAAACTAAATGTGCGCTTGAGCACAGGAACATATGATCGAATGCAGATGATGAGTGCTATTTAGTGCTCTTTCACACCCCTTTATTTATGTTTGTTAGGCCATTAGCTTTGTTAATATTTAATAAATTGACTTGTTTTGTGTTTTGTAATAAATAGCCTTACATCACGCCTTGATCGAGGGAGCAAAATGGACATGAAATGATGAGAAGATTCCTGAAGCGTTCGAACGCATGATCTGTTCGAACACAGTGCGCACGCAGTGAGGATGAACGCATCCAGTACCTGCGCCTCATGGAGCCGCCTGGCGATTATCTCGTCGAATGTATGCTTGCGTTGTGTGGATAATTGGCGATTGAACGCATGACCTGCGTTGAACGCAGGCCTTTATCCGATGCCTATAAATAGCCCCTTGATCATTTGGTCGAGATTAGTTTTTCTTTGGGCGATTTTTAGAGAGTGTTTTGCCATTGTTATACACTCTTGCCTAGTTTATTTGTAAACACTTACTCTAAAATTTATTTTATGCATTCTTTCATTCTTATTTCGCTTTATTATTTAATGGGTGGCTAAACTCTTCAACTAAGGTTGAAGATGATGCCTTACCATAGTTTTATTTCTTGCTTTTACATTAAATGCTCTTAATTTCCGTCATTTAAATTTCTGCACTCGTCATTTAATTTCCGTGACAAATAGTTAAATGGTTGTCATCTTTGATGCAATCACATCATCCTACAATGTGTGTTCCAAGCCGGGTGCATGACTAGTAATAATTATTGATTCAATATCCACTGTGATCCAAGGATACAGTGGATGATTTTATCAATAAGAAATTACTTGTTGTAGCTCCTCAACGGTAAACATATTGTTTAGGTTTGACTTGTATCAAATGACGACAATAGAGTTGTGTTAAGGGTTTTAACTTTTAAGACGGAAAAATTGGTATTTAATGTATTAAGTTAACTTTTGATCCGGGTAAGGATAAATCTTTAACCTTAGTCATTTTTCCATTCATTAACCTTTCCTTAGTGTAGTTTTTAATTACTGCAAAATTAGTGTTCTTGAAACTATTCGAGCTAGGTTAAAGTAAATTTCTTAAGCAAACTACTACGCTATCGAGCTTCATTCGTTCAATTGCGAGTTAAATTGGACGATCAAATTTTGGCGCGCTGTCGTTGAACGTTTTTTTGTTTTAGTTAATATTGTTTTTAAATTAATTGTATTTTTCTACAAGTTTTATTTTTCTGCATTGTTTATCTGTTTATATTTTATTTTGGGTTTTAGTTTATTTTCCTTAATTTCTAGATTTTTTTTTAGCCTTTTTAGTGTTCTTTTGGTTTTTGGAAACATCAGGATCTGCAGTCGAAACGTGCTTGCGGTCAACGTCTGCCGCCTATTCCGACGGCGTTCAGGCTGTGAACGCCCATCATCGCTTCGCGTGTGCGAACGACTTGACTGAGAGCGCAGATGCATCTCGTCAACGCACTTGAGTTGCGGTTGAGCGACTTGAGAAAACTGCCATATTCTTGTCATGCGAACTAACGTCTGTCGCTGGCGCGCACCTCGCTTCTGCATCAACATACCAGAAGGCAGTATGTTCTGTTTTTGAATTCCTTTAATTTCAATTGATTGTTAGACTTATTTTAGTTGTTTAAACTGCCTATTTTGAGTAGTTTGAGTGCTGTGATTAGTTGTGATTAGTTTATTTTTCGTTCTTAGTTCTTTGCATGTGTTTTTGTTTTAGCTAATTAGTTTTAATTACTAGGTGTTTAGATTAGCTTGCTTTTTATTGCTGTTTTTATTTTAGCTAATTTTGTTCTCTGTTTTTATTCTTGGTTTTGTTTTACGCATCTGCTTATATTTGTTTCAATTGGTTTTATTTTGTTTACTTGTTTGAGATAGGTTAGTGTTCAATATGTTTTAGCTCTTTATTTTGCTGCATATCTTGCTGTTTTTAGTTTTGTTTTTCCTGTTTATTCGAGCATATTTTCTTCTGCTTTTTGCTGCCTTATTCTCTGTTTTTCTGTTATTTTTGTTGCATCTTTTTAGCTTATCTAGCTTGCTGTTTTCCTTAGTTTCTAGTTAAATTTTTGTTAGTTTATGCATGGTCGATCCTTGAACTTAGAATTAACACCACTAGATCCCGACTTAGAAAGAAACATTAGGAGAGCGCGTCAAGCTCGAACTGAGATGGGAGATAATCAAAGGGAGCCGCGGGTGGAACAGCATGACGAAAATCGGAGGGATGAGGAAGAGGAAAACAAGGAATTTGAAGATGCTAGAGCTGGGAACGGGGAGCATAGACGTATGTATGAGTTGGATTTCACGACAGCATTACATGAATTGTTTGCACCTACTGCGGTCAGTACCCATTCTTGCATAGTGTTACCACCAACTAATGCCACTCATTATGATCTTAAGCCACATGTGATTCAGATGTTACCATCTTTCTATGGCTTAGATCATGAAAACCCTTATTCCCATGTTAAGAAGTTTAGGAGTATAACTGCCACAACCAAATTTCAAAACTTCTCAGAGGAATCAGTCAATCTTTGACTTTTTCCTTTCTCCCTTCATGACAGAGCCACTGAATGGCTGGATTCCTTAGCACCTCGTTCTATTACATCCTGGAAAGAACTATTGAAACAGTTCTACCACAGATTCTATCCAATGTCTAGAGTGAATGATGCGAGAAAGGAAATTAGTTCATTTTCTCGATGAGGACGAAATTCACGAGTGTTGGACAAGATTTAAAGATATGTTGATGAAGTGTCCACCCCACGGATATGAGAAATGGCGTCTAGTTCAATTTTTCTACCAAGATTTGTCTCAAACCAACCGTAGCATGATTGAACTGATGAATGGTGGGACATTCCTGAATTTGACGGGAGATTTGGCATACAAAGCTTTGGAAAAATTGTGCCAACAAACCGGGATTTCTCCATTGTCGTGATAAATCATACGAAGGACAAGAGAGGAGGCATCCTGGAGTTAAAAGGTGAGAAAGAGTTGACTCAAAGGATGGATGCGATTGTGAAAAGGTTGGACGAGCTGAGTGTAGGAAAGCCTGTAAATGCCGTAAACACATTCCACAGAGAGAGTTGTTACATGCTAGCCCTATGCACCAAGCACAGAATTGTCCATCAATGACAGTTTTTGAGATGGAACAGGTGAACGCTTTCAACAACTTTCAAAAGCTGTCCAATGGGCCATATTCTAAAACATATAATCCTGGGTGGAGAAATCACCCCAATTTTTCTTGAAACAGAATCAACCTAACACCAATCAAGGGGGAGCACCACATTATCCCCCAGGATTTTCTTCTTACCCAAATCAAGGACGCTCGGCTCAGCCAGCGTCATCATCTTATCAAGCCCCCAACCAAGCCCAAGCCTCATCAAACCAGTCACTTGAAGATACCATGAGAGATTTTATGAAAATGATCAATCAATAAGTGACATAAGGTCTACCATGGTGAACACCCAGGCGATCTCAAAGTTGGAGATACAGATGGGACAGTTAGCGAATCACCTGGGTGAGAGGGACAAGGGAAAGTTCCCTAGCCAAGCAGTGAACAATCCTAAAGCATGTGGAAATTCATCAAATCAGGAGCATGTGCAAGCAATTGTCACTCTGAGGTCAGGGAAGAGAGTGGACAATAAGGTGGTGAACCTAGAAGAAGATGCTGAGGAAGAAGAGCAGAAAGAGGAAGAAGGTGACAATCAAAAGGAAGGAGATGCAAAGCCATCTACGGTCACCCTAGTTGTAAAGGAACCTCCTAGGGCGCTTGTGCCAAAAGCACCATACCCTGAAAGATTACAAGCGCCTCGGAATGGAGGGAAATTAGAGGACATTCTGGAGGTATTCAAACAAGTCCAAATAAACATTCCTTTTTTGGACGCCATCCAGCAAATCCCTTCCTATGCCAAGTTCTTGAAGGACTTGGTCACAGTGAAGAGGAAAACAAATGTCCCTAAAAAGGCATTTATGACCGAGCAGGTTAGTGCTATCCTACAATGCAAGTTACCCCTCAAGTATAAGGACCCTGGATGTCCTACAATCACTTGCATGATAGGAGTTAGCTAGATCGAGAGGGCACTGTTGGATTTAGGAGCAAGTGTAAACTTGTTGCCCTACTCGGTCTATTTGCAGTTAGGGCTAGGAGAGCTGAAGCCCACAACCATGACACTGCAACTTGCTGACCGGTCTGTGAAGGTTCCACTAGGAATAATTGAGGACGTTCTGATTAAGGTGGACAAATTTTATTTCCTCGTGGATTTCATTGTGTTGGACATGAAACCAGTTCAGATGGTAGGGACTGAGATTCCTGTGATTCTAGGGCGACCATTTTTAGCTACGGCTAACGCCCTGATAAACTGTAGGTCGGGGGTCATGAAGATTTCTTTTGGTAATATGACGGTGGAGTTAAATATTTTCACATCGTAAAACAACCACTCGATTATGACGATGAATCAAGTATGCTTGATTGAGGAGATTCTGGATGAAGTAATAGAAGAATCAAGCATAGAAGACCCTGGAAGCATGCCTCGCTGGTTTGGTGAAGACTTAGATTTGGATAAACGATGGAGCAGCAGAGGCACTTTGGAGACAGCTCCTTTGGAGAGCAAAGAAAAGAAGGAGACAGACGATCCCTAAAGAAGGAACTTAAGCCTTTACCGATAGTCTTAAGTATAAGTTCCTAGGTCCAGATGAATCTTTGCCATGATTATAGCTTGAGACTTGATAGATGCTCAAGAGGAGGAATTGTTGGGAATATTGAGAGAGCATAGGAAGCTATAGGTTGGACGATTGAGGACATCAAGGGAATCAGTCCCTCGTTGGTTATGCATAAGATACACTTGGAGGATAATTCCAAACCATCGAGGGAACCATAGAGAAGGCTCAACCCAGCAATGCAAGAAGTTGTGAGCATAAGTAATCAAGTTGTGGATCTTTGGGATCATCTATCCCATTTTTAACAGCAAGTGGGTGAGCCCGATACATGTTGTACCCAAGCGGGCTGGATTGACGGTAGTAAAGAACCAGGACAACGAGTTGGTACCAACTCGTGTTCAATCAAGATGGAGAGTATTCATTGACTACCGGAAGTTGAACGCTGCTACCAAGAAAGATCACTTTCCTCTTCCATTCATCGATCAGATGGTGGAGCGTTTAGTTGGGCATAAGTACTACTGCTTCTTGGATGGTTATTCAGGATATAACCAAGTCCCAGTGGACCCTGAAGACCAGGAGAAGACTACCTTCACATGTCCCTTTGGGACATTCGCCTACCGTCGTATGCCATTTGGGCTGTGCAATGCATTGCTACTTTTCAGCGGTGCATGATCAGCATTTTTTCCGATATGGTAGAGCGATTTATGGAGATCTTCATGGATGACTTCTCCGTCTTCGGTTCATCCTTTCAGGAGTGTCTAGACCGTCTCACGTTGGTGTTGGTGAGATGTAAAGAGAAAAACCTCGTGCTTAATTGGGAAAAGTGCCTTTTATGGTTAAGCGGGATTGTATCTTGGGGCATGTCATATCTCAGAGGCATTGAGGTTGACAAGGCGAAGGTAGATTTGATCTCTAACCTTCCACCCCACGTCTTTGTGAAGGAAATTCGTTCCTTCTTGGGCCATGCGAGGTTCTCTCGGTGATTCATCAAGGATTTCAAGAAGATCGCCAGCCCTTGTGTAGGTTGTTGGCCAAAGAGACCCCATTTGAATTTGATGATGAATGTGAAAGCATTTGGGGCTCGGAGGAGATTCGACGTCCACCAAAGGATTAGACCACCCAGTTGGGGAGAACCATTTGAGATCATGTGTGACGATCGGACTATGTGGGAGCTGTTTTGGGGCAGCGTTAAAACTTCCCCATGTGATTTACTATGCAAGGGGACTCAAACGATGCACAACTCAATTACTCCACCACGAAAAGGAGTTGTTGGCGATCGTTTTCTTGTTGACAAGTTTAGATCCTATCATTAGGATCTAAAATCATTATCTTTTCGATCAGTGCATTGAAGTATCTTTTCTCCAAAAAAGATGCTAAATCCCGTTTGATCAGATGGATTTTCCTGCTGCAAGAGTTCGACATAGAAATTTGGGATAAGAAAGGGACAGAGAATGTGGTGGCTGATCATTTGTCTAGATTGACTATGGATTTCAGTGAGGACGCCACACCCATCTCGAGACCTTTCATGAGAGCGATTGATGCATTGCTCACAATCCCGCACCTTGGTTTGTGGACATAGTGAACTATCTTGGTACCGACCAAATGCCTGTGCATTGGGGGCGACAAGATAAGGTCAAATTTTTGTCCAAGGTGAAAACCTTTCTTTGGGATGATCCTTACCTGTTCAAGTATTGTCCGGATCAGATCATTAGGAGATGCATACCTGAATTTGACCAAACTAATGTCATCTCCTTTTGTCATGATCATGCATGTGGGGGCCATTTCAGTGCAAACAAAACCGCTGCAAAGATTTTGCAGTGTGGATTTTATTGGCCCACCATGTTTGCAGATGCTCGTGCTTATTGCACTTCATGTGAGCGTTGTCAGAAACTCGGGAGTATTTCAAGGAGAAATATGATGCCCCTCAATCCCATATTGATAGTTGAGATTTTTGATGTATGGGGCATCGATTTCATGGGACCTTTCCCAAACTCCTTTGGGTTTCTCAGACATTTTAATTCTTGTTGGACAATGTGTCCAAATGGGTGGAGGCGGTTGCAGAAGACCAATGACCACGAGTTGTGGTCAAATTTTTTAAGGACACGATTTTTGCTCGGTTTGGTACACCTAGAGCGATTATCAGTGATGGTGGTACACATTTCTGCAACCGGATTTTTGAGCAAGTGATGAAGAAGTATTTCATCACACACAAGGTTGCCACCCCTTACCACCCACAGATGAGTGGGCAAGTTGAAGTGTCAAATCGTGAGATCAAACACATTTTGGAAAAAAACAGTGAACCCTAGCAGAAAGATTGGTCTTCACGATTGAATGACGCTTTGTAGGGCATATAGAGCATATAAAACACACCGATTGGGATGTCACCTTATCGGTTGGTGTCTGGAAAGCTTGTCATCTTCCGTTGAGTTGGAGCATCGGGCATCGGGCCATCAAGCGAGATGAACTTCAATTTTTGAAGGCCGGCTCTCAAAGGAAGCTCCAACTCACAATTAGAGGAGTTGAGGAATGATGCATATGACAGCTCGAGGAAGTACAAGGAACATATGAAGAAGGTTCATGACTGGGCATTTTGAGGAGATCTTTTGAGCCAGTCGAAAAGTCCTTCTTTACAACTCTTGATTGCATCTTTTCCGCAAATTGAAATCTCTGTGATGGGGCCCATTCATCATTAGGATATTTTCTCATGGGGCCATCGAGATAGAGGATCCCAAGAATGGTAACATTTTTAAGGTAAACGGACAAAGGGTTAAACCATTCTTGGAGTTGAGGAGTTCAGAGATTGAGGCTACTCTTTTGGAGGATCCGATTTACACTGAGTGATGTAGTCTCTTATCACGAGTCTGGCTGAAGACGTTAAACTTAGCTCTTGTGGGAGGCACCCCTCATTATGTTTATTGCTTTATTTTCTTAGTCAAATTTGGGAAAGCATTTTTTTATGCTATACCTAAATTGACTTATCCCTAGGTTAATTTCACATTGTGGACAATGTGCCGTTTAAGTTGGGGTGTTTGTAACATTTCTTTATTTTGTGTTTTTAAATACTTGTGTTTTTAAATATGTGTGTAAATGTTCGAGTGTTTTTGTAAATATTTGTAAATTTTCTTTTTGTGTGTGTTGTGAACATCTTGTATATTGTGTTTCCTTCTTTTGTGTAAATTTTTGTAAAATTTTTTTATTTTGTCTCGCTCTGCGTTCAACGTACTCATATCGTCAAAAGTATTCTAGGCTGCGGGCTCGACTTCACCGTGGTAAGTTCGACCAGACACCCAAAGACACGCACACACTCAGCACACTTGCGAACTTACACCTGAAGTTCAACGCAGAGCCTGCTTGCCAATGCAGCACGAGTGCAGTCAAACGCAGTTGCTCAACGCACTCGAGCCGTTCCAGACCTATTTTTAGGTCATTTCTTCCCCTTTTTCCCCATTTTCCCCATTCGGCCGTACACCTTTCCACTGCTCCTTCTCCGTTCCCCACTTCACATCACTCCCTAACATCCAAATCACCGCTGCCCATCACCTCCCAACCACCCCTCGTCCCACCGCCGGCCTTTCTCCGGCCATTCCACCCACCGCCGGCCGCCCATTAACCCGTTTTTTCCTTTTTTCCCCATTTTTTCCCAAAAACTCATTTCTCCAAATTTCTCCTTTTTTTCATTTTTTCATTGATTTTGGGCACAAATCCATTCTTGGATTGTGACCCATTGGTTTTCTGGTTGTTTGGATTTGTTTTTGCAGGGGGTCGGGTTGAT
This sequence comes from Carpinus viminea, assembly GCA_013348765.1. Classification (NCBI taxonomy): domain Eukaryota; kingdom Viridiplantae; phylum Streptophyta; class Magnoliopsida; order Fagales; family Betulaceae; genus Carpinus; species Carpinus viminea. The sequence continues at coordinate 16,263,287 of CP054674.1, forward strand.
TTGGAAGGGGTTTTCAAACCCTTTAGTTTTTGGGCGCCCACCAAGTGTTCAACGAAAAGCCTCAACCAAAATCCATCATGCCTAGAGGCTAAGGCACCACTTCTCGGTCCACTGGGACCCAAAGCATGGTCGCCAGGCTTCCCATTGAGAGCCGTAAGCTCTTATTGGAGAACACCTTTGCCATCAAAGAGGAGTTCTCCAATAATGAGGCAACGATTTGGGCCGTTCAAGAACTGAAGAGACGGGGCCTAAAGAGACTTTTCAAGCCCGTCGCCTCCACCGCTTATGAGCGCCTAGTCAGAGAATTCTACGAAAATTTGAGGTGTGAGTGCGACCAGCCCGATGTGCTTTTCTCTTCCATTAGCTACACTTCAGTGGCGGCCGTTCTTAAGTGTAGCCACGAGCCTCCTGAGATGGATATACCTTGGCTCGTGTGCCCTCCCATGCTCACCGTCGAGGACATTGTTGCCGATATGTGTGATGGGCAATTTGCGGACGGTCATCGAAATGCAACCAGCAAAACGAAGATTCCTCGGAATCTTTTATTCATAGACATGGTGCTTTATAGGAACGTGTGTCCTTTAGGGCACAAGACACAAAGGAGGGATCTGTTCCTCAGTGCTCTGTATTCCTTCCATAGGGGTTTCTGGTGCTCCATTCCCGAGATCATATGGCGGCAGATTCAGAAATTCTGGGATGGAGTGCACCATCGGGGAGCGGAGCACACGAAGACCTGGGGCTTGCCTTTCCCTTTTCTCATCACTCATATTCTGAGAAAGAAAGGGATTAAAGGCAATTCTACTGACGGGCCGATCACTGAGAGCCCATACTTTGGCCCCATCCAGTGGCGCCAAAGTCTATCCCACATGCCCAGAGCTGCCCCACAGCCACAACCACAGCCAGAGCCCGCACCGATGCCAGAGCCCATGGACATTCCTGAGATGGCAGATGAGCCAGAGAGCAGAAGGAGGCGGCGGAGACGAGGAGAGGAGTATGAGGAGGGGATCATGATCAGACGCTCGGATCTATTACATTTTCAGAGACCCTTGTGGACATACGATCTCAGATCGCAGACTTGCAGAGGATGCCGTCGAGAGCTCGAGGTCCGTGAGATGTTCGAGCCATCATGGATCGTGCTCCAGCAGGGACCTTCACCACCACCAGCCCCTTGACGTCTTCGTGACGTCTTGGTTTATTTTTCTTACCCCTTTGCACTACATTTATATTTTCTTTATCCGCACACTGTGGGCAGTGCGAGATTTGAGTTTGGGGGTGTTTTTATTATATTGTGCACTTTTTATTTTTTATTATGTAGTTTATGTTAATTATGGTTTAGTTTTCTTTGGGAGCTTAATTTTATGAACACATGATTACTTTGTGAAGGAAATTTTGATTGTGTTACTTTCTTTGGCAAAACTTGAGATATTGCATTTCAATTTGAGCACATTTGACACGTAGTATGTGGGATTAAATATTGAGTTTGGTCATGTTAGTTTTGTGAGCTTAAATGCAATTGGATAACATGTTGGGAAATAACCATGGTTTCTTTCTAAAAAAAAAATGATCATTTTGAACTTTCCACTGAGTAACCGAATCTCATGCCTCATTAAGCATTGAGCATTCGCGTAAAAAAGTGAGAAGTTAAATTTGATTAGCAAAGCTTCATAACCTTTTTGACTCGAGTTAGTAGGTCCTTAGGGGTGTTTTTTACACCTAATGCCCTAAAACCTTCTGGTTTGGGAGTCATTGACTTAACGCTTGATACATGGGTCAACTAGACAGCTTAAGGGAGCTACGCAATAAAAAAAAATGAAATAAACCATGGTTATTGTGTCCGATGAATGGTCTGATGAATTTGAGTGTCAAAGCATGCATGAAAACGTTTAGTGTTGAAATCCCCTGATTATGTGTTGAAATCACTTTCACTAGAATTGATTAGTGTGATGTCTCAATTTGCCATGTTTGTAGCCTGATTAAAAATTCCTTGAAAATTGTGAAGATGGTGTTTGTGTGATTAAGCTTGCTCTTGAATTTAAGCCATGATTGTTATATTATTACATGATTCAGAATAAAATGTTTGCACAAATGTTTGTGGGTATCATTCCTGAAAAACCCTCACGAGACTTCACTCGCCCTCTAAGGGAACTCCTAGAGGTTTAAAATGCTTGTTGCATGCGCTCAATGCAACCGTTCTCCCACGAAAGCGGACTTATGTTTATGGTGTTTTCATTCTTTGTTTTGCTAAGGAACTAGCAAAATGTAAGTTTGGGGGTATTTGATGAGTGCTATTTAGTGCTCTTTCACACCCCTTTATTTATGTTTGTTAGGCCATTAGCTTTGTTAATATTTAATAAATTGACTTGTTTTGTGTGTTTTGTAATAAACAGGGCCTTACATCACGTCTTGATCGAGGGAGCAAAAATGGACATGAAATGATGACGGCCGCGTCAGTCAACTGCGCCTCGAGCCGGCCCTAGCGATTATCTGCGTCGACCCGTGTCTCTTGCGTTCGACCATGATTCTTGGCGTGTTCAACGTAGGCCTTTATCCAGCATGCCTATAAATAGCCCCTTGATCATTTGGACGAGCTAGTTTTTTCTTTGGGCGATTTTTAGAGAGTGTTTTGCCATTGTTGGCCACACTCTACCCAGTTTATTTGTAAACACTTACTCTAAAATTTATTTTATGCATTCTTTCATTCTTATTTCACTTTATTATTTAATGGGTGGCTAAACTCTTCAACTAAGGTTGAAGATGATGCCTTACCCGTAGCATTTATTTCTTGCTTTTTACATTAAATGCTCTTAATTTCCGTCATTTAAATTCTGCACTCGTCATTTAATTTCCATGACAAATAGTTAAATGGTTGTCATCTTTGATGCAATCATAGTCATCCTACAATGTGTTCCAAGCCGGGTGCACGACTAGTAATAATTATTGATTCAATATCCACTGTGATCCAAGGATACAATGGATGATTTTATCAATAAGAAATTACTTGTTGTAGCTCTTTAACGATAAACATATTGTTTAGGTTTGACTTGTATCAAATGACGACAATAGAGTTGTGTTAAAGGGTTTTTTGTGTTAAAGGGTTTTAACTTCTAAGACGGAAAAATTGGTATTTAATATATTAAGTTAACTTTTGATCCGGGGTAAGGATAAATCTTTAACCTTAGTCGTTCTTCCATTCATTAACCTTTCCTTAGTGTAGTTTTTAATTACTGCAAAATTAGTATTCTTGAAACTATTCGGAGCTAGGTTAAAGTATAGTTAGTTTAATCTCAATATTAATTTCTTAAGCAAACGCTCCGTTTCTTGTGGGTTCGACTCGGTACTTGCAATCGAGCTTGGTTCATTCAATTGCGAGTACCTAAATTTGGCGATCGAACCGCAAATATGTAGCGGTATGCGTGCGTTCGATAACTAGGTGCGATCGTTAGCAATGGTGCACTACGGTTCATCGTAACAACATACTAAGCGGCGCTATGCAACTGACACGGAATAGACTCAAGTGCTTTCGAGCGCGAGTGCGATTGAATGCACTATCACTGAAATTCGAGGACTCAATAAAAAGCTAAAAGCGAAACCAAAACACTAATCTAATTTTTTTGGATTTTTTCTATACAAAAGCACAAAATAAATAAAATAATTGAACAAATAAAATAACTAGTAGAAAAATAAGATTAATCTAAGCCAAAAAAAAAAAAATCAATTTAAACAAAACAACGATTCCCCGAACGGCGCAAAATTTGTTGCACAAATCTAATTGTACTGAAATTGCACGAGTCATTAGCGATGTGGCGAAGTACAAGTGAGTCGATCCCACGAGACAATCGTGCCTTGTGTAGAAACCAATTTAAATTGCCGAAACTAATAATCTTAACCTAGTCCCAATATCAAACACATGGCGTGCAGAAAATTAAACCTAATTAAAATGCATTAAAATAAATAAATAAAACGCTAAGGTCCCTAATCTACCTGATACAATTTAATCAACAAATAAGCATGCTAATCCACATCCATCAAACAATTAGGCTAAAATGTATGTCCCATTCTCAGATAGTCCACACACCGTAAATGCGGCCTAGCTGACGCATGTTCTTTTGCCTTTACAAAATCTAGTCGAATCATACAATGTATTAACCCATAAATGGTCACGGCGGATATTGAGCGAGATGAATCATCCGATGTGTCGTTGACGACAACGGATATTGGACTCGCTTAAACTATCCAATGTAACCCGGATAAATCACAACACATATTGGACGATAAACGATCCATAAACAACAACCAATCACAATCTTGTCACGAGATTGTGATTGAATCGAACAAACGTTAAATTAAATGACAGAAAATGTAAACTAAACATGAATATATATATAAACAAATCCATAGTGAGGGAAATAAGAGACTAAATTAAAACAACTAAAAGCATTAAATATTAATGAAACTACACAAAGAATGACATTTAGAGGAGCTCAAAATGCCCAAACAGGGGAGTCCCAGCTCCCAAGGGCGCCTCCAAGCGGCCTCCAAGCGTTCCTACCCATTTACAAAAGAAATGGGGGGTATTAATAGGCTAAATTTAGGGTTTCAGCGCTGCCAGGTCAGATAAGTGCGTTCGATTGCACTAGGTGCATTCGAACGCACTCCTGCAAGAATTTCTGCATTAGATTGGCATAATTGCGTTCGAACACAAAAACGTGCGTTCGAGCGCACATACTTCAGAATTGGCCAAAACTTGTGAAATATGATTTTGTATATCTTCGAGATAGCTTTCCAAAGAAACCAAGATCACCCCAATCGGAGTTATACAACTCAAGATATGGCTGTTTTAGTGGAAGTCGTCGGATGCGAATCATCGCTCGACTCAATTTTGCCGCCAAAGCTCCCCGAACTGTTTTAAGCCCCAGAGTTGATGGCATTAGCCCCAAATGCAACTTAACAACCTGAAAAACACTAAAACACCAAAACTAACCAAAATATTAGAAATAAACAAAGCTAAGAGCTTAACAAACATAAGTTAAAGGGGGATAAATATACAATATTTGACACCGATCACACATTCTATGAGAATTCCCAACGAACTCACGAAGATCCATTTACTCTTTAATAAAAAAGTTGTCTCCACTCCATAGATCTCACCACAGCTTTGGTTAAAAGTTTTTGACAAGATAGCATCTACTCCAAGGAAATCAACTTGATGTATAGAACTCACCTCTTCGTCAGGATAGGTGTCATAGATTGGTGGAGAGGCCCAATCTATCGAGCAATCTTCCTCAATAAATCCATCTTCCTCCTCCTCAACCAATTGACTCCTAATCTCCACTGCCTCTCTAAGCACCTTTTTTTTTTGCTGATTTTTTCTATTTTTTCTGTTACAAGGAATTCTTCGGGTTGCAACCAACCTCGGAATTCCGGTATATTGAGTTTGAATCTGTTTTCCCATTGATTGGCATGAGCTTGCGCACAGTCTGATGTTTGTGCATTCTGTGCTCTGCAGAAGGGTCTCCAGATCCATTCCCATTATGACCATCCATGTTAGATAATTGGGTAGTGAGGGTTTTGATTTGATCCCCCAAAACCGTGAATTGCTCTTCCATGTGTTGTCCATATTCAGCGATAAATTTTTTTCCTGCCCCCATGTACCACAGTCTTGGTTGACGACAATTGGTCGTACCAAAAATAGTACTCGCCAATTGCACGAGTCGATTGTAGTAATGTGACTGTGCAAGTGCGAGGTCGAACCCAGAGAATCGTGTTTGTCAAAAACCAATTTTAAAGTGCTTAAATTAAACTTATCTTAACCTAGTTCAATATCGAACATGTGGCGTGCATTAAAATAAACTAAATTAAAATACAATAAAATAAAGAAATAAAAATAACTAAAGTCCCTAATCCACCTCACAATAAATTAATTAATATATAAACATGCTTAGCTCATATTGGTAAACATTTATGCTACAAGGCATACTACGGCGTTAACAGTTGTTCATATTTCCGCCTAAATGATGTAATAACTAAACATGAATATATATTTAAATATATAGTTAATTAAACATCCGCTCATCGATTAAAAGCAATGCATGTTCTAGTGTCACGCTAGTTCATGCATGCTTACGCCTCTATGCAAGTCCTATCGTGCCTATTGAAATAATCAAAACGCACCATTTGATTTAAAGACAAAACATGAAAGGTCTAGGTCCAAAGGATCCAATGTGAAAGTGATTTAACACTAACTACAATGGATAAATGGAAGCCCTAACGATGAAATGTATCCATCGGACTAAACGCTATGACCAAACAACTACGGCACAATCGATGCAACTTTGTCAAAATTAAACCGAAACGAACTAGCATGGCAAATAATAAACGGATTAAATGTAAAACTAACTATGAAAGCATTTAAGTAAATCTAAAGTGAAGGGAATAAGAGACTAAATAAAAGTAAAACATAAATTAAATAAATGACAATTTAGGAGGGATTTACAGTGGAAAACAGGGGGCTTTGGGCCCTAGAGGCACCTGAATAACCGATATGGGTGTGCGTCGATCGCGGAGACACTTGCGTTCAACGCACATAAATGCTAGGTCGGCTGCACGCGTCGTTGCCGTGTCTGCGGCGTCCATGGTCTTGGCGTCCGTCTTCTTCAAGGCCATGCGTGCAACCTTGTCTGCGCGTCCGTGTGCGTTGAGCGCACAAAGCGCGATCGAACGCACTTTATGTGTTCTTCACTGAAATCCACTTTCTTGCCCTCGCTAGCCATGGTTTAATGCAATGTCCTGCACAACACAAAATACTAAAAAACACTAAAAATGATTAAATATTAACAATGCTAAAGGCCTAACGAATATAAATTAAGGGGTCCAAATAAGCACTTTTTGGCACCGATCAACAATGAATGTTCAGACCATCCATGTCGGCTAAGTGATCGATGGGGACCCCATGTTAGGTGCGCGCACGCCCCTTCTTAGGCACAGTTAGACCACCAAACCTCTCCTCCATGTGCCGCAAACAAATCGCCGATTGCTCCTTACGTGATGTCTTCGTATGTACGTATACTTTGTTCATGTCTGTTAGATGGTTGCTCCTCCCCATTCATGGAAAGTAATTGAGCTCTGATACCAACTGATGCAGCGTGACTTAGTGGGCTGCAACAAAGAACAACAAATACGCAGCAGATAGATAATTCTAGATCGTGAAACTATCAATGATCTAAGAACTCTTCTTGAAAATCTAGATACTCTCTAACATTTTGAAGGAAAAAGAGGAATAAACTCAAGTCTCAGTATTCTCATTAATAAAAATCAATAATCAATAACAACTGTCTTTTCTAGAGGCTATAAACATGTATATATGGCCTCAAAACCCAAAACCTGATAAAATAGGAATTATAGACTCCTTAAACCTAATAAACACATAATAAAGATAAAATACGAAATTCAAATACAATAATAAAAGATAATATAGATAGATTGACGATAAATCCAATCTACATCACAAAGCTTTTCACACAAACATATGGTTCATACATCATTAACAATTTTAACAATTTTAACATACAAACCACATCATCTAGGCATCCAAATATCATTCAACTTACGATTGGAAAATTGAGACAACACATGCTCCAAAAAGTGCAAAGTGAACTAACATATGCTCATGGGGTTTCAATTTTTCCAAAGATGTATCCCAAAATTCATAGGGTGGAACATGATAAAAACAACTAGGCTTGAATTGAAATGCAATTTTTATTTTGTGTAGGTTGTGCAATGCTTGACTCCCTTAAGCATCTAAATGACTTATGTAACGAGTGTTGAGCCAATGACTTCCAAACCAAGAGGTTTTAGGGCACTAGATGTAAAGACATCCCTAAGGGCTTAATTACTCAAGTCAAAAAGAGCTACAAAGCCTAACTAGCCATACATTCACTTAGCTAGAATTTCTCATCTTTTTACGCGAATACTCAATGCTTGGTGAGGCAAGAGGTTCGATTACTCAATGGAAAGCTCAACTTATGATTTTTTTTTTTTTTTTAAGCCAAGGTTTATCATCACACATCACAACCACCAAAAAATCTTAAGAAAAACACTTCTCAAGTCAAATCTCATACTTCACAGACCCTATGCTAATGTGCATGTGAAAAAACAATCAAACACGTGAAGTCCCTTTAATCCAACACATGAATTGAAAATTGGGATTTTTAATGATATGCAGTGTTCAAACAAGTTAAACATACCAATGACATGCAATCCACAGATATGATGTAAGTCATGCCCAATCAACAACATAGCAAAAAAATTTTAAAATTTTAACAAAAACAAATAACACAAATAATCACAAAGAAAGGCAGAAGTGTCTACCCTACCCCAAAACTAAAATGGCACATTGTCCCCAATGTGTCCAGAAATACAATACCGGAGGAATGTAGCAAGTTAGGCAAAACGTAAGAGAACTCTCCCCCAAACTTGAATGGCAAACACTTGACCTAAAAAACACAAGAAAAACAAAACAAACAAACAAAATCAAATCACAAGGAAAAAATGAGGGGTGCCTCCCACAAGCACTAAGTTTAACATCTTCAGCCAGACTCACCATAGGAGATGACAATTACTCTACATAACTTGGATCCTCCAACAAATCTTCTCCACCTCCATACTCCTTAACTCCAAGAATGGTTTTAATTTCTGTCCATTCACCTTAAAGGTGTTACCATTCTTGGGATCCTCAATCTCGATGGCCCCATGAGGAAAAATTGTCCTAATGATAAATGGGCCTGTCCATCGGGATTTTAACTTCCCTAGGAGTAGATGCAGCCGTGAATTGTAAAAAAGGACTTTCTGACCAGGCTCAAAAAATTTCTTCAAAATGCTCTAGTCATGTGCCTTCTTCATCTGAGCTTTGTACAATCTCACACAATCATAAGCATCATTCTTCAGCTCCTCTAATTCATTGAGTTGGAGCTTCCTTTATGAGCCAGCCTTCAAAAGATTGAAGTTTAGCTGCTTGATGGCCTAATATGCTTTATGCTCCAACTCGATGGGAAGATGACACGCCTTCCCGTCCACAAGCCGATAGGGTGACATCCCAATCGGGGTTTTGAATGCTATCCTATATGCCCATAGTGCATCACTCAATCGTAAAGACCAATCTTTTCTATTAGCGTTCACAGTCTTTTCCAAAATATGTTTGATCTCTTGATTTGAAACTTCAACCTGTCCACTTGTCTGTGGGTGATATGGAGTGGCAACCTTGTGTGTGATGAAGTACTTCTTCATCAACTACTCAAAATCCTGTAAATGCTTACCTCCATCACTAATGATTGCTTGAGGTGTACCAAAACAAGCAAATATAATGTCTTTCAAAAATTTGACCACAACTCTGTGATCATTGGTCTTGCATGCAACTGCTTCCACCCACTTGGACACATAGTCCACAGCAACCAAGATGTACAAATAGCCAAAGGAGTTTGGGAAAGGTCCCATGAAATCAATGCCCCACATGTCGAAAATCTCAACAATCAAAATGGAATTAAGGGGCATCATATTCCTCTTAGAAATACTCCCTACCTTCTGACAGCACTCATAAGATGTGCAATAAGCATGGGCGTCTCTAAACATGGTAGTCCAATAAAATCCACACTACAAAATCTTTGCAGTGGTCTTATTTGCACTAAAGTGGCCTCCACAAGCATGATCATGACAAAAGGAGATGACATTGGATTGGTCATGCTCAGATATACACCTCCTAATGATCTGGTCAAGACAATACTTGAATAGATAAGGATCATCCAGAAAAAGGTCTTCACCATGGACAAAAATTTGATCTTATCTTGTCGCCCCCAATGCAAAGGCATTTGGTCAGTGACAAGATAGTTCACTATGTCAGCAAACCATGGTGCAGGATTGTGAATCAATGTGCATCATTTGCTCATCAGGAAAGGTCTTAGAAATAGAGTGGCGTCCTTGGTGATATCCACAGTCATCCTAGACAAATTATCTGCCACCACATTTTTGGAACCCTTCTTATCTCAAATCTCTATGTTGAACTCTTGCAGTAACAAAATCCATCGGATCAGGCAAGATTTAGCATCTTTTTTGGAAAAAAGATACCCCAATGTTGCGTGATCCGTATAGATGATGATTTTAGATCCTAACAAATAGGATCTAAACTTGTCTAGCACAAAAACAACTACCAAACAACTCCTCAGTGGTCGAGTAATTTAGTTGTGCATCGTTCAAAGTCCCGCTTGCATAGTAGATGACATAGGGGAGTTTATCAACACGCTGCCCTAGAACAGCTCCAACTGCATAATCTGAAGTGTCACACATAATCTCAAAAGGCACATCCCAGTTGGGTGGCTGAATAACTGGTGTGGACATCAGAATCTTTTTCAGAGCCTCGAATGCTTGCTTACACTCCTCATCAAATATAAATGGGTCTCCTTCGCTAATAACTTACACAAGGGCTTGGCGATCTTGCTAAAATCCTGGATAAATCACCTGTAGAAACTTGCATATGATAAGTGCCAAAATATTCATCTTTTAGCCCTTAATTTACATTTGTTAATTTCTTGGTTTTTGTTATTTTGTTTCATTTTATTTCATTTTTGTGTTTTCTGTGTTTTTGTAGGTTATGGAAGAAAATGAAGTATTTCTAGAAAAGTTCCAAGCTTAAAGGGCAAATTAGGAAGACCTAGAAGATGTGGTTAAGTTTAACCAAATGAAGGAAAAGATTAAATCGGAATTGGAGTCAAAATCGGACTGGATTCAAATTTGGATTCTGCACATGTCTCGGTATTTTGGTCATAACTTTCAGCTAAAATATCAGATTGAGATGATTCCAGCAGAATTGGAAAGCTAACTCAAAATTATACAAACCATTGTGAAATATAATTTTCCCAATTCGGACTGCCACAGTGCCAAAATCACCCCACAATATAGGAACCCAATTCTGAAAGAATCCTTATCCGATTTGTACTAGGATTATCTCCTAATTTGAATAGGAGATATAATTTGGAATTTCCCAGGTTTACTAGGGTTTCTAGGACTCTCCTAAAGCCTATGAATAGACCTCTAAGCTTCACAATTTGATATACAATTTCAGAGAGTATAATTTGGAGGCTACTTCTAGGAGCGATTTTCGGTTCTTTCTTTTCCTTTTTCTTTTTAGTTTTATTTTAACTATGTGTAACTAAACCTTTCAGTAGGGCTTGATTGAAGCCCTGATCATGTTTATATTTTAATTCAATATTGGCACCTTTGCGATAATTGCATGATAATATTTAACTTGATTACTACCTGTTTTCATGAATTTCTCATGTGTGTCTGCCTGATCAACATATGCATGTAGTATGGACTTGTTAGTTAAATCAATTTGGATGGCTAAGTCTTGGGTTTAACATAAGTAACAAAAGTAATCCATGCCGGGTTCTTGGGTTAATCAACATGGGAAACCAGGAGTATATACTATGCCCTAGGTCTCATGTGGTTGTCGGTTTTCGCAATTCTTTTGCTTTCTTAGAGAACAACTTAGTACATGCCATGCTAAATCCTTTAAGAAAGAAAAAAGTTAGATTATACGCCATGCCTAATTCGTTGCTTAGGAAAACCAATAGCTAAAGGAGTATACGTCATGCCCTTAGTTGACAACCATTAAATATTCATCATGTAATTTAAGCACTGGCATATTGTTTTATTATATAAGCATGATTAGTGGTGGAAATCAAAGCCCTTCTCCTTATCGTTATTGAATTAAAACTCAATTTTTCTCTCTTTTATTTTACCTTGCGAAATTAATTTTAAGCAAAATTTACCAATCCCTGTGGGATCAATCTTGCACTTACACATTATGCTACACTTTTGACCTTGTGCACTTGCAAGTAAAATTGTGATTATTTGCCTATTAATTTAGGTAGATAATTTCACAATAGCATAGCCCAAGAAGAGCAAATTTCCTTCACAATACGTGGGGGTGGAAGGTTGAAAATCAAATCTACCTTCGCTTTGTTAACCTCAATACCCTCGTGAGATATAATGTGCCCTAGTACAATTCCCTGCTTAACCATAAAATGGCATTTCTCTGAGTTAAGCACCAGGTTTTCTCCTTGCACCTCACTAAAACCAAAGTGAGACAGTGAGGCACTCTTCAAAAGATGAACCAAGATGAGAGAAGTCATCCATGAAAATCTCAAGGAAATGTTCTACCATATCAAAAGATATTGATCATACACCGTTGAAAAGTAGGTGCATTGCATAACCCAAAGGGCATGCAATGGTAGGCAACATCCCAAAAGGATAGGTGAATGTCATCTTCTCCGATCTTGAGGTCCACGAGGGACTGGTTATATCCAGAATAACCACCCAAGAAACAATAATAGTCACGCCCAACTAAGTGCTCCACCATCTGATCAATAAATGGGAGTGGAAAATGATCCTTCCTAGTGGCAGCATTCAATTTACAGTAGTCTATGCAAACTCTCCATCCAGATTGAATACGAGTTAGTACCAACTCATCATCTTTGTTCTTTACTACCGTCAATCCTGCCTACTTTGGCACTACATGAATTGGGCTCACCCACTTGTTGTCAAAGATTGGATATATAATCCATGCATCCAACAACTTCATCACTTCAGTCCTTACAACCTCTTACATAGCTGGGTTGAGCCTTCTTTGTGGTTCCCTCGATGGTTTGGAATTCTCCTCCAAATGTATCTTGTGCATCACCAATGAGGGGCTAATCCCCTTGATATCCTCAATGGTCCAGCCAATGGCTTCCCTGTGCTCTTCTTAAACATCCAATAGTTTCTCCTCTTGAGCATCAGCCAAATCCGACGCTATAATCACAAGCAGAGACTCTATTGGACCTAGGAACTTATATTTGAGATTGTCTGGTAAAGGCTTAAGTTCCTTCTTGGGGGGATCAGGTACTACTGTCTCCTCCTTCTCACTGCTCACCAAAGGAGCAGTCTCCAAAAGTGCATCTGCTTGCTCAATTAACTTATCCAAATCTAAGTCCTCTCCAAACTGAGCAAAGCATGCCTCGAGAGGGTCCTCTATGCTTGATTATTCAATAACTTCATCAATAATCTCCTCAATCAAGCATACTTGGTGCATTTGGTCATAATCTAGTGGTTGTTTTCTGATCTGAAAAATATTCAACTCCACTGTCATATTCCTGAAGCAAATCTTCATCACCCCCGACCTACAATTGATTAGGGAGTTAGCCATAGCTAAAAATGGTCGCCCTAAAATCACCGGTATTTCACTCCATAAGTTCAGAACCAGCTCTATATCAAGCATAATAAAATCCACGAGGAAATAGAATTTGCCCACCTTAATCAACACATCCTCAACTATTCCCTGTGGAACCTTCACTAACACTCGTGAGTTGCGATTATGTAATGGATGTGGGCTTCAACTCTCTGAGCCCTAACTGCAAATAGACTGAGTAGGGCAACAAATTTACACTTATTCCCAGATCTAATAATGCCCTCTCAATTTGACTAAGTCCTATCATGCAAGTAATAGTAGGACACCTAGGGTCCTTGTACTTGAGGGGTAACTTGCTTTGTAAAATAGCACTAACTTGCTCAATCATGAATGCCTTCTTTGGGACATTCGTCTTCCTCTTCACTGTAATCAAGTCCTTCAAGAACTTGGCATAAGAAGGTATTTGCTGGATGGCGTCCAAAAATGGGATATTAATTTGGACTTGTTTGAACACCTCCAGAATGTCCTCTAACTTTCCTCCTTTCTTAGGCACTAATAATCTCTCAGGGTATGGCGCTTTAGATACAAACAACCTAGGAGGTTCCTTAACAATAGGTGTGTAGTAGATGGCTCAGATCTCTCTCTTCCTTGTTGTCACCTTCTTTGCCTTCTTTCGAAGGACTGCTTCCGGCTTTACCACATGGTTGTCCACTTGTTTCCCAGGACCTCGAGACAATTGCCTACATATGTTCTGACTTAAGGAATTTCCACTCATACATGCCTTAGGGTTGGTCACAAGCTGGCTAGGAAACTTCCCTTTATCCCTTTCACCAAGGTGATTGGCCAACTGCCCCATCTACATTTCCAACTTGGAGATTGCCTGGGTGTTCACCATGGTTGCATTCTTCACCTCCATGGTTGCTTTCTTCACCTCCTGAATGGCCTGGCTATTTATCATTGTGGAATTCCTGAGCTTTGTGCCATCTAACCATTTGATTGGATGAATGTATTCAGGGTAGACAATGTGTCTTCTAGAGTTGACTGTGGTGAAGATGCAGGGGCTTAGTGAGCAGATGTTGATGCTGGCTGAGCCGAGCAACCATGATTGGGATATGACAGAGGGAATCCTAAAGGATATTGATTTTGACCTTGATGTAAAGCTCCTCCTTGATTCGTGGGTTGGTTCTGCTTCCATGAGAAATTAGGGTGATTACGCCACCCTAGATTGCATGTCTCAGAATATGGCCCATTGGACTACTTTCAAAAATTGTTGAAAGCATTCACCTGTTCCATCGCTTGCTCGAAAAATATCGGCATAGATGGACAACTCTATGCTAAGTGCATAGGACTAGCACAGAAGGAACAACTCTCAACATTGAAAGTGTTTGCAACATTGATGGGCAGACCTATATTGAAAGCATTAAGTCTCTTGACGATCGCATCCATCCTCAAGTTCAACTCTGTTTAGCCTTTCACTCTTGGATGCCTCCTTTCTTGGGGTTTCGGCGATTTATCTCGACAACTCGTAAAATCCCTTTGTGAGTTGTTAGCCAATTTGTCCAATGCTTTATAAGCTAAATCTCCCATCAAGCTTAAAATGCCCCCATTCATTGACTCAATCATGCTACGATTGGGCTAAGCCAACCCTTAGTAGAAAAATTGCACGAGTCTCCACTTTTCATATCCATGTGGAGGGCATTTGATTAGCAGATCCTTGAAACGCTCCCAACACTCCAAAAACTTCTCTTCCTCCTCCTGCGTAAAAGAACTAATCTCTTTTCGGGCCTCATTTAATCTAAACATTGGGAAAAACTTATAGAATTTACTCAATAAGCTTTCCCAAGATGTAATAGACCTGGGCGCATTGGAATTCGACCATGCCGTGGCTCTATCACGAAGAGAAAAACGAAAAAGTCTAAGATAGACTGACTCCTTAGAGAAGTTCTGGAACTTGGTTGTGGCACATATATTTCTGAACTTCTTCACATGGGCATAAGGGTTTTCATGATCCAGACCATAAAATGACGGTAAAAGTTAGATGACGTGTGGCTTTAAATCAAAATGGGTTGCATTGGTTGGTGGCAATACTATACACAAGTGGGAACTAGTCGCAACTAGTGTGAACAATTCTTGGAGTGATGTAGTGAAATCCACATTATAAGCTCATATTTGCTCCACGTTCTCCTCTCTTGCATCCCGGTACTCTTGATTGCCTCTTCACGGGCATTTCTCTCGTTGTCCCCCATCTCAACGTGTGCTCTTTGCACTCTCCTAAGATTTCTCTCTATGTTAGGATCTAAAGGTCTTAAATCTACATTTAAGGATCTCTGACCATGCATACACCAATTAAGAAATTAACTAAACTAGAAAACAATAAACTAACTAAGCAAGTATACACAAAAATAGAATAAACAGCATAGCAAAATAACAATAAAAGAACAACTAAAACAAATTAAAAACTAAATTAAAATAAACTAACTAAACAATAAACTAATTAAACAATTAATGAATTAAAACTAAGCAATCTAAACAAATATTAACAAATGGATAACAAAAACAGATTAATGAAATAAAATAAAATAAAAACAAACTAGCTTAAACAATTAAAATTTAAAGAAATAAAAAACTAAACAAATAATTATTTAATTAACTAAAATAAAAACAAACTAATTAAACAAATAAAAATAAACTAACCAAAACTAATCAACAACAAAAAAACAAACTAAAAGCAAACATATTAAACAATTAAAGATAAGCGATAATTAAACAAAACAAAAAATAAAATTGAACACATCTGCCTTGGAGTACATTGGTGCATGTAGAGATCTCGGCGCAAGTTGGTGTGATCAATTGCAAACAACACAAATGTAGCAGTCTCTACGTCGCTCAATTACAAGCAGAGGTGCAATCAAGCATAACACTACATTGTTTGCATGCATCAAAAAGGCGCTCATGCAACTCACATTACTAAGTGGCCGAGACATGTGGCGAGTTGGAATAGGCTTGTGCGCTCAATCGTAAGTATTGCGCTCGATCTCACTATCACATACCGATTTTCCAAAAAAATTAAGAAACTAAGAAAAGCAGGTCAAACACTAACCTAAAAACTAAAAAAAAAATTAACAAAAACACAAAAACAACTAAAGAACAGAAATTAAATACTAGTAGAAAAATAAAACTAATCTAAAAATAAAATCAATTTCAACAAAAACAACGGTTCCCCGGCAACGGCGCCTAAATTTGATGTACTAGCAATAGTACAAGTCGTGTGCAGTGTAGTATTGCAAAAGTATGAGATCGATCCACAGGGAATCGCATTTTGTTAAAGAAACCAATTCTATGTCTAGATTAATTATACTTTAACCTAGTTCCAAAGGTAGGTGTTTGTGTAGAACGTAAACATAAACTAGATTAAACGCTTTAAAATCAAATAAAGAAAATGACTAAGGTTTAAGAATCCGCCTCACCAAATCAAAAACACATGTTAATATGCTAAATTCACTCATCCATCTATCGATTTCACTTTATGGATACTCTATTGCCATTATGGAGGCTAGTCGAACTATTCGATGTATTTACCATATAAAGAGTCACAACAAATATTGGTTCGAGATCAAATCATCCACTGTATCGTTGATCACAGTGGATACCTCGTCTCAACTCAATCATCTGATGTACCTCCTGATTGGAATACAAAGAATGTTGGACGTTGATGAACCATAACAACAATCAATTGCGACTTTGTCACTAAATCAAATTGAAACGAATAAACAATATTTAAATGATGGAATTGAAATGAACTTAATGTAAAAACATGTATAAAATTAAAGGTGAGGCTTCATCTTCAACCTTAGTTGAAGATTTAGCCTCCCATGCTAAGGAGAGACAAAATAAAAGTAAAAGTAAGCATTAAATAATTAAATGACGAATTAAAGGCTTCAAAGGAAGAATACAAAGTGTTTCTACCTTAAGAGGCTACTAAAAAATGTAGGTCTCAAAAATATACAAGAGAACCTATTTATAGGAAAACTTAATGTGCTGCCAGGTTAGTGGGTGCGCTCGATCGCATCTGCAGGTGCACTTGATCGCATCTACAGGTGCACTTGATCGCACATGCATGACCACATAGCAATGAAAGCGATGGAGCTAGGGCGATGCGCATTTCTCGGGTCTATGTGGAGTGCACTCGATCGTGGCTCCTTGGGCTCGAGCGCAGGTGCACTCGATCGCACCTAGTGTGCTCGAGTACACTGGCAAGGATCTTCCATTCAAACTTCCACCCTTAAACCACACTTTGATGTTAACGACCTGCAGCGCAATAAAACACTATAAAAAACACAAAAATCATTAGAAAACAACAAGGTTAAGAGCTTAACAAACATAAATTATGGGGTCTAAATAAACAAAATTTGGCACTCATCATCTGCAAAAAGAAGATGATGGATAGCTGAGCAGTTTCTTGCTATCGGTAGACCTTGTAAGGAACCATTTCTTTCTTCTTTGAGCATGAGCCTTGATAACACTTCAGAACCCAAAAAAAAAAAAAAGGGATAAAGGATCTCCTTGTCTTAATCCTTTGCCATGGAAGATAAAACCATAGGGCTGCCATTAAGAAGAATGGAGAAAGAAAGCCTTTTCCAAATTAGCCAAAAGGAAATTCCACTCCATTCTATCAAAAGTCTTCTCCAATCCATTTTCAAAAACATGTAACCTCCCTTCCCCCTCTTGGATTTGAAGGAATCCAGGAGCTCATGAGCCAATATAGTATTGTCTTGAATGTTTCTCTTTGGCACAAATGCAAACGAGAGGGAAATAATCTTTGGATGGAGAAACTTCAATGTGTTGGCCAAAATCTTGGATATAATTTTGTAGATAATGTTACAAAGGCTAATTGGCCTGAATTGATGAGCTGTGTGGGAGCCACTTAGTTTAGGAACTAAGGCAATGAAGGAGTGATTTTGGCCATCCCAGCCTATTGTGGAGAAAAAATGCTCAATGCAGACCAACATCCTTCTTAATCGATGCCAATATTTCTTGTAGAAGAGAGCTATAAAACCATCGGGACTAGGAGCCTTTGGATCCAAGACTAGTTAAGGCTTCCAAAATTTCTTCTTCAACCGTGGAGTGCTCAATGTAATATTTTCTTCATCGAAATGATAGGGAAGAACAAATCAAGCATTTCTTTCTTAATAAGAGGGTTTGAGGAGGTGAAAAGATTGGTGAAGTGGGAAACAAAATTTCCACCTTTATCTTCTCTAAAGGACACCCAAACTCCTGAGTCTAACTTCAGGAAGTTCACTACATTAGGCCCTCTTCTTATCAAAGTTGAAGTATGAAAGTATTTAGTGTTTAGATCTTTGCAGGTCAACCAGGTTTCCCTTGATTTGGATCTCCACAGAGACTCTTCTTTCACCAAGAGGTTTTCCAAATCCAACTTTAAACTTACTTCAAGCTCAAAAGAAGAAGAAGTAGGAGAAACTTGTTGGGTAGAGTCAATGAGGTTTAGAGTTTCGTTGATCTTCTTATGAATATTACCAAAGTATAGGGAGTTCCACTTCAAAAGAGCAAACTTGGTATTATTCAGCTTCTTTGGGAGACAAACAACAGGGTAATTAGGAATGAATTTTTGAAGCTATCTCAATGACCGACCATAAAAAGGGATCACTGGACCAAAATTCTTCAAATCTAAAAGGCCTAGGTAGAAAATAAGAGGTGGTGTTTGTATTGAGAGAGATGGGGTTATGGTCTAAGTTAAAGGCAGGGAGATGTATCAATGAGAACTTAGGGTGGAGATGGACCCAAGAAGGAGAAGCTAGCCCTCTATCCAACCTTTCTTTAATGTTTTCCAAGCCTTTTCTATTGTTATTCTAGGTGAAGCAGTTTTACAAATCCTCGTCAATCATTCCAAAATGATCAATGAACTTTCTAAAGAACAATTTGATGAGCTAGCAGCAGGTCTTCCACACCTGTTTTCTCATATTGATCCAAAACTAAATTAAAGACACCAATGCAAAGCCAAGAGGCTTTAAAACCATCATCAATAGCAAAAAAGGTTTCCCAGAAGTCTAATCTGTCACTTCTGTTTGGGGGGCCATAAACACAAGAAAAAACCCATGGGGATTGAGGGGGATTAGAATAGCACCATGCTGAGATATTGTTCTTATTAGAGGTAAAACACTTAAGGTCCACTCATGGGCACCATGATAGAGCTAATCCACCACTTGAACCAGAAGCAGCCACTTGGGACATAAGAAAGAAGCCAAGTCTGTTCAAAGCAGCAGAGACTTGGGGTGGGAATTTTGGTTTCATAAAGGAAAAGGATATTAGGAGATTGATCCCGGATCAATCTCCTCGAGTTCAAACCACAACGGGCTTGGAAAGCCCCTTGCAGTTCCAAGAGAGAATTCTCATTGCTGCTGGGGAGGCTTTACAAAGCCCCCCTTTTTCTTTGATGTAACTTCGGACTCATGAACAACTGAAACCATTTTGTTTTTCCCTTTCTTGACTTTAAGCAAGGGTCTTGCTGGAGATTTCTCAAAGAGGCCAGGACTAAACATAGGAGTTTTGGCAAGGGTTATGTCAGGGTTCAACAATCTC
Source organism: Carpinus viminea (assembly GCA_013348765.1). Lineage (NCBI taxonomy): Eukaryota > Viridiplantae > Streptophyta > Magnoliopsida > Fagales > Betulaceae > Carpinus > Carpinus viminea. The sequence continues at coordinate 16,283,100 of CP054674.1, forward strand.
AATTGAAACTCAGGGCCTTTTTAGGTGAGAGACCAATTCAATGAAGCTTGGTCTCTTCTTCATCACCAGTGTATGTGGGGGGAGGAGATGAGGAGGGTTATTTAGTGAAGGAATAGTATTTTCATTAAGTGGGGACTTTTCTTGAGCAGTAGTGGGTGCAACAATGAGGGGTTTTTTTAGGAGACCCAGTGTTATAAGGGGATTTTCTGGTATGTTTATTTAAGGAGTGACTTGGTTTGGCGGGAACAATAGGTTTGTTTTGGTAGGTAGTAGCCATTGAGTTCAATTTTTTATTGGCTACTGACTTGCAAGGATCACTATCTGTGGGCCCTTACTGAGATGTAACTACTTGGTTGGTTTCCAAAGAGGAGTTGGGGGTGGACAAGCTAGTTGAGGGGTTTAAGTTTGCTGAGAACTGTTTAACAGGCTTCTGAAATAGGGACAAAGCCACTAAATTGCTCTCGATGGTATTGTCCATATTTTTGGCTGAGGTGAGATAGGACAATGTGAGAGAGGACTAGTGGCAAGCTTGGGGTTATGGGACCAAAGAGCGGAGTTTTGAGGTGTCATGGAATTTTGGGAACTTGTGAAAATATTTTGAATGTTTGCATAGGGTTGAGAGCTTGTGGAACATGGCGGTTTGAGAAACTTTTCTCGTGAAAAAGATGGAGTTTGGAGATTTTCAAGGAGGTTTCCAACAATTATGGTTGTAGGCATATTAGAAAACACATTAACCTTTAGAGAAATTAGATACCTGAGGATTTCTTTCCTTTGGCCTAGCAAGGCAAGAGAGTTGTTTGTGGCCAATCTTACCACAATCAATGTAGTAAACATCCAACCTTTCATACTTCAAACTTTTCCAAGCCATCACTCCTTGTAAAGTAGAAACCAGGATTCAAGGGCTTGCTGACGTCATTGGAGACCAATAACCTCAGAAAACTTCTGAAAGTGCCTGCAACTCCTTTGTTTTCATCCACCTTTACCAGCAGGCGAGCCCTTCCCCAATGGCAATAGTATTCTTGATGGTCATGTTTCGCAGTGGAAGTCCATGGACCTGAATTCAGAAAGACACTTCCTATAACGCCCGAAATTAATTAACTGGTAATTAGTTCCACAGTTCATCTCCCAACCTTGTTCCACTCTGAACAAGACTTTGGGACCACTACTCCTCGTAAAATAGAGAATACTAAGCAGCAGAAGTAATAAAATTCTATAAACATTAATCATTATAACCAGAGCATCTAGCTAAAGATCATCAAAGCAGCGAAAATCCACTATATACATAACATCATTGCAAGGGATCTATGCTAAAGCTTAATATGCAAGCATGCATCAAATCCTAACTCTACAACATAACTCAAAAGTACTAGTTACCATGAGTATCCGCTTAAGCTTGCAATAAGTCCTCAAGTATCTCCCGGATCGAATTCTCCACAAGACCGGATGCTTCACGGTATCCACTATCTATAATAGCATATTAGAAAACACATTAACCTTTAGAGAAATTAGATACCTGGAGGGATTTCTTTCCTTTGGCCTAGCAAGGCAAGAGAGTTGTTTGTGGCCAATCTTACCACAATCAATCTTTGTAAACATCCAACCTTTCATACTTCAAACTTTCCAAGCCATCACTCCTTGTAAAGTAGAAACGATTCAAGGGTTTGCTGACGTCATTGGAGACCAATAACCTCAAAACTTAAAGTGCAACTCCTTTGTTTTCATCCACCTTTACCAGCAGGCCGAGCCCTTCCCCAATGGCAATAGTATTCTTGATGGTCATGTTTTGCAGTGGAAGTCCATGGACCTGAATTCAGAAAGACACTTCCTATAATGCCCCGAGAATTAATTAACGGTAATTAGTTCCATTCATCTCCCAACCTTGTTCCACCAACAAGACTGGGACCACTACTCCTCGTGAAATAGAGAATACTAAGCGATAATAAAATTCTATAAACATTAATCATTATAACCAGAGCATCTAGCTAAAGATCATCAAAGCAGTGAAAATCCACTATATACATAACATCATTGCAAGTGATCTATGCTAAAGCTTAATATGCAAGCATGCATCAAGTCCTAAGTCTACAACATAACTCAAAAGTACTAGTTACCATGAGTATCCGCTTAAGCTTGCAATAAGTCCTCAAGTATCTCCCGGATCGAATTCTCCACATAACCAGATGCTTCACGGTATCCACTATCTATAATAGCATGATCGTACGTATGGAGAAAAAAAAAAGGAAATAATACAAGGGTAAGTCCGACAACTTAATGAGTATAAATTCACATGACGTACTCGTCATTGATTTGTGGATTCAATTATTTGTAAAACACATGCAGCATTATGAGATAGCAGCTTATCATGGATGTGATATATATAATATATGCATATGATATAGAGTAACAGTCATAGTTCAACAGTATGGTCTACCCGAGATATTATCCCTTCTCATCAAGGTTGACGCTGTCCTAAGGGACCTGTAGTACAATGCTAGTGACTACATAGTATATCGACGTAATACTAACGTTCAACCTTACCACTAATAACGCCCATCCTATATGACTATCCATTGGGAATGGCTAGATCTTGGTTATGAAACCATTGGATCCAAAGCCACACACACACACACACATATTGACCATAAAGCTAACCCCATGACCATTAAACCATACATGGTGTACCATGTCATACGATGCAATTAGTCTTATCACTTTTACATGCATAGCTTTACAAGTCTCATTATTATCTTATTAATCACAAAGGAGAGTCACCAGAGTTCCAAAATGTATTTCAAAATATGCTTTGATATATATATTGATCATACAAAAATAGCCAATTACATGAATCGTTTGTAGTAAAGTGGTTGTGCAAGTGCAAGTGTTGAATGAGAATCGGGGTTTAAATAGCCAATTTAAAATGCCTAAACTAATATTACCTTAACCTAGTCCCAAAATCAAATAGTTGGCGTCAGAAAATAAAGACTAAATTAAATGCAATAAAAACAAATAAATAAAAGCCTAAGGTCTAGAATCCACCTCACCACATTAATGAACATATAGCCATGCTTAGTTCATACTCAATAACGACTATGCTACTAGGCATACTCTGAGCGGTAACACATTGTTCATATTTCCGTCTATCAATAAAGCATATATGCATATACTGTTGTTATTACAAAATCTTGTCGAACTAATCGATGCAAACACTGTTTTAAGAGTCACAACGGATATTGGTCCAAAGACGAATCATCCGATGTACCTCCGGCTACAACGAATGTTGACATTTAATAATTTGTAAACAACAATCAACACACTTTTGTCACTAAAATGTATTGAAACGAATATACATAAAATTAAACGACAAAAAGAGCATTAAATTAAACATAACAACATAAACATAAATAAATGGAGAGGCTTCATCTTCAACCTTAGTTGAAGCTTAGCCTATAATCATAACAAGAAACAAGAGAAAATGAAAAGAAAGCATTATTAAATTAAACTATACAAAGATTGACGTTTAGAGGAGCTCAAGATTGCCAAATATGGGAGTCCTAGCTCCCAAAGACGCCTCCAAGCGTCCTCCAAGCATCTGGGTCCAGTTTATAAAAGAAAGGGGGATATTTATAGGCTAATTTTAGAATTTCAGAACTGCCAAGTCAGCTTAAGTGCGCTTGATCGCACTCAGGTGCGCTTCATCGCACTTGTGCATGAATTTCTGCATTTGATGGGCACAAGTGCACTCGATCTCTCGATGTGCACTAAACCTTGTGAAATATGATTTTGTAGATCTTTGAGTTAGCTTTCCAAATACACCAAGATCACCCCAATCGGACTTCTACAACTCTAGATATGGCTATTTTGGTGGGACTCGTCGGGTGCGAATCATCGCTCGACTCAATTTTGCGGCCAAAGCTCCCCGAATTGTTTTAAGCCCTAGATTTAATGGCATTAGCCTCAAATGTAACTTAGCAACCTACAAAACACTAAAACACCAAAACTAACCAAAACATTAGAAATTAACAAAGTTAAGAGCTTAACAAACATAAGTTAAGGGAGGTCAAATATACAATATTTGGCACCGATCATATATAATAGATATGCAATGCAGGAAAAGTAACAACAAAGCATCCATGTGAGTTTGTACTCACCCAGGCCGTAAAGCTCCTCCATGTAATTCGCTTGAGGCTCCATAACCTCAAATACTGAGAAAACACCTATCATCAGTTCTATTTCTACTAAAGCACAACTCTATAACTAGGAAACAGGAGCTATGGGATAGCTGGTGAAAATTGGATTTCCCTGTCACACTCTGGCCTAGGTTCGGGCTCAAGGCCATACGTCCACTGCGTCACAACGGGCTGTATCCACTATCCGCCTATTCTCTGACTCCTAAGGCCAACAAAGGCTTCCTAGGGCCTCCTAACACAAATCGAAACCTCCATGCAAAGCAACAACACTAAGCTAATGTAACGATAGCCTAAGCAAGATTAAAGCATAACTAAGCTAACAACTACAACTAGCAACATAGAACTATAATCGAGCAGCATAACGATGTAACTAAAGAGATAGGCAACTGAGCATTACCTCCTTGAAACGAAAATGCAAGAACCTCCACTCCACTAGCTCTGAACTCACAAAACCTCACAAAACACTCACAAACGGCCAACAAGTAGCCTAGGGGCAAAGAAGGGGGTTAAGGGGTAGATTTGGTTTACATGGGCAAGGGGGTGAGGGGGTATTTATAGGGCCAAAAAGTAGCAGATGTCCGGTCCTAAGGGCTTACGTCCAGTACTATTACACAGCGGTCCAAAGGTTGTCTCATACGTCTAGGTATTACCTGGTGATCAATCCCAAAAGCAGTGTACGTCTAATAATTTTAAGCGTACGTCCACTATACTATTCACAGAGTATAGTGTACTATCTACCAATGGACATCTAGTGGGGACCACCGTACGTCCGCACTATAGAAAATAGCATACATCCAGTGTTCCAACATACGTCTGCACTAAAAGATAAGAGTGTACGTCCACCAACCCTAGCGTACGTCCGATCCAGAAGTCTAATTCCCTAAAATGCCCTTATGGCAAATCCTAGTGACCCAAAGTCCAAATTAACCCCTTAACTAATCTATTTATGTCTAGTTAATTATTTGGGTCACTACACTTCCTGAAGTGAGAGATCTCTTAAGGTGGCAATGGGGGACTAGGTTTGGATAGCCAACAAGAATCCATTCACATTCCAAACATTGCTAAGAATTCTAGTAATATGCTCTTTTTCTATAAACTTGAACAAAAAATCATTTGGCCTCAACACAGCAAAGGAGAAAGGGTTAGCAAAGAACCAGGCTTTAGTCAAGGCAGCATTCACAGTCTGGTTGTTTTGGGATTTTTGTGAGATAAGTTGACCTACTCAAGGTAGCAACTCAGAGGTGACCAGTTCATAGGGTAAGGTTTCAAGTTGTGTGGATGGATCCTCCCATGAGAGGGCTACTGTTTGAGCAATGAGAGTTTCTATGTCTTGAGATGAAGCATCCATGATCTGAGAGAGCAGTAAGGATAGGATAAGAGGGTAAGAAGAGAAGAGTTGTAGGAAGCTGGGGAGTAGATGGAGTAGGGGAGGGAAAAGAGAAGAGAGCAGGTTGAAAAAAAAGACTTGATAAGGTGATAACAGACAGGGTGATAACAGCTAAGAAGAGGTGAAGAGAACAACAAGAATAAAACAAAGTAGTAAGAAGAAGTACAAAACAAAAGGTCAAAAGCAAAGCTCTAGAAGAAGGCTAGTATTAGTAGCAAGACAGTAGTAGAAAGGAAGAAAAAGTTCAAAGAAAGTTTTCTTAGGGGGAGTTCTTTCGAGTAGAGAGAACTAAGCTTTTTACTCTTGGACATGCCTCTTTCCGTATATAACTTACTATTAATAACACAACACTTCTTGTTAAATGCGTTATTTTTTTCTTCTTTTCTTTGATATGCTAAATTAGAAAATAGCAAATAATATAAGATTCTTTAGAAATGAATGAAGTGGAGATCGACAGTACTATAATGGGAAAGGTCATAATCTTCCTAATGTGAACTTATAATGGGAAAAGTAATAGCTAATCATGACACTCTTTTAGTCTTTTCTTCTACTTTTTATTTTTCTTTAGGGTTTCTTTTTCGGAAAGAAGAAACTCCTGACATTATGGTGCAACCTAACAATCCACCATATGTTAAGGTAATTGTTTACATGAGGCCTTTAGAATAGATTATGTCTGGGAACCTAGGGTATGGCACACTCTTAATTAAGTGTTTTTTATTTCATTGAAAGTAAATTATCCCAAAACTTCTAGATAACCTAGATAAAACTTAAATTCACCTAGATAACTTAGATAACCTAAATAATCATATATAATGTAGGAATTGAAATTAATTAGTTTTTTTAATGTACATAGTAACGCTATGGACAAGAGTTGGATGACAAAGTCTAGGATATCAAATGAATACAGAGATGTGTGTAGATCATTCGTGGACTTCACAATTTAGAATTGTAAGACTCCAGATGGACTCATTTTTTGTCCGTGTAAGACGTGTCACCTTAACAGGTGACACACTCTGGGTGTGGTATACGACCACTTGACAGGGGGGAAAGGAATGTGGCCCCAATAGAAAGACTAAATTTATCACAATGAGAGGCCTCAAGGAGCTCCCGTTGAAGGCACTAATTTGACTCGATCGGCTACAGATGCAGGTGCAAGTACAAATGAGGGTGGCAATATGCACGCTATGTTGCATGATTTATTTGGCATGCATGATGTCAGGGAAGACAACTATGAGCCTCAACTCGAGGTGTAGGGGGTGCTGAAGAACACATTGTGGATGATGAACCCTGACAAGGGTGACGCACAAAAGTACAAGGACTTGCTTAAAAATGTAGACAAGCCACTTCACGAGAAGACCAGACACAGCAAGCTTAGTGCCACGTACACCTATACAATTTGAAGTGTGTGGGTGAAGTTAGTAACATGATATTCTCAGCTATCCTTGAGTTCTTCAATCAGTTGCTGCCTGATGATGGTAGGGTTTTTCTAGTTAATACATATGAGGCCAAAAAATTCCTAAGGGACATGGGGCTCAGGTATGAGAAAATTCCAACATGTTGTAACGATTGTATGTTGTTTTGGAAGAACAATAAGGACTTAGACTCATGTGTTAAATGTGGACAATCTAAGTGGAAGGATGAAATTCATTTGGATGAGGATGGCCAACCTATATCGTCGAGTAAGAAACATTCGGTCAAGGTATTGTGGTGGTTTCCAATCATTCCAAGATTGCAAGGTTGTTTATGTTGCGATGCACAATATGAGATGGCATGTAGAGGGCCACACAAAAGATGCGTATTGAGGCATCCGCGTGGTGAAGCGTGAAAGACATTCAATAATTTATATCTGAACTTCTTATCCGATAGGAGGAACGTAAGGTTTGGCCTAACTTCGAATGGGTTTAATCCTTTTGGCAATATGAGCACATCCCACAATACTTGACCTATAATGCTTGTACCGTACAACTTACCTCCCTGGATGGCATAAAACAAACATCATTCATCTTATCTCTGGTTTTCTCAATCCCAAAATCACCTAGAATGGATATAGATGTCAACCTTCAACCCCTAATTGAGAAATTAGAGGAACTATGAAATGTAGGGGTATGCACATTTGATGTCTCCACAAAAAAAAAAAAAAAATTATGATGTGAGCACAGTTGATGTGGACAATTAATGACTTCCTGGCGTATGCAGATTTGTCAAGATGGCCTACAAGGGGTGTAAAAGTATGTCCTTGCTATATGTATTCAACAAGGTCGACATGGCTAAAATAAGGAAAAAAATATTGTTTATGGGTCATACGATACTTGCCCATGGATCATCCATTCAAGAAGAACAAACATTTGATGGTAAGCAGAAGAATAGAATGTATGAAATGCCAAGTGGAGATGAAATATTGAGATAGTGATGAGAAGAATTAGAAGACAACCCTGGTGTGGAAGAAAATAAAAGGGAAGAGGAATAATAAGAAAAAAGAACCAACGGCCGATGACATATTGTGGAAAAAGAAAAATATTTTTTTGAGGTTGCCATATTGGAAAGATAATTTGTTGAGGTACAACCTTGATGTGATGCACATAGAAAAAAAATGTGATGGACAACATACTTGGCACAATACTGGACATCAAAGAAAAAACCAAGGACAACCTCGAAGCACGTAAAGACTTGCAAGAAATGGGTTTGAGACCTAAATTGCATCCATTCACGGCCAAGAACGGGAAAATGTATATGCCACCAACTTGCCACACGATGTCAAGCAAGGATAAAACTGATTTCTTAAAAGTGTTTCGAGATGTAAGGGTGCCCGACGGTTATGCCTCGAACATTTCCCGATGTGTTTGACTCAAGGAATGTACGATGTCAGGTCTCAAGAGTCATGACAACCGCATACTGATGCAACAACTTCTCCCTATTGCATTGAGGGGATCCAACTTGCCAAGCAACTTGGTCAAGGTTCTGGTCGATATGTCTACATTCTTCAGGAGCATATACGAAACGACATTGACACCAGAAGCTTTGGACGGACTTCAGGATCACGTTTGTATTACTTTGTGCATGATGAAACATATATTCCTTCCAAGTTTTTTCACCAATAGGGTCCATGTCATCGTGCATCTTGTCCGTGAATGCCAACTCAATGGATTGGTGCAGTATAGATGGATGTACTCGGGAGAGGTAAAATTTGACATCAACATTTATTAATTCCCGGTAAACTTATTTAATTCATATGACTAAATGCAATGATTGATTGATCTTAATGAGTAAGAGCCTTGGAGGATTCAAATCTAATGTTCGCAACAAAGCGGCTCCTGATAGTTGTGTTGCGGAGGGCTACATAACAACTATGTTGGTGACATTCTGCTCGATGTATTTAAGTAATGCATCAACAGTTCACAATAGGCCACAAAGAAATCCCAATGGGTCTAAAGGGGTGGGAACACGATTTAACCTCAATCGAATCACAATGATACAGATTCACCGTTATATTATGTTCAACTTGGACAACTTCCATCAACTGTGGATGTAAGTCATTCTAATAGCATATGAATGTTATTTTTATCTTTTACACTCTTACTAGTGTACTAAAACAAACAGACTTTCAAATTGTAGGGCGCACATTGATACATTTAGGCAAGCTTCAAATAGGGGGCGGATGACAGACGATCAGTTGGAAACCCAACATTCTCAATGGTTTTGTGATTAGTATTGTGACTACATAAGACAAATGTTGAATATAAAATTTACTAAATCTCAAATTTGTTTCTCATTCCTATTCCTTAACTGAATTAATTAATTGTGCGTCTATGATTCTATTATGCCCACATGTCGATCCTTTGGACGATCGACAGAAGATGGAAATGGGGGAGAAAGAAACTGGTAATGCATTGTAGAGGGCCGATGGTCTCAACAATCCAATATAACAGATATGTGGTCAATGGGAAGATCTTTCACACTATTGCATATGATGTGGGAAAGAGGCCTCGAACAATGGCATGTGTGTGCATGCATTGTTGATGATAAAACGTACTACGAAGTTAACTCAAATAATTGAGGTGAGTACTAAGACCGAGCAAGTACATATTATTTAAGTGTGATTGGCGGACAACACAAGAGATAGAGGATGGAAGGTGGATAAGCATGGCTAATGCTAGTAAACTTCAAAAACCTTATCCATAGGAGATCAAATTCTTGATGAGCGTAGTGCTAACTTCCCAAGTCAAGCAAGTTTTTATGTCAAGGATGAAAGGGACCCTAATTGGGCTTACGCTATGAGGACCAAATCTAGAAATGTGTACGACGTTTGTCAGGGTCAAGGGCCTAATGATGATCAAGCAAATTACTACGAGAGTGAGCCTCTCTAGTTGGATTGTAATCATCATTATGATCCACATAAGGAGAACCTAGATTACGTCAAAACCGACTTACCACCAATTGAAGCATATGTGATTTCATAAAATTGTATATTTGTCTCCGCAAAATTAACATATTATGCTTCTTTCTGTTTGTATTTCTTTTTATTAGCCATTTTCCCTACATCTCATTTTTACTTGCATTTATTTTTGTTTTTGTAATGTGGCAAAAATGTGAAATATGATGAAAATATTGACTATTTTCATTTATTTTTTGAGTGGTTATTATGCAGTCATTTGAGTTTATGTGAAATATTTTTAATACCATTTTTCTTGAACTCTATAGATCGCGTTTAATTTAAATTACTAATTTTTTTATACTATTATGTATTTGTAATGCCATGAGATTAAATTTAAGACTTCTATGTTTTTATTTTATATAAACACTCACAAACCCACGTATAGAGAAATTATATGTATTTATGTGCTTTTGTATTTATATAAGTCAATATTCCCAATCCATTATATATTTATAATTAATTTGGAATGCGTGATGTATTTTGTAAGTAGATATGAGTATTCGTGGTGGGAAGACAAGAGCAAATAAATGACCATTTTCTGTGAGGCAAACGACGGGTGATGATAGTCAGTCTTGGGACAATCATACCCTTCTAATGCAACAACCAAGGTATCGACCAATACTTTCAAAGGAGCAAAGTCCATTTGACATCGATACACAGGACGTTGCTATCCTTACGATGCAACCAGAGCCATATAAACGGCCAGTACTTTAGATCACAGCGCCCAATCCATATAGTTGGGAAGGCATGGCCGAGATGGGATATATGGATCATACTCCTACGCATGATGATGTAGACGTGGAGCGGCCGGTGATGTACAAATTAAATGTACTCGCAAGTGCACGAGTCGTATGCAATATAATGGGGGTGCAAGTGCGAGGTCGAACCCATAGGGAATTGTATTCTTGAAAGCAAAATTAAATCTAAACTAATTAAATCCTTCTCTAGTTCCAAAATGGTTTTGAAGTTGATTTTGAAATTTAAAGACTAAAACATAAAATAAACACAAAAGGTAAAGTACTAAGGATGCGGAATCCACACTCACCAAATTAGAACAACAGATACTTTATGTTAATCAATATTAATCCGAAGTTCTCACCAATCAAATCTTATGTTTGTTTCACTATTTACTTCACAAATTAATCAAAACATTCCTTGTATCCATTCTTTACCCAAATCACAATAGAAATTCAATAATCAATTAAATCATTAGCTGTATCCGTAAATCACAGACAAATATCCAATCTATATTGAAACATCCATTGTATCCAGAAAATAAATCACAAGAAAGATCCAATCTTTTAATCAAGAAAACCAAGCAATTAATTGTATTGAATTATTACAAATCATCTAATGTATCCTTAAATCACAAAAGATATCCAAGATACATTCAACCCAATTAAAAGAAGTAAAACAATTAAAATATTAAACCATAAAATCGGACAATAGAAACTCACATAAAAATACTGTTGTTCTTCATAGGTGAGGCTTCATCCCCAACCTTAGTTGGGGGTTAGCCCAACATAAATATAAATCCTAAACTACAGAAAAACTAAATTAAAGAGAAGCTGTGAATTTTTGCCTCCAGGCTTGTATATCTTTTCTTGAATGCAGAGATGTCTATTTATAGGCTTAGAGAAGTCCTAAAAGCCCAAGTAAACCTAGATAATTCGGAGGTCAGTCTCCCTGTCCAATTAGAAGTCTGAAATCCGGATAAGATTCGCTCAAATTTGCGTTCTCATATTGTGGGACGATTTTGACAAAGTAAACGTCCGAATTAGGAAAATCCTATTTCACAATAAATTGTAGCATTTTGAACGAGCTTTCCACTGCCGTTTGAATCATCTCAATCCGATATTTGAGCAGAAAGTTATGGTCAAAACACTGAGACATGTGCAGAATCTGAATTTGAATCAAATCCGAAATTATCTCCATTTAGGGAAATTCCGATTTTCTCCTTCATTTGATTTGGTCAAGCTTAACCACATCTTCTAGATCTTCTCAAAGTATGTTTTATTCCAAGACTTTGCAATTTTCTCCTTTTAAGATGCAGTTTCTTTTCAGCAACCTACAAAACACTAAAACACAAATTTAACACAAAGCGTTAGATAACGACATAGCTAAAGGATTAACTAATGCAAATTAAGGGGTCCAAATATACAATATTTAGCTCTTATCAGCCGGTATCTCCACAAGAGGCAAATGTGGACGATGGTTCTGATACATACAAACCACAGCCCGATGACACTACCAGCAAGTGTTGGGTGTCGACGAGGTTTGGACGATAAGTAATATGTATGCTAGCCAGTCTTATTTATACGTATATATTTATATATGTTCTTAAAAATTTTATTAGTATTTGCTTTCATTAAATTTTGATAGTAAATTTCATAAAATTGTATTAGTTTAACTTTCATTATATTAAACTTACCAAATGCAGATGCAAATGATAAGTTTGAAGTGCTGAAAGTAAGTAATCACAGAGGGAAAAGGGTCGTATTGGAGTATAATGGTTCGTGGTAGCCCGTAGGAAAAAGCGAGTTAAAATTTAGACGTATGACAGGCAAGATTATTAGGAGCGATGCATTTGTCCGGATATCAGACGATTGGATAAAAGTACCAGAAAATACAAAGGAGGATGTTCATAGTTCATTGATGGTATGTGTAATTTAGATGTTATGAATCTATCATGCATAACATATATAATTTATTTTGTGAAACTTATATCTAAAGGTAAAAATATAATTTGAGGTCATTAATTTCTCAAATATTCAACTAATGCAAAAGCATTTCTACATCTTGCCTAGCTCGGATATTGTAAAAATAAAAAAGGACTTGTATAGAGACATGGACGAGAAGCTGAAGTTGTGGAGACACAAATTGAAATTGAAACTTGAAATTCGAGCTAACGATACTCCTGCCACAATGAAGGTGAGAGCAGGACAAATCCTTCAAAAATATGACCCTGAGGACGTGGACATATTGTTGGCAAAGTGGTGCAATAAAAAAAAATCAAGTAGGTCAATGTTTTAATTGTAATTGTGTAGTATTCTTAATTGTAATTGTTTATTTTTTTACATATTAATAACATAAGTTGTGTGTGTAAGAATATGATAAGCATATAAAACAAATACGAGGATTGAATAAGGCACCACATTGCACCGGCTTGAAGAGCTATGCAAGAGTGTCACACGAGGCGGTATGTTTGTCATACCCCATGCATATATAACACATCATGATTACAATATATTTACCGAAACGAGTTTATATTGTGGATTTTTACAAGGCATTACAACGAGTAGACCCTCTACACAAGCAAAGATTTACATCACAACCCATATCAAAAAAGGCGGTGGCTACCCAAATGAATTGGTCGAAGAGATAGTTGTATGCGTCTAACACCTTATCTTGAAACACATTTGTGTATTTTTATATTTATGATTAATACTTAGATAGTGATGATTGTGTGTATGTAACGAGCAGTTAATGATGGAGCGGCTACAAGAGTCTAAACGCCAAATTGGTAGATGGGCCCCAAGGACGATCCGATGGGTACCAATGATGCATACATGCATAGGCTCATGGCAATAAGTTGGAATACGCGGGTCATGTTTGTGGTGTGAGTAAGAATACTCTACTTGTGTGGGGTAATATTCATTCATATTATACACCATCTCAAGCAAGGTTGCAGAATCCTAGAAGCTCAATAGTAATGTCTAAAATGATTAAAAGAGCACTTCAAGCGCAAGAGGAGAAGCACAAGCAACAGATGGATGAGATGTTGGCCCAGCAAAGGGAGGAGCACAGAAATGGATGTGATTACTCATGATTACCACGTGTTGTTGCTAGATGGCATATATGAGGCCTGGATTCGTGTGCTTGAGGGGTCTAGACAAGTCGGCTCTGAGTCGGAGGTGACTATTGAGAGGGCTTTGCACAACTTAGATCCCCTATACGTGTCATTGTCAAATCATCTATAGATAGCCTATCAGGTAACAACATATTATTTTTGTTTATCACTTAATAACGCGATCATCTAGTGTAAATAAATATCATGTTAAGTGTTAATAATTTGGTACAATAATCAAATATTGTGCATGTATTTGTTAACCCACATGAATGTATATAACACATAGTAAAACCATACTATGCGTAGATGATGATCACAATGAAGCCCGACAATTGCCCTCGGCTGGACAAAAGTCGCGTCTATCAAAGTGACATTGTGAAAATGGTTTTACATATATTGCAGTACGTATATGTTCACTACTTAAATTTATATTTTGTTTATTATTTTGTGTGGATTATCATTGGAACTTGGTTGTTCTTGGTTGGTTTGGTTGTGACTGTTGGTTGGATATTTGCATATGTAATCTTAGCGTATTTGACAATTTGTTAAAACTGGTTAGGTTGGCTATCTTTGATCAGTAATGGAGATTATAGAAGTTTATTTATTTCATTTTTTGTGTTGGCTACGTTTTATATATGTACCATGCATGTCTTCCCATTGATTATTAGTTTGTTTTATTATGTACATTGGAACTTGGTTGTTATTGGTTTGGCTTGGCTTGATTGTGACACCAAGAAGTCTCCTAGCATTTATGATAAATACAAAATAGAAGTGTTACATACATTCAGAATATTTAAGAACAGAAAACCTTATGATTGAATTGAATTTGCATCTCTCTTACTTGCCTTGGATTGTACAAATTTGTTGGTTTAAACTTGTCTCATCTATGTTGGGTAACCGGTTCTCATAAGAAGAAATTAGTTTTCTTCTATTTGTTGCAAAATAAATTAATTTCTTTCGATTAGGCCCTTCCATTTCTTGCATATATTTTTAAAGTTGTTCTTGTTATGGCACTGAATACCAATGCTGCCCTACATTGCAGATTCCGAAATTTCCCTATAAATTTCGGAATGAAACTATTTTTATCGTAATTTGGTTACTACTAGTGGCTTCCTGATTTGTTTACAGTATTGTTATTTGTGGAGTTTAATTTATTTTTAAGCAAATGATGTTTGTGTCTAATATCATCTTATTCTTGTCTTTTTTTTATGAAGGTTACACCAAAATCCATTCGATTAAGGAAGAAAGACCTGGATGTCAACAAGCGTAAAAGCATGAGCAAAAATGGCTCACGTATTGGTTTCCCTTTAAACTTGTATTACAATTTTTTATGTTTTATTTATATATATTTGGAGATATATTTGTTTATTAACAATGTTGATGTATATGGACATTTTTACTTGTTAGATGATTTATGATGAAGACGGTTTCTATCTAATATGGATATTATTATTAATTCTATGCTTGTTAATAGAATATGCATGATGAATATTATTTAGGATGGATGGTTGTTTATTGAATATGATTCTAATTTTGGATGGATGGATAGATGGATATTGATTATGGAATATGAGATTGATAGGATATTGACTATAACAGGTGTGACGACTCCTAAATAACGGTTCGAATTATTTGAAATATTAAAATATTGATAATACAAAGAAAAAAAAAATCACCTTCCAAACCATTTGTTGACACGTCACCATATTTAGTGATGTGGCAAAGTTGCCACGTCACCAAAAGGTGATGTGTCAGAATTTGGCACATCAGGTCACTTTATTTTAGTGATGTGTCTAATTCTGACATATTACCAAATAGTAACGTGTCAAAACTTGACACGTCACTAAAATCCTAATAGTAACTTCTTGATTGCTAACCCATCACACACATTACCATTGGCACGTCACTAACCGTTAGTGACGTGTCAATGGTCTTGACACATCACTAATGGTCAGTTAGGCTTTTTGTAGTATGGGTTCTATATATTACCTTTATATGGAGGGGCCTTTATTTCAATTCTTCCCACCACGTTCCTATCAACCTTGTCATCTTTGAGTGATGTTATACACTTTTTTTTTTTTTTTTTTCAGGTTTATGTGGTGTGATAGTATTTCATGTCTAAAAATTAATTCATTTCAACTCTAAATATCTTCTTCATCTAAATAGCTTCAGGTTTATGTGTCTTTTGACTTGGACTTCTTCATCTAAATATCTTCCCCAGCCTCCTCCCATTAATTCTCCATCTTCCTACTTTCCTAGGGCTTGACAATTAGCTAAGAATGACTTCTTGGCCATGCAAAAAATGTTAGAATGTTATATCTCCATACCTCCCATTAATTCTCCATCTTCCTACTTTCCTAGGGCTTGACAATTAGCTAAGAATGACTTCCCAACCACGCAAAAAGTGTTAGAATATTATATTTCCGTAATATTTATATGACAAAATATTTCTATAATATTCTCAATACATTAATATCTTCCACATATATTATGGAAATAGTTGATACTGTATTCATTAGTGTAAATATGCTGGTTTTAAAATTATTGTATTTCCTTTCATTTAAGGCCTTATTCAACTATAAAATAGTCATTCTATTGTATAATTGAATACATATCAGAAATACAAATTTCTTCTATACAATTATCTTTCTATTGTCTTTTTCTACATAGTATCAGACCCACCATTTTCTTAGTGCCACTTTTAAACCTCTATTCCCCGTCCATACAGGTTTTTTTTTTTTAGTGTTCATTTTGGTGTTTCTTTTTGTTTCAACAATACACCAAATGGTCCCTAAAAGGTAGCTCAATCGGCTAAGACCACGCCTCATGAAGCGGAGGTCACTAGTTCAAATCCCCCCTCCCCCCTCTTGTGTAGTAGACATATGCCCAAAAAAAAAAAAACAATACACCAAATGCTTGTTGCAGTTTTTATTGTACGTGACATAAATTGTAGAGGTCTTTTACCTTAAAATCGAAGATTCTACAAAGAAAAGGGTTCCAAAATTTTCATCATGCACCTCCCTCTACCTAACACGTGCCTCCACGCATCGGTCACTCTCTCGGCACATTAGATTCATGCACCACACACTCGCCACACTACTCCACACGCAAGACCCATGCTACTCCACTGTAGTGCATCACACTAGATCCTTGTCCACTGGTCCATACTCCTTCATGCGCATCGCATTGTACCTGAGTAGTCCCTGTTAGTCCATATTAGTTTATGTGCATGCACCATACTTGATTGATGCCTGAGCCTGTACCTGCACCTCCGCCACACTAGATTACTACCTAGAGGTTTATTTATTTCTTTTTAATATTTTCCCTTTTCCAAAAAATAAAATAAAATGTTTACCAATCTTGATACTATTGTGCGTCTTATTGACAATATTTTATAAATGGTTCCAATTATATGTTGTTGTCTCAAAATATGGAAGTTTTTTTTAGAGGGAGAAAATTATGGAATTATATTTGTAGATGTTGATGCAATTTCCGGTATGGTGAACTCCTAGGGCAAAACGACATCGCCTGAAAGTATGGTCCTTGTAACTTGCAAAATAAAGCACGTGTTAAGTGGATGCACTGGGGGTTGGCCGGTCGTACCTCCTCCAATGCCTAAGTTAGTATCTATATGAGCTTAGTGTAAGACTCAGAGCAAGAGTATTGTTGATAGAGTGAACTCCCTATAATATTTGGAGTGGGGCTTTTTACAGACATCGGATGTGGAGGTGTTAACGGCGACCGAGCAAAGGATCCAGGATCCGGGTGTAACATTTGGTGAATTCAATGTTCTTGTTTGGCATCGATTACCGTTGAGGGCGAAACCACAGTTGTCATTTATTGGGATTCCAAGAATGGCGCATAACCGTAAAAGGTATTTAGTGAGCAAATCGTATACGCTTCAGAGATTATGCCCCAATCCGACCACGAGGATTGGGGAGGAGCTTTTAAGGAGATAATGGTTACATGCGGATTTAATGCACTGCTGATGTTGAAGCTAGTCTTAGGAGCATCCGAGCCAGTTGAGCTCACGCAAGGGGCGCTCCTGGTTTGGCGGCCCAATCGATATGAGCATGATCCTTCCATTAATGGACCCAAATTCCGTGGGGGATGGGCTTAGGGCCCAAGAAGAGGGACCCGATGATATTGGTGTAACAGTAGAGATGATACGGCACCCACACAAAAAGAAGGTGAATTAGTTGACAAATTTGCCAGTCAACTTGAAGATTGGGAGAGTGCAAATTATAGTATTATTTCTTGGTTTATCAACACTTTAGTTCCTTCTATCCACAGTCTACTCCCCAAGTTTGGTAATGCAAAGGTTGCTTAGGAGTTTTTGGCAAAGCGATACAATTGTACTTATGATGCCTTATTAGGGTTTTAGATTGAAACTAAACTTTATGAGACGCGTCAGAAGCTAGGTCATTCTATTGCTGATTTTTATTCTCAAACTAATCATCTTTAAGAGCAATTATCCAATCTTTGGAAGCAATTATCCACTGCAGATCCTCAATTGAAGTATTATGAAGATGTCGAAATATTTGCAAGGTATCAGGATCGTCGGAAGTTTATCCATTTCATGATGGCTCTTCTTGCGGATTTTGAACCAACCCTGGCTTCTCTCTTACACCACACTCCTCTTCCCACATTAGAAGCCATTATAGCACTTATTTCTGAAGAGATTCAATGGTCCACTATGCACTTGCAATATCCAGATATGGTTGTTGTTGTTGCATCTCAGAGTGTTCCTAAATTTCCTCCTACACGATCCATACCACAATCGTTCTTCAAGTAGTTAATTTGCAACTATTGCAAATAGCCAAGTCACTCTGTTGCTAATTGCTACAAGCTCCAAAATAGAAGCCAGTCATGGGCTCCTTTCCAATAGGCAACCATAATTGTTTCATTTGGTTCCTCTGCATCTACACCTTACACTGAGAACCCATCTCACTCCTCTGCTCTCACTGCATCTGACGCTGAGGCATTAATCCATCAGGCTATGTCTCGTTCTTCTACTACCTTGTATGTCACATCAAGTAAAAATTAATGGTTTATCAACTCTGCTTACTGTAGTCATATGATGAGGAGTGAGAATGAAGCATGAACCCATTTTGAGAACCTTAGTGAGAATTTTGCACACTATGCTTCAACTAGTCGTAAGTGACTTGCACCCAAGGCCCCAGAAGGCTGAAGGCCCTTTTGAGATAGGAAAGGCTAGTGTAAACCTCGAGATGGCCATTCTATCTTGAAAGATGGACCATTTTATAATATATTTACCCAAATAATAATAATAATAAAATAACTAAAAATAAAAATTCACTAAAAATAAAAAATATATTTTTATCAACCTCACCAAAATTGAGATTTTAACACCAGTTTGGGGGTATTAAGTTGACTTATTGACTTACTCAGGGGAATAAAAAATGGATTTAATTACTTGATTGGATTTCACGAGTCAATAGAGGAGGCTACGTATATTTTTTCTACAATACAACCTTAGTGCTCTTTCAAGTGGGATGAACAACAAAGACAAGTTTGATCAATCTGAAATGCGTGGGAGTTTTAACTGACATGGCATAGTATGTATACCTTGTTTATCACAATTTCTTTTTAACTTTAAATTACCTTGTATCAAATCTGTTCTAAAAGTGTTTTCAAGGGGTATCTCAATCAGTTGGAGGCCATGCTTTATAAAGCATATATTACAAAAATAAATAAAATAAATTTGATATTTCTACAGTAACCTACTTTTTGTCATGTCACTAAAGTACCACGTCAATAAAAACTTTATTGACGTGTTGAATTTGCCGCATCACTAATTAGTGACATGACACATTTCACACATCAATGAATAGCAACATGTCAAAGATTGCCACGTTGCTAAATTTGAATTCAATTTAATTTTAAAAAAAACTATATTTAAATTATATACATTAGTGACGTGGTAAAATATCACACGTCAATAATTATTGACATGTCAAAATGGCACGCCAATAATTATTGACGTGCCATTATTCCACACATCAAAAGTTAATTAATTAATTAATAATATTAACTATTTGTTTTTAAAAAAACAGTAGATAACAAAATTTAATTGGTACCTATATATGTGTATAATTATATCATTGTCCCTATTATATCATTTTTTTTCTCTCTATATATAATGATTATTTTAATTAGAATTAAATAATTAGCTTATTGTAGAGAATTTAACTTAAATTTAGTATAAACTAATTAATTAGGTTGTTTCTGTAAGAGATATATTCAAACCCACTAAAATTTTATAAAATTCTTGGAGTACATTATAGGCTGATAATTACAATAAGGTGCTTAATTAATTATTATGCAAGGCTTTCACAGTACGAAAACTTGACATTGATAGTATTTACATGTAAATTCTAGAGTATCAAAAAATCAAGTGATTTAAGAGCCATTTTATTTATCTATTTTTTTTTTTTAGAAATTAAATATTAATGTCTACAAGAAGATATCTCTACTAGGTGATATGTAAGTAGCATATTAGATATTTAAATAGGAAATTAAATTGAGACCTATGTTAAATAGTGTCAAGTGCTTATAAACATTTAAAACGATCTAAATCCGCAATTATTGACCTTAAATATTAAAAGAAAGGGGACGTAGCTGGCTTGCACCTTCCTGATGCGGTTTCTTCACGTGTCCACATGTGGCATGTCAAGAAATTCTTGATGTGCTACAGGTGACACGTCAAGAATTTCTTGATGTGCCACATGTGACACATCAATAAATAAAAATTTGAAAATCTTCTTAATAAGAGAAAAAAATGATATGATCACTTCTTCTTTTTTTTATAGGAAAAAATATAAAAAAAACCTCCCAAACTACCAGCCGTTTGCAATATAATTTTTGATGTGCTACAGGTGACACGTCAATAAATAAAAATTTGAAAATCTTCTTAATAAGAGAAAAAATGATATGATCACTTTTTTTTTTATAGGGAAAAATATAAAAATGCCCCTCAAACTACCAATCGTTTGCAATATAGCCCCCCAAGTTCAAAAGATAATAAAGTAGCTCCTAAACTACCAAAATGTATTAAAAGGCCACTTATTTTTTTTTATATTCCTATAATACCCTTATTCTTTTAACAAATAAAATAATTGTAAAAAAAAATAAAAAATAAACAAACAATTTTTTAAAAATTAAAAAAAAAAAACCAATGGGCAAATAAATACAAAATATATATATATATATATATATATATGTGTGTGTGTGTGTGTTTTTTAGAATAAATAAATAATTTAGACCAACTACAATGACTATTTATGTTGTATTAAAGTAAAATCAAAAGTACGGTTCTTGAGATATTAAAGAAAAAAAAAAAAAAACCAATTTAGTACCTATAGTCAAATTCTATTAAATTTTTTTTATTTTATTCATTAATTGATTTTACTTTAATATGACATGAAGCAAACAATTGGTAGGGCTTGATAATTAGCCAATATTTTGCATCTTCCTACTTTCCTAGGGCTTGACAATTAGCCAAGAATGACTTCCTGGCCATGCAAAAAGTGTTAGAATATTATACTTCCGTAATATTTATATGACAAAATATTTCTATAATATTCTCAATATGTTAATATCTTCCACATATATTATGCTAATATTTGATACCGTATTCATTATTATAAATATGTTGATTTTATGTGATTTTGAAATTATTGTATTTCCTTTCATTTAAGGCCTTATTCAACTATAAAAATGTCATTCTATTGTACAATTGAATACATATCAGAAATACAAATTTCTTCTCTACAATTATCTTTCTATTGTCTTTTTCTACATGGTATCAGACCCACCATTTTCTTAGTGCCTCTTTTAAACCTCTGTTTCATGTCCGTACAATTTTTTTTTTCTAGTGTTCATTTAGGTGTTCTTTTTGTTTCAACAATATACCAAACGCTTGTTGTAGTTGTTATTGTACGTCACGGAAATTGTAGAGGTCTTTTAGCTTAAAATCGGAGATTCTACGAAGAAAAGGGTTCAAAAATCATCGTCACACACCTCCCTCTATCTAACATGCGCCTCCACGTGTCAATCACTCTCTCGGCACATTAGATTCATGCGCCACACACTCGCCACTCTTCCACGCGCCAGACCCATGCTACTCCACTGTAGCGCATCACACTAGATCCCTATCCATTGGTCCATACTCCTTCCTATGCATCACATTGCACCTAAGAAGTCCCTGTTAGTGCATATTAGTTTATGTTTGTGCGCCATACTTGATTGATGCCTGAGCCTATAGCTGCAGCTCTGCCGCACTGGATTACTGCCTGGAAGTTTATTTCTTTCTTTTTAATATTTCCCCCTTTCCAAAAAAATAATAAAAAATGACTACCAATCTTGATACTATTGTGCGTCTTATTGACAATATTTTATAGATGGTTCCGATTATATGATGTTGTCTCAAAATATGGAACTTTTTTTTAGAGGGAGAAAATAATGGCGTTATATTTGTAGAAATGCTACAACACCCACACAAAAAGAAGGTGAATTAGTTGACAAATTTGCCAAACAACTTGAAGATTAGGAGAGTGCAAATTATAGTATTATTTCTTGGTTTATCAACACTTCAGTTCCTTCAATCCGCAATCTACTCCCCAAGTTTGGTAATGCAAAGGTTGCTTAGGAGTTTTTGGCAAAGCGATACAATTGTACTTATGATGCCTTATTAGGGTTTTAGATTGAAACTAAACTTTATCAGATGCATCAGAAGCCAGGTCATTCTATTGCCGATTATTATTCTCAAATTAATAATCTTTTAGAGCAATTATCCAATCTTTGGGAGCAATTATCCACTATAGATCCTCAATTGACGTATTATGAAGATGTGGAAATATTTGCAAGGTATCGAGATCGTCCAAAGTTTATCCATTTCATCATGGCTCTTCTTACGGATTTTGAACCAACCTGGGCTTCTCTCTTATACCGCACTCCTACGATTGGCCAATCCTAGCTAAGTTGCCTAGAATGGGCATTTGGCCTACTTGCTTGGCTTAGGAAAAAGATGGACCGCCGAATCACAATAGTATGAAGGCAACTGCAAAATAGAAGCGCCGCAACATATCAACTGTGCGAGATTTTCCTTTAGTCCCTAGGAAGTACAACCCTTATCTAAGTGCAGGAAGTGTAACGACTCAGGGAAAAGTGCTAACCACATCTGCGCTGTCACCCCAAAAGGACTATTCAATTTAGAGCTTCTCTAGAATTCATTATAAAGTTCAATTTCACCTAATAACTAGGCAATGTGGGATTAAGCACTCATGACTATCTTTATAAACCACCCACTTTATGTGGGCTTCTTCTCATATTCCTAATATGAGACTCGGGTGTTACAGGAAGGAAACGGGAGATACACAAACACATGACTCGAGTCACTAACAAGTATACAAAGATAGAACAAGAAGAAGTGCAATTGCTGAAAATGGGGGAGCCCTGCTTGGTAGAGACTTTCCAATTTTTTTTTTTTCTTTTGTTTTTAGTTTTTCCTTCTTTTTTTTTATTTTTTTTATTTTTTTTTTATCTCTCACCTAATCTCTTGTCCTACTTGCACTAGAAATCCACCACTTTTGGGCTCCCTATTTTTTAGTCGGTCAGGATACTCGGCTCTCACTCGAGAGACCCGGGTTCAAGTCCCGACAATAGAACTTTTTTCTACATCCACTTTCCGCTCTTAGAAAAGGGTCGTCTTTGCCTAAGTGGTGTTTGGCACAAGATGCCTTAGACCAAAAAAAGGGCCCCCCCAAAAGGACAAATCATTTTATTTTTCTTGTAACGACCCAGAAAAAAACTCTAGCCACATCTACGCTATTACCCTAAAAGAACTACCAATTTGGAGATTCCCTATAATTCATTATAAAGCCCAGTTTCAACCAGTAACTAGGCAATGTGGGACTAAGCACTCATAACTATGTTTATAAACCACACACTCTATGTAGGTTTCTTCTCATCTTCCCAATATGTGATCGGGGTGTTACAAACTCCCCCTTTTAAATTCCTAACATTCTCATCAGGGCCACGTCATGCAATGCTCTAGTACCACATGACTTAGCGTTACTAGGTGGCTGTAACCCTCACTCAAACTTTCTTGCTTTGAGCTCTTTTGTGGACACCAAGTAAGGCGCGAACCGAGAGAGTTCAATGAATTTGGTTGCATACTCCTCCACTGTCATTGATCCTTGAACCAAATCTGTAAATTTATGTGCCTTGGCCTATCTAATTGTTTGAGGAAAGAATCACTCCAAGAAAGCATCCTTGAAGTCCTTCCATGGAATGGTTACCTCTACACCTAGTCGTTTCTGGAGGTGCTCCTTCTATGCCGTCCACCATCGCTCAACTCCCACAATGAGGTAGAAGGTAGTATACTTGACCCTATGTTCTTCAGTGCAATTCATCACCTCCATCAGCTTTTCAATTTGCAAGACCCAATTTTCGGCAGCTACTGCATTAGGTTGTCCTTCGAAAACTGGAGGGTGCTGTCGATTAAACTTTTCGAATGTACACCCTCGTGGTGCTTCAATAAGTGGTCGTCCTTCTCGCTGGTCTTTGGCTCCCATCGTTAGTAAGGTCACTAGCTGCGCTGCCAATGCAGTCTGAGCTTTTGGGCGTTGGTTGGCAGTGGCGTTTTCTCTATTCCCATACTCATTGCCCTCAGTGTGACCATCCTCGTTGTTGTTAGGACGGCTACGAGTCGGGGGTGCCATTGTTCCACGATCGAGGAGAAAGAGAAGAAACTATTAAGCAGTTAGAAAGTATTCCTATACTATCTATAAGTGACTTCAACAAGTAGACTCTACTTGGCAGGAATGTGGCTTCCCATTACCCTACTTCTTCTATTTATATTTCTAACTCTTAAAGTCTATATAACCTTATAACCTTTGCTCTGTTACCATTTGTAACAACCTAGGGAAAAGCGCTAGTCATATCTGTGCTATCACCCTAAAAAGATTAGTTAATTTGGACTTTCCCTAGAATTCATTATAAAACCTAATTTCACCCAGTAACTAGGCAATGTGGGATTAAGCACTCATGACTATCTTTATAAACCACCCACTCTATGTGGGCTTCTTCTCATCTTCTCAATATAGGACCGGAGTGCTACAAGAAGTAAACGAGAGATACATGAACACATGACTCGAGTCGCTAACGAGTATACAAAGATAGAACAAGAAGAAGTGCAATTGCTTGGCAGGAATGTGGCTTCCCATTACCCTACTTCTTCTATGAATAGTTCTAACTCTTAAAGTCTATATAACCTTATAACCTTTGCTCTGTTACCATTTGTAACAACCCAGGGAAAAGCGCTAGCCATATCTATGCTATCACCATAAAAGGATTAGTTAATTTGGAGTTTCCCTAGAATTCATTATAAAGCCCAATTTCACCCAGTAACTAGGCAATGTGGGATTAAGCACTCATAACTATCTTTATAAACCACCCACTCTATGTGGGCTTCTTCTCATCTTCTCAATATAGGACCGGAGTGCTACAAGAAGTAAACGAGAGATACACGAACACATGACTCGAGTCGCTAACGAGTATACAAAGATAGAACAAGAAGAAGTGCAATTGCTGAAAGCGGGGGAGCACTGCTTGGTATAGACTTTCCTTTTCTTTTTTTTCTTTTGTTTTTAGTTTTTCCCATTTATTTTTATCTCTCTCCTAATCTCTTGTCCTACTTGCACTAGAAATCCATCACTTTTGGGCTCCCCATTTTTTATATTCTTGATACACCACCACTTTATCTAAGAATAATGCTATTTAGTATACAACTTGATGATATGACATTGAAAATAATTTATTGTAAAAAAAAAAAAAAAAGGAAAAAAAAAGGTCTAATTTTCATTAATACATTTTTTCAATTATATGATAGTCATATAACCATTTACGAAATAACATCACTCTTTATATAATGGACTTCAGTCATCATGCATCATGTTAGTTGACCAGATTCGCATCATTTTCATTTCAAATGAAATAGAGAATAACAATTTCATTATCCGGATTAAAAATTGATGTATCTAACGGTACATATAAATCAATGTTGACACGTCTTTTAAAAAATTTGAATAACCTGGAATCATTTATACTATTAGATATACAAATTTTAAATTTTGATCATAAAATAAATACAATTAATTTTTAGAAAACTTTACAAAACCTCCGCGAACTTCTACTTGTTTTTACACTATCTCATAAGTTTAAAAACTCTCTCAATTCTTATTGAACTTTCAATTTTTTTTAATTATCTCATTCTGTTAAATCTTGTAAAAAATTTTAAAAAACATTGTTTTTTATTAAAAAAATAAACACATGAATTTTTATAACAACTAATTGCTAATTCGATTTTATATCAAATGATGACAGTGAGAGAAACCTTTTTCATAGTCTATGGCCGTGCGCTACAATGGACAAACTGGGAAGAAACAGGCCCAAGAAAACATAATTTGGGCCCAAGTTGATCCGGCAATGCAAATTTCTTTCGTTATCAAGATTCAAGATTCCTCCACGAGGAACAGATAGAACACGAATGAAATCCTAACCGTTCATTGTAAATCAATGGTCCAAGATTTGCTCATCCATGTAAAAAGCATCTCCCTCTTTTCCCCTGTCAGCCATTGCAACCAAAAGTATATCTCTTTCTTTCGCTTTAATGGATCCGCCGGAGGATAATAGACCCCGTTGGCTCATGACGTGGGGGACTTCGTCTTCGTTGCTGAAGAGAAAATAAATTTTGCCGAATAACGAATCTGATTCAACCTAAAAGGTACATTTCTGAAACTATATATATATATACATATTTTTTTCAATATTTATTTTTAGACAAAAAGATTGAAGAACAATTTTCAATTATTTGTAAGCGAAACAAATAATTTCAAAGATAAAACTTAGAAAATGCAGATGTACAAAAAACCTTCTGCGCAGTGTTATTAACTACAGAAAAACCAGCCTCCTCGGATCGAGACCGACTCTACCATCTACTCCACCTCCACGGAGCCGGCTCCGTCGCCCGCGGGGCGATAAGGAAGAGAGACTGAGATTTGGGAGCGCGTGCGTTCCTTTTTTTTTTTCTGGTTTTTTAATGGATGGCGTAGCAGATAAGGGAGCACTTACTTATTGAAAAAATTAAGGGTAAATAAGTTTCTATATTTAGAGCATTCACAATAGATGAGCTACTTTTTTAAGTAAAATAACTCATCAAAATTCAATTTATCTAATTTAACTAATAACTTTTTAAGGACCTTTTTATCCGATTAGTTATATTTTTATCTATATCATTTAATTTTAATTATTTTTTTATTTTTTATAATGATTTTATTTTTCTTAATATCTTATTTTTGGAAAAAAAAGTGATGTGGAGAGAGAAATAATATGAGAAAATTTTGGAAAAAATGAGATGTGAAAAAGAAATAGTAGGAGAAAATTTTGAAAAAATAGAAAAGCAATTGAGAAAACAATAAAAAAAATAGAAAATTTTGTGAGAGATAGTGGGAGAAAAAAAAGCAGCGTGGGAGAAAATATAGGAAAATATCTTTCAATATTTAAGCTACATGTAGCTTTTTTTATTTCATTTAACAAAAAATTTATTCTACATTTTTTAAATTATCCAATCAGATGATATTTTATCGATTTAAAAATTATTTTAGATAAAAATGACATTTAATTCTTCATGTGAATCTTTCTTGAAAAATATTCTCTTACATATAATTATAATTTAGATTTATAAACTTACTTAAATTTCACGTAAGTCAATAATAAATCTTACAAATTTAATGATTAATTATTATGGAATATAAGCTAAATATTAAAATTTAAAGGTGTGATATAGCACTTCACTTCAAAAAAAAAAAAAAGCACAACTTGAATTTAACGTGTAAATCCAATTTTTCTCTTGAGGTTTTTGTTCTCCTTAGTAGTGTTAATTTCTAAAATTATCACTTATGTAGAAGCATGATTTAATAAAAATAAAATTGTGAATTTTTTCTTAATGATTAATTTTATGAGTTAATAATTGGGTTCTAATGCTTTAAAACTTGTTTTTGATTCAAAATTAAACCTAAGGTGGAAGGTTAACCCTTTAGGGATGATATCACCTAAAATGAATTTGATCATCCTAAATTTGATGCTAATGCCTCAATTTTGTTTTATAATGCCTCAAATTTTTTCTTGCTAATCAAATTTGATAAAAAATTTTATTTTTCTTCTCTTTCTTTTAGTTTAAGACTCTCTAACAAGCACTTTTTTAATTTCTTTTTAAAATTATCACTTAAAAAATTGAGTCTTAATTAAATTTAATAAAATTTAAGTTGTGAGTTTATAGAATTTATTGACTTATGGACTTATTGCACTTGACCAGGACAGATCTGAGACCGTTTATATTCTTTGAATTGTCATTACAAATTTAAATTCAAAATTTTTTTTTTTTCTTTAAGAGATATCTCAATCGATCGGTTGAGATTATTTTAATGAAGTGGGCTTAGAATCTCTTCTCCTTTTGTATGAATATGTTAAAAAAAAAAATTTTTTAAGGAAAAAATACAAATATTAAGACATTGATATTTTGAAAATTTTATATATACCTCAATTTTGCAATTTTTTGACATTGAAAAAATTAAAATTTTGATTTACTAAATTAAAAGATTTTTAATTTTAGCGAGAACATTACATGCAATTCAGGAATTCCACTTTAATGTTTTGTAGGGGGATAAAATAGTTATTTTATTATTATTATTATTTTTTTTGAACAATTTTACTCATTTAAAATACGCTAACCGAATATTCCAGAGAATCCTAAATAATGTAAGGTGATATCATAGTATTTTGTTTGTATCGGTCTCGATCATAAATGTAAAGTATTTTATAAAATAATAAATAAGAAATTGCTCCTATTCTTATTAATTTGGAAAATTTTCACTAACCCTTTAAACATTCACGATTTTTGCACACACTCTTTTAACGTTAAAAAATTCTCACTTTGATGTATCAAATTTTCGTTTTGTTTCAAATACCCCTTGTCGTTAAATATTACAGTTAAATTAAACAAAACAAAAAAAGAGAAAAATAACTAAGAGTATTTCAGTAATTTCATACATTTTCTTTAAATTTAACGAAAAATTTTAACAAAAAGGAGAAAGTGAAAGAAAATCAAAGTTTAATACACTAAAGTGAGAAATTTTGTACTTTGGGGGAGTATCTGCAAAAATCACGAAAGTTCAGGGGTTAGTGAAGTTTTCCCTAAAAATTAGGAGAAACTTCATTAACTCCTGAACTTTAGGATTTTTGCAAACATTTCTCCAATGTTCAAAATCTCTCACTTTGGTGTATCAAACTTCCTTAAAAGTTAGGGAAAACTTTACTAACCCCTAAACTTTAGGATTTTTGCATACTCCTCCGATGTTTAAAATCTCTCACTTTGATGTATCGAATTTTAGTTTTGTTTCAAATATCTCCTGTAGTTGAATATTACAGATAAATTAAATGAAAAAAATGAGAAAAATGATTAAAGATATTGTAGTAATTTTACATATTTTTGTTAAATTTAATATAAAATTCTAATGAAGGGAGAAAGTGAAAAAAAATTAAAATTTGATACATTAAAGTAAGAGATTTTAAATATTTGGAAGGTGTAAAATTATGAAAATTTAGAGGTGTTAATGAAGTTTCCAAAAATACCAATAGCAGCATAGAGAAAGAGAAGCATTGGCATTTTATATTATTGTAAAGCGAGAGGAACATAAATGTTCTGTTGCCGCTTGATAGAGCAAGGATCGATTCCTTACCCATCGTCCGTCAAAGCAAAAGCACAAAACGGAACAAAGCGCCTTATATTCTCTATATTTTATGAATCATTTTCATTTTCAATAATCTCTTATTTGAGAGGTACCCTTTTTCTATTTGTCTCTTTCATTTGGGTTGTTGCTGTCGTCGTCCTGAAGAAGATGAAATGGGCAGCAAATTCTCAACTCGTAAGGGTAACCGTGGGTCTTCCAGAAGCGTTGGTAGCGACTCCAGCAGGGGCGTAAGTACGGCGTCGCATCCATCCATGTCCAGCCAAGCACCGGTGGGTAGTCGTGGAAAGAAAACCATAGACAGGAAAGCTTCTGTGAAGCAGAAGTATGGTTTCATCCCCCGACACCTTCTCTTCCCTCGAACAGGTTTGCTTCCTTCTCTTCCTTCTTTTCGTCTTCTTCTTTTCCAGTTTATTAGGGATTTTACCAGTTGATTTTTATTTTCTTTTGCGCCGCCCCCAAAAAAAAATTTACGTGGTCTTTACCTGGTATTCAGGGTGGTGTGAAAGTGATTGGTAAAATTACGATTTGAATTTTAAAATGAAAATATATTATCATAATTTAAAAAAAAAAATGCACTACTAAATATATATAAATTTTTTCTATTTAATTTAAAATGTCCTAATTCACTTTAAGTTTCATAGGTCACGTTGTTTTGAATTATTGATACTAAACGGCTCTGATTTAATCGTATGTTGCTTCCACTTTCTCAACGGGAAGAAAATGTGTGGTCTATGATATTCGGAGAGACATGTTATAATGATTGCTTTTTTAAAAAACTGTTAGAAAATGTAAAAAAATTGTGTTTTCAAATCGAATGAATGTGCTTTATTGAAAACGCACAAATTTTAAAAAAATTAAATTGTGATTTTATTGAACATTTCAAAGAAATGTTTTTTTTTTTGAGTGTTTGTTTAAGTTATTTAAAAATGCGTTTAATACTTAAAAAATTCGTTTGAAGAAAAGAATAATTGTTTAATAAGAAAATTTAAAAATACTTTTAAAGGTTCAAAAAGTTTAAAAATTGTTAAAATACATTTTTAATAAAAGCTTAAAAATTTTATTTTTTAAACCCAATCCCTTTCAAACATACTCTAAGGGGGTTTTTAAAAATTATATTTTTAAATTATACATTTTGAAAATAATATTTTTAAAATAAATTTTTTGAAATTACAATTTCAAACGACCTTATTGGGAGTAGTAAGGTGTACTCCAAGGCAAAGAAAGAGTGGGGCATATCACGTCAACAAATTTGATGTTGGGGGGTCCCAAGCAATACACTGACTTGGAAGAATTGCTCTTAAAGAAAGACTTGAAGCCATGATTGGATGAGCTAAAAGTAGTCCATTCTTTTGCCTTGGTTGTTTGTGGACTTGAATCGAGCTGTACAATTTTTTTACTCAGAAAAATATTAAAATCTTTTCATTAAAAACCTTATTATTTGCAGTACCTTTTTTTTTTTTTTTCTCAATTATAAAATATTTTATTCAATGTTTTTAAGGAGTTAGGTATTGTTAGTTCACAACTCCTTTTTTTTTTTTTCCAATCCTCTCAGCGAACGACATCTCTAGACACTACTACCCTTCTTTAGTTAAGACTTATTACCAACTCTTGCTAGAGCCATCCGTTCTAGCAGAATATATTTTCAAGAAGACATTTCAGTGCAAATCAAATAGTAAAAAGCTATTATATATTTATTTATTATTTTTAGGGATATTTTGTTGTTGTTGTTTTTTGATTTAATTATGTGAAAAGTGTTTTGATATTTTTTGTTTTAGTAGTATTTTGTGTTTGAGTTGTTGATTAATATTTCTCAGACTACGACATCATTTTCAATATCTCCCAATATTTCTTAAAACTACCAATTTTATATTTAATGTTTTTAAGCTACAAAATACCTTTCATAAATTGTTTTTTAAAACCAAAACTGAGTTTTTATTTTTATTTTATAATTTATAAAGCTATTTTTGTTTTGTTGAAAATTTTAGGGTAATTTATTTATTTATTTATTTTTAGAGACCTTGACAATGAGTAATAATTGAGTAATAGTTTGAAGAGGATATGTGCATTTTTTCTAAATATATATATTTTTTGAAATGAAAAAAAACGAAGACAAAAATACAAATTTTAACAAATATAGGTAGGTAGTTTTTCTAAATATATTTTTAACTAAAAATAACAAAAATAAAAGAATAAACGATAAAATAAACGGAGGCATTTCCATAGGATAATGGATACCTTCTTGAACAACTGTCACTCTTGGACCTCTTGGTGAGAGCATAAGAGTTTAAATTTACTAATCGTATTTTTCAAGCCAGAAGCCATGGACTGTTCCATGAAATAGTATTCTTATTAATTTGTTAATATTAAATCTGCAAGTGGATTCATGTGCTTTTGCTTTCACTAGTCCATATTATTAAGTTTTTTAATACACCAATAATTCATGAGACCATTTAACTAATTGTTAATTGGGATAACACAGTGCTGCTCACATGAGGTCCACTTCTTTGAGCAACTCAAACGCTTGTGACTTGTCCACGTGGTATGCTTTAATTATGTGTGTTTTTTTTTTAAAAAATTTCAAATAGACTGTTAGGTAATGACGTCAACGCGGTATTCTATGATTCCATCAAGATCCACAGAATATTCAATCCGATTAGGAAGTGGTCTTTATTCCTGCCAACTTTAGATTAATGGCATTGCGTGTACCCCCATCCACTTTCCTTGCCACTGACTTACGGCTAAACCTACTTCTCATGATGAAGATCACACCCACCGAAAAGATTGAAAAAAAAAAAAAGGAAAAAAAGGGCTTGAGTGGGGAAGAATAAGATAAGATGGTGAAACATGTGAACCCCATGTGTAAACCTGTGTTGGGTCAGTTTTCTGATTTTAAGTTCCTATGGATATAATTATTGCAGTCAAGTCAAGGTTGTCAATTTATTTCTATATTCTTATCAAGGAAAATATTTGTGGAAATTTAGTGCTGTAACAAAATTTTATGATTTTGTAACGTAGTGTAAGTGTAGTGAGTCGCAAAACCAAACAACATACAATTCGCAACTCTTTCCAAAACTAAAAATTATGTTAGAACAATTCTTTTGTATGGCCTAACCGGCGATGAGTTACATGCAAAATAGTAAGAGTGTCAAAGGATCTCGGTCTTGGCTAGAGACACTCCTATGCTTAAGTTATCATTTTTGTATGGAGTGAGAATAGAGTGATCAGCTTGGATTTTAGGAAGGTGGATTGACCCCTTTACCTGATGTGTTGAGTCCGTTTTATCGGGTTTTCTATAGCCGCTTTGCTATTGATGCTCCAACGTTTATGTGGCAGTTGAGAGATAATAGTGTTCCATGTTTATGTAGTGTTTGAGAGATAATCTCTTGAAATATCTAGAGGAGCTGAGTTGTTGTAGAACTCTATGCAGCTGTAGTTTATTTGGATAAGATTGCTTGACCCACAATGGATTTTATCTCCAACCGTTGTCCCCTATTTCTATAGCGGACTTGTCCAACTAATCGGGCATTGAGAATCTTTGGTGTACTTGTGATCAGAATTACCTTTGTCCTTAATACTAAGGCTGAAGTTTTAACCGTAATGTGTTTGTTGGGACCACATTTGTTTGGGCACCTAGCATGTGGCATAGGTTTTACCCCTCGAGCTTGTGGCTCAGGCTCGGCAAGTTCGTGAACTTTTCGAATCTTTATTTCTTGTTGGGTCGGGCCCAAGGCAAGGTCTTCATGTAGGTGCGCGAGACGAGGCCATGTCTTTTGTGTCCCAGGTCTGGCATAACACATGAGAGCTAAAATTGTACACTCAATAATAAGGAGCAAAGGGCTTCCTTAGCAATTTAAAGCCTAGCATAGAGTAACTTCATAATTCGTCCAAAAATCCTCAATATCACAAATTGAATCTTGTAAGACATGATTGACTACATAACTCCAAAATTTGATTAATAGTCATCAATTACAAAATTTTTTAAAGTTGTACGGTATGTATCGGAGCTTAATTATCCTTGATAAAAAATATCATGATCAAATTCCTTAATGATAAAAATTAACGCCTACCAGTATTCTCCAAATAAACATACTCCAATGGTAGATATTCAACCTTTTTCCCAAGGAGGATCATATTCTGACTCATCATGAAAACGAATCAATTATCCCGCTCTTACTGAAGGAAGAGGCAATTGTGGAGTTTTGTACCAGTTGTGGATATTCTTGTTGTAGAGGATACACTGGTGTGAAATTGAATTTGGCGTGCCGAGGCATGTAACATTCTGACCTGCATTTTGCCATGATGTCTAAGGAGAGTCTTATAGGTCTAGGTGTTTCTTGTAGAGACTCAAAATAGACGAGATATATGTAGCAGCTTCGCTGCTGGTCATAGCTGGACCTTATTCCAGGTTAGTTAATTCAGTAATAAGCAAATAATGTTTTTGATCACTAAATACGGAAAATATATATGTACTGAATTTATAACCAGAAGGTGTACCAGAATTGCATGTCGGGGCAAGGGCTTGGAAGTTCTCATACCAAGTCAAGTCTTTTGTGTCTTGATGGGAGAACCGGAGTTGAAAGTCCTTTTGTCTCAAAGGGGACTCTCGAGAAAGGGTTCGTAAACTCTGCATGTCCCAGAGATTTTTGTTGCCCTTGGAAAAGGGTTTGTAAACTCTAGATTTCCAAGAGACTCTTGGGAAAGGGTTCTTGAACTCTACATTCCCGAGAGATTTTGTTGCTCTTGGAAAAGGGTTCGTAAACTCTATAGGTGTGTTTGGCAAGGGGCTTGAAAAAGGAAGTGGATCGAAATTGTAGTATATTTGATTGATATGAGAAAAAAAAGTACGAATGTTTTATATAAAACAATGAAAAAAATTTGTTTTATAGTGATTTTTTTATTTGAATAGTAATAAAAAGTGGTTGATGTGATGTAAAAAGTAAGAATGTTGGGATTGATTTTGAAATGAATTTTTTAGGTTTTTGGATCCGGTCCAGTCCACTTCTTTGCCAAACACACCCATATCCAAGAGGCACTCAGGAAAGGGTTCTTAAATTGATGGGGATAAAATTCATTATGGATCCCACTCATCCAGATAAGCTACTGCCACAGAGTTTTACAACAACTTAGCTGTTCTAGATATTTCAGGAGATTATCTCTCAAACACTACATAAATATGTCAACCATTACAGTTATAGAAACCCGATAAAAGGGACTCAACGCATCAGGTAAAGGAGTTGATCCATCTCCCCAAAATCCAAGCTGATTACTCTATTCTCACTCTAGACAAACATACTAACTTTAGCATTAGAGTGTCTTCAGCTAAGACCGGGAGTCCTTTGATGCTCTTATATTATGCAAGTAGCCCATTGTCAGTCCGGCCTTACCAAAAAACTGCTCTAACAAATTAAATCAAGGAATTGACTTAAGATAGAAGGAAATTCAACATTTAAGTATTTCTTAATGAATATCAAGAGAAAACAAACATAAACTGTGATGATGGCCATCCTTATTTAGGTTTATATGGAAAGCACAATCACAACTCTACTAAAACACATAATTAACACACCTAGTTGCGATCTCAATCAGATGAGACTACTAACTTGTTTGGACGAGAATCGTTATAAGACTTTTACAAATAATCTCGGTTGGACGAGCTTCGACTGGCCTTCTAACTGAACGTCTCATACTTACTATTTGATCGGACAAAGAGTGACTGTGGCACCGATCAAATGCCTTAGCTCCCTAACTTGGCTCAATTTTGGACATGTCATTTAAACATTGACCGAACGCCACTCTGGCCGAGACTACCTAGAATCACATTTGAAGCTCACCCAGAAGACTCATTCGAACGCACTATGTCTTGTCTTGTTTTCTTTGTAAAATAAAACGCAACTTGATCTACATCAGCCTCCTCGGATTGGAGAGAATTCACCTCTAATTCATGTCGTCTTCAATTGAACCTTCTGTGTATAGCACAAGATGCTTGACATTGACATGTCAAACATTTTGATATGACTTGGAAGCTTCAACCAATCTGCATTAGGATTAATGTAACGATCCAGGGAAAAGCACTAGCCACATTTGTGCTATTTTCCCAAAAGGACTAGTCAATTTGAAGCTTTTCTAGAATTCATTATAAAGCTTAGTTCCATCTAGTAACAAGACAATGTGAGACTTAGTACTCATTATTATCTTTATAAACCACTCACTCTATGTGGGCTTCTTCTCATCTTCCTAGTATGGGATTAGGGTGTTACAAACTCTCCCTCTTAAATTCCTAATGTCCTTGTCAGGGCCACGTCATACAGTACTCTCGTACCACATGACCTGTCATTAGTAGGTGGCTCTGATACCACTTGTTATGATCTAAGGAAAAGCTCTAACCACATCTGCGCTATCACCCCAAAATGACTAGTCAATTTAAAGCTTTCCTAGAATTCATTATAAAGCCCAGTTTCACCTAGTAACTAGGCAATGTGAGACTTAACACTCATGACTATCTTTATAAACCACCCACTTTATGTGGGCTTTTCTCATCTTCCCAATATGGGACCGGGGTGTTACAATTAATCTTCTCAATGATCTCCAACGGTCCAATCTTATGTGCAACAAGCTTGCTATACTCTCCCACGGGAAACCTATCCTTCAAAACAACTCATACAAAATCTCCTTTGTCAAATTCCACAGCATGCCTCTTCCTGTCAACACTTTCTTTGTGTTTAGCCTGAGAGTCTTGTAAAAATTCTGCACTGTAGCTTTATGAACTTCTTGAATTTGAGCAATAAGATGTTCAGCCTTATCACTCACCTGCATCAGGAATGGATGCTAAATTCAACGGTGCACAGGATTAGTTTTGTAGACAATAAAGAACGGACAAAACCAGTACTCGATTGGTAGACCTATTATTATAGGCAAACTCAATCTGAAATAGCTTCTAATACCCTGATTTTAGATGATCACCCACTAAGCTCTTAAGCAAATCTCTCAAAGATTGATTTACCACCTTCATTTGCCCATTAGTTCCATTAGTTTAAGGGTGATAGACACTACCAAAATCAAGCTTGGTGTTAGAAAACCTCCATAAGCACCTCCAAAAGTGGCTAAGGAACCAAGTGTCCCGATCAGAAACTATAAAAAATGGCAATCAATGAATTCGGTAAACCTCTTGAAAATATAATTAAGTCACATTGACAGCATCAAAAGTCTTCTTCCAAGCAATAAAGTGAGCCATCTTAGAAAACCGATCAACCACAATCATAACCTTCTGTTAACCCCAACACATCCATGTTCATGTTAGTTTGTGGTTGATCAGGAATTGAAGCGACATGTACAAACTGACATTATCAATTGAACCTTTTGACACTAGTGTGGAGTTCTTGCTTTTTGTTGATTCCAATGTAATACCAAGTATCCGCGGTCATAGGCGACAAATATTTACTCCCCAATTATGCAACGAAGCTATGCCTTATAGCTGAATGCTAAATTTTAGTAATCAACGATTACAATTTGCGTATCTCCCATTTAGTAAATTGTTGCATTATGGATTTTTTAGAAAATGAACACATTGGAAATTATTGGCAATGTGCATGTTGTGGAATAACATTGCTAAATCATTTGCTGCTTTGTATACATGAAGTTTACATGAAGTTTAACTTTTGAAGTTCTGAATTTGGCTCTCTTCTTTAACAGGTTACAGAAGCATTGAGAAAGGAAGGTCTAGAATTATGCAATCTCATTGTTGGAATTGATTTCACTAAAAGCAATGAATGGACAGGTTTGTGGAACTAGAGAAAACAAATTCTTCCTTTTAATATGTGCTACAGTTCACTCGTTATTATATGAGTTAATGGAGCAGAATTGAGTTCTGGTGGTTAATATTTGCCCTTAAAAAACCTTGTAATGTAGCTGAAATGTAAAGTATAACTATGTTCCTTAATTATCATTTTCTTTAATAGTTTTTATTAACCTTAAGGGCCATACACAATTAGACTTGGCATTTTGATGTTGGAGTGGCATTATATCAAAAGTCATTACATTGTTGACAGGCCCTCTGTAACATATAATTTGCGGTTTTCCTCCTCCCTATACTTTGTTAACATGCACTTTGAGTGATAATGACAATTGCCATGGCCTCTCCAGTCTGGCTATGATGCAATGATCACATAGTCAAGCACCTAAATTGACTCGAAGTGTTTATTGGTTTGTACATAATGTAGACCTTGGTATCATATGATTTTCAAAGCATTTTGTCTTTAATTTCCATATCTTGGTTGCCAATGCATCAATTTTATTATTGAAGGCAAAGTCTCATTCAATAACCGGAGCCTGCATGCCATTGGAGATTCACCTAATCCATATGAGAAAGCCCTCTCTATCATTGGAAAGACTCTAGCCCCTCTCGATGAAGACAACTTAATTCCTTGTTTTGGTTTTGGTGATGGTATGTATACTCCCCTAAAGTTGAACATCTGGTCAATTTTCTGATTTTCTAGCATGATCACTGGATTTGTTTTTCTGCTTTAGCAACCACACATGATCAAGAAGTGTTTAGCTTTCACAGTGATCATTTGCCATGCCATGGTTTTGAAGAAGTTTTGTCCTGCTATAGAAAAATAGTTCCAAACTTGCGACTCTCAGGTTGGTTTCATCTTCCTTTATTCAAATGCTTTCACCAATTCGCATATCTGAAGAAACATGGCTTCATTAATGTGGGTAATTTTGTAAGGGCCAACTTCTTACGCTCCGGTAATTGAGGCTGCAATCGACATTGTTGAGAAAAGTGGCGGCCAGTACCATGTACTGCTTATCATTGCCGATGGCCAGGTTGAATTCAGAGTCTTCCCCCCTCACTTTCAAAAATTGACACATTATTGCATGCACACACCTAACTTATTTGGAGTTATTTCTTTTATTGTGAAGGTTACAAGAAGTGTAAATACAAGTGATATGGAACTCAGTCCACAAGAAGAGCAAACGATCAAATCAATTGGCAACGCAAGGTAGATCCTTACAGATCAGTGGAACTATATTTTCTTATTGTAGGCTTCCATTGACTCTTTTTGCTCCTTTTTCTTGTAGTTTATCTTCAATTCTATAAAATGTCATTAGTATGCCTTGGTCAGAGCAATTGTAACAATACAAGAAAAAGCGCTAGCTACATCTGTATTATTACCTCAAAAAGACTAGTTAATTTGGAGCTTTTCCAGAATTCATTATAAAGCTCAGTTTCACCTACTAACTAGGCAATGTGGGACTTAGCACTCATGACTCTCTTTATAAATCACTCACTTTATATGGGTTTTTTCTCTTATCTTCCCAATATGGAATGAAGTGTTACAAACTCCCCTTTTTAAATTCCTGACGTCTTCGTCAGGGCTACGTCATGTAGGGCTCCAATACCACATGACCTGGTGCTACTAGGTGGTTCTGATACCATTTGTAACAACTCAAGGAAAAGCGCTAGCTACATCTGCGCTATTACCCCAAAAGGACTAGTCAATTTGGAGCTTTCCCAGAATTCATTATAAAACCCAGTTTCATCTAGTAACTAGGCAATGTGGAACTTAACACTCATGATTCTCTTTATAAATCACCCACTTTATATAAGCTTTTTCTCTTATCTTCCCAATATGGGACTGAGGTGTTACAACTATTGTCATATCATTTTTAACATGTTAATTCTTTGAGATGCTAGAATTTGTATTCTTCTGTCCAACAATAGAACAAAGTTAGTCAATAAGTTAAAACAAATATTTCTTGAAGATGAGTTCGAAGCAATAATCTTATATTAATTCTTGGATTTGATATATTGAAATGGCACTCATAGATTAGAATGAGTTAGAGGTCAGTTATGGTTATGTCGTGGATATAGTGAAGGATCAATGGAGAGGTTGATTGGATCGTAATATAGAATGTTTTCTCAGTTATACAATCTGTTCTGGTTACTATACAGGTTTTGTTGAAGCAGTATGATTTCTGAAGGAGGGTTGACAGCCATTGAGAATTTTCCTGAAAAGTTTTCTTTAGAATGGTGCTAATGTAATAAAAGTTACTGCAAAAGTTGCTTGGGCTTATGCTTGTGATCCCAAGGATGGTTGGCTAGGGCTGAGACATGCTGACTTGAATTATGCTTCTGTCATAAGACATATTGGGACATAGTTTTCATACAGAAAGTCATTTGGGCTAGATGGGGTTCATCAAATTTTCTCAATCAGGATTTTTGGTCAATTAATGTTCTTACTGATTGTTTTTGGTTTATAAAGTTCTTCTGTTAAGACTGAAGGTGAAGTTTTGGTTTGGAATGTTGTGGGTGATGGCAAAGACACTATTTTAGTATGAAATTGGTATCCTTTGGAGCCTGTTATGTTGCCATTTGAGAATAAAATTCTCCACGATGCTGGTATCAAGAGGGGACAAACTTGCTGCCAGTATACTGACTACTAATCCAAGACCTGCTTCTGCTAAGGACTATGGTTCCTCCTATTTTTGTTCTCAAAATTGATATGGAGGATGAGCTGAATGTGTCTCTAATCAACATTCAACCCCATTGAACTACTTCTAACTTGGAAATTTTTTAATTTTTTTAAAACCTTTTACTTAAAGTTCCCTCGTATCTTTGGTTCCCCTAAGTCATTGCCAAACATGATTGATTTGCTGGTGGCACTGAAGAGTAGATTGAGTACACAGCACGAACTTATTACTTAAGATATTTTCCAGGTTTGTTATTAAACTGGACAGAATGGAGTATGCGCTATTTATTCTTTCAGTTTATTTCAACTAATGGAGTGTGGAAATGGGCTGCTCAAAAAATCTGGTGTAGATACATGTCAGTTGCAGGTTCAAGTAATGTTGTTAAATGGGCAGCTGCAACTATGAGACATAAGTGTTTTGGCTACTGCAGTGAAGGAGGTTATTTTCTACAAAACATTTTCATTTGTGGTGGGCGAGAAATAACAGTGTACTGTAATGTACTTGCTGAATCATTAAAAGAAAAATTTACACACTGATAGACCCCACATTTAGAAGTGCTCATCAATATGTTGAAAATTGGCTATCTGCTGCCTTAAAGACTCTGACGATTAAGGTATAGTGCAGCAGTTTATTGTTTATTCTTTTGGTGCTAAGAAAATTTCGTTTCACTCAGAAGAAAGAGGAAAAGAAAAAGGGTTTTTGCCTTGTACAACCACCTTGTTTTTGCCTCGGACTATGAATTGTGGGCTATTTCTCATAGTATATCAGATGAACAGAGTTTTCTGTTCATTCCCAATATTAAAATTCAAAATTTTGGTGTGAATAACTTTCATCTCCTCTCCTTAATTTTCAGTAATGAAAGATAATTTATAAGCAACTGAGAAATAAGTGAATCTGTTGACACATTGACATCAATGTATCAATGATCAGACATTAAAAGAAAAGATTGCTAAAGTAGGCATTGGCAGTTTTTGTTTTTTTTTTGTGGGTAAGTTTAGGATCAGTGGTATTGAAACTAAACAATTTTACCGTTTAATATGAATATCTAGTTCATATCCGCTATCAATTGTGCTTGTCGGAGTTGGTGATGGACCTTGGGACGACATGAAGAAGTTTGATGACAAGCTCCCTGCACGTGATTTCGATAACTTTCAGGTATCAAAGTTGTAGCACACACAAGTAACTTTGAAATACCATACAAGGTGAATGTAATTTCACATGCATTGGGTTTTAATCAATATCTTTTTTGTGTGTAGTTTGTTAACTTCACTGAAATAATGACCAAGTATACGGGACCAAAGGAAGAAACAGCTTTTGCTCTAGCTGCCCTAATGGAGATGCCCTTGCAGTACAAAGCAGTACTTGAACTTGGCATACTTGGGTAAACTTCCTTATCGTTATCAAGCTATAATTTGCAAGGT
This sequence comes from Carpinus viminea, assembly GCA_013348765.1. NCBI lineage: Eukaryota > Viridiplantae > Streptophyta > Magnoliopsida > Fagales > Betulaceae > Carpinus > Carpinus viminea. The sequence continues at coordinate 16,324,680 of CP054674.1, forward strand.
GTTGGTTGAAAACTTTATAAGAAATTCCTCTGAAATTAGAACTTTGGCGTGCACGGTAGACTTATTGGGTTTGGGACAACCAGTTATCAAAAAGAGGATATAGACTTAGAAATGAATACTTCTGAGGGCTTCATCTCTGCTTTTGATATTGCCATGAGGAAAAATTATTGGAATGAACTCTGTTTCGTGGTTCTGTTTGTTCCAAACCCAGTTGATAGATGAATGATAAATGCCATGTAATTGAACTTGAACTAGTTTGTGAATGCTTTCTAATCCACATTTACTCTACTGCATGCACAAAAGACGATGCGACAGGTAGAGCAAAGAAAATCATTCAGGCTCCTCCAGTTCCACAGTCGTCCACAGCCAGCTTGGGAGCCAAGCAACCATCCATCAACCATGGCTCACATGCCAAGAAACCTTCAGTCAACCGTGGCTCGTGCACCAAGCAACCTTCCGTCAAGTGTGGGAGATGTAGACCAGATGGTATGATTATAATAATAGTGTGGTTTGTCATGTATATGAGTGTGTCACTATTTATTTATAACAACCAGTATGTGCCGCCCTAACTAAATAACTCTTTATAAGTTGTGCAACCCAATGTGTGATGTTAACTTGTCCAATCTAGTTTTAGTGGGTTTGAACAATTTAGGTCACTGACTGATTTTGTTGTTCAATTTGATTGTAGAACTGCCCAATTTGCCTAACTAATGCGAAGGACTTGGCCTTCAACTGTGGACACTTGGTGAGCTGCGGTGATAGTAATATTTGCTTCTGTTTTTGGTTTTGAATTCATTTTGAGTTAACATTTGTGTCATCTCAGACCTGCAAAGAATGTGGATCAAAAGTGTCCAACTGTCCCATTTGCCGCCAGCCAATCATAAGCCGTCTCAGGGTGTACACTGGGTGACACGTGATGTATCAGAATAATTTAATTGCATTCGACCGATCAGTAACAGTCATGCCGTTCTATGTATAGAATGTCTTGAATATATGCTCTCCTTTCTATCATGTTGATATACCAAAAAAGGTGTAGGGGCTTCTCCAGTGATTCTGCAATTAAGTCAGCTAAAGGGTTACTTGTACGGGCTTGTAATGTTTCGATTTCAGTGTGTGAATACTCCTTTTTTGGTATTATTTCCACCAACGTATTTTGAAAGCTAACTTAACACTGATGTAGGGTTGCTAGCTACCTTGGATTTTATTGTATCTGATATTTTATTGTAAATTGTAATGAATTATGCTATCATTGTCCAACCTGGAATCTTACTCAATGTACGGTTTGGTTTGTTAAGATTCTCGTGTTTGGTTTCTAGTCGTGATTTGAGATTTCGATGAACTGATATTTTTGCAGGCATCAAATTCTTGTAGGTGGGAAGTATAGTACGAAAATGGTGATTACTTTCTTACACCAATCATTGATGTCGGCATTGCGTCTTTCTTGGGCTGCAGGGAGAGCAGGTCCACCTTCTTCTTGGCCTTGTGGGCCATCTTATCCCGGAGCTTTCTCGGATCCACATTCCCAGCCACCATCAGTTTGTTGGATTCTGGTTCTGCCTTCACCGTCTACACGCCTGAACAAGCAATCAGACCAACAACGTTACTTCTCAGGAATTCTTCCTGCCAAATTCTTTCGAATCTGTTTGGGCTATTCGGAATCTGAGGGTAGTTTGGAAATCACTCGAAAATTTATGGGAAGTTGGCATGTGAACCACACAGAAAAGGAAGGGAAAAAAAGAATCCAAATACAGGGGAGGAAGTCCCTCTTACAAACAGAAAATCAAGTGGCCACCAGAAGATGGAATTTCCAAAACTTAAAATTAAACAAGCCATCAAATCCACAATCTCATCCCCTGGAGTTTTTATTGACGATATGGAAATTGTTGACATGGACATCAATACCTTCCTCTTCAAATTCATCAATTGAGAAGGTGATTCTCCATGAGACCGTTGAATATAAAATGCTTCCACCTCATTCTAAAACACTGGCCATTGGGTCTTGCTGGCCAAATTGATTTCAGCACTACCCAGCTCTGGATGCAGGCTCATGGACTGCCCTTAGAATTCACGACCAAGCAAAATGCTACATCATTGGCAAATTTCTTGAAGTCTACACAAGTTAACAGCCGATGACCTCTCAGACTAGAGGAAATGATAAACAACACAAGACAAGTCAAACTTTAAACAGTATGCCTTAGAAGGGAAAGAAAATCCAAAGACTGAAAACTTCTTTTACTTGTCTCATAATGATATACAGATTTTGAATAACATCCAAAAAAACAGTGAGACATTGTGTAACGACAGCATACAGCTACCCAGAAACAGAAAGCATTCACATCAAGGGTCGACCCACCTCCTCATCTACTTTTGTTCCTTCTCAGCTTTCTGTTCCTTGTCAGCCAGGGTGTTGCTCTGTTTTGGGATTGGTTGTATTCGCACATAAGGTTTCCTAGTCAACGTTTCTCCTCTCAGAGCAGCAACATAACGGTCATTTGTATCCTCTTTACGCTGCAGCTCCCCAAGGAATTCTGCCAGTCTCTCTTGATTTACTTTCCCCATCATCTGATTCACAAGTTCAAGCAAACTGTCAAGCTCTATACCACTTAGGAAAGAAAAAGCTTCAGAGAAACAACCCCAAAATTGAAATACACTTCAATCGAACAAGTCAAATTATTCTGTCAAAATAGAGGCAGTGAGAACTATAAGTATCAATCATTCATGATGTATATTTGATATTTGTTTACGAGGATAGGAAGTAGCTACAGTTGAGGAAAGGACTAGAGAAAATCATGTGAATCTACACACTAAAGAAATGAAAAGCCTTGTACCAAACCGTGCAGAGGTTCAAAGCTCGGGGAAGAAAGGTGAAGTGCTAGATAGAAAGATGGAGGCAGTTTACAATCGGCAGGTGAAACAACCAGAAAATGTGATATGGAAAGTAAAGGAAAATGGGGCAGTATTAGGTGATAGGCAAGGCAAATCTGTTCCGAAGGTGTGGCGAAAATAAGTGCAGTCACGGTGGGAAAAGGATCCTCTCCATTTCAAAATCCCTCCATTTCCTCCATTTAGTGTATTTTGAAGGGTAATGTATTTAATGCACTACCCTTATTAAAACTCTTTGATAATACTACCCTTCAAAATACACTAAATGGAGGAAATGGAAGGATTTTGAAATGGAGAGGATCCTAATACGTCACGGTGACACCTAGTGACCAAGAGGATTCCAGTGAAGGAGTTAGGTTGGTAAATGTGAAGTTTAAGGAGGCAAAAATTGCTGAGAAGTTGGCTGACACATCTGTTTCGTTTGGGTCATGTTTTGACATGGTCGAAAAAGGTACTACGGGGGCATCAACAAGGATGGGTGTGGCACATCGACTATGGTTGATGAGGTTCCCAACTCGGGAATATTCAGACAAGGCCAAAGGGTGTAGATAGCATGGAGTTAAACAATCAGGTGATTGAGTCTTGTTTTGTGGAGAATGTTAGGGACTGGTTTGAAGGAAAGGATGGGTTAGGGACTAGTTTGAATGGGTTTTTCAAGGAGGAATGTTGACAGGATGTTCTTCAGGTCCGAATGAAGAATCTTGTTTTGTGGAGAAAATTAGGGGAGGGACAGTCTTTTCTGGGTGGTTGATGATGGAGAAGGGTTAGAGGTCTTCTGTCGAGGGAGTTTTCTGGAAATGCTTTGGTATCCGTGGAGAATGAGCAGGGAGAAGGAAGTATAGGGGACAGTTTATTAACTAGCTGCAAGAATATAAGTTGAATGGTTTTGAATTGAATAGCAAATTGTTACATTTATCTGGGGATATGAATAATCCTCCATTGGAAAGGTGAATGTTGTTGGGGAGGAGCTTGAGGGAGTGAACCACTGTCAGTCCATCCACTTGATATGGGTGCAGAACAGGGTGTTCCAAATTTGGTGTCCTCAATTGGGTGGCTCAAAGGGTGAAGAATTTATGTCATTTAGTAGGTCTGTCATGTGATGGATTTTCGGATCAAATGTTGGCGTTATTTTCTGCGATTGAAGCTAGTAGAAGTAAGACTTTTTGAGTTATGTGTCAGAAGTATGTTTTAAAGCAGGGACAAAAGGTAACCAGGAGTTAAAGCGGTTGGATAGCTCAATTAATTATGATAAGAACAAAGGATAATCTAATAGAGGAAAGGAAAGGGAGGGGCTCAAACTATTCATTATGAAACCCAAGATAGTCACATCGAATATCAAGAGGGCTAAGTAAGAAGGATAAAAGGCTGAGGATTAGAGGCTCCTTAGAGATTGGAAGCGAACATTGTATGTTTATTAGAGAAAAAAATTGGAGAAAATTGCTAAGGAGGTGGTTCGGAGTTTATGAGGTTGTCAACACATGGATTGGTTATTTATGGGATTGAGAGGGGATTCAAGTGGAATTTTGTTAATGTAGTAGAATAAGTAGGCGATAGAAGAGGGAACTCAAAAACTTGGAATGCTCCATTAATTTTGAGGCTAGACGCTGTGGATCTAGTAGGGTCAAAGGAAGGGAGGTTTAGATTTGTCTTGTGAGCTTAGGGTTGATCAAGGTTTTTGGCTTCAGAGTTTCTTTAGGCTTCTTGTCGGGTTTTAGGGTCTTTTTATGGGGTTTTTGTGGGTTTTTACTAGGGCCATCAAAAATTACTGAGGAACCAGAATTGGGAAACCGGGGACCCGGTTCTGGTTGGAAAAATAAAAAACCGGGTACCCCGGTTCCAATACCCAGTTTTTGGTACACAGTTTTTACCGGGAATACTGGAACCAAGTGCGTATATATAGAATAATATATATATTTTTTAACATTTTTATATATTAAATTAATATATATACTTTAGGTTTATATTTTCATATAATTTTTTTGGGATAACTTCACTAACCCCCCGAAGTTTGGCCATTTTTTCAAACATCCCTCTAACATTCAAAAATTCTCATTTACCCCCCATGAACTTTCAATTGCTCTCAAGTTGACCCATCTGTGCCCTCATTTTTAAAAGACCAAAAATACCTTGTTTTTATTTTTAAAAAATAAAACAAATTACGAAGTTGAAATTTTATACAAAAGTCACCGCTTAAAATTCACTATTTAAAATGTCAACTTCCAAAATGTTTTTTTATTTTTAAAAAAAATGAAAATCAATGGTATTTTGGTCTTTTAAAATTTAACCCCTAATTTATGCGGATGGGGTAAGTGAAAATTTTTGAAAATTCAAGAGGGGTAAGTAAGAATTTTTGAATGTTAGGGGGATGTTTGAAAAAATGGTCAAACTTCAAGGGGGGTTAGTGAAGTTATCCCAATTTTTTTTATTGTACTGTTTCATTTTCTTTTTAATAAGAAAAAACTCCTAAACCTAAAACGTCATTTTCTTTCCTCACACACACTCTCCTCAAGTCTCACACCACCTCCCTTTCTTTCTCCCTCACTCTCAATGGCCTCACATTTTCTCTCCTCACACCACCCCTGGCTGGCCACGAGAATGTCCCTGCCGAATTCTGACCCCATTATGGCCTCTGATTGCCTCTCAACCTACAAGTACTTAAGCAACTTTGTGTTCCAGTTGGAAGTGCCAAGAAGGAATCAAAAGCAACTCTTTGTTGTTAGATCAATGAGTATAACGGAGCAGGGTCAATGTGGCCAGCTCACTTCGCCAAATGGTACTCTGGGTGCTGTGATTTGCTCTTTCTATTTCTATATGTGGGTGTTTTGGGGTGCGTGGTTGATTTTTAGCGGTGTTCTATGTTTGGTTACTAGGAAAGTGGGTTGTAATTAAATGGGTGTTTAATTTTAGGTATTACGGAATGATTTGGAGGGATGCAATTCTTGAGGAAAGAAATTCCATCCTTTTCTCTTTTTTGTATTGTGAGTGTATAGGTGTGTTTATTTGTGGCTTGTTTCTCTATGTGTTTATCTGTGGATTGGTTTGTGGGTTCTCATTTTTTTTTTTGTAGTAGTTGTGTTGCAAATTGATTTTCTGCAATTCTACTTAAATAATAATAATAAGTTTCTTAATAATAATAATAACTTTCGCTGGTTACTGCATCGGTACACAGCGCCAAGGTAATCGGGACCTCGGTTAACGGTCCGGTTCCCGATTCGATCGCTAGTTTTGACCAAAAATCGAAACCGGATTTGGGTTGACACCCCTAGTTTTCTGGTCTTCTTATACTCTCTATGTACTTAGAGCGCATTTGATAGATACAATATTACTTAAAAAATAATAATAATAATAATAAGCAAGCGATGGAGAAGATTGAGGATTGTGTGGGGAGCTTTATAGTAGCGTGTTCCTTTAGGAATGTAGAGGAAAATTTTGTTTGGGCATTTGTGGGGGTGTATGCTCCAAATGATCGTGTAAGGAGATATTGGGATGAATTGGTTGGTTTGATGAGTTGGTGGGAATTGACTTGGCGTATTGGTGGTGATTTTAATGTTGTTTGGCATCCAAGTGAAAAATCAAGTGACTCTAGACATTCATTAACTATAGTGGATTTTTCAGATTTCATTTTAGAGTGGTAGGGCCTTTTTGATAACCCGCTTGTAGGTGGGCAATTTACTTGGTCAAATAATCATGACTTATAGGCTTGATCTAGACTTGATAGATTTCTTCTATCACCGAAATGGAATGAACATTTGCTTGATGTTTTACAAAAGTGACTTCCGAGAATCTTCTCAAATAATTTTCCATTGATGTTGGATTGTGGGATGCTAGGCATCGGTAGCAAGTATTTCAAGTTTGAAAATATGTGGTTGAAATCAAAGGGATTCGTGGAGCAAGTGGAAACTTGGTGGCTGTCCTATAACTTTCTTGGATGGCCAAGTTTTATATTGGCAAGTAAGTTGAAAGCTTTGAAAGTAATTGAAGAAATGGAATGAATAGGTTTTTGGTGATGGAGGGAAGAAAAAAAAGGATTTTCTGGAGGGTATCCAGGAGCTGCATTTATTGCAAAGGGTTGAGTTTCAATGGAGGAAGGAAGATATGTCTAAGGAATTGAAGAAAATTATTCTTTTTGAGGAAGTAAGTTAGAGATAGAAATCTAGAGCTCAATGGTTGAGGAGGGGAATAGAAATACAGAAACATTTCACAAGGTGGCAAATTCCCATCGAAGAAATAACCTAGTGGACTCTTTAGTCATCAAATGTTCCATGTCTTCTAACTCTATTGAAATAAAGGAGCACATAGTGCAATTCTACAATCAATTGTATTCTAAACAGTTTACTTTGGTTGAGTGAGGGAATAAATATACAAAAAATAAAAATAAAAATTCAGGGGTGGCAAATTCCATCCAAGAAATAAGCTAGTGGACTCTTAGTCATCAATTGTTCAGTGTCTTCTAACTCCATTGAAATAAAGGAGCATAAAGTGCAATTCTACAATCAATTATATTCAACAGTTTACTTGTTGACCAAAGGTGGATGGTCTTCGTTCCTTTCCATTGAAATGGAAAAGAGTAATTGGTTGGAAAGAGGCTTTGATGAGCAAGTGTGGGAGGTGGTGAGGATTTGAATGGTGATAGGGGCGCAGGCGGATGGTTTCACTATGGGTTTTTCCCAAAAGTGTTAGGAGTTGATGAAAGAGGACATCATGGCAGTTTTTAACGAGTTTCATAGTCAATGAAAGTTTGTGAAGAGTGTTAAGGCAACTTTTGTTTCTCTGATACCAAACAAGACATGAGCTGTGGATCTTAAGGACTTCTAGCCAATTAGCTTAGTGGGTGAGGTTTATTAAATTCTTTCCAACGCTTTTAGCAAACAAACAAAAATCAGTGGGAAGAAAGATTATCTCTAATTCACATAATGCTTTCATCGGAGGTAAACAAATTTTGATTCAATACTAATCTTAATGTTTGGATAGTCAAATTAGATTAGGAGAACCTGGAGTGCTACGAAATTGTATTTGGATAAGGCGATGATGATCATGTAAATTAGGAGTTCTTTGCTCTATTTGTTGAAGAGATGCAGATTTGGGGAGAAATGGAGGATTGGATGGCGCTTTGTATATCTACAAAGCAGTTTTCCACTCTTGTGAATGGTTCACCGTCCCTTTTTTTGAACTCTCGTGGTGGTTATGGAGGCATTGAGTCAGATGATAGTTGTACAATGGATAGGACTTCTGTCAGGTTTTTCAGTGTGGTCGAGGAACAATGAAGAGTTTTTAATGTCTCATTTACTGTTTGCTGAAAATAATTTGATTTTAAGTGATGGAAATTCCAAAAAAAAAAAAATGACAATTTGTGGTGTATTTTCTTATGTTTTGAAGCAGTTTCAGGATTGAAAATCAATTTAGCAAAATAAAAAATTAAAAAATTCGTATAGGTGCAATTGGAGATGTAGCAGAATTGGCTAGTATTCTAAGTTGTAGAATATCTTCGTTACCAATAAAGTATTTGGATTTGCCATTGGGTCCTTCTTATAAGGTCATATCTATTTGGAAATCACATTATTAAAAAAATGGACGTTGGTTGGCTGGATGGAAAAAGCTTTATTTATCTAAAGGTGGTAGATTGACTTTGATAAAGAGCGCTATCCAATTTACCTACATATTATTTGTCTCTTTCCTTATTCTAGTGGGAGTGGCTAATAGTCTTGAGAGACTTTAGAGGATTTTGATGGGGTAGGATTGGGGATGAATTTAAATTTCATTTAGTGAATTGGGCAAGGATTTGTACTACGATAAAATCAGGTGGGTCAGGAGTTAGAAATTTGATTCACTTTAATCGAGCCCTTCCGGGAAAATGGTTGTTGCGATATGCTACAAATAGAGAGGCACTATGAAGATTAGTAAAAAGCACTAAATACGATAGTAGTGCTCTAAGGAGGTAATGGGGCCATTTGGAGTGGGAGTATGAAAATTTATAAGAAAGGGATGGGAAACATTTTCAAAATTTGTAAGATATGAGGTAGGTGATGGCTCAAAGGTTAGTTTTTGGCATGATGTGTTGTGTGGGGATAGTCCATTGAAGATATCTTATCAGGAATTGTACAGTATTGCACAAAGAAAGAATGCATGGGTACCGGATACCTTATAGTTTCAAGAAGGGAATATTTACTAGAATGTAATTTTTACTAGAACAGTTCAAGATTGGGAGGTGGAGGTGGTATTATTTTTCTTTGAAAGGTTGTATTCTTTTAGACTAAGACAAGGAAATGTAGATAGAATAGGATGGAGTCCTTCCAAAAGAACCAAGTTTGAAGTGGTTGTTTTATCAAGTGTTACATAGTCCAAATGGGTCCCCTTTTCTTAGGAACAATATTTGGAGAGTCGAGGCTTCTTTACGGGTGGCTCTTTTTTGTGGACAGCGGCCTTAAGAAAAATATTGACACTGGATAATTTGAGGAGACAACCAGCAAAGCATGGTACATTTATGTAATTATGGAGGTTGGCTTAATTGTGTTTAACACAGTGCCTTTGCAGAGAGTAAAATGTTTGGAACTTTGTAGATGTAGAGACTTCGGTATCAGAGTTGTGGAAAATTATGTTCAACACTTTCCATACTTGGATATATCATCATAGTTTCTTGTTTCTAATTTTGCAAAATTTTTTTGAACTTATTCAATGATATTGGAATTACTTATCACAAAAAAGAAAAGAAAAAAATAAAAATTCTGTTAAATTGTCAACTCTCTATCGCTGTAAGTTAGAGTAGATTATAATGCTTATATTCCTAATATATTCATATAGAAGATGGAAGCATTCACACTAAAAGAGGTAAAAAAAAATCCATGTCATGAGCCCTTTTTTGATCCAAATAAATTCCTGTCCTATGCTTCATGCCATACTTTTCAATATGTGTCCAAGCCTTGAGAAGCATTCTGTACATAACCGAAATTACTGGAGAAACATATAATTATGAAACAGATAAGGCTCCCTAATAAAATTAGCAAATGTTACCTTGAATCCCAGCCTCAAGGTAAAATCAGGTTGTGGAACTCAAAGGCAACAGAGCCCTATAAGATTTTCTGTAGTATTCAGAGGCTGCTTCTGACAACAGTAAGTGTTCCAAAAAAAGGAAAGGCAATGGTTGGGAAGAAATTTGAGATATAGAAGAAATAATTCCCTGTCTGAAAGTAAATCTCCAGGAACAAGATTTGAATTATCGTGAAAGAAGACTTAAAGGAAGCATAGGACAATACACCCACCAAGAGGTTAGCAATCGACTCTCTTTGTCTTTTTAAGGGATTTCAAACCACTAGATTGATAACAAAATTATCTGTCTAATTCCTATCCATCCATCCTTAGACGCCTTTGTCAAATGGGAGGCAGAATCAATCAGCAATGCCTTTGTCAAATGGCATAGCTGAAATGGGTCTGAAACAATGACCATGTAACTCATCAAATCTTGAAATAACAATAGAAACCAAACGACAAAATCTGGTTCCCATTTTGTCATTTACAAGTTCCAACGCAAACAGTTTGAACATTTCCATCATAATATATCTAAATTATGGAGTTTCCCAAAATGGGGTATCAACGATTCCAAGGTTGCTTTGGATGCAGGCCGAGGTTTTTGTTTCTGTCTAGGTATTATGTCGGTGGGTACCTTAGAATTGACCAAATGATAAAATCTAATGCGAAAAAAATGAAAGGAAAGATAGATCGACAGAAACGAAAATACGTACTACGGTTTCGGGGCGGGCGTTCTGGCGGAGACGTGCTTCGAGCTCGGGGTTGCGGGTGTTGGTGACCTGCATGACGCCGTAGCCGATCACCCCCGGAACGACGCCGCATATGGTGGCGAAGGCAAGGAAGAAGGGCTTGGACTCCTTTGTCCTCCTCACCAGCCACCTCCACGCCTCGCTCTTCTCAAACAGTATCGACATTCAATCTCTGCAAACACTTTTCCGTCCCTTTCCCCGCTCAACGACAAACTATTATATTATTGTTAGGGCGTTCCTCGGATTTTTATTTTATTTAGGGTTTGGGTTTTCTTTTTTCCAATCGGATCTCGATTCTCGCCCAGTTGAAAAATACTTGTGGTTTAGAAGCGTTCTTTTGTCTCCTCATTTTATTTTTTCGATTACCATTAATTGTGGGAAAGACTAACCTATGTTTTGTCCCATTTTTTCCTTCTCCCGAATTGTTTTGAAAATTAAAAAAACAAAAAAAAACCATTGCAACTTTTGATATTGACATTATGAAGACATTATTGTTGTCCGTGAAAAAGCAGTTAATATTAGTGGTTATTAACTAAAATCGTTAATTATAACTGTCTAGGTGGTTAGTAAAATTTATTAACTGCCTCCAACCTAAACAGTTAATGGTTAATAATTCTAATAATCGCTAACCTTTTTTTAAAAGAATTTAAAAAATAATTAAAACAAAAACAAAAAGGGAAAAATATAAAAAAGCACTCTCAACTACCAACCGCTTACATTTAAACTTCTAAAAGTGATAAAATGGCTCCAAACTACACTGACAGTTGTATTTTGGCTTCCTTTAGTTAAGACCATTAAATTGGATGAAAAATACAAAAGCAGCGTCGTTTTTTGGTGTTAAGTTACTAAAATGCCCTTTTGAAAAAAAAAATCAAAATATAAAAAAGCCCCCTCAACTACTAGCCATTTACGATTTAGCCTATTGAACTTTCAAAAGTGATAAAATGACCTCCCAAACTACCTGACAGTTGTTTTTTGGCCCCCTCCATTAGTCAAGACCGTTAAATTAGACAAAAAATACAAAACGATGTCGTTTTTTGGTGTTAAGTTACTAAAATGCCATTTTGAAAAAAAAAATCAATTCAAAAAAATACCCCCCAAAAATGACATCGTTTTGAAAGAAGAAGAAGAAGAAGAAGAACGATGTGGCTTGCCGGCCACCCCTAAACCACTGTTATTCTTCTTTGGTAAACTCTACCCTTTGTCCAGGCTAATTCACAACCTCCAGTTCGTGCAGACCCGCGCGACCTCGCAAACGGCAGAATTTCAACTTGATGGTCACCGGCAAGCCTCACCCCACGCAGCAATTTTTGTTGTAAAACACGAAGAAAGACAATGCATCGTGACTGCACAGGGCAAGAAGGAGAGCCGGCAGGCGTCGGGCCTTGTCCTACAAGGCTGCAACATCATGTCGGACCCTGCATTCTTCCCGATGAGATTCAAACGTAGGGCATATCTGGGTCGTCCATGGAAGGCATTCTCGAGGACCATAATCATGGAGACCCACATCGACGACTTGATCCAACCGGAAGGGTGGTTGCCTTGGGTGGGGATTTCGCGCTGGACACTTGCTTCTACGCCGAGTTCCAAAACACAAGCCACAGTGCTAACACGACGGGGCGTGTGAATTGGCCGGGAATGAAGAAGAACATCACATGCGCACAAGTATTGGAGTTTACTGCAGGGAGATTCTTTTTGGGTGATGAGTGGATTAGGGAGGCCCAAGTGCCTTACATCGGTGGCATGATCACCAGTTAAATTAAGTCGGCGTAGAAATTTTTTGTGAATGAGAGAGATTAGTACTGTACATCTAATATATAAAATGTTTCTCCCGTGCGTCTTCATCTCTGATTGTTGTGGTTTTATGAAGCCTCCTAAAGGATATATATATATATATATATCCTTTAATTATATACAAAAATTGACAACAAAAGCAGAACATAATCAACAAAAGCGAGAACCCACTTGGTTGGCGACCTCCAGCCTCATCCTGCGATAATCGACTTGGCCGGCAACCTCCGGACACCCCCAAACGGCAACCTCGATCCACACAAGCCAGTAGCTTCACCGGTAACTTGTCCTTGCCATTGCTAGTGACTTCTGAACTCGCTTGCACCAACAATTTGGCACCAACAACTCTTAGCGAGCCCCGATGTGCGAACCTAAACACCTCCCAGTGGTTGCTTGCGACCCTCTTAGCTTTATTTGGCCTCACCTCGCCGATGTCCTCACCTCGAGGCAACCCACCACGCCAGCAAGTCAGCACCCCTGCTTTGCCTGTGTCCTCGCGGCTATCCCGCTTCACCCAGTGAGTCCATCGTTCTTCTCCTTCTTCTTTCTTCTTTCTTTTTCTTTTTTTTTTTTTTTTGATAATTTCACTAACCCCCCTCAAACTTTGGCCATTTTTTCAAACACCTTCCTAATATTCAAAAACTCTCACTTACTCCCCTTGAACTTTCAAAAATTCTCACTTGCCCCCATCTGTACAAATTAGGGCACAAATTTTTTTAAAAAGACCAAAATACCCCTATTTTTTATTTTTTTAAAAAAATATCTAGAAGTTGGAATTTTATACAAAAGTCACCGTTTAAAATTCACTATTTAAAATGTCAACTTCCAAAATGTTTTTTTTTAATTTTTTTAAAAAATGAAAAATAGGGGTATTTTGGTCTTTTTTAAAAATTTTGTGCCCTAATTTGTACGGATGGGGTAAGTGAGAATTTTTGAAAGTTCAAGGGGGGTAAGTAAGAGTTTTTGAATGTTAGGAGAGTGTTTGAAAAAATGGCCAAAGTTTGAGGGGGGTTAGTGAAATTAACCCTTTTTTTCTATTAAAAACGTCATTTTTGGGGGGCATTTTTTAAGTTGATTTTTTTTTTCAAAAGAGCATTCTAGTAACTTAATAACAAAAAAATGACGTCATTTTGTATTTTTCATCCAATTTAACGGTCTTGACTAACGGAGGGGGCCAAAATACAACTGTCAGATAGTTTGGAGGGCCATTTTATCACTTTTGAAAGTTCAGGGGGCTAAATCGTAAATGGCTGGCAGTTGAGGGGGCTTTTTTATATTTTGACTTTTTTTTTTTTCAAAAGGGCATTTTAGTAACTTAACACCAAAAAATGACGTCGTTTTGTATTTTTCATCCAATTTGACGATCTTAACTAACAGAGGAGGCCAAAATACAACTGTCAGGTAGTTTGGGGGGCCATTTTATCACTTTTGAAAGTTCAAGAGTTAAATCGTAAACGGCTGATAGTTGAGGGGGCTTTTTTATATTTTTCCCAAACAAAAACAAAACTACATCGTTTCTATGGTAATATAATAATATCCTATGACATACAAAATTATTTCTAAATTTTAATACTTTTTTATATATATTTAAACACAAAAATGACGTCATTTCTTGTATATATATATAAACGGTTAGCAGTTTTTTCAAAACCTAAAACCACTAACCATAACCACCTACGCGGTTAGCGGTCTTTTCTAATCGCATTTAAAAGCAGTTAATACGGTTAGTGGTTATTATTACCACCCGCCTTTTCACCTCTAGTTATGCATACTTATTGCCCATGTAATAGTATCATCTACTTTTGGGAAACTCCAAGAACCCAACTGAATAGTATCTCCAAACACCTAACCCTAATAGTAATACGAAATAAGTTGTTTTTAACAAATCTATGCTGCCCGTTTGAATGGAACATTTCTCCGTTACGACAACAATAATAAAAAACTAAAAAAAAAGAAGATTTTTATTCTTCGTTTGCAATGCCATTCAAAAGGGATAGTGAATGACCATCTCCATTTGTAACACTGTTCGAAGGGGCTAGCGAACAAAGGCTTATAGAACTTCTTTTAAATGGCTTGTTTGACCTGGTAAACATTAGAATTAGAAAACTCTCTTGAAAGATGACTTTGTAGATTTTTTAGTTAGCTTTTCAACACTGTAAGGCTTGCTTCCATCTGAAGTCTGAAACTATAGATATGACATTCTTAGTAAAACTTGTTAGGTGCGAATTCCCCCTACACCATTTTTCCCAAGTTGGAAGAATTCACCATCGAATTTGCATCCTCATCGGAAGAGTCACTAGTGAACAAAACTCAAGAAATAACCTTTTTAGTAAAACTTGCCAGGGGTGACTTCCACCCTACATCATTTTCCCTTTGTTGGAGATAATTCATTCTCAAATTATGATGGTTATTTCCCAATTAATCCATTCCATCCTTTGGTCTTCAGAAGAAAAACAATATAACATTGCACAAGAAATAATACTTCTCTAATCACAACAAGATTGTGATTATTAACTTGAAAACTTTTCACGCTAGATTCAAAGAACTTTGGCTTCACACGACATGTAATACCCCAAAAATAAATTAGGATTAAGTACACTCTAATTATGACGCTAGGGTTTGTTCTTATTTGGTAAAGTGTAAGACCTTGGAATTTTTAAGAATTGCACCAAATGATCAACAAAGGTACCGATGCCTGTAGTACTAAATAATCAACTTATAGATGATAACTGATGAGTATGAGATCGATTATGGTGTAAAAGTTAAAGAATAATTCTTAAAGGACGAGGAAGCATTGGAAACACCATCTTAAGAGAAAAACATAGATTTTTAATCCCAAGAAGGGATTCAAAAAATATTAGAATGGTTACCATGACATTTATATTGGAAAGATCTTTCTGGAATGGGGTTGCATGTGCAATTTCGAGACCCGTAGCAAAAGTTATGCCTGTTTTACTGAACACTATGCAATCGGTCAAACTGCTAAAAAGTCAATTGCGAAGCTGAGCACTAACTGGTTTTGGCCAAGCACTCGCTAACTAATTTTTGGACTTCTAGCCGCATGCTCACGTGGGGGACCACATGAGCGCTCACCTAACAATAGTACGTGAGCGCTTGTGTAGGGACCAAGTTGAGCACTTGTTGACTTTTTTTGGACCGCTGGTTAAGGACCAAACATCTAAAAAAAGTTGGGAATAGTACACGAGTACTCGACACTGTAGTACATGAGCACTCGCCTCTTTTCAAGACAGTTCTAGTAGCGCCCACAGGCTTTTCAACCCTATAAATACCCCTCCCCACTCTACCCCTAAGCCTCATTTTGCCTTTGTTGCCCTCTAGAACCTCTGCTTGAGTGATTTTGTAAGTTTTGAGAGTTCTTGAAGGAGAATGAGAGATTTCTTGAAAGTTTTGCTTTAAAGACGTAATCTTCTAAGCCTAACTTGTTCTTTACTTAGTTGTTATGTTGTTTAAGTTCTTTTCATAGTTATCTTAGTTGTTGATTTGAGCTTCTAGTTAGGTTGCTATCTTTAAGCTTTACTTAATCTTGGTTTAAGCATGGCTTAGCATTTCATTCTTGTTGGGCATATTTTTATACATGGAGACGTTGTTTTGAGCTAAGAAGTGTTAGAAACCTTTTTGTAGCATTAGGACCAGTGGGGAAGGCTCGAGAGCACGCTCAACCAAATGAAGTTCTACCTAAGCCTCAATGGCCAAATGCTCGCCCTTAGGAGTCAAGCACTCTCTCAGAGACATTCCACAGAATGCCATCATGGCTTGACTGTAGTGACCAAAATTATTAACTATGCATAAGTGGCTTAGTTGGGGGAGTTAATTTGGGCTTTGGGTCACTAAGGACACTAGAGGGATAATTTAGACTTTTGGGCAGACGTATGCTAGGTCTGGGGGATGTATGTTGCTGTCTGTAGTACAGACGTACGTGGAGGACCACCAGAAGTACGCTCTGCAAACCATACTAGCAGACGTACTTGGGGCCACCGGACGTACACTACTTTTTGAATATCCTTTGGATAATACATAGACGTACGAGGCAGCCATTGAACCAATGGACAAGAACCACCGGATGTACGCCCCTTGTCCGGACGTCCGCTGCTTTTCTAGGCCTATAAATAGAACCCTACCCCCTTTGTATTTCTCACCATTTCCATATGCCCCCAGGCTATCAAAGTGTTTCTAGAGAGTGTTCCAGGCTTTGTGAGTGTGTGTGTGTGAGGCATTTGCGAATTTGGAACATTCGTGAGGCGGAACTCTTGCGATTTTGTTTTGAGGGGGTAACACTCGATCCTTAGCTTTAATTTACATCATTACGCTACTTGTTTATTGTTTAGTTGTAGTTGTTAGCTTAGTTGCACTTTGAGACCTGTTTGGGTTAGCGTTTTGTTAGCTTAGCGTTGTTACATTGCATGGAGGTTGCAAACTGGACTAGAGAGCTTTAGGTTGTTCCTAGTAGCCTTAGGAGTCGGAGAATAGGTGGACTGTGGAGAGAAAATGAAGTTCTCTCCAAGAACCCATACAATGGATGTACAGTATCGCGATCGGACGTACAACTTGTCATTACACGGAGGACATATGCACTCGAGCCTGGACGTATGGTCACTGTGTGGCAAGGAAACCCTATTTTCACCAAACGCCCCATAGCTCCTATTTTTCTTGATTTAGGGTTGTTTAGTGGAACTAGAACTAATATAAGGTTTTCCACAGATTTGGAGAACCTAGACCTTTCAGAGTTTTTAGAGACGTGTATTGATCTAGGTGAGTTTTAACTCACATAATGCACATTGTTATTTTTCATGCACTGCACATCTATTTTGTGTATCAAGCAAACATGCATATTTTACAACTCTCATAGTTTATACTTATTGCACATGAACTCTGTTATTTTGAGAAAAATATTGTACTGAACATGTTAACCAAGTGAGACTTGTAAAAAGGCATGCATATAAAATATAGACAAGATAATTGCATCGTATGACATGATACACTGGTACGTGCGGTAGTAATGGCCATGGGCTTACTATACATGTTAGCTTTATGGTCAAATGTATGCGTTATGTAAGGGTTGTAGATCAATTGGTTTAACCTTGATGCAACCATTCCCAATGGTTCGTCACTACAGACGGATGTCATTAGCTGGTGTGGGCCACTCGGGGTTGGACCGAATCGTGCCACTAATATTACGTACGATATGTTGTACAATGGCTAGGGCACTGTCATTGTATTATAAGTCCATCAGGACAGCATCAACCCTACTGAGAATAGATAATATATTGGGTAGACCATATTGCTGAACTATGACTATTGTTTATATCATATGCATATATTATTGCTATATATATATCACGCATAATTAAACTGTCATGATGGAACTGCTTTTGCTTATTAAATATCTGAATTCATTTCTAAAACTAGCATATGCATTATTTGTGTTAATAACTAAGTCTTAGACTTATCTCCCTCTTATTTATGTCTTTCTCCATCATTATGAATAATTGCGCAGTTTAGCTGCCCTTGACAAAGATGCAGTGTAGCGACCCAGATTTTAGGTTAGAGTAATTCTCAGGCCTAGCCTCGATAGATGAGTTAGATTTGTTAAGGCCCATTTGTAGGATTGAACTTATTTTAGTTGGGATGAAAACAACCATAAGGTATAATATATATATATATATATATATATTTGATTTAAAGGTTTTTATCTTGAATGACAAGTTTGGCTTAATGGTTTAGTATGGATTGATCCCATAAATCTATCATGATTTTGAATCCTCATATATCAACAAAATTATGTTTTAAAGTGATTTTCTTTATAAGGAAATTTTTACAAAAACCCTAATTCCAAAAGCCTTGCCGCCTATTCATCTTAAAGACACCAAGTTAAAATTTTTTTTTTAAAAAAAAATTACTTTTAAGGAAACTTGGTAAACTGCATTGATTTCTCTAACCTTCTTATCTTGAACCTAGCCTCCATTACATCATCATCCCAACAAACAAAATTGGGTAGCGTTAATGTAATTTATGTATCTATAATGGGATATTTTTATGATTTTATACTTTAGTATTTAGGTTATTGCTTTAAGAACCATTAAGAGAGAAAATCGGTTTGAATTAAATCACCTTCTAGCAATTTACGTTTTACAAGAGAAATTGCCCCTACTTCTTTGGTATTATTATTATTTAAAATAAATATATCCACCTCACTAGCCTCCAAACCCTAGAAGGTTAGTTGGGAGAATAAGACAAAACCCTAGCCTCCTTAAAATTGAAAACACACGCATACCCTACCTCTCTCTCTTTGCTCTTCCTAGCACCCAAATAAATAGAAACAAGACAAAACCCTAGCCACTTTTCACATTAACCTGCATTCACCACCCAAGCAACACTTCTCTTTCTCCCTACCTTTCTCCAATGCCACATAATACACAAAGCTCTCACTTTGTGTCATCTTCTCCAACTTTCATTTCCACTTGAGGTAAATTATTTTACTCCCCCTTGTTGATTTCTTTTATGTTTTCAATTAAATATGCAAGTGTAATTGTTGTTCATTCTTGTGCTATGTATTGTAGATGAAAAACTTAGACCATGCCTAATATTGAGAATACCATATGGGATATGCCTCTACGTTAGTACAACAAATTGCAACTCGTGCTTTCTTTATCATACCTTTAAGAAATCAATATTTCATATAAATATAAAAATATATTTTTATTGCTTTTGACTTGTCAACCACCCTTTTCATGACCTTTTAAAGAACCCACGTTTATATATATATATGTATATATATAGATATATATATTCCTTTTAATTGCCTTGGAATTTATCAACCAACATTCACTTGTCTTTTAAGAAGCCAAGAATAGTTACTTAGGAATCCAAGTGTTTTTTTTCAGAGAATTATGTTTGTAATCCACACTTATAATCCTCCTATTCAGGCAAAGGTCCAGGAATCTATTGTTACCTTTAGAATCATTTGACGGGCAGAAGTGGAAGCCTAGGGGTTCTAGGGTTAGCTTTTTAGTAATTTAAGGCTAACATAATTAAGTTGTATTAATTCAGGTGTGTGACCATGCCAGTCAATCTCTCTAGCATCTCTATTGAGGTAAGTGAATTTACTATCCCTTCCAGAAAAATTATCATGCCATGTTATTTATGAAATTTGGTTCAAATTGCAAATGATCATTTTGTTTATATTATGGAATTATGTTACATTCATGATAAGTTTGATAAAACAAAAAATTATGAAAATGATGATGCTTATAAGAAAGTTTGAGAAGATGTTGATAAACCCTCCTACATGATGCCCTCGATAGTCGATGTATCTAAAGAAGTATTAGGAGAAGTACAAGAAAAGAGAAAAAGTTATAAAATGAGGGCACATGTATGGAGGAGAGTATTTTTGGCCCAAGAAAAACAAGAAAGAAGCTCGGTATCGATGCTAAGGATGGAAGCGAACCAGAAGAGGCTCGCCAAAAGGTGGTTCCATCACGCTTTTATTTTGCCATCTTGAGTGCACCGAGTTAATCACCAGCTAGGGACGGGTGTGGCCACGATATCTCATCCAGTCGCAAGGACGCACAACCCTAGTATCTGAGGGTAACAAGATACATGGACCCTAGTATGAGATAAAGACTATCAATAATTTTCTTGATAATAATGTATTTTATGTACTTTATGTTTCTTATTCTATTTTATTATTTAAAAATATATCGGGAACATATGTAGTTATGAGTTCCATTTTTTCAAAACAGACAAGGAGTAAACTCGCCTATGGTTGTGGATTTCACTTATTGGGCCCCCTTTGGGCTCATCAGTTTTATTTCTTGTTTCGGGTAATGGTCATATTGCTTTAGGAGGCCGGAATGAGGGCAGGTGTATTTAGGATTTCATGTGATTTCAAATTAGTCAAGTTAATAAATGCGTTGGCACAGGTTTCCTTTAGAGATTGATTAATTTATTTTAATAAGGAATGTTATTATCGCTTGAGAATATTTTTATTAAGCGGTGAATATTGCAGTTTATTTTTAGGACGTGATATTTTAGAGTTCATACATTCATGTTATACTAGTCTTTTATAATTGGCAAACCTTATGGATCTTTGTGAGTAAGAAAAAGAATCAACAAACCTAACCCTTTTGGGCTGGGGATGTTACATGCCGTCGAAGATTATTTGGGTGATTACTCGTGACCTGATGGATAATCTTTAAGGATATGGATTCCATTTGGCATAGGACAATGTGAGAGGATGGAGAATCTACCCATGTAGACATGATCAAGATTTTGATTTCGTTAGCTCTATTGAAGCTTAAGTTTAGCCTTTGATCTGTTGATCTTTTGTGAACAATGTTGATGTATTTTATTTGGGTTGTATCTATTCCCTGATGATGGTCCGATGACCAGTACATTGATGACTATTTGTTACATTATGGATGTAGTACTTTATCTCTGGTATTGCTATGTGATGTTTCTATTATTATCTCTTAATCGCATAGTTTTGGTAAAGTCTTCCACTGCAGTTTTCTCCTTACGACGAGAAAATTGATTTTCTCGAAGGTCGTGTCTCAGAGGGATATGGCTGGGATGGCACGCCGTGGGGTTAATTACTAGTTAATTGGTA
Source organism: Carpinus viminea (assembly GCA_013348765.1). Lineage (NCBI taxonomy): Eukaryota > Viridiplantae > Streptophyta > Magnoliopsida > Fagales > Betulaceae > Carpinus > Carpinus viminea. Next base: position 16,345,752 of record CP054674.1, read on the forward strand.
TTCCCATCGGGCGGGACGTCACATCTACATTCTATTGCCCATATTTTATGTTCTAGGTTCATTTTAACTTAGGTTTAGAACTAATGATAAGTCTTTTCTCAATATTCAAGGTTATGAAACCTCTATGAAATTTTATGGAGAAGCCTTACAACCCGAGTGAGTACAAACTCACATAAAAACTTGTTATTTTTCCCGCATTGCATGTCTATTTCATATATATCAAACATGCATATTTACAACTTTCTTGAAATACATTTTGGAACCACTGCGAACTCTCTTTCGTGAAAATGTATGTTGATTAACAAGATCAAAATGAGATTTAAAAAAGCATGCATGTAAAAGACAAATAAGATTAATTGTATCGTGTGACATAGTACACTGGTACGTGCAGGATAACGGCCATAGACTTACTATACAAGTTAACTTTATAGTCAAAAGTGTGTGTTATATGGGCCTTGTATCCAATGGTTATTTCATGACTAACATAGCTATCCCTAATGGTTGGTCACTATAGAACGTACATCACTAGTAGTGTATGCCAACTAAGGTCGGACTTGATTAGGCTACTATTATTATGGTAGCGTACAATGGTTGGGGCATCAGTAATGCATTGCAGGTCCATCGAGATAGCACCAACCCTGCGAGGAAGGAATAATATGTTAGGTAAACCATACTGTTGAACTATAACATGATTATCATATTACAGCATATATTATATCTATATTACATCCTTGATAAATTGTCACCTTAAAATGTTGCATGTATTTTAGAAACAATTGAGTTCCCCATTTAATAACGGGTATGGCATATGTATTTATACTCACTAAGTCGTTAGACTTACTCTTGTGTTATTATATTTGTTCTCTATATGTACAACTTTGTTGTTATAGATAGTTTAGTAGAAGATGGATACCGCGAAGCATTCGGTTATTGTAGAAGATTCGATCTGGGAAATGCTTGTGGACTTATTGCGAGCGTAGGTGGGTGCTTATGGTAACTAGTACATTTGGTTTATACTATAAACTTAACAACTTGATGCATGCTTGCATATTAAGGTATAGAATGGATCACTTCTAAAGATGATATGTATAGTGTGATTTTAGCTACTTTGATGATCCTTGGTAGATGTTCTGGTTGTAATAATGTTTATAGAATCTTAATGTTTCCACTGCTTAGTATTCTCTTTTTAGTCTTGTTCCCTACACAATAAGGCTGGAAGATAAACTGTAGAGTTAATTACCAGTTAATTAATTTTTGGGGAGTTATAGTTGGTATTAGAGTAGTTGCTCTTTTGACCACAAGAATTGATCTATTAAGTATTAGGTCATGATTTATCAGAGCATTTGGCTCCATGGACTATAGGAACTAAACGATTAGGTGCTAGGAGATGATCTACTAGGAGCACATGATGGATTAAATGTATACAAGGGACACAGAGTTTTGGTACCTAATGATCTCGAGGATATTGGACTTGAGGATTTTAGGAATTCGATACGGTATTGAAGTCGGGACTAGGACCGCTTTGATGATGCAACTATGGAGATTATGAATGATGCACTAAGATAGTTACATACGGTCTTAAGCATAGTTCTACACTAGAACATTGGATAAGATTGTTGCGGTGTAGGCATTTAGTAAGAATAGGCTGCGACTCGTCTAACATTTTAAGTGAGACTCGACCGCGACACTTTGAAGTAGAGGCTGATGATCATTGTGATTGCAGAGATGTCACCGCAACCAAGACACTACAACATTGGGAGCAACGATGGTAAGGGACCATCCTAGCCCAATGAAAAGAGGAGGAACATTCTGAATGCCACTCAAGCATTGGAAACAGTGGCAAGTCTTCTAGTGTAGGCTTCGGTCAATGTTCAAGGAGAAAGGACTCCAAGTGAAAACAAAGGTTGCTCTTTCAAGGAGTTTTATGAGCACCATTTCCTTGTGTTTAACGGGAACCTAAACTTCGAAGAAGCAAAGGATTTGCTTATGAACTTGGAGGAGCTACTATAAGCTTTGGACTGTGTTATGTTTTAGGTTGGCCTAATTCAATGACTTGTCTTGTAATATCCTTGTTGTTGTTGTTGTCCTTCTTTGTGTGTTTAGGCTTTGGGAAATAGATTTTAGGTTCTTAGAGGCTGATTGAAGGAGTCACCATTTTCCCGTCAAAAGCCCTGTCAGAACGAGACATGTAATGGGGAGTTATTAATTTCCTGTCGCAACGAGACATATAACAGGGAGTTACTGTTTTCTTGTTAGGAGCTGCGTCAGAATGAGGATGTGATGAGAGTGAAGCAGAAGCTACTATTTTCTCATTAGGAACCTTATTAGAATGAGTGATGTAACGAGAGCATAGCTGAACCTACTTTTTTTTCATAAGGAACCTCATCAAGACAGGGCATGTAACAAGACCAGTGTTGAAGCTACTATTTTCTTGTTAGAGGCTGCATTAAGATGAGACAAGTGACTGAGAGGAGACATTTCTTCTTCACGTTAGGATGGGATTGCTTTCACATTAAGACGTGGGTTTTTCAGATCTACGAATTTAACCTTCACATCATAATGAGAAAGTGTCCCATTGAGACATGACAATGGAAATGTTCTCATATTTAAGGATTTTGCTACTTTGTTTTTTGCAGCCTTTTTAGATAGTATTTTATTGTGAATTATGTTGATAGAAGTCTTGATTTTTCTCTACAAGCGCTGGGTCTCGGGAGATTGATTCAAGAAAGGATGTGATATAGCCTTGGGCTGTACTTTGCTCTTGATTGTTGGCATGTTTCCTTGATTCATTTGATGACAAGAAGATTATGGGTTTGGTGAGCTTGAAGAAGGAAGTCTACCAAAGGGTCGGTGAGGAAATGCACTCCGTGAAGATGGTTAGGATGCAGACAAGCTGGAAGCTTGTTGTTCCTACTAAGTCTAGAGGTCCTCAAGGTCATGAGTATCGTCTAGTCTATAACTTTGAATCTTCATAGTTCATATAATGATTTTTCTAGTTGGAGTGATTTTTACCTTTAAGGTGATCAAAGGGTTTTTCACTTTATAAACAAATCTTATGTTGTGTTTGTGTAGTGATCCAAATAATTAACTATGCATAAGTAACTTAGTTAAGAGGTTAGTTTGGGCTTTGGCTCACTAAGGACAATAGATGGGTAATTTGGACTTTTTTGCGGATGTACGCTAGGATTAGCAGACGTATGCTGCTGTTTGTAGTGCGAACGTACGTGGGGGGACCATCAGATGTACGCTTTACAAATAGTACATGGACATACGCAGGACCACACAAACGTACTCTATTTTTTGGAATATCCTTTGGTTGATACCTGAACATACGAGATAGTCTTTAGACCACTATGTAATAGTATTGGGTGTACGCTAAGGTTAGGCGGACATCCGCTACTTTTCAAGAAGTTGGTAGCAGCCATTTTCTATAAATACCCCCTTACGCTCTTCATTTCTCCGCACTCCTAGGCCCTAAGGTTGCGAAAATCCTTCCTTTGTGAGTATTTTGTGAGGTTTTGTGTGTTTCGGTGCTAACGGTGAAGGAACTCTTGAAGTTTCACTTCAAGGAGGTAATATTCGGTTACCTAACTCTTTAATTACATCATTATGCTACTCGATTATTGTCTTGTGTTGATAGTCGTAGTTTTAGCTTTAGTTATGCTTTAAATCTTGTTTAGGATAGAGTTATGTTAACTTAGCATGATCGCGTTGCATGTAGGTTTCATTTTGACTTAGGAGGCCTTAAGAAGCCCTTTGATAGTCTTAGGAGTTGATTTTGGAGAATAGGAGGACGAGTGGAGAACAATGAGGTTCTCCTGAAAACCTCAAAGCGGACATATATTCTTGAGACCGGATGTACAATATGAAGTATCATAGCGGCATTTACAACCCCGAGCCGGACGATCAGTCCTAAAGTGTGATAAGGAAACTTATTTTTGCCAACCATCCCATATCTCCTATTTTCTTATTATATAGTTGTTTTAGTAGAAATAAGACTAATACAAGGTTTTCCATAGATTTGGAGAACTTGGAACCTTTGGGATACTCGGAGACGTTATTCGGCCTAGGTGAGTTTTAACTCACATAATGCTCATTGTTATTTTTCATGCATTGCACGACTATTTTGGGTACCAAGATAATATGCATATTTGCAAGTCTCATAATTTATACTTGCTGCACGTGAACTCTAGCATTTTGTGAAAACGTTGGGCTGAATATGTTAATAAAGTGAAACTTGTGAAAACATGCATGTAAAATACAAACAAGATAATTGCATCGTATGACATGGTACACCGATACGTGCGGTATAATAACCATGGGCTTACCATATATGTTAGCTTTATTATCAAATATGTGTGTTATATGGGCCTTGAATCCAATGGTTGTTTGTGGCTGGCGCAACTTTAAAGGGTGATCACTATAGGACGGACATCATTAGTAGTATGGGCCAACCGAGGTTGGGCTCGGTTGTGCCTCTAGTGTTATTTATGGTAGCGTGCAATGGCTGTGGTACCGGTATTGCACTACAGGTCCCTTGAGATAGCACCATCCCTGTTGAGAATGGGTAATATCTCGGGTAGACCATATTGTTGAATCATGACTATTACTTTGTATTATATGCATATACTATATATCTATATCACACCTAAGATAAACTGTTATGATGGAATTGTCTTATGCTTTACAAAAACATTAGAGTTCATTACTAAACTAGCATGGGCATTATTTGTGTTAATAATCACTAAGTCTTCGACTTGCCTCCTTTTATTTATGTTTCCCCATATCATTATGTATATTTGCACGGTTTAACTATCTTGAGAGAGGATACCGTGAGTGGGTTATAGCATAAGACCTGATCAGAGTCATTTTTTAGGACATGGACCCTGTCTAGTTGAGATCCATGTGGGAGGATGGAGGAACTGCCCGTGATGACATTATTGAGATTTTAATCTCATTAGCCTTACTTAAGCGTAAATCTAGGCTTTGATCTGCTGTTCTTTTTCTTAGACAATAATATTTGTTTATCTTATGGTTTGTAACCCCTACTTGATGATGGTCTGATGACCGATACTTTATGATGATTATTTCTATGTTATGAGGTTTTATGATTTCTCTAGTGAATGTTGTGTGAATATTAAATTATTGATCTTTATTTTTTACAGTTTAAGTAAAGTCTTCCACTAAGATTGTCTCGTTACGACAAGAAAGGTTGAAATACCTGAGTTTTGTCCTATGAGAGATAGGGCTAAGAGGCAAACCATGAAATCAATTACTAATTAATTAATTTGCCAATCGGGGTCGTCACAGTTAGTATCAGAGCCTTTGTGCTTTGGAAAGACTATAGGATAAAGGAAAGAAGAACTTAAGCCATGATCACACTAGAAATTAGGCTAGATAGATAGTTAGGACTTAGCCTTTAGATTTGGTTGCTTGGTTTTAGAAGAGTCGGTTTTAACTTTGCTCTTTGTTGTAGAGAATGTCACCAAGGAACGATGCAACTGCACTCTAACGCTGGAGATCAGAAGCCCTGAGGGCAATGTTCACCCCAAGCCTGTGGACTTCCTAGTTTATGAAGCAGCACCCCCGAGAAGTTAAGTGATGGACATGATTGGCTAGTTAGTGTCAGCCTTAGATCGCGATTGGGTTGCAAGAGAACCATTGAGGGACTAGATGTTTGAAGGATTTCTGTAGTCATCACTTGGAGAGTTTTGATGGCAGAGTCAATCACATCAGCGCTGAGAATTGGTTGAACTATATGGAGGAGTTGTTAGCTACTATTGGGTGTCTGAGCAGGTAAAAGGTGGCTTATACTTCTTATAAGCTAATGAGGAGAGGCCAACCGGTGGCAAGAAAAGAAGGTAGTGCTTGTCATTGACTTGGGTTTAGAGAATGCCATTTCTTGAGATGTCTTCAAACATGAGTTCAATCGGCACTTCTTTCCCGAGTCGTCAGGTGAGGTGAAGGCACGAGTTTTGGATTTGGTCCAAGGAGGGATGATGTGATTGTGTATGGGCAAAGTTTACTGCGATTGTCGTGCTTTGGCATGTACCTCATTCAAAATGAGGACAAAAGGCGAAGAAGTTTGAGCGAGGTCTGAACTTTCACATCCAGATTATGATGAGTTGTTTCGATATTCGGTACTTCTCCTAGTTGGTTGATCGAGCTTCGATCTAATAGGAAAGCCTAAAGGAGAATGCAGATGAGTATGTGGATCGAGAAAAGGAGGGCTCAAGGACTTGGTACTTCAATTTTGGAAGGGCCAGCCGACTAAGAGAATGGCAATGGGGAGTTTTCCACCTCAAAGGTCACAAGGATGTACCTTTGGTAACCCTCAAGTTCCGCCGTAAAGGAGTCAGATATCGGAGCTGTGTAGGAAGTGTAACTAAGTTCACTAAGGACCCTGCAGGATGGCAACCAGGATTTGCTACCAGTGCGGCCGGTTCGGCCACTTGAAGGATTGTGTGGGCAAGGGAGTTGCTCAAAAACCTTTGGCGCCAGCTTGAGTTTACGCCCTTGTTCTAGGAGAACCAGAAGGAGGATCAGAAGTAGTGACAAGTACTACCCCTATACTTGCATTTAAAGCTTCAATTTTGTTTGATTTAGGGGCTACCCACTCTTTCGTATCTATTATGTTCGTAAGACTGTCTAGACTTGTAGTACAAACTTTGGAACCTTGTCCAGCTATAACTACTTTCATAGGGAAAACTGTGGTATGTAAGCGTGTAGTTTGCGAATGCCCTATTAGCATCTTTGGAAGTGTACTTCCGAAAACTTAGTTGTTCTCCCTATGATTAGTTACAATGTTATCCTCGAATGGATTGGTTGGCGAGGCACTCGGATTATCGATCGTGCTCAAGCAAGTTACGCTTAAGTCATAGGGAGAGGGAAAAGTGACGACGTTGGATCAAGTAAGTGAGGTCTTTACCCTTGATGATTTCAGTTGTTCGGGCCAAGAAGCATATCATTGGAGGAGGACAACTGCTTTTGGAGTTCATCATTGCTCAATGAAGGAGGAGAAGAAAACCTATAAGACATTCCTGTAGTGAAGTATCTAGATGCCTTCTTAATGACTATTATAGGTTACCGCCACGTAAAGAGGTGGAGTTTGGGATTGAGTCGTGCTGCACTAATCCTATTTCTTAGGCAATCAGATAAGATGGCACCATCGAATTGAAATAGCTAAAGGAACAACTCCAAGAACTTCTAAATTAACGATTTATCTGCCCTAGTTCATCACCATGGGGGGCGCCGGTGTTGTTCGTTGATGAGAGCCAAATATTACATATTTGGACCCCTTAATTTATATTAATTAATCCTTTAATTGTGTTGTTATCTAATGTTTTGTGTTTTAGTATTTTGTAGGTTGCTGAAGAGAAACTGCATCTTAAAAGGGGAAAATTACAAAGTCTTTGAATAAAGCATACTTTGAGAAGACCTCGAAGATGTGATTAAGTTTAACCAAATCAAAGAAGGAATAAAATCAAAATTTTCCTAATTGAAGATAATTTTGGATTAGATTCAAATTCAAATTCTACACATGTCTCGGTATTTTGACTATAACTTTATGCTTAAATATCGGATTGAGGTAATTCAAATGGTAGTGGAAAGCTAACTCAAAATACTACAGTTTATTGTGAATAAGGATTTTCCTAATTCGAATGTTTACTATGCCAAAACCATTACACAATATGAGATTACAAATCTGAGTGAATCTTATCTTGATTTTAGACTTCTAATTGGACTAGAAGGCTGACCTTGAATTATTTAGGTTTACTAGGGCTTCTAGGACTTCTCTAAGCCTATAAATAGACCTCTTTGCATTCAAGAAAAAGGAAGACAAGCATAAAGACAAAAAGTCCCGTCTTGACACACCTTCTGACAAGAAAACAAACACTTCCTGTTACATGTCCCAACTTGACACACCTTCTGACAAGGAAACGTAAACTTCTTGGTACATCTCTTGTCTTGATAGAGTTCCTAACATAAAACTAGAGAGCACTCTTTAATGTCGTTATGAGCTCGTTTTGACGCTCCATCCAATAGGGAAGGCAAAGAACTCTATCAAACATCTAATTTTTACCACGACACTTGGGGAAGAATGGGAAAACACACAAATGTTTTGATCATTAAATAAGGCCAAACTTAACCTAACAAGGTAATACCCAAGGTACGCCTAAACTCTTTGGTCCATTATGTAATAGTATCTGAACGTTTGCCCAATTGTACCAAAATGCTTGCTGACACTCTAAAAAGTAATTTTAACCCATTATCCACCTTTTTAGAGAGCATGCCCTAAGCCCCTATATAAACCCCTCCCTTCAATTCTCAACCCCTCGTCACATTAGAAAACCCTAACCTTAGAAAGGGAAGTGATTTTGAAGGAGAATGAGGAAGCCGTGGTGGTTTTGCTATTTTCTTGCCCATTTCCATAGCCTTCATGTTGTTCTTACTGTTTTTTTAAGTATTACAAGTTTTAAAGATGCCTTGATAAGTTCCTGTACCCATTTTCTTACAAAGACCAAGAACACTTTAAAGAGATTTTGACCCACCTTTTATTGCTTTAAGTTTGCATGTTAGCATGATATGTTACTTTACATGTGTCCATTAGGATCCCAGGATGAGATGTACCACACCCTAGAACCACATGACCATATTTGAGGTTCTGGCCAAACGTTCACCCCTAGTCCCAAGTATTTGCTCAGAGGGCATGACACATGCCCAGAAACCTACATGTGCGAGCTTAGGGTTTCAACGGCCTCTTTCGTTAGATAGAACTTATTGTATCTCTCAAAGAGTGCTCTATTGTTGCATATAATGATGTGTCATATTTCGTTATAGCAAAGATTTATATTGTCAAAGGGCTCAAGCAAGCGCACAACGTCAGTCAACACTTATGACTGTTTTCCTTAAAAACGTGTGATATCTCTGCTAACTTAGCACTCGTATGATATGAGCATGCCTATATGTTTTGTACAACTTGGTAACTACCTTAATAACTGGTTGATAAGATGTATCGTATGATATGGTATACCGATACATGCGGTATAATAGTTATGTGCTTACTATATATAATTGATTTTATGGTCAAACGTGTGTTGATGTGATATAGGGCCCTAGATCAAATGGTTATTTTGTCACCGACATTGCCTTAATTAGGGGGTCACTACATGACGTACATCATTAGTAGTATGGGTCACCCGAGGTCAGACTCGGTTGGGCTACTAGTATTATGGATGGTAGTGTACAATGGCTGGAACAATGATATTGTATTACAGGTCCATCGAGATAGTGACAACCCTACTGAGAATGGATAATATGTCAAGTACACCATATATGATAGTTATGACATATTAAAAGCATTAGTTTTTTGTATTAAAATACTTAGGTGATTATCGCTGGAAGTACACCTATTTTTTCACCAAGAGATATTTTTATGGTGTATTAACAAAGACAATACATCTCTCAAATCTTTGTAAAACTACATGTATATTTCCGCTCATTAATAACTAGCTTATGTCATACCCAATTGTGAGGTTTATTTACTAAACCATTGGATTTATGTATTACATATTGTAGGAAACCTCTTTTTAGGAAGAGGAGAGTGGCAATATTGCCACTACGAAATTGCTTAAGATAGAGATCTTCACTTTGTTACTAGGTTTGATTAGGTTATTATTAGCTGCTCCGTGTCTATGTTTTCGACGATAATATATGCTTTTTATGGTTATTAGATTTCTTAGATTAATTTCATCTTCCTATGCATTAACTTTGATAATGCTTAGAGGGGTGGTTTTCACAATTAGATACTAGTTAGCTATATTAGGGTAATTGCTAGTAATCCTACCAGATTGGTTAAGGCCAGATTTGGGAGCGTTACAATTTTGGTGGCCACTACGGCTAGGAGGAGCAGTAGGTTCAGACCAATGGTAAAACCCATAGTATTGATTGTCGTGTCAATGGCATTTGCTTTTGTATCAATAGAAAATTGATAAAACAAGGATTTGTAAGAAAACTAAAAATTAAAAATTAAAATAAATAAATAAACAAAAACTCTTCATGGACTATTCTTATTCATAGAAAATTGATAAAACAATATATTGTGCACTCATGTGATCTTTATTGAACTTGAATAGAAAATAGGGTTGCAAGGAGAGGTGATGATTAACTGCCATCCTATCGCTTATGACCGAACTGACATTAACCGCCTATCGCCAGAAGTCAATCGGTGATTGGTTAAGAGTTTTTATACCAACATCGGTTCGGTTCAGTCGATTAATTGGTACAAATATTTTTTTATTGGTTAACCGAATTAACTGATAAGTAACCAAATTAATCGATAATAAATATTTTAGGACCAATTTATTAGTAGAAGTGTAGAACATACATATGGTGGACTCTTATTGTGTTAAATAATGGGCCTATTTAAAATTTATTTGGTTCAAAAAGCTATTTTACCCCCCCAAAAAAAAAAATTTAAGCCCCCAAAAACAATCAATTTTTGTCCCAATTTAAAAAGCCCACGGTTAACCAAAACGTTTTTAACCAAAATATCCATTTCACTTAAACTTTCAAAACAAATCCTTATAAAAATATAATTGGTGAATTAGCCGATTTAACTGATAATTTTGGTTAACCGACTGAAAATGGTTGCACCAAACCGAACCAATACCCACCCCTTTGCAACTTTGAAAATAGAAGACAAAATTACCTTGCCACAACTCAATCAATCAAGCTATAAGCACGGTCAATTGAGCAACAAGCCTATATGACAAAACCCTAAATTTTAATAGGAAAAAGATTCCAAAATCCTAAGGAGCCATGCTCGCCATTGCTTTGTCGACCAAGTTATCAAACCGAGTTCCTCGGGTTTTTGTATGGAGACCTTATGCAACATTCTGAATCGATTGAGAATCTATCATGGAATATATTGTGTTTCCCTAACCAGATCATTGAATTTTTATTGATGGATAGATTTGACTAAATAAAAGTTGAAATCTTGAAATCTTCATTAAATATGAATTTATAGCTCTTTGAATAATCTTTCAAACTCTACCAAAATTATCATAATAGTAAAATCAAAAGATATGATCGTTTTTATAGTAGACCTGGTCAGCATCAAATTAGTCTTCTACCCTAATCCTATACATTTAGGAGGGAAAAGATGCCCTCAGATATGGGAATTACAAGATACTATTATTTTAGTGAGACTAATGTGCTGATAAACTCAACAAGTTAGTTGCCAAAGTGCAAATAAGAAAATAGAAAGATACAATGGGAGTGATGAAGCCAAATGACAGATATGCCCTTGGAAAGCTACATGGCTCTCCCAGAACACCCATATGAAAGCTACGTCTAAACCTGAGAATTAAAGAAGAATCAGAAGATTTGTCTTTTGTGCACAAACTAAAATAAGAGACAGAGCCGAAATATGGGAATCTAATGCCTTGATAACCAACTACCCCTTTGCCCTTTCGACTTCATTTGCTTTATTTTCCTCTCTCTCTCTCTCTCTCTCTCTAAGATCGATCGTGTGAAAGTTTGCATGGCTTTAACATGCATACTTCTCTCTCTCCCTCTCTCTGTGTCAGATAAAAAAAATGTGTAAATCCCATGTGAACCAAAGGGCTGGATTGCAAACAAAAGTAAGCTCTATCATTTGATTGGAGAAATGGGATGAGTGTGGAATCTCTTTGTGCAAATCAAAAGCTCCTTCACATAAGGTTGAGGGGGTTCTTCTGGGGACGAAAATGATTAAAAAAAAAAAAAAGGCATAAAAGAGTCTTTCGGAAAAGACCCTCTTTCATCACTCCTAAAACTCCCTCTCTTGCTGTAACTCATGCCGTATTTGAGGTGTAAAGGTCATCACAATTACTTCAATTTTGCTTTTGAGGATATTAATATTAACCCATATATAGAGAAATCTATCAAGGGAGAGATTATACATTTATATATATATATATATATATATATATATACACACATATATATATATATTGCCCTTAAAACACTACACATTTGTCAGTGTATTTTGTTTTTTAAACCGACAAATTAATGTCGTAGAGACAACTAGTTGCCTTTAAAACACTACGCATTTGTCAGTGTATTTTGTTTTTTAAACTGACAAATTAATGTTGTAGAGGCAACTAGTGGTAGAGAGAGAGAGAGAGAGCAGTCAAAGATTTTGGTGTTGTAATCATTAAAGTGGTTAGCATGTCTTTGCCCTAATGAAAATGATATTTTAAGGAAGGGGCATTAGATAAAAACCAAAAAAAAAAAAAAAAAAACAGAAAAGAAAAAGTAGTTTGGATGGCAGGAAAAAGAAAAGGAAAAAAAATGAAAAGAAAAAGAAGAATGTGTGACGGTGTGCCAAGTAGGTTGGTTCAGAAGAAGATGGGCCCCTCTTCAAGCCATCGACTGTTGAATGATAAAAGTATTCTTTTTTCTTAGGATTGGAAGATGGAATGAAAGATCGGACACAAGTATCTCAAGGCCAATCAGACACACGTCATCTTGATCAATTCACACAATCATCTTGGAAAGGCACATGATTATATATATATATATAAATCTTCATTTTGGTTTGATTTTAAAAAGAAGAAACTTCATTTATTTATTCGTCTCCATTTAATTTGTTTCTTTCTCTTTTTCGATTTGCTTGCAAAGCAACAATAACGTTGAAGGATCTCTCTTCATCTCAAGAGCTGTGATTTGTGACCCAGGCCGTGCGTCATAATTAGGTTGTGGGTTTTTTTTTTTAATACTTTTTTTATTAACTTGAAAAAATAAATTAAGGGTAATTTTGTATTTTTACTAGTTTTTACAAGAGTATAAGAGGCATTTCAACTGTTTATCATCTAATTTAACTTTAAACCTTAACGGTATGATTATTGACATTGCAAAAATTTTAAAACATTGCAACCTGACATTGTAACTTTTTAAACTTTGAGGGCATGATTACAAAAATGTAGAAATATCAAGAAAGTAAGTGAAATTTTTGTTTCAAAAGTTAGCTCAATAAGTTGATGATCACATCTCATTAAGTGAAAATCACTAATTCCATTAATCTTCTCCCCCTCCTTATTCATACATGTAAAAAAGTGAAATTTTCCTTTTAAAAACTATTGTGGAGGAAATATTCAAGAGCTCCAAGCTCCAAATGAGTAATGTTATATACCAGATTACTATTTTACCATGCTCACGTAACATTGTCAATTTGTTATTAGATTGTTTTGTCTTTTAACAATGTCTCATCTAAAGATAAATTGATAAAATATCATATCGACATAGTGTAGCAATGAAGTGGTATATATATAGCATTGCTTTTGGTAAGTCACATGGAAGACAGATTTGGGCACAGGAAATTGAGTGTGCTTTCTCCCTCTTTTTCTTGTTTATGGTGGAACGCAGTATTGGTCCAATTTGTATCAATTTTTTTATAATCAATCATTTGAGAAATCAGTGACCAAAATAATGTAAAGTTGATGGAAATCTTGGGACCATTTGTATTAGAGAAGCATTACTTTTGGGCATGATGATTGGTCCCTAGCTTGTCCAATCATTTCAATGTAGAATTAACTTTTACGATATTCATACCTACATACAAACATCCATTTGCATATGTTGTGAATTTGTATGCATGCCACCGTCATGGAAAAGCAAGTGGTGTATATTACAATTTATAGACCATTGTTTATTACCTCGAAATATATATAATATTTCTCCTTCCAAATAAAAAGAAGTTGGGGATATATTCTTTGTGCTAGGATGTTAATCATTGTTATTATAATAAAATAATTGTTTTCTTAATATATTATGCTTTTTATCTTCTTCCTCAAGAAACACTAGCTAGGAGCGGAGGTGAATGGTGGCTAATGTTTGGACTTGGTTAGTTTTCACTCATGGTGGTGCTCTTCCATCAATTCACTTTGCGACCATATTCATCCCTGAACCCAAAGATTTGGGTTTCTAAAAAAATGTCGGGGAAGCCCAAAAAACAACATGACGCAAAGGTGAAAATTAAAGCATAAATTTAAGAATTAAACTTAAATTGGTCCGGTCAATCTGTAAAAGCCATCATTTACAGCAACCACTCATAAGCTGCCACTTCAACAAAGAGTATAAAATAGAATGGTGATGAAAACACCAGATCATTATTCCAATTGACAAAAACCAAAAAGACACCCCAGTCCCTGTTCTAACCCAGCCCCTGTACTAACCCAGCCAACTTTCTCCTTCAACCGAAAATGAAATTCAAATACAACTTCAAAATTCTAACATCACAAATAAAAGAATCTGAGCAACAAATCAAATCCATCCAAAAAGTTTTACAAACAAATATATATGGGTTTTCCATAATTAAGCAAAACAATAACAACCCATATGAAAATTCATCACGTGAACATGAACACGAAAATTGCGAAGTTGATGATTCTTCCGCAAAATCGGAAATTGTAGAATGTTGCATGTAATCAACGAACACGAAAAAATTGACGATTCTTGACTAAATCGAACCCAATCTTGCAGAGAGTATTGGCGTGGCTAAAATGGGGATATCAACGGACACGATCTTCAACTTCAATTGAATCCAATGGAAGAATTGGTGGAAGAATGGGTGGGTTGTTGCTGTGGGCTAGACGCAAGAGATGAGGGTGAGTTGAGGGATTTTATTTTTTAATATTAAAATATTGGGTTGTTTTATGGTGTTTTCCTATCTATTTTATATTTTGCATCTTGCTGATGTGGTGCATCCCTATTGAATGCTGTAAACTGCATGTTTTGCAGCGCATCCTGACCATAGGGGCTCTCTAAATTTAAAGGCTATGTGCACCTACTAAAGGGATGAGGAGTCAATTTTTAATTAATTACATGCACTGTCATCGAACGTTCATAGCTAGGGTTGCATCAAGCATTCGAGTTATTTTCCTCTCTAACGTTCTGACTTTCTTCTCGATCGTTCGGCTTGATCATTCGCTGCCCAACTTCGAACGTTTAACCCTAACAAAAAATCCTTAAAGGTCCAAAATTCCCTATCATTTCTCTTAAATCCAACCATAAAATCCATGAGTTTACAATTAAAGTATACTCAACCCAATTCAGGACGGAGGAAGTGGGGATTGATATAGGCCATGTCCCCCCACCCAATTCCTAAGAGCAATTTTTTAAGGTAAAACAAAATTACAGGGCAATATATATATATTTTTTCAACCTATTAGCTGCTAGCAGCAAAATATTTTGACCCTAGCCTCTGCCAATAATAGTTTCTAGCTTCGTTTCTAACCCAATTCACGGTGCTATTCTAAAGGGTTCATCAAAGCAATTGGACTTTTAATTTAGATTGTGGTCGAGTTTGTTCATGGCAAGTTCTTGTAAAAGAAGGCTAGAGTTGTGGAATCGTTTGAAGATTGAGTGCCACTCGTCGGATAACCAAGTCAAGATTTGAATTTACAACTGCTTAAACTAGTTGTAAACAAATGCATCCTCTTTATTTATTGGGTTAATTATCTTGTGGATTTTTGTTGACTAATATCATTGTTGTGGTTTTATTCGTCTCTCAAGTTTTTTAAATTGGTAAAATTACCATAGAACACCTGTTTATCCTCCTCTAATTAAGCATGTTAGTTGCTAAAAATGGTCGGTTTCGTCGTAATATTTATGGCCGTGACATCCTCATTGATCTGGGCATGTGATCGTACAACAAACATTTTTGTTTTCGCTGTTTTTTTTAAAAAATTTATTTTATTAATAACCAGTTAAATGGATTTCATGAGATGAACAATAAAAAACATACGCCGGTGGTTTGTGCATTTGTTTAATTTCATGCCTCAATTCTTTCAAACTCTTCAAGAAATTTGGACACATATGGAAGTTGTACTTGTCTCATTCGTGTTAATTTGCTAAACATGCTTAATTAAGGAAGATAACATGATGAGTTGTATACTTGTATACATGGCACATGACGTACCAATACAAAAGATTCTGCGCCATGTTCTTATAAGGATTTAATGGCAAGAAATCAATGTCATCACTGACATTAAACTATATAATATACATATATGATTAAAGATAGACATAGAATAAAGATAAGATGATATTTAGGATATGCTATATTAATTTTTGCAGGAGTGATTAAAATAAGTAGAGGGGAGGGCCTAGTATTGCGTGTCGTAGGGTATGGGCGGTTGAGTGTCCCACACAGCCTTTTGAGGGGGCTTGGTGTTTTTTGTTAGTTTGTGAGCAGACAAAAGCAGAGAAGCTTCTTATCCTCACTCTCTGGGTTTTCACACACAACCTTACACATGGAATCTCTTCTAAAGCCAAAGTATTACTCCCCATATGTTATTTCATATTATATTCCCCCTCCTTTAATCCCCATTTATCTCCATAATTACCCACTCTACCACACACTCTACTCACTTCAATTTTGTTTTAGAGTAGGTTTGACATTGCAATTTAGTAGACCAAAATATGCAATTTTAAACTAAATCGTCAAAAATTAATCGCTTGAAATTGCATTTTTAAAACACACGATTTACTACGTTTTCAAATCACAGGCAATGATATGCTTTTTCGAAAACTCATAATTTTAAAAGTCAAATTGCACTTTAATTTGTCAAATATAGAAAATTATGACTTGAAAACGTAGAGAGCTGCATTCTCAAATCGAATGCAATTTGGTGCTTTTTTTTTTTAAAAAAAAATGCATAATTTAAAATATTAAAGTGTGATTTGAAAGCATAAACTGTAATTTTGCCAATCGCTTAACTATGTGGTTTCAAATGTCAAACTACAATTTTGCCAAACACTAAATTGCGTTTTTTAAAAATCACATTTTTAAATCCCATATTTTTAAATTATTATTATTAAACCACACTTTTAAAAGTTGTAAATCCAAACAGGCCATTACTTTGAACAACTAAAGCAATGCTTATTTTAATTAGGAAAAAAAAAAAAGACAACGCTTATTTTCAGAAACTGACAAGTGAATGGCAAAAATGTAAATTCTATTCATTTCATGTCCTCCATCCTAAACAGTGTCCTATATAGTCCAATGAAGTACAAGCCAGCTTATAAGTTCATTTTCTTTCCAAATTTGTCCACACTCTCTCTCTCTCCCAAATCTGTGTGCAATGGCGCCCATGAGTCTCCCTCCTGGCTTTAGGTTCCATCCAACAGACGAGGAGCTCGTTGCTTACTATCTAGATCGGAAAATCAGCGGCCGTACGATTGAGCTTGAAATTATCCCAGAAGTTGACCTCTACAAATGTGAACCGTGGGATTTACCAGGTGCATATATTTTCTCACTACTTTTTTTTTTTTTTCTTTTCTTCTTTTCCAAATTATATAAATATTATTTACATTAATTTTGATGAAACACAAACAGAGAAATCATTTTTACCGAGCAAAGATATGGAGTGGTATTTCTACAGTCCAAGGGATAGAAAGTACCCGAATGGATCAAGAACCAATCGGGCAACCCGAGCCGGTTACTGGAAAGCTACCGGAAAAGACCGGCCGGTTCACTCTCTTAAACGTCCGGTCGGGATGAAGAAGACGTTGGTGTATTATAGAGGAAGAGCTCCCCATGGCATTAGAACCAACTGGGTCATGCATGAATATCGCCTCACCGACTCAGCCTGTCGCACTGCTGCATCATCAAGTTTGAAGGTATATCAAATTTTCTCAAGGAATATATAATTGAAAAGTTTTTTTTTTTTAAAATAATTCATGATCCAAAAAATAAAAGAAATTCTTAGGTAATTCCATGTTATCAAAATACCCACCAAAAAAAAAAAAAAAAAAAATGGAAACAAAACTTTTATGGTAGTCCTTGGTGGTCGTAAACAATGTTCAAGAAAGTAAACCCTAAAAATGACTTAGGTTAACTCTCCCAAAAAGCAGGCGTGCAGGGAGGGAGGAAGATCTGGAGTACTTTGTAGGTTTCATTGATCCATGGTCAATAAGTTTATGATCGTAGGTTAAGTTATCTTTATGTAATAATCAGGCATAAAAATAAAGCAAATCCCTTGTGTTTTTTTTTCTTCTTTAGTTTTCTTTTTTCTGTTTGGAAGGTATAGCCTATCAACATCATGATGAAAGAGTCTTTAATTGGTTACACAACTTTAGTTTGTACTTACTATCATCTTTCCATCTGTTTCTGCTTCTTTTTTTGGCCTCTCTTTCTAATCTTACTTTTCTAGATATATCTTTGTACATACGATTTACTCTTTATTTCTTTGCTCATTTGATTTGGTTAAGGAATTAACGTTAACAGTTAGTTGTGTTTGATGATTTAATTGGCACCACAGGATTCCTATGCATTGTGTCGTGTTTTCAAGAAAACAATAATCCAGATGCCAAAAACCAAGGAAGAGGAAATGATTGGGAATAATCAAGACAAAGATTCTGTCTGGGTCTTGGATGAACAACAATTGTTTGAGGATGATACAAGTGGATCACTTGAAACTTTCAGAGGGAAAGAAGCCGATGATGAGAATTTCATTCATGAGTACTCTAATAATAAGTTCCCATCAGATACGTCTTCCTCAGATCTCACTCAAGGGACTCCTGCTGAAGCTGGCATGGCAGATGATTTACATGCTCCATTTGCCTCCGATGAAGCAAATAGTGCTGCTGATTTTTGTTCTCTTGGTGTGGACTTCCCACAAATCTTCTAATTCAGGTAAAACATTTATGTTATTAATGTCCGTTTACGTTTGCGATTTCAAAACATACAATTTTAAAACACGGACTTTTTAAAACAAACTCTCAAATGATACGTTTTTGTAATTAATTTGCTTTTACCCCTTGTATCCTTTGTGAAAGATATGATTATATTCTTTGCTAAAACTATATTTCCAGCAATATTCTGCTTTATTCGTGCTTTTATCACCAAGGTTTGATGTTCACACCACATAAAAATTAAAAAAAAAAATGAAGAAATGATAATGGTAGCTGCATCCATGCATGCACAAACGAGCTAGCTAGACTGGAAGAGTGGCCCTAAAACAAGCCCTTTGAGTTGTCTTTTGATCTTAAAGCAACAAAAGTTGTAAGCAAGAACTCACCGTCTTTTCCTACTCAAATGGCTTTCTTCACCGTCTTCCACAACTTCTTTTGACTGACTCTTTATATCATAATTCATTCAAAGTTGAAACATCTTTCTCTTACCCATTTTCCTCATCATCTCTAAACCAAAAATTTATGTCAACAATCTTTATCTGGGAACCACATTCTTTTCACATCTCTCCGTAATGATTGACCCATTGCCCATTTTAGACTTCATTAGTTTACTATTCCATTCATCGAAGAATGTGCAAAAGAAGCTCCATTGATTCTTATATATCATTATAATTTGAGTCATTTATCATCCAACACAAACAAATTCCAAGTGTATTTGTTCTTATTTCCTATTGGGTTACCTTGTTTTGGGAAAAGACAAAAGCAAAGCAAAGACCACTATACTTACAAAAGCTAGGTCAATATTCACCTTACAAGGGATAACTAAGGATTACTCCATTAGAGTGAAATGGACAGTACCATTTCATTTAAAATTTTACATATTTACCACATGGCATCATAATCTTGACCATAAAATAACTCATCACTATTTCAAATCAATCTCTCTCTCTCTCTCTATTAATGATGATTAAATGTATTGTTTGTGAATGCAGGACACAGATAACAAATTTAGTCTGGATTATCAACTTCTCTACCCACCTTAGAACTCGAAGATTTTCCAGATAAATTTAATAAACGAAGCCATTAATGAAGCACGAAATCTGAAGAATACATGTCATACGACAAGATCCGGATTATATGAACGGATCATTAGAAGAATTTTCTCTTTATGTTCCTCACAAGAAAACTCCACTGCCCTTTCCATGCAAGACAAAGTACACCAACAATAACACCACCTTCACAAACATTATATGTACTACCTATGTACAACTACAATTCATTGACACAAAGTTACAACATTGTGCTCGGCTAAAATAACCTAAAATTGGGGATTGTTTAGCAAGATGTACGATGAGCCTATATTCGATCAAGGCATACGAACAATTTTTATATTTATTTATTTGTTTTTTTATTTTTATTTTTATTAAAAAATGTTGTGATTTTTGGGAAGGAAATGGAAAAGCTAACTTGTAACGGTGTTGTTTTATTTGAATTTATGTATCACTTCTTTGCATAAATATTTTCTTTATTGGCAAATTATCCCACGATATTGAAAATTATTTGTAGCCTGTAAGACCCAATCATATGGAGTCTGGTTTGGGTCCTTTAATTTTGGAGATGGACGGAGCTTCATTTTCAACCCACAAACTGGGAAAAAAAAAAGAAAAAAAGAAAGTAAAGATATATTAAAAATAAAGGAAAAGTCTATCAGTGTATATATTTCAGTGTAGCTGTAAGTTGTAATATGTAAGTTGGTTAAATGTTTAACTTAAGACAGTTAGTAAGTTGCCGAGTTAGTTAGTGTGTTAGAGGATTAGTTTTATATTTCAGCTTTGTAATCTTCTATAAATACCAGTTGGTATTCAGTTGATAAATAAGAATCCATTTTATACTCAATCAGTTCATCGAGTTCTCTCTTCTCCCTTATCTTCTTCTCTTTCTATTATGGTATCAGAGCCATTCGAGCTCCTTACTTTCCGCCATTAAAGCTTTCTTTGCTTTCTTCTTTTCTTACTTCAAAGCTTCATCAAAGCTTTATTTCATCCTTTCTTTGTTTACTCCAAATGGTGACAATTACACCAGAATCTGCTGATTCTCAATCCTCGATGAACAGCTCCCTATCCGATGCTTCATCCAATCCTTTTTATCTTCATCATGGAGATAATCCAGGTTCTGTGATCGTTTCTCATCCTCTTCATGGTGATAATTTTATCACATGGAGGCGATCTATGATGATGGCACTAGTTGCTAAAAACAAGTTTGGATTTATCGACGGGAGTATTGTGAAACCTTCTGCTAATGATCCTTCGCTGCCTAGTTGGGTGAGGTGCAACAACATGCTCCTCTCATGGTTGCTCAACTCTGTTTCCAAAGAGATTGCCACCAGCATCATCTTCTATGACAATGCAGCTGATATGTGGAAGGATCTGCATGATAGGTTCAATCAAAGCAATGGCCCGAGAATATTTCAGCTTCAGAAAGCTGTTTCAGTTCTTCACCAAGGTGCAAACTCTGTAAGTGCTTATTACACGCAACTTAAGAGTCTTTGGGATGAACTTGATAGTTTTAGGCCAATTCCAGAATGTACTTGTAGAGGTTTGAAAGTCCTTACGGATTTTCACCATCAGCAATATGTTTTCCAGTTTTTAATGGGATTAAATGAGTCATATGCTCAAATCAGAGGACAGATCCTCATGATTGATCCTCTTCCTGGAATTAACAAAGTATTTTCCTTGGTTATCCAAGAAGAGAGGCAGAGAGAAGTTGCTCTCTCATACTCTAACAACCTTACCATGCTGTTGCCATGCATTGAAGCTCTGTTGCCTTAGTTTCCAAGACGGACATGAGTTCACAAGGAAAAGTCTATAGGCAGCCTAATTTTCAGAGAGAAAGGCCCACATGTACACATTGTGGTTTGCTTGGACATGTAGTTGAGAAGTGCTTCAAGATCCACGGGTATCCTTGGTTATATTCATGGTTACAAGTCCAACAAAACCAGAATCGCATTGGTCCTCCTAGCCATTCCTATAATCCTGGCCATTACGCTCATCAAGTGCAAGAGTCATGAGAATAATCCTGCTCCTTCTTTGGCCATTACCTCGAACAATGTAAGCAGCTACTTGCTTTGATTCAGACCTAAAATGACCCCTTCATTTGCTAATCGGACAAGTAGCACATCCACTCATGATCACATCTTTTCCAATATGGCGTAATCATTTATCTTCATTTTCCATTCTCAACATTCTGTTTTTTCAGCTTCTCATATACATATCATGAATAATCCTTCCCATAGTGATGTTTGGATTATTGATATGGTGCCTTGACCATATGGTCACTCTATTTCTTTCCTCACAACCATTACTGTAGTAGTTTCTAAGAAAGTTAAACTACCTAATGGTTCCTTTTGAAGTTACACATGTAGGCACCGTAAAATTTCAGCCACATTCATCCTCACAAATGTTCTTTGTGTCCCTCTTTCACATTCAACCTAATCTCGCAAGTAAACTCACCAAGAATCATAAATGTTGTTTAATCTTTCTTGCTGGTTTTTGCTTTATTCAGAACTTGCTCACTTGGAAGACGATTGGATTGGGTGAAGAAAAGAGTGGTTTATTTCATCTAATAATGCAAGCGATCATGCTTTACATTCGCTTCAATAACATCCACAGACCATGCATCATCCTCTCTTCTTTCAAGGATGCTTCAAATGATGTATGGCATTTCATTAGGTCACATTTCCACTTCTAGAATAAATCTTTTACATTCTCTAGTTCCCGCCATTGAATGTAATCCCAAAGCTGTATGCTCGGTGTGTCCCTTAGCTAAGCAACTAAACTTTCATTTCCGATTAGTTCTTCTAAGTCAAATTCATTTGACATAGTTCATTGTGACATTTGGGGCCCTTTTTCAGTTGAATCAATAAATGGCAATAGATTCTTTCTCACTATTGTGGATGATTACAGCCGTTATACTTGGATATACTTACTGCATTCAAAATCTCAAACTAGGCAATTACTTCAATCATTTTTCACTCTAATCCAAACTCAGTTTCAAATTAACATCAAAGTGATTAGATCGATCGAGGTTCAATTCATCATGCCTGATTTCTATCAATCTAAAGGCATACTACATCAAATGAGTTGTGTTGAGACTCCACAACAAAATTCTGTTGTGGAGAGGAAACACCAACATTTGCTAAATGTAGCTCGTGCCCTTAGATTTCAAGCTCATTTACCTTTCAAATTTTGGGGTGATTGCATTTTAACTTCTGCTCATATTATAAACAGAATCCCATCTCCAAATTTATCCAATAAATCACCCTATGAACTCCTTTTTTCAAAACCCCCATCCTATAGTCATCTTAGAGTCTTTGGATGTCTCTGTTTTTCTTCAACTTTGCTTAGAAACAGATCCAAATTTGATGCTAGGGCAGTTCCTTGTTTGTTCCTTGGTTACCCTTATGGCATCAAAGGTTACAAGTTGTTAAACCTTGCAAACAATTCTATTATCATTTCTAGACATGTTGTTTTCCATGAACACATATTTCCTTTTGCTTCTTCTAAATTTGAATTTGATTCTAATGGATATCTTGTGATTCCTACACCATTACCTGATATAAACTTCAATGCATCTTCCAATATACCCCATGATCAATCATTCAATCCCACCATTCCTGAACCAATTGTCTCTAACCTTCAGAATCCATTTCCTGATTCTGAAATTTTTCCTAATTCTGCAATTTCTCCTAATTCTACAAACTTACCACATTCATCTGCTTCTGTCCCTATTTCTACTCCACCTAGAAGATCAACTAGGGCAAAATGTAAACCTGGTTACTTGCAGAATTATCATTGTAATTTAGCCACTCAAACATCTTTTCCAATTGTTACTCCAAAAGCAGCTTTTGAATCAGGTAATCACTATAGTCTTTCATCTTTTCTAGATTACAACATGCTCTCTCCATCTTATAAACATTTCAGTCTTTCAGTTTCTTCCCATATAGAACCTCAGTTCTATCATCAAGCGATGAGGTTCGCTCATTGGCGTGAGGCTATGGCTGAAATCCATGCTCTTGAGTTGAATGACACTTGGACTATTACTGATCTACCATCAGGAAAGCACCCAATTGGATGTAAATGGGTGTACAAGATAAAACATAAGGCTAATGGTGAAGTGGAAAGATACAAGGCAAGATTGGTGGCAAAAGGTTACACACAAAAAGAAGGATTAGACTATTCAGACACTTTTTCTCCTGTGGCCAAGTTGACAACAGTAAGGGTTTTGCTTGCATTAGCTGCTGTTAAAGGTTGGCATTTACATCAACTTGATGTTAATAATGCCTTTCTACATGGGAGTCTTGAGGAAGAAATTTACATGAAGTTACCTCCTGGATTTGAGGTTACTAACAAGAATAAAGTCTGCAGACTTCAAAAGTCTCTCTATGGACTTAAACAAGCTTCTAGGCAGTGGTTTTCCAAGTTCTCATCCACTTTGGTTGGCCTAGGGTTTGTGCAATCCAAATCAGATTACTCTTTGTTTACTAGAGTTCATCAATCTGCATTTGTTGCTTTGCTAGTATACGTTGATGATATTGTGATTGCTAGCAATGATCCTATAGCAATTTCAGATCTTACTGTTTTGCTTAATTCAGTTTTCAAGTTGAAAGATCTTGGTTCACTCAAATTTTTCCTTGGACTTGAGGTTGCAAGTTCCAAAGGTATTTCTATCTCACAGAAAATATGCTCTTGAGATTTTGGATGATTGTGAGTCTTGGCAGCCAAACCTTCTTTAGTTCCCATGGAACCTAATCGAAACTCTCTCGGGATTCGGTGATTTAATCCCCGATCCACCGTCTATAGAAGAATGATTGGCATCGGTTTACTTAACAATCACAAGGCGGATATTTCATTCTCTGTTAGGTTGCTAAGTCGGGTTTATGAACTCCTCGTAAGCCTCATTTGGATGCAGACTTACAAGGTGTTGAAGTATATCAAATCTTCTCAGAGGTATTTTCTTTCCTGCAAATTCATCCTTGCAATTAAAATCCTTTTGTGATTGATTGGGCCATGTCGATTCAAGGAGAGATCCTTTGGTTTTGTGTCTTCTTAGGAGATTCCTTGATATCATGGAAGTCAAGAAGCAGATATCTGTCTCTAGGTCTTCAAATTGAGGCAGTATAGGTCCATGGTGCACGTTGTGACATGTGAAATTTCTGGTTGAAGGCTCTCTTAATCGATTTGCAACTCAATCATCTTCAACCAGACTCTTGTTTTCGTGATAGTCAATCTGCAATTCATATTGCAGCTAACCTGTGTTCCATGAACGAACAAAACACATAGAGATAGATTGTCACATTGTTAGGGATAAAATTGTTCTTTGGACTTATCAAAACTCTGCATATTCAGTCTCAACATCAACTTAGACATTGACAAAGCCTCTTCCTCGTGTCTTTGTTTCACATTTCTTTGTCCAAGTTGAATGTTCTAAACTTATTCCATTCAACTTGAGGGGGCCTATCAGTGTATATATTTCAGTGTAGCTGTAAGTTGTAATATGTAAGTTGGTTAAATGTTTAACTTAAGACAGTTAGTAAGTTGCCGAGTTAGTTAGTATGTTAGAGGATTAGTTTTATATTTCAGCTTTGTAATCTTCTATAAATACCAGTTGGTATTCAGTTGATAAATAAGAATCCATTTTATACTCAATCAGTTCATCGAGTTCTCTCTTCTCCCTTATCTTCTTCTCTTTCTATTAAAGTCCACGTACTATCAAACTCCTATCTAATTGTCTCCTCTAAACTGCCAAAAAAAAAAAAAAAAAATTGTACCTCACAAGACAAGCAAAAGGACAAAAACGACTCTATTTTTTTTAATAAAATAAAAATAGTTCAATAAATTTTATTTTAAAAAAATAAATAATTGAGTAAAGTTGGGTGATGCGATAGTCAGTCGTGTAGGAGAAAGGTTGTAAAATACTTGAAACGCGGATTTGGGTGGAGGAATGGAGAGAGTGCATCAGCTTTTCGCATGGGAATGCAGAACCCAAAATTTTCCAGCCTAAAAGCTATCTACTATCAAGTATCAGGCCAAATTACATTAAAAAAATGGCCAGGACTCTCGCTCTCCCCACTGTGTGATATCTCCCTTTGAAAGCAGTTTCCTCCTGAAACTCTTCCACCCCTAGTCATCTTGACACCTGCTATCTTCTTGTTTCATCAGTCATTCCAATGTTAACCCCTACTTTCCTTCTTTGCCATCATCTACCATTCTCTGTTTTTTTGGTTCCATTTCTTTTCTGGTTTTCTTTTCTAGGGTCGGCCCAATGTATTTCGGGATCTTAGTCTAAACTTTAAAATTGGGCTTTATTTTTTTTAATATTTTAAAAAAATAAATAATATTTATTTTAATATTATTATTATATTTTTATTTAAAAATCAGTCTTCTCGCTTTATGGAATACAAAATTACTGATTAAGTTTTTATATTCAAGATTTTCTAACATCTTTTTTTTTTCAATTGATAATATGGCTAATTCATTTAATCTCTTTTGTGACATTGTTGATCTTAGGTAGAATTTTATCAATTTTAATTTTGAAAAATTGTTTTTTGCAGAAGCAACTTTAACAGGTATTATCAATAAAATTTTATAATCGACACATGCATTTGGAAAAGAATCAAGTTTTTTTATGAAATTTAATATGTCAATTGGAGCACTTTCTTCTATTTGTAAATTTATTTTTTTTTTTAACTTTTAGTTCTGAAAATAAATTTAAACCATCAAGATCATAATCAATATCATGCTTTAGAAAACCTTCTAGATTAAGGCATTTATTTTGCAAAGCATCATCATCATCTAGTGATTTTAATTTCTTAAAATTAAATAAAAAACCAAAATTATTTTTGTATATTTGAAATTGTTCAAACCTACTTTGAATTGAAGAAATAGCTTGATTTATTATATATAAGAAGTAATCAATTCTAAAAGATTCTTCAGCAAATTGTGTTGTCTCGTCATTATCATTCTCATCAAACTGTTTCTTTTTATGAATTATACGTTTTTCACGAAAGTATGTTCTATTTCCATTTTGGTTGCAATCTCTTTAAATGAAATCATAGCAAATGTAAATACAGTTTCTCTATAGTTTTTAAAATAAGAAATAAGGCCTTCTAATTGATCTATAGCAACATCAATATACATGTCTTTCGATTGTAAATTTTTACTAACAATATTAATAGTAAATAAAATATCATACCAAATAGTTATACTCAATAAGAATTTAAAACTTTCTATCTCATAGGTTACTAACAATTAGCTTCACTTTTTGTTTTAAGATCTTCACTTGTTTTTGCTAATTGTAACAAAGTGTTTCTTATTTGTGAAGTTTGAAATTTTATTGCTTTTAGACTTTCAATCCGATTTTCTAAATGTGTTTGTGATAATGGCTTAAGAGTTAAACTTGGCACATTATCTAATAATATTTTCAATCGTTTTGTAGATGAAGAAAATAAACTATAAATACGTTGTACAATTCCAAAAAAAGATATAATTTTAGGATATGAATTAGCAATATCGCATAGTACAAGATTAAGACTATGACATGTAACACCCCCAAAATTAGCCTCGGCTAATCCGATGGAATCATTGGCAATTTACCCATTTAAGCCAATTTGTAACCAAACGGGTAATCATCCTTATAAAACTGTCAGAGTAAATGTAATGGAAGGTGAATAAATATGAGTTACTATGATTCATCAAGTAAGAACATGGAGCTGCTAAGTAGTAAAGATGAACCTGTAATTATAAGCAAAACATAACCAGTCAAGCAGTAGCATCTCTTGCCACTTCCATAGCAGTAAACCATGTTACCTAAAGAATAACAACTACGTAAGCCTAATGACTTAGTAAGTAAACCTCACACTTATGTATGACATGAGCCCAATTAAAGGAAGTAAACGTGCAATTTAAGTAATAACCAAAAAGATAGCATTACTTCCGCCAATACACCATTTAATAGATTTTAGGGTTTTCAAAGTTTATGGTGTAGAATCGGCGATAATTATCTAAGTGTTTTAATACAGAAAAGGTTAATGCATTATAAGTCATAACTCCCATACATGGTTTACCCGAGATATTACCCTTTCTAAACAGATTTGATGCTGTCCTGAGGGACCTATAATACAATGTTAGTGCCTCAGCCATTACACAACATATCATACGTAACATTAGTGGCACGATTGAGTCTGACCTCTAGTGGCCCATACCAACTAATGACGTTCGTCCTATAGTGACCGAACCATTGGGAATAGTTGCACTAAGGTCATAAAATCAATGGATCCAAAGCCCCCATATAACACACACATTTGTCCATAATACACAGTTTGTATAGTAAGCCCATGGTTGTTCATACCACACGTACGTACCATGTCTTACGATACATGTTCACAGTTTAATTAATAACGCAATTACCAAATAATTACAGAAAGCAGGCATGCTCATATTATACTCGTGATCAGTCAACTGACATATCCTACGTTTTATGTAAAAAGTGTGTAAGTGTCTACTTACCTCACACATTCGAATGAATCCTCCGATGAAGCTAAGCCTTGTCATGACAGATACAAGACACCATCATTCTAGGCCCAATTTAACCTAAAAATGTAGCTAGGCTAAAGCATACGCGTGTGAAACTTAAAACTAGTGCTTTGCCCACTGGCCGTACGTCTGGCCTTGATGGCATACGTCCACTCAATGTTTCAAGCACACCGTTTTAAGATTTTGGACAATGCATGATTCATATTTCACATCTAAACTTCTAAACCTCCTCTAAGAAAATAAAAGAACATATGTAACGTAAGAAATCACAACACAACGGGATTTTGAAAAAGTTCTTTGCAAACATTATCACTTTCAAGAAGAAACTTGATGAATACTTTGAAAACTCAACAAGGCATAAAACAAGGGCTATAATAGTGTTAAATACAAGGGAAATAAGGATTACCCCGAAGCTGAGCATGGATATGGCCTCCCCTCCTTGGAAACTCCTCTTAGTAGCACTCTTCCTCACCAAACTCTCTCTTAAAACGTGGAAGGGGATTCTGGCAGCCTAGGGGCACACCAGAGGGTGGGAATGGGCGTGAGAAATGAGAGGTGGGGGTGGGTATTTATGGGGAAAATCCGCCACCAACTCTTTGTCAGACCAACAGATGTTCGACAACCCTAGCGTACGTACGTCCGGTGGTTCTTACACAGTGGTCCAAAGAGTATCTCGTATGTCCAGGTATTACTTAAATGGTATTCAAAAAGTAGCGTACATCCGATAGTCCCACGTATGTCCGCTAGTATGGTTTGCAGAGCGCATGTCCGGTGGTTCCCATTGTACGTCCATACTATAGACAGCCGTGTATGTCTGCCAAACCTAGCATACGTCTGCCTCTTGAGGATTAGTGTTTGGCTTCTATTTTCTAAAGGTTCAAAGTGTGTTTAGGATAAACGCTAAGGGTCTTAGGCCTTTTATAAGCAGCTCTATCAAAGGCTCTTGTTAAACGTTCTAGTGGAAAGGTCTCCTTAAATAAAAAGGTTTTTTTTTTTTTATATGACAACCACAAGGTGTGTGAAATGCTTTAGGATTTATATCTAGTAGTTTTTTTTGCACCCCTCATTTTTTTACCTTCATATTAGATCTATTATCATATCTTTGTCCTTGTATATCATTAACATTAAGTTCAAGTTTTTTTATTACCTCTACAAGAACATTAAAAACACATTTTCCAGTAGTATCATTACTGTTATAAATTCTACAAAATACTCTTCTACTTTTATTGGATTTTTTGAAATATTAACACATCGTAAAATGAGTGACATTTGTTCTTGATGACTTGCATCCGAGGTACAATCAAATATAATTGAAAATATTTTGCTTTTCTAACTTTTTCAATAATATTCTTTTTAATTTCTATTGCTAACAATTGTATTAATTCATTTTGTATTTTATGTCCAATAAATGATTATGAATTTCACCACCTTGAATACGCCGAATATGTTTTTGCGTTACTGGATCGAATTCTGCAATCATTTCAATTAGACTTAAAAAATTACCATTGTTTTCTTGGTAGATCTTTTCATTTTGTCCTCTAAATGCCAAATTATTCTTACCAAGATTCTTTACTCAACAATCATTCTCAATAATACTCTTTCCCAATGATCTTTCTCTCTGTTAATTTGTTCTTGAACATTTTTATCAATTGTTTTATTTTTTAATAATCTTTTTTCTAAATCAACCCAATCATTCATATTAGTAATATGTTCATTGGTTGTTTCATGACTTTTAAGTTTAGTACTAATATTTTTCCAGTTATTAGTTCCTTCATTAACTAGTTGCATTCTATTAGGTTTTGAATTAAACAACTTGCAACAAAAACAAAATACTCTATTTAAATTTTTTGAATAAACTAGCCATTTTCTATTATGTTGCTTCCCATTTGATAATTTTCGTATATAAGATATACTAGAAAAATGCCGAGAGTTCTCATCTTTAGGAAAATCTATATTATTGTATCTTATTGAACCATTTTTTACTAATAAATCCCTTAATTTTGTGTCAATATTTTTCCACTGGCCTGAGTCATAAATATTTATAACAATAGAGTGAGATACATCAATAGTATTGTCATTATCTTCTAATTCTTTTTGATGAATTTATTGATCATTTATGAGTTTTTCATTTAAATTATCATCAATATTTTGTTTATTGCTAATAACAAATTTATTTAGAGCTCCTCTTTGTGATTCAATAAGCTTTTCCACTTTTCTCTCTCTCTCTCTCTCTTTTAGTTTTTCATAACTAGATGCATATTTTCTAGTAGACATGTTTGATTTAAAATATTAACAAATTAAACAAACAAACACAATTTATCAAAAAAAAAAAAATCTAACTATAAATAAAATAAATTATAAAAATATAACATAGAACTTGATTTGTCAAAGGAATAATGGAACAAATTGATCAAGTGAATTGAGCAGCGAAAAAAAAATTGAGCACCAAATGAAGAAGAACGAAAATGAAGGTTTTGGTTTTGCAGTATGTTGAATTTGAAGAAGTTCGTTCGTTTGGTATTATTATCTCTACTCTCTAGACTGACAGTAGAGAGTAGAGTATGCTTGTGTCCGTTGGAGGATAGTCTTGTCATAGGAAACATGTGTGAGACTTGTAGTGGTTGAGTGGTTGTCAATTTTTTATTTTTTAAAGAAACATGTAACAGTTGTATTATTTATAGTTCTTGACTAGGTGGCTGTCAAATATTTTTTGGTATTATTATTTGGCATTATTATTTGTTGTTCTTGATTGAGTGGCTGAAATTTTTTGTTTTTTCAAGAAACGTGTAGCAATGATTTGGTTTGTCATTTCCCATGTGTTGTGCTTGAGTGACTGTGATTGTAAGTGGGTATGGGTTGTCATAATTTTTTTTTTTAATTGTTATTCACTTATTTGTTAAAAGACGAGTGACTGCGTGGCTCTCATAATTTTTTTTTTTTAATTGCTAAGAAACGTGTAGTAGACTTGTAGTGGGTTGTCATAATTTTTTTATTTTATTTTATTTAAAATTATTATTTTATCATGAGTTTTATTAAATTGGGGCTTTTTTAAATTACTTATTTACTATGATTAGAGGCCCAAAATTTTGATAAATATTTTTTTTGGGACTTATTAATTTTAATTTTAATTTTTTTAAATTAGGCCTTATTAAAAAAAAAAATTTTGGGCCTTATTAAATTTGGGGCCCTAAGCGAAGGCCTAAGTGGCCTAGCCTTTGGGCCGGCTATGAATCTTTCCTAAACACTTGTTTCTTTTTTGCTGTTTCAGCTCAATTTTCCTATTATGGATATTGAGTCACTCATCTCACAGACAGAGGCCCTCTCTTGGGAAAACCCCTCTACACAAATATAAACCACCACAAAAAACATATCCTCTCATGAATGTTTGCCTGTAATAGGCCTGCTTATATCTCAGAAAACCAATAATAACTAATCTGTTCAAGTTGCTTTTAATAGAGCCTGGGACTTTGTTGTTCTATTTTCTTTTGCTACCATTACAAAAAACACATACTTTTTTAAGGGCACTTTTTTGACGTGTTAAGCCATTTGGCACATCAAGAACATTTTTTACGTGTTTAACACCTCAAAAATTTGGGTATTAGAAAAGTTAGGTTTCTGACGTGGCTAATAGTACCACGTCAGAAAATTTTGATGTGGCACTATTTGGCATGTCAAAATAGTTTTCTGATGTTGGAAAAGTTCCACGTCAGAAAATTTTATGACGTGGAAAAAGTTCCACGTAAAAAAAATTTATGACATGGCAAATAGTGTCACGTTAAAAATTTTTTTGACATATGAAATTTTTCTGCTTTTCTAAATTATTTGGAACATTTTGAAATGAATTATTTGGGGTTTTTATTTTATTTTGTTTTGTTTTGTTTTATTTTGTTTTATTTTATTGTATTTTATTTTATTTGTCCTCATCTTCGACCCCCTACCCAAATAAACAATTTTGTCACATAAACTATATAAATGTTCAACGTTACAAATATAATACAAAAGAATTATCGTTCTTTCGATAAAAAACAATCATCAACGTAAAACCAAACACAATCATCAAATTAAAACAAAAAACAATCATCAACTTATAACAAAAAACAATTATCAACTTAACCATAAACTACTATTAACATATATAACCAATAACAAACTAATACATCTACACAATTAAAACAAACTATATATCCTTCAATATAATCAACATCAAACTATATATATATCCATTTTCATAACTCAAAACAAACTATATACAATACCATAATCAATAACAAATGCTATATATCTTTCAACATAACACCATCAACATATATAAAAAATGAACTACATAATCAAAATTAAACTACATATTCATCAATATCATCAAAACAAAATACATATCTATTTACATATTCAAAAACAAATTATATATCCTTTGACGACAAATTTACTGTTTTACTATATAGCACAAGTCGATGCAATATATAATCAAAATCAAACTACATATTCATCAATATTATTAAAAACAAACTACATATCTATCTACATATTCAAAAATAAATTATATATCCTTTGACGTACAAATTTACTGTACTCGCAATAACACAAGTCGTCTGCAATATAGTGTTATGCAAGTGTGAGATTGAATTCACAAGGAGTCAGTGTTTATAAAAACTAATTCTCTATCTAAACTAACTTTATTTCAACCTAGTTCCAAGTTTCAAACATATGCCGTGCAAAAATATAAACTAATCTAAATGCTTAAAAACAAATAAATGAAAAGTACTAAGGTTTTAGAATCCATCTCACCACATCAAAATATACATATTCTTATGCTTAATTCATACATCAAATTGTTTAAGCTCTCTGCCTACTCTGTTTGCTATTATTTAGTTCATACATTCGTCTATCGATTAGGCACTATGCATATTCTATTGCTTTTATAAAATCTTGTCGAATCATTCAATGAATCCACCATTAAAGAATCACAACTGATATTTAATCGATAAAATCGATAGAATCATCTGATGTACCCCCAGACAAAACATAACGGATATTAGACATTTAATGATTCATAAATAACAATTACGAAATTAAATTGAAACGAATACACATAACATTAAAATGACGGATGGAGTATAAAACTAAACACAAAAACATATAGATAAATAAATGGTGAGGCTTCATCTTCATTTTGCCCTTTTCACCATTTCAACTGAGGTTTTGATGCAAGGACTGCAATACCAAATAAAACTAATAACAACACAAATATTAGATATTAACAACACTAAGAGATTAACAAATATAAGTTAAGGAGGATCAAATATACAATATTTGACATCGATCAAATACTCTAAACTTATATTTGCTAGTCCTTAGCAAAACAAAAGTGAAAAACAAAATTAAACAAAACAAACATAGGTCTGCTTATGGGAGAAACGATTGCATTGAGCATATGCAACAAGTTTTTAAACCTCTAGGAGTTCCCTAGAGGACAAGTGAAGTCTTGTGAGGGTTTTCCAAGAATGATACCACAAACATTTATTTGGCACTATGTTATCGATGACAAAGCCTTTCACACAAACATATGGTTCATACATCATTAGCAATTTTAACAATTTTGAACAAACAAACCACATCATCAAAGCCTCCAAACATTAAATCAAATCACAGCTGAAAAATCAGATAACATATGCTCCAAAAAGTGCAAAGTGAACTAACATATGCTCATGGGGTTTCAACTTTTCAAGAGATGCATCTTAAAATCATAGGAGTGCAATGTGATAAAAACAACCAAGGCTTGAATTAAAAAAAAAAAAATGAAATTTTTATTTTATTTTATGTAGGTGTGCAATGCTTGACTTCTTAAGCTTCTAAATGACTTATGTAACGAGCGATTGGGCTGATCCCAAACTAGACGGTTTTAGGGCACTAGATGTAGAGACATCCTTAGACTTAATTACTCAAGTCAAAAGAGTTACAAAGCCTAACTAGCCATACAATCACTTAGCTAAAATTCTCATCTTTTACGCTAACACTCATTGCTTAATGAGGCAAGAGTTCGTTACTCAATGAAAACTCAACTTATGATTTTTTTTTTTTTTAAAACAGCCAAGGTTTATCATCACATATCACAACAACCCACAAATATCAAGAAAACACTTCTCAAGTCAAGTTTCATACCTCATGACTCTATGCTAGTGTGCATGTGAAAGAATGGATCAAATATGTGAAGTCTCTAATTCAACATATGAATTGAAAATTGGGATTTCTAATGATATGCAGTGTTCAAACAAGTTAAACACACCAATGACATGCAATCCATGAGATATGATGTAAGTCATGCCCAATCAACAACATAGCACAAAAATAAAATTTTTACAAAAACAACAAATATTTACAAAGAAAACAAATATTCACAATGAAAAGCAATAGTGTTTACCCTACCCCAAACTAAAATGGCACATTGTCCCCAATATGTCTAAATACAATATTAGAGGAAAGGTGCAAGCTAGGCAAACGAAAGAGAATGCTCCCCAAACTTGGAGGCAAACACTTTACCAAAAAACAAATAAAAAACAAACAAACAAACAAAATCAAAAGACAAGAAAAATAATGAGGGGTGCCTCCCATAAGCGCTAAGTTTAACTTCTTCAGCCAGACTTGTCACATGAGGCTACAATCAATCCAAATAAATCAGATCCTCCAATGGTTGTCTACCTCTAGACTCCTCAACTCCAAGAATAGTTTTACTCTTTGTCCATTCACCTTAAAGGTGTTACCATTCTTGGGAGCTGATAAGTGTCAAAATATTCATATTTTAGTCCTTAATTTACATTTGTTAATTTCTTAGTTTTTGTTATTTTGTTCCATTTTATTTCCCTTTTGTGTTTTCTGTGTTTTTGTAGGTCATGGAAGAAAATGAAACATTTCTGGAAATGTTTCAATCTTAAAGGGCAAATTGGAAGATCTAGAAGATGTAGAAAGGATTAATTCGAATTTATCAAATTGGAGTCAAAATCGGATTGCATTTGGATTCAGCACATGTCTCAGTATTTTAGCCATAACTTTCAGCTCAAATATCGGATTGAGGTGATTCCAACGGGCATTGGAAAGCTAACTCAAAATTCTACAAATCATTGTGAAATAGAATTTTCCTAATTCGGACCGCCGCAATTCCAAAATCACCAAGCAAGATAGGAGCCCCAATTCTGGACGAATCCTAATCCGATTTGTAATAGGATTGTCTCCTAATTTGTCTAGGAGATGGAATTCGAATTTCCTAGGTTTACTAGTGTTTCTAGGACTTTCCTAAGGCCTATAAATAGACCTCTAAGCCTCACAATTAGATATACAATTTTAGAGAGGAGAATTTGGAGGCTACTTCTAGGAGCAGTTTTTGGTTCTTCTTTTCTTTTCTTTTTAGTTTTATTTTAATTATGTAACTAATTATTTTAGTAGGGCTGGATTGAAACCCTAATTATGTTTATTTAATATTTCAATATTGACGCCTTTGTGATAATCATATTGTGTTGTTTAACTTAATTAATGCCTGTTTTATTGAATTCCTCATATGTATGTGATTGGCCATTATATGCATGTGGTATGGACTTGTTAGTTAGATCAATTTGGATGACCGAGTCCTGAGTTTAACATAAGTAACAAAAGTAATCCATACTGGGTTCTTGGATTAATCAATATTGGAAATCGGGAGTATACACCATGCCCTAGGTCTCATGTGGTTGTCGGTTTTCATAATTCATATGCTTTCCTAGAGAACAACTAAATATACACCATGCTAAATCCTTTAGGAAAGAAAAGAGTTAGAGTATACACCATACCTAATTCGTTGCTTAGGGAAATTATAGTTTAAGGAGTATACACCATACCCTTAGGTTGGCAACTATTAGGTATTCATAATATGATTGGAGCATTGGCATATTATTATATTATATAAGCATGATTGGTGGTGGATATCAAAGCCCTATTCTTTTATTTATCATCATTTTTATTTCTTTTCTTAATATCAATATTGTGACAGCTTGACATTTTTAACTTAATTAATTAATTCTAAACGAAATTAACAATCTCCGTGGGAATGATCTTGTATTTGCCTACTATACTATCGTTTTGATCTTATGCACTTGCGAGTAAAACATACTAAATATTATCTATTAATTTAGGTAGTATTTGGCACAACAAGTTTTTGTTGTTGTTGCCGGGGATTGTTTAATTTTGTTTAGAATTTTTTTTTCCATTAGTTAATTTTATTTTATTTAAATTTTCGTATATTTTTTTTATTGAATTATTTAAATTTCTTAGTGTTTTTATTCACATGTGGGGAGGCACTCCAACATCCTATGGACCATGTTCATTTTGCCATGACCGTTATCACCATGTTAGAAATTGTCCTTCAATAAGACAAATTTCTAACAATATTTTTTGGCATAAGAACACATCGCTCGCTAGACCGGGGAATGACAACTATTTTGATTCCTATAACCCAACATGGAGCCAACAATCAAACCTCTCATGACAAGCTCAATTTCTTAGAAATCTTGCTCCACAATTTTGTTGCACAAATTTAATTGTACTCGCCAATTGCACGAGTCGTTAAGCAGTGTAGCGGGTGTGCAAGTGCGAGGTTGAATTCCACAGAGAATCGGCTTTGTTAAAAACTAATTTTAAAGTGCCTAAACTAATAATATCTTAACCTAGTCCCAACATCAAACACATGGCATGCATAAAAATAAACTAGATTAAAATGCAATAAAATAAATAAATAAAACGCTAAGGTCTCTAATCCACCTCACCACAAATTAATTCACATATAAACATACTTAGCTCATACTCAATAACAACTATGCTACAAGGCATATTCTGAGCGCTAACACAATGTTCATATTTTCGTCTGTCGATAAAGCACATATGTATATCCTATTGTTATTACAAAATCTTGTCGAACTAATCGATGCAAACACTGTTTTAAGAGGTCACAACGGATATTGGTCCAAGAGATGAATCATCCGATGTATCTCGATTGCAATGAATGTTGACGTTTAACGATTTGTAAACAACAATCAACACACTTTTGTCACTAAAATGTATTGAAACGAAAATACATAAATTAAACGACAGAATAATACGAACTAAATATGAATATATATAAACAAATCCATAGTGAAGGGAATAAGAGACTAAATAAAAGCAAAATAAAACATTAAATTAAAGAAATGACGTTAGGAGTGTTTACAATGAAGAACAATGAGGTTTTGGGCTACTAAGGGTGCCTCAAATCGTCTCCCAAGCGTGTTGGTTCATTTACAAAAGAAATTGGGGTATTTATAGGCTAATTTTTAGGGTTTCAGTGCTGCCAGGTCAGTTAAGTGCGTTCGAACGCACTCGTGCATGAATTTCGGCCTTTGATAGGCACAAGTGCATTTGAACGCAAAAACGTGCGTTCGAGCGCACTTTCTTCCGAATTAGCCCTCACATGTGAAATACAAAGTTGTAGATATTTGAGTTAGCTTTCCAAAGACACCAAGATCACCCCAATCGGAGTTCTACAACTCTAGATATGACCGTTTTGGTAGGAGTCGTCGGGTGCGAATCATAGCTCGACTCAATTTTGCCGCCAAAGCTCCTCGAACTGTTTTAAGCCCCAAAGTTGATGGCATTAGCCTCAAATGTAACTTAACAACTTGCAAAACTAAAACACTAAAACTAACCAAAACATTAGAAATTAACAAAGCTAAGAGCTTAACAAACATAAGTTAAAGGGGGTTAAATATACAATATTTGACACCGATCAAATATCCCCAAACTTACATTTTGTTAGTCCTTTAGCAAAACAAAAATGAAAACACAAAGAAAACAAGAAACATAAATCCACTTTTGTGGGAGAAACGATTGCATTTAGCGTATGCAACAAGCCTTTTAAACCCCTAAGAATTCCCTAGTAGACGAGTGAAGTCTCGTGAGGGTTTTCCAGGAATGACACCCACAAACAATTATTTGGTACTATGTTATTAATGGACAAAGCCTTTCACACAAACACATGGTTCACACATCATTAGCAAATTTAACATGTTGAACATACAAACCACATCATCTAGGCATCCAAACATCATTTCACTCAAGGTTGGAAAATTGAGACAACACATGCTCCATAAAGTGCAAAGTGTACTAACAACAAGATCATGGGGTTTCAATTATTCTCAAGACGTGTATCCCCAAAAATCATAGGAAATGCAATGTGATTAAAATAACCGAGGCTTGAATTGAAAAATGTAATTTTTTGTGTAGGCTGTGCAATGCTGACTGATGTACAAATTAAATGTACTGCAAGTGCAGTATGCAATATAAAAGTCGATCCTAGTGAGAGTTGTGTCTTGAAAGCAAGTTTAAACCTAAAATAATTCTATTCTAATCTAGTTCACAATTTGAAAGGTGTTTGTTTGAATGAAACAGAAATGTAAAAGTAATTAAATGAAAGTTGTATGTTAACTAAACACTAGGGTTTTAGAATCCACACTCACTCATCATTAACAATCTAGCTTCATGATCTCGGATATTTCCCAAAGTTCTCACATATAAATCTTAAACATGTTTCACTTTTGTTTTATAAATTGATCAAAACATTCCTTGTATCCATTCTTTACCCAAATCACAATAGAAATCCAATAATCAATAAAATAAATCACAAGAAAATCCAATCTTTTAATCAAGAAAACCAAGCAATTAATTGTATGAATCATTATAAATCATCTATTGTATCCTTAAATCACAATTGATATCCAAGATAAATTCAATCCACTTAATTGAAAAGTAAAACAATAAACAATTAAACCATTGAATTGGGAGAATCAAAATAGGAAACTAGATCGATAATCATAAGTGAGGTTTCATCTTCAACCTTAGTTGAAGATTTAGCCTCATGATATTGAAAGACAAAATGTTCTTCATTGAAATCATCATAAAATGAGTACTTACAAGTAATGAAACCCAAGATTGAAGTAAAGCTAGAAACCCTAGAACTCTTCTTTCTCCTCCCTAATTTTCCTAAACTAATTTGATAAATATGTATTTTATAGGGCTAAGACTAGGGTTTACAATTTAATAAAACGCTGAAATTTGCTCCAGGTCAGACGTGTGCGATTGATCACACTCTAGGTGCGATCGTTCGCACTCGAGCATTCATTTTCAGTGCTGATGGGCGCATGTGCGAACGATCGCACTATATGTACGATCGATCGCAAAAGCTTCAGAATTTGCCTAATCTTGTGAAACATGAATTTGTAGATCTTCGAGTTAGCTTTCCAATGACACCAAGATCACTCCAATCGGAGTTCTACAACTCAAGATATGGCCGTTTTGGTGGGACTCGTCGGGTGCAAGTCATCGCTCAACTCAAATTTGCTTCCAATGCTCCCGAACTACCTTAAGTCCTAGAATTAATGTAGTTAGCCCTAGATGTACCTTAGTAACCTGCAAAACACTAAAACACCAAAACTAACCAAAAACATCAGAAAATAACACAGCTAAAAGATTAACAATAGTAAATTAAGGGGTCCAAATGTGCAACATTTGACACACATCACTGACTCCCTTAAGCTTCTAATTGACTTATGTAACGAGCGTTGGGCCAGTGACTCCCAAACCAGGCGGTTTTAGGGCACTAGATGTAGAGACATCCCTAGGGGCTTAATTACTCAAGTCAAAAAGAGTTACGAAGCCTAACTAGCCATACAATATTTTAGTTGGAACTTCTCATCTTTTGACGCGAACACTCATTGCTTGGCCAGCAAGAGGTCTAGTTACTCAAAGAGAAACTCAACTTATGATTTTTTGATTTTTGATTTTTTTTTATTTACAGCCAAGGTTTTTCATCACACATCACATCAACCAAGGAATCTCAAGAAAAACACTCATCAAATTTAATTTCATACCCCACAGACCCTATGCTAGTGTGCATGTGAAATATCGATCAAACAAGTGGGGTCTCTTTAATCCAACACATGAATCAAAAACTGGGATTTCTAATGATAGGCAATGTTCAAAAACGTTAAACACACCAATGACATGCATTTCACAGTTACGATGTAAGTTGTGCCCAATTAAAAACATAGCAACAAACAAAAAGAAAAAATTT
The DNA here is from genome assembly GCA_013348765.1 of Carpinus viminea. NCBI lineage: Eukaryota > Viridiplantae > Streptophyta > Magnoliopsida > Fagales > Betulaceae > Carpinus > Carpinus viminea. The sequence goes on from CP054674.1 coordinate 16,386,150, forward strand.
TATATACAGGCAAAAACAAGTATATATAGACAAAAACAACCAAAAAAACCGACAGAATGTTTGTCCACACCCCCAAACTTAAATGACACATTGTCCCTAATGTGGCAAGAAATACATTACAGTGGGATGAGAAACCGAAACATGCCAAGGCCAAGGCGTCCCCAAAACTAGAACATCAAAACACTTGTCAAAGACTAACAACAATCTTTTTCTCAAAGATCAAACATTAAAGGTTAATTGTTGTTAGAAACAAAATAAAACAAAAAGACAAGAAATAAACAAAAAGAAAATGACTAAAAATAAATAAATAAAGTGCGGAAAATAAAAAGTAACAAAACCGCGCCTACCCCGCTATATGGGTGTCCAACCAATCTCTTCCATCATTTTTTCTTTAAAATATGATACCCCTCTGGAAGGAAGTTCCGCCATCTTATGCAGCCTAAAAACTTGCTTCTAAAATTTCTCTTAGGACCACGATTTCTAGATTGGTGATCGTGTGTGCGTGAATCCTCAAAGATTGCTACATAAGACGGTTCTTCGAGACATTGAAAGGATGAAACTTGTGATGAATGATATGTCTCGAGAGGGATTTTGACAAAGGAGTGAGCTTCAATACTCACTTCCTTGTCATTAAACGGGTTTGAATTTTGCGGGGGCTCAAATTGCTCAACTTGCTCCTCTTTCTCTTCCTCCTTATGATTATCAGCTCTTTCCTCACTAATAAGTGTGGTGGTGGCTTGGACATGCTCATGATGAGGATTGCTTGGGCAATCCTCATCAATCATGTACTGCCCTATTGCCATCTCCTGACTTTGAAGTTCCTCTTCCTCAATTCTACTGAATTCAGTAACTAGATGACCAAACTGTCCTTCCAACCTTGCAACTGCTTCAGTGTTTGCCACAGTGGCATCTATGATTTCTTGACAAGGTTGGTTGATTGTTTTCCTAAACTCCTCGAGTGTTTCTTCCAAAGATAGTTCATAGGAAACAAGAATGGTGGGTTGGCCCACTAGTTCCATGAAATCCTTAAGTGTTTCTTTCAAAGAAGATTGCTTAAGAGGATAGTTATATGATGGATGGGAAGAAAATTGGTTGTCGAACTGCGGATAATCATGATGGTGCAGTTCGTCAACTTGGGGAGCATAATTTTCCGTAGTATGAGCTTGCCACGAAAAATCAGGATGGTTATTCCAGTCTAGGTTATAAAAATTTGAATTTGATTCAAGCCCAAGACTAGAGAAACTGGTGTTCATGTGCTCATGTGAAAAATTAGAAAATTGTCCCCAATGTGGACAATCACCTAAACTATGGTAAGGGTTGGAGCAGTGTGAACATGGTTCATATGGGTAAAAATTGGTAGGATTTGGCGTCCTACAACTAGGGGAAACATTGAAATAATTGAACGGAAGACTCATGCTTCACCCAAACAGTTCAATATATCCCACATGAAACAATTAATAAAATAAAAATAAACAAAAACTAACAAAATAAACTAAACAAATAACTAATAAAAGAGACTAAACACAAAAAACTAATAAACAAATAAACTAACAAAACAATAAACTAATTAAACAACTAAAAATAACTAACAAAACTAAAATAACAAGTAAATAAATAAACATAGGCAAAATAAATAAATAATTAAATAAAACTAATAATTAAACAAACAAAAAATAAAAAAAAAAATGTAGTGCTCGATCGTGTGCGATCGATCGCACTAGTAATGCGGTTTTGTCGAGCGCGCTGCATGCGTACAAGGCGGCGCGCAGTAAATCCAGTTGGAATAGACTCAAGTGTGTTCGATCGCATAGGTTGCGATCGATCGCACTATCATAGGCTGAATTTCCAGAATCTAAAACAGACTACGAAAATGCTTAAATAAATACTAATCTAATTTTTTTTTGGATTTTTTTCTATACAAAAGCACAAAATAAATAAAATAAATGCTGAATTTAAAATAACTAGTAGAAAGATAAAATTAATCTAAGCAAAAAAAATCAATTCCAACAAAACACCGATTCCCCGGCAACGGCACCAAAATTTGTTGCACAAATTTAATTGTACTCGCCAATTGCACGTGGAATTTAGCGATGTAAGCGTCAGTCGAATCCCATAGAGAATCGGCTTTGTTAAAAACTAATTTTAAAGTGCCTAAACTAATAATATCTTAACCTAGTCCCAACATCAAACACATGACGTGCATAAAAATAAACTAGATTAAAATGTAATAAAATAAATAAATAAAAACGCTAAGGTCCCTAATCCACCTCACCACAAATTAATTCACATATAAACATGCTTAGCTCATACTCAATAACAACTATGCTACAAGGCATATTCTGAGCGCTAATACAATGTTCATATTTCCGTCTGTCGATAAAGAACATATGTATATCCTATTGTTATTACAAAATCTTGTTGAACTAATCGATGCAAACACTGTTTTAAGATGTCACAACGGATATTGGTTTGAAGACAAATCATCCGATATATCTCCGGTTGCAACGAATGTTGACGTTTAACGATTTGTAAACAACAATCAACACACTTTTGTCACTAAAATGTATTGAAATGAAAATACATAAATTAAACGACAGAATAATACGAACTAAACATGAATATATATAAACAAATCCATAGTGAAGGAAATAAGAGACTAAATAAAAGCAAAATAAAACATTAAATTAAAGAAATGACGTTAGGAGTGTTTACAATGAAGAACAATGAGGTTTTGGGCTACTAAGGGTGCCTCAAATCGTCTCCCAAGCGTCTTGGTTCATTTACAAAAGAAATTGGGGTATTAATAGGCTAATTTTTAGGGTTTCAGTGCTGCCAAGTTAGTTAAGTGTGCTAGTGCGTTCGAACGCACTCGTGCATGAATTTCAGCCTTTGATAGGCACAAGTGCGTTTGAACGCAAAATTGTGCGTTCGAGCACACTTCCTTTAGAATTATCCCTCACATGTGAAATACAAAGTTGTAGAGCTTTGAGTTAGCTTTGCAAAGACACCAAGATCACCCCAATCGGAGTTCTACAACTCTAGATATGGCCGTTTTGGTGGGAGTCATCGGGTGCGAATCATAGCTCGACTCAATTTTGCCACCAAAGCTCCTCGAACTGTTTTAAGCCCCAAAGTTGATGGCATTAGCCCCAAATGTAACTTAACAACTTGCAAAACACTAAAACACCAAAACTAACCAAATATTAGAAATTAACAAAGCTAAGAGCTTAACAAACATAAGTTAAAGGGGGTTAAATATACAATATTTGACACTGATCAAATTTCATGATCATTCATATTCTTATCCATATCAACAATATCAAGAAGAACCACCTTCTCCAATAATGGCTGCCTTAAAAGAAACAATGGTTGCCTCAGAAGAAATAGTGGTTGCCTCAGCAGAAGCAAGTGCTAGATTACAAAGAACGATGTCAGCTTTTCTTATCCAAGCAGAGGAAGATAGGCAAGAATTTGAAATGATGAATAACTCTATCATGCAATCATATGAGAAGATAGATGCTCACTTTGAGCAAATAATGGATATCCTCAAAGAAGAAGAGTGTCAAGGTCAGTTGGTGGCAAATCCTAATGAGTACTACATGGAGGATGAGTACACTTACTATCATGAGCAACAACCACCACACCTAGGAATGAAGAAACTGTTAAGAAAAATTTTTGTGAGCCAAGTCTTGAAGATCCTTTGGGAGAGCGCTTTAATCAATTTTGTGAGCAAGTTGTGGTTGAAAATCAAGTGGATGAAAGGAAGGAGGAGCAAACTAAGGATCTAGAGGAGCCACATCAGGAAAAAGAAGAGAGCACAAAGACTTTTTCAACATTAACTCTTATTCTTGAAACACCAAGAGGCCAAGAGAGAAGTCTGTTAGAGCTACCAAATGAGCAAATTGAGGACATCAAGATAGAAAAGCTCCCTGAGTCTTTCTCTTATTTTATTCCAATCCATAATGAGAAATTGTTTAAGAAGACTCAGAGTGATCCACCCTTATATACAGACAATTGGAATCCCTTTGCAATGGGAAGACATCATTCTCTTTGGTGCAAGAGAAGAAAAGATTAGTATTTCAAGTTTAAAGTGCCACGGTCTAACTGAAGACGTTAAATTTAGTGCTCATGGGAGGCACCCCACAACATATCCTTTTTATTTCTTGTTTCTTTTTTGTTTTATTTTTATTTTGTTTTGTTTTCCACTGTTACTTTAGTGTTTTGTTTTTCAGGGACAAGTGTGCTTGAGTTCAATTTTGGGGGGAATGCTTTGAGTCATACCTATTCCAGACAGTTTCATCCATCTCCGGTAAGATCTTTCCATGTATTTACACATTGGGGACAATGTGCAATTTAAGTTTGGGGGTATAGGGGACACATTTACACACACTTGGTCCCACTTTTCTTTTTTTTGAAAAAAAAAAAAAATGCATGTTCATGTTTGTCTTGAAATTTTTGGTTGATCTAAGAATTGTGATTTGATATTCATTGGTTAGCTTAAAATTTTGAACACATGATCTGATGTTGGATTTTTAAGTTTGTTAGTTACTTTAGGCAGTTGAGAATTTACATGTTTGATTTGCTCTAACATAAGCATATTAGCACTAATTTGTGGGGTATGACATGTGAATTTAATGTATATGTTTCTATGTTTTGGGTGAAACTGGATGACTTATTGGTTGGATACTTTGGCATAATTGAAAAAAAAAATAATAATAAAAAGAAGAAGAAAAAAAAATGAAAAATAATGATCATTGATAAACTTTTCACTAAGTAATTGGACCTCTTGCCTTATTAAGCATTGAGTGTTCACGTCAAACGGTGAGAATTTTGATTTGATTACAAATATGACTAGTTTAGTTTCGTAGCCTTTTTGACTTGAGTTAGTAAGTCCTTAAGGGTGTCTTTACACCTAATGCCCTAAAACCATATGGTTTGGGAGTCATTGGCTCAACACTCGTTACATGGGTCAATTAGAAAGCTTAAGGAAACTAAACATTGTAGAGTCAAAAATAAAAGAAAGAAAAAAAATTATGCCATTGTTGTTCATTCTGATGGGAAATTTAGTGAAGCTTGAGATGTTGAGACATTACACATTGAAATTATTTGGAAGCTTTATAGTCTTGTGCTAATTCACTTTACACTGTTTCGAACTTGTGATGCCTTACCCTGCATGTTGTAAGTGATTAGATTTTAAATTCCAAGTCATTGTGAAGATGGAGTTTAACTTTTTAAGCTTGCTAATGAATGAAAATCATGATTTTGAGTGATACTTTAATTTTGGATAACAAGAACTATCCATAATGTTTGTGGGTAACTTTCTTGGAAAACCCTCACGATACTTCACTCGTCCTTTAGGGAATTCCTAGAGGTTTAAAAGGCCTGTTGTATACGCTAAATGCAATCGTACATCCCACGAAAGTTGGATTTATCTTTTTGTTCTTTGTTTTTAATTTTGTTTTTAGTTTAAGTATTGCTAAGGGACTAACAATATGTAAGTTTGGGGGTGTAATAAGTGCCAAAATATTCATATTTTAGCCTTTAATTTACATTTGTTAATTTCTTAGTTTTTGTTATTTTGTTCCATTTTATTTCCCTTTCGTGTTTTCTATGTTTTTGTAGGTCATGGAAGAAAATGAAGCGTTTCTGGAAATGTTTCAAGCTTAAAGGGCAAATTGGGAAGATCTAGAAGATGTGGAAAGGATTAATTCGGAATTTATCAAATTGGAGTCAAAATCGGATTGCATTTGGATTCAGCACATGTCTCGGTATCTTGGCCATAACTTTTAGCTCAAATATTGGATTGAGGTGATTCCAACGGCAATGGAAATCTAACTCAAAATTATACAAAACATTGTGACATATCATTTTCTTAATTCGGAACGATGCAATGCCAAAATCACCCCGCAAGATAGGAACGCAATTATGGACGAATCCTAATCCAATTTGGTCTAGGATTGTCTCCTAATTCGACTAGGGTTTCTATGACTTTCCTAAGGCCTATAAATAGACCTCTAAGCCTCACAATTAGATATACAATTTCAGAGAGGAGAATTTGGAGGCTACTTCTAGGAGCAGTTTTCGGTTCTTTCTTTTCCTTTTTCTTTTTAGTTTTTATTTTAATTATGTGTAACTAATTATTTTAGTAGGGTTCGATTGAAACTCTAATTATGTTTATTTAATATTTCAATATTAGCGCCTTTATGATAATCATATTGTGTTGCTTAACTTGATTAATGCCTGTTTTATTGAATTTCTCATATGTATGTGATTGGCCATTATATGCATGTGGTATGGACTTGTTAGTTAGATCAATTTGGATGACCGAGTCCTGGGTTTAACATAAGTAACAAAAGTAATCCACGCTGGGTTCTTAGGTTAATCAACATGGGAAACCGAGAGTATACACCATGCCTTAGGTCTCATGTTGTTGTCGGTTTTCACAGTTCATATGCTTTCCTAGAGAACAACTTAGTATACATCATGCTAAATCCTTTAGGAAAGAAAAGAGTTAGAGTATACACCATGCCTAATTCGTTGTTTAGGGAAACCAATAGCTTAAGGAGTATACACCATGCCCTTAGGTTGGCAACCATTAGGTATTCATAATATGATTGGAGCATTGGCATATTGTCATATTATATAAGCATGATTAGTGGTGGATATCAAAGCCCTACACTTTTATTTATCTTTATTTTTATTTCTTTTCTTAATATCAATATTGTGACAACTTGATATTTTTAACTTAATTAATTAATTCTAAACGAAATTAACAATCTCTGTGGGAATGATCTCATATTTGCCTACTATACTATCGTTTTGATCTTGTGCACTTGCGAGTAAAACGTACTAAATATTATCTATTAATTTAGGTAATATTTGGCACAACAGGTTCCCCTAACTCGATGGCCCCATGAGAAAACACTGTCCTAATGATAAATGGGCCAGTCCATCGAGATTTCAGCTTGCTAGGGAACAAATGCAACCGAGAATTGTAAAGAAGGACTTTCTGACCTGGCTCAAAAGATCTCCTCAGAATGCTCTGGCCATGAACCCTTTTCATGTGTTCCTTGTACTTTCTTGAATAGTCATAAGCATCATTCCTTAACTCTCTAATTCAGTGAGTTGAAGCTTCCTTTGAGAGCTAGCCTTCAAAAAATTGAAGTTCAGCTGCTTGATGGCCCAATATGCTCGATGCTCCAACTCGACGGGAAGATGACACGCCTTCCTGTACACAATCCGATAGGGTGACATCCCAATCGGAGTCTTGAATGCTATCCTATATGCCCACAAAGCATCACCTTTTCTGGTAGGATTCACTGTCTTTTCCAATATGTGTTTAATCTCACGATTGGACACTTCAACCTGCCCACTCGTCTATGGGTGATAAGGGGTGGAAACCTTGTGTGTGTTGAAATACTTCTTCATCAACTACTCAAAAATTCGGTTGTAGAAATGCGTACCTCCATCACTAATAATTGCTCGAAGTGTACCAAACCAAGCAAAAATAGTGTCCTTCAAAAATTTGACCACAACTCTGCGGTCATTGGTCTTGCACGCAGCTGCTTCCACACACTTGGACACGTAGTCCACAGCAACCAAAATGTACAGATAGCCAAAGGAGTTTGGGAAAAGTCCCATGAAATCAATGCCCCACACGTCAAAAATCTCAACAATTAAAATGGGATTGAGGGGCATCATATTCCATCTAGAAATACTCCCTAACTTCTAACAATGCTCACAAGATATGCAATGAGCATGAGCGTCTCTAAAAAGTGTAGGCTAGTAAAATCCACAATGCAGAATTTTTGCAGCGATCTTCTTTGGACTGAAGTGGACTCCACAAGCATGATCATGACAAAAGGAAATGACATTGGATTGGTCAAACTCAGGTATACACCTCTTAATGATCTAATCGGGACAATACTTGAGCAGATAAGGATCATTCTAGAGAAAGTTCTTCACCTTGGACTAAAATTTGAGCTTATCTTGTTACCCCCAATGCAAAGGCATTTGGCTGGTAACAAGATAGTTCACTATGTCAGCAAGCCAAGGTGCGGGTGTGTGCACAATGTGCATTAATTGCTCATCAGGAAATGTCTCAGAAATGGGGTTGGCATCCTCGGAGAAATCCATGGTCAACCTCGACAAATGATTTGCCACCACATTAGGGTAGACATTATTGCTTTTTGTTGTGAATATTTGTTTTCTTTGTAAATATTTGTTGTTTTTGTAAAAATTTTAATATAGTGTTTTAACTTCATTAGGTTATTGTTGTTGATCTTCATTTGCTGTTTTGTATCATTGTTTTTATTGTTTTTGTTCATACATGTTTACTTAGTTTGCTGTTTTTCTTAGTTGTTTAAATTAAATTCTTGTTAGTTTATGCATGGTCGACGATCCTTAAACTTAGAGTTAATACCCTTCGATCCCGACTTAGAGAGAGACATTAGGAGAGTGCGTAGAGCTCACGTTGAGATGGGGGATAATCAAAGGAATGCAAATGTGGAGGAGCACGAGGATTACCAAGATGCAAGAGTTGGGAATGGGGAGCAAAGAAGAGCTTATGATGTGGATTTCACTACGTCACTCCGGGAACTGCTCGCACCAGTTGCAACTAGTTCCCATTCGTGCATAGTGTTGCCACCAACTAATGCAACCCATTATGATCTAAAGCCACACGTAATCCAAATGTTACCATCTTTTTACCGCTTAGATCATGAAAACCCATATTTTCATGTGAAGAAATTCAAAAACATATGTGCCACCACCAAATTTCAAAATTTTTCTGAGGAAGCTGTCCACCTCAAACTTTTTCCGTTCTCCCTTCATGATAGAGCCATGGAGTGGTTGGATTCCAATGCTCCTGGGTCTATTACATCCTAGGAAGAGTTGTTGAAGCAATTCTACAACAAGTTTTTCCCAATGTCCAAAGTAAATGAGGCAAGAAAGGAGATTAGTTCCTTTACTCAGGATGAGGACAAGAAATTCTTTGAGTGTTGAGTGAGGTTCAAGGATTTGCTCATTAGGAAAGGTCTCAGAAATGGGGGTGGCGTCCTCGGTGAAATCCATGGTCAACCTCGACAAATGATTTGTCACCACATTTTTGGTCCCCTTCTTGTCCCTGATCTTTATGTCGAACTCCTGCAGTAACAAAATCCATCAGATCAGGAGAGATTTAGCATCTTTCTTTGAGAAAAGATACCTTAATGCTGCATGATTTGAATAGATGATGATTTTAGATCCTAACAAATAGGATATAAACTTGTCAGTGCAAAAACAACTGCCAACAACTCTTTTTCAGTGGTCAAGTAGTTAAGTTGTGCATTGTTTAGAGTTCTGCTCGTATAGTAGATCACATGGGGAAGTTTGTAAATGCGCTGCCCCAAAACAGCTCCAACTGCATAATCTGATGCGTCACACATGATCTCAAAAGGCACACCCAAATTGGGCGACCGAATAATGGGTGTGGACATCAGAATCTCCTTCAGAGCCCCGAATGCTTTCAAACATTCTTCATTAAATTCAAACGGGGTCTCTTTGGCCAACAACCTGCACAAGGGCCCGGCAATCTTGCTAAAATCCTTGATGAATTGCCTGTAAATCCCTGCATAGCCCAGGAAGGAATGGATTTCCTTCACAGTACATGGGGTGGAAGGTTAGAGATCAAATCTACCTTCTCTTTGTCAACCTCAATACCCTGATGAGATATGACATGCCCCAGTACAATCCCTTGCTTAACCATAAAATGGCATTTCTCCCAGTTAAGCACAAGGTTTTTCTCTTTGCACCTCACTAAAACCAAAGTGAGGCGGTGCAAACATTTCTGAAAAGATGAACCGAAGACGGAGAAGTTATCCATGAAGATCTCCATAAAATGTTCTACCATGTCAGAGAATATGCTGATCATGCACTGCTGAAAGGTAGCAGGTGCATTGCACAGCCCAAAAGGCATTCGACGGTAGGCAAAAGTCCCAAACGGACAAGTAAATGTAGTCTTCTCCTGATCTTCGGGGTCCACAGGGACTTGGCTATATCCAGAATAACCATCCAAAAAACAAGTAATATTCATGCCCATTGCTCCACCATTTGATCAATGAATGGAAGTGGAAAATGATCTTTCCTGGTGGCATGTTCAATTTTTGGTAGTCTATACACACTCTCCATCTCGACTAAATAGGAGTTGGCACCAACTCGTTATCCTTGTTCTTCACTACCGTCAATCTAGCCCGCTTGGGCACAACATGATTGGGCTCACCCACTTGCTATTAGAAATTGGATAGCTGATCCTAGCATCTAACAATTTTTTCACTTTCGTTCTCACCACCTCTTGCATTATTGGGTTGAGCCTTCTTTGTGGTTCCCTCAAAGGTTTGGAGTTCTCCTCAAGATGTATCTTATGCATAACCAACAAGGGGCTGATTCCCTTGATATCTTCAATTGTCCAGCCGATAGCTTTCTTATGCTCTCTCAAAACTTCCAACAATTTCTCCTCTTGAGCATCTATCAAGTCAAAAGCTATAATCACAGGCAAAGAATCAGCTGGACCTAGGAACTTGTACTTAAGACTATCTGGTAAAGGCTTAAGTTCCTTCTTTGAGGGATCGAGTACTACTATCTCCTTTTTCTCACTGCTCACCAAAGGAGTAGTCTCCAAAAGTGCATCTGCTTGCTCCATCAGTTTCTCCAAATCTAGATCTTCTCCAAATTGAGCAAGGCATGCTTCCAGGGGGTCCTTTATGCTTGATTTTTCAATAACCTCATCAATGATCTCCTCAATCAAGCATACTTGGTTCAATTGGTCATAATCAAGTGGTTGTTTTCTGATCAGAAAGATATTCAACTCCACTATCATATTTCCAAAAGAAATATTCATCACCCCCGTTCTACAATTGATTAGGGCATTAGCCGTAGCTAAAAATAGTTGCCCTAAAATCACGAGGATCTCGATCCTACAACTTTGAGCGGCTCTGTCCACAATAAAATCCACGGAAATAAAATTTGTCCACTTTAATCAATACATCCTCAACTATTCCCGTGGAATCTTCACGATCACATACAAGTTGATGTCATGGATGTGGGCTTCAGCTCTCCTAGCCCTAATTGCAAATAGAATGAGTAGGGCAATAAATTCACACTTGCTCCCAAATCTAGTAATGCCCTTTCAATCTGACTGACTCCTATGATGCAAGTAATTGTAGGACATCTAGGGTCCTTGTACTTGAGAGGTAACTTGCATTGCAGGATAGCACTGACCTGCTCAGTCATGAATGCCTTCTTCGGAACATTCGTCTTCCTCTTCATTGTGATCAAGTCCTTCAAGAACTTGGCATACGAGGGGATTTGCTGGATGGCGTCAAAAAATGGAATATTAATTTGGACTTGTTTGAACACCTCCAGAATGTCCTCTAACTTCCCTCCATTCTTGAGCGCTTGTAATCTTTCAGGGTAAGGTACTTTTGGCACAAACGCCCTAGGAGGTTCCTCAACAATAAGGGTGACTGTAGATGGCTCAGCATCTCCTTCCTTTTGGTTGTCACCCTCTTCACCTTTTGGCTCTTCTTCCTCAACATGGTTTGCTTTTGGGTCCAGCATTTGATTGTGTCCACTCTTTTCCCAGACCTCAAAGTGACAATTGCCTGCACATGCTCCTAATTTGAAGAATTTCCGATACTGCATGCCTTAGGGTTGTTCACTGATTGGCTGGGGAGCTTTCCCTTATCTCTCTTACCAAGGTGATTTGCCAGCTATCCCATATGCATCTCCAACTTAGAGATTGCCTGGGTGTTCACCATGGTGGAATGCCTCACATCATTGATTGATTGATCAGTCATTTTCATAAAGTCCCTCATGGTATCTTCCAATGACTGTGTCAATGATGCTAGGGCTTAAGTGGGGGCCTGATAAGATGATGACGCTGGCTGAGCCTAGCGTCCATGATTTTGATAAGAAGAAAGAAATCTTGGAGGATATTGATTTTGAGCATGTGGAGCTCCTCCTTGATTTGTAGCGGGTTGATTCTGCTTCTAAGAGAAATTAGGATTGTTCCTCCACCTTGGATTATATGTCTCAGAATATGACCCACTGGACTACTTTTGAAAGTTGTTGAAAGCGTTCACCTGTTATATCTCAGAAAATACTATCATTGATGGACAATTTTGTGCTTGGTGAAAGGGACTAGCATAGACAAAACAACTATCAACTGGAAATGTATTTGCAGCATTGACGGGCTTTCCTACACTCAGAGCATCCAATCTCCTAATGAAGTTAAAACACTATATTAAAATTGAACTACAAAAATAGAAAAAAACGAATTGAAACTAAGCGATTATAAACAAATATTAACAGATGCAGATTAAAACAGAAACAAAAAAATAACAACAACCTAGCAAAGACAAATAAAAACTAACATGGCATAACACTTAAACAACTAACTATATAATTAACTAAACTACTATTTAAACAAATAAAAACTAATTAATCAATTAAAAACAAAAATAAACTAAGCACAACCAACAACAACAGAGAATATATTAAAAACAGGTAGAAAAATCAATTAAAACTAAGCTAACAATTAATCAAAATAGTAAGAAACAGAAACTGAACATATTGCCTCGGGTATGTTGATGCAGGAAGCAGAGGTGCACTCGAGCACAGGGCAGTATGATCGATCACATACACGAATATGTAGCAGGCTCTGCAATTGCATTCGATCGCAACAGAGGTGTGATTGAATGTATGGCTGCACTGTTGTCTGTTCAAAGGTCGCACACAACAACATATAAGGCGAGTGCAGGTACACGATACTGAAGGAACAGGCTCAAGTGTGCTCAATTGCAACAGGAATGCAATCAATCGCACCATCAGTGCCAGATTTTCCAGAAACCGAAATTAACTAAAAACTAGCCAAACACTATTCTAAAAACTAACAAAAATTAACAAAAATACGAAAATAAACTAAGAACAATATTTAAATTGCTGAAATGAAATACTAGTAGAAAAATAACGCTAATCTAAAAACAAAATTAATTTAAACAAATCAATGGTTCCCGGCAACGGCGCCAAAATTTGGTATACCAAATTTGGTACTCGCAATAGTATGAACCATGGTTCGTATAGCGTTTGCACAAGTACCGTGTTCGAATCCACAGGGAACCGTGAATGTTTTAAAAACTAATTTTATTTCTAGGTTAGTATTACCTTAACCTAGTTTTGAGTGTGTGTTTGTGGTAACGTAAATGTAAACTAATTAAAAATGATATAAAATAAACAAAAGGTAACTAAGGATTAAAGAATCCACCTTCCCCACTAAACACACACGTTAAACACTACAATTATTATTCTGCCTATCAAGTGAGCACTTTGCTTAACCTATAGTCGTTATTGAGGTTAGTCGAATCGTTCAAAACGTTTATTGTATAAAGAGTCACGGCAGATGTTAGTTTGAGCTCGAGTCATCCACTGTATCGTTGATCACAATGGATGCCACGTCTCATCCCAACCATCCGACATACCTCCGAATTGGAACGCAATGACGTTGGACATAGCAACAAAAACGACTATCAAATGATATTGTCACTTAAATCATATTGAAATGACTAAGCATAAAGTAAAGATGGAATTTAATAACGGTAATGTAAATGTGCATAAATTAGAGAGGAGGCTTCATCTTCAACCTTAGTTGAAGATTAGCCTCCCATAGAATAGAGAGACAAATTATAAGTGCAAGTAAGCATTAAATAAAATAAAAGGGAAATGGTTATGCGAATAAGCGGTGCCTGCAGAGAATGGGCGCTCAAAAACGTAACATAAAATTTAATACAAAGGTCCTATTTTGTATGCGCCGAGCAAGGTATATATGCGATTGATCGTGGAAGGTGCGCTCTATCGCTTGTAATTGCCTCAGAAATCCCACAACGCAAGGTTGAAGCGATGGAGGCTAGGGCCGGCTAGGGCAACCGAGTGAGACGCGGGTTGACAAGGCATGCGCTCGATCGTAGGCCTTGGGATTGAGTGTAGTGCACTCGATCGCTCCTCTGTGCGCTCGAGCACAGTGGCAGGGAATAGAACTTCTCTTCTTTTGCCCCTTTTCACCCTTTCAACCGAGGTTTTGATGCAAGGACCTGCAACACCAAATAACACTAATAACAACACAAATTTTAGATATTAACAACGCTAAGAGATTAACAAATATAAGTTAAGGGGGGTCAAATATACAATATTTGACACCGATCAGCACTCAAGCTGGAGAGGTGAGAACGAGCGCATGCCTCGTCAACCCATGTTCTCCGTGCCACCCTAGCTGCCATCGCTTCACTGGTTGCGTCGTGGGATTTTGGGGTGGTTATGTGCAATCGAGCGCCTTTTGTGCAATTGAGCGCAATGCCTATGATCGAGCGCATCCACGTGACTTGACAGTACATTATTTTGTCTATAAATAGAACCTTACCTCATTTTGTGTATTTTCATGTTTGGGAGGCGCCTCTAGGGCCACCAACTCTCTGTTCTTCACTGTGTAGCCCTCCTAAATTGTCATTTTAATTTATCTTGATTTATTTCACTTTTAAATAGTCTCTTGTTTCTATGAGAGGCTAAATCTTCAACTAAGGTTGAAGGTGAAGCCTCACCATGTTTTTATCTACATATTTTTATGCTTAGTTTAATACTCCATTCATCGTTTACTGTTTTGCTTGTTCATTTCAATTCAATTTCGTGACAAAATTGCGTTGATTGTTGTCTATGAATTGTTAAACGTCAACATTCGATGCAACCGGAGGTACATCTGATCATTCGTCTTCGGATCAATATCTGTTGTGACTTCTTAAAACAGTATTTGCATCAATTAGTTTGACAAGATTTCGTAATGACAATAGGATATGCATTAGTACTTAATCGATAAACGGATGTATGAACTAATTAATAGTCAGTAGAATACGCCTAGTAGCGTAATCATTTTTGATGTATGACTAAGCATGATATTATGTATTTAATATGGTGAGGTGGATTCTAGACCTTAGTGTTTTTAATTTATTTGTTTTAAAGCATTTTTAGATTAGTTTATATTTAATGCACGCCACATGTTTGATAATTGAACTAGGTTAAGATAGGGTTAGTTTAGGCATTAGAATTAGTTTTACACGAAACACGATTCTCTGTGGGTTCAACACTCACACTTGCACAACCACTTTATTGGAAAACGATTCGTGTAATTGGCGAGTACTATTTTTGGTACAACCAAATTTTAATACCCCCAAACTTACATTTTGCTAGTCCCTTAGCAAAACAAAATAAAAAACGTAATTTAAAACAACAAACATAAATCTGCTTTCGTGGGAGAACTGTTGCATTTAGCATATGCAACAAGCCTTTTAAACCCCTAGGAATTTCCTAGAGGACGAGTGAAGTCTTGTGAGGGTTTTCTAGGAATTATATCCACAAACATTGTACAATCATTTTATTCTCAACAATGCAATAATATAAAAATCATGGTTTTTATTCATGGGCAACCTTAACCAAACAAACATCATCTTCACAATTTTCAGGGAATTATCAATCAAGCTACTAATACGGCAAGATGAGACATTGCATGAATCAATTCTAGTGAAAGTGAAATTAGCACATAGTTGTGGGACTTCAAAAACTAATCTCAATCGTGTATGCTTCAACACTCAAAGTTCATTAGATTACCCATCAGACACGATAACCAAGGTTTTTTATTTTTTTTTTTATTATGGTTGTGCAATGCTTGACTCCCTTAAGCTTTTAAATGACCTATGTAACGAATGTTGGGCCAATGACTCCCAAACCAAATGGTTTTAGGGCACTAGATGTAGAGACATCCCTAAGGGCTTAATTACTCAAGTCAAAAAGAGCTACGAAGCCTAACTAGCTATAGCTGAAATTTCTCATCTTTTTATGCAAACACTCATTGCTTAGCCAGGCAAGAGGTCCGGTTACTCAATGAAAGGCTTAACTTATTATGATTTTTTTTTTTTAAACAACCAAGGTTATCATTCTGAAAGGCTACCCGACTACATCCAGGCTTACAAAACCAACATGACTAAACTCAGAATTTATACCCCCACAAACTATGTGCCAATGTGCTCATGAAAATCAAATTGAAAAATGTAATATCTCATGTTGGCAAAGAAAGTAACATAATTTAAATTCCCTCAACAAAGTGATCATATGTTCATCAAGTTAAGCTCACAAAAGAAAATAAAACCATAATTTAAAATAAACTGCATAATTGAAAACAAAATATGCACACATACCCCTAAACTTAAAATTCACAATGTCCATAGTGTGTGGATACAGAAAATACAAAAGTAATGCAAGGGGTTAGAGTACTCGACAAAATCATTGAGGCGGTGCTGAAGAAGTCCCTGGAGTTGGTGGAGATGTCTCTGATGCAGGTGGCAATCTTGATAGAATGTCTTTCAACATGGCTTGGAACTCGAGTCTATCTTGGCGTGCATCTCTCTGTATATCCGAAATCTAAAATCGGATGTCCTCCAAGGGATCCTGTAAGGCATGAAAATCTATAGCTTTGGAGGGTGATCGTCTCCTCATATTCTTCTTCATCTAGCTGCTCATCTGCCTCTTCTTCTTCTTCATCAACTACATGTGGCTCATCTACTAGCTCAATTGGCTCTGGTGTTGCTGGCTCATCCATGTCCATCATTTCTGGCTCATCTGCGACTCTTGCCCGATGCCCTCGAGGCATGTGTGAATAACTTTGATTCCATTGAATCCGATCGAACTGTGGATGCTCAGTGATGGGCTCATCGTCCGGAGTGCCTTTGATGCCTTGCTTCCGGAGCATATACGTGATGAGGAATGAGAACGGTAATCCCTAGCTTCTGGTGATGTCCGAAGCTCGATGGTGCACCCTTTCCTAGAATTTATGCAACTACATCCAGATAATCTCGAGAATGGAGCACCAATAACCTTTGTAAAATGAATACAAGGCTATGAGGAATAGGTCCCGTCTCTATGTTTTGTGTCCCAATGGACACACATTCCTTTGCAGTAAGGAATCCACAAACCAAAGTTGTGGAGGCAGCTTTGACTTGGTAGCGACATTCTTGTCGATTAGCAAATCGCCCCTCACACATGTTTGAGACAATTTCCTTTGTAGTGAGCATAGAGGGGCGGGCTATCCACTGATCATCTGCCTCAGGCTACTCTGAATTGCACTTCAAGGCTGCAGCTATGTCAGCTACGATTACCTCGATGTCTCTGCTGTCGATAGAAGAGGAAAGAACGTCTGGCCAATTGCAGTCATATTTCAAATTTTCATAAAATGACCAGACCAGACTTTCATAGGCAGTGGATGTAACCGGCTTGAACAACTGCTTCAGACCTCGCTTCAACTGTTGAACCGCCCAACTGGTTGCCTCAGATTTTGAGAAGTCCTTTTTGACGGCAAAAGACGTCTCCAATATCAACTTCCGAGACTGGAAAGAGGGCCCGGCTACTATGGCTTGGGTGCCGTAGGATCGAGAAGATGAAGCTTGGCCTCTAGGCATCCTAAAACTGGTTGGGGCAATTTGTCAAACACTTGGTGGGCATTTCTAAAATCAAGGGTTTGAAAACCCACTTTAAAACCTAACCCAACCCCCTGCAAAAGTGAAAGAAACCCAACACAAAAGCAAAAGGACACAATCTTGAATGGATTTGTGCCTTTGAACGATAAAAATTGGGGACAAAATGAGGATTTTGGGAGAAGTTGGGGTTTGTACGAAAATGGAAAAAAAATGGAGGAATATAGAAATGGGGGTGATGGGAAGGCCGGTGGTGGTGATACGGTGGCGCGGTGGTGGTGCAACGGAGGTATGGAGGTGCTGTGGTGGTGTATGGAGGTGTTGAGCTAGTGTTTGGGAGAAGAGAGAATAGAGATGGGGAAGGGGGAGTGTACGGCGTTGAGAACAAATGAGGGGGAAGAGGGGAAAATGACCTAAAAAGAGGTCACGGGGGTTCTGAATCAAGTGCGCTCGATCGCACCAAGGTACGTTCGATCACACTCGAGCAAGGCCGTGCACAGTGTGTGGTGCGCGATGTGGGCCTCTGCACTCGAACACACATGAATGAGTTCGAATGGAAGCCCGTGTAAGCGATCGGGCATAAAGTGGTGCGCTTGATCGCATGGTACAGAAAATAAAACCAAAATAAAGAAAACAAAGAAAACAAACAATAACAAAAATTTTATATAGACAACTATACAAACAACAAAAACACACAAAAAGAACAAGTAATAAAATGACTCAAAAATAAAGTGCGGAAAATAAAAATGAAAAAAAATAATACCGCACCTTCCCCGCTCATAGGGGTGTCGACCAATCCCTTCCATCCTTTCCTCATAAACACAATATACCCCTCTTGAAGGATGTTTCGCCATCTTATGTACCCTAAAAGCTCTCTTCTAAAAATTCTCTTAGGACCTCGATTTTTAGATTTATGATTTTGTGTGCGAGAATCCCTAAAGATTTCTTCATAAGATGGCTCCTCGAGACATTGAAAAGGTAAAACTTGTGGTTCAAATTGTGTCTCGAGAGGGATTGTGATGAAGGAGTGTGCTTCAGTACTCACTTCCATTTCGTTGGACCGAATTGGATTTTGTGGGGGATCAAATTTCTCAACTTGCTCCTTTTTCTCTTCCTCAATTCTGTTGAATTTAGCAACTAGATGACCGAGTTGTCCTTCCAACCTTATAATTGCTTTTGTATTTGCCACAGTGACATCTTTGATTTCTTGACAAGGTTGGTTGATTGTTTTCCTAAATGCCTCAAGTGTGTCTTCTAATGATTGTTCTTGTGACGCAGGAATGATGGGCTGGCCGACTAATTCCATGAATTCCTTAAGCGTTTCTTCCAAAGAAGATTGTTTAGGAGGATAATCATATGATGAATGGCAAGAAACTTGGTTGTTGAACTGCAAATAATCAGGATGGTGTAGTTCGTCAACTTTGGGAGCATAATTTCCCATAGCATGAGCATGCCATGAAAAATCAGAATGGTTGCTCCAGTCTGGGTTATAAAAATTTGAATTTGATTCAAACCCAGGACTGGAGAAACTGGTGTTCATCTGCTCATGTGAAAAATTAGAAAATTATCCCCAATGTGGACAATCACCTAAACTACGGTAAGGGTTAGAGCAGTGTGAACATAGTTTATGTGGGTGAAAATTGGTAGGATTTGGCGTCCTACAACTATGGAAAACATTGAAATAATTGAACGGAAGACTCATGCATCACCCAAACAGTTCAAAATATCCCATATGAAATAATAACAATTAACAGAAATAAAATAAAATAAACAATAACTAAATAAAAAATGAACTAAACAAATAAACAAATAAAAATGGGTAGAATAAAATAAATAATTAAAAGAAAAACTAACAACTAAACAAAAATAAAAAATTAAAACTTAGCTGCCTCAGGTTTGCTGGTGCTGACTGCAGAGATGCGCTCAAGCGCAGGTACCATGCGATCGAGCGTAAGCGTAAAATGTGATAGTCTGCTGCAAGTGCGATTGATCTCAACAAAGATACGATCGATCGCACACGCGCACTACGCCTAGTCAGAAAGCTGTGCTCTCACGCAACTGCATACTAAATGAGTACAGGCACGCGACTGTGCTGTGAATGGTGCAACTGCGCTTGATCGCAGGAGATAGCCGCACTGAATGTGACCCCCATGCTCTCTTCCCCTAAGAACTCATGTCAACCTGTAAAATAAATCAGTCACAAAATTAATTAATATGATCATCATATGATGAAATATGCACCATTATAAATATTAATCAATGTATAAATGAATAATAATATGTAACCAAATAATTAATATGCACAATATATAATTGATATTTTTTAAATTACATATGCTTGGATTGGATCTAAGTCTAGTCGGATGTAGCCGACATTATTTTGAGGATTATAATAATCAGTACTAGTTAGAATCAATGGCTTGCACTCGTGGTGGTTTTCATATAAATCATGCGGTCCTTCACCCCAGCCATCGTCGTATACATTTCTAGGTTTAGTCTTTACAGTGCAAGCCCAATCTCGGTCCCTCTCATCCTCGATGTAGAATACTTGATCAACTTGTGACGTTAGCACGTATGGCTCATCAATAATCAATTCTCATCTGTGGACAAGGTTTTTGAAGTTGACAAAAATTAGGCCATACTCATCCACTTTGTAACCCTTGTCCCTTGTACTATCTGCCCATTTCTACTTGAACATAATGTACTTAGTCCTATCGAAGTACTTAACCTCAATCACTTCTATTAACTTCCCAAAGTAAGTATCGCCATCAATTGTTGGGACACACACACTGCTATTCTGCATCCTCTTCTCGACATCAAATGCAAGGGTGCGAAAGAGTTTGCCATTTACCACATATTTGTTATATCTGATAGCTATCTCTCTTGGGCCTCTACAATGCCTTACCAGCTTCTCACCCATTTCATTCCTTCGTTGATCGTCCACTTGATCGACTTGTGAGTATATTACATACAATGAGAACACGAGCAGTTCATTTTGTTAATTAGTTGTGATCGACCTATAGTAAATATATTCCAACTAGTACTATAATAGTTACATATCACATTAGTCTTACATATTCATGATACCAATAGCAGAACTGCTCATGTTGTTGGGTTTGCAATTGTTCATCCATCATTCGCCCCCGATGGGATGATAGCCTAATTGTATCCATGTGCATACTACAATTCAAAATTAATTTTATAAGAATTCATAAATAAGTGCTGAAGGTGATTGGACATAAATATTCTAGTAACACGGCTTACATCCGTAGTTATAGGAAGTCGTCAGAGTTAAACATAATGTATCGGTGAATTTGTGTCAATGTCATACGATTGAGGATCACTCGCGTTTCCACCCCTTTCAGACCATTCAGGTTTCATAGAGGCCTATTGAGAAATGTTAGGGTATTATCTAAATACTTCACACATAATGTCACCAACTCAGTTGCTATATAGCCTGTTGTACAAATTTATTGTACTCGCAAGCGCACGAGTCGTGTGCAATATAATGGTGTGCAATATAATGGTGTGCAAGCCAGGGAATTATATTCTTGAAAGCAAATTTAAATCTAAACTAATTAAATCCTAATCTAGTTCCAAAAGGTTTTGAAATTTGGGTTTTGAAAATTAAAAGACAAAACATAAATTAAATAAAAGAAAACAAAAGATAAAGTTACTAAGTTTTGGGAATTTACACTCACTGATTCATAACAACATACTCTATGCTCATTAATATCAATATGAAGTTTTCACAATTAAAATCTTAGATATGTTTTACTACGCTTCAAAGAATTAATCAAAACCATCCCATGTATCCATTCATTGATCAAATCACAAAAGGAATCCAAATTCAATTGAAACACCAGATGTATCCGTAGAACAAATCATAAGGGATATCTATGAGTTAAAAACCAAGCAATCAATCGTATGAAATTATCTCAAATCATCACTTGTATCCTTGAATCACAAGAGATATCCAAGAATCACTCCACATAATTAATTATGAGTAAAACAATTAAAATAATAAACTCTATAAAATCATATTAATAAAAACTTACATAATAGCAATGTTGTTCTTCAACGGTGAGGCTTCATCCCCAACCTTAGTTGGGGATTTAGTTCCAAGTGAATATGAAAACTAAAACCTAAACTACAGAAAAACTAAACTAAAGAGAAGCCGTGAATTTTTGTCTCCAGGCTTTTTTTTTTTCTTGAATGCAAAGAGATCTATTTATAGGCTTAGAGAAGTCCTAGAAGCCCTAGTAAACCTAGACAATTCGGAGGTCAGTCTCCCAGTCAAAATAGAAGTCTGAAATTCTGATAAGATTCGCTCAAATTTGCATTCTCATATTGTGGGTCGATTTTGGCATAGTAAACGTCTAAATTAGGAAAATCCTATTTCATAATAAATTGTAGCATTTCCACTTCCATTTGAATCACCTCAATTCCATATTTGAGCAGAAAGTTATGGTCAAAACACTGAAACATGTGCAGAATCTGAATTTGAATCCAATCCAAATTTATCTCCATTTAGGAAAATTCCGATTTTATCCTTCATTTGATTTAGTTAAACTTAACCACATCTTCTTGGTCTTCTCAAAGTATGCTTTATTCCAAGACTTTGCAATTTTCTCATTTTAAGATGCAGTTTCTCTTCAACAACCTACAAAATACTAAAACACAAATCTAACAAAAAGCGTTAGATAACGACATAGCTAAAGGATTAACTAATATAAATTAAGAGGTCCAAATATGCAATATTTGGCTCTTATCATAGCCCTCCGCGATACAGCCCTTAGATGCCGCTTTATTGCACACATTAGATTTGAACCCCCCAAGGCTCCTACATATAATCATCAACCAAGGTTTTTGCAATTAGTCATTGTAATATAATTAGGGCATAATGAACATAATCAATGAACATAAAAAATTATACCTCTCTCTTGGATACATCTACCTATACGGTACTAGCCCACCTAGTCGGCATTCACGGACAAGATGTACAACCAAGTGAACCATGATAGTAAAGAAGCTTGGGGAAAATATCTGTTCTATCTTGCACAATGTGACATAGATGCCTCTCTCTACTCGGTCCATATCTTCTTGTGTCAATGTTGTTGAACATATTCCCGTAAAGAATGCAGACAACAATTGGAAGAAGCTGCTGCATCGATACATGACTGTCGGGAGATGTTCGAGGCATATTCGATGGGCACCCTTACATTTCGAAGCACTCTCAGGAAGTGTGCTTTATCATCTTTAGACATCGTGTGGCAAGCTAAGCGCATATATGTTTTACCATCTTCACCCGTCCACGAATGAAGTGTAAGTCCCAAACCTATTTCTTGCAAGTCTAGATGGGCTTTGAGGTTGTCCTTTGTTTTCCCATTAGTGTCCATTATTGTGTAAAGTATGTTGTCTATCACATTTTTCTCTATGTGCATGACATCAAGGTTGTGCCCCAATAAATTATCTTTCCAATACAGCAACCTAAAGAAAATGCTTTTTTTCTTCCACAATACATTACTCTTCTTCCACTTCTTTTATGATTTCTCAATATCTGTCCTTGCCTTACCCACGCACTCATTCCCAAATGCCATCCCTTCTAATTGTCTCAGGATTTCATCTCCACTTGGCACATCGGGGGCATATCCTAGTTCTTAGTTCCCGTCAAATGTTCTCTTGTTCCGCCTAAACGCATGATCCATGGGTAGGTATTGCCTGTGCCCCATATAACACCATTTATGACCGTATTTTAACCGTTTAGAGCTTGTTAAGTACATATAGTAAGGACATGTTTTCTCAGCCCGGTTAGGCCAGTCGGACAAATCTGCGTATGCTAGGAAGCCATTGATTGTCCACATCAACTGGGCTAGCATCACAAAATTTGTTTTAGTTGATGCATCAAATGTGTGCACCCCTACATTCCATAGCTTCTATAACTCCTCGATTAAGGGCTGCAAGTAGACATCTATATCCATTCTAGGTGAATTTGGACCCGAGATAATAAGGGATAGTATGAATGACGTTTGTTTTATGCACATTCAAGGAAGCAAGTTATACAGTACAATCATTACGGGCCAAGTGCTTTGAGATGTGCTTATGTTCCCAAATGGATTAAAGTTATCCAAACATAGTCCAAGCCTTACGTTCTCCTGTTGTTCGCTAAAAATTTTGAACGCAAATTGTCGAACGACTGCCATGCTTAATCATTGGCTGGATGCCTTAGTACACCGTCTTTTGTGCAGCCTTCAGCATGCTACCTCATATGGGGTGCAAAGTGTTGTGACATGAATAGCCTCTGTAGTCGTGGTTTGATTGGAATTACCACAACAGCTTTACCAGACGTTTCTTACTAGACGATATTGGTTGACCATCCTTGTCTAAATAAATTTCATCCTTCCACTTAGACTCTCCACATATGGTACATGAATCTAAATCCTTATTACCCTTCCAAAATAACATACAATTGTTACGACACGCCGGAATCTTCTCATACCCTAGTCCCATGTCCTTTAGAAACTTTTTAGCCTCATATGTACTCCCAGGCAAGGCTTCACCATTCGTAGGCAACAACTTGTTGAAGAATTCAAGGAATGAGGAGAATGCTGTGTTACTAACTCCACCAACACACTTCAAGTTGTATAGATTTACAATAGCACTTAGTTTGCTATGTTTGGTCCTAGTGTGAAGTAGTTTCTTAGCCTTTTTAAGCAACTCATGATACTTGAGTACATCACCAGTAGTGGCTTCTTCAGTCACATTTTCTTCAACACCCTGCCCCACGACCTGAGGATCACAATTGTCTACACTTGCATCATGCATGCCAAAAACATCATGCAACATTGCATGCATATTTTTATCAGGTTTTGCGCTTCTACCAACATCTGTGCTTGTTGTTGTCAAATTAGAGACTGCAGTCAACCATATAGGCTTATCACCGTGATAATACAAGTTTGTGTATGCAGGTATTATTCCTTTACCCCGATTAAGTGGTCAAGTACGATGCTCGATGGGTGGCATTGGTTATTTTGACACGCCTTACAGGAGTAGTGAATTTTTCCATTAGGAATCTACAATTCCTAATTGCAAAGTGCACAAATGATCTACAACCGTCTCTGTATTCCCTCGTACATCTAGACTTTGTCATCAAACTCTTATCCATAGCGTTACTACGTCCATCAAATAATAAATGAAGGTTAGTTTAGTTTTTGATAAATTTTTCTAAAATTGATCATATTATATGGGGACCCTAAATATATTAGGTTAAGTATGATTTAAGTAACAAACATAGCCTAATGAATTTTCTAAACGTAAAATAATTAAAAAGCAAACATAAAATGTAAAAATTAACCCTAAGTCTAAACCCTAAAAGTGCTCATATTATATGGGGACCCTAAATAAATTATATTAAGTATGATTTAAATAACAAATGTAACCTAATTAATTTCCTAAACACATAATCAAAAACAAACCTAAAAGCTATAATTAACCTAAGTTGTTTCCTAAAATTGATCATATTATAAGGGGAGTCCTAAAAAATGAGGTTAAGTATGATTATGTATTAGGTCACCCACATTTGATTTTATTTATTTTTTTTGTCCTTCTTTACGTACACCATTCCATTTTATGTTCATTAGCACCAAACCCTAACATAAATAATATATTAATTTGCTAAATGTCTACTTATCAATTTGGCATACATGGTCTAC
The DNA here is from genome assembly GCA_013348765.1 of Carpinus viminea. Classification (NCBI taxonomy): domain Eukaryota; kingdom Viridiplantae; phylum Streptophyta; class Magnoliopsida; order Fagales; family Betulaceae; genus Carpinus; species Carpinus viminea. The sequence continues at coordinate 16,411,408 of CP054674.1, forward strand.
CTAAGATATTACCCTTTCTCAGCAGGGTTGGTGCTATCCCGAGAGACCTATAATACAATGCTAGTGTCCTAGCCATTGCACAACATACCGTACGTAACATTAGTGGTACGATCGAGTCCGACCTCGAGTGGCCCACATCAACTAATGACTTCTGTCCTATGGTGACCAAACCATTGGGAATGGTTGCACCAGGGTCATGAAATCAATGGATCCAAAGCCCCGTATAACACACACATTTGACCATAATACGCAGTTTATATAGTAAGCTCATGGCCATTCATATCGCACGTATTGGTGTACCATGTCTTATGATGCATCTTAACAGTTAATTAATAACGCAGTTACCGAATAATTACAGAAAGTAGGCATGCATACACAAACTTGTATTAATTAAAAGGGTGTAAGTGTCTAATTACCTCACACATTTGAGTAAATCCTCCGAAGAAGCTAAGTCCTGTCATAACAAATACAAGACATCGTCATTCTAGGCCCTATCTAACCTAAAAAAGTAGCTAGGCTAAAACATACATGTGTGAAACTCAAAACTAGTGCTTTGAACATTGACCATACATTCGGCCTTGATGGCGTACATCAGCTTAGTGCGTTAAGCACACCGTTTTAAGATTCGAACAGTGCATGGTTTGTATAGCCCTTCTAGACCTCTAAACCTTCTCTAAGCAAATAAAAAAGCACATGCAACGTAAGAATCACAATACAACGAGATTTTGAAAGGGTCCTTTGAAAACATTATCATTTTTAAGGAGAAACTTGATGAACACTTTGTTGACTCAACAAGACATAAAACAAAGGCTACAACAGTGTTAAATACAAGGGAAACAAGGATTACCTCGAAGCTGAGCATGGACATGGTCTCCCCTTCATGGAAACTCCTCTTTGAAGCACTTTTTTTTTATCACCAAACACTCTCTTAAACATGGAAAGGGGTTCTGGCAGCCTAGGTGATCGGTGTCAAATATTGTATATTTGACCCCTCTTAACTTATGTTTGTTAAGCTCTTAACTTTGTTAATTTATAATGTTTTGGTTAGTTTTGGTGTTTTAGTGTTTTTCAAGTTGTTGAATTATATTTGGGGCTAATTCCATCAACTCTGGGCCTTAAGATAGTTCAGGGAGCTTTGACAGCAAATTTGAGTCGAGCGATAATTCGCACTCGACGAGTCCCACCAAAACGGCCATATCTAGAGCTGTACAACTCCGATTGGGGTGATCTTGGTGTCCTTGGAAAGCTAACTCAAAGATCTACAACTTTGTATTTCACATATGAGGGCTAATTATGAAGACAGTGTGCTCGATCACACTACATGTGATCGAGCGCACTTGTACCCATAGATGCAAAAATTCATGCACGAGTGCAATCGATCGCACCGCGTGCGATCGAGCACACTTAACAGACTTGACAGTGCTAAAACCCTAAAAATTAGCCTATAAATATCCCCCTTTCTCTTGTAAACAAACCCTCTCATTTGGAAACGCTTGGAGGCGCCCCTTGTGGCCAAAATCCTCCATGTTCATCATTGTAAAACTCTCTAAACGTCATTTTATCATTTAATGCTTTTAGTTATTTTATTTTAGCCTCTCATTTCCCTCACTATGGATTTGTTTATATATATTCATGTTTGGTTTATATTTTTTGTCATTTAATTTAATGTATGTTCGATTCAATCACAATCTCGAGACAAGATTGTGATTGGTTGTTGTTTATGGATCGTTTTTGCATCCAATATTTGTTGTGATTCATCCGGGTTACATTGGATGGTTTAATCGAGTCCAATATCTGTTGTCGTCAACGACATATCGGATGATTCGATTTCGGTTCAACATCCATTGTGATCGTTTATGGGTTAATACATCAAATGATTCGACTAGATTTTGTAAAGGCAAAAGAACATGGAGCTAGGCAGATGGGTGTGTGCTATCGTGAGAATAGGACATGCATTTTAGCCTAATTGATTGATGGATGTCTGAGTTAACATGCTTATATGTTGATTAAATTGTGGTGATTTGAATTAGGGACCTTAGTCGTTTTTATTTATTTATTTTATTGCATTTTAATTATTTTTTTTTATTTTCTACACACCAACTATTTGATTTTGGAACTAGGTTAAGGTAATATTAGTTTAGGCACTTTAAAATTAGTTTTTAACAAACTCGATTCTTTGTGGGATTCGACCTCGCACTTGCACACCCGCTACACTGCATAACGACTCGTGCAATTAACGAGTAAAATTTAATTTGTGAAACAAATTTTGGCGCCATTGCCGGGGAATCGGTGTTTTGTTGGAATTGATTTTATGCTTAGATTAATTTTATCTTTCTACTAGTTATTTTAATTTCAGCAATTATTTTATTTATTTCGTGCTTTTGTATAGAAAAAAAAAATCCAAAAAAAATTAGATTAATGTTTGTTTTTGCAATTTTTAGTTTAGTTTCAAGTTTTTGGAAGTTTAGTCTGTGATAGTGCGATCGATCGCACCCCAGTTGCTAGCAAACGCACTTGAGCCTATTCCAGCCTGTTCGTGTACCTGCGCTCGCCTAGTACCGATTCGTCTGGAGCGCCTTTTTCTGACAGATCAATGCGCTGTCGGCGATCAATTGTACCTCTGTTACGATCGAACGCACATGCACAGACTGCTACATTCTTATGTGATTGTGTGTCTGCGATCGATCTCAGTGTCCTGCGCTCGAGCGCATATCTGCTGACTACACCAATATACCCGAGGCAGTGTATGTGTTTCAGTTTTCATTTTTTTTTATTTGTTTCATTTAATTGTTAGTTTATCTTTAATTATTTATTTATTTTTCCTATTTTTATTTATTTAACTATTGTTTTTAGTTTTGGTTAGTGTATTTTTATTTTATTTTTAATTGTTTAATTAGTTTATTGTGTTTTTTCTTTTTTGTCTAGTTATTTATTTAGTTTATTTTTGTTAGTGTTTGTTTATTTTATTTTTGTTGTTATTGTTTCATGTGGGATATATTAAACTGATTGGGTAAAGCATGAGTCTTTCGTTCAATTATTTCAATGTTTCCCCTAGTTGTAGGATGCCAAATTCTATCAATTTTCACCCACATGAACCATGTTCACACTGCTCCAGCCCTTTCCATAGTTTAGGTGATTGTCCACATTGGGGACAATTTTCTAATTTTTCACATGAGCAGATGAACACTAGTTTCTCTAGTCCTGGGTTTGAAACAAATTCATATTTTTATAACCCAGATTGGAATAACCATCTTGATTTTTCGTGGCAAGCTCATGCTACGGAAAATTATGCTCCCTAAGTTGATGAATTGCACCATCCTGATTATTTGCAGTTCGACAACCAATTTTCTTCCATCCATCATATGACTATCCTCCTATGCAATCTTCTTTGGAAGAAACACTTAAGGAATTCATGGAACTAGTCGGCCAACCCACCATTCCTGCTTCCCATGAACTATCTTTGGAAGAAACACTCGAGGAGTTTAGGAAAACAGTCAACCAACCTTGTCAAGAAATCATAGATGCCACCGTGGCAAATACTGAAGCAGTTGCAAGGTTGGAAGGACAGTTTGGTCATCTAGTTGCTGAATTCAATAGAATTGAGGAAGATGAACTTCAAAGTCAGGAGATGGTGAAAGGGCAGTACATGATTGATGAGGATTGCCCCAGCGATCTTCATCATGAGCATGTCCAAGCCACCACCACATTTGTTAGTGAGGAAAGAGTTGGTGCTGATGGTGTTGATAACCATGAGGAAGAAGAAGAAGAAATGGAGGAGCAGATTGAGCCTCTACCAATTTTAAATTGGTCCAATGACAAGGAAGTGAGTACTGAAGCTCACTCCTTTGTCACAATCCCTCTCAAGACATATCATTCACCACAAGTTTCATCCTTCCATTGTCTCGAAGAACCATCTTATGTAGAGATTTTCAAGGTATCACTCACAAAAAGGTGCAATTATAGGAATAGACACACCAAGAAAATTTTTCAAAGGAAACGAATTTGCTACATAGGATGGCGGAACATTCTTCTAGAAGGGTATCAAATTTTAAAGAAAAAATGATGGAAGGGATTGATTGGACACCCATATGAGCGGGGAAGGTGCGGTATTTTTCCCTTTTTATTTTCCGCACTGCAATTTTGATTTATTTTCTTTTTTGTTATTTTATTTCCTGTTATTTGATTTTTATTTTATTCGGTTTATAATAGCAATTAATCATTTGATGTTTGATCCTTGAGAAAAAAATTGTTGTTAGTTTTTGACAGGTGTTCTGATGTTCAAGTTCGGGGGATGCCTTGGACTTTGCACTCTTCGATTTCTCATCCCACTGTAATGTATTTCTTGCCACATTGGGGACAATGTGTCATTTAAGTTTGGGGGTGTGGACAAACATTCTGTTTGTCTGTCTGTTTGTTTTATTTGTTGTTTTGCTTGTTTTTGTCTGTTTATAATTTTTTTTTTTTTTTTGGATATGATGTTATTTGGGCAACTTACATCGTAACTATGGATTACATGTCATTGGTATGTTTAACTTGTTTGAATAGTGCATATCATTAGAAATCCCGGTTTTTGATTCATGTGTTGGATTAGAGAGACTCCACTTGTTTGATTGTTATTTCACATGCACACTAGCATAGGGTCTGTGGGGTATAAAATTTGACTTGAGGAGTGTTTTTTCTTGAGATTCATAGGTTGATGTGATGTGTGATGAACCTTGGCTGTAAAAAAATAAAAAAATAAAAAACATTCATCGTAAGTTGAACTTCTCTTGAGTAACCAGACTTCTTGCTTGGCTAAGCAATGAGTGTTCGCATAAAAAGATGAGAAATTTTAGCCAAGTAATTGTATAGCTAGTTTAGGCTTCGGAGCTCTTTTTGACTTGAGTAATTAAGCCCTTAGGGATGTCTCTACATCTAGTGCCCTAAAACCGCCTGGTTTGGGAGTCACTAGCCCAACACTCGTTATATAGGTCGTTTAGAAGCTTAGGGGAGTCAAGCATTGCAGAGCCTACACAAAAAAAAAAAAAAAATTGCACTTTTCAATTCAAGCCTCGGTTGTTTTAATCACATTGCATTCCTATGAATTTTGGGATATACGTCTTGAGAATAATGAAAGCCCCATGATCTTGTGTCAATTCACTTTGCACTTTATGGAGCATGTGTTGTCTCAATTTTCCAACCTTGAGTGAAATGAAGTTTGGATGCCTGGATGATATGGTTTGTATGTTTAACATGTTAAATTTGCTAATGATGTATGAACCATGTGTTTGTGTGAAGGGCTTTGTCCATTAATAATATAGTGCCAATAATTGTTTGTGGGTGTCATTCCTAGAAAACACTCACGAGACTTCACTCGTCTACTAGGGATGCCTAGGGGTTTAAAAGGTTTGTTGCATATGCTAAATGCAATTGTTTCTCCCACGAAAGCGGATTTATGTTTATAGTTTTCATTGTGTTTTCATTTTTATTCTGCTAAGAGACTAGCAAAATGTAAGTTTGGGGGTATTTGGTACGGTGCCAAATATTGTATATTTGACCCCCCTTAACTTATGTTTGTTAAGCTCTTAGCTTTGTTAATTTCTAATGTTTTGGTTAGTTTTGGTGTTTTGCAGGTTGTTGAATTACATTTGGGGCTAATTCCATGAACTCTGGGGCTTAAGACAGTTTGAGGAGCTTTGACAGCAAATTTGAGTCAAGCGATAATTTGCACTCGACGAGTCCCACCAAAATGGTCATATCTAGAGTTGTACAACTCCGATTGGGGTGATCTTGGTGTCCTTGGAAAGCTAACTCAAAGATCTACAACTTTGTATTTCACATATGAGGGCTAATTCTAAAGGAAATGTGCTTGATCACACTGCATGCGATCGAGCGCACTTGTGCCCATCAGATGCAAAAATTCATGCCCGCGTGCGATAGAGCGCACATAACTGACCTGATAACTCTAAAACCCTAAAAATTAGCCTATAAATATCCCCCTTTCTCTTGTAAACAAACCCTCTCATTTGGAAACGCTTGGAGGCGCCTCTTGTGGCCTAAATCCTCCATGTTCATCATTGTAAAACCCTCTAAACGTCATTTTATCATTTAATACTTTTAGTTATTTTATTTTAGCCTCTCATTTCCCTCACTATGAATTTGTTTATATATATATATTCATGTTTGTTTTATATTTTTTGTCATTTAATTTAATGTATGTTCGATTCAATCACAATCTCGTGACAAGATTGTGATTGGTTGTTGTTTATGGATCGTTTTTGCATTCAATATTTGTTGTGATTCATCTGGGTTACATTGGATGGTTTAATCGAGTCCAATATCCGTTGTCATCAACGACATATTGGATGATTCGATTTTGGTTCAACATCCATTGTGATCGTTTATGGGTTAATACATCAAATGATTCGACTAGATTTTGTAAAGGCAAAAGAGCATGCGTAAAGTTAGGCCGTATGACGGGCGTGTGTGCTATCGTGAGAATAGGACATGCATTTTAGCCTAATTGATTGATAGATGTCTCAGTTAACATGCTTATATGTTGATTAAATTGTGGTGAGGTGAATTAGGGACCTTAGTCGTTTTTATTTGTTTATTTTATTGCATTTTAATTAGTTTTTTTTATTTTCTGCACACCAACTGTTTGATTTTAGGACTAGGTTAAGGTAATATTAGTTTAGGCACTTTAAAATTAGTTTTTAACAAACTCAATTCTCTGTGGGATTTGACCTCGCACTTGCACACCTGCTACACTGCATAACAACTCGTGCAATTGACGAGTACAATTAAATTTGTGCAACACTAGGGGCACATCAAAGGCTAGAAATGGGCATTAGAAATGAGAGGTGGGGGTGGGTATTTATAGGGAAAGTCCGCCACCAACTCTCTCAGACTAGCGGACGTCCGGCAATCTTAGCATACTTTCGGTGGTTCCTGCACAATGGTCCAAAAGGTGTCTTGTATGTCCAGGTATTCCCCAAAGGATATTCAAAAAGTAGCGTACGTCCGATGGTCTCATGTATGTCCACTATTACGGTTTGCAGAGCGTACGTCCGGTGGTCCCCTTACATACGTCCGCACTACAGACAACAACGTACATCTACTAGACCTAGCATACATCCGCCTCCTAAGGATCAGTGTTTGGCTTCTATTTTCTAAAGGTTCAAAGTTTGTTTAGGTTAACGCTAAGGATCTTAGGTCTCGTCTAAGCAGCTTTATAGAAGGCTCTGTTAAACGCTCTGAACGGACAAGGTTTTTTTTTTTATTGGGGCATTATAGATATACTACCCCTTCTTAGTAGGGTTGACGTTGTCCCGAGAGACCTGTAGTACAATGCTGGTACCCTAGCTATTGCACGGCTACCGTACATAACATTAGCGACACAACCGAGTCTAACCTCGGGTGGCTCACACCTCTAATGATGTTCATTCTTTAGTGACCATCTATTAGGAATGACTTAGTCTTGGTCACGAAACCATTGGATCCAAAGCCCACACACACACATTTGACCATAAAGTTAACCTGTATAGTAAGCCCATGGCCATTATACCGTACGTATCGGTCTGCCATGTCATACGATGCAATTTGTCTTATTAATCTTTTACATGCATAGTTTTGTAAGTCTCATTATTTATCTTGTTAATCGACACACGTTTTCACAAAAAAGAGTTCCAGTAGTTCCAAACTGTTTTTCATGAGAGTTGCAAAATATGCATGTTTGATATATATAAAATAGATATGCAATGCTAAAAAAGTAACAATAAAGCATCCATGTGAGTTTGTACTCACCCAGTCATAAAGCTCCTCCATATAATTCCTTTGAGGCTCCATAACCTCGAATACTGAGAAAAGACCGATCATTAATTTTCTTTCTACTAAAACAACTATAGAATAAGGAAACAGGAGCTATGGGATAGCTGGTGAAAATAAAGTTCCCTGTCACACTCTAGACAGAAAGCAGCAAATGTCCTATCCTAGGGGCGTACATCTGTATACCATTCACCAAAGGTCCAAAGGCTGCTTCTTATGTCCAAGTATTATCTAGCAGTTAATTCAAAAAGTAATGTATGTCCAGTGGTCCCAGTAGATGTCTGCACTAAAAGACAAGAGCGTACGTCCTTTGGTCTCAACGGATATCCATATTAAAAGACAAGAGCGTACGTCCAGTCTAGAAGAGAAAATTCTCAAAATGTCTTTTTGACTGATCCTAGTGACCAAAAGTCTAATTTAACCCTCTAACTAAGCTACTTAAGCTTAATTAATTATTTGGGTCACTACATGAAAGCTTTATTAATGACTCTCCACAAGAATAGGAGGCCTCATCTTGATCAAATCCCTCACGAGGGGTCTTTGTAGCAAGGGCCTCGACAACTAGGGCCTCGATAGTAGGGGCCTCGAAAGTAGGTGCCTTCTCAGCAACGTAGGTGTTGGCACCCGAGATATCGCCTCCTCTTCAACAGGTGATAAGGTACAAGGCCTTAGCTCTTTTTTCATTGCCGCAGCCTACACTTCGGTTTTCTCGCATTCCATCACCACGGAGCTATCCAAGTCCAACTCCTAATCAATATCATCAAGAATGTGTTGGATGTTGGATTCTAGAGGATTAAGAGAAACCAACACAATGGGAATGGTGGAGGCTGGGGTGGCACCAATTGGATCGAGAGGAGCTGCATTCAAAGGATTGACAGCAACTAGGTTGTTCGCAAGGAAGGCCTCAAGTTCTACTACTAGCATCACTACAAGCTTCGGGCCTTTCTTTCTCTGGGCACCCAAAAAGTTGGCGAAGCTTTCTTGCCCTTTGATGGCTAGGGCTTTTGCCTCTGTTTCCTTCACCAGCTTCCTTTTCTTTATTAAAGGAACTTCAGGTTCCTTGAGCTCGTCTACCAATCTCAGAACCCTAGTCATTCAAGGTGGGAGCCTCAACCTTTTTAACTTTGCCTTCCATCTTTAGAGGCCCAAAGGTTTGAAGTTGAGAAGTCTCTGGCTTCCTGGGTTCACCTCCAATTTTTAAAGCCCCACCAGTTAGAAGTTGAAATACCTTGGGCTTCTTGGACTCGACAAGTTTGCCCTTGCCTTTGTCCAATGTAGATTTTCAAGGGGTAGCACCGCAAGTGTTGGCTGCTGTGGGGTCCAAGACCACAAGCTTAGGACTCTTTACAGCCTTGGGAGCATGCTTCTTCCTCAATCCACCAATTGTGTCTATCGTGGGATACAAAAACTAGTCTATATTGATCGTAGTAACCAACTTATTGAAGAGAATTACCTCCTCATGAATTCGAGCCCAGGCCAAAACTTTATTAACTCTCTCTATCTCTTCCTCAGTTAGAGAGGGTTCTTTATGAGCATTGGAAGACAAAAGGCTTGTCTCTCGAGGCACCCTTGGGCATTGTACAGTCTCCAAAGGGGTGAACTCCTATTGCCCTATGGCGAAGATGAATTTATTCTAACAACCTGTTGCTGGAAAATTTGACTTCAAGTTGGACAAACTTTCCCCATTGAGATTGAAAGTTATAGACACCATCAACTTTAGGATTCTTCTGAACTTTGTACATCCACATGAATTCTCGAACAGTGAGAGGGCTCTCTTTCCTAAGAACCATAGGCCACAAAACGGCACAAGCGAGGAACACCCACCATGCGATGGGAACAATCTGATGAGGAGCCAAGCCTAAATGACACAATCGCCCTCGTGTGATTGATGTAAAGGGGAGCCTGAAACCTGCACGAAACATGGTCTTGTACAGCCAGACTTTGTGACTGTCGGCGTGCACCACCGTGCCTTGGTTTCCATCATCAAAGCGGAGTTTAACCGACTTTGGAATGTAACAATCTAGCCTAACTCGATGCTCATCAGCATTTGTTAAGTTTGCCTTCCATAAAGCTGTGTAGATGTCACCTATACCATTTGGGTCGGTCCCTTCGTCATGAGCCATAAAAAGAAAGGGAATGAGAAAATAGGAGAAATAGAATTTAGAAGAAAGGAAAAGTTTGGTAAGGAAGAAAAAGTGGTAAAATAGGTCAGCAAGGATCTATTTATAGCCTCAAAAGAATGCAAGCAGACGGCGTCAATTTGACAACTAAAAGGATGACACTCAAAACCCTAGGGGCGTCTTGGGAATAAGTGCACCTCAGCAGGTAATGATGTCTGACAACTGACAATCGAGAGTACAACCACACCAAGACCAACACGTGGAGGTAAGCATGACCATACAAATTGACACAGAAACAAACCGGTCAATCAAGGCAGATTTTGAAATTAAAGTTTTTTCGCCTAAAAATTTGAAGTTCAAAATTCCCACCTCGATGGTCTCGGACGTTCCACTTCGATGATTAGGCCTCGATGGTCTCAGAAGTTCCATCTCAAGGAGAAGGCCTCGATGGTCTCGGATATTTCATCTCAAGGAATTAGGCTTCGTAAGGCCAATCCATTTCCTAAGAATATAAAATTTCCATAGTCATCCTGACAAGGAAATTGGGGGATAACTGTTGGGTCACGGATCAGCCTCACAAGGCCCAATAAGCCTAGGCCCAGTCCATAGTCGGGACCAAGCCCATTGGAGGTCTCGGACACTAGTCGAGGCCCAACACTTAGTAGGTCTCGAAACATTAAGTCCGAGACCGTCAATCATTAAGGGCAGCATAGTCTCCTTATAGAGGACAGGTCGGACATTTCACATCAGTTATCCATTCTCTACATTTGAGGAATGATCTTATCTCAAATTCATAAAGGCCACCAAATCCATTCAAATAAGGTTTAGATATAAATATTCAAATGTGTGAATATATATCCGAAGATCACACAAATATTCAAAACAAATATTATCTATAACAACCATATCCTACGCAAATAACTGCATAGCAGAAACTCAAAGATTTGGGAGTCATTGGTTACGGAACTACTACTACTCCATGCCTATAAAATGCAAGTTACTACTCAATGTTTAGGTGATGGCAACTCTTGCCTTCTAGCTTATTTATTGTGTTTATACTTCTCCCTCTGTAATACCCCGATAAACATAACCTTTGAGATTCCCTCTTAATTGAATGCTTAGCCCGAACCCTTAGGATAGCCGCTTAGACGAAAGCCTAAGACCCTTAGGGTTAGCCTAAGTGTGCCTTGAACTCTAGGGAATGAAAGCTAAAAGTGACGTCGTTAGGTCCGCGAACGACACTTGTGTCTATCATGGACGATGCGGGGGACCACCAAACGACGCTTTGCAAACAGATACCAACGTGACGTGGGGACCACCGGACGACGCGCTACTTTTTGGGAAACCCTTTGGATAATACCTGGACGTACGAGGCACCCTTTGGACCAATGTGCACAGACCACCGGACGTACGCTAGGGTTGCCGGACGTCTTCTGCTTTGTTAGGGAGTTCGTGGCAGATTTTCTCTATAAATAGCCCGTCCCTCCCCTTTATTCTTCACGCCTTCTTCTTCCCCTGGTATGCCCCTAGGCTGCTAGAACCGTTCCTTGGTGTTTTGATAGAAAAAAAAATCCATAAGGAGGAGCGTCAACAAAGGATTCCGAGAAAAGGGAAGCATGTCGGTGCTGAGCTTCGGGGTAAGCTCCATTCCTTTTGTTGTTATCATCTTGTTATCTCATAGTTATGCCTTAATACCGATTTCAAAGTAGTCATTATGCTTCTTTTAGAACTACCAACGTTTTCAATAAGTTTCCTCAAAGGATCATAAATCTGTGATTCCCTGCGTTGCATGTCCTATTTTGTTAGCTTAGAAAAGGATTAGAGGACTGTAAACATCACTGGAAATGAGCATTGTTCGAGTTTTAAAAAGGTGCTTAACATTTCGAGTGACGACGCCGAGGGCTTAACGACGGTCGAGGCGGGAACTGTTCTTAAGCTTCACACATGTACGCTCCAGCTTAGCCTTAACTCTAGGTTTCCTAAGACTTAGAATGACGGTGTTTTGTATCTGTTATAACAAGAAATAGCTTGGTTGAAAGATTCACTCGAATGTGTGAGGTAAGTAGACACTTACACCATTTTTCTTAAAACCATGGGATATGTCAGCTGACTGACCATGCGTATGAGATGAGCATGTTTACTTTCCATAATTACTCTGTAATTGTATACTTTAATAAACCATCAAGATGCATCGTAAGACATGGTACGCCGGTACGTGCGGTATAAACGGCCATGGGCTTATTATATAAACTGCATACTATGGTCAAATGTGTGCATTTTGTGAGGGCTATGGATCCATTGGTTTCATGACCTTGATGCAACTATTCCCAATAGTTCGGTCACTACAGGACGGACGTCACTAGTTGGTGTGGGCCACTCGGGGTTGGACCCGAACGTGCCACTAGTGCTACGTACGGTATGTTATGCAATGGCTGGGGCACTAACATTGTATTATAGGTCCCTCGAGACAGCATCAACCCTGCTGAGAAGGGGTAATATTTCGGGTAGACCATGTATGGGAGTTATGACCTATAAAGCATTATCTTTTCCTGCATCAAAACAATTAGGCAGTTATCGCCGGTTCTACACCATAGAGCTTTAAAACCCTAAAATCTATGAAATGGTGTATTAGCATGGGTAAACGCCCTCTTTGATTATTACTTGGATAGCAAGTTTACTTTTATTAATCAGGCTCATGTCATGCTTACGTGTGGGGTTTACTTACTAAGTCGTTAGACTTACGCGGTTGTTATCATTCCTTAGGTAATCTAATTCACTGTTATGGAAGTGGCTAGAGTGCCACTGTCTGACCGACTGTGCACTACCATTAGTTTCAGGTTTGTTTTAATTGTCTAGTAGCTCCATGTTCTTATTTGATGATTCATAGTACTCTTAGATTTATTCACCTTCCTTACATTACTTTGACAAGTGTTTTTATTTATATAAGGGTGGCTACCTATTAACCATACGTGGTTCAACTAGGTGAACTGCCAATGATTCCACCTGATTAGCCAAGGCTAATTTTGGGGGTGTTACACCCTCAAATACTGACTTAGGCATCAGAGCTTCCCATACCGGCTCACCACTGGTCACTTCCTTTTCATTGTGTAGGATGACTCCTCTTCGATGCAGTACTTCATCTCGGAGGTGTGCCATGTCATCATCGAAAAACTGTGCATTAACATTAATTTTTTTTTAAAAAAGGAAGTGAACAATGTTGAGGGGAGGGGAACGGGTTGCCAAAGGTGCCTTGGTACTCCAGAGGATCTATGTAGGGCGTTTAGAAGGACAATATTATCAATTTAAATGCACTCATTCTCCATTATTGCTAGCAGACGCTCCAAAGATATTCATGTGCTTTAATAGGGAAAAATACACATATTCCCCTTAATCTACCACTTTATTGTCAATATCCTGTTAAACTATCAATTGTATCAATGTCCCCCTAAGGCTAGTAAAATGAAAAAAAAAATTGACCTTAATTTTTTTTTTTTTTTTTCAATAAGACAAATATATTAAAATTTTAAAAATAACAATTTTTCTTTTTTAAAAAAAAGATTAAAAAATTATAATGACCCCCTTGGTTTTTCAAAAATTAAAATTAATTGGTAAAAAAAATAAAAAAAAATTTATTAAAAAAGAAAATACAGCATTGGTTTTTCATTTAAGCTTTTGTTTTTTTAATTTTAGTTTTAGTTTTTAAGGGTAACTTTACTTACCCCTGAAATGTTATGTCTTTTGCAAACACTCACCCAAAGTTTAAAAACTCTCACTATGGTGTATCGATCTTTTAATTTTTTTTTACTACCCCCATTCCGTTAGAGATTAGGTTAAATTAGATGGAAGAAGGGATGAAAAGACCTTTATACCCCAAAAAGTTTTAAAAATTCCAAATTTACCTTATTTAGAAATAAAAACTTATTATTATCATTGTTATATTTAAAAAAAAAATGGAAGAAAAAAAGTTACCAATCGTGGGGTGACCCACGGTCACAAGTGACTCTTTGGCCTTTTCTTTTTTTTTTAAAAATATATATATATATAATAATATGACCCATAGGTCACGATACGAGTGGGTTAGATCCACTATACCCACAGTCACAAGTGATTCCCTGTTGGGTCATAAAGTGACCCGCAAGCGCCATGGATCCCCTTTTTTTCTTTTAAAAAAATGATAATAATAATAATAATAATAATAATAAGAACCATAGGTCACAAGGTAGGTGGGTTAAATCCACCAATGAATCCACAGGTCAGGAATATTTTTTCTTAAAAAAATTATTTTTTAATAGAAAATGAGTGCATTTTGGGAATTTCACTCCCCTCCATTAGAATTTAACACAAAATCCTAACAAAATAGGGTAATTGGAAAAAAAAAAAATCAAAAGATCAATATATCAAAGTGAGTTTTTAAACTTTAGGGGGTGTTTGGAAAATACGTGATATTTCAAATGGTAAGTGAAGTTACCCTTGGTTTTCATTATAATTGTAATATTTTTTTAAATATATATATATATGAAGGGTATTTGAAACGCTCAAAGTTTTAGAAGTAGAGCGACTGAGAGCAATTGTAACATATTCTTAATTAAAATAATAATTCTCATAAGATCACCATAAAAACATAATATTACTAGAGTACTTTTATCCCAAAGACATAATGAGCTAGTATTCAATAATTTCAAAAGCAATACAGTTATACAATCCATGCTTGTCCCAAGCAGTCTAATCCATAAAATAGAGTCCCAAATATTTTTACTGCTATTACTTCTGCTAGTCCTCAAAGTAGTATGTCCAAGTATCTTACTGGTACCCTTGTCCTCAGTACTACAATTTATAGGGCAATCTGAAAAAGATGTATAGGGAGAAGGGGTGAGTTTGACAACTCAATAAATAGCCACAACTCCAAATGCTATAAAACATGCAATGCATATTTTTATGTCATAATCTCTGTCATGTACAACAATAATTTATGCAGAATAAAGTATGATAGTTGTAAAATGAGTAAGTAGCACTTCCTTTTTACTTTTATTGGTTGTTTTACCCTTTGACCCAACATCGTAAGTTTATCGTGTACGCGCATGTTTGGCTTGTCTCGAAGGACTCCTTTGGCTCATCCTGTGGTCACAGGGGAGAGCTACCAGGTTGGGAACTCCCCGTAGGTGGAGGCCACCTGGCCGGTAGCACACATTCTCGTAACCGTCCTTCGGTTTGCTTGCAATGCTACCCTTGCGATCCGATCGATTGTTGCTTCAGTGCCTCGGGGTTAAACATTTATTGTTCATGAATGCACATATAACATTTCATATAATCTTGTAAGCTCATCCATATTTGTATAGCATATCATGAAACCTTTATGAGCTCTTTCATTCATAATTACATTCATGCATAACTCATAAAAATGAGGTAATTGCAATACGTAAAATTCTTAAATCATGCAATATGATTGACTAAAGCTTTGCATTTAAAATATGAAAGGAAGTGCAATTGAAAATCATGTAAATGAATTTTTCATAAAATTCACAACATTTTCGTTTTTCAAATATTTATAATAAAATATGTTGGGGTTTTTTGGTATTGTGTCCCCTTACCTAGCATCACTTGTCCTTAATTTGATTATGCATTCAACTCACAATTCCTACAACAGAGTAAAAAGTACCTTAATCATCAATTCATTTATCCTTAACATCAAACCCCACCATACTTGATTTATATGTCTCCCATAAAATTTTAATAATCAACTCATCTAAAGCCTCAATAAAGCATTCAAAATTATCTGACTATAATTAAGAAGTCTACCTAGCCATAATATCACTCTCTTCTAAGCCCTTTAATTTAGCAACTTACTCCTAATATCAAAAACTTAGAAACATTTATAACAATTATAACTAATCCCTCCAAATAGCAATTCAAATATTCATACCCTAGAAGCCCCAATTTAATTCTATAAATTTAGCTTCATACTAAAAAATACCATAAAGGGTATGAAAATATTACCTTGAAGTTCTCCTTTTCTTTTTTTTTTTTTTTTTTTTTTCTTTCCTCTTTCTTTCTCTTCTCTCTTTCCTTTCTTTTCTTCTCTTTTCTCTTCTCTCTTCTTTTCTCCTCTCTTCCTTTCTTTTCTTCCTCTCTTTTTTCTTCTCTTCTCTCTTTCTCACGCTCACTTGAGCTGTTGGAAAAGTGAGGAAAACACCTCCTTATATACTTGCTATGGGTTGCCACATGAGAGACAAGTGTCCCACCACTTGTCTCTCTCTCTTTTTTTTTTTTTTTTTTGTGTGGCAGCAAGCTGCCCTTCAACCATGCCAGCTCTCCCTCTCTCTCACGCCTAAGCTTGCCACATGTTTGTCTCACATACACATGCAGCCAATTCTATTTAAACCACAAGGCAGGTGTCCACCAAGCGTCTTACAAAGATCCCATCCTTTCTAAACCACAAGACGTGTCCACCAAATGTCTTACAAACAGCCCATCCTTTCTAAAGCACGAGGCATGTCTCCATGAGAGAATAAAAGAAACATGTTGTAAAACACATGTGGCTCTAGGTGTCAAACAAACAGCTTAGCTTGGTCTCCAAGCAACCTATCATGCAAGGCCATGTGTTAATTCTATCTTAATGACTTGTTAAGCTTTAAAACAAACTCTTCATGCATTTATATTAGAATGTGGTCATAAAAATATACTATTAATCCTCAATGAACCTAAACTTGTCTACTACAATATATCCAAAATTTGTGGCCTAAGAAAATCATCAACCGATCCAATTAATTTCCCAAATCTCAAGTGCTTTAACTACTTGACAGATTAACCTATTATACTTCAAAAATTCATAACTCTTTCACTTGAACTCCAAATGATACGAAATTTGGAAAAAAAATTTCCCCATTCAAATGCTTGCAACATATCCAAAAATCATAGCAATCCATAACTTTTTAATACCTTAAAAGTCCCTCGAAATTCAGTGCCTCTGCTTGACCAAAATTCCTATTTTGACACTTGCAACTTCTGAAAATCATAACTCCTTCTACAAGCGTCCAAAAATTATGAAACTACTTTTAAAATCTTCATTTCTCATCATTCTACAAGGACTTAAAACTGTTTTACTTAAAGTCTCTCATAAAATTTTTGGTGCTTAAAACAATGTGACTTTTCTTTCGATAACCCACTAAAATTCAATTTCCACCATCTTTCACATTAAATCTATATTTACCTATAAAATTGTAAATCTTCCTTATCCTTGATTTAAAATCACATTTATTATAGGGTATAAATTTTGGGGTATTATAGTATTTCTATTATTAGAGTATACATTGACATTGTTTTGGTAGTTTAGGGAATGATGTTGATACATTTAATAGTTTGGTGAGAACATTGACAATGAGGTGATAAAATTTAATAATAATTATCTCAAATTTAATGATAATTTTAAAAGTAACGTCACAATTGATACGACACAAGGAGTATCTTAGTCCTTCTTTCAATATTACTCATATATTTGAGATGTGTTTGATGTTATTCTCTTGCACATCTTTTTTGTAAATCTAATTTCTGAAAGTGATGTGCAATACACCTTGTCATGCTTTCAGGTGATCAATATCACCCTTGCAATTATCTCCACCTCATGTTACTAATTTGTTCCACAAAAACTATAACTTATACTTGTATTTACTTGAATTTTCCAGCAAGATTTAACTGGAGTACAAGATTAAAATGGCATCTAGTGGTAGAATTTGTCATCACTCTCCCTCCTCTCAAGAAGTCCATAGGTTTTTTAGACCCTTAAATGTCAGAGACATGAGATAATTGGATCATCAAAGCAATCTCTTAAGTGGGAGGATTTATTTTTTTAAGTGCATTAGACTAGTGAAGTTCTTTATTTTCTTTCTATTTTTATTTGGATTTTTGTTTTTAATTCGTCTGTTGGGTATTGAGAAACAGAGAAGTGATGAAATGTATGAACTTAAAATAAAATAGCTAAAAATTTTGTGTTTATAGAATTACAATTATGTTTAAGATGGACAATTGGCCTAACTTCTTGCACAATGCAAGAAGTTAGGAAAAAAAATTGGAAAAAAAAAGGGAAAAAAATATATTAAAAAAAATAGTGTCTGTTTTTAAATTTTAATTAGTGATGGTTTTTTAAAAAAATCGACACTTTCTAATTAGTGATGGTTTTTTAAAAAAAGGACACCTTTAAAAGGTAATGGTTTTTTAAAAAAACCGACACATTTTTTAAGGTTATGGTTTTTAAACCGTCACCTTTTAAAAGGTGTCAGTTTGGACAAACCGACACTAATTAGTGTCGGTTTTGCCTTAACCGACACTTTCTCTCATTTTCCTACCCTTGTTTAACTATCATTTGGAATTGTTAATATAAAACCGTTACTACAATTGTAATGATGGTTTTTAGCTCTAAACTATCACTAAAAAAATCACTAAACCTCTATTTTTTTGTAGTGGCAGCGGATATGTATGTTTTTTTCTTATTTAACAAGAGGAGAAGAATATGAAAAAAAAAATGCTTGAAGACTTTTCGTAAAATTAAGGCCTCATTCTGGCCCATTAAGAATGCCCGGAGGCCTCTTATGAACTCAGTGGATGCGACCATTTTCTAATCGATACCATCACCATCGGCAAGAAGAAGACCCGAAATGATCAGAAATCGTTCAACAATTCAGGAAATGATGCATCATGCGACACGTTGATTTGAAAGTTTTGTCCAAAATCTTCATAAATTTGAGTGTAGTCTTGGAAAATAGCATCAATGATAAAGCAAGATGCTGATCCAACCAATAATTTTTGTTTGGATTATAAAAAATATAATTATATTAATTAGTGAAACAATCATGAAGTTTTGAACGAAAGTGCTATGCATACCACGTTCGAGATATCTAGATTCTTCACATATATTTAACATGACCGCATTTATATTCCTATAATATCCCTATTCTTTTAACAAATAAAATAATTATAAAAAAAACTAAACAATTTTTAAAAATACAAAAAGGGCTTATAAATTAAAAAAAGTTTTTGAAATAAATAAATATTCGCCAATTATTTTTTTTTGTGGTTTTTTACAATTATTTTAATATTTTATTTGTGAATAGAATAAGGATATTATAGGAATATAAAAAAATAAGTGACCTTTTTATTGCATTTTGGTAGTTTGGGGAGCTACTTTATTACTTTTTGAACATTAGGGGGCTAAATTATAAGTGTAGTTTGAGACTATATTTTTCCCATAATATTAAGTCTTGCAATAATAACTATTGTTGCTATTGTCGATGTTAAGGGCACATTATTGACAAGTGTTGGTGTAAAGGAAGATCTAATGCACTCATAGCAGCAATTGCCCATACTGAGAGTGATTCATCTCCAATTGCTCCCTCTTCATTTCCTCCCTCTGGTCAATCATTAGGATCTAGTGTCACCTTATTTGCGGTTGACTTCGAGACAATAGTCAACTAGGTCATCCTATCTCATTTTAGTAATACATCTTCCTCTATCCTTTCAGTCTTGCTAGGTACCTCTTTATCTTAGCTCTTTGACTCTGCTTGTTGCAATCACATGACACCTCACCCTACTTTTTTTACCACATCTGCACCTTCACCTCATTCCTCATTGATTCACACAGCTGATGGCTCCACTATAATTGTTAAAAATATAGGCATTATTAATACACCTTCCCTTTCTGTTCATGAAGTTTTTCACGTGCTTGAATTGTCCTTTAATCTTCTTTCTGATGGACAACTGTGTGAACATGGATATATACTTGTTTTTGACTTTACTGGTGTGCATGTATAGGATCCTTGTACAAGCCAAACCCTTGGGACTGTAACGACCCCGACGTACAAATCAATTAACTAGTAATTGACTCAAGGGTTTGTCTCTCAACCTTATTCTTCATGGGACAAAACTTAGGGATCACAACTTCTCATAAGCAAGAGACCTCAGCGAAAGACTACTAAATTATAGGAATAGAGTGTAATAACGAAGCAATTAGACATTCATACACTAGACTAAGCATAATACCTCATAATAAAAAAATGGCCACCAAATGTATCAGTTAATAGACTATCATCAGAAATAAAGATTACATACCATAATATAATTATTTCACAAAGATCAATATATCAAATCTTAAGCTTAAATAATGCTAAAGAGATAATAATCTCAATCATGTCTGCTTAGGTGGTTCTTCCATCATCTTATATGGACTTCAACCAAATTGAGTCCATGTCCTCAAAAATAACTCATATCAGGTCCTGCACAATCACCAATGTTTGATCCGATGGCATCCTCGTGAAGGCTAGTTAAACCGCTGCAACTATTCATAATAAAGGGGAAACATAAGATAAAAAGGTCAGTCTAAAGACTTAGTGAATGTTAATGCATATAATATCTATATCAATTTAGTAATGAACTCTATTTTATAAAGTATGTAACAGTTCAATTATGACAATTTTTCATAGACGTGATATAGATATATGGTACATGTTTATGATTGAAAGTAACAGTGATAATTCAAGAATATGGTTTACCCAAGATATTACCCATTCTCAGCAAAGTTGGTCCTATCTTGAGAGACCTATAATACAACATCGGTACCTCGAATATTGTACGCTACCATGCATAATACTAGGGGCACAACCGAGTTTGACCTCGGGTGGCCCACACTGCTAATGATGTACGTTTTGTAGTGACTGCCCATTAAGGCTACACTGGTCTGGTCAGAACCATTAGATCCAAGACCCATATAACACACACATTTGATCATAAAGTTAGCATGTATAGTAAGCCCATTGCCAATATCCCGCATGTACCAGTGCGCCATGTCATATGACGTAATTAATCTTGTCTGTATTTTACATGCACATTTTTACATGTTTCACTTTCGTTAACATATCAAGCACAACATTTTTCAAAAAAGTTAAGAGTTAATGTGCAACAAAGTGTATATTATGAGAGTTGTAAATATGCATGTTTTGGCAAGCATTATGTGATTTAAAACTCACCTAGGTCAAACAAAGTCTCCAAATATTCCTCCAAATGGTTCGGGTTCTCCAAATCTGTGAAAAACCTTCTACTAGTCTTGAGTCTGACTAAAACAACCGTAGAACATGAAAACATGATTTTCAAAGAGCCTATTTAACTAGCCTATTATGAATAATTGTGCGGTTTAACTAGGCTAGTTAAACGCAATTATCGGACAGCTCGCCAAAATAGCATTCCTTAGAACGCTTTTGACCGTATGTTCCGGCTCAAGGTTGTATGCCCGCCCAAAAGGTTTTAGGTGGAACCTCATTTTGTCTATGTGTCCTCCTATCCTCCCAAATCGATTTCTAAGGTTACCAAAAGGTTTTCTAAGACTTCCTATCTAAAAATGATACCTCCATGCACAAAAATCCGTTGATAAAGGTGAAATAATAAATCGACTCAAATAAAGGCTTAAAGAGAAACGACATACTAGAAACTCAAAACAATAATTAAGCTATCTATGAAACGCATTTAAACAACATAACAACTAAGGAACGAGCTAGGCTTAAAGATATTAGCTCCTTGAAGTGAAACCTTCAAGAACCACTTCCCCTTCTTCGCAAATCTCACAAGCTTACAAGAACACACTCACATAGGATTTTCGGAGAGCCTGGGGCAAGAATGAAGCTCAAATGTTGAGGGTAAGGAGTATTTATAGGTGTAAAAAAGTTGATGGCAATGCAAACTATTCTGAAAAGTAGTGTACGTCAGGTACTATTGGGGCATACATCTAGTACTATTTACCCAGCAGTCCAAAGGTTGTAGCGTACGTCTAGGTATTATCTAGGGGTTTTTCAAAAAGCAGCATATGTCTGGGTGGTCCCCAGGCATATGGATTTACAAGCGTATTTACAGTGGTCCCCCTACGTATGTCCTTTACTAAAGACAAGAGCATATGTGTGGTACTGTTGGGCGTACGAAAGGTCGAAAGGTCTAAATTCTCAAAATGCCCTTCTAGTTGTCCTTAGTGACCCAAAACTCAAATTAATCCTCTAACTAAGCTATTTAAGCTTAGTTAATTATTTGGTTCACTATAAGCACCGAACGTAGAATTGGTTGCATGTTTGAACTCTCATCCTCACACCTCCTCACCACTAGCGTCTCTGCTGTTGCCTCTTCATCACCACCATTTCTTGCACTTTGGCATTCGTGTCTTGGTGATGCATCTATGTCTCGCATAAAATTTTTTGCTTTAAAGGGTTTGTTAGGTTCAGTGTCCAATAGTTTTTTTGATTGTATTTTATGTCAATTTGGGAAACAACTATCTTTGCCATTTAATAATAGTGAGTCTCATGCTACTGTTTCTTTTGATTTAATTCATTTTGATGTTTGGGGACCTTCTTTTGTTGCTAATATGAGTGGTTTGCATTATTTTGTTATTTTTATTGATGACTTCTCTCGTTGTACTTGGGTGTTTTTAATGAAATTTCGTCATGAATTATTGGGTATTTATCGCACTTTTGCCAAAATTGTTGAAACCCAATTTTCAAAACCCATCAAAGCTTTTTGTTCTGATAATGCTTTAGAATACACTCAACATGATTTTCAAGCCATCATCAAATATTATGGCACCGTTTCTCACTTGTCATGTCTAGGCACCTCATAAAGAAATGGTCGAGTTGAACATAAACTTAGGCACATTTTAGACACTACCCATGCTCTTCTTCTTTCCACATCTATTCTTACCTCGTTTTTGGGAGAAGCCACTCTCGTGGCCGTCTACATGATCAATAGGTTGCCTACCCATATTCTTGATAATTGCACTCCTCACGATAGGTTTTCTTGGTTCTGTCCCTAAATATCACCATATTCGTGTTTTTGGTTCTACCTATTTTGTTTTACTCCAACCTCATGAGCGCACCAAACTCGAGCCTTGTTTTCAGTTGTATTTTTTTCTTGGATATGGAGTGGAACAAAAAGGCTATCGGTGTTATGATCTATGTCTCATCGTCTTCGCATCTCCCGTCATGTAGTTTTTTGGGAGGATCGACTATTCCACGAAGTCGACAAATTAAGCATGCCATTTTTTCCTCCATATACTACTTTTCTTGAGATTCCTCTTTCTCAAACTCCCACCAGCAATGTCTTGCTAGAGTATCTCTCGCTCAAACAACAATCATCTAATGCTCTCAACGCTGCTCCACTGTGTCCCTAGGTTCTATTCCATTTGAGGATCTAGTCTGCACTCCACCACATAACCTTCACTAATCCACTTAGTAAGATCTCTCCCATCCCATTTATAGGATTTTCATTGCTTTCATGCCTTAGCTACCTTGCATGAGCCTCAGTCCTTTCATAAGGCCTCCACTAACCCTTTTTGGCAAGCTACGATGAAAGAGGAACTTGATGCTTTACACAAGAACAATATATGGAATCTAGTTGACTTGCCTCCTGGAAAGCTTGTGCATGGGTGTAATTGGGTTTACAATATCAACAGTTTTACCAAGTCTGTGGTACAAGGCTCAACTTGTGGCTAAAGGATTTACTCACGAGTATAGTGTGGATTATGAGGAGACTTTTACTCTAGTTGCTCGCCTTTCTTTTGTGCGTACACTGCTCGTTGTTGCGGCCTCTCAACATTAGTGACTTTGACAAATGGATGTCAAAAATGCCTTCCTTAATGGTGATTTAAGTGAAGAAGTCTATATGCAGCTACCTCCTAGATTATCTCATTCTACAAACAAGGTTTGTCATATCCATCAAGCTCTATATGGACTTAAGTAGGCTCCTCGAACATGGTTTGCTACGTTTAGCTCCACTGTCTCTAGCCTTGGATACTCCATTAGCTCTTATGATTCAGCCTTGTTTATTCACCTCACAAATCGGGGCATCATACTTCTTCTACTAATTTGTAACAACCTTGATTCTAGGGCCTAGCCTTGATAGATGAATTATGAATTATCTAGGCCTAATAGCATGACTGATTTATCTTAGTTAAATGGATCAAAGCCACCATAGAGTATAAAATCTATATTTGACTTAAGGGCCTTATCTCAAACGATTTCACTAGCTTAATGGTTAATTTGGTATAATTTTCCTAATATTTCACAAGTTCAAATCTCCATGTAATAAACTTTTTTTTTTTTTTAGTGAATTTTCTGTAAGGAAATGTTTTATAGGAATCCTAGTTTTAAAAACCCTATCTATATTTGTTATACGTATATAAGGTGGCCTTTTAAATTTCAAATTCAAATTCAAAACAATAATTTATAAGGAAAGTGGTAAATGGTATATTTATTACACTTTAATTCCTATTGTCATGAACCTAGCCTATTTTACATCTTCATTCAAACAAAACAATATTAGACTATATTAATATATATAATCTATTACAAAAAGTTGAATGGTAAGAATTAAGACTAAATCTTTAACCACCTATTAATTCTTAAAACTCTTTACATAAGCAATATTTATTCAAAATTGTGCGTGTATTTTGTACTAAAATAATATTTATACTTCAATGGTTTCAAAAATAATAATAATAGAAATAAAAGTCATTTCATTAAAACCTAATCTCAAATGCTTTCGCCCTCTATGCTTATGAGGTTTTAAGTTCTAATCAAAATTTGAATGCATTTATGTATAAGCTTTTATAGTGAAAACAAAAAATTTCAATTGCCACCAAAACCAACGCTATGTAGCCTACGACACCACTTATAATGTTTCTTTCCATTCTTTTACTATTTAATCAATGGTCATTTTTTTTTTTTATGACTGCCAAATATTGTATATTTGAGCTACTTAACTTATATTTGCTAAGCTCTTAGCTTTGTTATTTTCTAATATTTTTTATTAGTTGTAGTGTTTTATTGTGCAGTAGGTCATTAACAGAAAATGCGGTTTGAGGGTTGAAATAAGCAAAGGAATAGAAGGTCCCTGTCTATGCGATCAAGTGCATGGATCCACGATCAAGCCTAAGCATGACACGATCAAGTGCAGATGTGCTCGAGCCCAAGAGGCCACGATCGAGTGCACGACTACGTCAATCTGACTGATGTACAAATTTAATTGTACTCGCCAATTGCACAAGTCGATCGTAATAGAGTGGATGTGCAAGTGCGAGTGTCGAACCCACAAGAATCGGCTTTGCTAAAAATTAACTTTTAAAAGCCTAAACTAAAAATACCTTAACTTAGTTCCAACATCGAGCATGTGGTGTGCAGAAAATAAACTAAGCTAAAATGCAATAAAATAAAGAAATAAAAAAATAACTAAAGTCCCTAATCCACCTCACAATAAATTAATTCACATATAAACATGCTTAGCTCATATGTATTAAACATTTATGCTACAAGGCATACTCTGAGCGTTAACACATTGTTCATATTTTCGTCTATCGATAAAGTACATATGTATATCCTATTGTTGCTATACAATCTTGTCAAACTTTCGAGGCAAACATCACATAAGAGGTCAAAGATAATGGTCCAAGACGAATATCTGATGTATCTCCGATTGCAACGAGTGTTGACGTTTGGCGATTTGTAAACAACAATCAATACACTTTTGTCACTAAAATGCATTGAAACGAATAAACATAAATCTTAAAAGACAGAATAATACGAACTAAACATAAATATATATAAACAAATTAAAGTGAAGGAATAAGAGACTAAATAAAAGTAAAATAAAACATTAATGAAATAAACGACAATTTAGGAGGATTTACGGTGGAAAAGCAGAGGGCTTTGGGCCCTAGAGGCACCTCCCAAACATGAAAAACAAAAGAATACACGAGGTCCTATTTATAGGTGGCGAGTCATCGAGTGCGTCAACGCAGGTAGTGCGTTGAATGCACCGTTATTTGTGGTCGAACGTAGGTAGTGTGCTCACCGCAAATAACTTCTCGGCGGCTAGGGCCGATCGGCGTCGTTCGACCGCAGTCCCTTGCGTTGAATGCAGATAACCGCTAGGGCTGGGCATCGTTCAACCCCTCATGCATGCGGCCGTGAGTGAATGCAAACGTCAACGCACTTGGCAAGAATCAGCTTCTTCACTTGGTGCATTTTGCCTTTTGCTAGCCATGTTTTAATGCAATGTCCTGCACAACACAAAATAGTAAAAACACTAAAAATAATTAGATATTAACAATGCTAAAGGCCTAACAAATATAAATTAAGGGGTCCAAATAAGCACTTTTAGGCACCGATCACTGACTTACCCATGTAGCCCTAGCACCATCCCTTACTTACTGTGCTGTGGAAATCTAGTGCGCTCGAGCACACTAAGTGCAAACAAGCATACTTGCGCTAACCTAGCAGCACAAAACCCTAGTTTTATTTTATTATAAATAGCACTTTTATCTTTTGTAAAACCTTACATTTGGGAGGTGCCTTTGATAGCAAAAACTCCATTTTTTGTCATTCTTTAGCCTTTTAAACGTCAATCTTTGTAAATGTGACGCCCCGCCCGATGGGAATATCAATTATCTAGTAATTGATCACACGGTGCGCCATCCCAACCATGTCCCTCCAAGACATGACCTCTGGGAATCACTTTCCTCATCATAACGAGAAAACTACAGCAGAAGACTTTACCAAGACTATGGGATTTAAGAGATAGTAAATGAAACATCACACAACAATACCAGAGATAAAGTACTACATTCATTAACATAATAAATAGTCACCAATGTATTGGTCATCAGACCATCAACAAGGAAATAAATACATCCCAAAATACGTTACATCAACATAGTTTACAAAAGATCGATAGATCAAAGTCTAGACTTAAGCTTCAATAGAGCTAACGATATCAAGATCTTGATCATGTCTGCACGGGCAAATCCTCCATCCTCCCACATCGTCTTAAGCCAAACTGGGTCCATGTCCTAAAAAATTACCCGTATCAGATCCTGAGTAATCACCCAAGTAATCTCCGACAGCATCTTCGTCTAATGCAGCTAAACCACGCAATTAATCGTAATGATGGGGAAAGACATAAATAAAAGGGTAAGTCTAAGACTTAGTGATTTTTAACGCAGATAATACCCATGCTAGTTTTCAGTAATAAATCCAGGTATTTATTAAGCCAAAAGCAATTCCATCATGACAATTTAGTTATGCGTGATATGTATATATATATAGTGATGATATATGCATATGGTGTCAACAACAGTCATAGTTCAACAATATGGTCTACCTGAGATATTATCCCTTCTCAGCAGGGTTGATGCTGTCTTGAGGGACCTATAATACAATGTCAGTGCCCCAACCATTGCATAACATACCGTACGTAACATTAGTGGCACGATCGGGTCTGACCCCGAGTGGCCCACACTAACTAATAATGTCCGTCCTATAGTGACCAAACCATTGGAAATGGTTGCATCAAGATTACGAAACCAATGGATCCACAACCCTCATATAACGCACACATTTGACCATAAAGTTAACATATATAGTAAGCCCATGGATGTCATACAATGCAATTATCTTGTCAGATTTTACATGCATGTCTTTTTACAAGTCTCACTTCATTAACAAATTCAACACAACATTTTTTCCAAAATGATAGAGTTCATGTGCAATAAGTACAAATTGTGAGAGTTGTAAAATATGCATGTTTATTCGATACACAAAATAGACGTGCAATGCATGGAAAATAACAATGTGCATTATGTAAGTTAAAACTCACCTGGGTTGATACGCGTCTCCGAAAACTCCAAAAGATCCGAGTTCTTACAAATTGTGAGAGTTGTAAAATATGCATGTTTATTCGATACACAAAATAGACGTGCAATGCATGGAAAATAACAATGTGCATTATGTAAGTTAAAACTCACCTGGGTTGATACGCGTCTCCGAAAACTCCAAAAGATCCGAGTTCTCCAAATCTGTGAAAAACCTTCTATTAGTCCTAATTCCACTAAACAAACCCTAAATCAAGGAAAACAGGAGCTATGGGGCATTTGATGAAAATAGGGTTTCCCTACCACACAGTGACCGTACGTCCGGGCTGGAGTGAGTACATCCGCCGTGTAACGACAAGTCGTATGTCCGGTCTCAACACTGTACATCCGCTGTATGGGTTCTCAAGAAGAACCTCATTTTCTCTCCATTGTCCGCTTATCCTCTGACTCCTAAGGCTACTAGGAACTACCTAAAGCCCTCTAGTCCAGTTTGCAACTTCCATTCAACGTAACAACGCTAAACTAACCAAAACGTTAACCCAAATGTGTTTGAATGTGCAACTAAGCTAACCACTACAACTAAACAATAACCAAACCACATAAGAATGTAAATTGTAGCTATGGATCGAACGTTCCCTCCTTGAAACAAAACCACAAGAGTTCCGCTTCACAAATGTTCCAAACTCGCAAACGCCTCGCACACATGCTCACCAAACACTCACAAAGCTTGGAAACACTTTGACAGCCTAGAGGCATTCTGGAATTGTGAGAAACACAAATGTGGTAGGGCTCTATTTATAGGCCCAGAAAGCAACGGACGTTTGGCCAAGGGGCTACGTCCGGTGGTTCTTGCCCAGTGGTTCAATGGCTGCCTCGTACGTCCAGGTATTATCCGGAGGATATTCAAAAAGTAGCGTACGTCCGGTGGTCCGTGTACGTCCACCTAAGCGTACATCCGATGGTTTCCCCCAATACATCTACACTACAGATAGCAGTGTACATCTGCCTAACCTAATGTACGTCCATCAAAAGTCCAAATTACCCCTCTAGCAGCCTTAGTGACCCAAAGCCCAAATTAATCCCTCCCAATTAAGCCACTTATTCCTAGGTAATAATTTGGGTCACTATAGTAAGCTAACATTTTATAATGATTTCATTTGATTTTCTTTTGTCTCTTGTTAACATGAGAGGCTAAACCTTCAACTAAGGTTGAAGATGAAGCCTCGCCATTGATTAGTTTTATGTTTTCATGTTTTGTTCGTACAATTTCGCCCTTAATGTAATGTGTGTTCGTTTCAATTCAATTATGTGACAAAATTGTGTTTGATTGTACCGAAGTTGAATATTCATTATGTTTCATTCGACAGATATATTGCATCTTTTGATTTACTTTGGATATTCATTGTCTTTTGTGTAAAGCATGGATTTATTGGATCTTTTGAACTAAATTGGATATGCATTGTCTTTTGTTAAATGGATGGATTCATTGAATTTTTCAATAGGAACAATAGAACATGCGTTGTGTTTAATTGTCTGTCGGATGTATGAACTAAGCATGAGAATGTATGCTTTGATTTGGTGAGGTGGATTCCAAAAACCTTAGTGCTTTTATAATTTCTTTTAAATCAATTTAGTTTTGTTGTTTAATTTACCGTTGCATGACACAATTCGAAACTAGGTTAAAGTAGGATTAGTTTAGATAAAAATCTATTGTCACGACAAAATTCCCTATGGATTTGACCTTGCACTTGCACACACTGAATTGTAAACGACTCATGTGGTTGCGAGTACAATTAAATTTGTACATCAAATTTTGGCGCCGTTGCCGGGGAGTTGTTTGTTTGTGAAAAATTTATTTTTATTTAAATTGATTTTATTTTTCTACTAATTACTTTCTTTTTGCAATTTTACTTTATTTTTATTTGTTTCTGTGTTCTAAAAAAAAAAAAAGTTTGGTGTTTTTGAGTTTGTTGAAGGATTTGGGAAATTCGATCTCTGTTTTAGCGATCGAGTGCAGATTACTTGCGCTTGATCGCCCTAGTGCCTTTTGCTGCATTGTCTATGTGCCTACGCTCGACGATTCCTCAATTGAGCGCAAGCACACATTAGACCGACGCTCGAGTGCAATCCTTAGACGCTCGAGTGTAGTGCGCTTATATGCTCGATCGCACCTCAATGGTGATCGATCGCACTAACATACTGCTAAATTCGTGCACTCTTACCTCAATTGCATCGTACCAGCGCATCTTTGCAGTCAGTAGCAACAAACCTAAAGCAGATAAGTATGAAGTTTTTTATTTTTATTTTTTTGGTTTATTCTAATTTTTCTTTATTTGTTTATATTTTGTTCCTGTCTTTTATGTTTTATCTATTGTTGTTAATTTTTGTGAATAGTTTGTTTTTGTTTAGTTAGTTTATTTTTGGTTTATGCTTTGTCGGAGATCCCAAAACTTAGATGGGGGACGTTTTTAGACATACAAATCAACTGGAGAATATAGAGCAACTTAAGTTTGAGAATCGGGATGCGAGAGCTGGGAATGATAAGCAACTTAGAGCTAGGAACATGGACTTCACTACATCACTTCAAGAGTTGTTCGCACTTGCTGGGACTAGTTCCCACTCGTGTATAGTGCTACCACCAACCAATGCCACTCATTTTGATTTAAAACCACATGTCATACAACTCCTACCTTTATTTCATGGCTTGGATCATGAAAACCCCTATGGCCATGTGAAGAAGTTCAAAGATATGTGCCACATTCAAGTTCCAGAACTTCTCAGAGGAGTCGATCCATCTTAGACTTTTCCCTTTCTCTCTTCACGATAGAGCCAGGGCATTGTTGGATTCCAACACGTCCAGGTCTATTACATCTTGGGAAAGCTTGTTGAGTAAATTCTATAATAAGTTTTTCCCAATGTCAAGAGTGAATGAGAGCCAAAAAGCGATTAGTTCTTTCACTTAGGAGAAGGATGAGAAATTTTCTGAGAGTTGGGAGCATTTCAAAGAGTTGCTAATCAAATGCCCTCCACATGGCTATGAGAAGTGGAGACTTGTTCAATTCTTCTACTAAGGGCTGACTCAGCCCAATCGTAGCATGATCGAGTCAATGAAAGGGGGGCATTTTTAAGTTTGATGGGAGATTTAGCATATAAGGCATTGGACAAGCTGTCTGACAACTCACAATAGTGGGATTTTTCGAGTTGTCGGGATAAATCTACTCGTAACCCCAAGAAAGGAGAAATCTATGAGTTGAAAGGAGAAGCTAAGTTGAACATAAAGATAGACGGGCTCACCAAAAGGCTTGACACTCTCAACGTAAGCCAATCCATCAATGCTGCCAAAACTTTCATTGTTGATAGCTATTCCATCTGTGCTAGTCCTATGCACTCAGCACATAATTGTCCATCTGTGCCAATTTTTTTCGAGTACTCGACGGAACAAGCGAACGTTTTCAATGATTATCAAAAACAGTCAAATGGACCTTATTCAGAGACCTACAACCTAGGGTGGCGTAACCACCATAATTTTTCATGGAAGTAGAACCAATCAGTGGATCAGGGAGAAGCTTCACATCATGCTCACAATCAATACCTCTAGGATTCCCTCCGACATTTCCCAATCATGGTCGCTCAGCTCAGCCAGCATCAACATCTGCTTAACAAGCCCCAGCATCAATGTCAAAGTCATTGGAAGAACCCTCAGGAATTTTATGAAAAATGACTGGTCAATTAATCAATGACGTGAGGAGTACCACCAAGGTGAACACCGAGGCGATTGCCAAGTTAGAGATGTAGATGGGTCAATTAGCCAATCACCTGGGTGAGAGAGATAAGGGAAAGCTCCCAAGCTAGCCCGTGCCGCCTAATCCTAAGGCATTTACAATTGAAAATTCTACAAGTCAACCGCACAGGCAGAAATAAGTGCAATCCATTGTCACACTTAGGTCAAGGAGACAAGTGGACAATAAAGTGGGTCAAGAAGAAGAAGACTTGGTTGTGCCGCAAGGTAAAGAGAGTGGCAGAGATAAAGGGAAAAGTTGAGCCTTCTAGAGCCATACCCATTGTTGAGGATCCCCCGTGGTCATTTATTCCAAAAGCTCCATATCTAGAGAGATTGAAAGCTCCTAAGAAGAATGCACAGTTTACTAAAATTTTGGAGGTGTTAAAGTAAGTTCAGATAAACATTCCATTTTTTGATGCAATTCAGCAAGTGTTGTCATATGCTAAATTCTTGAAGGATTTGGTCATGGTCAAGAGGAAAACAAATGTCCCAAAGAAAGCATATCTGATCGAGCAAGTGAGCTCCATCCTCCAGTGCAAGTTGCCAATCAAAAGTAAGGACCCTGGATGTCCAACCATTTCTTGCATGATAGGAGCCAATTAGATTGAAAGGGCATTGTTGGATTTGGGAGCAAGTGTGAATCTCCTGCCCTATTCAGTTTATCTACAGCTGGGGTTGGGAGAATTGAAGCCTACTTCTATGACCTCCAATTGGCTAACAGGTCGATGAAGAGACCAAGGGGAATAATTGAGGACGTATTAATCAAGGTTGACAAGTTTTATTTCCTTGTGGACTTCATAGTGATAGACACAGAGCCAGTGCATAATATTGGGAGCCAAATTCCAGTGATTTTAGGGTGGCCCTTTTAGCTACGGCTAATGCTTTAATCAATTGTAGGACAAAGGTGATGAAAATCTCATTTGGGAATATGACAATGGAGCTCAATATATTTGACATCAACAAGCAGTCATTTGATTGTGATGAGGTCTGCACTGTGTGTTTAATTGAAGTGATCACTAATGAGGTTATAAGTGAGTTTAGCTTGGAGGACCTTGAGATAGTGTGCTTTGCTCAGTATGGAGGAGAGGTGGATTTTATAGGTTACTTGAGCCAGCTAGGGGTGTGAGTGAGCCAAGAATGGAGGACACTGTGCTAGAGAGTTTTGCTCAGCTAGGATATGATGTGGACATAGTTGAATTAGTTAAGCAAGCTGAGACCATTTTGGATCCCATTCCTAAGATGCAACCAAAGTGTGGGGAAATCACTGAGTTATCATTCCCCACACCTTATTCATTAGTAGTATAGCCTCCCGACTCGATTTCTAAGAGCAAATGGGTTGGACCCATTCATGTGTGGCCTAAGTGGCCAAGTGTGACTGTGGGGAGGAAAAAGGATAAAGAGTGGTTCTCCACTAGAGTTTAGACAGGATGATAAGGGTGTATTGATTACAACAAGATGAAAGACATTACAAGTAAAGATCATTTCCCTTTTCCCATTCTTTGATCACTTTATGAAATTGTTAGCTGGATATTCTTACTTCTATGTGTCTGGTAGTTGTTCCAGCTACAACCATTACCCTTTGGACCACGACAAAGCCATAACACACAAATCTCATTGTTGCACTTGGTGTGTCTACCTATTGTAGCAGGCCAGCTAGATTTTGCAATACACCTGCTATAGATAGTCTGGCTGAAGACTATAAATTTAGCGCTTGTGGGAGGCAACCCATTGTTACTTTTAGTTTTTGTTGTCATTTGATTTGGTTTTTCTTGTTTTGTTTTTGTTTTTCTTGTGGATTTCAGGAAAGTTGTCTGCTATTCAAGTTTAGGGTAGCGCTCTCCTACGTCATACTAGATTTACACCACCCAATTGGTATTGTATTTTAGGCCACATTGGGGACAATGTATCATTTTAGTTTGAGGTGGTGTATACATTTCTATCATTTGATTTAAAAAAATAATAATTAAATAAAATAAAAATTTGCTATGTTGTTGAGTGAGTATAATTTACATCATAACTGTGGATTGCTTGCCATTGGTGTGTTTAACTTATTTGAACACTGCATATCATTAGAAATCCTAGTGTTTGATTTATGTGTTGGATTAAGGAGACTTCACTTGTTTGATTAATTTTTCACATACACACTAGCATAGGGTTTGTGAGGTATGAGATTTTACTTAAGGAATGTGTTTCTTGAGATTTTTAGGTTGATGTGATGTGATGATGAAATCCTTGAATATTAAAAAAAATTCATCATAAGTTGAGTTTTTCATTGAGTAACCAGACCTCTTGCCTCACCAAGCAATGAGTGTTCATGTAAAAAGATGAAAAATTTCAGCTGAGTGATTATATGGTTAACTAGGCTTCGTAACTTTTTTTGACTTGAATAATTAAGCCCTTAGGGATGTCTCTACATCTAGTGCCCTAAAACCACTTGTTTTGGGAGTCACTTGTCCAAAACTCGTTACATAAGTCGATTAGAAGTTTAAGGGAGTCAAGCATTGCACAGCCTACACAAAAAAATTACACTTTTTTATTCAAGCCTTAGTTGTTTAATCATATTGCATTCCTATGAATTTTGGGGTACACATGTTTTGAGAATAATTGAAACCCCATGAGCCTGTGTTAGTCCACTTTGCACTTTTTGGAGCATGTGTCGTCTCAATGATGTTTGGATGCCTGGATGATGTGGTTTGTATGTTAAAAATTATACTCTGTTTTTCATTCTTTCTGCTTGTTTTCTTCAGTATTCTTCTCCTCAATACCTACTATTTCGCCTTCTGTTCAACCAATGGCAAACAATTTGCCTCCTGTTAACTCCATGGAAACCACTCCATCAAGCTCCACGCCTTCTACTGTGGAATTTTCCAGCCCTTTCTATCTCCATCATGGAGATAGTCTGGGGACTCATCTTGTTTCTCAACCATTGGTTGGAAACAATTACCATACTTGGAAACGTTCAATGTCAATGGCACTATCTGCTAAGAACAAACTTGGCTTCATCGATGGTTCTTTGGTGAAACTAGTAGAGGATACTTCTGAGTACTTTGCGTGGGATAGGTGCAACAATATGGTGCTTTCTTGGATTCTTAACTCTGTGTCTCAAGAGATATCCTCCAGCCTCATCTATATTGAATCTGCTAAAGAGATGTGGGATGACATCAAAGAGCGCTTTTCTCAATCAAACGGACCTCGTATTTTCCAACTGCAAAAGGCCATTTCAGTTCTTTCTCAAGAATAATAACTCAGTGAGTTCCTATTACACTTCTTTGAAAGGTTTTTGGATGAGTTGAACAATTATCATCCATTGCCTTTGTGTTCTTGTGGAACTTCACGCACTGTTCTTGAGTATCAACACCGTGAGTACGTTTTCCAATTCCTAATGGGATTGAATGAGTCATTCATCAATATCAAAGGTTAGATATTGATTATGGATCCATTACCACAGATTAATAAAAAAAATTCCATGGTTATGCAAGAAGAGCTTCAGACTATAAACCATGCTCCTGCTACAATGGTTTCCAAATTCACTCCATCTCATCCTTCTCGTCCTCAAGGCTCAAGGACACAAGGTTATGCTCGAAAGGAGTGTCCACTTTGCACTCATTGTGGTCTTCTTGGCCATACCATTGAGAAGTGCTATAAGTTGCATGATTATCCTCCGGGATACAAATTTTCTAAAGGAAGGAATGCATCCTCAGTTAATCAGGTTTCTAAGTCTTTCATGCCACAACTTCCAATCACTTGTGAGTAGTGTTAGCAACTGCTGACTTTGCTTAGGTCCAAGTGTCTTGATGATGCTTCTTCTACTCAAATCACTACCATTGATAATCAGGATCACTTGTTCAGTGAGATGGCAAGTAACTCTTTCTGTTTTCAATCTTCCACTTCAAGAGACAAACATTCGGTTTTCTCTTCGATTCCCTTTTCAATTAGCTGTTAAAAATTTTGTGGAGTATCCATGGATCATTGACACAGGTGCAACAGATCATATAGTTTGCTCAATTTTCTTCCTTACAACAATTACTTCAATTGTTTCTAAGCAAGTTAGATTGCCAAATGGTAATTTTGCTGCTGTAACACATATTGGCACTATTAAGATTTTCTGCAACTTTGACTCTAACAAATGTCTTATATGTCCCTTCATTCTCTTTCAATCTAATTTCTGTCAGTAAATTGATTAAAGTTCTTAACTGTTGCATAATCTTTTTGGCTGAATTTTGTTTCATTCAGCAACTATTCGGCTGGAGGATGATTGGTCTAGGTAGAGAAGTTTGTGGCTTGTACCATTTGATGTTGCATAACTTGGAAGGTCACATTGATTCAAGTGTTAGATTCTTATGCAATCTTAAATTCACAGTTGTAAAGTTCTTGCCAATGTTTGGCATTCTAGATTAGGTCATTTGTCTGATTCCACTGATTCCATATTACATTTGCTTCATGATGTAATTCTTGATTACTGTTCAAGTTCTAATAACGATTGTTCTGTATGTCCCTTGGCCAAATAGCATAGAGTTTCTTTCCTCTTAGCATCACTCACTCACTTCACATCTTTGATCTTATTCATTGTGATATTTGGGGTCCTTTTTCTTCTCCTTCCTCAAATGATTCAAAGTTTTTCCTTACTATTGTCGATGATTACAGTAGATTCACTTGGGTGTTTTTGATGCAAAGTAAATCTCAACCCATATTTCTTATTCAGTCTTTCTTCCATTTAGTTGAAACTCAGTTTAGTCTGAAAATCAAATGCATTAGAACTGACAATGGGAGTGAGTTTAGCATGACTGAGTTTTTCTCTTCCAAAGGTGTTATTCATCAACTTACATGTGTTGAAACAACACAACAAAATGCTATAGCCGAACGCAAACATCAACATCTTTTGAATGTTACTTGTGCTCTAAGATTTCAAGTGAACCTACCTTTACAATTTTGGTGTGAATGTGTATTAACAGCTGAATACATCATTAACCAAACTCCTACTCCACTTCTTAAAAACAAAACTCCTTTTGAGTGTTTGTTTTCTAAACAACCTCAATATACTCATCTAAGGGTTTTTGGTTATCTATGCTATGCTTCCACTTTAACTAGGAATAGATCAAAATTTGATCCTAGGGCTCATGCTTGCATATTCCTTGGATATCCTTATGGTGTCAAAGGATACAAGTTATATGATATTTCTCTTAATCAATTTTTTGTATCTCGTGATGTTGTTTTTCATGAAGATATTTTTCCTTATTCATCAACTAATCTTTCACAAAATATCATTCCTTCTTCTTCAAACTAGAATGTCATTCTTGCATTTATTCTTTACTTGTACTCGCAATAGCATGAACCGTTTGTAGTGTAATAGTGTGAAAGTGCAAGGTTGAACCTCAAGGAATCGTATTCATTTAAAATTAATCCTATGTCTAAATTAATCTTACTTTAACCTAGTTCCAAAAGTTAGTGTTTGTGTTGAACGTAAACTAGATAAAATACGGTAAAGTAAACAAATAAAGTAAAGAATCCACCTCACCACTCAAAGACACATATTAATACACTAAGTTCACTCGTCCGTCTATCATTTTTGCTCTATGCATACTCTCTTGCCATTATGGAAAATAGTCGAACCATTTGATGTGTTTACCATATAAAAAGTCACAACGGATATTGGTTCGAGATCAAATCATCCACTGTATCGTTGATCACAATGGATACCTTGTCTTGTCACAATCATCTGATGTGCCTCCGGATTGAAAAACAAAGAAGGTTGGACATAGATGAACCATAAACGACAACCATTTACAACTTTGTCACTAAATTGAAATGAAACAAATATACAATATGTAAAAGATAGAAATTAAATGAACATAATGTAAAAAACAGGAATAAAATTAAGGGTAAGGCTTCATCTTCAACCTTAGTTGAAGAGTTAGCCTCCCATGCTAAAGAGAGGTAAAATGAAACTAAAGCAAAGCATTAAATAAAATTGAGCAAATAAAGTTTGACGATTAAATAGGCTAAGCAATGCCAAATAGTGGCTTCTGCTCTCAAAAAGCGCCCAAAAAAACATAGGTTTTAAAATTTACACAAGTGGTCCTATTTATAGAAAATGTATGTAGTTTGGAAAAAGAAGGTGCACTCGATCGCAGTGCGCTCGATCGCAAGGTGTGTGCTTAATCGCACGTAACGCTCATAAAACCCACGACGCAGCAATGAAAGTGATGGTGGTTAGGGTGATGCACGTTTCTCGGGTCTACATGGATGCGCTCGATTGTAGACCATGCACTTAATCGCAGTGCGCTTGATCCTGATCCACACGCTCGATCGCAAGTGCGCTCGATTGCACAAACAGGGACTCCTTGCTTCTTTTCCACCTTTTACAGCACTTTGATGGTAAGGACATATAACATAAGAAAACACTAAAACAAGCAAAAATATTAGAAAGTAACAAGGCTAAAGGATTAACAAACATAAATTAAGGGGTTTAAATGTACAATATTATGCACTCATCAAATACCCCTAAACTTATATTTTGCTAGTCCCTTAGCAAAACAAAATGAAAAACACGTCAAAAAACAATAAACATAAATCCGCTTTTGTGAGAAAAACGGTTGCAGTTAGCATATGCAACAAGCCTTTTAAACCCCTAGGAGTTCCCTAGAGAATGAGTGAAGTCTCGTGAGGGTTTTTCAAGAATGATACCCACAAACATTTATTTGGCACTATGTTATTAATAGACAAAGCCTTTCACACAAGCACATGGTTCATACATCATTAGCAATTTTAACGATTTGAACACATAAACTACATCATCTAGGCATCCAAACATCAATCAACCCACGGTTGAAAAATTGAGACAACACATGCTCCAAAAATGCAAAGTGAACTAACACAGGCTCATGGGGTTTCAATTTTTCAAAAGATATGTATCCCAAAATTCACAGGAGTGCAATGTGATAAAAACAACCAAGGCTTGAATTGAAAAGTGGAATTTTTATTTTGTGTAAGTTGTGCAATGCTTGACTCCCTTAAGCTTCTAACTGACTTATGTAACGAGTGTTGGGCTAGTGACTCCCAAACTAGAAGGTTTTAGGGCACTAGATGTAGAGACATCCCTAAGGGCTTAATTACTCAAGTCAAAAAGAGCTATGAAGCCTAACTAGCCATACAATCACTTAGCTAGAAATTCTCATCTTTTTACGCAAATACTCAGTGCTTAGTGGGGCAAGAGTTTCGGTTACTCAATGAAAAAATCAACTTATGATTTTTATTTTTTTTACAGCCAAGGTTTATAATCACACATCACAACAACTTAAAAATCTTAAGAAAAACACTTCTCAAGTCAAATTTCATACCTTATAGACCCTATGCTAGTATGCATGTGAAAAATGGATCAAACACGTGAAGTCTCTTTAATCCAACACAAGAATCGAAAATTAGGATTTCTAATGATATGTAGTGTTTAAACAAGTTAAACACACCAATGACATGCAATCCACATATATGATGTAAGTTATGCCTAATCAACAACATAGCAAAAATTTTAAAAATTTTAACAAAAACAAATAGCACAAATAATCACAAAGAAAGGCAGAAATGTTGTAACGCCCTAACTTTTTAAACAAGCTGTAAGTGGGATTATCTAAATTCTTACTGCACGTTGGTAGCTCCTTTTTGTTTTTTTTTTCATCAGAGTTTTCTCATAAATAAAAATGTACCAAAGCATCTAATTTAAACTTCATATAATATCTTTATCCTTAACTAGCATTTCAGTTTCTTCAAACTCTGCCACAAATGGCATATCACTTACAAAGTTACTAACAAACCACACTAATATATTACACGATATCATAAGTGACCTACTAAAATATGCACATCAAACATTACTAGTATTTTTACAATTGTCTTGAGTATCTCCAAAAAGACTGGGGCCTCCTATCAGTCCTATGCACAGTAGTATGGACTTTCGTACGGAGCCGCATCCTCTTCCTCATCTTCTTCAACCACTTCTAGAAAATTGTCGCAACAATTTTAAAAGTGGAAGGGTGAGTCCACGACTCAGCAAGTTCAAGCGAATTGACCATTTTTTTATTAGAGCCCCCACTTCTGTTTAAAAAAATCTATCTTCTTACTAGTGTTTACTAAATAGCCATGTATGCAAGGTTTTCATAAATGAGTTTTAATAAACGTATGGTTGAATGGTAAACCAGCTAACAGATAATTTGATACATAGTAATAAATCGTAATAATATTTGTCTTGCATTTTCTTACTACATAATTAACTTCACATTTCATAATATGAAGCAATAAAACAATTCATAACATAATGAGTAAAACATTAGTTAAAATCAGCATAATTTAATTATATAGCATGGCATATCATAGCATATCATAACATATCATCATGACAATAAGTGAATTTATACCCCCACTTATCCTCAGAAGTTTGCTAAGTATTGCCTCACTTAACCACAAGGTTGCTAATAATTTATCCCTCTCATAGCTTTGCGGTGTTGAGCGTGTAACCATACTCAACCGTTAGGCTGTTAGGCAACTTTGTTTCCCCCTTCCTAACATCAGGGCGCATAATCCCCTCTGACCGCTAGGCATTACATGCATTCATACATAGCATCATATTTTCATAATATTATAATTTCCGCAAATCTTGTTTTCCTTCCAAAACTGAACTTTTCATAAATCATTTCCTTTGGAAACACATTTTTATGTAAAACATTTCAAAATATATTCATACGTATAACTAAAATAATAGGGCTCAACAGAATACACATAATATGTTTTTATAAAATAATGCAAAGTCAGTAAGTTTAAACTTACCCTTTTCAAGCTTAAAGATCCTTACTTGTAATCTCCTTCGTTTATATACTTTTGCATTTAATATCGTATTTTTCACATTAGCATATATTTAATTTATTTTATTCCTAAGACTCACTTTAAATCCTAGGATCCTTAAAATACCTCAAAAAAACATTATTTTCATACTTTGCCGTTATCTTAAAAATTTGGACAGCATAACGACATATATCTAAAATATTATAATATCACTTAGGCATCATAACGACATATCTAAATATCTTAATACTATTTGTACATCATAACGGTTATCTAGTATTTTTGTATTTTCAAGCGGGCACTACTACGACATTAGTGTAATATTTAATTAAAACATCTAACATTACTTGGGCATTACAACGGCGCTATTGTAAAATACCTAATAAAATTTAGGCAACACAATGACGCATTTGCAATATTTAAAATAATGGTTGAATATAATATCTGTCCCAAAATATTCAATCACACTTTCTCAAGCACTTTAGGCATTATAACGACATAATTTAAATTCTAATAATTATAATTGACATAAACTAAAGATAAAAGGGATTATACCTAGCACTTCCACTTTAAGTTGCTCCAAAGCTTTAAGATTTTAAAGCTTATATATGTATCTCACGAGAGAAGGAGAGAGTTTAGAATTTTTTTTTTTTTTGGAGTGCAGGAAATGTTCTTGCACATAAAGGCTAAAGGCTAAAGGTATTACGACAAATCTTAAACGGCCAAAATTTCTTTTTTTGCAGGCGCCGAACAGCAGCCCAATCACGTTTACTGCATTTACTTTTTTTCATGTGGGTGAGAGGTCTTTGTAAAAGCCTCCTAAAGAAATAGTTTCGAGAACCTGAATGACAGCTATTGCCTTGCATAAATATATATATATATATATATATCTTAAAATATATTATCTAATGAACAAAAAAAAAAAAACATCCTCCGTATGAAAGTTCACCTGAACGTTCTACACCATCAATATATATCTATATGTAACATATATATATGTATGTATTAAGCATTAACTTCACGTCCACCTAGATGTACTACACCATATCTATATATATATATATATATATATCTTTATCTATATATAAACCAATCAAACTAATAATAGTATTTATCACACTAATACCATTATTACTACTAACTCTTGAGCTTTTAACTTAGTAAATCTTGAATGCCAAATAATTCATAATATGAATCAAA
Organism: Carpinus viminea; assembly: GCA_013348765.1. NCBI lineage: Eukaryota > Viridiplantae > Streptophyta > Magnoliopsida > Fagales > Betulaceae > Carpinus > Carpinus viminea. The sequence goes on from CP054674.1 coordinate 16,452,812, forward strand.
TCTAGCTTTAACTAACTACTTCTCAATTCAAACTGAGAATATCAAATTAGACATCAAATATATTTTCCTAATATATTTGATTTAGGTTAAGATCATAATCTATACTAAAGCATTCTTAGTCGTTTAATAAATTCCTCAGGTGTTACAAATGTCTACCCTACCCCCAAACTAAAATGGCACATTGTCCCCAATGTGTTCAGAAATACAAAACTAGAGGAATGGAGCAAGTTAGGCAAAACGTAAGGGAACGCTCCCTTAAACTTGAATTGCAAACACTTTACCTGAAAAACAAAACAAAAACAAAACAAACAAACAAAATCAAAACATAAGGAAAAAATGAAGGGTGCCTCCCACAAGTGCTAAGTTTAACATCTTTCGACTACATGAGTCAGCTTCATAGGATCAAGCGTAAACCCTGTGCGCTTGACTCCGCACTTCACCAAGGTACATGATCTCCATCCAGGTATTTTATCCATTGTTGTCCATTCTTTGTTAATTTTGTGGTTCACTCAAGTGGGGAATGGCATTTTGAGGAAGCGAACAATCGCACTTCCTAGGGCGATCGTTCGTAGAACTCTCCTCCAGAGTGCCAAACCTACTGAGGAAGCGAACGATCGCACCTCCTAGGGCGATCGTTCACCTCGCCAGCGCATAAGGCGGTACCCACACCAACACTCAAGTCACCCTTATCTCCGTGACCTATTTAGGTCACTTTCCCTTTCACCCATCACTTTTACAACAATGTTGCACTTGATTGTTCTTGGTTGGAGTATCAATTTTTTTTCAGGACATGTGTTTTTGGATACAAGTTTGGGGTATGATATACCCACATCTGCTCACTCGGTACTCCTATACCCTTCACCTCATTTTTCAGTTCTGTACATACATTGGGGACAATGTATGATTCAAGTTTAGTATGAGAGACACATTTACACACACTTGTCTTGTTTTGAGAAAAAAAAAAAATTGCATGTTCATGTTGTCCTTAAATTTTGGTTGACCTAAAATTTGTGATTTGATTTCATTAGAGCTTAAAAGTTTGAACACATGATCGATGTTGGATTTTTTAGTTTGTTACTTGCTTTAGGCAATTGAGAATTCACATGTTTGATCTGCTTCGACACAAGCACATTAGCACATGATTGGTGGGGTATAACATGTAGGTTTAATGTGTATGTTTCTATGTTTTGGGTGACCTTTGGGTGACTTATTGGTTGGATACATTGGCATAAATAAATAAAAAATAATAAAATTTGACCATTGATAAACTCTTCATTGAGTAATCGGGCCTCTTGCCTTAAAGCAATGGGTGCTCACGTCAAAAGATGAGGAGCTTTGATGTGGTTAAATTTATATAAAAAAAAATGAAATGATGATAATCATTGATGAATTGTTCACTAAGTAACTGGACCTCTTGCCTCATTAAGCATTGAGCGTTCACGTCAAAAGGTGAGGAGTTTTGATGTGGTTAACATTATGGCTAGTTTAGTTTGTAGCCTTTTGACTTGAGTTAATAAGTCCTTAGGGTGTCTCTACACCTAATGCCCTAAAACCATCTGGTTTGGGAGTCATTGGCTCAACACTCGCTACATAGGTCAATTAGAAAGCTTAAGGGAACTAAGCATTGCAGAGCCTAATAAAAATAAATAAATAAATAAAATAAGAAAAGTATGCCATTGTCGTTCATTACGATAGAATCTTGAAATATTGAGACTTTGCACATTGAATTTGTTTGGAAGCTTCATAGTCTTGTGGTAGTTCACTTTACCTTTGATTCAAACTTGTGATGCCTCGTTTGCTTGTTGTAAGTAATTAGACTTTAATTTCCAATTCATTGTGAAGATGGAGTTTAATCTTTTAAGCTTGTTAATGAATGAAAATCATGGTTTTGAGTGATGCTTTAATTTTTAGATAACATGAACTGTGCATAATGTTTGTGGGTATCATTTCTGGAAAACCCTCACGAGACTCCACTCGTCCTCTAGGGAATTCTTAGGGGTTTAAAAGGCTTGTTGCATATGCTAAATGCAACCGTACATCCCACGAAAGCTGGATTTATCTTTATGTTTTTCAGTTTATTTTCTGTTTTGTATTGCTAAGGGACTAGCAATATGTAAGTTTGGGGGTGTGATAAGTGCTGAATGTTGCACATTCAAGCCCCTTAACTCACATTTGTTAATTCCTTAGCATTGTTATTTGTTTGATTTTGTGTTGTTTTTGTGTTTTCAGGTATTTAATAAAGATGCAAGAAAAACCATTAAATTTGGGTTTAAAGCACAATTTGAGTGGACCTAGAAGATATGATTAAGCTTAACCAATCACAATAGAGGATAGATATGATGTGGTTAAGTTTAATCATAACAAGAAAAGGATAAAATCGGAATTTCTCCACTTTGAGTCAAAATCGGATCGGATAGAATTTCAGATTTTGAACACGTCTCAGTATTTTGGCCATAACTTTCAGCTCAAATATCGGATTGAGGTGATTCCAGCGGCATTGGAAAGATAATTCAATTTTCTACAAATCATGCTGAAATAGGATTTTCCTAAATCGTACTCCCGCTATGCCAAAATCGCCCCGCAAGTGAAGAGGCAAATCTGGACGAATCCTTTTCCCACTTGTACATGGATTGACTCCTAATTCAACTAGGAGAATGAATTCCGAATTTTCTAGGTTTACTAGGGCTTCTAGGACTTGTTGCTCCCTATAAATAAGTCTCTATGCTTCAAGAGTTATATATTCAGTTTTAGACTTAGTTTTAGGCAGAAAATATTCTTGGAGGCTTAGCGGAGTCATGAGCGGCTAACCCCTTTGTGGGGTGTTGATGTAACCCTATCCAAGCACAATGGTTTGATTGTATTTAATTTACAGACTTTTAATTTATGTATGTTGATTATATAACTGTGAGAATTGCTACAATTGAATTCTGTTCTTAATTATTAAATGCAATTGTTCTTAAATTCCAAATCAATATTTGTGAAATTCTTATCTTGTCTTAGAAAGTATTTTACTTTTATTGAACTCAAATCATTCTTATTTTCTGTGATTATGGGGATGATGGTTATATAATGGGATTAATAGGCATATGATTAATAGGATTAAGATAGGCCATGCTTAGGAAGGCAGGTCTACCGCATCTTAGTGGTTAGGTGGACGATCCGTTACAACCGAAGATGGGTTATGCTATTCCATTAATTGTATGAAACTTATTAAAGGGTTTTATAGTTTATGCCTAGGGAAGAGCGTGTGCGCATCTTAGTGGTTAGGTGGACGATCCGTGCCAACCAAGATAGATTATCCTTACTCTTTAATCAAGTAGTTTCTTGTTTAATTATAACATGCATAGAATGAATTTCTTGATTAAATCTGATTGACCATTGTTGTGCGGATGGAGGTGAAGTCAATACCCTACACTCCTTTTATTTTAATTATCTTTTATTTTATGCATTTAGTTTTAGAAAATAAAATCAAAACAATTCTCTTTTAATTAATTAGGTTAAATTTAGTCTTCAATTTAGTAACGAAACCCTATCCTTGAGGTTCGACACCCTCAATATAGCCCTATCCTACAGGATTCGTTCTATTGCGAGTGGTTTATTTTTATTATTGATATTTTTGGTCACGAAAATACCACATCAATGGCCCCATGAGGAAACACTGTCCTAATGATAAATGGGCATGTCCATCGAGATTTAAGCTTACCTGGGAACAAATGCAACCTTGAATTGTAAAGAAGGATTTTCTAACCAGGCTTAAAAAATTTCCTCAAAATGCTCTAGTCATGAGCCTTCTTCATTTGTGCATTGTACCTTCTTACACAATCATAAGCATCATTCCTCAGCTCCTCTAATTCGTTGAGTTGGAGCTTCCTTTGTGAGCCAGCCTTCAAAAGATTGAAGTTTAGCTGCTTGATGGCCTAATATGCTCGATGCTCCAACTCCACCGGAAGATGACATGCCTTTCTGTACACAAGCCGATAGGGTGACATCCCAATTGGCGTCTTGAAGGCTGTCCTATATGCCCAACGTGCATCATTTAATCGCAGAGACCAATCTTTCCTACTAGGGTTCATAGTCTTTTCCAAAATATGTTTAATCTCTCGATTTGAAACTTCAACCTGTCCACTTGTCTGTGGGTGATATGAAGTGGCAACCTTGTGTGTGATGAAATACTTCTTCATTAACTGCTCAAAAATGTTGTTGCAAAAATGCTTACCTCCATCACTAATGATTGCTCGAGGCATACCAAATCGAGCAAATATAGTGTCTTTCAAAAATTTGACCACAACTCTATGGTCATTAGTCCTGCATGCAACTGCTTCCACCCACTTGGATACATAGTCTATAGCAACCAAGATGTACAAATAGCCAAAGGAGTTTGGAAAAGGTCCCATGAAATCAATGCCCCACACATTGAAAATCTCAACAATTAAAATGGGATTGAGAGGCATCATATTCCTCTTAGAAATACTTCCTAGCTTCTGACAGCGCTCACAAGATGTGCAATAAGCATGAGCATCTCTAAACATAGTAGGCCAATAAAATCCACACTGCAAAATCTTTACAGCGGTCTTATTTGCACTAAAGTGGCCTTCACATGCATGATCATGACAAAAGGAGATGATATTGGATTGGTCAAACTCAGATATACACCTCCTAATGATTTGGTTGGGACAATACTTAAACAGATAAGGATCATCCCAGAAAAAGGTCTTCACCATGGTTAAGAATTTGATGTTATCTTGTTGCCCCCAATGCAAAGGCATTTGGTGGTGACAAGATAGTTCACTATGTCCGCAAACCATGGTGCGGGATTGTGAGCAATGTGCATCAATTGCTAATCAGGAAAGGTCTTAGAAATAGGGGTGGTGTCCTTGTGTAATCCATGGTCAATCTAGACAAATGATTCGCCACCACATTTTCGGAACCCTTCTTATCTCGAATCTCTATGTCAAACTCCTGAAGTAACAAAATCTATCGAATCAGGCAAAATTTAGCATCTTTTTTGGAAAAAAGATACTTCAATGCTGCGTGATCCGAGTAGATGATGATTTTAGATCCTAACAAATAGGATCTAAACTTGTCCAGCGCAAAAATAGTTGCCAACAACTCCTTTTCTGTGGTAGAGTAATTGAGTTGTGCATCGTTCAGAGTCCTACTCGCATAGTAGATAACATGGGGGAGTTTATCAATACGATGCCCCAAAATAGCTCCAACTACATAATCTGATACGTCACATATAATCTCAAAAGGCACACCCCAATTGGGTGGTCGAATAACTGGTGTGGACGTCAGAATCTTCTTTAGAGCCCCGAATGCTTTCATACACTCCTCATCAAATATAAATGGGGTCTCTTTCGCTAACAACTTACACAAAGGCTTGGTGATCTTGCTAAAATCTTGGATAAATCACCTATAGAAACCTGCATGGCCCAAGAAAGAGCGAATTTCCTTCACTGTACGTGGGGGTAGAAGGTTGGAAATCAAATCTACCTTCACTTTATTAACCTTGATAACTTGGTGAGATATAATGTGCCCCAGTACAATTCCTTGCTTCAACATAAAATGGCACTTCTCCCAATTAAGTACCAGGTTCTTCTCCTTGCACCTTAGTAGGACCAAAGTGAGATGGTGCAGACACTCCTCGAAAGATGAACAAAAAACAAAGAAGTCATCCATGAAGATCTCCATGAATCACTCTACCATATCAGAGAATATGCTAATCATGCATCGCTGAAAGGTAGCAGGTGCATTGCACAACCCAAAAGGCATGCGATGGTAGGCAAATGTCCCAAAATGACAAGTAAATGTCGTATTCTCCTGATCTTCGGGGTCTACAGGGACTTGGTTATATCTAGAATAACCATCTAAGAAACAATAATAGTCATGCCTAGTTAAGTGCTCCACCATCTGATCAATAAATGGGAGTGGAAAATGATCATTCATGGTGGCGGCATTCAATTTACGGTAGTCTATGGAAACTCTCCATCCAGATTGAATACGAGTTGGTACCAACTCATCATCTTTGTTCTTTACTACCATCAATCTTGCCCGCTTTGGCATTACATGAATTGGGCTCACCTACTTGCTGTCAAAGATTGGATATATAATCCCTACATCCAACAACTTCATCACTTCAATACTTACAACCTCTTGCATAACTAGTGATCATACCAAATTTAGTACTCACAATAGAACAAATCGTGGTTCGTATAGCACTTGCACAAGTACGTGTTCGTATCTACAGGGAACCGTGAATGTTTAAAACTAATTTTATTTCCAGACTAATATTACCTTAACCTAGCTCCGAGTGTGTGTTCGTGAAACGTAAATGTAAACTAATTGAAATTGTTGTAAAATAAACAAAAAGGTAACTAAAGTTAAAGAATCCACCTAACCTACTTAAAATATACACGTTAAAACACTACAATCACTCTTCTGCCTATCGAATTAGCTCTTGGCTTAACCTATAGTTGTTAGTGAAGCTAGTCAAACCGTTCAAAGTGTTTACCGTATAAAGAGTTACGACGGATGTTAGATCGAGCTCGAGTCATCCACTGTATCATTGATCACAGTGGATGCCTCGTCTCAACCCAACCATCCGACGTACCTCCGGATTGGAACACTAAGACGTTGGACATCGGTGCATCAAAAATGACTATCAACATGAGATTGTCACATAAATCATATTGAAACGACTAAGCGGTATTTAAAGATAGAAATAAATAACCATAATGTAAAACATGCATAAGTTAGAGGGGAGGCTTCATCTTCAACCTTAGTTGAAGATTAGCCTCCCATATAAAAGAGAGACGGAATAAGAATGCAAGTAAACATTAAATAAAGACCAAATGAATTGGATAACGTTTAGAGAAGGTTTGCAGAGCCAAACAGTGGTCTCTACAGAGAAAATGCGCTAAAAAATGTAACAACCAAAATTATTACACAAGGGTCCTATTTATAGAAAACTAAGGAGCTGCCAGGTCACATAGGTGCACTGATTGCAAGCATTGCGCTTGAGCGTAGGCATGTATGTGATCGATCATGGAAGACGCGCTCGATCGCTCATAACTGCCTCAGAAATTCCACGGCGCAAGGATAGAAGCGATGGTGGCTAGGGCAACACATGAGACGCGGGCTGACGAGGCATGCACTCAATCATAGGCTTTGGGTTCGAGCGCAATGCGCTCGAGTGCAGTGGCAGGGAACAGAACTTCACTTCTTTTGCCTTTTTCACCCTTTGCAACCATGGTTTGAATGCAAGGACCTGCAACAACATAAAACACTAAAGCAAATGAAAATGTTAGAAATTAACTAAGCTAAAAGCCTAACAAATATAAATTAAGGGGTCCAAATACGCACCATTTGGCACTCATCAGCTAGGTTGAGCCTTCTCTGTGGTTCCCTCGATGGTTTGGAATGCTCCTCCAAATGTATCTTGTGCATCACCAACGAGGGGCTGATTCCCTTAATGTCCTCAATAATCCAGCCAATAGCTTCCTTGTGCTCTCTTAAAATATCCAACAATTTCTCCTCTTGAGCATCAACCAAGTCTGAAGCTATAATCACAGGTAAAGACTCTGCTGGACCTAGGAACTTATATTTAAGATTTTCTGGTAAAAGCTTAAGTTCCTTCTTGAGGGATCAGGTACTTCTACCTCTTCCTTCTCACTGCTCACCAGAGGTGCAATCTCCAAAAGTGCATCTGCTTGCTCAATTACTTTATCCAAATCTAGATCCTCTCCAAACTGAGCAAAGCATGCCTCCAAGGGGTCCTGTATGCTTGATTCTTCAATAACTTCATCAATAATCTCCTCAATCAAGCATACTTGGTGCATCTGGTCATAATCTAGTAGTTGTTTTCTTATCTGAAAAATATTTAACTCCACTGTCATATTCCCAAAGCTAATTTTCATCATCCCCAACCTACAATTGATTAGGGCATTAGCCGTAGCTAAAAATGGTCACCCCTAAAATCACCGATATCTCACTACCTATGATCTCTACCGGTTCTGTGTCCAGCATAATGAAATCCACGAGGAAATAAAATTTGTCCACTTTAATTAGTGCATCCTCAACTATTCCCCGTGGAATCTTCATAGACCTATTAGCGAGTTGCAGTGTCATGGATATGGGCTTTAACTGTCCTAGCCCTAACTGCAAATAGACTGAGTAGGGTAACTGATAAGTGCTTAAATATTTAAGCCCCTTAATTTATATTTGTTAATCTTTTAATTTTGTTATTTTGTTCCATTTTATTTCCTTTTTGTATTTTCTGTGTTTTTGTAGGTCATGGAAGAAAATGAAGTGTTTCTGGAAAAGTTCCAAGTTTAAAGGGCAAATTGGGAAGACCTAGAAGATGTGGAAAGAATTAAATCGAAATTTCTTAGATTGGAGTCAAAATCGGATTGGATTCAAATTTGGATTCTGCACATGTCTCAACAGTATTTGGCCATAACTTTTGATTCAAATATCAAATTGAGGTGATTCTAGTGGCATTGGAAAGCTAACTCAAAATGATACAAATCATTGTGAAATAGAATTTTCCCAATTCGGATGTGTGCTATGCCAAAATCACCCGGCAAGATAAGACCGCAATTCTGGACGAATCCTAATCCGATTTGTAGTAGGATTATCTCCTAATTTGAATAGGAGATAGAATTCCAAATTTCCTAGGTTTACTAGGGTTTCTAGGACTCTCCTAAAGCCTATAAATAGACCTCTAAGCCTTACAATTAGATATACAATTTCATATAGGAGAATTTATAGGCTACTTCTAGGAGAGGTTTTCGGTTCTTTCTTTTCCTTTTCTTTTTAGTTTTATTTTAATTATGTGTAACTAAACCTCTTAGTGGGGTTAGATTGAAGCCTTAATTATGTTTGTTTAATATTTTAATATTGGCGCCCTCGTGATAATCATATTGTGTTGCTTAACTTGATTAATGCATGTTTTATTGAATTCCTCATATGTGTGTAATTGGCCATTATATGTATGTGGTGTGTACTAGTTAGTTAAATCAATTTGGATGGCCGAGTCTTGGGTTTAATAAGAGTAACAAAAGATATCCATTCCAGGTTCTTGGCTTAATCAACATAAGGAACTAGGAGTATACACCATGCCCTAGGACTTGTGTGTTTGTCAATTTCCATAGATTTATGCTTTCTTAGAGAACAACTTAGTATACACCCATGTTAAATCCTTTAAGAAAAATAAGAATTAGAGTATACACCATGCCTAATTTGTTGCTTAGGGAAATCAATAGCTTAAGGAGTATACACCATGCCCTTAGGTTGGCAAACATTAGGTAATCACAATATGATTGGATCATTGGCATATTGTTATATTAATTGAGCATGATTAGTGGTGGATATCGAAGCTCTACACTTTTATTTATTTGTATTTCTTTTAAATAATATCAATTGTGTGACACTTTTGGTATTGTAATTTAGTTAATTAATTCTAAACGAAATTAACAATCTCCGTGGGATCGATCTCGTACTTGCTGCACTATATTACTGTTTTGATCTTGTGCATTTGCGAGTTAAAATGTACCAAATATTATATATTAGTTTAGGTAGCATTGGGCACAACAGTAACAAATTCACATTTGCTCCCAAATCTAATAATACCCTTTCAATCTGACTAAATCCTACTATACAAGTAATTGTCGGACATCCAGGGTCCTTATACTTGAGAGGTAACTTGCATTCAGATAGCACTAACTTGCTCGGTCATGAATGTCTTTTTCGGGACATTCATCTTCCTCTTCACTGTAATCAAGTCCTTCAAGAATTTGGCATATGAAGGTATTTGCTAGATGGCATCCAAAAATTGTATATTAATTTGGACTTGTTTGAACACCTCCAGAATGTCCTCTAACTTTCCTCCTTTCTTAGGCACTAATAATCTCTCAAGATAAGGCGCTTTAGGTACAAACGACCTAGGAGGTTCCTTAACAACTGGGGTGACTGTAGATGGCTTAGCATCTCCTTCCTTCTTTTTGTCACCCTCTTCACCTTTTTTACCTTCTTTCCTAGCAAGGTCTACTTCTAGGTCCACCACTTGATTGTCCACTCGTTTCCAGACCTCAAAGTAACAATTGCCTACACATGTTCCTTACTTGAGGAATTTCCATTCATACATCCCTTAGGGTTGGTCACTGGCTAACTAGGAAACTTTCCCATCTGCATTTCCAACTTGGAGATTGCCTGGTTGTTCATTATGGTTGCATTCTTCACCTCCTATATGGCCTGGCTATTCATCATTGTGGAATTCCTGAGCTCTTGTGCTATCTGAGCATTTGATTTGATGAATGTATTCAGTGTCTTCTAGAGATGACTATGGTGAAGATGCAGGGGCTTGGTGAGCAGATGTTGACACTGGCTGAGCCAAGCGACCATGATTGGAATACGACGAAGGGAATCCTAGAGGATATTGATTTTGACCTTGATGTGAAGTTCCTCCTTGATTCGTGAGTTGGTTCTCTTCCACAATAAATTAGGGTGATTATGCCACCCTGGATTGTATGTCTCAGAATATGGCCTACTGGACTGCTTTCGAAAATCATAAAGTGTTCACTTGCTCCATCTCGAAAAATAATGTCATAGATGGACAATTATGCTTGGTGCATGGGACTAGCACAAATGGAACAACTATTAACTGCAAATGTGTTGGCATCATTGATGGGATGTCCTACATTGAGAGCATCAAGTCTCTCGACAACTTGTAAAATCCCACTATTGTGAGTTGTCGGCCAATTTATCCAAAGCTTTATAAGCTAAATCTCTCGTCAAGCTTAAAAATGCCCCTCGTCCATTGACTCAAACATACTACGATTGGGCTGAGCTAGCCCTTGGTAGAATAATGGTAGAATAATTGCACGAGTCTCCACTTTTCATATCCATGTGGAGGACATCTGATTAGCAAATCCTTGAAACGCTCCCAACACTCAAAGAACTTCTCTTCCTCTTCCTGAGTAAAAGAATTGATCTCCTTTCGAGCCTCATTTACTCTGGACATTGGGAAAAACTTGTTGTAGAATTTACTCAACAAGCTTTCCCAATAGGTAATAGACCCCGGCGCATTGGAATCCATCCACGCTGTGTCTTTATCATGAAGAGAAAAAGGAAAAAGTCTAAGGTAGACTGATTCCTTGGAGAAGTTCTGGAACTTGGTTGTGGCACATATATTTCTGAACTTCTTCACATAAGCATAGGGGTTTTCATGATCTAAGCCATAAAATGACGGTAAAAGTTGGATGATGTGTGGCTTTAGATCAAAATGGATTGCATTAGTTAGTGGCAACACTATACATGAATGGGAACTAGTCGCAACTGGTGTGAACAATTCCCGAAGTGATGTAGTGAAATCCACGTCATAAGCTCGTCTTTGCTCCACGTGCCCAGCTCTTGCATCTTGGTATTCTTCATGCTCCTTTGGATTTGCATTCCTCGAATTGTCCTCCATCTCAATGTGTGCTCTAAGGGCTCTCCAAAGGTTTCTCTCTAAGTTGGGATCTAAAGGTGTTAACTATAAGTTTAGGGATCTCTGACCATGCATGCACTAATCAAGAAACTAACTAAAGAACTAGAAAAACAATAAACTAACTAAGCAAATATACACAAACACAGAAAAAACAAGCACAACAAAATAACAATAAAAGAACAATAAGAACAAACTAAAACAAATTAAAAACTAAATTAAAAATAAAACTAACTAAACAATAAACTAATTAAACAATTAACGAATTAAAAACTAAGCAATCTAAACTAATATTACCAAATGCAGATAACAAACAAACAGATTAAATAAATAAAATAAAAACGAACTAGCTTAAACAATTAAAACTTTAAAGAAATAAAACAACTAAACAAATAATTATTTAATTAACTAAAATTAAAAATAAACAAATTAAAATAACAATTAATTAAACAAAATTAACAACAGTAGAGAACAAACTAAAAATAGGTAGATAAAACAAATAAAATTAAACTAATAATTAATCAAAACTAAAAAAATAAAAACTGAACATACCGAGTCTAGTGCATGAGAGCGCGAGCACAGTCGGTGCAATCGATCGCAAGCAACACAAATGTAGCAGTCTCTGCAAGTGCACTCGATCGCAACAAAGGTACGATCGAGCATAGAACTACACTACTGTCTGTCAGGAAAAAGGTGCTCATGTGCAACTGCGTATTAATCAAGCGCAGGCAGGCGACAGTGTTGGAATAGGCTCAAGTGGGTGCGATCGATCGCACTATCACAGACTGATTTTCCAAAACTATACAAGCTAAGAAAAATGGCCAAACACTATCATAAAACTTTAAAATAATAATAATAATAAATAAATAAATAAAACACAAAATAAACTAAGAACATAATTGAAATTGCAAAAATTAATACTAGTACAAAAATAAAACTAATCTAAAAAAAAAAAAAATTATTTCAACAAAACAACCCATTCCCTAGCAAGGTGCCAAAATTTGATGTACAAATTTACTTGTACTCGCAATAGCATGAACCGTTTGTAGTGTAGTAGTGTGAAAGTGCAAGGTCGAACCTCAGGGAATTGTGTTCGTTTAAAATTAATCATGTCTAAATTAATCTTACTTTAACCTAGTTACAAAAGTGAGTGTTTGTGTTGAACGTAAACATAAACTAGATAAAAATACGGTAAAGTAAACAAATAAAGTAAAGAATCCACCTCACCCACTCAAAGACACATATTAATACACTAAGTTTACTCATCCATCTATCATTTTTGCTCTATGCATACTCTCTTGCCGTTATGGAAAATAGTTGAATTATTCAATGTGTTTACCGTATAAAGAGTCACAATGGATATTGGTTTGAGATCGAATCATCCACTGTATTATTAATCATAGTGGATACCTCGCCTCATCCCAATCATCTTATGTGCCTCCGGATTGGAAAACAAAGAAGGTTGGACATAGATGAATCATAAACGACAACCATTTACAACTTTGTCACTAAATTGAAATGAAACGAATATACGATATGTAAAAGACGGAAATTAAATGAACATAATGTAAAAAACATGAATAAAATTAAGGGTAAGGCTTCATCTTCAACCTTAGTTGAAGATTTAGCCTCCCATGCTAAAGAGAGGTAAAATGAAACTAAAGCAAAACATTAAATTAAATTAAGCAAATAAAGTTTGACGATTAAATAGGCTGAGCAGTACCAAACAATGGCTTCTGCTCTCAAAAAGCGCACAAAAAAAACGTAGGTTTTAAAATTTACACAAGTGGTCCTATTTATAGAAAATGTATGTTGTTTGGAAAGAGAAGGTGTGCTCAATCGTAGGGCTTGCGCTTGATCACGAGGTGTGCGTTCGATCGCACGTAACGCTCCTAAAACCCACGGTGCAGCAATGAAAGCGATGGTGGCTAGGGCGACGCATGTTTCCTGGGTCTATATGGATGCGCTTGATCGTGGTGAGCTCGATCCTGATCCACATGCTTGATCGCAGGTGCACTCAATCATGAGTCTATACGCTCAATCGCACAAACAGGGACTCCTTGCTTCTTTTCCACATTTTACAGCACTTTGATGGTAAGGACCTATAACATAAGAAAACACTAAAACAAGCAAAAATATTAGAAAACAACAAGGCTAAAGGCTTAACAAACATAAATTAAGGGGTTTAAATGTACAACATTATGCACTCATCAATATGTATGCCTAATGTTATTTGTTTTCCATTGCAAAGATATGAACTTTGACGAATAATTGAGTATGCATGTAGCTCTGTATGACATATTATACTATCAATCAGGTTAATTGATGCATACCAGAGTTGCAGAAAAGGACCAGAAACAGAGCTCTCTGGAAATGCGCTCGATTGTAGGATGACTTGTGATCGATCACAGAACTCGAGTCCCAGAATCAATAGTTTTTGTTGAAGCGACCGATGATGGGGCATCGATTGCACTCATTGAGCGCCCAAGTGCACTTGATCGCACTTGTGTATGTGCTTGAGCGCACATGGGGCTCTATGTTATATTTCTGCGTTTTAGTTATCAAACCGACGTTATTTCCTTATTTTAGTAGTATTAGGGTTTTGGAAGTCTTTATTTCGTTATTTTATTAGGTTTAGGGTTTTGGAGGTATTTATGTAATATTTTAACAGGTTTAGGGTTTGTCGCTATAAATATATGCTTATATAGCCTCCAAATAATGCAGTAGTTGTTTATTTATTGATATTGATTAATGAGAATACTCAAAGTTGAGTTTATTCCTCTTTTTCCTTTAAAATGCTAGAGAGTATCTAGATTTTCGAGAAGAATTCTTAGATCATTGATAGTCTCAAGATCTAGAATTATCTATCCGCTGCATATTTGTTGTTCTTCGCTGCAGCCCACTAAGTCGCGCAACATCAGTTAGAATAAAAGCTCATGTTACTTTCCATGAATGGGAAGGAGCAACCATTTTGCAAATATGGACAAGTGTACGTGCACATGGAGACAGCACATAAGGAGCAACGGGCAATTCATTTACAGCACATGAGTAGTGGGTTGGACAATTGTCGTCGCCAACCAAGACTGCGATTTGCGGAGGCGGAAGGCAAATTTATTGTTGAATGTTGGCAATATAAGAAGGATCAATTCCAAGCTCTGAGGGATCGAATCAAAGACCTTACTACCCAATTATCCAACTTGTGTGATCACAAAGGGAGTGGATCTAGGAACTTGTGTACAGAGCACCGAACGCAGGGAAGTCAACACCTTGCGCAAGCTCCTATCAATCAGTAGGTAAGTAGATTCGAACTCAAGATTCCAAAATTCCAAGGGGATCAACAACCCAAAGAATTTTTGGATTGGGTATTGGCTGTTGAAGATGTTTTTTAGTTCAATGGGGTGCCTGATGAATGACAAGTCTCTTTAGTGGTACATACATTTCGGGGAAGAGTTGCTACATGGTGGCAACAACTAAAAAATCATAAGTGGCAAGGCAAATTGAAGATCAATAGTTGGGAGCACCTATTGAAAAAGATGCTAGTCGCTTTCTTGCCCCATAATTATATCATGGAGAGATAGTCACAAAATTGGAGACAAGGGCCTATAGCTGTGACAAAGAAAATTGAAAAATCGTACAAGAAAGAGATGTTTGGTGAAACATGGAGTGAGGAGAAGAGTCCAAGATAGGTCAATTGGACCCCTACTTGCCAACCACAAATCCATAAACCGAATCCATATTCTATGGAGGAGGAGGAAGAAGAATCTGTGGATGGGGAGTGTCAATAATCCGACTTCGTTGATGAAGAGTTCGAGCATGAAGGTGTTGAAGATGAAAATCCTTCACAAAGGTTTGTAGATTGGGATACTCCACCAGTCTATGATGATGACGTCAATGAAGAAGAGCCAATTGAAGAACCTTTGGCATCGACCTAGAGGAAGAGTACGAAGAATATGGGTTGCATTCTATGTTTAACGGCCTCTACCCCGATGAAGATGACCAATTGGAAGATGAAGAGCCCACGGATGACATCGCAGATTATGAAGAAGCCGACATCGTCAGTTATGAATATGTTGATGAAGACCTTCCAGGTGAAGTGCCCAATTTTAATGGTGAAGATGTTGATTACGTCGATTTCCTTGGTATTGAAAATATTTTAGATTTTCCTCACGATGATTATAGTGAATTTTATGTGGATGAGGAAAATTATATATTCACAAGGGAATCAGTGGTTGACCCATTCTTGAGTATTTTCATGGCATGTGGAAGAGAGAAGGAGCAACAGAAGAATGGCAAATCTGAAGTATTGCCAAGTGGTGTGTAGGGTGTTCACAATAGACATCAAGGCATTCCGATGATGAGAAGTGTCACACTTATTTTGGGATGTTGCCTTGTTTTATTCTTGAGAGAAAAGACGAGTGGAATGAGTTAACCAACATCTGAAGGACCATGAAAAGGATCGACCGAATTTGAGGACAAATTCTCTCCAACATGGGGAGAATGATGCAAACCAGAGTTGCAGCAAAGGACCAGAAATAGAGCTCTCTAGAACTGCGCTCGATCGCAGGATGACTTGCGATCAATCGTAGAACTCAAGTCCCAGAATCAATAGTTTCTGTGGAAGTGACCGATGACGGGGGATCGATTGCACTCGTCGAGTGCCCAAGTGCGCTCGATCGCACTCGTGTATGTGCTTGAGCACACACAGAGCTTTATGTTATATTTCTGCGTTTTAGTTATTAAATCGACGTTATTTCCTTATTTTAGTAGTATTGGGGTTTTAGGAGTCTTTATTTCGTTATTTTATTAGGTTTAAGGTTATAGGGGGTATTTATGTAATATTTTAATAGGTTTAGGGTTTGTGGCTATAAATATATGCTTATAGCCTCCAAATAATGCAGTAGTTGTTTATTCATTGATATTGATTAATGAGAATACTCAAAGTTGAGTTTATTCCTCTTTTTCCTTCAAAATGCTAAAGGGTATCTAGATTTTCAAGAAGAGTTTTTTAGATCATTGATAGTCTCAAGATCTAGAATTATCTATCCGCTGCGTATTTGTTGTTCTTCGTTGCAGCCCACTAAGTCGCGCTGCATCATTAATGAATGAGTTCATGGCATACTATGATATCATCATACCACTATGACAATCCACTTGTTGTGAGTAATGCTTCTAAAAAAAAAAAGAGACTTAGTTATGTTTTTAAGCGGGTCGTTACAACCTTATCAAGGATAAACTGGAAAGCACATCTCTTAGAGTTTCCCATTAAAATAGGGAGGGCAAGTAGAGGGATTTGGTAGGGTTGGTACTGTAGGGTAGGATTTTTGAGATGGAGGAGACAGTGGAGGGAATGGTGTTTTTCCTGAAAACGGATAGATGATTTGGAGACATTTATATATTGGCCAAACCATCTACAATACGCCTCTAAACAAGAGTTGATGCAACAAGCTTTAGAGAAATTTGCTCTACCAAAGATGAGCAAATCATTTGCAAACAAAAGATGGTGGATTGCTGAGCTATATCTGGAAATTTTTAGGCCTTTGATGGTGCCAGCTTTTTCCTCTAAGAACATAAGCTTAGAGAAGACTTTTGATTCAAAAATAAAGACGAAAGGGGAAAGGGGGAGTTTTTGTTTTTTGGTTGAACAAAAACATATGGGCCCAATTGTGGTTGATGTAGAGTAGAAGGATGGAGTGGTGGGTTTGACAGATTAAGGGCCTGTTTAGGAATGCAATTTCAATAATTGCATTTTTAAAAATTGCGTTTTTAAAATCACTGCTTTTTAAAATCGCAGTATTTAGTAAAATATGTTAAAAAATATTTTTTTATTAATCGAGTGTTTGGGTAAAATTAGCATATAATTGCGATTTTAGACCAAATAGGTATATATTGCCTTAATTTTTTTTTTTTTTTTAAGCGAAATCATGATTTTGATTTAAATTCACACTTTTTCAAATAAGCCCTATCTAGTCAACTTATTGAAATCACAGATTTTTCCACGATTTTAAAATTTTCATTTTTAAAATCGCAATTCCAAACACTTTAAAATTACAATTTGGTTTAAAAACACATATTATTTTTTTAAAAACGCACTTCCAAATGGATCCTAAGCCCAAGTCAGTTTAAGCAGCGACAACATGGGTTGCTATAGAAAACCCACAGTCAAGGTGAATGGGCCCAGTTGGGCTGGACCTTCTTTACCCGCCCATCAACAAATTAGAACAAAAGGTGAATTTTTATGTTCCCTTTTCTTTCAAAATTGTACTAAAACTCCAAACATAACCGGGTACGTTTCCGCCTGCGAAGTGTTCGACAATAAGTCTCTAAGAAGTTCCGGTGCACTGTACAAGCACACACTCACAGCTCGCCCCCAAATGAGAGGAAGCATAGGAAGAGCACTCTCTCGGCCGAACCCTATTAACTTTTCCAATGCCGCAAGACAATCTTTAATCCCCTTCTCCAGCTCCTCCTCCTCTCCAGGCGGCAGTGACGGTGCCGGTCGTGGCCGTGGACGCGGTTCTGCTTCCACGAAGTTTGACTTCATCGCCCCAGGTAAGCCCGGGCCCGACCAGTCCGAGTCGAATCCGGACCCGACCCCTCCTGGACATGGACATGGACACGGGCACGGCCGCGGCAGACCCATCCCTTCTTCCCCGACTCTGCCCCCTAACTTCTCTCCATTCATTTCGTCCATCAAACCCCCACCCGCTGGCCGCGGCCATTCAGTCCCACCACCGCCAGACTCGGCGCCCAAGCAACCCATTTTCTTCAAGAAAGAAGACGGGCCTACACAAGTTTCGGCCGCGGCTGAGAGCTTCCCTGAACGGAATCTACCTCCGAGCATAATCCCTGGACTGTCCGGCGGCGGTCGCGGAAAACCCCTGAAGCAACCGATCGCTGAGGCGCAAGTTGTTGAGGAGAACCGGCATGCGCGGGCCTCCCGAAAAAGCCCAGCTCACGCCCAAGGTGAAAGAGGTGAAAGAGCGCAGAGGATGACCCGTGAAGAAGCAGTGAAAAACGCGGTGGAGATGCTGTCGCGCGGTGGCGGCGGCGACGGTGACGGTGAAGAGAGCATTGGTGGTGGCAGAGGAGGAAGAGGGTTCAGAGGGAGAGGTGGGCCCGGGCGGGGCCGAGGAAGAGGGATGTACAGAGGGTAGGGGTAGGGGTAGGGAGTCGAGGGACGATGGGTATGGGGCGGGGCTGTATCTGGGTGACAATGCGGATGGGGAGAAGCTGGCGAAGACGCTCGGCGTTGAGACCATGAATCAATTGGTTGAAGGTTTTGAGGAAATGAGTGGTGCTGTACTGCCTTCGCCCTCGGAGGACGCGCTTTTGGACGCCATGGACGTCAATTATTCTGTGAGTAATCGTACTATTTGGGTTTTTTGAGGAATTTCTGAATGTTTGTTTGGTTGCCGAGAAAGTGTAGGGAAAATAACTTAAATGTTAGTTGATTTGAGCTTTTCTTGATCCGGCAAACAGCAGATATTTCTGTAGGAATTTGTTTGGTATCAGTTCTAGTTTTAATAAGTTAATTTTTTTTTTTTGGGTGGAGTTGGTTGTGATTATTGCTTTTGGACTACAGATTGAGTGTGAGCCGGAGTATTTGATGGGCGAGTTTGATCAAAACCCGGATATTGATGAGAAACCGCCAATTCCGCTGCGAGATGCACTTGAGAAGATGAAGCCGTTCTTGATGGCATATGAGGGGATTCAGAGTCAAGAGGAGTGGGAGGTAACGTTTAATGTCTTGTATTATTCTTTGATTGATGTGTTTCATGTTATACAACACTGCTGCTTATTTAATAATGCCTTTGCAGTTTGGTTTCAATTGAATTTTGATTCTTAAGGAAGATTTCATGGGTTCTTTGTACTTAGTCATCTACATTACAATCTATGTCTTGCTTTATGGGCCATCATAAACACTGATTCTTGGTCAATGTGCATGAGCATCTAGTTGACTTCAGTATATTCTTTGGTTTGGTCAATAGGACTTGTTTACTCTACACAACGAACTCATTTGATGTGATAGGCCTTGTATCGGGAACAATATAAACTATATTGTTGCTGACTGGTTCCTTTGTGTTCAATGATACATTTGAGAACTTGACATTGGACCAGAAGCTGCATATTACAGGAATATGTTTACAACTGGAAAGCAACAAAAGCATTTATAATGGAACATGTATTGATCATTGGAATGAGATAGAACTGAAGATGACCACAAATTGAAAGCTAACAAGTATCTCTTCAATGGTGACATCATTTGAACCCTGCCAAAGTACGCATGACCTTCAAAACCCGATCTAGCCTAGTGAAGCTGAAGGACATTTAATATGGATAGCAACACTCATTTTAAAATGAATGGACATCAATTGAGAAGTAAAAATTTTAAACCACAAATGTCTTTATGATAAGATGGACCTTTTATGACTTTTAACAAACTGGTGTTGGTGATAAAATCCATTTAAAAATGAATAGACATCGATTGAATGGGGAAAACTTCGAAGCCGGTATGTTTTTATGATAAATATCATGTAGTTATGTACATTTTAAGACTGTTAACAAGTAGTGTATGTGACGGTTATATCCACCAATATCCAGTCATATTTGATCTATATTCATAGTTGTGAAATTATGTTGCAAGGTCAATGGGTTGTAGCCCAAATGGCACCTCCACCTTCTTGTAAGTTAGGGTGGGTCAGTGTGAGGTCACTGGTCTCACATTGGTTCTAATCCTGCAGGGCATCACTTAAATTAGTGTGGGAAAAAAAATATATATATTCAAATGAAGTTTCTTCTTCTTCTTTTCGCCTCATTCTTATAACAGCTTAAGAGTACATATCCTTAGCAGCCAACTGGCTCTCTATTGGAAAACACCTCTAATGTCTTATCTATTTATCGATTGAACTTATGAAATACTAAATCAGTATATCTAGGAATTCATCTTCACTTCTTGTGGTTAAAATTGCAGCATCAAACTTATGATTCTTTTTTACTAAAGTTAGACTTATAAATTAAGTCTTTGGTCAAGTTCTTTTTGAAATTCTAGGTATCATGGGGTTCACTTGCTGTTTTGCATTATACCAACGTTTTTTCTTGCCATCAATGATAGCATAGAATTTGTGTCATACTATCATGTTTTGGTGATTTGTACATAATGCAAAGTTGCTGATGGCAGTTTGGATTGGTTGACATTTTTTTATTTATAAGTAATTGCATTTCATTAAAAGGTGCAAGAACACAACTCAAGTACATAGGAAGTAAACAAGAGAAACACCTAATAATAAGAGGAAAAAAGATTAAAAAAAAAAAAGCTAGAAAAATGAAAGCAATCCAAGGCAATTGTTCATGGTAAAGGGTATTGAAGGTCGGGACCTGGCTTTTCGGTCCCATTTGCGGAGGAGTTTCTTGAATTTTTACCGGCGGGCTCTCTAAGTAAGGACTAGCAGGATTTTTTCTCCTCTTTGCATACAGATTGGAGGGGTATGTCTGAATCGGAGTTTATCAAGGAGGCTTTTGCTCTTCCTTGGGAGGTGGATGAGTCAGCGAGCCCATCATGCAGAGATGAAGAGGCTTCCTCTTCTGGTGTTAAAGGAGGCACCCAGATGGTGCGCCCTCCTGCCCCGATGAAAAGCTTGCTTAGACGTGGCTTTCTTGGTCCGAGAATTGGCTCCCCCCACCCAGTGGTGTTGAAGGAGGTCTTGCCGGCGTTCAAGAACTCGGATATCTCTACAGAGGATGAAGCCTCTTCTATCTCTGGGTCGGTGATCATTCCTTCTCTGCTGGAGGATAAGCAGGGAGTTCATTCCACTGCTACCACTGTCTTGCCTTCCTCGCAGGTCTGCGAGTCTTCCAATAGGACTGTGGAGACGGAGCCTAATCCCATTAACTCCTCTGTTTCTTGGTATAACCGGAGGGTGAAGGGAAAGGTGGCTAAGCAGCTGAATAAAAACAAGGAGTTGATTATGAGGTCTGTGGGTGTTTTACCTGTGGGCGGGGGGGATCGGGTGTCTGACGCTTTGGACCTCGCTCCGGTTTTGGGGTTGTCTTGGGGAGGTGAAGACAAGAAACTTCGGGATATTATTGAAGCTACGGTGCCTAAGGTCAAGGGGATGAGAGAGCTAAAAAATCTGGACTGTGACATCTCTCCGGTGAAGGACAAGCGGCGACGGGGCTGGTCGGGATCGAAGAATGCACGCTCATTCCCTCCGGAGGTGCACTAGGGTCTCCTTGGGGGAGAACTAGGGCTGTTCATTTGGGGGTTTTTAGGCCCTTTGCTGGTTTTGGGTTGTATCGGGTTTTTTGGGGCTCCTTGGTATACTTTTTGTGTACCTAGAGGCATTGGTGTTTTGGGTTTCCTTTGTATGCTTGAGGCGCTTTGCGCTATCCTTGTGTACTTAGAGGCGCTTGGCGCTTTTTTTTGATATATAATACACTGACTTATCAAAAAAAAGGGTATTGAAGGAAAAAGCTTTTAATCCACCACCATTCTCTCATGTCCTTCAGAACATCGCTTATTTCTCTCTCCAGATACACCACATTAGACAGGAGGGAACCATCCATACTGCTGGCACTATGAGGCCTACCAAGCTGCCCTCTCTAATAGGCAATGAGGTTTACCACTCGTCTAGGCATGATCCTAACCCAAAAAGATTGAAAATAAAATTTCATAGAGCACTAACTTCTACCACTATAAAATACAACTTCTTCAAGTTATACGTAGTGAGGATCTTCCCTAATGCGGCCAAGTAAGCATAAAACGTCTGTTATGAACCTTTTTTTTTTTGATAAGTAATGTGTCATAGATCAAAAAACGCAGAGTGGCGCAACCCTAGCACAAGAAGTATACAATAAAATGCCTAAAAGAAGAAAAGAAGACAAAAAAAGACAAAGAAAACGAAAAGACAGCAAAGAACCCAAGGAACCCAAAACAGATTCATAAAAATCCAAATAGATCCATAATAACCCACCACCCAACACATCAACTGCCAAAAAGACCCATAAAAACTCACTACCCCACAAGGACTACACCAAACCCAAAACCTGAAGGGGACTCCAGCGCTACTGCTTTTCTTTGCCGATTGGAAGCGTCACCATAACTGACAGCTCTTCAAATTGAGCAGCTCCCTATTGCCTTTGTACTTGGCCCGAGCCACCTTAACTTCCTCTTCAGCAGCCTTCAACAACAGTAAAGGCGGATCCTCTTCGTCACCATAAGGCCAATCAAGAGGATCAAGAAAGGAATCATCAGACCTATCGTCCACTCCACCAAACTGTTTCCCGTAGGATGATAAACTTTAAGAATGGGAGAATCACCATCTACTCCATCCCAAAGCTCACCTCCCTCGTCCCTAACGATAATTTCCCCAAATGGACTGAAACCAACCGGCCAAATCTGTAATTGAGACAGCCCAGTAGACGGGGAAGGAGAATCCGACACAACAACACCAGAGTCATGGCCCAGACTTTCCTGACGAGGCATAGGAGGAAAGGAGAACTTACCCACAATTCTCGGCCCAAAAACACCCCACTAGATCAGACCCTTCACTGGTGAGGAATCACGAACAGCCACTGGCAAAACAGAAATCTTCCGAGACTTTCAGACCACCACAAAAGTGTCAAACTGGGGTGCAAGAAGATTTCCACCACCAAAAGACGGTTCAGGGTCCAAAACAAGGCCAGAATCGTGACAAACCGACCCGGAACCCGACCCAGAAAATTGAGCAGAAGCCGACCCGGACTTTACCCGCTTACCTTTGGGTTTGGGGCTAGCAAAACCCATAAACCCAACCGTGAACTGCTTGCCGGCTTCTGAACCATCCCGCCAAGGAACTGATCCAGCTCAGTGCAAATATGCCCTACACACCTCTTGTTCCTTCTCACCTTAGCAACAGCCGCCACCGGAGACGATGAAAAGTGCTACAGCGAATCCCTCTCCATTTCGTAGTAATTCACTGCTGAACGCAGCTCCACTCTAGCATTCCCCATCTCAAAACAGTTTGCCACCAGGAATAAGTCCAGCACTTGCGATGATAAGAGCTACAACCCAACCGTATCCGCCGCCGTGCAAGAAGAAGAGCGTAGCGCTTCCACAAAAGACTTCCCAACCTTTAACCCTAAAAAATGATCACCCCTCTGATTCCTCTGAATCTACTTACCCGCCAAAGAGGACACCTTAGAACTCGAGGACCCAGACGATCTCGCCTGAAACGCCTACATCAAATGCAGCTCTCCCAAGAACCTACGCCAGCCCCACCCAGAACGGGCCTCTAGGATCTAGATGATACCCTTCTGACCGCCTTCAGCATAGGCAGTCACCTTCAGATATCTCCCTGCCTTGTTACCACACCCACTCACCATCAAAGTCTTCCCATCCTCGTGGAAATACTTAACGGAACCCTCCTTCTCCGGAGATTGGGACGCCTCTTCCACTGTAGCTACCAACCAAGTAGCACATTGCTGACCCACCAGAATAAACCCAATAAAACCCTTCCTTCTTTCTTCCAGACGAAAGTTCAAATCCTTCGCCGAGAAGTTGAAGGTTTTAGCTTCAATGGAGAAGTGTCGTTCCATAGGCACTGCAAAGAACCAACCTTCGAGCTCTCGGAGGCATAGCAGGCCAAGGAGAGAGGCCAAAACCTAGTGGACGCGCTTCCACGCGCCCCCATTGCGACAGAAAAAAGGAGAACAACGAAAAGCGAGAGGACAAAGAATAGAGTATTTTTTGTTATGTTTCAATGAAAGTTTTGGTTACGAACTTAAACTTGCAATTGGATAAATTAGGTTTTAAGGGAACCTAGACCGTTTACACCTAAAGTGTTGGATAACTTCATTGATTATTTCCTACAGCTATTGCTCAAAAAAAATAAATATAACTCTTTAGATAAAGATAACCAAACCTACGTGAACACATCTAACTCTTTAGATAAAGATAACAACAATCCTACTAACATCCAACTCATAAGATAAATATAACAGCAATCCTAACATAATGGAATTGCTAAGGTAAAGATAAATATAAACTATGACATCTTGCTGAAGAGATAGGCTTTCCCATATCCCTTTCTTTCTCATCCACGTGCTTGATCTAATCCAAGTGATAGGATTGGAATAGGACTCCTATCAGTAGGGTCCATTGAAGACTTAAAGAATAACTTATGTATGAGAATGAAAGTCATGATTAAAGCTGGCTGAATTCAATCTTATTGTTTCTTTAATAAATTATGCTCAAATTCTTTACCTTTTATGCTTCATGGTAGAAAGCCAACTTTTTCCTTTCATGTGTAACTGCTGTTAAGTGGATGATGACACACTATAAGAAATGCAGCTTATAGATTTTTGAATGTTGCACCACACATCCTAGCATTGGTCTTTGAATTTTAGCCTATAGGCGTTTTAAGCACTTTAGGCTTACAGCTGCATACTTGCTTGCTTTGGGCATGTTGAAATGTTGTAATATTAGTGAGTAGAACCGCCGTTAAGTGGATGATGACACACTATAAGAAATGCAGCTTATAGATTTGTGAATGTTACACCACATATCCTAGCATTGGTCTATGAATTTGTAGCCTATAGACGTTTTAAGCACTTAAGGCTTACAGTTGCATACTTGCTTGGCTTTAGGCATGTTGAAATGTTGTAATATTAGTGAGTAGAAAGCATTTCAATTGAGGATTTGAGTTCAATATATATGATATTAAAAGATGTGTTTAAATGATAATAAATTTTAAAGATGTATGATACTACATGCTTGGGCCACATCACACCCACCAACACCATGGCCGCACCATTACAATTTAGGTAATGATTGTAATAAAAATGAGAATGGGTATTCATTTACGAGAAAACCTTCTATCCGGTCCATCTGCAAAAGTGATGTTTTGTAGCATCCAATAGAAGGTGTACACATCAACTAGTTACACTTGATAGAAGGTGTACACATCAACTAGTTACACTTGATAGAAGGTGTACACATTAGACGAGGTTGGGATACTTTTTCCAAGGGAGTGAGTTTTGAGGTGGGGTTAGGATCGAAAGTTCGTTTCTGGCATGATGTTTGGTGTTATGATCAACCGTTGAAACATGTTTTCCTTGTTTATTATTGCAAGGTACAAAGAAGCATGGGTGAAGGAGAATTTTATTTGGAGAAATGGGAGTGTTGAGTGGAATGTGATTTTTGTGCATTCTGTCCAAGATTGGGAGGTAGATGTGGTATCATCTTTTTTTGAAAAATTGTACTCTTGTAAGATTTCTCATGGTAATGAGGACTGTATTCGCTGGTCCCCATCTACAAGGGGTACGTTTGAGGTGAAGACGTTCTATAAGGGCTTGTCCACTCAAAATTATGAGGTGTTTCCATGGAAGAGTATTTGGCACTCTAAGGTGCCTTCATGAGTGGCATTTTTTGGATGGACTGCAGCTCTTGGCAAAATTCTGACACATGACAATCTGAGAAAGGAGTATTGTGGTGGTGGAATGGTGTTGTATGTGTAAGAAAAATGGGGAGTCCGTGGATCATTTGTTGCTGCATTGTGAAGTGGCTGCTTGGCTATGGAACTATGTCTTTACTTTGTTTGGTGTGGAATGGGTTATGCCGCGAAGTTTCCACGACTTGCTTGCTTGCTGGAATCAGGTGGGGGGTAGGGATATTTCTAAAGTTATTTGGAGAATGGTGCCTTTATGCGTCACTTGGTGTATTTGGCGGGAGAGGAATGCCCAAACCTTCGAGGATAAGGAGTGTTCGGTGGATGGGATGAGGAAGAATATGATCTCTATGCTACACTCATGGGCTTTGGTCCATCATCGTATGGAAGTCTCGACTATAGAAGAGTTCTTGAATATGTGCTCTTTGTATATTCCGTAGGGGTTTCTTTTGGTATATTCTTTGTATAAGAGTTGCGCTCCTCTGTGCCTTATATATAATATTCACATTACTTATCAAAAAAAAAAAGAATAGGAACAAAAACATTGGATTTTTTCTTTCTCTCCCACTTTCTCTTCTTCTCTGGTTCATTTTCACCAGAAATTTTATTTCCTCTTCTTCTCTTTCTCTCCAATTTCTCTTCTTCTCTTTCTCTTCCACCATAGTCGCCGGAGATCCCTTTAGGGTGATAGAATCCTAAAGGATTAACCTTCCCCTCTAGGCTTTAGTTTTGAGGCTTTAGAAACAAGTTTTAGAAACAATTTTTAAGGCATTAGAAACAGATTTTGATTCTGGGTTTGGCAGAAAAGTGGCTGGAGAGGGTGACCCAGCCGTGGGTTTGGGCCACAGCTGATCAATATTTGGGGGATTTTGTTTTGTTTTGGTTTTCTTCTTTTCTGGGGGATTTTGTTTTGGTTTTCTTCTTTTCTTAAACATGACCTCTTCTTTAGCGAATATGGGCAGTGGCTGGAATTTAGGCAGTTGCTGGCGATGTTGGGCAGTGGCTGGTGGCAGTGTCTAGTGGCCGGTGAGGCTCCATGGATTCCGGCGTTTATTTGGAGGGGTGGGGTGGTTTATGGGCTGTTGGCTTATTAGAAGATGTAATCTGCTGTTTTAGTTTTAGTGTATTTTTGTGTTTTTAAGTTAGGTGTCAAATTCTTATTTATTTAGGTTTGTTATCTGCTTGGTTGCTGAGAAATGAAAAATTTTACTTTCTTTCTCTCAGCAACCAACAAAGCAAGGGTTTTGGCTTTTCAGAGAGGGGGTGTCGAGAAGGATTGGTTTACCAACCTCTGTTACTGGGCAGGCGGTGCAGGTAAATTTTTTTCGAACCATATTAATTTGAGGAGGATTCTTTAGCACACACTGCTTTTGTTGT
Source organism: Carpinus viminea (assembly GCA_013348765.1). NCBI lineage: Eukaryota > Viridiplantae > Streptophyta > Magnoliopsida > Fagales > Betulaceae > Carpinus > Carpinus viminea. The sequence goes on from CP054674.1 coordinate 16,480,094, forward strand.
TCCTTTCTGTTTGTGAAACATTTATACCCTATTTACTTATCAAATAAATAGGGAAATTATAATGCCCATAGAGTTGTATTAGCAAATATGGATGCTGAAGTTATAATATCCATCTTATGTTATTGCTTATATATTGTTTGTTTTATGGGAATTACATGATGAGATTCGATCTTTTATTGCGATGGCAGAAATTATAGTACTCTTCTTGTGGGCTCTACAGTTCCTTTGTTTCTTTATCTTTCTGACCATTCTCATTTAACCAGGAAATCATGAAAGAGACAATGGAGAGAGTTCCGTTGATGAAAGAGATTGTCGATCACTACAGTGGACCAGATAGGGTAACTGCAAAGCAGCAGCAGGGAGAGTTAGAAAGGGTTGCAAGAAGTGTTCCTGTCAGTGCACCAGATTCTGTAAAGCAGTTTGCGGACCGTGCGGTTCTTTCTCTTCAGGTTAGTATTTTCCCTTATCATCTTGAAATATCTTATTATTTCCACACTCTGCATGAATTACTCCTTTTAGAGTATTTGCTCCTTTCCTATGTTGAACTAGCCATATATGTTCTCTGCACGTGTGTGTGCTTGTGTTGTATCTGCCTGCCTGATGCATGGGACTAAAAGCCATATTATATAGACCTGGGAAAGCTACCTTTAGGCTCAAACCTCCACACCACTTATCATCCTAGAATCCAATATTGGATCCATCCCCGGATCAAATTTGATATGACTAGAAAATAACCTCCATCCCTTCCTAATGTACTTCCAAAGCCCCATGCCCTGGAGTGTTGATAAAGCGCCACTCACCCCACTCATAACCGAATTTAGCATCCATCACAATTCTCCACCATGCCTCCCTTTCATTCGTATAACACCACAGCCACTTCCCTAGCAAAGCTTTATTGAACGCTCGCAAATTCCAAATCCCTAAACCACCCTCAGAGATGAGAGAACAACCTTAGACTAGCTTACCAAATGATACTTGAACTCGTCACCTATCCCACCCCATAAAACGCCTCATGAAGCTTCTCGATACGATTAGCCACAGAGACGGGAATGGGAAAGAGAGATAAGAAATATGTCGGAAGATTGGAAAGAGTGCTTTTAATAAGTGTAACCCTATCACCCTTAGAAAGATTACATCCTTTCCCATCCAGCCAATTTGCGTTCAGTTTTTTCCACAATGTTATGCCAAATGGATTTAGCCTTGTAGCAAGCCCCCGGAGGAAGGCCAAGATATTTCAACGGAAGAGAATCTGTCCTGCAGCCCAAAATACTGGCCAAATCTCCCACATTCCCACCGTGCTCACTAGAATTAAAACAGATTTGGTCTTGTTCACCTTCAAGCCCGAAACAGCTTCAAAACATACTAATAAAGCACGAATAGATCGAATATGATCAAAATTCACTCCACAAAACACCAAGGTATCATTTACAAACAACAAGTGAGAAATGTTCACCAACTCAGACAATCTTGATCCCATTGAGAAGCCCGAGTGCCGCCCATTATCAATAGCTACGATGATCACTCTGCTAAGCACTTCTATAACAATAACAAACAAGAAAGGAGACAAAGGGTCCCCTTGCCTCACACCTCGGGAGCTACTGAAGAAATTGGCAGGTGAGCTATTTATCAATACTGAGAACCGCACTGTTGAAATAGACTGCACTATCCAAGAACACTATTTCTCCCAAAAATTGCACCTCATAAGCAAATACAATAGGAAATTCCAATTGATACAATCGTATGCCTTCTCCATATCCAATTTGCATAGCAAACCTGGTTCACCAAATTTGATACGGCTATCAAACATTCATTAGCAATAAGTTCAAAAGGAGTTTTTTTTTTTTTTTTAGGTAATGTATATATCAAAAAGCGCAAAGCGCCTCTAAGTATACAAAAAAAAAAGGCCCAACCGATAGCCCAACAAAAAACACCTCGATAAACACCCTAAAACAGAATAACCTAATAGTCAAAAACCCAAGGAAAGCACCCTGCAATGAAGACAAAAAAAAAAAAATCCCAATACAGCACCCCAACAACCCCAATTAACTTCAGGGGGAAATGAAATAGCATATTTAGACCCAACTACCCCACCCCCCACCACCCCCCCCCTTGCCTACACTGGCGCTTCATCGGAGAAATGGAGCAATCCAAATTTTTAAGCTCCCTCATCCCCTTAGCCTTCCTCTCCCTGGCAGAGAGCAAGCCCAACATCTTATTATCATCCCCTCCCCAAGTCATCCCCACCACAGAGGCCATATTCATCACACTAAGAACCTCTTTGGAGTATTCCTCCACCCCTTCCTCTGGATCAACAATCACAACCTTGACCAGCAGCTCCTTATTTTTAATCAATTGCTTGGCAACCTTATCCTTCACCCTCCGAAAGTACCCAATTGAGACTTGGAGACAGCGGAGTGGAAGACACAGATTGGCTAAGACTCCTACCCAAATCAGTTGCCCCAACAAACAGAGAGCCCCGACGGATCAAATCACACGCCAGATCAGGGAGAACATCAACCACAATCGTAGGAGGAGTAGCAGCTCTCAGACCAAAGAAGCCCCGTTTGATCAAACTTTTTGCCGGGGAGGACTTTCAAGCAGACTTAGCTTGAGTAGAAGCCAAAGCCAAAGTCTCCTCCTTCCTTGGCAAATTAACAGAATCCGGCACTCCAGAAATAGTCTACCCACTCCCTACCATTAGGGCTTACCGACAAATCATCCTCCCAGGGAAGAGGGAAATCAGGAAATCTCACCTGAGAGAGCCACCAAAAACCCTCTCCCTACACCAAATTCTTGCCCAAATCCTCAAAGGAGGCGTCGACAAGAGCTCCAGAATCAACACTTGTGGCAGGAATTAGAGGAAATGCCGGAATCACAGCCAGCGACTCCACACCAGCTTCAGGATTTGAAGGTAACGCCGACGAGAGCTTCAGATTCGACGCGAGACCAGAAGACGACCCAAGCGTCCAAGAATTCAAGCTAGCCTTTTTATTGGAGACTAGATCCAAAATCGGATCAGAAGCCAAATCCAAGCCGGGTCAAAGTTCGGAACCGAACCCAGATCCAATACCGGATCCAAGCCCTGAATCAAACCTGAACCCACATAGAGATCCAACCCCGGATCTGCACCTAGCACTTGAAAATCACCCGAATCCTCATCAACCACAAGCTCAGACGCTGCCCAAAGCAGAATCTAGGCCCAAGACTCTAAACTTATTTCTCCTACGGGTGGGCTTCGAAGAAAGCCCAGCGATAACCCAGTCCAGCTTGAGATCAAGAAGCCCTAGCAGCCTCTTCACCCCCTCCTTGTCAACTCCTAAAGCAGGCACCCTAGCAATCCCAGCTGCTGCCTCCATAGATCTTGACAGAAGACCTTCCAACGCAGCACAATCAATGGCAGAACGCAAACCCCCTCCGTCAAAACTCAACTCATAGCACATCGGAAAAAAATCGAGGAGCCTCAAGGAACAAGTAGCTCTATCCTCGACGGCCGAGATAGCATGAAGAGCTTGCACATACGACCTCCTTGGCTTAATGCCCAAGTAGGAGCAACACTGAGAATCTTCGTCGTCGAACCCCCAACCTCCTCCGAACCAGCCACCAAACCCTGAGCCTCCAACAACAGATGTAGTTCACCCGCAAATTGCCGCCATCCCCTCTCGAACCTACCCTCCGGGAACCAGATGACACCCTTGCGGCCACCCTCAGCCAGAAACGGCACCTCTAGAAATCTTCCAGCCTTATTACCACCCCTGTGAACCATCATAGCTTTATCTCCCTCTCAGAACGTTTTGGTGATTTCCTCCTTCACCTAAGACTGGATCGCCGATTCCATCGTATCCACCAACCATGCTGAGCACTGGATGCTCGAGAAGATATACCCCACAAAACCCTTCCTCTTTTCCTCCAGATGAAGATTAGGACACCCAACCTTTGCCGACAAGCGAAAGGTTTTAGCTTCAACGGAGAAGCTTCATTCCATAACGAGTGCGCCGTACCCAAGTGCAAGGCGCCAAGCGCGCCACCGCTAGGGTTGAGAACCTGTGAAGAAGTGACGAAGACGAGTAGGAGAGAGAACAACACGGTTGAAAAATCTTCTAAAATTCTCTTATTGATGCTATACAAAATCAAAAGGATAATTTTCATCAATTCAAATCCAATTCAATGGTAAATAACATGTTTCACTGTCAAAACGAGTTAAATGAAGTTTCCCTTTATTTTTACAAAATAACTTAGTTAATCCATTTTTAACATTCAATTGTTTCCTTTCATGGTAGGTGATGCTGGAAAATATGTAACACAAATTATATGTTCCTAATCATAACTTGCACAATCCATGAATTTTATTTTCTTGCACATGAAAGTTTGGTATGAATGCAAGCTTGGGTTTTTATGGTTTGAACTTTTGGCTTTTCCTTAGTTGAATAAAATTGAAAACATTTGTGAGGTTACTACATTGAGAGAGATACGTTTGATTTGGAATTATGTTGGTTGGGTGTTTGAGACACTTCATTTTTGGTAATGCAGAGCAACCCCGGGTGGGGATTTGACAAGAAATGCCAGTTCATGGATAAGCTTGTGGGGGAGATTTCCCATCTTTACAAATAAGCTCTCTGGTAACTCATTTTTGCCTATCCTCTCAACTTCGAATTTTATTTTTATTTTTATTTTTTTATGAAGGATTTCGGTGTTTTAGCGGTTAATAATTATTACATCATTCTTCTAATATTTCTACGTGGAATGTATAAATGTGACGGTTTTTTTAATTTAATTTTTTTTTTGGAAAACCATGAGAGATGAGAGGCATTGTAGTTCTGTATACTGTGCTCTGCACCATGAGAGTTTTCAGTTTCTAGTGTTTTGAAAGTATCTTCTCAAATATGTTTTATCTTATGAAAATACTTCTCAATTTTACGAAATGAATTTGCTTTTAGGGACCTCATAAAAAACACTTTTTTCAGATGTAGACTCCTTGGGTCAAGTATTTGGTGCCCCTTTAGGCTTTAATCTCTTTTAGACTAAAGAAATGTAACCCTAGGCCTTGATGGAGAAAAATGTTACCAGAACTATTTCAGCCTTATCCTATGCATACATATTCTGTTTGCCATCCAATTTTTCTAATACTCAGTTTTCATTCTTTGTAGGGAAATTGTTAAGATAATAAATAAATAAATAAAAAATAAATAAATTCGGAATTTTTTTGTACAAGGAAGCGACCTTCCTTAACCCCCAAGGGAGCCAAGGATATATATATATATATATATATATATGCTCAAGCATGTTAGGAATCTTTGCTTGGATGAGAAGTAATTGATTTGGTGTAATTGGGTTTCTTTTAGAAATATTTAGATTTTTGTAATTTGAGATAGCCTAGTGATAAATGATGGCATGGGGCAAATTGTTGAATTTCACAAGTCATGCCTGTAAAAAGTTTTCCTTGATGGTAATAGAATGGTGAGAAACTTCTCAAATAACTCCCCCAAATTTTTAATCCTCAATATTGGGTAAATCCAAGCCCGTAAACTACACATAAATACGTAATAGAAATTTAGGCTCTATTTGTTTCGGTGTAAAATAATTTATAAAAAATGATTTTTATATTTTCTAATATTTAGTGCGATAAAAATTATAGTCAACAAAAAATTATATATTGAATATCACTTCAATACGTCTAGTCCCTCGGAATGGAAGTTATTTCACCATTCAATATTTTTTGGCCAAACTATTTGGGCACTAGTTATAATATGAGTATGATTGCTTAACTGTGCTTCATAATTGGAAAAATGAGCACCGTGAAATTATGCCACTTCGCTGAGAAAGATGGTGGAGAATTCTCCGAAGTAGGTCTTAAATACCTTTTTGTTTAGCATCATTAATCATTTTCTTTGTAAAAGAACATTTATAGGTAGAGAGTTGAGTTCATGGGAACATCAAATCAAAATATTGTGTGAAGTAAGCCCTAAAATTTTTGTTATATATGAAATGCACTTTCATTTCTTGGAGAAGGAAAAAAAAAAAATCATTTCTAGAATATTGGGGAAATGTTCAAAAATTAATTTCAATTCTCCAACATTAAAAACTCTTTTCACAAGTAATGGTAGTGTTTTCCATTCCCTCAGTGCTTTGACTCACGTTTTTGTTACTTCTTGACGGTTCAAAAGAAGTCTAACTTGTCCCCAAAAGGTAGCTTAATCGGTTGTGAATCACGCTTTATGAATCAGAAGTCATAAGTTTGAATCCCTTTTTTTCCTACCTTTGCGTGCACACGTCAAAAAAAGAAGCCCAACTCCTCCTTTTTCACATTTTCTGCATTTAATTTCCAGTATCCTTATATATATTACGGATCACACTTCTCATTTCTTTTCAAAACAAATCCTCCAATGTTGACATAACCGTAGCTCGTTTTTCTTTTTCTTTTTTTAATTTTTCTAATTTTTAATTTATTTTTTTTTTTATCAAACTTGTATGATGCAGAGGTCCATTTGTTTATTGCAAGTTCACACGAAAACCCATGAGTTGCAACAACAATTTATTTATTTTTTATTTTTTTATGGTATATTTTAAAATTCGCTAGTTAAATTTTAAATTTTAATTAGCCATTTTATATAAAAATATAGTTTATGAATGTTCTTAGCCTGTCTTCGTAAATTATGATTGACTCGCGTACCTTCGCACATCTATAGTACATCTTATGGCCGTTGGATATGAAAACTACGAAAGAGAATTATTGTACCAAAGGGACAACTAGTCTATGCCCTTGGACAGTAACCATTTCTTCTACTCAACCCAAGATGGAACGGAGGGAGGGCGTGAGGCTAGCAGACATCATGGCCTTTTCCCTTAATTCCTAAGAATTAAAAAAAGAACCAAAACCCCCCCCCAAAAAACCAAAAAAAAAAAAAAAAAAAGAAGGTACATATATATATATAAAATACTAGTCCTTAGCAGCAAAATTTTTTGGCCTTCAACCCTTTCCCATAATAATTCTTTGGGGTAATTATTTTTTCCTTTATAAACTACAACGCAATTTCACTTTGTCCTATAAACTATCAATTGTGACATCCGACCCCGTGAACTACCATTTTGTGCCAAAAACTCACCCCCCTTCCGTCAGTCAAAAGCGTTAACTTAGACAGTTAAATTAACAATACGTTGTAGTTCATAGGGGCAAAGTGACAGGTAAACCGTTTGAGTTAACTCCTTTGACTGACGAAATAGGAGTATTGGGCACAAAAAGGTAATTCATGAGGTCGAGTGTCACAGTTAGTAATTAATGCGAAAAAAGTGACAAAAAATTGTAGATGATATAGAGAAAAGGTAATTACCCCTAATTCTTTTGCCTATGTTCCTAAACCAAGCATGCATCTCATAGTGTGGATATGCCTCTCGAGTCTCTAGTTTGGACCTACAGATCAACCAACCATTTCTCTCATCCTACCCAATATTAAAATAGGAAAATATTAGATGTTCTTCTAGTATTCTTCCAACTGTGATGTGGCTTTTAAAATCATCATTGAATTTGAAATTATCATTATTAACTTTTAATCTATTAGTGATTTTAAAAGCTGCATCACAATTAGAAGAACGCCAAGAGAACACCAGAAAAATAACTAGCATTTTCCAACAAAATATACTTCAAGCCTTGATCTAATTAAACGAGCCACCAAAAACTGAGCAATTTTGAATCTACACGTCACCAAACATATATTCCATCGTTTTTTTTAAAAAATTTATTTATTTATTATTTTTTTTAAGAGGGAGAAAGGGTTACAAAGGTAGTCATTTTAACTTTTAAGGCTCCGTTTGTTTTGGCGTAAAATATTTTCAAGAAAGTTATTTTACAGGAGAATATTTTTTAATGTTTGGAGTGCGCAAGGAAAATCACAAATACTTTTTATATTTTCATTAAATCATATTAACCTATAAAATGTAATTTTTATTCACAACTAAAAATTACTCACTGCGATTCACCTAGAACTCGCCTGAACCCCGAGTAGACCGTATTGGGACCCCGTCGGGATCAGCCTGAGACCTTGGCAAGACCCGCCCAAGACTCGACAAGGACATTTTCGTAATTTAGTGTTTAATATGATTTTGCATACACACCAAATACAAGAAAAGTAACATTTTCCGACGTTAGGACCTGCCTAATTTTTCATATATGCCAAATACCGGAAAATGTTTACTAAAAAATTATTTTCAAGGAAAATGTTTTTCGCTAAAATTATTTTTCGACGAGTCCCAGGTAGGGGTCTTGGGCGAGTCTTAGTCAAGTCCTAAGTAGGTCTCAACGAGGTCCCAGGCAGGTTCAATCGGGCCCTAGTCAAGTCTTAGACAGGTCTTAGACAGGTCTCGAGAGGGTCCCTGCGGGGTCTCAGATGGGTCGAGGTGTGATGACCTCGATGGGCAAATCAATAAACTAGTAATTGATTTCATGGTTCGCCTCCCAACCCTATCCCTCACGAGACAAGACTCAGATATTTCAACATTTCTTATCGTAATGAGAAAATCTCAGCGAAAGACTTAGACTATAGGAAATAGAAATTAATAATTTAACATTTACACAATATTCACCAAAGAAATTATAAAACTTCATAGCAAAGATAATCATCATAATGTATCGGTCATTGGACCATCATCAAAAGGAGTTACAGACCATGAATTCAAATAACATTGTTTTAGAAAAAGATGAGCAGATCAAAGCATAGATCTAAGCTTAAGTAAGGCTAATGAGATTAAAATCTCAATCATGTCATCACGGGTAGTTCTTCCATCCTTCCACATGGATCTTAGCCAAACAGGGTCTATGTCCTCAAAAATGACTCTGATTAAGTCCTGTACTATTACCCAAGTCGGATTTGATGGCATCTTCTTTTAGGATAGCTAAAACATACAGATATTCTTAATGATAAGGAAAACATAAATAAGGGTTAAGTCTAAGACTTAGTAATTATTAAAACAAATAATGCCCATGCTAAATTAGTAATGAACTCTAATATTTTTGTAAATCATATAACAGTTCCATCATAGCAGTTTATCTTAGGTATGATATAGATATACAATATATGCATATGATACAGAGTAACAATCATAGTTCAACAGTATAGTCTATTTGAGATATTACCCACTCTCAGCAGAGTTGGCGCTTGCACGCTGCCGTACATAACACTAACGGTACGACCGAGTCCGACCTCGGGTAGCCCACACCACTAATGATGTCTGTCCTGTAGTGACCACCCATTAAGGCTGTGCCGACCATGAACAACCATTGAATCCAAGGCCTATATAACACTCACACATTTGACCATAAAGCTAACATATATAGTAAGCTCATGGCCATTATACCGCACGTACTTATGTACCATGTCATACAATACAAATTATCTTGTCTGTATTTTATACGCATGCTTTTACAAGTCCCACTTTATTAACATATTCAATATGACGTTTTCACAAAATGCTAGAGTTAATATGCAGCAAGTATAAATTGTGAGAGTTGTAAATATGCATGTTTTCTTGATACACAAAATAGTTATGCAATGCATAGAAAATAACAATGTGCATTATGTGAGTTAAAACTTACCTGGATCAAATAACATCTTCAAGTATCTCAAAGGTTCCAAGTTCTTCAAATCTGTGGAAAACCTTTTATTAGTCATATTTTACTAAAACAATTCTAGAATAAGAAAACAGGAGCTACAAGAGCTGGTGAAAATAAAATTCTCTGTCACACTTTGGACCGTATGTCCGAGCTCAGGGCCATACATCCGCTGTGATACTTCGAACCGTATGTCCGGTCTTGAGACTGTATGTCCGCTTCAAGGTTTTCAGTGAGAACTTCATTTTTCTTCACTCGTCCTCCAATTCTTCAAATCAACTCCTAAGACTAAGGCTTCTTAAATCGAAATGAAACCTCCATGCAATACAATCATGCTAAATTAACATAACACTAATCTAAACCAAGACTTAAAGTATAACTAAAGCTAAAACTACGACTATCAACATAAGACAATAATTGAGCAGTATAACAACACAATTAAAGAGTTAGGTAATCGAGTTTTACTTCCTTGATGTGAAACTTCAAGAGTTCCTTCACGTTAGCATCAAAACACACAAAGCCTCATAAAACACTCACAAATGAAAGATTTTCGTAGCTTAGGGGGCTTGAGAGTGCGTGAGAAACAGTGAGGGGGTGGGGGTATTTATAGGAAAGGGCTGCTACCAACTCCTTGAAAAATAGAAGACGTTTGTCAAACCCTAGCGTACGTTCGATACTATTACACAGCGGTCCAAAGGGTATTCTAAAAAGTAGTGTACGTCTGTGTGGTCCCACGTATGTCCATTTACTATTTGTAGAGTGTACGTTCAATGGTCTCCCCACGTATGTCTGCACTACAAACAGTAGTGTACATTCGCTAGCCCTAGCATACGTCCACCAAAAGTCCAAATTATCCCTCTATTGTTCTTAGTGACCCAAAGCCCAAATTAACCCACTTAACTAAGCTACTTAAGCTAGTTATTTATTTGGGTCACTACACCAGGCAGGTCCAGGTAGGGTCCTAGGCAGGTTTTGAGCAAGTCTCGACGGGGTTCGGGCAGGTCTCGAGCAAGTCCAGGCGGGGTTCGAGCAAGTCTCGAGCAAGTCTCGGTGGGGTCTGGGCAGGTCTTGGGCAAGTCCTGGATGGGTCTTGGTCAAGTACATCTTGGGCAGGTCCTGAGTAGGTCTTGGTCAAGTCCGGGATAGGTCCGGTCAAGTCCTAGGTGGGTCCCGAGTAGGTCCTAGGCGAGTTCTAGACAAGTCCCGGCGAGGTCCCGAACAGGTTCCGGTCAAGTAATGGGTGAATCCCTATCAAGTCCTAGATAGGTCTTGATGAGTTCCCAAGCAGGTCCCGGTTAAGTCTTGGGTGAGTCTTGGTCAAGTCCCAGTAGGGTCCTGAGTGAGTCTTGGCAGGATTCGTTGATTTGAGAATGAGATGCTCAAAGTCAAAAAATAGTTTACAATTTTGAAAATCATAAACCATTTTCTGAAAATTAAATAAGAATTCGTTAATGAGAAAATATTTTTTGTTGACTATTATTTTACGTCATACCAAACAACCAAAAATACAAAAAATTTTCTATAAATCATTTTACAGCAAAATAAACAGAGCCTTATGTTAAAATGGGAGAATTAGACTTTCACTATTTTTTGCTAATGGAAAAACATATTCTGATTTCTGATATTTTCCACATTTGCATGTTACAATCATCTCATGAAGGAGAAATAAATTGGAGTGCCATCAAAGCAAACAACTTAGAGCATTAGATACTTTTTTTTCCCCTTCACATTGAAAGTACAAAGAAAGCCAACACAGAAAATCTTTGAAAATTCTTCCTTGAAGTACCCTTTTTACTCTCTCCAATATTGAATGCAAGTAAAGCGACAAAGAAAACAGACACAACGAACGAAAGCTTTGTTTCCTTGAAGTAAACAAAGCAAAGATTTCTACCTGGGACTTCATATCGAGTTTGGGGTCAGTTACATGATCGACCATCTCAATCCAAGGTGGCGTAAAACCATTTTACCAAATCTTTTTCCTCAATTTTCATTTGTGCAAAATAGACAAAAACTGATGCGAGCAAATGAAAATAATAGACTAGAAACAAACACATTCTAAGTTAAAATTTGTGGGAAAAACTTCACAGAACCCCTTTAAATTTACACGCGTTTTGAAATTACCTCACAAAATTTAAAAACTTTCAATTTTTGTAATGTCCCCATCCACTAATACTTTCCAGTAAATCTTGTACTCCTATTTCTTTTGTTAAAAAAATAAATAAAATTCAGGTTTAGGTATTTTTGCATTAGTATGGGACTTGAAACCAGATCACTATAGCTTCTTGCAAAAAAGACAAGGAAATTGTAGCACAAATACAAAGAGGTTGGTAAACTCTCTCCCACGATACTATTCATTCAAGGTACTGTTTACCATTTTTAAAAAAAAATGATTGATATGTGAAAGTGAAAAAATGGTATTGAAAAGTGAAAAATTTTGTTTTGTAGTAATTTTTTTATTTGAATAGTAATAAGGAGTAAATAAAATATTATAAAAAGTGAATGATTTATTTATTTTTGAAAAAATGAAGTGAATAATGTGATGGAATATGGGAGAATTAATGTGAGAGAGTTTAAGAAACAAGACCAAAATAGATACGGCATCAAAGCTTTATTTATAAAATGGTTTATATGACTCCAAAAGGTAGCTTAATCAATGGGACTATGTTTAATGAAGTGGAGGTTACAACTTCGAATCGTCCTCCCCTTCTTGTGCTGACATATCAAAAAAAAAAAGTGGTTTACCTGTGAAACCATAGTTTCACATTCCTTTTTTTTTTTTTGAAGATAATGATAGCGTTGGATCTTATTCCTGCTCAAAAGAGCGAAAAAAAAATCAAGAGGTGGAGTATAATCCTTCCCTCTGAACAATATCACTAATGCATGGTGGAAGAAAATTCCAATTAATTACTTCAGTGACATGGGTCCTAGCTAAGAATGCTAGTTCGTGAGCTGCAGCATTGGCAGAGCGACGTACATGACAAAATTTAGTGCAATTCAATCTCCTCAATCCAAGCTTCACGTCCTCCACAAGGTGTCCGTAGTAGCTGCTGCATTGTCTGTCATTGTTAACTACATTCACCACTTGTAGAGCATCCCCCTCCAAGATAACATCATGATAATTCTGCTCTTGACACCATAGGATAGCAGACAGTGCCGCTAGAGTCTCAGCTACCACCGGCTCCACTGCAATTCGTTCCTTCTTGCTGATAGCTCCTACAAATTTTCCTTTCTCGTCCCGGGCAATAAACCCAATTCCAATCTCCTTCTTTTCAATAGCAACAGCTGCATCCCAGTTGATTTTGACAGTGTTCCTGGGAGGTGGCATCCATTTTTCTTTCTCAATGCTGGAGCTGATGGCTCTTGTTTCGTTTGTCACAAGGTTCGATTTCCTGAACTCCGACAGTACCATCTCTGCCTCCATTAGCAGTGCTTTGGGGGGATTGAACTCACCACTAAATACCACCTGATTGCGTCTCATCCATATTTTCCTTGCAATAACCATAAACAGCTCCACTCCTTCTTGGTCACACCTGTTAGCCACCTCTAGTAGAATGTGTTCGAAGTCACCCCTACCCTTGGACACTTCTGCACTTTGACGTTGCTTGCTCCCCAGACGTCGGCAACAGAGATGCACTCCCAAACTATATGCTCAATTGTTTCTTCCTCTTGCAGACAAATTGGACACAGGGCTTCCGCACACACCCCTCTGCGCCTTAAATTAACTCTTGTTGGCAGCAGGTTATGACAAGCTCTCCATGTGAATGTTTTAATTGCAGGGGGAACATTCGAATTCTAGCACACCTTCCACACCTCATTATCACTCATCTTAGAAGAGTTGCTTGGGTTCTCTTCCGTTCGAATATCCAATCCCAGATGGTATGCGCTCCTTACCGAGAATTCATCATGCACCTCCAAATTAATTTATCATTCGGCATAAATGGGCTGAGAGGAATATTGAGAATAGTCTCCCGTTCTTCCTCCAGAAAATTATTCTCAATGATACTTGTATTCCATCTCTTGGTGTCACGGTCAATCAGATCACACACTTTTGAATCAGCTGGTAAGTGCATCCTTGGTGAGTGAACTGAAAACGTTGAGGGTTTTGGCAACCACCGGTCTCCCTATATTCTCACTTGTTGCCCATTCCCTATTCTCTAGACAACTCCTTGATGCACTAATTCCCTGGCAGAGAACATACTCCTCCAGGCTAGGGAAGGTCATGAACCTAGCTTGGCCTCAAATAAGTCGGACCATGGAAAATACTTGGCCTTCATTATTTTTGCCACTAGGGAGTCTGGGTTTTGCATTATTCTCCATAATTGTTTAGCCAAGAGAGCCTTGTTAAACATAGCCAAATCTCTAAACCCCATACCACCCTTCGATTTTGAGAGACCCATTTTTTCCCACTTCATCCAATGAATCTTCGAAGTATTTTCTTTGTGCCCCCACCAGAACCTTTGCATAAGGCCATTGAGCTCCTTGCATAAAACCACTGGTAATTGAAACACACTCATATAATTAAGTGGGTATGGCTTGGATTACTGCCTTTATCAATATCTCCTTACCAGCTTGTGAGAGAAACTGGACCTTCCAATCATTTAACCGCGCCCATACTTTGTCTTTAATCCCTTTGAAAGCTTTCAACCTCGATCTTCCTACTAAGGTAGGTAGCCCCAAATATTTTTCATATTTCTCCATAGCTTTCAATCCTGAGCATTGGGTGATCTCCTCTTTCTTGGCCGTACTGGTGTTGCGGGAAAAAAATAGAGAGGTCTTCTCCTTATTCAATTTCTGTCCTGAAGCCTTTTCATACCTCTCCAAAATTTTAGTGAGACGCCTCCATTCCACAGAATTTGCCTTACAAAATAAAAGGCTGTCATCTACAAATAATAGATGGCTCAACCTCGGTCCCTTGGGTGAGGTTGGCACCCCTGTAAGGACTCCTGTGATTTCTGCATGTGTGATCATGCAGCTTAGAGCTTCTGCACATAAGATAAACAAATACGGGGAAAGTGGGTCCCTCTATCGGAGAACTCTGGTAGGGATAATATTACCCACCAGACATCCATTCACCACAATGGAATATCTCACAGTGCTAATACACTCCAACACCAGTTTTATCCACCTTGAAGCAAAGCCTAGTTTAGTCATTACAGCTTCCAAAAAACCCCACTCCATCCGGTCGTACGCTTTGCTCATATCTAATTTAATACCCATAAAGCCCACCTTGCTCCACATTCTTGAGTGCATGGAGTGCATTGTCTTATAGGCTGCCAGAATGTTGTTAGTGATGAGTCTGCTAGGCAAAAAGGCACTCTGATTTGGGGATATTATAGATGGGAGGATTACTTTGAGTCTATTCGCCAATACTTTTGCAATAATCTTGTACACCACATTGCACAGACTAATTGGTCTGAATTCCGTCGCACTAACAGGATCCTTCTTCTTGGGGATCAACACAATGTTAGTGGAATTAATAGCTCCGTCCATACAAGCATTTTTAAAAAAGTAGAGGGCAGCTTCACTTACCTTAGACCCCACAGTGTCCCAGTGCTGTTGGTAGAAACCTGTTGTAAATCCGTCTGGGCCTGGAGCTTTATTTGGAGCCATTTGATTTAGAGCATTCTTCACCTCTTCAATTGTAAATTCAGCTAGTAAGTTTTTATTCATCAATGGGGAGACGTTGCTAACAATAGAAGACGTACATGTCTCCATCTCTGCTGGTTTGGCCGAAGTAAACAATTCACCATAAAATTTCACAAAAGCCTTCTCAATGGATTCCGTCATTTTGCACAATTGGCCCCCTCCATCAAGAATTTAGTCAATTGTGTTTCTTATTTTCCTCTGTGTGGCACAAGCATGGAAATATTTAGTGTTTCTATCTCCACACTTAAGCCATTCCTCCTTAGCTCTTTATCTCCATTTTAATTCTTCTTGCTCCAATAATCCATCAATTTCCCCTCTCAGAGCTTTTTCATCTTCCCTGTTAAAGCCATTTGCCGCTGCTTGAATCACCTCCAATTCTTTTGTTTTTTCTTTGATAGTTCCCTCAACTACTCGGACGTCCTTCGCCACCCATACTTGAATGATTTTTTTGCAATGCTCCAGCTTTCCCTTGACATTCTCCCATTTGTTTCTCATGGTTTGACCTGTTGTCCAGCCGGTATGTATCACCTCTTTAAATTCTAGTATCACCACCCAGCTAGCCTCTATCCGAAATGGTTTACCCCTCCTTTTGGCGTACTCCTCTTTTTTATTTACGTGCATTAGGATGGGATGGTGATCAGAGCTTCTATTAGCAAGCACCAAAACCTCCACATCACTCCATAAATTTCTCCAATCTGTGTTTGCCACTACTCTATCCAGTCTCTCCTTGGTAAACTCACCCCCAGCTCTTCCATTCCTCCATGTGTATTTTATCCCTTTAAAGCCCAAATCACACAAAAAACAGTCCTCCAAAGTTTGACTAAAGGCCTCCATTTGTCCATTGGCTCGCGTACAAGCTCCCCACTTCTCCGATAGATTAAGTATCTCGTTGAAATCTCCCATGCAAAGCCAAGGTGTGGGCTGTAGGGTCAATAAATGCCGCATCAAAGCCTAGGTTTCCTTCCTTTTTGCTGTTTCAGGGTTGCCATATATTCCAGAAAATTTCCACTTCACCCCATCCCTCCCCATCGAGACAATCACATTAATGTGCCTACGACTGTAGTTTTGAATTTCAATATTAATGTCATTCTTCCATAGCAAAATAAGCCCGCCACTATGCCCCACACTATCAATAACAAAAATATAATCAAACTTCAATTTTATTCTCAAAAAATCCATGTCTTTATTACAAATTTTGGTTTCCATGAGGAAAACCAATTTGGGTCCTTTTTTCTTCACCATTAGGTGTAGGTCTTGAATCGCACGAGGGTTCCCAAGCCCTCGGCAATTCCAACTTAAAAAACTCATTGGGACTGGCAGGGCTGTTTAACAGCCACCGCCTCTTCACTGCTGCAATCTTCCTGCACGTCCATATTGGCCTTAGTGCGTTTTCCCCCATCCCTGTCACTGTCATTATTTTCTCCTTGTGTTTTCCTTTTGCCTGCCAAGCCCTTCACCTTTAGATTAACACCAGTGATTTCTCTCTAGTCCTTGGGCGTAAGACCTCCAGCTTGTGAATTTTTCCCCGTGCCGGGACCCGTCTTCGAGCCACTGGACACCAAATGGCTCCTATTATTTTTCAGTCCCTTAGCTGGCGTGACCTTGGGGTACATATCTTCCACATGGTTAGAGGAGCAATCAATATTAAAATTGCCCCCCACTTCAGCTCCCTTTTCCACCGCCTGCCAAGTCATTTTCTCCTTAATATGGTCCCATTGACCAACATAAATGCTCTTTCCATTTGTAGAAGAAATCTTTTCTTTGTTGGCCAATTTGCTTGTTTCTCCTTCTTTGACGCTGCTGGACAGCAATGGGTCCCCTAGGATTTTAATGCCAGCACTCCTTTTTTTCTTCATTACTTTTCCACTGCCTTGTGATTCCCTCATTTCCTTTTCAATTACGCCACCTTCATTCCTTATTTGCTCTCCAAGAATCCCGTTCAGTGTATGACATATCTTTCCGTCATTGGTCTCCCCTTCTTCTCTCCTTTTATACTTTCCGCAAATCTCACCCAGCTGGTCCCCCTCATTAATGCCCACCTTCTTTCCATTCCTATCCGATGTTGTCACCAGCGAAGTGTCCGACGACCCTCCATCAGTTTCTGCACTTCTGCCACCACCCCACTCCCATAGTTTTGATGCGCCTTTGTTTTGAAAACCTGATGTAGCAGAGTTTGATGGCTGGGCATACTCCTTCTTTGCTTTGTTGAACCTCCCTCTACCCCCTCCAGGGCCGGCTTAATGTATTTTGGGGCCTTAGACAAAACTTTGAAATTGGGCCTTATTTTTTAAGTAAAAAATAATAATAATAAATTAATTAAAATAAATTTTTTTAAGTAAAAAAAAATTTAAAGTAAAATTCAAAATTAATATTATATTTTTATTTAAATATTATTCTTCTCACTTTTTGAGATGCAAAATTACTGATTAAATTTTTATATTCAAGATTTCCTAACTTCTTTTTTTTTTTCAATTGATAATATGGCTAATCCATTTAATCTCTCTTGTGATATTGTTGATCTTAGGTATGATTTTATCAATTTTAATTTTGAAAAACTTCTTTCTGCAGAAGCAACTGTAATAAGTATTGTCAATAAAATTCTATAAGTGATACATGCATTTGGAAAAGAATCAAGTCCTTTTATATGATTCAATATGTCAATTTGAGCACTTTCTTCTATTTATAAAATTTATTCTAAAACTTTTAGTACTGAAAATAAATCTAAACCATCAAAATCATGTTTTAAGAAACTTTCTAGATTAAGACATTTATTTTGCAAATCATCATCATCTAGTGATTTTAATTTCTTAAAATTAAATAAAAAAAACCAATATATTTTCGTATATTCGAAATTGTTCAAACCTACTTTGAATTGAAGAAATAGCTTGATCTACTATATATAAGAAGTAATTAATTCTAAAATATTTTTCAGCAGATTGTGTTGTCTCGTCATTAGCATTCTCATCAAATTGTATGTTTTTTTCTATGAATTACAAGTTTTTCACGAAAAACATGATCTATTTACATTATGGTTGCAATCTCTTTAGATGAAATCATAGCCAATGCAAATTCAATTTTTCTATAAGTTTTAAAATAAGAAATATGACATTTTAATTGATCTATAGCAATATCAATATGCATATCTTTTAATGTGCAATTCCATCTATAAGAGACAATAACGTTGGTGATCGTTTTTAATAATATTTCATTATCAAAATTGCACCAAAGAGACTAAAGACGTTGGTTAAAGAAATTTTTTTTTCTTTTTGAATTATTTATTGTTATGTTGGTCCTTATTAAATTGGGCATTATTACTTATTTGCTATTATTAGAGGCTTTAAATTTTTTTTAAAAGAATTTTTTTTGGGCCTTATTAAAAAAAATTTTACTATTTTTTTTTGCCTTATTAAATTTTTTTTAGGCCTTATTAAAATTTTTTTTTGGGGCCTTATTATTATTTGGGGCCTTAGGCAAAGGCCTAAGTCGCCTACCCATGGAGCTAGCCCTGACCCCTCCTCCACCTCCACCGAATCTGTTTGATGGGGATACTCTCAACCATGGGCCAAACTCCTACAAATTTTCATTCTCCTGCAACTTTCTTCCTCTAGGACTCACACATCCTCTGCCACCATGTCTAATGACTCCACACTTGAAGCAAAACTTAGGGATCCTCTCATAGCAAAAGGTGATCCATATAGTCCTGTCTCTCAGCTTGAGGAACTGACCCCTCGAGAGGGGTTTTGTCAAATCTAAGACAATACGAACCCGAAGGAATTCCCCCCAACATACTCCAACCTCATCTACGTCCACCTCCTCAACTTTTCCCATCGAAGCTCCAATGCGTTGTCCCATCTCCCTGCTCATGCAGGCTAACGACATGCCATACATCAGTACCCAAAAGGCGGCTTTTTCAAATTCCAACTCTGAAGGCAGGGTTCGTCCGTCAAAGTCGGCCACAGAGAACAAATCACTGTCAAACTTCCATGGGCGTCCCTCCAAGATCCTCGTTTTATCCCATTCATGTTGAAATTCTATAAGAAACAGGTTGGGTCCTAAGGTTTTGAAAGAGACCCATCCTGTTGGTTGCTAGGCTCTGACCATAGGAGTCTTCAAAACCTCCTTCCCTACAGTCCTGTCAGCAAGCAGTTTCCCCACTGCACATGCCGTGCCCCTACTCACCAGTGGCTCCATCGCTGCATCCGAGGCCTCCACCTCTTTAGTTTCAACGTCTAGGAGATTGAATCTCTCCCATTGTTTCGCTAGGTCTTCCTCCATGATCACCCTCCACACAAACTCCTCACCAATCCCACTCAATATCGCCTGACCGCCGCCTCTCACCCTTTGCACCGGATAGAGGTTTTCTGCTTCACCACTAGGTTTCTAGAGAGAACCCTAGAGAGAAGTTTTTTGAAGCTAACGTTGGCTTCATAGTTTCACATTCCTAACTAACATCCATTTGCAGCTATAAACTACGGCCTTTACTTCTACTGTAAAACTCCATAAAAAAATAATGATTTTGAAATAGGAAATTTTCATATTATTCATCATCCTATTTATGACCCACAAGATTCTACCACTCCATTCTCTTTCATGACCCACAAGCTGTGACATGCATCATAGTCATATTCGTTACGAGGTACAAGACTCGAGCAAGCAATACATCAAGTAGCACCAGAGTAACGAACAAGCCTTCCAACCCTTGTAAACTCTTAGGCATACCAACCTCACCAAAGGTCTCATCCTTCATATTACACAATACGATTTAAGAAATTCATAATGAAATGCATATCAAATGCAGAATAATAAAATAAAACATAAAAATTTTACGTGATTCGACCTATATGACCTACGTCCAGAGATAAAGATAACGTTGGAGTTGGAGACTGGAAATGAGAAGAGAACGTTGATGAAGAAAAGTTAGGTCATAGAGCTGAAGAGAGGTAAGTAAAGTAGTAAGGGTGTAGCGAGTGACCTTTTAACTAGGAAAACAAATCTGTTGTTTAAGGAATTTTTTTTTTTTTTTTTGTCAAAAGGTAATTCAGCAAAAAACTACAACTCGTTTTATCTAAGAGTTACGGTAGAAGTTGTACAAATTGTACAACAAAAAAAAAAAAAAAAAAGGAAAACAAAAATTGCTCAAATAAATAATAGATGAATAAAGAAATAAAACAAGTCCACTAAGACCACCTAGGTGGTAGTTAAATTGGTAAAGCAGCAGGGGATAAGGTTCAATTCCCCCCTCCTTTATTCCTAGTGGTCATGGGTTTGAACCCGCTTGTGTGTTACGTGCAGTCATTGTTAGGTAATGAGTCTGTTAAGAAGTATTATCTATTAGGTTATTTATTTTATTAATGTTTTTTTAGTTGTTTTATTATTTTAATATTGTTGACTGTGAAAGACTCTTAGGTTATGTTTATCTCTTTTATCTTTGGGTAGGATTAGATTTATATGTTTTATCTTTTGATTCAAATAGAAGTCCTATCTCATGAGAGACTCTATTTTCTATTGTCTTTAAATATTGCATTATTTATTAATAAAGATCAGTCAAGAATTTATTCAAACTTTATGTTTGTAGAGTCACGAGCTCCTCTGATTGCTCAACCAATGAGGTTTAGGATTCCTCGAAAATCCTATTAGGAGGTCTAGGATTCCTCGAAAATCCTACCATATCAATCTTTTTTATTTAGTTTTCAACACGTTACGTAAGCACGTAACAAAGTGGTATCAAAGCCAGATTTCCGTAATCCACCGCTTCAAGTTATGGAGGATTCTCTAGATCAAAGTGTTGGTGATCTAGTGCATGAGCTCCAAAGAATAGTGAAAAACATCATAATAAAAATGGAATTGCGTAAACTCCAAAGAATGGTGGAAGAATGCCGAAGAAAAATGGGTGAGTCCTCTGGCAGATTTGAGAGCACTTCAACGGAAATAAAAAGTGAAATCCGGCGTGAGAAGCAACAAACAATGTTAGCACTGCATTTCGTGCAAAAGCCGCATACCTGATGTGCAAATTAAATTGCACTCGCAATGGCACGAACCGTTAAGTCGTATAGCTTTTGCGAAGTGCGGGATCGAACCACAAAGAACGGAGTTTTTGCTAAATAAACTAATATTACTCTCAAATTAAATTTATTTTAACCTAGTTCCAACAAGAGGTCTTATCATTGAACACGTAACTTGCATTAATTAAAAACTATTCTAAAAAATGTAAAGGAATGGAAAAAGACTACTAAGGTTAAAGACTAGCCTCACCCCATATGAAAAGTTAGCTTTACACATTAAATACCAATTTTTCGTCTTAACAAATTAAACCCTTCAACACACTCTATTATCGTTATTGACACAAGTCAAACCAAATAATGTGTTTACCGTTAAGGAGCTACAATGAGTATTGATTATTGATAAAATCATCCACTGTATCCTTGGATCATAGTGGATATTTAATCAATAATCAATCACTCGTTGTGCACCCGGCTTGGAACACAACATAGGATGACTATCAATGTATAAAAAAAAATGATAACCATTCAATTTTTTGTCACAAAAATTAAATGAACGAGTACGAAAAATTAAATGACTGAAAATAAACGCATTTAATGTAAAAACATGAAATAAACTAAGGGTGAGGCTTCATCTTCAACCTTAGCTGAAGAGTTTAGCCACCCATGGACCAGTAAAGCAAATAAAGAGTAAAAGAATGCATTAAATTAACTTCAAAGTAAATGAGTACAGTTAAAAAGGGCAGAGCATGGCCTACAATGGCAAAATGCTCTCTAAAAATCGCCCAAAAAGAAAAACTCTCGACCAAATGAGCTAAGGGACCTATTTATAGATTGACAGGTCACGAGTCTGCGTTCGAACGCAGGTAGTGCATTCGAACGCACTGATATTTATGCGTTCGAACGTGCACTCCACGTTTGATCGCAGATAACTGCCACGATAAGCTGGAAGCGATGGACTCCTAGGGCCAGCTAGGGCAAACGCGTGAGACTCGAGCTGACTGGGCTTGCGTTCAATCGTGAGTGCTACGTTCGGCCGTGAGTGCGTTTGAACGCACCAAGTGCGGTCGAACGCACTTGGCAGGGATCCATTTCTTTACTTGGTGCATTTTGCTCATTTGTGGCCATGTTTTGTTGTAAGGACTTGCACATCACAAAACACTAAAAACATTAAAAATAGTTAGGTATTAAAAGTGTTAAAGGCTTAACAAACATAAATAAGGGAGTGTAAATAAGCACTTAACAGCATTTATCAAATACCCCCAAACTTATATTTTGCTAGTCCCTTAGCAAAACAAAAAGGAAAACACAATAAACATAAGTCCACTTTTGTGGGAGAACGTTTGCATTGAGCATATGCAACTAGCCTTTTAAACCTCTAGGAGTTTCCTAGAGGACGAGTGAAGTCTCGTGAGGGTTTTTCAGGAATGATACCCACAAACATTTGTGCAAACATTTTATTCTCAATCATGCAATAATATAACAATCATGGTTTTAATTCAAGAGCAAGCTTAATCAAACAAACACTATCTTCACAAATTTCAGGGAATTAACAATCAAGCTACAAACATGGCAATATGAGATATCACACTAATCAATTCTAGTGAAAGTGAATTCAACACATAATCATGGGATTTCAACACTAATTTTAGTCATGCATGCTTTGACACTCAAAATTCATTAGACTACCAATCGGACATAACAACCAATGTTTATTTCAAAAAAAGTTTTTTTTTTTTTTTGCTAAACTCCCTTAAGCTGTCTAATTGACCCATGTATCAAGCGTTAAGTCAATGACTCCCAAACCAAAAGGTTTTAGGGCATTAGGTGTAAAGACACCCCTAAGGACCTACTAACTCGAGTCAAAAAGGCTACGAAGCTCTGCAAATCAAGTCTAACTTCTCACTTTTTTACGCGAACACTCAATGCTTAATGAGGCACGAGATCCGGTCACTCGGTGGAAAGCTCAAAATGATCATCATTTTTTTTTGACATAAACCACAGTTATTTCCCAATAGGTTACCCAACTGCATTTAAGCTCACAAAACTAGCATGACCAAACTTAACATTTAATCCCACAGACCACGTGCCAAATGTGCTCGTGAAAATAAAATTGAAATGTAATATCTCATGTTTGCCAAAGAAAGTAACATAATCAAAATTCCCTTAACAAAGTAATCATGTATTCATTGAATTAAGCACACAAAAGAAAATAAACCATAATTAAAATAAAATGCATAATCAAAAATAAAATGTGCACAACAAAATAAAATACCCCCAAACTTAAAATTTGCACTGCCCACAGTGTGCGGATAAAGAAAATACAAATGTAGTGCAAAGAAGTGTGAAAAATATAACCAAGATGTCACAAAGACATCACGGGGCTGGTGATGGTGCAGAAGGTCCTGAGGCTGGTGGCAGCCTGTCTAAGATGGCTCAGAACATTTCCTAGATCTCAAGCCTGTCCTGACGAGCATCCCTCTGCAAATTTACGATCTGAGATCGCATGTCCACTAGGGTGTCCTAGAAGTGTACAAAATCTGAGGCTCTGAGCATGATTGTCTCCTCATACTCCTCTTCTTCCTCTGGCTGCTCCTCCTGCTCTGCTGCTCTCTTAGGCTCTGCTGCTATCTCAAGAATGTCCATGGGCTCTGGCTCTGGCTCTAGTGCTGGTACGGCTCTGGGCATATGGGACAAACTCTAGTTCCACTGGATGCGGCCAAAGTATGGGCTCTCAGTGATCGGCTAGTTCACTGGTGTGCCTTTGATCCCTTTCTTTCTCAAAATGTGAGTGATGAGAAAAGGGAAAGGCAAACCCCAGGTCTTCGTGTGCTCAGCTGCCCGATGGTGCACTCCTTCCCAAAATTTCTGAATATGATGCCAAATGATCTCGGGAATGGTGCACAAGAAACCTCTGTGGAACGCATAGAGGGCACTGAGGAACAAGTCCCGCCTCTGTGTCTTGTGTCTCAAAGGACACACGTTCCTATACAGCACCATATCAATGAAAAGAAGATTTCGATGAATCTTTGTTTTGCTGGCTGCATTTCGGTGGTGGTCTGCATATTGCCCCTCACACATGTTAGAAACAATGTCCTCAAGGGTGAGCATGGGGGGGCACTCGAGCCACGGAACGTTTGACTCGGGAGGCTCGTGGCTGCACTTCAACATGGCCTCTACATCGGCTATGGTCACCTCCACTTCTCTTCTGTTGATGGAAGAGACAAGAACGTCCAGCTGGTCGTAGTCATAACTCAAATGCACATAAAACTCTCTGACCAGGCACTCATATGCAGTGGAGGCGGGGCTTGAAAAGCCTCTTCAAACCCCGGTTCTTCAGCTCTTGAACCGCCCAACTTGTAGCTTCATTATTGGAGAACTCCTCTTTGATGGCAAAGGTGTTCTCCAATAAGAGCTGACTCTCAATGGGCCCCTTGGCTACCATGCCTCGGGTCCCAGAGGACTGGGAAGACGAACCTCACCCTCTAGGCATTTTGGAGGTTGGTTGGGGCTTTTTGTCGAGCACCTGGTGTGCAACCCGAAACTAAAGGGTTTGAGAACCCTTTTCAAATGAGCCCAACCCCCTGCAAAAACAATGCACAACCAACACAGAAGCAATGGGGCACAATCCGTAAATGGATTTGTGCACTAAAATACAAAAAAAATGGACAAAAAATGGGGTTGGGGAGTTTCGGGTTTTGTGGAAAAAAAATGGGGGAAATGAGAAAATGGAGGGGCGGCGGTGGTGCGTGGTGGGGCAGAAGGGCCGGCGGGGTTGTGTAGGTGGTGTGGGAACAGATTACTGGCGGTGGAATGGGGTTTGGAGGTGGCTGGAAATGGAATGGAGGGAGGAGAGACAAAGATGGGGAGGAAAAAATGTGTACGGCGGGGTGAGGAAATGGGAAAGGGGGAGTGAACAATGACCTAAAAATAGGTCACGTGAGGCTTCAGTTCGAGTGCATATGTGACAAGTGTGGTCTACGTTGAATGTAAAGGAGGACGTTCAAACGCATTCGTGCAACAACGTGTGTGTGTGGTGGGGTGCTGCGGTCGTACACATGCAAGTGAGTTCGTACGCAACCCCATGTCTACGTTCGAACGTACATGATACGTTCAAACGTAGAGTGCGCAGTTATTTTTTTTTTTAAAGAAATTTACAAAATAAAAACACAACACACAAAATAAAATATTTACATAAACACAACAAGTATTTACAAAAACACCCCCAAACTTAAAACGTCACATTGCCCACAATGTGACCGAATTAACCTAGGGTAAGGGTCAATTCAGGTATAGCATAAAAGAATGCTTCCCCAAATTTGACTGGTAAAATGTAAAACATAAAGCAAGAAACATAATGAGGGGTGCCTCCCACAAGCGCTAAGTTTAACGTCTTCAGCCACTCTCGTGATATGAGACTACATCACTCTGTATATATCGGATCCTCCAACAGAGTAACCTCAACCTCTAAACTCCTCAACTCCAAGAATGGTTTAACTCTTTGTCCGTTTACCTTAAAAATGTTACCATTCTTGGGATCCTCTATCTCGATGGCCCCATGAGAAAACACTGTCCTAATGATGAAAATGGGCCCGTCACGAGATTTCAACTTGCCGGAAAAGATGCAACCGAGAGTTGTAAGAAGGACTTTCTGACACGGCTCAAAGATCTCCTCAAAATGCTCACTGGTCATGAACCTTCTTCATGTGTTCTTTGTACTTCCTCGAACTGTCATATGCATCATTCCTCAGCTCCTCTAGTTCAGTGAGTTGGAGCTTCCTTTGAGAGCCGGCCTTCAAATAATTGAAGTTCAGCTGCTTGATGGCCCAGTATGGCCGATGCTCCAACTCGGGAAGATGACAAGCTTTCCCGTACACCAACCGATATGGTGACATCCCAATCGGTGTCTTATATGTCCTGTATGCCCATAAAGCGTCATTCAATCGTAAAGACCAATCTTTCCTGCTAGGGTTCACTGTTTTCTCCAAAATGTGTTTGATCTCACGATTTGACACTTCAACTTGCCCACTCGTCTGTGGGTGATAAGGGGTGGCAACCTTATGTGTGATGAAATACTTCTTCATCAACTGCTCAAAAATCCGGTTGCAGAAGTGCGTACCTCCATCACTGATAATCGCTCTAGGTGTACCAAACCGAGCAAAAATTGTGTCCTTCAAAAACTTGACCACAACTCTATGGTCATTGGTCTTGCACGCAACCGCCTCCACCCACTTGGACACATAGTCCACAGCAACCAAAATGTACAGAAACCCGAAGGAGTTTGGGAAAGGTCCCATGAAATCGATGCCCCATACATCAAAAATCTCAACTATCAATATGGGATTGAGGGGCATCATATTCCTCTTTGAAATACTCCCGAGTTTAGCGGTGCTCACAAGATGTGCAATAAACACGGCGTCTCAAACATGGTGGGCCAATAAAATCCACACTGCAAAATCTTTACAGCAGTCTTGTTTGCATTGAAATGGCCTCCACATGCATGATCATGACAAAAGGAGATGACATCGGTTTGGTCAAATTCAGTATGCATCTCCTAATGATTTGATCGGGACAATACTTGAACAGGTAAGGATCATCCCAAAGAAAGGTTTTCACCTTGAACAAAAATTTGAGCTTATCTTGTTGCCCCCATTGCAAAGGCATTTGGTCGGTAACAAGATAGTTCACTATGTCAGCAAACCAAGGTGTGGGATTGTGAGCAATGTGCATCAACTGCTCATCAGGAAAGGTCTTAGAGATGGGTGTGGCGTCTTCGGTGAAATACATGGTCAACCTAGACAAATGATCAGCCACCACATTTTCTGTCCCCTTCTTATCCCGGATTTCTATGTCAAACTCTTGAAGCAGCAAAATCCATCGGATCAAAAATGGGATTTAGCATCTTTCTTGGAGAAAGATACTTCAATGCGCGTGATCGAATAGATAATGATTTTAGATCCTAACAAATAGGATCTAAACTTGTCCAACAAAAGCGACCCAACAACTCCTTTTACGTGGTGGAGTAATTGAGTTGTGCATCGTGAATCCCTGCTACGCATAGTAAATCACATGGGAAGTTTCTCAATGCTGCCCAAAAATAGCTCCAACTGCATAGTTTGATCGTCACACATAATCTCAAATGGTTCACCCTAACTAGGGTCTAATCTTTGGTGGACGTCGAATCTCCTTTGAGCCCCAATGCTTTCACATTCTTCATCAAATTCAAAGCGGGGTCTCTTTGGCCAACAACCTACACAAGGGCTTGCGATCTTTTGAAATCCTTGATGAATCGCTTTGTAGAACCTGCATGGCCCAAGAAGGAACGGATTTCCTTCACAGTACGTGGGGGTGGAAGGTTAGAAATCAAATCTATCTTCACCTTGTCAACCTTAATACCCCTCTTAGATATGACATGCCCTAGTACAATTCCCTACTTAACCATAAAATGGCATTTTTCCCAATTAAGCACAAGGTTCTTCTCTTTACATCTCACTAACACCAACGTGAGACGGTCCAAACACTCCTAAAAAGATGAACCGAAGATGGAGAAGTCATCCATGAAGATCTCCATAAATCGCTCTACCATGTCGGAAAATATGCTGATCATGCACCGCTGAAAGGTAGCAGGTGCATTGCACAACCCAAAAGGCATACGACGGTAGGCGAATGTCCCAAAGGGACATGTAAAGGTAGTCTTCTCCTGGTCTTCGGGGTCCACTGGGACCTGGTTATATCCTGAATAACCATCCAAGAAGCAGTAGTACTTGTGCCCAGCTAAATGCTCCACCATCTGATCGATGAATGGAAGAGGAAAGTGATCTTTCCTGGTGGCAGCGTTCAACTTACGGTAGTCTATATAAACTCTCCATCCTGACTGAATATGAGTTGGCACCAACTCGTTATCCTGGTTCTTTACTACCGTCAATCCGGCCCACTTGGGCACATGTATCGGGCTCACCCACTTGCTATCAGAAATGGGATAGATGATCCCAGCATCCAACAGCTTGATCACTTCTGCTCTCACAACCTCCTGCAGTGCTGGGTTGAGCCTTCTCTGTGGTTCCCTCGATGGTTTGGAATTCTCTTCAAGATGTATTTTATGCATAACCAACGAGGGACTGATTCCCTTGATGTCCTCAATAGTCCAACCTATAGCTTCCTTATGCTCTCTCAAGACTCCTAACAATTCCTCCTCTTGAGCATCTATAAAATCTGAAGCTATAATCACTGGCAAGGACTCAGCTGGACCTAGGAATGTACTAAAGACTATCAGGTAAAGGCTTAAGTTCCTTCTTTGGGGACTCAGGTACTACTGTCTCCTTCTTCTCTTCGCTCACCAAAGGAGTTGTCTCCAAAAGTGCCTCTGCTTGCTCCATCAGTTTATCCAAATCCAAATCTTCACCAAACTAAGCGAGGCATGCTTCGGGTCCTCTATGCTTGATTCTTCAATGACTTCATCCAGAATCTCCTGAATCAAGCATACTTGATTCATTTGGTCATAATCAAGTGGTTGTTTTCTGATGTGAAAAATATTCAATTCCACCGTCATACTCCTAAAAGAAATCTTCATGACCCTCGACCTACAATTTATTAGGGCGTTAGCCTTAGCTAAAAATGGTCGCCCTAGAATCACAGGGATCTCACTCCCTATCACTTGTACTGGCTCTGTGTCCAACACAATGAAATCCACGGGGAAATAAAATTTGTCCACCTTAACCAGTACATCCTCAACTATTCCCCGTGGAACCTTTACTGACCAATCAGCAAGTTGCAGTATCATGGATGTGGGCTTCAACTCTCCTAGCCCTAACTGCAAATAGACTGAGTAGGGCAACAAATTCACACTTGCTCCCAAATCCAACAATGCCCTCTCAATTTGGCTAACTCCTGTCATGCAAGTGATTGTAGGACATCCAGGGTCCTTGTACTTGAGAGGCAACTTGCATTGTAGGATAGCATTGACTTCCTCGATCATGAATGCCTTTTTAGGGACATTCGTCTTCCTCTTCACTGTGACCAAGTCCTTCAAGAACTTGGCATAGGAAGGGATTTGCTGGATGGCGTCCAAAAATGGAATATTTATTTGGACTTGTTTGAACACCTCCAGAATGTCCTCTAACTTCCCTCCATTCTTAGGCGCTTGTAATCTTTCAGGTATGGTGCTTTTGGCACAAGCGCCCTAGGAGGTTCCTTCACAACTAGGGTGACCGTAGATGGCTCAGCATCTCCTTCCTTCTGATTGTCACCCTCTTCTTCTTTTTGCTCTTCTTCCTTGGCATGGTCTGCTTCTGGGTTCACCACCTTATTGTCCACTCTCTTCCCCGACCTCAGAGTGACAATCGCCTGAACATGCTCTTGATTTGAAGAATTTCCAATGCTGCATACTTTAGGTTTGTTCACTGCTTGGCTAGGGAGCTTTCCCTTGTCCCTCTCACCAAGGTGATTTGCCAACTGTCCCATCTGTATCTCCAACTTCGAGATCGCCTGGGTGTTCACCATGGTGGAGTGCCTCACATCACTAATTGACTGACCAGTTATTTTCATGAATTCTCTCATGGCCTCTTCCAGTGACTGTGTTGATGAAGCTGAGGCTTGAGTGGGGGCTTGATAAGATAATGATGACGCTGGCAAAGCCGAGCGTCCTTGATTTTGATAAGGAGAAGAAAAACCTGGGGGATAATGTGGTGCTCCCCCTTGATTTGTGGTGGGTTGATTCTGCTTCCAAGAGAAATTAGGGTGATTCCTCCACCTTGGATTATATGTCTCAGAATATGGCCCACTGGACGACTTTTGATAGTTGTTGAAAGCGTTCACTTGTTCCATCTCGAAAACTATCATCGATGGACAATTTATGCTTGGTGCATGGACTCTATAGACGAACAACTTTCAACAGGGAATGTGTTTGCAGCATTGATAGGCTTTCCTACACTCAGCGCGTCCAATCTCTTCACAATGGCATCCATCCTTTGAGTCAACTCTTGTTCGCCTTTTAGCTCCAGGATGCCTCCTCTCTTGGGGTTTCGGGCAGATTTATCTCGACAGCTGGTGAAATCCCAGTCTTGTGAGTTGGCAGCAATTTTCTCCAAAGCTTTGTAGGCCAAATCTCCCGTCAAGTTCAGAAATGCCCCTCCATTCATCAGTTCAATCATACTACGGTTGGGCTGACAGCCCTTGGTAGAAGAATTGTACTAGACGCCATTTCTCATATCCGTGAGGTGGACACTTCATCAACAGATCCTTGAATCTTGCCCAACATTCTGAGAATTTCTCATCCTCATCATGAGTAAAGGAACTGATCTCCTTTCTTGCCTCATTTACTCTGGACATAGGGAAAAATCTATGGTAGAACTGCTTCAACAGTTCTTCCTAGGACGTAATAGAGCCAGGTGCCAAGGAATCCAACCACTCAGTGGCTTTGTCATGAAGGGAGAAAGGAAAAAGTCTAAGATTGACAGATTCCTTGGAGAAATTTTGGAATTTGGTTGTGGTAGTTATACTTCTAAATTTCTTAACATGGGAATAAGGGTTTTCATGGTCTAAGCCGTAGAAGCATGATAACATTTGAATCACGTGTGGCTTTAGATCATAATGAGTTGCGTTAGTTGGTGGTAACACTATGCACGAATGGGAACTGACCGCAGTAGGTGCGAACAATTCCCGAAGTGACATAGTGAAATCCAACTCGTACGCTCGTCAATTCTCCTCGTTCCCACCTCTCGCATCTTGGTACTCCTCGTGCTCCTCTTCATTCCTTGGATTTTGCTCGTGCTCCTCCATTCTTGGATTCCTTTGATTATCCCCTCTCACCAGCTCAAGCTCTCATGTTTCTTTCTAAGTCGGGATCTAATGGTGTTAATTCTAAGTTCAAGGATCGACCATACATAAACTAACAAAATTTAATAAAACACTAAGGAAAAAAACAGCAAGCTAAACAAGCAAAATGCATGGAAAAAACAATAAAACAAGGAATAAAACAGCAA
Source organism: Carpinus viminea (assembly GCA_013348765.1). Classification (NCBI taxonomy): domain Eukaryota; kingdom Viridiplantae; phylum Streptophyta; class Magnoliopsida; order Fagales; family Betulaceae; genus Carpinus; species Carpinus viminea. The sequence continues at coordinate 16,511,317 of CP054674.1, forward strand.
ATAAAGAACAACTAAACTAATCTAGAAGAGTATAAACACTATTTGCAATTAAACTATGGAAATAGCAACCTATATGCACTAAAATTAATTAAAACACTAAACAAATTTCTAAACAAATATGAACACAGGCAGAATTAACAAAAACAGCAAAGAATTGACAACCTAATTAAAACAAATAAAAACTATCATGGCAAAATTAAACTAACAATTAACTATAAATCAACTTAACTACTAAACTAAGCAATTAAAATAATTAATCAATTAAAAATTAAATTAATCTAAACATAAACACGAACAGCAGATAACATGCTAAAAATAGGCAGACAGATCAAAAACAACTAAGTTAACAATTTAATTAAAACTACTAAAAACAGGAAAATACATACTACCTCTGCGGTATGCCGATGCAGAAGCGGAGGTGCGCCGGCGCAGGATGTACGCTCGCTTGCAGTACAAATAATATGGCGTGCTTTGAAAGTGCGTTCTAATGCAACACAGGTGTGTTTGAACGTAGCACTACACTACATTCTGTTAGGGGCTTGTGCTCACACGCAGACGCGTAACGAGCGTTCGCAGGTGCGCGAATGTTCTGGAATAGGCGGCAGTGCATTCGACCACAAGTATTGCATTCAAATGTACTGTCGGATTTTTCTAGAAACCGAATTAAACTAACAATTAAGCCAAACACTATTCTAAAAACTAACCAAAATTAAATAAAATGTAAAAATAACCTAAGAACAGAATTTAAATTGCATAAAATAAAGACTAGTAGAAAAATAAAGTCAATCTAAAAACAATATTAATTTAAAGAAAAACAATCATTCCCGGGCAACGGCGCCAAAATTTGACGTGCAAATTAAATTGCACTCGCAATGGCACAAACCGTTAGGTCGTATAGCTTTTGCGAAGTGTGGGATCGAGCCACAGAGAATGAAGTTTTTGCTAAATAAACTAATATTACTCTCAAATTAAATTTATTTTAACCTAGTTCCAACAAGAGGTCGTATCATCGAACACGTAACTTGCATTAATTAAAAACTATTCTAAAAAAATGTAAAGGAATGGAAAAAGACTACTAAGGTTAAAGACTAGCCTCACCCCATATGAAAAGTTAGCTTTACACATTAAACACTAATTTTCTGTCTTAACTCACTCTATTGTCGTTATTGACATAAGTCAAACCAAATAATGTGTTTACCGTTAAGGAGCTACAATGAGTATTGATTATTGATAAAATCATCCACTGTATTCTTGGATCACAGTGGATATTTAATCAATAATCAATCACTCGTTGTGCACCCGGCTTGGAACACAACATAGGATGACTATCAATGTATCAAAAAAAACGACAACCATTCAACTTTTTGTCACAGAAATAAAATGAACAAGTACGGAAAATTAAATGATGGAAAATAAATGCATTTAATGTAAAAGCATGAAATAAACTAAGGGTGAGGCTTCATCTTCAACCTTTTAGCCACCCATGGAACAATAAAGCAAATAAAGAGTAAAAGAATGCATTAAATTAACTTCAAAGTAAATGATTACAGTTAAAAAGGGCAGAGCATGGCCTACAATGGCAAAATGCTCTCTAAAAATCGCCTAAAAAGAAAAAGTCTTGACCAAATGAGCTAAGGGACCTATTTATAGACTGACAGGTCACGGGTCTGCATTTGAACGCAGGTAGTGCGTTCGAATGCACTGATGTTTATGCATTCGAACGTGCACTCCATGTTCGACCGTAGATAACTGCCACGGCACAAGCTAGAAGCGATGGACTCCTAGGGCCAGCTAGGGCAAACGCGTGTGACGCGGGCTGACTGGGCCTGCGTTCGACCGTGAGTGCTACGTTCGACCGTGAGTGCGTTCAAACGCACCAAGTGCGGTCGAACGCACTAGGCAGGGATCCATTTCTTCACTTGGTGCATTTTGCTCATTTGTGGCCATGTTTTGTTGTAAGACCTGCACATCACAAAACACTAAAAACACTAAAAATAATTAGGTATTAACAGTGCTAAAGGCTTAACAAACATAAATAAGGGGGTGTAAATAAGCACTTAACAGCACTTATCAATACCCCACACCACTACCACAACATCAAAACTCAGCCATTATGTTCACAAATCCGGCTTCCAATCAAACCATCATTGCCTAGCCGCAGATCCATCGATCCTAGCCTCAGATCCAGAAAGTGTCGGATGCAGCATTTCAAATGCACCGCCAACTACCATGCCGATTGTCAACCTACCACCAAGCCATGGAGTGCACAACACCAAATTTCCACACACCTAAATTTTGTTTCTGAGTATCGTGGTGTGAAAGCAAAGAATGAAGGAGTTTTTGATTGGCTCATTAGAAAGAAAAGAAAAAAAAAATGAGTCAATATTTCTACGACCTTGAGGACAAGGTCGATTCAAAGAGGGATGCAATGTTACATGTAGTCATTGTTAGGTAATGAGTCTGTTAAGAAGTATTACCTATTAGGTTATTTATTTTATTAATGTTTTTTTAGTTGTTTTATTATTTAATATTGTTGACTGTGAAAGATTCTTAGGTTATGTTTATCTCTTTTATCTTTGGGTAGGATTAGATTTATATGTTTTATCTTTTGATTAAAATAGAAGTCCTATCTCATGTGAGACTCTATTTTCTGTTGTCTTTAAATATTGCATTATTTATTAATAAAGATCAGTCAAGAATTTATTCAAACTTTATGTTTGTAGAGTCACGAGCTCCTTTGATTGCTCAACCAAGGAGGTTTAGGATTCCTCGAAAATCCTATTAGGCGGTCTAGGATTCCTCGAAAATCCTACCATATCAATCTTTTTTATTTAGTTTTCAACACGTTATGTAAGCACGTAACAAAGTGGTATCAGAACCAGATTTCCATAATCCACCGCTTCAAGTTATGGAGGATTGCCTAGATCAAAGTGTTGGTGATCTAGTGCATGAGCTCCAAAGAACAGTGAAAAACATCATAATAAAAATGGAATTGCGTAAACTCCAAAGAATGGTGGAAGAATGTTGAAGAAAAATGGGTGAGTCATCTGGCAGATTTGAGAGCACTTCAACGGAAATAAAAGTGAAATCCAGTGTGAGCAGCAACAAACAATGTTAGCACCGCATTTCGTGCAATAGTCGCATACCCCACACCACTTCCACAACGTCAAAACTCAGCCATTATGTTCAGAAATCCGGCATCCAATCAAACCATCATTGCCTAGCCGCAAATCCATCGATCCTAGCCTCAGATCCAGAAAGTGCCGGATGCAGCATTTCAAATGCGCCGCCAACTACCATGCTGATTGTCAACCTACCGCCAAGCCATGGAGTGCACAACACCAAATTTCCCAACGTAAATTTTGTTTCTGAGTATCGTGGTGTGAAAGCAAAGAATGAAGGAGTTTTCGATTGGCTCATTAGAAAGAAAAAAAAAAAAAAAAGAGTCAATATTTCTATGACCTTGAGGACAAGGTCGATTCAAAGAGGGATGCAATGTTACATGCAGTCATTGTTAGGTAATAAGTCTGTTAAGAACTATTATCTATTAGGTTATTTATTTTATGGGGAAATTACATTTTACCCCCCCGAAGTATCTACCGATTTCCACTTTTGCCTCAAAGTTTAAAAAGTGACACTTAAACCCCCCCCAAAAGTTTCAAATTGTGGCAATTTAACCCATTTGGCCTTATTATTCCCAAAATGCCCCCATCACATGTTTTCTTAAAAAACAAAAAAAAAAATCCTAAAAATAAGAAAAAGCCAAAAAAAAATATATAAATATATCTGGGGTGGCCAAACCACCCCATAGGTGGGCCACCACCTGCTTGGATTTTTTTTTTAAAAAAAAATGTGATGAGGGCATTTTGGGAATAAAAGGTCAAATTGGTTAAATTGCCACAATTTGAAATTGGGGTTTAAATGTCACTTTTTAAATTTTGAGGCAAAAGTGAAATGAGTGGATACTTGTTAAAAATTCCCTTATTATTAATGTTTTTTTAGTTGTTTTATTATTTAATATTGTTGACTGTGAAAGACTCTTAGGTTATGTTTATCTCTTTTATCTTTGGGTAGGATTAGATTTATATGTTTTATCTTTTGATTCAAATAGAAGTCCTATCTCATGTGAGACTCTATTTTCTATTGTCTTTAAATATTGCATTATTTATTAATAAAGATCAATCAAGAATTTATTCAAACTTTATGTTTGTAGAGTCACGAGCTCCTCTGATTGCTCAACCAAGGAGGTTTAGGAACTTTGTTACGTGCTTACGTAACGTGTTGAAAACTAAATAAAAAAGATTGGTAAGGTAGGATTTTCAAGGAATCCTAGACCTCCTAATAGGATTTTCGAGGAATCCTAAACCTCCTTGGTTGAGCAATCAGAGGATCTTGTGACTCTACAAACATAAAGTTTGAATAAATTCTTGAATGATCTTTATTAATAAATAATGCAATATTTAAAGACAATAGAAAATAGAGTCTCACATGAGATATGACTTCTATTTGAATGAAAAGATAAAACATATAAATCTAATCCTATCCAAAGATAAAAGAGATAAACATAACCTAAGAGTCTTTCACAGTCAACAATATTAAAATAATAAAACAACTAAAAAAACATTAATAAAATAAATAACCTAATAGATAATAAATTACACTAGTTGCCCTTCCGCCTTTTTTAAGAAAAAAAAAAAAAAGTCCACTAAAAGCATTTCCAATGAAAGAGCTAATTTTTCTTATGTAAAATAGCTTTTCAAAACTTAATTTATCTAGTTTAGCTAATAACTTTTTAAGGGCCTCCTATATCCAATTAGTTATATTTTTATTTATATCATTTAATTTTTAATTTTTTTAGTTTTTATAATGATTGTATTTTTCTTAAATATCTTATTTTTCAACTTTTGAGAAAAAAATGATGTGGAGAGAGAAATAATAGGAAAAATTTTGGAAAAAATGAGATGTGAAAGAGTAGTAGAAGAAAATTTTGAAAAAAAGAGAAAACATGTAAGAAAAACAAAAAAAAAAAAAAACGTGAGAAGAAAATTTAGGAAAATAGCTCTTTGAATAGTGTTGCGACATGTAGTTTTTTTTTTTTTTAGCTCATTTAATAAAATATCTATTTTACATTTTTTTTAGCTTCTCCAATGTAGAGGGTATTTTATCAATTTAAAGAACTATTTTAGATAAAAGTGTCATTTAGCTCCTCCATTGTGAATGCTCTAATGGCTTTTTTTTTTTTTTTTAATTGTGAGTGGATAAATTAGTGGATAAAGTATCGTTAATGTCTAATAATGGGTATAATTCTTTGTAGATTAGTAGTTGTCGTCTATTTGTTGTCTTACTCTAATACTCTGTATCACATTGAAAAATTATGAAAAATAAAAAAATTGTGCTTTATAAGGGATTATCTTTCTTTTATTCTATACTAACTTTTGAGTAGGCACACACTAATGATGTCATCCAGTGGTGTTGGTGACAATGGGAATATGGGCAGCAGTTATTAGTTGTTAGACTTGAATTCTATTTATAGGGCTCAGCACAAGAGAACGGGAAAGAGGATTGATGTCTAGAGAGTTATGTTGTTTTAGGAGGGTAGCTATTTGACGAAATGCCGGAAAGAAACCTTCAAAAAATTTATAATCGCCACACAATGCTCAGGGCTACCAAATGCTTTACTTATAATAGTATCTTCATTCAACGTTTACAACTGCTAACCAATATAAGCAGAAACCTCCCCTATGTCAATTGCCGATGCATGAATAAATGTTCAGGTCTTTTGCACTAGCCCTTCGAAAGCAGGATTCACCAAAATAATTAAGAATGTACCACTTTTTTTTAGAAAAAATAAGCAATCCACAAATAACATTTAAAGCGTAAGGTATTCTTCCTACATATGAAGTATACAAAAGAAAACACCTAACTAAAAGTAACAAAAAGAACAAGAAAATCACTATAATTAATTGTCAAAGGAGACACATAAGCAACCGTCCACACATACAAAATTATGTGGCTTTTCTTTTGTTTTTTGTTTGAAGTAGCTAACATGTAGAGACACTTAAAGCGCGTCATGTTAGCCGATGTGAAATGAGTTTGATAGATGAGTGTGAAGACTAGCATTATTAAGGAAAAAAAACTTCTTTCTAAGTGAAGGAGCCTAATTTTGGCATATGAGTATTTTTGGAGCTATTTGAGAAACTAATACGGCCAACCACAAGCTATTTTGGCATGACAACTATAAACTATATATTGTTTCTGTCCTTCCGTTGATAAGTGGTATGTTTTGCAGTTGTATTGTGTAATTATTTTATGCAACTCTCTTAATACTAAAACCAAATGGTTGTTTCTCAACAACTCTAATCGCAGATATTCATTAGATGCTTCCCTATTTCAATAAGTAGAAAGATGAACCATCATATGTTCAATCTTTACAAAGAAATGACATGTTCCAGAAAAAACAAACAAAAAGCAGTATCAACCATCAGATGGAAGTAGAAAAAGATGAAGAGGCATGCTTTCCAAGTGTAGTGCATAATTTCTTGACCTATGTGAAACACTGAAAATTTTAACTGTTAAAACATTAAGTAAGCAATCTGAATGGAGAACTTATAGTAAACCAACTAATTTTGGACCAGAAAATTGGCATTTTGTATGGGATTTATAAAGCGGTAAGCAAAATGGAAAATACAGTTTTTACTTTCATTGTGAAACTTCATACAAATAATGATATTGAAATAGAAATTCTAACAGTGTTCATAATCCTACATCAAGCACAAGTATTTGCATTTCTTTGTGCGCTAACTACCACCAGAAGAATTCCCCTGTCGCTAGGAACTCAGTCTGCTCCATTCAGTAGAACAAGGCTCTCCACATAAGTATCCAAATAAATATCATGTAGGCCACAAATGGGAAGTTCCAAATATCCTCGGCTACTAGGTCCAATAGAAAACAACCTTGCAGCCTTGTTAACTAGAACTTCACCACTCTTTGTAAAGCCTATCACCCTGCGAAATCCCCCAATGTCCATATCAAACAACTTTGCCCAAGATTCTGCTATTCCATACTCTTTCATCACCCATATGGCTTGAGACGCCTTGTTGCCAAATTCGTTACAAGGGACAAGCGCAAGCAACCCATCAACTACGGTCACAGCAACGTTCAAGCTGGTGACACCTTGTAAACTCTCAGGCATAGCCAATTCACCAAAGGTCTCATCCTTCATATTAAAGGACACAATCACATTGCGAAAGGTGCCCTGGTCCCGTAGAGTGTGTGCGGGCCAGTGGACTGCTCCACTCACAAAAACTGATGACGACGACATCTTCATGATGTAGGGGGGACCGGGGGCCATAATAGAGCGCCATATGCCGGTTCGAAGCGTATAAATCTCAACCAGAGGTGGAACATTGTTGAAAGCAATATGATCAGTGCCTCGGAGATACACAAGCCTCACCAATTTGTAATCATCGGTCATGGGCTCATACCCAAAGCCAATAGAATGGTTTAATGAATCGTGAAATCCAATATTAGGCTCCGGAAGGGATATGCCTTTTTGAATAGAAGGGTTCCAGAGAACACATAACTCATTTTCGTTATTGAAAACCCTATTGGCAAGACAAAGTAGGCCGTTAGATGAACCAACTAAATGCAAGACATACTCGATTCTCGGCTGTATACCACGCAATTCTATGCGATCTGATGGATATGCAAAGAAATCCCCTTTCTGCTCTATTTCTTGATTGAGATACAGCAGGAGGGTGAGTATGATGCCTGAATAGTTGTCGTAATGGCTGAGGAAAAGGCAGGGTGGATGTTGGGCGTTGGAAAGAGAGCGATTAAGGTGGGTGGAGATGAAGTGGGGGGTGGAGATTAGAGAGCACCATGCCTTTGAAACGCACCTCAATCTCAGGAGGGACTTCACCGGCAGTCGTGAGAGGATGTCGGTGATAACCTCGCGTGGGAGACAGTCTGACATCGTGAGGCAATGGAGGAGAGCGGCACTCGCAGAGCTCAAGAGAGGGAAGTAAAGTCTGGGCAAATTGTAGCGAGTGACCTCCTAACAAGGAAAACAAATCAGTCGTTGAAGGAAAAAGTTTTTTTTTAGTCTCTTCTTTCTCTCCCTCACCCACGATTTCTTTTTACTGAAATTTTCCTCTTTCTCTTAAACTCACTCTGCCGCTCAGCCCATTTCTTTTCACTCTAATATTTTCATCCAAAAATCACCACCAGATTGCCCAACTATACTCATCACAACCCAACCTTCCTCGTATTAAAAATCAAAACCCAAACAAAATTTGGAAGAAAAACCACCCAATTGATCAAAATTGAGAAAATCCCCCAAAAATTCTCATTCTTCCATTAGGTTAAAACCCCGAAAATTCCAAACCAAATCTCATCAACCCAAAATCTTCTCACACCTATTTTCGTTCTTTAAGAAAACATAAGGAGAAGCAAATCAAAACTAATGCCGGCGAAAAGAAGCTCACCTAGCTGATCCACCTCTTCGTCCTCTGTCTCTCTATCAGTCTGCAATGGACGAAGGCTGTGTGTCTGTTTTGTGTGTACGGATGAAGGTTTCTTTATACCCGCACCGATCGCTAACCGTTTTTCGAAGCGGACAGCGATTATAGAATTTTTAAAGATAACTAACTATTTTTAAAAATATATAAATATATAAAAAATATATAGAAATGATCAATAATAATATTTTTTTTTTCTTATGGCTACTTTGTTTGTGATGATGTTAGTTGAAAGAGATTTTTTTGATTGACTGAATTTTTATGAAAATGCTAAATGTGAGTTCAAGAAAATTTTTGTGTTTTATTTCTATGACGTGTATAAAATTTCAAATGAAGTAATGATTTTGTTGTAATTTTATTTGTATTATATGTTGTGTAAAAGGTAACCAATAAACATTTTGGTATATAACAATTTTTAATGCTAAAATGGCTATGAAAAAAAAAAAAAGTCTAAAGTGAGCCTAAAACCAACCCGAAAATAATCCCAACAAAAAAGCCCAATAAAACGGTTAGTAAAAAAAATGATTAGTAGGATGCAGTTAATTGCTAACTGTGCTAACTGGGCAGTTAACCGCCTAGCGATTAATGAAGGCAGTTAATAAAATGGGGATTGCTAGGGGTTCTCCCCATAGTGTTCTCCTGCGTTCTCCTAATCTTACGTAAAGCATGATTTAAGAAAAAATAAAATTGTAATATCTTTTTTGGCTAACAGATTAATTTTTATGAGTTAATAGTTAGGTTCTAATGCTTTAAAACTTGTTTTCGGATTAAAAACTAAAACCTATGGGTGGAAGGTTAACCCTTTATGGATGATATCACTCAAAATGGATTTGATCATCCTAAATTTGATGCTAATACCTCAATTTTAGTGCTAATGTCTCACAAATTTGGTGCTAATGCCTTAAATTTGGTTCTAATGCCTAAAAAAATTGGTGATGGAGGCTACTACAATTTTATTTTTTCTTAAATCATGTTTTACGTAAGACGGGGAGAACACCAGGAGAACCTACGGGGAGAACCCCTAGCATTTTCCTAATAAAATTTACTAACCGTTTAGACGGTTACAATTAGCGGTTTTAGTCATTAACCACTAATCGCAACCGCATTTTCACCCTATTTATGTGTTTGTGCGAAAGATAACAAAGAAGTGGCTCTATAATTACACAGTCTACACAGGTATGGCGGTGGGGGTTTGGTTGTTTAGCGTCGTGAGAGGAATTTAAATAGTAAAAATATAAAAAAGCTCTCCAAACTCATGGCCATTTTTTAAAGGAGTCTCACATGTTCAAAAGGTGTTAAAATAGTCTATTATACTATTAAAGTGTGTCTAAAAAGTCACATATTTTTTTATATTCCAATAATATCCTTATTCTTTTAAAAATTAAAATAAAAAATTAATAAGATTAAAAAAATTTTAAAAAGAAAAATAAAGGGAAAGGGGCAGCTTTCCATTTTTTTAGTTTAATATATATATATATATATATATATATATATTAAGAATGACATGTGTTGCCATTTTTATTGGCATTGACATCACATTTTTTAATGGAATTTGACTCTAAAGACTAAATTGTTTTTTTAGAATATCCAAGGAACCTTTGATTTTACTTTCATATAACATGAAGTGATTTATAATTTAGGCTAATTACAGTGACTAATTATTTAATTATTCTTATTTTATTTTATTCGCCTAACATTTTTTTCTTTTTAAAATATTATTTAGTTTTATATTTTAATTTTTAAAATAATAAGGGTATTATAGGAATATAAAAAAATAAGTGGCATTTTTGATACATTTTAGTGGTTTGATGGGTTACTTTAATACCTTTTGAACAATGTGGGATTCTATTGCAAACAACTATTAATATGGAGGGCTTTTTTATATTTTTCCCTATATATGTGCTATTTCAAAATAATAATAATAAAAATCAGTCGATGTGATTTATTTGATTTACAATTAGCTCTTTATGGTATCAAAATAAGCTTAGAGGCTTGCCAAAAAAACAATTTAATCCCTATAAGTTACGGTCAAATTCTATCAACTAATTTAATAGATTTCGTTAGTATAATAACACTTACTTAAATAGAACAAGTATCACAATTTTATTGGTTCTAATGTTTCACGCTATCAAAATCTGTTAAGTTAGTTGACAGAATTTGAATGTAGATTTTTTATTTATTTATTTTATTATTATTATTATTATTTTGTATACCTCAAGAACTTCTTAGCTTATTTTGATACCACATAGAGCTAATTGCAATTCAAGTAAACCATATAGACGGACTTTACATTTTTTCCTATTTTAAATTCACAATTAATAAAAGGGTTAAATGCCTTTCTAGTACGTGTGCTTTGAGCTAAAATCAAATAGCCACCTTGGTTTTAAAAAATATCACAAATGGTACCTGTGGTTATCAAATAAACCCACTTGGTATACATAGGATTAGTTAGTTTTTTAACGAATGCCACGTCCTGCACGTGGCGTGGTACCTGTGGTTTCAAGGCACCACGTGGCGTGGTATCTGAGTTTTTGGATGCCATGTCAAATTAAATAATATTAAAATTATGTAAAAAAAAAAAATTAAAAGAACTTGTGTACTTCCTAAAAAAGAAAAGAAAATCCATCGTCCTCTCCATTCTCCTCTCCCCAACCACTTAGGTTTTTGTATACCCAAATCTATTTTTGCAAATGAACCTTATCAAAACAAATTGTAAAAACAGTGGGAAACAGACTTACCTCAGATGAAGGGTAATGGGGGAAAATATTTTCTCTAAGGAAGGGTGACGTGGTATTTGGGTCTGAGACGAGGGCTTTCATAAAGTTTCGATTGAAGAGGATTTCCTTTATGCTCCATAGTTCAAAGTCGATGATGCTTCGGACGTACCCTTAGCCTTCAAATAAGAACTCCTACTTGCATTTGGAGAAAAGGCTTTTGTCCGTCGAGACAATCCGGTAATTGGACGAGCATTGCCGATGGAACCTTGTTTAGGAAGATCTTCCTCAGAATTGCTAGGGTCTGCAACAAAGTTTGTAATTGGGACCCTTGGGCATGAATTTTTATTTTATTTAGTGTTTTGCTTTGATTACACATTGTGAGTTCCTTTGAATCATCATTGAGGGAGGGATGACAAAGATGGTATTTGGGTTTGCAAAAACCTAAGTGGTTGGGGGAGAAGAGAATGGAGAGGAAGATGGATATATATATTTTTTTTTAGGAAATACACAGGTTCTTTTAATGTTTTTTTACATAATTTTAATATTATTTAATTTGATGTGGCTTCAAAAACTCAGGTACCACACCACATGGCGTCTTGAAACCACAGGTACTACGCCATGTGTAAAGGTGACGTGACACTCCGTTAAAAAAACTAAAGGAATCTTGACAGAAGTACCAAATGGGTTTATTTGATAACCACAAGTACTATTTGTGATATTTTTGAAAATCGAGGTAGCTATTTGATTTTGGCTCAAAGCACAGGTACTAAAAATGCATTTAACCCTTAATAAAAAATTCATGGTTTGAGAGGGCATCCTTTGTACATGATGCTATTGCAACACCTAATGTGCGCAATCATAGTTTAAAATCATGTGCTTTCAAATAACTAGCCCTAAAAGTGCCATGTAAAAGCATGGGTTTTTTTTTTTTTTTCCACGTTTTCAAAACGTTACTTTCTTCAATCTCAATCCTAAACGTACCTAAAGAATTGATGATAAAGAAATTGTTGTTTTGCCAGTGAGAGAGAATGGTGCTAGGATAGAGATGGATGGTGACAAACAATAAAATAATGATATAGTGTGTTACATTACATGGCAACTTCAGTAAATATCAAGAAGTTTCTATTTACTGTAACATAAATTTTATTTTTGTTGGTGTGAAAGCTAATTTGCCGGAAAAGGAAAATACTCATATTAGCAATATTTAGATAATATGAGCCATTTAAGCAGTCTAATGAAAAATACTCATAATTTGTAAGTGAAGTATGAACTTATTATATTCAAAATCATAGCTTAGACATTTTTAATAGTTTCTATCTTTTCAATGAGGCTCACTTTATCTCGCAAAATTTCTTAAACTCGCAATCATTATTTTGAAATTAAACGGTTGAAATCTAACTATATTTTTACAATGCTACAAAATTTCAATTTATCTTTCCTTGGGCAACAAGGAAGTATTAACGCGGTAAATTTTTCAAATTTTTCTTACTCAATTGTTTGGTGACAATACATGATGAATGATCAATTTTTTTTAACGGAAATAGAAACTAAAATACCAGATTACATCCCCTTTTAACCCATTAACCCATGAACCACCCCTCCCTTCCAGCCAAGCCGCCACCGGAATCTAGAGGCATTGCCGGAATAAAGTTCAATACTAGCTTCGCAAGGAATTAAACCAAACATTCACATATATATGAGGGCAATAGCAGATGAATTACATCACAGGAATCAAATTCTGCATAACAAATTATCTAATCCTTGGAAATTCAGATCTGAGAAATTAAACAATATAATAGTATATCTAAAGAAATGGAAAATGAATAGGGAAACTTCACTTACCCCCCTGAATTTTGGCTACTTTTGCAAATACCCTCTCAACGTTCAAAACCTCTCACTTAGGTGTAGCAAAGTTTGGTTTTCTCTCACTTTGCCCATTCCGTACAGAAACACATCATTAATTGACTATTTTACCTTGACTCCAAAACTAAAACTGCGTTGTTTTGGGAATAGTGTAGTTTTGGAGTCAAGGATGAAATTGGTATTGCCAAGAAAAAGTGAGAGAAAACCAAAGTTTGATACACCTAAGTGAGAGTTTTTGAACATTGAGGGTGTCTGCAAAAACCGTGAAAGTTTAAGGGGGTAAGTGAAGTTTCAAAAAAAAAAAAAAAAATTTTGCATATTCTTTTTGTCCTTTTGTGTTTTTTTTCTTTATTAATTTCTTTTTCTTTTTCCGTATTTTTTTTATTCTATTGTCATAAAAAAAAAAAAGGTTATTGTTTTACGTGGGATATTTGCATGCTAAAGAGTGAAGGTAAAGCATGAATTTTTTGTTCGTCTGTTTGGTGATTTTAATATTTCCCCTAGTTGTAGGACACCAGCTCTTACCAACTAGCCTCAAAATTTGCACCCACATGAATCATGTTTATGCTGCTCCAACCCTTATCATAGTTTAGGTAATCCCATCATGGGGACAATTTTCTAATTTTTCATATGGGCAGATGAACACCAACTTCTCTAGGGGTTTGAATCACATTCTAACTCTTACGCCCCAAACCAAAATAACCATTCTAATTTCTTGTGGTATGCTCATGCCATAGGAAATTATGCTCTCCAATCTAATGAATTGCACCATCATGAATATCTGCAATTAAATAACCACTCTTCCGCGCCTTCATCGTACAATCCTCCTCCTCAAGAGTCATTAGTGCAACATTTTCCAACTGCTTATATCGATGACTTAGAGAGGAGAGGGTGAACTAACTCATGGCAGCTAGGCGTGCCCATACCCAGCCTTCTCACACTCACGCACCTCATCAGTCATGTTCATATTGTTATCATCCTTTTCACCGGATAGATGATTGCCCATTCATTAATCATTACATGATTGAAGCTAACAAGTCTGCACATGAGCATGCCCAAGCCGCCACCATACTTGTTAGTGAGGAAAAAGCTGTTAACAAGATGGAAGAAAAGGATGAGCAAATTGAGCCCTCGCCAATTCCAAATTTATCCAATGACAAGGAAGTGAGTATTGAAGCTCATTCCTTCGTCATAATCCCTCTCGAGACACAACATAAACCACAAGCTTTATCTTTTCAATGTCTCGAAGAGCCATCTTATGTAGAGATCTTCAAGGAATCATGCACACAAAGGTGCAAATCTAGGAATAGGATTCCCAAGAAAATCCTTCTGAGCAACAAGGTTAGCTACATTAGATGGTGAAACATCCTTCCAGAGGGATATCAAATTTTAAAGAAAAAATGGTGGAAGGGATTTGTTAGACACTCAAATGATCGAGGAAAGCATTGTAAAATTTCTTCCCCATTTTAATTTCTACACATTTTCTTTCTTTCCTTTCTTGTCATGTTATTTTTGTTTCTAACAACAATTGACCTTTTGATATTTGTGCTTGTGAGAAATATTGCTGTTAGTTGTTGTAACACCCCCAAAATTAGCCTCGCTAATCCAATGGAGTCACTAGCAATTTGCCCATTTAAGCCAACTTGTGACCAAACGGGAAATCACCCTTATAAAAACGTCAGAGTAAATGCTAGGGAAGGTGAATAAATCTAAGTTACTATGATTCATCAAGTAAGAACATATAGCTACTAAATAGTAAAGACAAACCTATAATTATAAGTAAAGCATAACCAATCAAGTAGTAGCATTTCTTGCCACTTCCATAGTAGTAAACCAAGTTACCTAAAGAATAATAACTGTGTAAGTCTAACGACTTAGTAAGTAAACCTCATACTTTGGTATGACATGAGCCCAATTAAAGGAAGGAAATGTGCAATTTGAGTAATAACCAAAGGAGGGCATTACCTCCGTTAATACACCATTTGATAAGTTTTAGGGTTTTCAAAGCTTATGGTGTAGAATCGGCGGTAACTATCTAAATGTTTTAATGCAGGAAAAGGCTAATGCATTACAAGTCATAACTCCCATATATGGTCTACCCGAGATATTACCCATTCTCAGTAAGGTTGGTGTTGTCCCAAGGGACCTATAATACAATGACAGTGCCCCAACCATTGCACAATATACCGTATGTAACATTAGTGGCACGATCGAGTCTGACCTCGAGTGACACGATCAAGTCTGACCTCGAGTGGCCCACACCAACTAATGACGTTGTCCTATAGTGACCGAACCATTGGGAATGGTTGCATCATGGTCACGAAACCAATAGATCCAAAGCCCCGTATAACACACACACTGACCATAATATGCAGTCTATATAGTAAGCCCATGGCCGTTCATACCACACGTACCGGCGTACCATGTCTTAAGATGTATCTTAACAGTTAATTAATAACGTAGTTACCAAGTAATTACAGAAAGTAGGCATGCTCATATCATACTCGTAGTCAGTCAACTGACATATCCAAGGTTTTACATAAAAATGGTGTAAATGTCCACTTACTTTGCATATTCAAGCAAATCCTCCAACGAAGCTAAGTCTTGCCATAATAGATACAAGACACCGTCATTCTTGGCCCTATCTGTGACGCCCCGCCCGATGGGAATATCAATTAACTAGTAATTGACCCCACGGCATGCCATCCCAGCCATGTCCCTTCGAGACACGACCTCTAAGAAATCACTTTCCTCGTTGTAACGAGAAAACTGTAGCGGAAGACTTTACTAAGACTATAGGATTAAGAGACAATAATAGAAACATCACACAACAATACCAGAGATAAAGTACTACATCCATAATATGATAGATAATCATCAAATGTATTAGTCATTAGACTATTAACAGGAAAATAGATACATCCCCAAATTAAGATACAACAACATTGTTAACAAAAGATCAACAGATTAAAGCCTAGACTTAAGCTTCAACAGAGCTAGTGAAATCAGAATTTCCATCATGTCTGCACGAGCTGATCCTCCATCCTCCCACATCGTCCTAAGCCAAACGGGATCCATATCCTCAAAGATTACCCGTATCAGGTCTTGAGCAATCACCCAAGTAGTTGATGTGGTAATTTCGTGACCAAAATTTATCAATAATAAAATTAAACCACTCGCAATAGAACGAATCCTGTAGGATAGGGCTATATTGAGGGTGTCGAACCTCAAGGACTGTAGGGGTTTCGTTACTAAATTCGAAAGACTAAATTTAACCTAATTAATTAAAAGAGATTTGTTTTGTTTTTGTTTTCTAAAAGTAAATGCATAAAATAAAAGATAATTAAAATATGAGAGAGTGTAAGGTATTGACTTCACCTCTATCCGCACAACAATGGTTAATCAGATTCAATTCCAGAAATTCATTCTATGCATGTTATAATTAAACAAGAAACTACTTTATTAAAGAGTAAGGATAATCTATCTTTGGTTGGCACGGATCGTCCACCTAACCACTAAGATGCGGCACGACCCGTCTTTCCTAGATATAAACTATAAAACCCTTTAATAAGTTTCATACAATTAATGGAATAGCATAACCCATCTTGGTTGCTTACGGATCGTCTACCTAAATTACACTAAACTAGGGTGTAGTACGACCCGTCTTCCCTAGGCATGACCTATCTTAATCCTATTAATCATATGCCTATTAAACCCATTATATAACCATCATCCCCATAATCACAGAAAATAAGAATGATTTGAGTTCAATAAAAGTAAAATACTTTCTAAGACAAGATAAGAATTTCACAAATATTGATTTTGGAAATTAAGAACAATTGCATTTAATAATTAAGAACAGAATTCAATTGTAGCAATTCTCAAAGTTATATAATCAACATACATAAATTGAAAGTCTAGAATTTAAATACAATCAAACCATTGTGGTTGGAAAGGGTTACATCAACACCCCACAAAGGGGTTAGCCGTTCATGACTCTGCTAAGCCTCCAAGAATATTTTCTATCTAAAACTAAGTCTCCATTCTCTTGAAGTATAGAGGCTTATTTATAGGGAGCAACCAGTCCTAGAAGCCCTAGGAATCCTAGAAAATTCGGAATTCATTCTCCTAGTTGAATTAGGAGTCAATCCATGTACAAGTAGGAAAAGGATTCGTCCAGATTTGTATCCTTCACTTGCGGGATGATTTTGGCGTAGCGAGAGTCCGATTTAGGAAAATCCTATTTCAGCATGATTTGTATAATTTTGAATTAGCTTTCCAATGACACTAGAATCACCTCAATCCAATATTTGAGCTGAAAGTTATGGCTAAAATATTGAGATGTGTTCAAAATCTGAAATTCTATCCGATCCGATTTTGACTCCAAGTGGAGAAATTCCGATTTTATCCTTTTCTTGTTATGAGTAAACTTAACCACATCATATATATCCTCTATTGTGATTGGTTAAGCTTAATCATATCTTCTAGGTCCACTCAAATTGTGCTTTAAACCCAAATTTAATGGTTTTTCTTGCATCTTTATTAAATACAAAAACACAAAAACAACACAAAATCAAACAAATAACAATGCTAAGGAATTAACAAATGAAAGTTAAGGGCTTGAATGTGCAACATTCGCGCTTATCACAAACTTACATATTGCTAGTCCCTTAGCAATACAAAACAGAAAATAAACTGAAAACATAAAAGATAAATCCATTTTGTGGGATGTACGTTGCATTTAGCATATGCAACAAGCCTTTTAAACCCTAGGAATTCCTAGAGGACGAGTGGAGTCTCGTGAGGGTTTTCCAGAAATGATACCCACAAACATTATGCACAATTCATGTTATCTAAAAATTAAAGCATCACTCAAAACCATGATTTTCATTCATTAACAAGCTTAAAAGATTAAACTCCATCTTCACAATGAATTGGAAATTAAAGTCTAATTACTTACAACAAGCAAGTTAAGGCATCACAAGTCAAAACAGTGTAAAGTGAACTAGCACAAGACTATGAAGCTTCCAAACAAATTCAATGTGCAAAGTCTCAATATTTCAAGATTCACTAGAAGTCCTATCGAATGAACGACAATGGCATACTTTTCTTTTATTTATTTATTTTATTATTAGGCTCTATAGTGTTAGTTCCTTAAGCTTTCTAATTGACCCATGTAGCGAGTGTTGAGCCAATGACTCCCAAACCAGATGGTTTTAGGGCATTAGGTGTAGAGACACCCCTAAGGACTTATTAACCAAGTCAAAAGGCTACGAAACTAAACTAGTAATGTTAACCACCTCAAAACTCTTCACCTTTTGATGTGAACGCTCAATGCTTTGAGGCAAGAGGTCCAGCATTTAGTGAACAATTCATCAATGATTATCATCATTTCATTTTTTTTTTTATAAATTTAACCACATCAAACCTCTTCATCTTTTGACGTGAGCACTCACTGCTTTGAGGCAAGAGGCCCAGTTACTCAATGAAGAGTTCATCAATGGTCAAACTTTCTTCTTCTTCTTCTTTTAATTATTATTTTTTTTTTTTTATGCCAATGTATCCACTCAATAAGTCACCCAGTGTCACCCCCAAAACATAGAAACATACACATAAACCCCATATGTCATACCCCACCAATCATGTGCTAATGTGCTTGTGTTAGAGCAGATCAAACATGTGAATTCTCAATTGCCTAAAGTAAGTAACAAACTAAAAACAACTCCAACATCAGATCATGTGTTTAAACTTTTAAGCTCACTGATGAAATCAAATCACAAATTTTTAGGTCAACCAAAGTTTTAGGACAACATGAACATGCATTTTTTTTTCTCAAAAACAAGACAAGTGTGTGTAAATGTGTCTCTCATACCCCCAAACTTGAATCATACATTGTCCCCAATGTATGTACAGAACTGAAAAATGAGGTGAAGGGTATAGGAGTACCTGAGTGAGCAGATGTGGGTATATCATACCCCCAAACTTGTATCCAAAAACACATGTCCTGAAAAAAATTTGATACTCCACCAAGAACAATCAAGTGCAACACATTGTTGTAAAAGTGATGGGGGAAAGGGGAAAAAGTGACCTAAATAAGTCACGTGTAACGATCGCCCAAGGGTGGGCGAACGTTCGCACTTGAGTGTTGGTGCGGGCGCGGGCTGGGGACGAACATGCGCCCTTGTGCACCTGGCGAGGGAGCGAACGATCGCCCCAGGAGGTGCGATCGTTCGCTTCCTCAGTAGGTTTGGCACTCTGGAGGAAAGTTCTGCGAATGATCGCCCAAGAAGGTGCGATCGTTCGCTTCCTCAGAATGCCATTCCCCACTTGAGTGAACCATGAAATTAACAAAGAATGAACAAAAATGGATAAAATACCTGGATGGAGATCATGTACCCTGGTGAAGTAAGGAGTCAAGCGCACAAGGTTTGCGCTTGATCCTATGAAGCTGACTCATCTAGTCGAAATATATGGAATCTGCCAAATCAATGGAATCCACATCCTTGATGCGCTCAGTGTTTTCAGACCCGTAAGTTTAAATTTAAAACGCCAATCTTTTCTCCTCTTAGACCACGGAGAATGGATTTTACCTATAGATAGGTAATTTTGAATTTTCGCATATTGAGGTAGATCCCTCTGAGTATTCTCAAACAGTTTCTCATCCAATAGGGAATCATGAACTGAGTAAAGTGAGGAGAATACTCAGGGAATTTTTCTACCTTGGTGGTCTCTTTGTGCTCTTCTAACAGCCTTAACGGTCTACTCTCATGGCCTCTTGGTAAGTCATAAAAACTAATGACCGGGAGAGTGTCATCTATATCTAAAAATGAAATTTTTAGATTACCTGGAATAAGGGCTCGGAGCTCATATGGCGCCTTGGGAATAAGAATTGATGCCGATGAAGCCTCAACGCTCACTTCCTTGCATTTTTCCCGAAGTAGATCTTGTGGGGCCTCAATTTGCTCCTCCTTTTTCTCCTCCTTCCTCTCTTCCACGTGGTTTTCGACCACTTCTTCACTCTTCAGTGTGGTGATTGCTTGCTTAGGATAAGTACTCTCATCTACCATGTAATGTTCATTAGGATTGGCCACCGACTGACTTTGAAGCTTTTCTTCCTCTCTATCGAGGATATCAACTATTAGTTCTGCTTGAGCCTCTAGCCTGGCAATTGATTGAGAGTGCAAATTTACTGTCTGAGCCATATCGCCTACCTTGTCGGTCAACTCGCTCACCATGTTGGTCACCTTGCCCATCATTCTATTGGACATGTCACTCATCATTTTTAGCATCCGATCTTCAAAGTTAGGATCTGACCAAGGAGGTGATTCCTCTTGATACTGCTGCTATGGAGTTTCTTGATATTGAGAGGAATATGATTGATCATTGAATCATGAATATATGATGATGGTGCAGTTCATGACCTTGTGGAGCATACTTTCCATGATCTTGAGCTTGCCAGAGAAGTTAGATCGTTGTTCTCCATGCGGGTTATAAGAATCGAATAAAATTCATTCCCGGTCTAGAGAACGGCTTGTTCATATGCTTAAAAGAATAATTAGAAAATTGTCCCTAGTAGGACAATTTTTAACATGATGATAAGGACTATTGCAATATGAACATGGTCCATGGGGTGTTGGAATGTTTCCCCAAATGAACTAAACTAATAGAAATAAAATAATAAATAAAAATAAAAATAAAAACTAAAACTAAAACTCACAAACGGCCCTTAGGTGCATTTGAATGGAGCTATAGAAGGTTCTGGCCAGAGAGCGAATGATCACCCAAGGAGGTGCGATCGTTCGCACTACCGAAGGGGGAATGAACGCAGGGTCTCAAGTTCAATCACAGCTACTTGTTGAGTGCAGAACTGAGAATGATCACACACGGGATGCGATCGATCGCAATTACAGAAGCTTGCATCTGCGGAGCTGAACGTGAACTTGAAAAGAAAATTAAAATCCAAAAATTGAAAATAAAGAAGAAAAAAAAAACAACTAAAATAAAAATTAAGCTAAACTTAATCTCAAAAATTTAATAACAAAACCGTTAAACAGTCCCGCAACGGTGCCAAAAATTGATGTGGTAATTTCGTGACCAAAATTTATCAATAATAAAATTAAACCACTCGCAATAGAACTCAGAGGATAAGGCTATATTGAGGGTGTCGAACCTCAAGGATCAGAGGGGTTTACTAAATTCAAAGACTAAATTTAACCTAATTAATTAAAAGAGATTTGTTTTGTTTTTGTTTTCTAAAAGTAAATGCATAAAATAAAAGATAATTAAAATATGAGAGAGTGTAAGGTATTGACTTCACCTCTATCCGCACAACAATGGTTAATTAGATTCAATTCCAGAAATTCATTCTATGCATGTTATAATTAAACAAGAAACTACTTTATTAAAGAGTAAGGATAATCTATCTTCGGTTGGCACGGATCGTCCACCTAACCACTAAGATGCGGCACGACCCGTCTTCCCTAGGTATAAACTATAAAACCCTTTAATAAGTTTCATACAATTAATGGAATAGCATAACCCATCTTCGGTTGGCACGATCGTCTACCTAAATTACACTAAACTAGGGTGCAGACGACCTGCCTTCTTCCTAGGCATGGCCTATCTTAATCCTATTAATCATATGCCTATTAAACCCATTATATAACCATCATCCCCATAATCACAGAAAATAAGAATGATTTGAGTTCAATAAAAGTAAAATACTTTCTAAGACAAGATAAGAATTTCACAAATATTGATTTTGGAAATTAAGAACAATTGCATTTAATAATTAAGAACAGAATTCAATTGTAGCAATTCTCAAAGTTATATAATCAACATACATAAATTGAAAGTCTAGAATTTAAATACAATCAAACCATTGTGGTTGGAAAGGGTTACATCAACACCCCACAAAGGGGTTAGCCGTTCATGACTCCGCTAAGCCTCTAAGAATATTTTCTGTCTAAAACTATGTCTCCCTTCTCTTGAAGTATAGATGCTTATTTATAGGGAGCAACCAGTCCTAGAAGCCCTAGGAATCCTAGAAAATTCGGAATTCATTCTCCTAGTCGAATTAGGAGTCAGTCCATGTACAAGTAGGAAAAGGATTCGTCCAGATTTGTCTCCTTCACTTGCGGGACGATTTTGGCGTAGCGGGAGTCCGATTTAGGAAAATCCTATTTCAGCATGATTTGTATAATTTTGAATTAGCTTTCCAATGCCGCTAGAATCACCTCAATCCAATATTTGAGCTGAAAGTTATGGCTAAAATATTGAGACGTGTTCAAAATCTGAAATTCTATCCGATCCGATTTTGACTCCAAGTGGAGAAATTCCGATTTTATCCTTTTCTTGTTATGATTAAACTTAACCACATCATACATATCCTTTATTGTGATTGGTTAAGCTTAATCATATCTTCTAGGTCCACTCAAATTGTGCTTTAAACCCAAATTTAATGGTTTTTTCTTGCATCTTTATTAAATACCTAAAAACACAAAAACAACACAAAATCAAACAAATAATAATGCTAAGGAATTAACATATGCGAGTTAAGGGGCTTGAATGTGCAACATTTGGCGCTTATCAGTAGTCTTCGACGGCAACTCTGTCTAGGATAGCTAAACCATATAATTATTCGTAATGATGGAGAAAGACATAAATAAAGGGGATAAGTCTAAGACTTAGTGATTTTTAATGCAGATAATACTCATGTCAGTTTTAGAAATGAACTCAGATGTTTAATAAACAAAAGCACTCTTATCATGACAGTTTAATTATGCGTGATATATATATAGTAATGATATATGCATAAGATGTAAACAATAATCATAGTTCAACAGTATGATCTACCCGAGATATTACCCATTCTTAGCAGGGTTGATGCTGTCCTGAGGAACCTATAATACAATGCCAATGCCATGACCATTGCATAACATACCGTACGTAATATTAGTGGCACGATTGAGTCCGACCCCAAGTGGCTCACACCAACTAATGATGTCTATCTTACAGTAACCGAACCATTGGGAATGGTTGCATCAAGGTCACGAAACCAATGGATCCACAGCCCTCACATAATGCACACATTTGACCATAAAGCTAACATGTATAGTAAGCCCATGGCCATTGCTACCGCACATACCGATGTACCATGCTATACGATGCAATTACCTTGTCTGTATTTTATATGCATGTCTTTTACAAGTCCCACTTGATTAAAAGGTTCAACACAACGTTTTTATCAAAATGACAGAGTTCATGTGCAATAAGTATAAACTATGAAAGTTGTAAAATATGCATATGTGCTCAGTACATAAAATAGATGTGCAATGCATGGAAAATAACAATGCTCATTATGTGAGTTAAAATTCACCGGATCGATAAGTGTCTCCGAAAACTCTGAAAGATCCGGGTTCTCCAAATCTGTGGAAAACCTTCTATTAATCCTAATTCTATTAAAAAACTATAAAGTAAGGAAAATAGGAGCTATGGGATGTTGGTGAAAATAGGGTTTCCCTACCATGCACTAACCATACGTGTGTATGTCCGCTGCATATTAAGCAGACGTCTGCACAACACCGCACGCTCATGTGGGTGCTCAGGAAGAACCTGTTTTTCTTTTCATTTTCCGCCTATTTTCCAACTCCTAGGGCTACTAGAAACAACCTAAAGCCTTCTAGTCTAGTCAATAGCCTCCATGCATCATAACAACGCTAAGTTAATCGAAAACGTTAACTTAAAAGTTTAAGGCGTAACTAAGCTAGCAACTACAACTAAACACTAAACAAGTAGCATAACGATGTAATTAAAAGCTAAAGATCGAACGTCACCTCCTTGAAACAAAATCGAGAGTTTTGCCTCATGAACGTTTCAAAACTCGCAAACACCTCACACACACGCTCACAACACACTCAAAACACTTGGAAACACTCTGGGAATACTCTGGCAGCCTGGGGGCGTATGGGAAGTGTGAAAAACTCGAAGGGGGTAGGGGTCTATTTATAGGCCCAGAAAAGCAACGGACGTCCGGCCAAGGGGCATGCGTCCGGTGGTTCTTACCCAGTGGTTCAATAGCTGCCTTGTACGTCCAAGTATTATCCATATGGTATTCAAAAAGTAGCGTACGTCTGGTGGTCCCACGTACGTCCACTTGTACGGTTTGCAGAGCGTACGTCCAGTGGTCCCCCTCGTGCGTCTGCACTATAGACAACAGTGTACGTCCACCAAACCTAGCGTACGTCCGTCCAAAAGTCCAAATTACCCCTCTAGTGTCCGTAGTGACCCAAAGCCTAAATTAACTCCCCCAACTAAGCTACTTATGCCTAGTTAATAATTTGGGTCATTACACTATTTATCCTAAAAATATAGCTAGGTTAAAGTATACAAGTGTGAAACTCAAAAACTGGTGCTCTGCCCACTGACCATACATCCAGCCTCGATGGCGTACGTCTGCTCAGTATGTTAAGCACACCGTTTTAAGATTTGAACAGTGCATGGTTCCTATTTCACTTCTAGACCTCTAAACCTCCCCTAAGCAAATAAAAGAGCACATGCAACGTAAGAAATCACAACACAATGGGATTTTGAAAGAGTCCTTTGAAAACATTATCATTTCTAAGAAGGAACTTGATGAATACTTTGGGAAACTCAACAAGGCATAAACCAAGGCTACAACAGTATTAAATACAAGGGAAACAAGGATTACCCCGAAGCTGAGCATGGACATGACCTTCCCTCCTTGGAAACTCCTCTTTGAGGCACTCTTTCTCACCAAACTCTCTCTTAAAATGTGGAAAGGGGTTCTAGCAGCCTAGGGGCACACCAAAGGGTGGAAATAGGCATGAGAAATGAGAGGTGGGGATGGGTATTTATAGGGAAAGTCCGCCACCAACTCTCTGTCAGACCAGCAAACATTGGTAACCCTAGCATACGTCCGGTGGTTCTTGCACGGTGGTCCAAAGGGTGTCTCGTATGTCCAGGTATTACCCAAAGGGTATTCAAAAAGTAGCGTACGTCTAGTGGTCCCACATATGTCCGCATTACAGATAGCAGCGTACATCCACCTCCTGAGGATCAGTGTTTAGTTTCTATTTTCTAAAGGGTCAAAGTGTGTTTAGGTTAACGCTAAGGGTCTTAGGTCTCATCTAAGCAGCTTTATAGAAGGCATTGTTAAATGCTCTTAACGGACATGGTTTTGTTTTTATCGGGATATTACAGTTGTTGACAGGTGTTTTGGTGTTCAAGTTTGGGGGACGCCTTAGCCTTTGCACACTTCAGTTTCCTCATTCCACAATATTGTATCTCTTGACACATTGGGGACAACGTGTTATTTAAGTTTGGGGGTATGGAAAAACACACTATCTTTTTTTATTTTTTTTTTTTTATTTGTTTGTTAAAAAAAATAAAATTGCGATATGTTGTTGTTAAGCATGAGTTACACTATAACTATGGTTCTATTTCATGGGTTTGTTTAACATCTTGAACACATCACGTCATTAGGACTCACTTTTGGCTTAGAGAGACTTCACATGTTTTGAGTTGATTATCACAAGCACATTAGCATAGAGTTTGTGAGGTATGAAATTTGAACGAAATTGAGTGTTATCTTGAGATTTGTTGGATGACTTGTTAATGAAATAACCTTGGCTTGAAAATTAATAAAAAAAAAAAATCAAAAAAAGAAAATCAAAAAATCATTATTTTGAATTTTTCACTGAGTAACCGAACCTCTTGCCTCATTAAGCATTGAGTGTTCGTGTAAAAAGGTGTGAAATTCAGTTTGGTTGATTGTATGGCTAGTTTGACTTCATAGCCTTTTTGACTTGAGTCAGTAAGCCCTTAGGGATATTTTCACATATAGTTCCCTAAAACCATCTGGTTTGAGAGTCACTAGCCCAACATTTGTTACATAAGTCAATTAGAAAGCTTAAGGGAGCCGAGCATTGCACAGCCTACAAAAAAAAAAAAAAAACCTAAAGCCTTGGTTGTCTTCATTTGATAGAATTCCTATGAATTTAGATATACACAAACTTTGAATAAATTGAAGCCTCATGATTATATGTTATTCTCACTTTGCACTTAATGAAACATTTATTATCTCGATTGCCCACTTATTCTCTTGGATGTCCTAATGATGTGATTGTGGTGTCTAATTTGTTAAATTTGCTTATGAGGTAAAGGCCATGTGTTTGTGTGGAAGTTCATGTTTGCCAATAACATAGTGCTGAAAAATGTTTGTGGGTGTCATTGCTAATAAACTCACACAAGACTTCACTCGTCTTCTAGGGATGCCTAGGGGTTTAAAAGGCTTGTTGCATATGCTAAATATAATCGTCTCTCCCACGACAGTGGACTTATGTTTCTTGCTTTCATTTTGTTTTTCATGTTATTTTGCTAAGGGACTAACAAAATGTAAGTTTGAGGGTATTTGATGAGTGTCAAATATTGCATATTTAAGCCCTTTAACTTGTATTTGCTAAATCCTTAGTTTTGTTATTTTTCTGATGTTTTTGATTAGTTTTGGTGTTTTAGTGTTTTGCAGGTTGCTAAAGAACATCTGTGGCTAACTCTATTAATTCTAGGGCTTAAGACAGTCGGAGAGCATTGGCAGCAAATTTGAGTCAAGCAATGATTCACACTCGACGAACCCACAAAAACAACCATATCTAGAGTTGTAGAATTCCGATTGGAGTGTTCTTTGTGTCAATGGAAAGCTAACTCAAAGATCTACAAAATCATATTTTACAAGAGTTGGCTAATTCTAAAGGTAGTGTGCTCGAGTTCACTCATGCCCATCAAAACTGGAAATACATGCTCGAGTGAGATTGAGAGTGCAATCGAGCACACCTAGAGTGTGATCGAGTGCACTCAGCCGACCTAGTGCTCAAACCCTAAAATTAGCTTATAAATAACATATTTTATCATTGTAAGCATACGGAGACGCGCAGGGGGCGCCGTGCTTTGTCAAATTTTGTGTTTTCTGGTTTTTGGAGCTTTGAACTCCAATTCTTTTGTAAGTATTTTAATTTTAATGAAGTAATTTAGTTTCTTTATGATTCTTTTTGTTATGAGAGGCTAATTCTTCAACTAACGTTCAAGATGAAGCCTCACCATTAATTAGTTTTATGTTTTCATGTTTTGTTTGTATAATTCCAACATTAATGTAACGTGTGTTTGTTTCAATTCAATTATGTGACAAAATTGAGTTTGATTGTGCCGAAGTTGGATATTCATTGTGTTTTATTTGACAGATACATTGCATCTTTTGATTTACTTTTGGTATCCATTGTCTTTTGTGCAAAGTATGAATACATTGGATCTTTTGAACTAAATTGGATATGCATTGTCTTTTGTTGCTATGTTTTGTTGTTTGTGTTCTTTCTCTTGAAATTTCTTTTGTGTGTGTTGTGTTTTAAAATCTTTGGGAAAGCATTGAGTAGTTAAGATGGATATTTTCTATGAATGAGCTTAAAATTTTGTATGATATCCTCTTAACTTATGTGCCTTGGAAATACACTTATCATGCTTGAGTTGATTATCTCTATAATGAATTGTTATTTGCATTCTCAAGCATATGTTATTGTGGCACATCTCATTCATGCTATTTCTATGCACTTAAGCTTCAAGGAAGAATGTCATTCCATGACAAGTTGTTGTTTGTTGGACAAATCATTTGCATAGGGAATGTCTTGTAGGTTTGATTTACCAAAAGCTAGTTGAACCTAGAACCCAAAAACTCCGCTCAACCCCATGTCTTCGGCAAATTTTTGTTAAAAAGAAAAGACACTTCTCAAAGAGAAATTCAAAAGTGAAATGTGCAAAATGCAATATTATTCCTAAAAGGAAATTTCATTGTGTCTATTTTTGCTTGGCTCATCCTCAAAAAGAAAAATTTGGATGATGCCCTCAAAACCTCATGCCAAGACTTAGGGGGAGAGTATTGGATGAAGGTGGCTAGGCCCTAGCAAGATAAGGTTTGACTTCTAACCATCATTACAAGACATGAATTTCTTGCTTTTGGTTTGGAAGTTTTATGTGCTTCATTGTCAATATGTCTTTGTCCTTTGATTGGCTCATACTTAAAGTTTACCACACACTCACATTAGCATGTTTTGTGATGGTACATATTGACATGTGCATGGAGAGTAAACATGACATTGTTCATTCATCTTTTGATACTCTTGCATGCTTTGGGTATTTTTAGCTCATTCCCTAAAGATGATGTTGTGTTTGAAATTTTTCGAGCTCATTGATTGGAGACACTCATCTTATTGCTCTTTCTCCTATTTTGATAAAATTAGTCCTATCCTGAGGGGGAGAAATGTATGGTCTTATATTCCCTGCCTTGTTAAATCTTCTCTTTTCACTATTTTTTATGTTTCTTGTGAAGTGTTTTAGGAAATTAAAGCCCTCATGTCAATTTGTGACAAAAAGGGGGAGTAAAAATTGTATTGGAGAACACTAACAAACTTGTGCTCTCATGTTCGCATTGTCTTAAGAGGTTGTTTTGGTTTGTTTATGTTTTATCACTGAATTTCTAAAGGGGGAGTTTGTTAGATATTTATATCTAAGTATTTGATTGGTGTAATTCAGTGATTAAAAACATGTATGACAATCTTTGTTGTGGAGTCAATTTACAGCAGAATCTAATTTCAATGTGCTTCATCATGGAAGAAGATTGTTCAGAATTTGATCTCCACCATTCACAACAAAGATCTATGTGTCGTGGACATTTTTGCCAAGTTTTAGCTCAATCGGACCACAAACGATCATCCATCAAAGTTGTTGATCGAAGATTGATGGAAGCTCAAGTAATTTGAGAAGCTTTCTCAGAGAGGTAAGTGTTGACCGTTCGCTAGCCGTTTGAACGACAAGCCAAATCCAAGAGGTCAATGTTGACGGTGTGCTCCCCGTTCGGAGTCTGTTCGAATGCCCGGCTTGATGTGAAGGTTGCATAGAATTGACCGTTCGCTTCCCGTACACGAGTCGTTCGAACACTCAATTAATAAAGAAGGAATTCATTCTTCTCAAAGAAGCGACTATGCACTTCCCATTCGCATGTCATTTGAACGATGGTCAACAAGGGTTTTAGTTGACTTTATAAGATTCACCGTTTGCCACCACTGTAGGCAATTGTTTGTAATGCTCAGCTCCTAAAATAAGATTTTAGGGCTGACATGGCAAGTTCTCTTGAGCCTATAAATAGAGGACTTGCTCATTCGTTTTGATCAAGAAAAATACAGAGTTCTTTAGCTCACATTGAGAGAAAAGCCCTAGTGCTTATGTTCGCTTGTTTTGTGCCTTGAGAGTTCATTCATTACGTGCCTTTGAGCCATACTCTCTTGGAGTAATTGTTGAAGTTTGTTTTCAACAAGCGCTGTATGTTTGTATTTGTTACTTGGGTTAGTTGCAGCTTGTTAGAGGTTCTAACAAACAAAATTGATAAAAGGAAGTCCGGAGGTTCAGGAAGGACTACCGTGGTAGTTAGGCAAGTGGGTTGCTTGTCTAGATGAGTTCGGGTCAACTTGACAAAGGTTTTGTAAGTGTGAGCAACTTGTATTTTCTCCTCCTTTTATAGTGAACGATTTTCTAGGTCCACTACGCTAGAGTGGTTTTTCCAAGAGGTTCTTGGTTTCCACTTCGTCACCAATATCTTGTATTCATTGCTTTATTGCTTTACGTATTTTGGTGATTATCATTGTTGCTAGAAGTAAATTTTAATTCCGTACTATTTGCTTACAACACCTATTCAACCCCCTTTCTAGGTGTGATTGGAGTCTTTACGTATTTTCACTAAAAAATTTCTCGATGTGTAATAGCTAAAGAAGTATGAGAAACATTGGAAATTAGTCATGAAGGATCTAAAATTATTAAAGCTTCAAAAGGCAAATGCTAGTTTCTCAATTTGGAGAGATTAGAATGGAAGAGGAAGAAATATTTGATGATTTTTACTTTAAGCTTAGCACTATTAGAAACTCTACTATTAATCTTGGAAAGAAAATGGTTGATGCTAAGATAGTAAAGAAAATCTTAGATCACTACCTGCAAGGTTTATACCTCAGATTACTGCTATACAACAAAGCAAAGATCTAGAGACAGTGAGAGTAGAGGAACTTGTCAGTTCTCTTTGGACATTTGAACTCATGTTACCTAAGCCCAAAAATCATAAAATCTTCCTCTTATGATCAAGGCTAATAAAGGTAAATCTTAGATCTCTCTAATGATGAATTTAGGGATGATGAGGAATTTCTTTAAATCCTAGAAATGAGGCTAGAGATAATCATAGGCATAAATGATGGGAATCTAAAAGATAAATTACCTCGTGGTCATAAGTGTCATGAATGTGGGGGTGTTGGTCACATTTGTGCCGATTACAAAAATTTGATAAATTCAAAAGGCAGGCCTTTAATGTGGCTCAAAGTGATGAGTTAGACAATGAGAAAAAAGCTGAAAGTGTAGTTAATTACTTAGCTTTTGGGATTTCTTATGATAGTGAACATGAGGTTAGTGAGTCTAACTTTCTAGATAGTGAACATGGTATATGTGATAATGAATCAGAAGAGGAGGATGATTTGCAAAATGCATATAATAATCTATATGTGGAATGCAAAGAATCATAGGACCATCGAGATTGAGGATCCAAAGAATGGTAACACATTCAAGGTGAATGGATAGAGGCTAAAACCAATCTTGGAGTTGAGGAGTCCTGATATTGAGACGACATTGTTGGAGGATCCATGTTATTTGGAGTGATTGTCATATATTGTGGAGAGTTTGGCTAAAGACTTAAAACTTAGCACTTGTTGGAGGCAACCCACATTCTCTTATTCCTTGTCATTTGATCTTGTTTGTGTGTTTTGATTTTGTTTTGTTGTGTTTTTTAAGACACATGTCTGCTATTCAAGTTTGTGGGAGAATTCTTTTACGCCACAACCGACTTGTGCCATCCATTTTGGTATTGTATTTCTTGCCACATTGGGGACAATATCTTATTTTTGTTTGGGGGTGGGTAGACATTTCTGTCTTTTTTTTTGTTGTCATTTTTGTTGTCTATTATCATTGTTTATGTTTCAATATATATATATATATATATATATTGTTGTGCTATGTTGTTGAGTGGGCATTAGTTACATTATAAATGTGGTTTGCATGTCATTGGTGTGTTTAACACTTTATACACTGCATATAATTAGAAATATGAGTCTTTTGACTCATTTGGTGGATTATAGAGGCTTCACATGTCTGAGATGTTTATCACAAGCATACTAGCATAAAGTCTGTGGGGTATGAAATTTGAATTGGTTAGGATGTGCCTTGCGATTTGTAAGATGAAGTGTTGATGAAACCTTTGCTTGAAAAAAACAAAAATCATCATCATTATCATCATTTGAGCTTCTCATTGAGTAACCAAACCTCATGCTTCACTAAGCATTGAGTGTTCACATAAAAAGATGAGAAATTTAAATTAGTTGATTGTATGGCTAGTTCGGCTTTGTAGACTTTTTGACTTAAGTAATTAATCCCTAAGAGATATTTTACATCTAGTGCCCTAAAACCATCTAATTTGGGAGTCACTGGGCCAACATCATTACATAGGTCAATTAGAAAGATTAAGGGAGCTGAGCATTGCACAACTTACACAAAAAATGGATATCTTGATTTAAGCCTTGGTGTTTTCATCTATATGAATTCCTATGAATTGTGGGGTGCACCAAACTTTGTGAAAAAAATTGAAGTCTCATGATTGTATGTTAGTCTCAACTTGCACTTATTGGAGCTTGTGCAGTTTCAAATTTCCATCTTTGAGTTGAATGATTTGTGGTTGACTTGATGATGTGATTGTGGTGTTCACTTTGTTAAACCTGTTCATGATGTGAGAACCATGCACTTGAGTGGAAATTTGTGTTTGTCAATGACATAGTGCTAAAAATGTTTGTGAGTGTCATTGCTGTTAAATCCTCACGAGACTTCACTCGTCCTCTAGGGATGCTTAGGGGTTTAAAAGGCTTATTGTATATGCTAAATGCAATCATCTCTCCCACGATAGCGGACTTATGTTTGTTGTTTTGGTTTTGGTTTTCATTTTGTTTTGCTAAGGGACAAACAAAATATAAGTTTGAGGGTATTTGATGAGTGCCAAATATTGCATATTTAGACCCCTTAATTTACATTTGTTAAGCCTTTAACTTTATTATTTTATGATGTTTGAGGATGAAGCCTCATAGACAGGGGCGGACCCACAGGTTAGCTTGGGGGGACCAAGGACCCTCCAAAAAATTGTAAAACCCTTACAAAACATTTATTTTCTATATTATACCCTTATGTTGGACCCTGCAAAAATTATAAACTAACCCCAAGAATCCAACTTTACTAAACTATTGTTAAAAAACAATTTAATATTATCTTTGTCCATACAAAAATAAACAAATGGAATCCTTTGGTGGAGGAAAATGCAATATACTATCCAATATAATATTGGATTCCACAAAAAATTTAATATCAGACATGGTTTGTTGGCGTGTTTCCTTCCCACCAAACTCAACGCCACTCAATTCTCAATTTTTTTTTTCTCATTCATGCTAATTTTTAAATAAAAATATTTAAAAAAATATTATTTAATTAATATTTAAATGTTAAAATAAATAAAATTCTATTGCAAAATTTGGCCCCAAGACTTGGGAGCCCCCAAAAACAAATTCCTGGTTCCGCCATTGCTCAAAAATTCCTGGTTTAGTCAATTAATTTTTGATCACTTTTAATTGATTGTTTGGTTTATTTGTTTAAAAATTAGATATCTATTGTCAT
The DNA here is from genome assembly GCA_013348765.1 of Carpinus viminea. NCBI lineage: Eukaryota > Viridiplantae > Streptophyta > Magnoliopsida > Fagales > Betulaceae > Carpinus > Carpinus viminea. Next base: position 16,544,225 of record CP054674.1, read on the forward strand.
TTGTTTAACAGATACGTTAGATCATTCGGGTTAAGTTGGATATCCCTTGTGATTTGTGCAAAGTACAGATACATTGGTGATTTAATTTAAATCGGGTATCCTTTGTGATTTGTACAAAGAACGAACACTTTGGATGATTTAACTAAATCTTTTGAGCAAAATATATATATATATATAATATACATAAAATGTGTCATTTGGGTAATGTTGAGGAACATGAAACTTGTTGCTATAAATTTGTGAGTGCTAATTCCAAAACTTTAGTATTTCTTCCATTGATTAATTTTATTTTGTTTAAGTTTATGTTTTTTTTTTTTTTTTTTCCAAATAAAAAATTAGTCAATTTTCGGAACTAGGTTATAATTCAATTAGTTTAGATAGAAATTTATTTTCATGACACTATTCCTTGTGTATTTGACCTCTTACTTGCAAAAATTTATATTACAAACGACTTGTATGCTTGCAAGTAATTTTAAAACTCACAACATTTCCCAAATTATATCTACTTAAGAGCAAGAGAACACATAACATTTTCCTAAGTAATATACTATTAATACTCAAAATGAAACCTTTAAGTATAAGTTTTATACTTATATTCCCACTATAAAAATGTGATTACGTACATTTTTATTGTTGGATATATATGTATAAAAGATAACTATAATCTTCTATTAAAAATAAATGAAAGATAACAAATCACATTGTCATTGTACATGAATATTAATATTAAGTATTTAAATTCACTGAATCGCATGATTGAGTACCCGAATTATACGCACATTTCTATTATTCAATATGTAGTCAATGTACACTTATAATTTGTAATATATATGGATCAATATATATATATGTCTATAAACTACCTTTTTTTCTCAACAGAAATTTGAGAATTTCATTGCGGAGCAAAAAGCTCTTACAACACAAAACATTTATAGACATATTATAGTACAGATCAAAAGAGAATGTGTATTAATATATATATATATATATATTGTATACCAATTAATTAATGTTAATATTTTTGACAAATACTTAATAAATAATATACATTAACAATATAATGTACTTAATTAGTTACTTAATTAAAAATAAGTATTTATATACATTAATACTTATTATTAAATATCCATACATTTATTAATTAATATGTACACATAATAAATATGTACGAGTCGTGCTAATGTTTGTGAACATAAAACGAGTAAGCGGAGTTTTATACGGGTATGTATCGATTGTTTAATAATTGAGTTTAGTTTCATATTCACGAGCGGATAATTTATATAAGATAGTCAATTGCAAGCACGAGCAAGCCGAGCGGGAGTTAAATAAGTAATTAATTAAATATAGTGATGTGTCATTGTTGGCACATTACACCTTTGGTAACATGCCACTTTGACACGTTACCTTTGTATTAACACATTACCCAAGGGGTGACGTGCCAAAGTGACACCTCACTCCGTTCGTGTCGTATCAATTTGGCATGTCACATTACCCTTTGGTAATGTAACGCCCCTAAAATTAGCCTCGGCTAATTTGGTAGAGTCACTGGTAAATCACCCATTCAAGCCAACTTGTGACCAAACAGGAATTACCCTCATAAAAACGTCAGAGTAAATGTAAAGGAAGGTGAATAAATTTGAGGTTTACTATGATTCATCAAGTAAGAACGTAGAGCTACTAAATAGTAAAGACAAACCTGAAATTATAAGAAAAGCATAACCAGTCAAGTAGTAGAATCTCTTGCTACTTCCACAGTAGTAAGCTAGGTTACCTAAAGAATAATAACCGTGTAACTCTAACGACTTAGTAAGTAAACCTCATACTTAGGTATGACATGAGCCCAATTAATGAAAGTAAACGTGCAATTTGAGTAATAACCAAAAAGAGGGCATTACCTGCTAATACATAATTTAATAGGTTTTAGGGTTTTCAAAGCTTATGGTGTAAAACCGTTGATAAGTACCTAAGTGTTTTAATATATAAAGGGCTAACTCATTATAAGTCATAACTCTCATACATGGTCTACCCGAGATATTACCCATTCTCAGCAGGGTTGGTGCTATCTCGAGGAACCTATAATACAATGCTAGTGCTCCAGCCATTGCACAACATACCGTACATAACATTAGTGGCATGATTGAGTTCGACCTCGAGTGGCCCACACAAACTAATGACGTTTGTCCTATAGCGACCAAACCATTGGGAATAGTTTCATCAGGGCCACAAAACCAATGGATCCAAAGCCCCCATATAACACACACATTTGACCATAATATGCAGTTTATATAGTAAGCCCATGGCCGTCATATTGCACGTATTGGTGTACCATGTCTTACGATGCATCTTAACAGTTAATTAATAACGCAGTTACCAAGTAATTACAGAAAGTAGGCATGCTCATATCGTACACGTGGTTAGTTAACTGACATATCCCATGTTTTTCATAAAAAGGGTGTAAGTGTCTACTTACCTTGCGCATTCGAGCGAATTGTCCGACTAAGCTAGTTCTTGTTATAGCAGATACAAGACACCGTTATTCTAAGCCTTATGATAAGTACTTTTTAGTGCTTTTTCACACCCCTTTATTTATGTTTGTTAGGCCGTTAGCTCTGTTAATATTTAATAATTTTACTTGTTTTATTTGTTTTGTAATAAACAGGCCCTTACATCACATCTCGATCGAAGGAGCAAAACGGACATAAAGTGAACCATTGCGAGTGCAATTAAATTTGCACATCACCTTACGAAACCCAGAAATATAGCTAAGCCTAAGCATACACGTGTGAAACTTAAGAACTGATGCTCTGCCCACTTACCGCACATCCGGCCTCGATGGCGTACGTCCGCTCAGTGTGTTAAGCACACCATTTTAAGATTTGGATAGTGCATGTTTCTAATGGCATTCATAGACCTCTAAACTTCTTCTAAGCTAGCAAAACCGTACATGTAATGCAAGAAATTACAGCACAACAAATCTTTGGGAAAATCCTTCGAAAATGTCATTATTTTTAAAGAACATTTAATGAATACTTGGAAAACCTCATTAAGGCTAAAATACATGATAAATAGTGTTAAACATAAAGGGAACATAGCTTACCCCAAAGCTAAGCACGGACATGGTCTCCCATCCACGGAAACTCCTCTTTGAAGCTCACTCTCACCAATTTCTCACTCAAAACACAAGGAAAGGATTTTGGTAGCCTAGGGGCATACTAGGGGAAGGAAACAAGGGTGAGGAATGGGAGGTGGGACGGGCTACTTATGGGGAAAATTTACAACCAACTCTCTGACAAAGCAGTGGACGTCCGCAACCCTAGCTTACGTTCGGTGGTCTTTGCACATTGGTCCAGAGGGTGTCTCGTACGTCTAGGAATTACCCAAAGGGTACCCCAAAAAGTAGCATACGTCCGGTGGTCCGACATACGTCCGTTGTACTATTTGCAGAGCATACATCCGGTGGTCCTCCCTCGTACTCCGCATTATAGACAGCAGCGTACGTTCGCTAGACCCAGCGTATGTTCGCTAGACCTAGCGTATGTCAACCTCTTGAGGGTCAGTGTCTGGCTTTTACTTTTCTAAAGGTTCAAAGTGTGATTAGGTTAACGCTAAGGGTTTTGGGTCTCATTAAATACCTTTATTGAAAACCTTTGTTGATTACTCCTATGAAAAAGATTTTGTCAAATAAAAAGGTTGGTTTTTATCGGGGTATCACAGGTAACATGTGGGAAATTGCCACATCACCAATTGGTGACGTGTGGAAGACCCTTGCACTGTAAACACGTAACTAATCCTTTTTTTTTTTTGTAGTGCTTGTGACTTCTTTATTATATCAATTCTGTTAGTCTTGATTTTTTTTTTAAAAAAATTTATATTCTTTCTTTCAATAGATGCATTCTAAGCATGAGCAATATTTAAATAAAAAAATTGAAAGGTATGATGAGATGACCATAATTGTTGGTAAAGATATGGTGACAAGAAGTTTCTTAAAGTCTTTTAATGATATAAAACTTCATGATAATGAAGAACATGCATATTAGAAATTTGATGACGCGTCTTCAAAATAAAAGGATTCTGCTTCCTCCGTTTCAGCTTCAACCAAAAGGTCACACTTGCGATCGATCCTCTGTTAGGCACTCAAGTGCTAATGCGCTTGAGCTAGCTTCTCCTCGCGCACAAGCGGATGTTGTGCTTCTCCCTTGACTTGGGTGCTCGATTGCTGCTATGCTTGATTGCAAGTCCTATGAGCTTGATCGCAGTAATAGAATGTTGAATGTCCAAAATTGCCCTTTTATGCTCCAATTTCGGAAATTGATTCATTTGCTTCAAAAACTTGTTAAAACACTGAAAACACAAAAAGAAAATAAAATTATTCAAGATAACTAGACGAAGTTAACAAATGTAAATTAAGGAGCTAAACTTGGAAGATTTTATCACTTAACACACTCTTAAACTTACATATTGCTAGTCCTTTAGCAATACAAAACTAAAAACAAAATGAAAAAAAGTAAAATAAAATAAAACAAAAAGCTAAATCCATCTTTCGTGGGATGTACAGTTGCATTTAGCGTATGCAACAAGCCTTTTAAACCCCTAAGCATTCCCCAGAGGACGAGTGAAGTCTTGTGAGGATTTTCCAAGAATGTTACCCACAAACATTATGCAAAGTTCATGTTATCCAAAAATTGAAGTGTCACTGAAAACCATGATTTTCATTCAATAGCAAACTTTAAAAAAATTAAACTCCATCTTCACAACAAATTGGAAGTTAAAAGTCTAATCACTAAGGCATCACAAGTTCAACATAGTGTAAAGTGAACTAGCATAAAAATATGAAGCTTCCAATTAATTCCAATGAGCAATGTCTCAATATCTCAAAATTCATTGAAATCCCCATCAGAATGAATGACTATGGCATAATTTTTTTCCTCCCTTTATATATATATATATATATATTAGGCTCTGTAATGTTTAATTCCCTTAAGCTTTCCAATTGACCCATGTAGCGAGTGTTGAGCCCGCTCCCAAACTAGATGGTTTTAGGGCATTAGGTGTAAAGACACCCCTAAGGACTTACTAATTCAAGTAAAAAAGGCTATGGAACTAAACTAGCAATAATTTAACTCAATCAAAATTCTCACTGTTTGACGTGAACACTCATTGCTTAATGAGGCAAAAGGTCCAGTTACTTAGTGAAAAACTTATCAGTGACATTTTTTTTCTTTTTCATTTTTCAATCATATGTAATATGCCAAAGTATCCATCCAAAAAGTCATCCAGTTTCACTCAAGACATATGTGCTAATGTGCTTATGTTTGATTAGATCAAACATGTGAATTCTCAAATGTCCAAAGTAAGTAACCAAACTTAAAAATTCTATCATCAGATCACGTTTTCAAAATTTTAAGTTAACCAATGAATATCAAATCACAATTCTTAGATCAACATAAATTTTCAAGACAACATGAACATGCATTTTTATTTTTATTTTTTCAAAAAATGGGACAAAGTGTGTGTAAATGTCTCCCATACCACTAAACTTAAATTACACATTGTCCCCAATGTGTGTATAACCTGAAAAGATTTCACCGAGGAGATAGAGAAAACAGTCTAGACTGGTATGGCTCATAGCACACCCCCAAACTTAAATGCAAGCACATTTGTCTCTGAAAAATAAAACACTAAAGTAACAATGGAAAACAAAAACAAAAACAAAATAAAAATAGACAAACAAAGAAATAAAAAGGATATGCTATGGGGTGCCTCCCATGAGTGCTAAGTTTAACGTCTTCAGCCAGACTGTTGTACTCCTTTTAAACTTAAAGCACCAATCTTTTCTTCTCTTGCACCAAAGAAAATCAATTTTTCCTATTGCAAGGTGATTCCAAATGTTTATAGATTGGGGTGGACCACTCTAAATCTTCTCAAACAATTTCTCACTCGGAAGAGAATCATGAACTGGAATACTAAGAAAAGAATACTCAGAGAGTTTTTCTATCTTGATATCCTCAATTTGCTCATTTAATAGCTCCAATAGACTTTTTTCCTAGATTCTTGGTACTTCAAGAATAGGAGTTGATGTTGGAGAAGTTTTAGTGCTCTCTTCCTTTTCCTGGTGTGGTTCCTATGGATCCTCAGTTTGTTCCTCCTTCCTGTCTTCCACTTGATTTTCAACCACTTCTTCGCTCTTGAGTATGACAGCTTGCTCATGATAGTAGGTACACTCATCGTCCATGTAATGCCCTTTAGGATCGGCCATTGACTGACTTTGACACTCTTCTTCTGTGAGGATATCTAATATTTGATTGAGGCGTGCCTCTATCCTTTCAGATGATTGCTTACTTTCCTCTGCTTGGCTAAGAAAAATTGACATTGCTTCTTCTAAGTGAGGATTCTATAGAGGTGGTGGTTCTTCATGATATTGTTGAGGCCAATAGATGGAAGATGGCTCCTCTTCATATTGTTGAGACTGATAAATCGGAGATGCCTTCTCTTGAGCTTCTAACTTGCCAATGTATTCCAATAGTTGCATATTGGCCTCACTGTGGCTAAGAAAGGAGTATGATTGATGGTGCCAAGATATGGGAGATGGCTCATTTTCTTGATATTGTTGAGACGAATTGATGGAAGATGGCTCCCCTTTATGATAACAAATATTCTCCTCCTCCATGTAGTGTCCATTTGAAGTGGTCACCGACTAACTTTTGCACTCTTCTTCTTCTTCTTTGAGAATATCGGCTTGTTGTTTGTGGTGGGCCTTCATCTCCTCAACTGCTTGCATTGTATTAATGGTCGCCAATCTGATCATCACTAACAACTCTTCAAAAATTCAAATAGGAGGTGGTTCAACCTGATATTGTGGAATTGATTGAGAGGAATGTGAATTATCACAAAACTATGTATATGATTGATGGTGCAGTTCATGAAATTGAGAAGCATGATTTTTAGGAGCTTGAGCTTGCCATGAGAAATTTGACTATTGGTTCATGTTGGGTTAAAGGAATCAAAATAGTCGTTGTTCCCCGATCTAGAGAACGATGTGTTCATATGCCCATAAGGATAGTTAGAAATTGTCTTGTTAAAGGACAATCTCTAACATGGTGATAAAGGTCATGGCAATATTAACATGGTTCATAGGGTGTCAAAATGTTTCCCACATGAGTAAAACAACCAAAAGAAAATTAAATAACAATAAAAACAAAAGGGAGAGCTCACAAATGGCCCGAAGTGCTGGAACATAGCTATTGTCTAGTAGTACGATCGATCACACAGGTTGGGCCACTTGATCGGACTCGGGAAAACTACAAAACTAAAAAAAAAATAGAGCGTCTTAGGTGCAGCTGTCTGATCTTGTGCTTGATCGCACCGTTGTAGAATAAAATTAAAGTTCCAGAAACCAAGTAACAAGAAAATTAAAAATAAAAATAAAATAAACTAAGGAAAAAAAATTCCTTAGTTGTAGCAATGTGCTTGATCACATTGCTGCAGAAGGAAATTAAATTTCCAAAAACCAAGTAACAAGAAAATTTAAATTTAAACTAAAATAAACTAAGGAAAAAAAAATCCAATCAAAATTAAACAATCCTCGGTAATGGCGCCAAAAACTTGTTGTGGGAAATACTACCTAGTTATGTTTTAACTCGCAAGTGTACAAGATCAAAACAGTAGTATAGAGTGCATTCATTCACGTGAGGATTGCCGTAAATTATGTTTAAAATTACTTTTGTGATTAAAACAATACAAAGATTGATGTTTGATTTAAATAAGATAAAAGGTAGGGTGTCTACCACTAATCATGCTCAAATAATATAACAATATGCCAATATTGAAATATTAAATAAACGCAATTAGGGCATCAATCTAGCCCTATTAAAGAGTTAGTTACAAATGAGTTTGATGCTAAACATCTTTATAATAATAAAATAAAAGGAAAAGAATAAAACCTGAAAAACGCTTCCTTGAAGAGCTGTCAATTCTTTTCCTAGAGCCTCTGTGTGTTTTTCTGTGTTTACAAACCTATTTATAAAGATTAAGGGAACCTTAGAAGCCTCTAAAAACCCTATAAATTGTAAACTTAGCCTAAGGGCTCTTTCTAAAAAAAGGTTAGCCACCACAATCTTCCTATGCACGAGTGCGCTCGATCTCGCGATTGATCCTCTGTTAGTGTGTTGAGCACCAAATATTACATATTTAGGCCTCTTAATTTGCATTTGCTAAGCCTTTAGCTTTATAATTTTTAGATGTTTCGGTTAGTTTTGGTGTTTTAGTGATTTGCAGGTTGTCAAGAGAAAAATGTGACTTTAAGGCGAAATTTGCAACTCATTCCATTAATTATGGGGCTTAAGGCACTTCAGGGAGCATTGGCAGCAAATTTGGATCGATGATTAGCACCCAACGAGTTTCACTAAAAAGGCCATATCTAGAGTTGTATAGCTCAGATTGAAGCGATCTTGGTGTCACTGGAAAGCTAACTCAAAGATGTACAAAGTCTTTCACAAGCTAGCTAATTATGAAGGTAGTGCACTTGAGCACACATATAGTGCGATCAAGCGCACTTGTTACAGCGCTGAAACCCTAAAATTAGCTTATAAATATCATTTTTTCTATTGTAAACGTAAGGATATGCGCCAGGGGCGCCATTCTTAGTCGTTTTTGTGTTTTACTTGGTTTTTGGAGCTTTGAGCTCCAATTCTTTTGTAAGTACTTTGATTTTAATTAATTTCATTAGTTTCTTTATGATTCATTTTGTCATGAGAGGCTAATTCTTCAACTAAGGATGAAGATGAAGCCTTGCCATTGATTAGTTTTATGTTTTAATATTTTCTTCCTACAATTCCAACCTTAATGTAATGTGTGTTCGTTTCAATTCAATTATATGACAAAATTGTGTTTGATGATGCCGAACTTAGATATTCATTGTGTTTCATCCGATGGATACATTACATTTTTTAATTTACTTTGGATATCCATTGTCTTTTGTGCAAAGCATGGAAACCTTGGATCTTTTGAACAAAATTGGATATTGATTGTCTTTTGTTATATGGATGGATTCATTGAATCTTTCAATAGGAACAATAGAATATTCATAAGGTTTAATTATTTGTCGAATGTATGAATTAAAACATGGGAATGTATGCTTTAATTTGGTGAGGTGGATTTTGAAAACCTTAGTTCTTTTTCTTATCATTTGATTTAATTTCAATTTGATTTAATGTATCTTTTTGCATGACATAGTTTGAAATTTGAACTAGGTTAAGATAAAATTGGTTTAAATTAGAAAATTAATTTTTGCAAACACGACTCCCGGTTAAATTTTGGCGTTATTGCTGGGAAGTTGTTTGTTTTTGTGAAAATTGATTTTTATTTGAATTGATTTTATTTGTTCTACTAGTTTAGTTAGATTTCTTGTTTGCAATTTTTATCTTATTTTATATTTATTTTTTTATTTGTTGATAAAAAAAAAAAGAGTTTGGTTGTTTTTCTTTTTATGTAGTTCGGAGAAACTAGTCCCTGCAAGTACGCTCGAGTGCACTCAAGTATATCGCAGCAAGGATCCCGCACCTGCGCTTGATCCTTCGGCGGTCTTGGCGTGGCGCATCCTACTTGACACTCGTGACGAGCAGCATCATCATAGCATCTAGTGCACCTGCACTCGACTTTCCGTTTGGTAATTTTTATGCTTCTCATAGTGGTAGGATGCCAAATCCTACCAACTACCTTCAAAATTTTCACCCACATGAACCATGTTTATACTGCTCCAATCCATATCACAGTTTTGGCAATTGTCCATCATGAGGACAATTTTCCAATTTTTCACATGAGCAGATGAACACCAATTTTTCCAGTCCGAGGTTTGAATCAAATTCCAATTTCCACACCCTAGACTAGAGCAACCACTCTAATTTCTCGTGGCAAGCTCATGCTACATGAAATTATGCTCCCCAATCCTACGAATTGCATGATCTTGAATATCCGCAATGCAATAACCGTTCTTCCTTGCCTGCAATCATCCTCCTCAAGAGTCATTAGTGCAACATTTTCCAACAACTCATGTCGATGACCTAGAGGAGAGAGTGAACCAACTCATGGTAGCTAGACATGCCCATACCCAGCCTCTTCACACTCACACACCTCATAAGTCATGTTCATATTGCTTTCATCCTTCTCATTGGATAGATGATTGCCCATTCATCAACCATTACATGATTGATGAAGATGATGCTAGCAAGTCTTCACATGAGCATGTTCAAATCACCACCACACTTGGAAGTGAAGAAAGTGTTGTGGAGATTGTCAATGAGACAAATCTTGAGGACCCCCTAGAGCACCTTTTGCTCAATTTGGAGATGATTTGGACCTAGATAAGTTACTTGAGCGAGCTGGTGCAATTTTCGAGTCTGTTCCTAAGATGCGAACTGAGAATAGGGAATCCACTAAGATATCAGTCCCTACCTCATCTTCATTAGCAGCTGAGGACTTAGTGGATTCCATTCCTGAGAACAACATGGTGGAAGAAGAAGATGAGAAAATTGAGCCCCTGTCAACTCAAAAGTTGTCCAATGACAAGGAAGTGAGTATTAAAGCTCATTCCTTCGTCACAATCCCTCTTGAGACACTTCATGAACCCTAAGCTTCAATTCTTCAATGTCTCAAAGAGCTATCTCATGCTCAACGTCTCAAGGATCTATGCACACAAGATCACAAATCTAGGAACCATTTTCCTAAGAGGACCCTTTGAAGCAAGCTAGAGGGCTATGAAATTTTTAAGAGGAAAGGGTGGAAGGGATTGGTTGGACACCAAAATGATCGAGGAAAGTGTGGTATTTTTTTTTTTCCTTTTATTTTCCACATTTTATTTTTGAGTCTTTTCCTTTTTGTCATTTTATTTTTTGTTTCTAACAACAAATTAACCTTTTGAGATGTTTGTTACCGTGAGAAAAGATTGTTGTTAGTTGTTGACAGGTGTTTTGGTGTTCAAGTTTGGGGGACACCCTGTGTTGTGCCAAATACTACATAAATTAGAGTCGTTAGCGATTATAAGCAGAAGCGGTGTGCAAGTGCGGTCGATCCCAGAGAATCATGTTTGTTAAAATCAATTTTAAAGTGCCTAAACTAATCCTATCTTAACCTAGTCCCAATATCGAACACATGGCGTGCATAAAGTAAAATCTAATTAAAATGCAATAAAATAAATAAATAAAACGCTAAGGTCCTAATCTACCTCACTATGATTTAGTCAATATATAAACATGCTAATCCATATATCCATCAAACAATTAGGCTAAAATGTATGTCCCATTCTCATGATAGTCCACACATCCGTCGACGCCTAGCTCGACGCATGTTCTTTTGCCTTTACAAAATCTAGTCGAATCATGCGATGTATTAACCCATAAATGGTCTGCGGATGTTGAGCGAGATTGAATCATCCGATGTGTCATTGACGACAACGGATATTGACTCGCTTAAACTATCCGATGTAGCCCGGATAAATCACAACACATATTGGACGATAAACGATCCATAACAACAATCAATCACAATCTTGTCACGGATTGTGATTGAATCAACAAACATTAAATTAAATGACAGAAAATGTAAACTAAACATGAATATATATAAACAAATCCATAGTGAGGAAAAATAAGAGACTAGATTAAAACAACTAAAAGCATTAAATGTAAATTAAACTATACAAAGAGTGACGTTTAGAAGAGCTCAAAATGCCCAAACAGGGAGTCCCAGCCCAAAGGCGCCTCAAGCGGCCTCCAAGCGTCCCTAATCGTTTACAAAAGAAATGGGGTATTTATAGGCTAAATTTAGGGTTTCAGCGCTGCCAGGTCAGCTTAAGTGCGTTCGAACGTACTAGGTGCGTTCGAACGCACTCGTGCAACAAATTCTGCATCAGATGGGCATAGCTGCGTTCGAACTCAAAATGTGCGTTCGAGCGCAAATGCTTCAGAATTGGCCAAAACTTGTGAAATTTGATTTTGTAGATCTTCGAGATAGCTTTCCAAAGACACCAAGATCACCCCAATCGGAGTTATACAACTTAAGATATGGCCATTTTGGTGGAAGTCGTGGTTGCGAATCATCGCCGACTCAATTTTGCCGCCAAAGCTCTGAACTTTTAAGCCCCATTTGATGGCATTAATCTCAAATGCAACTTAACAACTTGCAAAACACTAAAACACCAAAACTAACCAAAACATTAGAAATTAACAAAGCGAAGAGCTAACAAACATAAGTTAAAGGGGGTTAAATATACAATATTTGATACCGATCACCAAATACTACATAAATTAATAGATTATTGGTACATTTTAATTCGCAAGTGCACCAAGATCCAAACAATAGTATAGCAGGCAAATACAAGATCATTCCTACGAGGATTGTTAATTTTGCTTATAATTGATTTTCTAAATTTAAAATATCAAAGTTTGTCACGAACTTGATATTATGGAAAAGAAATAAAGATAAATGAAAAGGTAGGGCTTTGATATCCACCACTAATTATGCTCAATTAATAAAACAATATGCTAATGCTCCAATCCTATTACGTCTACTTAATGTTTGCCAACCTAAGGGTATGGATGTCTACTCCTTAAGCTATTGATTTCCCTAAGCAATAAATTAGGCATGGGTGTCTACTCTAATTCTTTTCTTTATTTAATGATTTAGCATGGGTATCTACTAAGTTGTTCTTTAAGAAAGTATAAATCTATGGAAATCGACAAACACATGAGGCCTAGGGCATGGGGTGTACTCCTAGTTCCCCATGTTGATTAACCCAAGAACTTGATGTGGATTTCTTTCATTACTCTTATTAAACCTAAGACTTAGTCATCGAAATTGATTTAAGTAACTAATCCATACCACATGCATATAATGGCCAATCACATACATATGAGGAATTCAATAAAACATGCATTAATCAATTTAAGCATCACAATATAATTATCACAAGGTGCCAATATTGAAATATTAAATGAACATAATTAGGGTTTCAATCTAGCCCTACTAAAATATTTAGTTACACATAATTAAAATAAAACTAAAAAGAAAAGGGAAAAGAAAGAACCAAAAACTACTACTAGAAGTAGCCTCTAATTCCTCTCCCCAAAGCTTGTCTGGAATCCCCTTTCTTAGAGGCTTAGAGATCTATTTATAGATGATAAGAGCCAAATATTACATATTTGGACCCCTTAATTTACATTAGTTAATCCTTTAGCGATGTCGTTATCTAACGCTTTGTGTGTAGATTTGTGTTTTAGTGTTTTGTAGGTTGCTGAAGAGAAACTGCATCTTAAAAGGAGAAAATTGCAAAGTCTTTAAATAAAGCATATTTTGAGAAAACCTAGAAGATGTGGTTAAGTTTGACCAAATCAAAGGAATGATAAAATTGGAATTTCCCTAAATGGACATAAATTTGGATTGGATTCAAACGGCAGTGGAAAGCTAGTTCAAAATGCTACAATTTATTGTGAAATAGGATTTTCCTAATTTGGATGTTTACTATGCCTAAATCGTCCCGCAATATGAGAACGCAAATTTGAGCAAATCTTATCCGGATTTCAGACTTCTATTTTGATTGGGAGACTGACCTCCGAATTATCTAGGTTTACTAGGGCTTCTAGGACTTCTCTAAGCCTATAAATAGACCTCTTTGCATTCAAGAAAATATATACAAGCCTGGAAACAAAAATTCAAAGCGTCTCTTTAGTTTAGTTTTTACGTAGTTTAGGATTTATTTTTATGTTGGGCTAACCCCCAACTAAGGTTGGGGATGAAGCCTCACCGTTGAAGAAAAACAGTACTTTCATGTAAATTTTTATTGTTCGATTTTATGGTTTGATATTTTAATTGTTTTACTTCTTTTCAATGTGTGGAATGATTCTTGGATATCTTGTTGTGATTCAAGGATACACTTGATGATTTAGGATTATTTTACATAATTGATTGCTTGGTTTTATATGCCTAAAAATTGGATATCTCTTGTGATTTGTTCTTCGGATACATTTGGTGTTTCAATTAAATTTGGATTCCTTTTGTGATTTGTGTAATGAATGGATACATGGGATGATTTTGATTAATTCTTTGAAGCATGGTAAAACATACATAAGATTTAATTTGTGAGAACTTCGGATTAATATTGATGAACATGAAGTATGTGTTGTTTTGATTTGGTGAGTGTGGATTCTGCATCCTTAGTACTTTATTTTTTGTTTTATTTTATTTACTTTATGTTTAGTCTTTTAATTTTATAAACCCTATTCAAGAACCCTTTTGGAACTGGATTAGGATTAAATTAGTTTAGATTTAAATTTGCTTTCAAGAATACAATTCCCTATTAGTTCGACCTCGCACTTGCACACCATTATATTGCATACGACTCGTGCGCTTGCAAGTACAATAAATTTCTACAACAATAGTCTTCCAAGGAAGACTCTAGAAACCCTAAAAACCCTAGAAAATTCGTAGGTTTTAGTCCCAGTACAATTATGATTTATTAAGCCTAATATGGAAAGAAAAGGAAGTCTGGCTGCCTTTGACTTGTCTCCAGCACACGAGTGCGCTTGATCGCAGCCAAAGTGTGCTCGATTGTACTTCTATGATTGATCTCATGTGTGTTGCACGTGAGTGCATGTGTGCTCGAGCTTCTTTTATTGCGTGCGGTCGCAACGACACTCATTCCTTGGTTGTGGGTGCTCAATTGCTATTGCATTTGATCGCGAGTCTCTTGCAATCAATCGCAGTGATAGAATGTGAAATTGACCTTTTAAGCTCCAATTTCCAGAATTAATTCATTTTCTCCAAAAACCTAGAAATATGCAAAAACACAAAAAAGAAATAAAATAGAACAAAATAGCACAAATGTAAAATAAGGGCTAAAAATATGAATATTTTGGGACTTATCACACCCCCAAAACTTACATATTGCTAGTCCCTTAGCGATACGTAAACTTAAAACAAAATGAAAAACAAAGAAAAAAAGATGAATCCATCTTTTGTGGGATGTACGATTGCATTTTGCGTATGCAGCAAGCCTTTTAAACCCCTAGGCATTCCCTAGAGGACGAGTGAAGTCTCGTGAGGGTTTTCCAGGAATGTTACCCACAAACATTATACAAAGGTTCATATCATCCAAAAAAATAAAGTGTCACTCAAAATCATGATTTTCATTCATTAGCAATCTTAAAAAGATAAACTCCATCTTCACAATGGATTGGAATTTTAAAATCTAATCACTTACAAAAGGCAGGCTAAGGCATTACAAGTTTGAAAAAGTGTAAAGTAAACTAGCACATAAATATATGAAGCTTCCAAATAATTCCAATGTGCAATGTCTCAATATCTCAAGGTTCACTGAAATTCCCATTGGAATGAACATTAATGGCATACTTTTGTTTTTTTTTTTTATTTTTATTTTTAGGCTGTGCAATGTTTAATTTCCTTAAGCTTTCTAACTGACCCATGTAGCGAGTGTTGAGGCAATGACTCCCAAACCATATGGTTTTAGGGCATTAGATGTAAAGACACTCCTAAGGGCTTACTAACTCAAGTAAAAAAGGCTATAAAACTAAACTAGCCATAATATAACCAAATAAAAATTCTCACATTTTGACATGAACACTCATTGCTTAATGAGGTAAGAGGTTCAGTTACTTAGTGTAAATTTTATCAATAATTATTTATTTTTTATTTTTTATTTTTGATAATATTCCAAAGTATCCATCCAACAAGTCATCCAGTTTCACCTAAGACATAGAAACATACATATTAAAACCACATGTCATACCCCACAAATCATGTGCTAATGTGCTTGTGTTAGTGCAGATCAAACATGTAAATTGTCAAATGTCTAAAGTAAGTAACCAAACTTAAAAATTCTATCATTAGATCACGTGTTCAAAATTTTAAGCTCACTGATGAAAATCAAATCATAATTTTAAGATCAACAAAAATTTCAAGACAACATGAACATGCATTTTTTATTCAAAAATGGGACAAAGTGTGTGTAAATGTGTCCCCCATACCCCCAAACTTAAATTACACATTTTTCCCAATGTGTGTATAACATGGAAAGATCTTACCTAGGAGATGGATGAAACTGTCAAGAGTAGCATGGCTCATAGCGCACCCCCAAACTTGAATGCCAGCACACTTGTCTCCGAAAAACAAAACACTAAAATAATATTGGAAACAAAATAAAATAAAATAAACAAACAATGAAATAAAAAGGATATGTTATGGGGGTGCCTCATGAGCACTAAGTTTAACGTCTTCAACCAGACTGTGGCACTTTAAACTTGAAGCACCAGTCTTTTCTTCTCTTGCACAAAGAGAATGAATTCTTCCTATTGCAGGGGGATTCCAATTGTCTATATATCGGGGTGGACCACTTTGAGTTTTCTCAAATAGATTCTCATCAAGTGAAGACTCATGAACTGGAATAAAATAAGAAGAAAACTCATGGAGCTTTTCTATCTTGATGTCCTCAATTTGCTCATTTAGTAGCTCTAATAGACTTCTCTCATCGACTATTGGTACCTCGGGAATAAGAGCCGATGTTGAAAAATTCTCAATGTTCTCTTCTTTCTCCTAATGTGGTTCTTGTTGAACCTCAAATTTCTCCTCCTTCCTATCATCCACTTGATTTTCAACCACTTCTTCACTCCTTAATGTGACAACTTGCTCATGATAGTAAGTGCACTCATCCTCCTACTCATTAGGATTGACAGCCAACTAACCTTGACACCCTTCTTCTTTGAGGATATTTGATATTTGCTTAAAGTGAGCATCCATCTTGTCAGATGATTGCAAGAGAGAGTTCTTCATCCCTTCAAATGATCGCTTATCTTCCTCTACTTGGCTAAGATAAGCTGACATCGCTTCGTCTAAGCTAGCACTCACCTCTTCTAAGGCAGCACTTGCCTCTTCTAAGTCAGAACTCTTTGGAGGGAGGTGGTTCTTCTTGGTAGTGTTGATGTGGAGAGGAATATTAATGATCATATATGGGAGATGGCCCCTCTTCTTGAGCTCCTATCTTGAAAATGGATTGCCTTAGATTGGGGCAAAGACATGAATATGAGTGACCATAGAACAGTGGAGATGGCTCCTCTTCTTGGCATTGTGGAGGCCAATAGGTGGAAGATGGCTCCTTTTGGTATGCTTCTTCTTCTTCTTTGAGAATATTGGCTTAGGAATGGAGCACCAATAGCCCTTGTAAAATGAATACATGGCAGTGAGGAAAAGGTCCCGTCTCTGCGTTTTGTGCCCTTGAGGACACACATTCCTCTGCAGCACGAAGTCCACAAACCATAGTTGTGGAGGTAGCTTTGACTTGCTGACGGCATTCTTGTGTCGATCTGCAAATTTCCCCACACACATATCTCCAACTATATCCTTTGTAGTGAGCATGGAGGGGTGGTCTATCCACTGATCATCTGCCTCAGGACACTCCGCATTGCACTTCAAGGCCGTAGCTATGTCAACTACGGTCACCTCGACGTCTCTATCGTCGATGGAAGAGGAAAGAACGTCTGGCAGGTTGTAGTCATAATTCAAATTCTCGTAAAATGACCAGACCAGATGTTCATAGGCAGTGGATGTGACCGGCTTGAACAATCGCTTCAAACTGCAGCGCTTCAACTCTTGAACTGGCTAACTTGCAGCTTCAAATTTGGTGAAGTCTTCTTTGATAGCAAAAGATGTCTCCAAATTAAGCTTTTGGGACTGAAAAGTGGGCCTGGTAGCTATGGCTAGGGTGCCGTAGGACCGAGAAGAAGAAGCTTGGCCTCTAGGCATCTTGAAAGCTGGTTGGGGAATTCTGTCGAACACTTGGTGGGCGTTTCTAAAAACAAGGGTTTCAAAACCCACTTTAAATCCAACCCAACCCCCTACAAAAAAGAAGAAAATCCAACATAGAATGCTAAGCACATTCGTTGCTATGGATTGTGCCTTTAGAAGTTTAAAAATGGGGGAGAAAAAAAATAAAAATAAATGGTGGAAATGGGTTGGTAATGGAGAATTTAGGAAAATGGGGAAATGGGATGGTTTTTATGATGCGATGGCACGGCGGTGGAAGAAGAGGTGGCGCAGTGGTGTGGTGGGTTGATGGGTTGAGGTGTTCGGGCAGTGGGTATTGGTGTTTGGGTGGGTTGAGGTGAGAAAGGGGTTCGGTGCAAGTGGAGAATGAGGGGGAGAAGGAGAGGAAAGTGACCTTAAAAGGGTCATGAGAGGGTTTTGAATGAGTGTGCTCAATCGCCCCAAGGTGCGCTCAATCGCACTCGAGCAGAACGTGCACAATGTGTGTGTGGCGCTCGTGCAGGTAAGGGCTCATGGCGCGGTGCACTCAAGTGCAAAGCAATGTGCGCTCGATTGCACTCATGCAAGAGTGTTTGTGTGAAATTGGGCCTCTGCGCTTGAGCCAACGTGAGTGACCTCGAGCGTAAGCCCGTGTATGCGATCAAGCGTCTTGCTAGAGCACTCGATCTTAGGGTACAGAACAACAAAAAACAAACAAAAAAGAACAACAAAATTTTTTATACAAACAACAAAAAGAAAACAAAAAGAACAAGTGTGTTTACACTCCCAAATTTAAATGATACATTGTCTCCAATGTGGCAAGAAATACAATACCCTAGGAAAAGGAATCGAAATGTGCAAAGGCTAAGGTGTCCCCCGAACTTTAACACCAACACACATCAACAATTAACATCAATATTTTCTTAGATGAACAAACATTAAAAGGCTAATTGCTGTTACAAATAAAAAGAAATAAATGACTCAAAAATAAAGTGCGGAAAATAAATAAAATAAAATAAAAAATACTGCACCTTCCCCGTTCATATGGGTGTCCAACCAATCTCTTCCACCCTTTCTTCATTAACACTTGATATCCCTCTGGAAGGATTTCTCGCCATCTTATGTAACCTAATAGCTTGCTTTCAAAAATTCTCTTAGGAACACGATTTCTAGATTTGTGATCTTGTGTGCATGAATCCTTAAAGATTTCTACATAAGATGGTTCTTGAGACATTGGAAAGATGAAACTTGTGGTTCAAGTTGTGTACGAAGGACTAAGCTTCAGTACTCACTTCCTTGTCATTGGACCGAATTGGATTTGGCGGGGGCTCAAATTGCTTCTCCTTTTCTTCCACCTTGTTGATAGCTTTTGGTTTACCAACTGGTATGGTGGTGGTTTGGGGATGCTTATGTGCAAACTTGTTAACTTCACTCACATAATGATTATAGAATGGGGAATCATCAAGCCTGTGAGAAGGATGATAACAATATTCACACGACTGATGAGGTACATGAGTGTGAGGAGGCTCGGTGTGGGCATGCCTAGCTGCCATGAGTTGATTTGTCCTCTTCTCTAAGTCATCAATATGAGTAGTTGGAAAATGTTGCACTAATGACTCTTGAGAAGGATGATTATACGATGAAGGCATGGACGAGTGGGTATTGAACTGCAGATATTCAGGATGGTGCAGTTGATTGGGTTGGAGAGCATAGTTTCCATAGACATGAGCATACCACGAGACATCATAATGGTTATCTCGGTTAGGAGTGTAAGAATTAGAATGTGATTCAAACCCTGACCGAAAAAATTGGTGTTTAGCTGCTCATATGAAAAATTGGAGAATTATCCCCAATGTGGACAATCATCGGAATTATGGTGAGGGCTAGAGCATCCTAAACACAGTTCATGTGGGTGCAAATTTTTAAGGCAGTTGATAGGATTTGGTGTCCTACAACTAGGGGAAACACTAAAATTATTAAACGGAAGACTCATGCCTCACCCAAACAGTTTAGTATGCAAATATCCCACATAAAGCAATAACCATTTTTGCAGAAAATAAAATAAACAAAAACAACAAAAATAATCTAACAAAACAAAATAAAAAAAATGAAATATTCACAAAAATTAACAATAAAAAACTAAAGTTAAAAAAAAAAGTAATTAAAATAAACAAATAAAGATAAATAAAAATAAAATCAAAAATTAAAAATTATATACTTTAGAGATGCTTTGCATAGGTACCGTGCGATCGAGCATAATCGTAAAAATGTACCAGTCTGCAAGTGTGCTCGATCACAACAAGGGTGCCATCGATTGCACAAGCGCATTGCGCCTGGTCAGTCTAGGTGTGCTAGCGTGCTACTGCACACTATCGAGTGCAGGCACGCGAACAAGCTATCAATGATGAAAGTGCGCTCGATCGCAACAAAGGTGCAATCGATCGCTCTAACAGAGTGATTTTCCAGAAACTTTAAGAAACACTAAAATAGCCAAATAAACACTAATCTATTTTTTTTAAAAACACAGAAACAAATAAAATAATTTCCAAAACATAATAACTAGTAGAAAAAAAAAATTAATCTAGACAAAAAATTAATTTCTACAAAACAAACAATTCCTTGGCAACGGTGCCAAAATTTGGTATACAAATTTACTTGTACTCGTAATAGCAAGAGTCATTGTTCGTGTAGCATTGCACAAGTACGAGATCGTATCCACAAGGAATTGCGTTTGTATAAAACTAATTCTATGCTTAAACTAACTCTATCTTAACCTAGTTCCAAGTTCATAGATCGGTTGTGCATAAAATGTAAATTAAACTAAATGCTTAAAAACAAATAGATAAAAACACTAAGGTCTAGAATCCACCTCACCACATTAATAAACATATTAACATGCCTAGTTCATACACAAAACGATTAGGATACATACCTACTCTAAGCGCTAACACTTTGTTCATACAACAATCTATCGATAAAGCACATATGCATGTTCTATTGCTATTATTAAAATCTTGTCTAACTAATCGATGCATACATTGTTTTAAGAGTCACAATGGATATTGGTTCGAAAACAAATCATCCGATGTACCTCCGAATGCAATGAATGTTGACGTTTAACGATTCAAAAACAACAATCAACACAATTTTGTCATGAAACTGAGTTGAAACGAACACATAAAATTAAAACGACAAATGAAGTATTAAACTAAGCATAAAAACATGAAGATAAATGGTGAGGCTTCATCTTCAACCTTAGTTGAAGATTTAGCCTCTCATATTAAAGAGAGACAAATATAAAATAAATCTAAGCATTTAAATAAAATAAATGACATTTAGAAGGGTTACATAGTGAAGAACAGAGGGTTTCTAGCCTCAAAGGTGCCTCCTAAAACGTAAGTCTACGAAATATACAAGAAGGGCTATTTATAAGCAAAATTTAATGTGCTCCCAGGTCAGGGATGCACTCGATCGCGCTCAGCCCAATGTGCGCTCGAGCGCACATAACTACTCTAAAAACCCACGACGTAGTGGGTGGAACGATGGTGGCTAGGGCAACGCGGGCTGACTAGGCATGCGCTCGATCGCACTGGCTGGGGTTAGATCTTCACTTTTTGACCTTTTTCACCCTTGCAACCGCAATTTGAATGTAAGGACCTGCAACACCTTAAAACACTAAAACAAACTAAAAATTAGATATTAACAAAGCTAAGAGCCTAACAAACATAAATTAAGGGGTGTCAAATGTACAATATTTGACACTGATGAAGGATCATTTTCTACTCCCATTTATTGATCATATGGTGGAGCGCTTGGCTGGGCATGATTAATATTGCTTCTTGGATGGTTATTCTGGTTATAACCAGGTCCTTGTGGACCCCAAAGATCAGGAGAAGACAATGTTTACCTATCGTTTTGGGACATTCAACTACCGTCGCATGCCCTTTGGGTTGTGCAATGCACTTGCTACTTTTCAGCGGTGCATGATCATATTTTTTGACGTGGTAAAGCATTTCTTAAAGATTTTCATGGATGACTTCTTTGTGTTCGGTTCATCATTTGAGGAGTGTTTGTACCGTCTCACTTTGGTCTTAGTTCTTAATTGGGAGAAGTGCCATTTTATGGTCAAGCAAGGTATTGTACTGGGGTACATCATATCTCATCTAGGAATTGTGGTTAACAAAGCGAAGGTAGACCTAATTTCCAACCTTCCACCCCCATGTACGGTGGAGGAGGTTTATTCTTTTTTGGGCCATGCAGATTCTACAGGTGATTTATCCAGAATTTCAGCAAGATCGCCAGGCCTTTATGTAAAATGTTGGTGAAGGAGACCCTGTTTATATTTGATGAGGAGTGTAAGTAAGCATTCGAGGCTTTGAAGAAGATTTTGAGTCCACATTAGTTATTTAGCCTCACAACTAGGGTGTACCTTCTGAGATTATGTGCAACGTCAAATTATGCTATTAGAGCTGTTTTGGGGCAGTGTGTTGATAGACTCCCCAATGTCATCTACTATGTGAGCAGGAATCTGAACGATGTATAACTCAATTACTCACCACTGAGAAGGAGTTGTTGGTAGTTGTTTTTGCGTTGGACAAGTTTAGATCATATTTGTTAGGATCTAAAGTCATCATCTACTTGGATCACGCAGCATTGAAGTATCTTTCATCCAAAAAAGATGTTAAATCTCATCTTATCAAGTGGATTTTGTCACATCAGGGGTTTGACATAGAGATTTGGGATAAGAAGGGTTTCAAAATGTGGTGGCGGATCATTTGTCTAAGTTGACTATGGATTACACTGAGGATGCCAGTCCCATTTCTGAGACCTTTCTTGATGAGCAATTGATGCAAATTGCTCACAATCTTACACCATGGTTTACTGACATAGTGAACTATCTCATCACTGGCCAAATGCCTTTGCATTGGGGGCGACAAGATTAAGTTCAAATTTTTGTCCATGGTTAAGAACTTTTTCTAGGATGATCCTTATTTGTTCAAGTATTGTCCTGATCAGATCACTAGGAGGTGTATTCCTGATCATGACCAAGCCGATGTCATCTCCTTTTGTCATGATCAGGCTTGTGGAGGCCACTTTAGTGCTAGGAAGACCATTGCAAAGATTTACAGTGTGGATTTTATTGGCCTACCCTTTTCAGAGATGCTCATGCTTATTGCACATCATGTGTCCGTTACCAGAAGCTAGGGAGTATTTCTAAGAGGAATATGATGCCCCTCAATCCCATTTTGATTATTGAGATTTTTGACATGTGGGGCATTGATTTCATGGGACCTTTCCCAAGCTCCTTTGGCTATCTATACATCTTGGTTGATGTGGACTACGTGTCCAAGTGGGTGGAGGTGGTTGCATGCAAGACCAATGACCACAAAGTTGTGGTCCAATTTTTGAAAGACACTATCTTTGCTCGTTTTGGTACGCCTCAAGCAATCATGTGTGATGGAGGTATGCATTTCTGCAACTGGATTTTTGAGCAATTGATGAAGAAGTATTTCATCACACATAAGGTTGCCACCTTGTATCATCCACAAACCAGTGGATAGGTTGAAGTTTCCAATCGAGAGATCAAGCACATTTTGGAAAAGACGGTGAACCCCAATAGAAAAGATTGATCTCTGCGATTGAGTGATGCACTGTGTATAGTGACCCAAATAATTAACTAAGCTTAAGTAGCTTAGTTAGAAGGGTAAATTTGGACTTTGGGTCACTAGGATCTGCCAGAAGGGCATTTTGGGGAATTAAACTTCTAGACCGGATGTACGCTACTTTCTAGTGGACATACGCTTTTGTCTTTTAGCGTGGACATACGCTAGGTTCGACAGGACGTATGCTCTTGTCTTTTAGTGTGGACATATGCTACTTTTTGATGGACTTATGGTGTGGGACCACCTGACATACGCTGACAGATAGTATGCCATACTCTGTGAATAGTACATAGACGTATGTTCAAAAGTACCAGACGTACACTACTTTTTGTAATACCCTCCAGGTAATACCTAGATGTATGAGACAGCCTTTGGACCACTGGATAATAGTAACGGATGTATGCCACTTTGGACAGACATCCGCTTCTTTCTAGCTCTATAAACACCTCCTCACCCCTTCTCCCATTTGACACCAAATCCAACCCTCAACCCCCCTCTTCACCCTTAGGCTGCATGTTGGCCGTTTGTGAGTGTTTGTGAGGTTTTGTGAGTCTTTCAGTGCTGCCGGAGGAGGAACTTGATGTGGTATTTTGGTGACCAAAAATATCGATAATAAAATTACCACTCACAATAAGATGAGTCTTTGTATGATACGGCTATAGAGAGGGTGTCGAGCCTCAAGGACTGTAGGGATTTCGTTATGAAATCTAAATGATGAAATTTAACCTAATTAGACAAGAGATATTTGATTTGTTGTGTAACTTCAAGTGCATAAACTTAAACATAACGCTAAAAGTGAATATATGAGAGAGAGAGTAAGATACTGACTTCACCACAATCCGCACAACAATAGTTAATTGTATTTAATTCCAGAAATTCATGACATGCATGTTATAAAAGAACATGAAAATACAATATTAAAGAATAAGGATAATCTATCTTCGGTTGGCATGAATCGTCCACCTAACCACTAAGATGCAGCACGACCCGTCTTCTATAGGTATAAATTATAAAATCCTTAATAAGTTTCATATAATTAATGGAATAGCATAACCCATTTTCGGTTGGCACGGATCGTCTACCTAAATTACACTAAACTAGGGTGTAGTATGACCCGTCTTTCCTAGGCATGTCCTATCTTAATCCTATTAATCATATGTCTATTAAAACCCATTGCATAACCATTAATCTTATTATCATAGAAAATAAGGTTGATTTGAGTTCAATAAAAGTAAAATACTTTCTAAGACAATATAAGAATTTC
The DNA here is from genome assembly GCA_013348765.1 of Carpinus viminea. Taxonomy (NCBI): domain Eukaryota; kingdom Viridiplantae; phylum Streptophyta; class Magnoliopsida; order Fagales; family Betulaceae; genus Carpinus; species Carpinus viminea. The sequence goes on from CP054674.1 coordinate 16,568,957, forward strand.
ACAAATATTTTTGGAATTTAAGAACAATTGCATTTAATAATTAAGAATGGAATTCAATTGTAGCAATTCTCACAGTTATACAATCAACATGCATAAATTGAAAGCCATAACAAAACATGGGTCACAAAAACAAATAGAAGGAGCTCTCTATGGTTTCTTAGCTTTAGCCAGCCGCCACCCCCCTCCCATAACACTATAACTGTAGGGGACGGGGGATGGTGGAGGCCATCCCTCCTCCCCACGACCCTTTCACACCAGGCTCTAGTAGTTTACTTGATGTCCCTAGACCTGGTGCCCCCCATCCCTTTTCCTCTTCCCCCGCATCCTCTGTCCCAATATTTGTTTTGGTGTTTTGATGTATTACTTTTCTGTCTGTTTCTGTGTTTTTTGGGTTTTTTTATAGTTTCTGCTGATCTTCTCTACGCCGATTTTGTTGCCCTCCATCCATTGTTGTGCTTTTTCATACCCCCACTGTGACGAGCTTCCATCGTGCTCTTCTTTGTATGGGGTCAGCGTACACACGATCCGTTTCTTTCCCTATATTTTTTTTGCTTGTATTCAGTTTTGCTTCTTTTCTTTTCCCTGTATTTCGTTTGTTATTTACTTGTAATAATGCTTTGGCCTCAATGATTTGATTGGATCCCCTTTGATCCTAACCTGTGTGTCATGGATGTGTATGTTACCTTGGCTTTCAGGTCGAGGAGGAAAAATGGTCTAGACTTCTGTGTCGTGGATGAATATGTATCCTGGCTTAACTGTCGAGGAGGATGAGTAGCAGCATAAGAGGGTTTACCTCTTAGGGTCTACCTCTTAGGGTCGTGGAATAAACGCTTCCTGTGCAGCTGATGGCTTCTGCTTCATTTAGTAGTCTTTGAACCTGCTAAGCATATTTGAATGTTTATCTTGCTGTTTTAGTCATGGGGTAGCGGATGTGTTTTCAAATTTGGTTGATTAGTTGACCTTTGTTGCCTGGTTTGTATGAGATTATGCCTGTGACTTTGTAGCTTAGGCTACGGTTATTTCAGGGCTTGCCCTGTGATTATAAGAGCTTTCGCTTTTGAAATCTATGGAATGAGAATGAGTTCTTTAAAAAAAAAAAATGCATAAATTGAAAATCTGAAAATTAAATACAATCAAACCATTGTGCTTGGAAAGGGTTACATCAACACCCTATAAAGGGGTTTAGCCGCTCTTGACTCCGCTAAGCCTCCAAGAAATAATTTATGTTTAAAACTAAGTACCCTTCTCTTGAAGCTTAGAGGTCTATTTATAGGGAGCAAAAAAGCCATAAAAACGCTAGGAAACCTAGAAAATTTGGATTTCAATCTCCTAGTCAAATTAGGAAGTAATCCATGTACAAATCGGAATAAGATTCGTCCAAAATTGCCTCTTTTCTGTTACGGGACGATTTTGGCATAGCGGGAGTCCGATTTAGGAAAATCATATTTCATTATGATTTGTATAATTTTGAATTAGCTTTCCAATGCCATTGAAATCACTTTAATCTGATGTTTGAACTGAAAGTTATGGGCAAAATACTGAGACATGTTCAAAATCTGAAATTCTATTCGATCCGATTTTGACTCCAATTGGAGAAATTCTGATTTTATCCTTCCCTTGATTTGATTAAACTTAACAACATTATATATGTCCTCTATTATGATTGGTTAAGCTTAATCATATTTTTTAAGTCTTCTCAAATTGTGCTTTAAGCCCAAAATCAATGGTTTTTTTCTTGTATCTTTATTAAATACCTGAAAACATAAAAACAACACAAAATCAAACAAATAACAATGCTAAGACGTGACCAGTTTCTTCAAGCGTTGTACGCCTTCCATAAAGGCCACTAGTATTCCATCCCATCAATCATGTGGAATCAAATTTTCAAGTTTTGGGATTGGGTACATGCACACCGAGCCACCATTACAAAGTCATGAGGGCTACCATTTCCGTTTCTGCTCACACATATCTTGAAGAAGAAAGGCATAAAGGGAACCCCAAGATGGACCTGTCACAGAGCATCCATTCTTTGGCAGAAACCAGTGGAACCACAGCCAATCACATATGTCAAGAGGCGTTAGGGTGCAAATCCCTGTTGATGAAGGAGGGGAGGACGCAAAGCATATGGAAGAAGATGCACCTGTACCTTAGCAAGGTGGGCAAAATGAATTTATTGTCATTAGCTGCATTGAATATGAATTCTTGTGTGCTGCAAATCAGCGAATGGACAAGCTGGAACAGTGCTTTGACAATATGGAAAAGTAGTTTGATACACAAGGCAAAATGCTCAAGGCCATTCTGGAGCGACTACCAGCAGTTGCGGGGGCATCATCTTCAGTACCACATGGGGAGTAGTAGTGAGCAGCTGCACAGTCTGGCTGAAGACGTTAAACTTAGAGCTCATGAGAGGCACCCCACAGTATATCCTTTTATTTCTTGTTGTTTTTGTTTTACTTTTATTTTATGTATTGTCTTTTTGTTTTCCAATATTATTATAGTGTTATGTTTTTAGGGACAAAAGGGTACTTAAGTTCAAGTTTGGGGGTGTACTATGAGCCATGCCACTCTGGACAGTTCTCCATTTCCCTAGGTCAGCTCTTTCCATGATATTTACACATTGGGGACAATGTGTAATTTCAGTTTGGGGGTATGGGAGACAGAATTACAAACACTTTGTCTCGTTTTGAAAAAAAAAATGCATGTTCATGTTGTCCTAAATTTTGGTTGACCTAAAAATTTATGATTTGATTTCATCAGTGAACTTGAAATTTTGAACAAATGATCTGATGACAGAATTTGGAGTTTTGTTACTTACTTTAGACAGTTGAGAATTCACATGTTTAACCTGCTCTAACACAAGCACATTAGCACATGATTTGTGGGGTATGACATGTGGTCTTAATGTGTATGTCTCTATGTTTTGGGTGACATGGGATAACTTATTGGTTGGATACATTGGCATAATAACATTTTAAAAAAAAAAAGAAGAAGATGATCATTGATGAGATTTTCACTAAGTAATTGGACCTCTTGCCTCATTAAGCATTGAGTGTTCACGTCAAAAGGTGGAAAAATTTGATTTGGTTAGAAATAAAAAATGGCAAAGTTTAATTTCATAGCCTTTTTGACTCGAGTTAGTAAGTCTTTAGGGGTGTCTTTACACCTAATGCCGAAAACCATCTGGTTTGGGAGTCATTGGCTCAACACTCGCTACATGGGTTAATTAGAAAGCTTAAGGGAACTAAGCATTACAGAGCCCAATAATAGAAGGTGAATAAGAGAAAAATATGCCATTGTTGTTTATTCTGATGAGAATTTCAGTGAAGCTTGAAATATTGAGATTTTGCACATTGAAATTATTTGGAAGCCGCATAATCTTGTGTTAATTCCCTTTACACTGCTTCAACTTGTAATGCCTTGACCTGCCTTTTGTAAGTGATTAGACTTTAAAATTTCAATTCAATGTGAAGATGGCGTTTATCCTTTTAAGCTTGCAAATGAATGAAAACCACTGTTTTGAGTGACACTTTGATTTTTGGATAACATGAATTGTGCATAATGTTTGTGGGTATCATTTCTGGAAAACCCATACGAGACTTCACTCGTCCTTTAGGGAATTCCTAGGGGTTTAAAAGGTTTGTTGAATATGCTAAATGCAACCGTACATCCCACGAAAGCTGGATTTATCTTTAAGTTTTTAGTTTATTTTCTGTTTTGTATTGTTAAGCGACTAGTAATATGTAAGTTTGGGGGTGTGATAAGCGCCGAATGTTGCACATTCAAGCCCCTTAACTCGCATATGTTATTTCCTTAGTGCCGTTATTGGCTTGATTTTGTTTTGTTTCTGTGTTTCAAGTCAAATTAGGGGTGAAATAGCGGTTGTGGTTAGCGGTTAGTGGCTAAAACCGCTAACCGCCTAGGCGGTTAGCTAATTGCTAGTAGTTAACCGCTTGGTTAGCGATTAACCGGATGTGGTTAACCGCTTTTCTACTAACCGCTTTTTATTGGGTTTTTTTTTTTTTGCCTATTTTGGGCTCACTTTAAACCCTTGTTTTGCTCACTTTAAACATTTTTTTCCTCTTTCATTGCCATTTTAACATTAAAAATTGTTGGTTTAAAGTGAGCATTATATGTTGGACCATTATACCAAAATCTTGTTGGTCACCTTCTACAAAATATAACATACAAATAAAATTACAACAAAATTATCATTTTGAGTTAGGAAGAAATGAATATATAGAAGTGAAAAACTACGTCGTTTTGCACTTCTATATTATATAAATAATAAAAATATAAAACTCAAACAAAAGTCAAAGGCGGGGGGAATCGAAATTGGGAATCTTGAGTAAAAGAGCTGCACAATAACCACTAGGCTACAATAACGTACTATTATTTATTATATGAAATATATATAATATAAATATATATTATATTTTAAAAATAGGCGGTTTTTCAAAATCCACTAACCGCTAACCGCTTTGAAAGAAGTTAGCGGTTAGTGAGTGATCGGACCAAATTTAGGTACTCGCAATTGAACGAACCGAAGCTCGTATAGCGGTTGCGCAAGTACCGAGTCGAACCCACAAGGAACGGAGCGTTTGCTTAAGAAATTATTGAAATTAAACTAACTATACTTTAACCTAGCTCCGAGTAGTTTTAAGAGCACTAATTTTGCAGTAATTAAAAACTAAACTAAGGAAAGGTTAATGAATGGAAAAACGACTAAGATTAAAGATTATCCTTACCCCGATCAAAAGATAACTTAATACATTAAATGCCTATTTTTCCGTCTTAGAAATTAAAACCACTCAACACAACTCTGTTGTCGTCATTTGATACAAGTCAACCAAAACAATATGTTTACCGTTAAGGAGCTACAATAAGTAATTGTTTATTGATAAAATCATCCACTGTATCCTTGGATCACAGTGGATATTGAATCAATAAATATTACTTGTTGTGCACCCGGCTTGGAACACATTGGATGGTGACCATGATTGCATCAAAGATGACAACCATTTAATTTTTTTTTGTCACGGAAAATTAAACGACGAGTGCAGAAATTAAATGACGAAAATTAAGAACACTTAATGTAAAAAGCAAGAAATATACGCTATGGGTAAGGCATAATCTTCAACCTTAGTTGAAGATTTTAGCCACACATTAAATAAATAAAAATGAAATAGAAATGAAAGATTGCATAAAATGAATTTAAGATAAGTGTTTACAATAAAATTGGGCAGAGTGTGGCTAACAAGGCAAAACACTCTCAAAGCGCCAAAGAAAAACTAACTAAAACCAAATGACCAAGGCGAAAAAGGCGCAAAGGGGCATGCGTCAACGCGTTATCCACGGCCGAACGACAGACAGCATCGATCAGAAAACCGCCAGGCGGCTCGTGAGGCGCGGGCTAACTGGATCATTCGTCCTCAGATTGCATGCGACCGCATCGTGTTCAACGCAATGCCATTCGCTCAACGCACTTCGTGCTTCTTCATGTCCATTTTGCTCCCTCGGTCAAGGTGTGATGTAAGGTCCTGTTTATTACAAAACAAACAAAACAAGTCAAATTATTAAATATTAACAAAACTAATAGCCTAACAACGTAAATAAAGGTGTGAACGAGCACTAAATAGCACTCATCAAATACCCCAAACTTACATTTTGCTAGTCCCTTAGCAAAACAAAGAATAAACATAAGTCCGCTGGTGGGAGAACGTTGCATTGAGCGATGCAACAAGCCTTTTAAACCTCTAGGATTTCCTAGAGGACAAGTGAAGTCTCGTGAGGGTTTTCAGGAATGATACCCACAAACATTTGTGCAAACATTTCATTCTCAATCATGCAATAATATAACAATCATGGTTTAAATTCAAAAGCAAACTTAATCACACAAACACCATCTTCACAATTTTTCAAGGAATTTTTAATTAAGCTACAAACATGGCAAACTGAGACATTACACTAATCAATTCTAGTGAAAGTGAATTCAACACATAATCAGGGGATTTCAACACCAAACTTTTCCATGCATGCTTTGACACTCAAATTCATCAGACCACTCATCGGACATAATAACCATGGTTTATTTCAATTTTTTTTTTTTATTGCATAGCTCCCTTAAGCTGTCTAGTTGACCCATGTATCAAGCGTTAGGTCAATGACTCCCAAACCAGAAGGTTTTAGGGCATTAGGTGTAAAGACACCCCTAAGGACCTACTAACTCGAGTCAAAAAGGCTACGAAGCTTTGCTAATCAAGTTTAACTTCTCACTTTTTACGCGAATGCTCAATGCTTATTGAGGCATGAGATTTGGTTACTAGGTGGAAAGCTCAAAATGATCAAATTTTTTTTTTTGACATAAACCACGGTTATTTCCCAACATGTTATCCAATTGTATTTAAGCTTACAAAACTAGCATGACCAAACTCAACATTTAATCCCAAAGACTACGTGCAAAATGTGCTCGTGAAAATCAAATTGAAATGCAATATCTCAAGTTTGCCAAAGAAAGTAAAACAATCAAAATTCCATCCAAAAAGTAATCATGTGTTCATAAAATTAAGCTCACAAAGGAAAATAAACCATAATCAAAATAAAATGCATAATAGAAAATAAAATGTGCACAACATGATAAACACCGTTGAACTCACCAAGGCGCAGGTCAAATGCATGCTGGCGCAGGCGCGTCAAACGTAAATAAGTATGTTCGAACGCAGAGACCCAAAAAAATAAGCAAAAATTTTATACAAAAATTTTATGCAAGAATAACAAAACACACAACATGCTACAAAACAATATTTACACAAACAACCGATAAAATATTTACATAGACACCCCCCAACTTGAAACGCCACATTGTCCACAATGTGACTGAATTAACCTAGGGGGTAAGCCAATTCAGGTATAACATAAAAGAATGCTTTCCCAAATTTGACTAAGAAAATAAAGCAATAAACATAATGAGGGGTGCCTCCCACAAGCGCTAAGTTTAACGTCTTCAGCCAGACTCGTGATAAGAGACTACATCACTCAGTGTAAATCGGATCCTCCAAAAGAGTAGCCTCAATCTCTGAACTCCTCAACTCCAAGAATGGTTTAACCTTTGTCCATTTACCTTAAAATGTTACCATTCTTGGATCCTCTATCTCGATGGCCCCATGAGAAAATACGGTCCTAATGATAAATGGGCCTGTCCACCGAGATTTCAACTTGCTGTGAAAGATGCAACCGAGAGTTGTAAAGAAGGACTTTTGACTGGCTCAAAGATCTCCTAAAATCCTCGTCATGAACCTTCTTCATATGTTCCTTGTATTTCTTTGAACTGTCATATGCATCATTCCTCAACTCCTCTAACTCAGTGAGTTGGAGCTTCCTTTGAGAGCCGGCCTTCAAAAAATTGAAGTTCATTTGCTTGATGGCCCAGTAAGCCCTATGCTCCAACTCGATGGGAAGATGACAAGCTTTCCCGTACACCAACCGATAAGGTGACATCCCAATCGGTGTCTTATATGCCGTCCTATATGCCCATAAAGCGTCATTCAATCGTGAAGACCAATCTTTCTGCTAGGGTTCACTGTTTTCTCCAAAATGTGTTTGATCTCACGATTTGACACTTCAAACCCACTCCTCAGGGTGGTAAGGTGGCAACCTTATGTGTGATGAAATACTTCTTCATCATTGCTCAAAATCCGGTTGCAAAATGCGTACCATCATCATCGATAATTGCTCTAGGTGTACCAAACCGAGCAAAAATCGTGTCCTTAAAAAATTTGACCACAACTCGTGGTCATTGGTCTTGCACGCAACCGCCTCACCCATTTGGACACATAGTCCACAGAACCAAAATGTCAGAAACCAAAGGAGTTTGGGAAAGGTCCCATGAAATCGATGCCCCATACATCAAAAATCTCAACTATCAATATGGGGTTGAGGGCATCATATTCTCCTTGAAATACTCCCGAAGTTTCTCGATAACGCTCACATGAAGTGCAATAAGCGAAGCATTTGCAAACATGGTGGGCCAATAAAATCCACACGCAAAATCTTTGCAGCGGTTTTGTTTGCACTAAATGGCCCCACATGCATGATCATGACAAAAGGAGATGACATCGGTTTGGTCAAATTCAGTATGCATCTCCTAATGATCCGATCGGGACAATACTTGAACAGATAAGGATCATCCCAAAGAAAGGTTTTCACCTTGGACAAAAACCTGACCTTATTTTGTCGCCCCCTAAGCAAAGGCATTTGGTTGGTAACAAGATAGTTCACTATATCTGCAAACCAAGGTGCGGGATTGTGAGCAATCTGCATTAACTGCTCATCAGGAAAGGTCTCAGAGATGGGTGTGGTGTCCTCAGTGAAATCCATGGTCAATCTAGACAAATGATCGGCCACCACATTCTCTGTTCCTTTTCTTATCCCGAATTTCTATGTCAAACTCTTGCAATAGCAAAATCCATCTAATCAAACGGGATTTAGCATCTTTCTTGGAGAAAAGATACTTCAACGCCACGTAATTAGTGTTCGGTGTCAAATATTGTTTATTAGACCCCCCTTTACTTATGTTTGTTTGGCTCTTAGTTGTATTAATAACTAACATTTTGTATAGTTTTTAGTATTTAGTGTTGTGCAGGTCATTGCAACAAACATGGCGGCAAAGGGCAAGAAAGTGGACTTAAAGTGAAGATATCGCCATAGTCGACACGCTCGAACGCATCTGCACACGTAGCCTCGAGCACCACGGTCGTACGCAGCACCACGTTCTTTGCAGCGGCCCTAGCATTATCTGCGTTCGAGCAGAAGCTCTGCGGTCGAACGCACACGACTTCGACCCTAGCCGCATTATTTGCGGTCGAGCTTGCACCTGCGGTCACAAATAATGCGTTTCAAACGCAGTAGTGCGTTCAAACGCACTTGACTGTTAGCCTATAAATAGGACCTTAGGTCCATTTGTTCGAGCTTACTTTTTGGGCGTGTTTTGAGAGCGGTTTGCCTCGTGGCCTGCTCGCCCTTTTCTTTGTAGTTCTTTACATTAGTTTTAATATAATGCATTTATTTTGCTTATTTACGCTTCCGTTGCTTATGGGAGGCTAGATCCCAACTAAGGTTGAGGATGTAGCCTCACCATGAATGCTATGTTAATTATTTACGTTTAAGTCATTTCATTCCGTTATTTCTTTATTTACTTAAATCTCTCTCGCTTGGTTTGGTGACAAACCAAGTGAGATTGCACCGTAATCGTTTATTTTTGGTGTTTTGTCCGACGGATACATTCCATCCTTCGGTTTACGCTCATTTATCCATAGTAGTTTGTGTCTTAACACATTCACTTTGGATCCTTTGAGCCTTAAACCGTTTATGGTTTGTCTTTCGTCACATGGACGGATTCCTTTAATCCTTCGATAGGTGCAATAGATTTAGTTTTATTTCAAACCGATAGCGGATGTTTGTGCTTAGCGTTTTTAATTAATGTAGTTGAAATGGTGAGGTGAAAACCTCAACCTTGGTGCTTTTACTTCGTTTACATTTCCGCTTTAAATTACTTTCAAGTTGTCACGAACACCCACTGCGGAGCTAGGTTAAAATAACACTAACCTAGACTCAAGGTTATTTTTCGCACAAGCAATTTACGATTCCTTGTGGAGTAATGACTCGTACTTAAGAACCACTATACGAACTTCGGTTCGTTCAATTGCGAGTACCAAAATTTGTACATCAATCAGAAAAAATAATGATTTTAGATCCTAACGGATAGGATCTAAACTTATCTAGCAAAAAACGACCGCCAACAACTCCTTTTCTGTGGTGGAGTAATTGAGTTGTGCGTTGTTCAGAGTCCTACTCGCATAGTAAATCACGTGGGGAAGTTTCTCAATCGCTGCCAAACAGCTCCCACAAAGATAGTCGATCGTCACATGATCTCAAATGGTTCACCCCAAGGGTGGGACGATCGGTGTGGACGTCGAGAATCTCCTTCAAAGCCCCAAATGCTTTCACACATTCATCATCAAATTCAAATGGGGTCTCTTTGGCCAATAACCTACACAAGGGCCTGGCGATCTTGCTGAAATCCTTGATGAATCGCCGGTAGAACCCTGCATGGCCCAAGAAGGAACGGATTTCCTTCACAGTACGTGGGGGTGGAAGGTTAGAGATTAAATCTACCTTTGCTTTGTCAACCTCAATGCCTTTCTGAGATATGACATGTCCCAGTACAATCCCCTGCTTAACCATAAAATGGCACTTTTCCCAGTTAAGCACAAGGTTCTTCTCTTTACATCTCACTAACACCAACGTGAGATGGTCTAGACACTCCTGAAACGATGATCCGAAGACGGAGAAGTCATCCATGAAGATCTCCATAAATCGCTCTACCATGTTGGAAAAAATGTTGATCATGCACGCTGAAATGTAGGTGCATTGCATAACACCCCTAAATGGCATCGTCGGTAGGCGAATGTCCTAAAGGGACATGTGAAGGTAGTCTTTTCCTGGTCTTGAGTCCGGGACCTTATATCTGAATAACCATCCAAGAAATAGTAGTACTTGTGAAACGCGCTCCACCATCGATCGATGGATGGAAGAGGAAAGTGATCTTTCCGTGGCGCGTTCAACTTCTGGTAGTCAATGCATACTCTCCATCCTGACTGAACACGAGTTGGTACCAACTCGTTGTCCTGGTTCTTTACTATCGTCAATCTAGCCCGCTTGGGCACAACATGTATCGGGCTCACCCATTTGCTGTCAGAAATGGGATAAATGATCCCAGCATCCAACAGCTTGATCACTTCTACTCTCACAACTTCTTGCATTGCTAGGTTGAGTCTTCTCTGTGGTTCCCTCGATGGTTTGGAATTATCCTCCAAGTGTATCTTGTGCATAACCAACGAGGGACTGATTCCCTTGATGTCCTCAATCGTCCAGCCTATAGCTTCCTTATGCTCTCTAAAACTCCCAACAATTTCTCCTCGAGCATCTATCAAGCTATAATCACGGTAAAGACTATGGACCTAGGAACTTATACTTAAGGCTATCATCGTAAAGGCTTAAGTTCCTTCTTCGGGGATCGGTCTGTCTCCTTCTTTTCTTTGCTCTCAAAGGAGCTGTCTCCAAAGTGCCTCTTCACTCCATCGTTTATCCAAATCTAAGTCCAAACCGAAGCGAGGCATGCTTCGGGGGTCTTCTATGCTTGATTCTTCTATTACTTCATCCAAAATCTCCTCAATCAAGCATACTTGATTCATTTGGTCATAATCGAGTGGTTGTTTAATGTTGTGAAAAATATTTAATTCCACTGTCATATTACCAAAAGAAATCTTCATGACTCCCAACCAACAATTTATCGGCATTAGTCAGAGCTAAAATGGTCACCCTAGAATCACAGGATCTGGCCTATCACCAAACAGCTCGTGTCCAAAACAATGAAATCCACGGAAATAAAATTTGTCCACCTTAATCGTCCTCAATTATTCCCCGTGGAACCTTCACAGATCGGTCAGCAAGTTGCAGTGTCTTGGTTGTGGGCTTCAACTCTCCTAGCCCTAATGCAAATAAACCGAGTAGGGCAACAAGTTTACACTTGCTCCTAAGTCCAACAAGGCCCTCTCGATCTGGCTAACTCCTATCATGCAAGTGATTGTAGGACATCCGGTCCTTATACTTGAGGGTAACTTGCATTGTAGGATAGCACCGACCGCTCGGTCATGAATGCCTTTAGGGACATTCGCCTTCTCTTCACGTGACCAAGTCCTTCAAGAACTTGGCATAGGAAGGATTTGTTGGATGGCGCCCAAGAATGGGATATTTATTTGGACTTGTTTGAATACCTCCAGAATGTCCTCTAATTTCCCTCCATTCCTAGGCGCTTGTAATCTTCGAGGTATGGTGCTTTGGCACAAGCGCCCTAGGAGGTTCTTTAACTGGGGTGACGAGATGGCTCGATCTCCTTCCTCTTTATTGTCACCCTTTTCCTCTCGCTCTTCTTCCTCTTCTGCTCTTCTTTCTCTCTGCTCTTCTTTCTCGATCATCCTCTGGGTTCACCACCTTATTTTCCACTCTCTTCCTCGACCTCAAAGTGACAATCCTCGCATGCTCTGATTCGAAGAATTTCCACATGCTTTAGGATTGTTCGCTTGGCTAGGAACTTTCCTTGTCTCTTCCACCTGGTGATTCGCTAATTGTCCATCTGCATCTCCAACTTTAAGATCGCCGGTGTTCACCATGGTAGATTGCCTTATGTCACTTATTGATTGACCATCAATTTCATAAAATCTCTCATGGTATCTTCAAGTGACTAGTTTGATGAGGTGGGGGCTTGGTTGGGGGCTTGATAAGATGATGATGATTGGAGCGAGCATCCTCGATTTGGGTAAGAAGAAAATCCTCGGGGATAATGTGGTGCTCCCCCTTGATTGGTGTTGGGTTGATTCTGTTTCCAAGAAAAATTGGGGTGATTTCTCCACCAGATTATATGTTTCAGAATATGGCCCACTACGGCTTTTGAAAACTGTTGAAAGCATTCACTTGTTCCATCTCAAAAACTGTCATTGATGGACAATTTTGTGCTTGGTGGATAGGGCTAGCACAGACAGAACAACTCTCTACAGGGAATGTATTTACAGCATTTACAAAGCTTTCCTACACTCACGTCCAACCTTTTCACAATCAATCATCCTTTGAGTCAACTCTTGCTCACCTTTAGCTCCGGATGCCTCCTTTCTTGTCCTTAGCAGATTTATCCGACAATGGAGAAATCCGTTTTGTGTGTTGGCAACAATTTTTCCAAAGCTTTGTATATCAAATTTAGGAATGTCCCACCATTCATCAATTCAATCATACTCGCTACGGTTGGTTTGAGATAAACCTTGGTAGAAAAATTGAACTAAACGCCATTTCTCATATCCATGGGGTGGACACTTCATCAACATATCTTTAAATCTTGTCCAACACTGAATTTCTCGTCCTCATCCCAGAAAATGAACTAATTTCCTTTCTCGCATCATTTACTCGGACATTGGATAGAATCTGTGGTAGAACTTTTCAATAGTTCTTCCGGATGTAATAGAACGAGGTGCTAAGGAATCCAACCATTCTTGGCTCACATGAAGGAGAAAGGAAAAGTCTAAGATTGACGATTCCTCGAGATGTTTTGAAATTTGGTTGTGGCAGTTATACTCTAAACTTCTTAACATGGGAATAAGGGTTTTCATGATCTAAGCCATAGAAAGATGGTAACATTTGAATCACATGTGGCTTAAGATCATAATGAGTGGCATTAGTTGGTGGTAACACTATGAGTGCGAACGAGTTCATGTAATTTGTCGTGAAATCCAACTCATACATACGTCTATGCTCCCTGCTCCCAACCTCGCATCTTGAATGCCTCCTTTTCCTCTTCCTTTCCTCCGATTTTCTTCATGTTGTTTCCACCGGTTCCTTTGATTATCTCCCATCTCAGAGCTGACGCGCCTCCTAATGTTTCTTTCTAAGTAGGGATCTAGTGGTGTTAATTCTAAGTTCAAGGATAAATGACCATGCAAACTAACAAGAATTTAACGAGAAACTAAGGAAAAACAGCAAGCTAGATAAGCTAATAAGATGCAACAACAAATAACAGAAAAACCAGAGGAATAAGTCAGAAAAAGAAGAAAATATGCACGAATAAACAGGAAAAAGAAAACTAAAACAGCAAGATATGCAGCAAAATTTAGAGCTAAAACATATTGAACACTAACCTATCTTAAACATATGAACAGATGCAGTAAAACAAAACCAGTAATAAAAACAGAGAACAAAATTAGCTAGAATCACAAAAACAGCAATAAAAACCAACTAATCTAAACACTTAGTAATTAAAACTAATTAGCTTAAACAAAACACATGCAAAGAACTAAGAAAAATAACTAATCACAACTAAGACTCAAAATACTTAAAATAGGCTTTAAACAACTAATATAAGTCTAACAATCAATGGAAATTAAAGAATTTAAAATAGAACATACGCCTCCGGTATGTTAATGCAGAAGCGAGAGGTGCGCTTGAGCGTCAGACATTCGCTCGCATGCAGAAATGTATGGCAGTGCGTGCGTTTGAATGCAACTCAGGTACGTTCACCGCAATCGCTGCCTCGTCTTTATCGGTACTATGAGCTCACGCAGTGCTGAAAGGCGTTCGCCGCATGAACATGGAATAAGCGGCGATGCGTTCGACCGCATCTGCATTCGACCGCCGTCGATGCCTGATTTTCCAGATACACAAATGAAAAGCTAACAAGGCTAAAACAACAATCTAGGAATTAACCAAAATAAACTAAACACAAAATAAACTATAACAAAATGTACAATGCAGAAAATAACAACTAGTAGAAAATACAATTAATTTAAAAACAATACTAACAAAACAAAAACAACGTTTCCGCAATGGCGCCAAAATTTGATGCGGACCAAATTTAATTTACTGCAATTGAACGAACCGAAGCTAAATATATAGCGGTTGTGCAAAGTACCGGATCGAACCCACAAGGAACGGCGTTTGCTTAAGAAATTATCGAAATTAAACTAACTATACTTTAACCTAGCTGAAAGTAGTTCTAAGAGCACTAATTTTGCAGTAATTAAAAACTAAACTAAGGAAAGGTTAATGAATGGAAAAACGACTAAGATTAAAGATTATCCTTACCCGATCAAAAGATAACTTAATACATTAAATGCTTATTTTTCCATCTTAGAAATTAAAACCCTCAACACAACTCTTCGTCATTTGATACAAGTCAACCAAAACAATATGTTTACCGTTAAGGAGCTACAATAAGTAATTGTTTATTGATAAAATCATCCATTGTATCCTTGGATCACAGTGGATATTGAATCAATAAATATTACTTGTTGTGCACCCGCTTGAACACATTGATGGTGACTATGATTGCATCAAAGATGACAACCATTTAATTTTTTTTGTCACGAAAATTAAACGACGAAAGTGCAGAAATTAAATGACGGAAATTAAGAACACTTAATGTAAAATGCAAGAAATATATGCTATGGGTAAGGCATAATCTTCAACCTTAGTTGAAGATTTTAGCCACATTAAATAAATAAAATGAAATAGAAATGAAAGATTGCATAAAATGAATTTAAGATAAGTGTTTAAGTGTGGCTAACAAGGCAAAACACTCTCAAAAGCAAAAAAACTAACTAAAACCAAATGACCAAGGGCCTATTTATAGCTGGAAAAAACTGCGTTGAGCGCAGGGCATCGTGCAGTTATCCCGTCGAGAGAAAAACCGCCGAGGTCGGCTCCGTGGCGCTCGTCCTCACATGCGTGCGACCGCATCGTGTTGAACACAATGCCATGCGTTCGAACGCACTTCAGGCTTCTTCATGTCCATTTTTGCTCCCTCGGTCAAGGTGTGATGTAAGGTCCTGTTTATTACAAAACAAACAAAACAAGTCAAATTATTAAATATTAACAAAACTAAAGCCTAACAAACGTAAATGATAAGCGCTGAATGTTGCACATTCATGCCCCTTTACTCGCATATATTAATTCCTTAGCATTGTTATTTGTTTGATTTTGCGTTGTTTTAGTGTTTCAAGGTCAAATGCAAGAGTTCCATTGGAAATCGGGCTAAAAGGGACAAGTTGGCATCATTCTGTACCTGGGAACGATCCTGTGAACGATCACACTGCGAACGATCGCCCAAAGCTTGTGAACGATCGCACTGCGAACGATCGCCCAAATCGTGACGTTACACTTTTCGGGCGTGCAGAACACGGAAATCACCTTTTTGACAGCTGAACTCGACTTTCACTCTCCCAGTTGGATTGGGAGACTGACCTACGACTGTAATTAGGGTTTTAGGGTTTCTAGGGTTTTCTAATCCCTATAAATAGGCTCTTAAACATTGTAAAAGGGGGCCGTTTTCCTAGAGTGAAATTCAGAACTTATGCGTGGAGCTTAGAAGATCATGAGCTAAACCCCTTAGTGGGGTACCGATGTAAACCCTTTCCAAGCGCAATGGTGATTGTATTTGATTTCATTTAATTCAATTTATGTATGTGATTGCATAACTATGAGGATTGCAACTTTAGATTTACATTCTTAATATTCAATGCAATTGTTATTCAATTCAAATTCAATATTTGCGAAATTCTATTCTTGTCTTAGAAATTATTTTGCTCAGTATTGAACTCAAATCAACCTTATTTTCTGTGATTATAAGATTGATGGTTATGCAATGGTTTTAATAGACATATGATCAATAGGATTGATAGGCCATGCCTAGGGAAGACGGCATTACACACCCTAGTTTAGTGTAATTTAAGTAGACGATCCGTACAACCAAGATGGGTTATGGTATTCCATTGATTGTATGAAACGAAAGGATTTTATAGTCTATGCCTAGGGAAGACGGGTCGTACGCATCTTAGTGGTTAGGTGGACGATCCGTGCCAACCAAGATAGATTATCCTTATCCCTTGATATTGTATTTTCTTGTTCTTTTATAACATGCATATTCGAGTTTTTGGAATTAAATCGATTGCCATTGTCGTGCGGATTGTGGTGAAATCGGTACCTTACTTCTCTCTCTCATATATTTACTTTTAATCTTGCGTTTAATTTCATGCACTCAATTTCACAAACAATCAAACATCTTTTGTTAATTAGGTTAAAATTAGTCTTTTGAATTTAGTAACAAAACCCCTTACAGTCCTTGAGGTTCGACACCCTCAACATAGCCCTATCCTACGGGATTCGTCCTATTGCGAGTGGTAATTTATTATTGATATTTTGGTCAACAAAATACCGCATCAATTTTTGGCGCCGTTGCCGGGGACTGTTTAACGGTTTGTTATTAATTTTTAAGGATTAAGTTTAGCTTATTCTGTCATTTGTGTTTTGTTTCGTAGTTTTAATTTTCGGAATTCTAATTTTTTCTGTTCAAGTTTCACATTCAGATCCACAGGTTCCATTTTGTAACTGTGAACGATCACAGCTCATGTGTGATCGTTCGCAGCCTTGAGCAATCGTTCACCTCTTCAGTAGTGCGAACGATCGCACCTCCTGGGCGATCGATCACATAACTCGTCTCCAGAGTCCCAACCCTACTGAGGAAGCGAACGATCACACCTTCTGGGGCGATCGTTCGCTCTCTTTCTGCAGCAGAAACTCCATTGCACCACAGGGCCGTTTGTGAGCGTTTCTTTTTATTTTAAAGCAATTTTTGTTTATTATTTTCTGTTTTGGTCTTTAGTTTTTGCTTTATTTTCAATTCTAGTTTATGTTGGGTCGCCGATCTTTGTCTTTTCCTTTAGTTTCTTGTGACCCTGACATTGAACACACTCTTAGACAACTTAGAGCGAAAGGAAAGCTAGTTTGTCTAAGGAAAACACCATTGACACCATGGCTGGCATCCCGCACGTAGCTTTACAGGATCATTACATTCCACCCACATACACTACTCCCTCATGTCTCAGGTTGCCGGCAGTTATGGCAACTCACTATGAGATCAAGCCTAGCACCATACTGAGTTTGCCACGTTCCTAGGGTTTCCCATGAGAATCTTATGAATTCCTCAAATTCCGTCAATCATTCTACCATTCAATTGATGGATTCACCGAGGATGCCCTAAAGATGCGTCTGTTGTCTTTTCCCTTAAGGAAAGAGCCAAACATTGGTTCGATCCTTAGAACCCAACTCTATCACTTCTTGGGATCAACTGCAACAAGTTTTTCTCAAGCAATATTTCCCCATAGGAAGAACAAATGATATTAGGCGGGCCATCACTGGTATCACCCAGTACCAGGGTGAACCAATACATGAGACTTGGGAGAGGCTTAAAGACTTACTTAGATCATGTCCACACCATGCTGTCCCCAAATGGCAACTGGTAAAGAGTTTTATGATGGTCCTGAGTCTTGGAGCACTGAGATGCATCAAGTAGGGGACATTCATGTTAAAGAGTGACGAGGAGGCCTGGGCGATGATTGAAAACTTGAGTAACAACTCTCATCAGCAAGCTTCCAATAGACGGAGAGAACCCGCACCTAAAGCCCCAAAGACAGAGAGTCTTTGCAAAGTAGGACCTTCTGCAGACATGGCCACCCAAGTAGTTGATGCCATCACCAAGAAGCTAGACCAATTGATAAGCGGTTTTGCTCCTAATCTTTATCAACACCCTGAACCATGTTCATTCTTTTAGCACTATGCATCGTAAATAATCGCCTTCGCTGTCAATTACTGCGATATTTCTAATGAAAATCTTAATGCTTTCTCCGAGGCAATGATCCATACTCCAACACTTACAACCAGGGGTGGAGAAGCCATCCGAATTTCTCATGGAAGGGTCAGAATGCAGAGAACTCAACCCCAGGTCCACACAATCAAGCTCAGTCCAACAGACAGCCCTACAACTCGTCTTCCACATATCAACCTCCACATAAACAATACCAGGCTGCTCCACCGCAGCGAGCAGAATCCAATGATGAACGAATTCTGAACTTGTTGGGTGAGGTGAATGGAAGAATTGGTGCGATTGATGGAAAGTTTGATGAGATGTCCCAAACATTAAATTCCCACTCTCAGTCAATTGCCAAGCTAGAGGCTCAGGTCGGACAAATAGCTAACGCCCTCAATAGGATGGAAGAAGGGAAGCTTACAAGTCAGCCAGTCGTCAATCCTAAGGGGCTATACATGGTAAATGAAACTTCTCATCTGGAGCAAATTCAAGCTATTACCACATTGCGAAGTGGAAGAGTGGTAGACAATCATGTGGAAGAAAAGAAGGAGGAGCAACTTGAGACCACACAGACTAAGCATCAAGACAAGGGTAAGCAAGTGATCAATGACACATCTTTATATGACCCCATTTCAAAGGAGCCATATGTGCCTAAAGCCCCATATCCAGAGCGTCTCAAGGCATCTTTCCACTTTGGAAAGCAAGAAGAGAAGATACAAGACATGATGGAAACCTTCAAACAGATTAAGGTCAACATTCCACTCCTAGATGCCATAAAGCAAGTTCCAGCTTATGCAAAGTTCCTCAAAGACTTGTGCACTCAAAAGAGGAAGAATCGGAAACACATTCCTAAGAAAGTTGTTCTCACGGAGCAAGTGAGCTCCCTAATTCAGCACAACACTCCTCCTAAATTGAAGGACCCTGGAGCACTTACAATTTTATGCGTCATTGGAAATACTCAGATTGAGAGAGCTCTCCTCGACTTAGGAGCTGGTGTAAATTTGCTTCCATACTCCGTGTATCAGCAACTTGGCTTAGGAGAACTGAAATCGACAAGTACTGTCTTGCAACTGGTTGACCGATCCATCAAGAAACCCCGGGGAATTGTGGAAGATGTCATTATCAAGGTGGACAAGTTCTACTATCCAGTTGATTTTATAGTTCTGACATGTAATCCCATCCCTCATCCGCATAAAACAAATTCCGGGCCATCTTGGGGCATCCTTTCTCGCAAATGTGACTAATGCATGCATTAATTGTCAGACCGGTGTAATGAAGATTTCTTTTGGGAATATGAAGATCAGGCTAAACATTTTCCTTTGCCTTTCAAAATGCACCTGATCAAAAGGGCCTGCTTTCTTCTTGATGCCATTGGAGAAACTATTGAAGAACCGCTGAGTTTCTATCAAGCTCCATCATGGAGAAACCCACCAGAGCCGATGCCCCTACTTCAAGTACCCTTCCACTCGATGACAACCCCACGTGAAACATACTTCATTCGGAGGTTACCGAAGTTGACTTTAGTGGGTGGACAAATTTTCAGAAGCTCCCAGTGTTGTCCCATTGTGTGGACCCCTCTGGAGACAAAGGGTTGATCATGGAACCAGTTCGGGACAAACAACTAAGGCATGGCCATGAGGAGAATCAAGACCTTTCATTTGAGGGAAGCAGTTTCAGAATAATAAGAAGATTTCTCTTCCTTGTGGAATGCTACATGATCATAAAGAAGAAGGGATGGAAGAGCTTGATTGGACTTCTGAAGGATCGAGGTAAGATCCTTCGGGACTCAGAATTACTTTGAGCATTACCTCAAGGGATCAAGTGCAAACCCTGTGCACTTGAATCCTAACTTCACCAGGGTACATGATCCCCATCCAAGACATGTGTTTTTGGATACAAGTTTGGGGGTATGATATACCCACATCTGCTCACTTAGGTACTCCTACACCCTTCACCTCATTTTTTAGTTCTGTACATACATTAGGGACAATGTATGATTCAAGTTTGGGGGTATGAGAGACACATTTACACACACTTGTCTTGTTTTTGAAAAAAAAAAAAATTTGCATGTTCATGTTGTCCTTAAATTTTGGTTGACCTAAAAATTTGTGATTTGATTTCATCAGTGAGCTTCAAAGTTTGAACACATGATCTGATGTTGGATTTTTTTAGTTTGTTACTTGCTTTAGGCAATTGAGAATTCACATGTTTGATCTCGCTCGACACAAGCACATTAGCACATGATTGGTGGGTATAACATGTAGGTTTAATGTGTATGTTTCTATGTTTTGGGTGACACTGGGTGACTTATTGGTTGGATACATTGGCATAAATAAATAAAAAATAAAAAAAATAATAATAAAAATTTGACCATTGATAAACTCTTCATTGAGTAACTAGGCCTCTTGCCTTAAAGCAAAGGAGTGCTCACGTCCAAAAGATGAGGAACTTTGATGTGGTTAAATTTATAAAAGAAAAGAAAATGAAATGACGATAATCATTGATGAATTGTTCACTAATCGGACCTCTTGCCTCATTAAGCATTGAGCATTCACGTCAAAAGGTGAGGAGTTTTGATGGTTAACATTATGGCTAGTTTAGTTTCGTAGCCTTTTTGACTTGAGTTAATAAGCCCTTAGGGGTGTCTCTACACCTAATTCCCTAAAACCATTTGGTTTGGGAGTCATTGGCTCAACACTCACTACATAGGTCAATTAGAAAGCTTAAGGAACTAAAAGGCAGAGCCTAATAAAAATAAATAAATAAAATGAGAAAAGTATGATTGTCATTACGATAGGACTTCCAGTGAATCTTGAGATATTGAGACTTTGCATATTGAATTTATTTGGAAGCTTCATAGTCTTGTGCTAGTTCACTTTACACTATTTCGAGCTTGTGATGCCTTTGCGTGCCTAATGTAAGTACTTAGACTTTAAATTCCAATTCATTGTGAAGATGGAGTTTAACTTTTTAAGCTTGCTAATGAATGAAAATCATGGTTTTGAGTGAAGCTTTAATTTTTGGATAACATGAACTGTGCATAATGTTTGTGGGTATCATTTCCGGAAAACCCTCACGAGACTCCACTCGTCCTCTAGAGAACTCCTAGGGGTTTAAAAGGCTTGTTGCATATGCTTAATGCAACCGTACATCCCACGAAAGCTGGATTTATCTTTATGTTTTTCAGTTTATTTTCTATTTTGTATTGCTAAGGGACTAGCAATATGTAAGTTTGGGGGTGTGATAAGCACTGAATGTTCCACATTCAAGCCCCTTTACTCACATATATTAATTCCTTAGCATTGTTATTTGTTTGATTTTGCGTTGTTTTAGTGTTTCAAGGTCAAATGCAAGAGTTCCATTGGAAATCGGGCTAAAAGGACAAGTTGGCATCATTACATGCACGAACGATCAGGAACGATCGTGACTGCTAACGATCACCCAAAGCTTGTGAACGATCGCATTGCGAACGATCGCCCAAATCCTGTGAACGTTCGCACTGGTGCAGTAACACGAAATCACCTTTTGACAGCTGAACTCGACTTTCACTCTCCCAGTTGGATTGGGAGACGACCACCTACTGTAATTAGGTTTTAGGGTTTCTAGGGTTTCTAATCCCTACAAATAGGCTCTTAAACATTGTAAAAGGGGCTGTTTTCCTAGAGTGAAATTCAGAACTTGTTGGAGCTTAGAAGATCATGAGCGCTAAACCCCTTAGTGGGGTACCGATGTAAACCCTTTCCTAGCATAATGGTGATTGTATTTGATTTCATTTAATTCAATTTATGTATGTGATTGCATAACTGTGAGGATTGCAACTTTAGATTTCTGTTCTTAATATTCAATGCAATTGTTATTCAATTCAAATTCAATATTTGTAAATTCTATTCTTGTCTTAGAAATTATTTTGCCCATATTGAACTCAAATCAACCTTATTTTCTGTGATTATAAGATTGATGGTTATGCAATGGTTTTAATAGACATATGATCAATAGGATTAAGATAGGCCATGCCTAGGGAAGACGGGTCGTACTACACCCTAGTTTAGTGTAATTTAGGTAGACGATCCGTGCCAACCGAAGATGGGTTATGCTATTCCATTGATTGTATGAAACATATTAAGGGATTTTATAGTCTATGCCTAGGAAGGCACGGTCGTGCCGCATCTTAGTGGTTATGTGGACGATCCGTGACAACCTAAGATAGATTATCCTTATCCCTTGATATTGTATTTTCTTGTTCTTTTATAACATGCATATTCTGAGTTTTTGGAATTAAATACGATTGCCATTATCGTATGGATTGTGGTGAAATGCACTTACTTCTCTCTCATATATTTACTTTTAATCTTGCGTTTAATTTCATGCACTCAATTTCACAAACAATCAAACATCTTTTGTTAATTAGGTTAAAATTAGTCTTTTGAATTTAGTAACAAAACCCCTACAGTCCTTGAGGTTCGACACCTTCAACATAGCCCTATCCTACGGGATTCATCCTATTGCGAGTGGTAATTTATTATTGATATTTTGGTCAACAAAATACCGCATTAGTAAATAAAGGGGTGTGAACGAGCACTAAATAGCACTCATCAGTGCGGATAGCGGTTAACGGTTAGTGCAGTTAGCGGATGCGGTTAGGCGGTTTTAAATTTCACCCCTAGGTCAAATGCAAGAGTTCCATTGAAAATTGGACTAAAAGGGACGAGTTGGAGCCATTTTTGGAAATTGATCCTAGGTACAAAATGGCTCCAACTCATCCCTTTAAGTTCAATTTTCAATGGAACTCTTGCATTTGACCTGAAACATCAAAACAAAACAAAATCAAGCCAATAACGACGGTAAGGAATTAGCATATGCGAGTTAAGGGGCTTGAATGTGCAACATTTGGCGCTTATCAGAACTCTTGCAGTTTTGCTTCAAGGGGGTAACACTCAGTTTCCTTAGCATTTTAATACGTTGTTATGACTACTCAATTGTTGTTTCGTAGAGCTAGTTGTAGTTGTTACCTTAGTTATGTTTTAGATCTTGCTCAAGCTAGCGTTTTGATAGCTTAGCGTTATTACTTTGCATGGAGGTTTCGATTTGTGTTTGGAGGCCCTAATAAGCCTTTGTTGGTGTTAGGAGTAGGAGAATAGGCAGCAGCGGAGAGAAAATGAGGTTCTCCCTGAAAGACATCGGAGCGAACATATGGTCTCGTGACCGAACGTTTGGCCCGTCGTGACTTAGTGGATGTACAGCCTCGAGCCGGACATATGGCTCTTTCCTCAGTATTCGAGGTTATAAAGCCTCAAGGAAATTACATGGAGGAGCTTTATGGCCTGAGTGAGTACAAACTCACATGGATGCTTTGTTGTTACTTTTCCTACATTGCATGTATCTTATATATGTCAAACATGCATATTTTGCAACTCTCATGAAATACATTTTGGAACTACTGG
Organism: Carpinus viminea; assembly: GCA_013348765.1. Classification (NCBI taxonomy): domain Eukaryota; kingdom Viridiplantae; phylum Streptophyta; class Magnoliopsida; order Fagales; family Betulaceae; genus Carpinus; species Carpinus viminea. The sequence continues at coordinate 16,592,639 of CP054674.1, forward strand.
GAACTCGCTTTTGCGAAAACATGTGTCGATTAATAAGATCATAATGTGACTTGTAAAAATTGTGTATGTAAAAGACTGATAAGACTAATTGCATCGTATGACATGGTGCACCGGTATGTGTGGTGTGCAAATTAAATTGCACTCGCAATGGCATGAACCGTTAGGTCGTATAGCTTTTGCAAAGTGCTGGATTGAACCACAAAGAACGGGTTTTTTGCTAAAAAAACTAATATTACTATTAAATTGAATCTACTTTAACCTAGTTCCACAAAAGGTCGTAACATCGAACACGAAACGTGCATTAAATAAAACTATTCTAAAATGTAAATGAACGGAAATAAAGTAACTAAGGTTGATGAATCCACCTTCCCCACTAAACACACACGTTAAACATTACAATTAATAATCCATCTATCGATATAGCATTTTGCTTAATCTAAAATAGTTAGTGAAGCTAGTCGAACCATTCAACATGTTTACCGTATAAAGAGTCACAAAAGATGTTGGTTTGAGTTCGAATCATCCACTGTATCGTTGATCACAGTGGATGCTTTGACTCATTCCAACCATCCAATGTACTTCCGGATTGGAACGCATTGACGTTGGATATAGATGCAACACAAACTGACTTTCAAATGAAATTGTCACATAAATCAAAATGAAACGACTAAGCATAAAATAAATGACGGAATTAAAACTGTAATGTAAATGTGCATAAATTAGAGGAGAGGCTTCATCTTCAACCTTAGTTGAAGATTAGCCTCCCATAAAGAAGAGAGACAAAATAAATGTGCAGATAAGCATTAAAAATAAAATAAAAGAAATGGTTAACGTTTTTCGAACAAGGAAACAGATTCAAACATAGTGGCTTTTACAATGGAATGGCGTTAAAAAACGTAACACCTAAAAACCTAACACAAGGGTCTTATTTACGCATTGAACGTAGGTCGTATGCGTCGAACGTCGGTTATTTGTGGTCGAATGTGGACTATACGGTCGACCGCAAATAACTGCCAGGGCCAACTTGGGCATCCGCGTGAGACGCGGGTTGACTAGGCCTGCGTTCGACCGCTGTTCCCTGCGTGCGACCGTGAGTGTGTTCGAACGCACCAAGTGCAGTCAAATGCACTTGGCAGGGATCCACTTCTTCACTTGCCTGCAAGTCCATTTTGCTCCTTTGGTCAATATTTGATGCAAGGACCTGTTCATCTCAAAACAATAAAAACAAGTAAAATTATTAGATATTAACAGTGCTAAAGGCCTAACAAACATAAATAAAGGGGTGTGAATAAGCACTAAAAAGCACTTATCAAATACCCCCAAACTAATATTTTGCTGGTCCCTTAGCAAAACAAAAATAAAAACACAACTAACATAGGTCCACTTTCGTGGAGAACGGTTGCATTTAGCATATACAACAAGCTTTTTAAACCTTTAGGAATTCGCAAGAGGACGAGTGAAGTCTCGTGAGGGTTTTCCAAGAATGATACCCACAAACATTTGCACAAACATTTTCTTTTTAACCATGCAACAATATAACAATTATGATTTTATTCATGAGCAAACTTAACCAAACAAACACTATCTTCACAATTTTCAGGGAATTATCAATCAAGCTACAAACATGGCAAAATGAGACATCACACTAATCAATTCTAGTGAAAGTGAATTCAACACATAATTATGGGATTTCAATACTAAACTTTGTCATGCATGCTTTGACACTCAGAATTCATCAGACTACCCATCGGACACAATAACCAAGGTTTATTTCAAAGATTTTTTTTTTTTTTTATTGCATAGCTCCCTTAAGCTGTCTAGTTGACCCATGTATCAAGCGTTAAGTCAATGACTCCCAAACCAAAAGGTTTTAGGGCATTAGGTGTAAAGACAGCCCTAAGGACCTACTAACTCGAGTCAAAAAGGCTACGAAGCTTTGCTAATCAAGTCTAACTTCTCACTTTTTTACACGAACGCTCAATGCTTAATGAGGCATGAGATTCGGTTATTCGGTGGAAAGCTCAAAATGATCATCATTTTTTTTAAAAAAAAAATTAAACCACAGTTATTTCCCAATAGGTTACCCAACTGCATTTAAGCTCACAAAACTAGCATGACCAAACTCAACATTTTATCCCTCAAACTATGTGCCAAATGTGCTAGTGAAAAACAAATTGAAATGTAATATCTCATGTTGCCAAAGAAAATAACTTAATTTAAATTCCCTTAACAAAGTGATCATGTGTTCATAAAATTAAGCTCACAAAGGAAAATAAACCATAAATAAAATAAAATGCATAATCAAAACCAAATGGAAAATACAAATGTAGTGCAAAGGTGTGAAAATATAACCAAGATGTCAGACGCCACGTGGTGGTGCGAAGGTCCCGATGGAGGCTCTGTCTAAGATGGCTCAAACATCTCCTGGACCTCGAGCCTGTCCTGACGAGCATCCATTTGCAAATCTACGATCTGAGATCGTATGTCCACGAGGGTGTCCTAAAAGTGTAAGAAATCTGAGGCTCTGAGCGTGATTCCTCATACTCTTCTTCTTCTTCTTCTGCTCCTCCTCGCTTCCTCCCCTCTCTCTGCTCACTGCCACCGCCATCTCTCAGAATGTCCATAGGTGGCTTTGTCCTGGTGGCTCGGCTCTGGGCATGTGGGACAAACTCTGGTTCCATTGGATGCAGCCGAAATATGGCTCTCAGTGATTGGCCCGTCAGTAGAACTGCCTTTAATCCTTTCTTTCTCAGAATGTGAGTTATGAGAAAAGGGAAAGGCAAATCCCAGGTCTTCGTGTGCTCAGGCCCCCGATGGTGCACTCCATCCCAGAATTTCTGAATCTGCCGCCATATGATCTTGGGAATGGAGCACTAGAAACCTCTATGGAACGCAAATACAGCATTGCAGAACAAGTCCTACCTCTGTGTCTTGTGTCCCAAAGGACACACGTTCCTATACAACACCATATTAATGAATAGAAGATTCTGAGGAATCTTAGTTTTGCTGGCTGCATTTCAATGACTGTCCGCAAATTGCCCCTCACACATGTAAGAAACAATGTCCTCGACGGTGAGCATGGGAGGGCACTCAAGCCAAGGAACATCCGACTTAAGAGGCTCATGGCTGCACTTCAGAACGGCCACTATGTCGACTATGGTCACCTACACTTCTCTTCGGTCAATGGAAGAGAAAAGTACATCCGGCTGGTCTCACTCATAACTCAAATGCTCATAAAATTCTCTAACGAGGCGCTCGTAAGCAGTGGAGGCGACGGGCTTGAAAAGCCTCTTTAAGCCCCAGTTCTTCAGCTCTTGAACCGTCCAACTTGTTGCTTCATTATTGGAGAACTCCTCTTTGATGGCAAAGGTGTTCTCCAATAAGAGCTTACAGCTCTCAATGGGTTGCCTGGCTACCATGCCTTGGGTTCCAGAGGATCGAGAAGACGACCCTTGGCCTCTAGGCATTTTGGAGGTTGGTTGGGGCTTTTTGTCGAGCACCTGGTGTGCTACCCAAAAATAAAGGGTTTGAAAATCCTTTCCAAATAAGCCCAACCCCCTGCAAAAACACACAAAACCAACACCAACAACAAGGGGCACAATCCAAAAGTGGATTTGTGCCCAAAATCAACGAAAAAAAATGGAGAAAAATGGGTTGATTTGGTGATGTTGGGTTTCGGGTTCTTTTGTGGAAAAAAAATGGGAAATGGGGGAAAATGGGGGTCGGTGGTGGGTGGAGAGAGACCGGCAGTAGTGAGTAAGGGGTGGGGAAGGTGATGGCTGGTGGTGGGTGTGGTGGTTTTGGATGTTAGGGAGGAGGAGAGACGGAGATGGAGGTGACGGGCTTCTACGGTGCTACAGGAAAATGGGGGGAAGGGGAGAAAAATGACCTAAAAATAGGTCCTGTAAAGGATCAGCTCAAGTGCATGTGGGGCAAGTGAGCTCTGCGTTCAAACTTGTAGGGTAAGTTCGAACGCATGCGTGTATGAGTGTGTGTGTGATGGGGTGCTGCGGTCGAAAACACAAAGGTGAGCTCGAAGTTGGTAGAAAATTCGCTCAACGCGTTTGATACGTCAACGCAGAGTGCAAACAAATTTTATTTTTATTTTTACAAAGATATTTACAAAATAAAAACACAACACACAAAACACACAAAATAAAATATTTACACACAAGTATTTACAGAAACACCCCCAAACTTAAAACGTCACATTGCCCACAATGTGACCGAATTAACCTAGGGGATGGGTCAATTTAGGTGTAGCATAAAAGAATGCTTCCCCAAATTTGACTAGTAAAAAGTAAAACATAAAGCAAGAAACATAATGTGGAGTGCCTCCAACAAGCGCTAAGTTTAACGTCTTCAGCCAGACTCGTAATATGAGACTACATCAGTCTGTATAAATTGGATCCTCCAACAGAGTAGCCTCAACCTCTAAACTCCTCAACTCCAAGAATGGTTTAATTCTTTGTCCGTTCACCTTGAAAATGATACCATTCTTGGGATCCTCTATCTCGATGGCCCCATGAGAAAACATTGTCCTAATAATGAATAGGCCTGTTTGTGTAAAATAAAATATTTACACAAACACCCCCAAACTTAAAACGTCACATTGCCCACAATGTGACTGAATTAACCTAAGGGATAAATCAATTTAGGTATAGCATAAAAGAATGCTTCCCTAAATTTGACTAAAAAGTAAAACACAAAGCAATAAACATAATGAGGGTGCCTCCCACAAGCGCTAAGTTTAACGTTTTTAGCCAGACTCGTTATATAAGACTACATCACTCAGTGTAAATCGGATCCTCCAATAGAGTAGCCTCAATCTCTGAACTCCTCAACTCCAAGAATGGTTTAACCCTTTCTCCGTTCACCTTAAAAATGTTACCATTCTTGGGATCCTCTATCTCGATGGCCCCATGAGAAAATACTGACCTAATGATGAATGGGTCCACCCACCAAGATTTCAACTTGCCTGGAAAAAGATGCAACCGAGAGTTGTAAAGAAGGACTTTCTGACCTGGCTCAAAAGATCTCCTCAAAATGCCCTGGTCATGAACCTTCATGTGTTCCTTGTATTTCCTCGAACTATCATAAGCATCATTCCTCAGCTCCTCTAGTTCAGTGAGTTGGAGCTTCCTTTGAGAGCCGGCCTTCAAATAATTGAAATTCAGCTGCTTGATGGCCCAGTATGCCCGATGCTCCAACTCGACTGGAAGATGACAAGCTTTCCCGTACACCAACCGATATGGTGACATCCCAATTGGTGTCTTATATGCCGTTCGGTATGCCCATAAAGCGTCATTCAATCGTGAAGACCAATCTTTCTTGCTAGGGTTCACTGTTTTCTCCAAAATGTGTTTGATCTCACGATTTGACACTTCAACCCGCCCACTCGTCTGTGGGTGGTAAGGGGTGGCAACCTTATGTGTGATGAAATACTTCTTCATCAGCTGCTCAAAAATCCCGTTGCAGAAGTGCGTACCTCCATCACTGATAATCGCTCTAGGTGTACCAAACCGAGCAAAAATTGTGTCCTTAAAAAACTTGGCCACAATTCTATGGTCATTGGTCTTGCACGCAACCACCTCCACCCACTTGGACACATAGTCCACAGCAACCAAAATGTAGAAAAACCCGAACGAGTTTGGGAAAGGTCCCATGAAATCGATGCCCCATACATAAAAAATCTCAACTATTAGTATGGGATTGAGGGGCATCATATTCCTCTTTGAAATACTCCCAAGTTTCTGACAACGCTCACATGAAGTGCAATAAGTACGAGCATCTGCAAATATGGTGGGCCAATAAAATCCACACTGCAAAGTCTTTGCAGCGGTCTTGTTTGCACTAAAATGGCCTCCACATGCATGATCATGACAAAAAGAGATGACATCGGATTGGTCAAATTCAGGTATGCATCTCGTAATGATCTGATCGGGACAATACTTGAACAGGTAAGGGTCATACCAAAGAAAGGTTTTCACCTTGGACAAAAATTTGAGCCTATCTTGTTGCCCCCAATGCAAAGGCATTTGGCCGGTAACAAGATAGTGCACTATGTCAGCAAACCAAGGTGCGGGATTATGAGCAACGTGTATCAATTGCTCATCAGGAAAGGTCTTAGAGATGGGTGTGGCGTCCTGGTGAAATTCATGGTCAACCTAGACAAATGATCAGCCACCACATTTTCTGTCCCCTTCTTATCCTGGATTTCTATGTCGAACTCTTCAAGCAGCAAAATCCAACGGATCAAACGGGATTTAGCATCTTTCTTGGAGAAAATATATTTCAACGCTGCGTGATCAGAAAAGATAATGATTTTAGATCCTAACAAATAGGATCTAAACTTGTCTAGCGTAAAAACGACAGCCAACAACTCCTTTTCTATGGTGGAGTAATTGAGTTGTGCGTCGTTCTGAGTCTTGCTCGCATAGTTGATAAGTGTTTTTTAGTGCTTATTCACACCCCTTTATTTATGTTTGTTAGACCTTTAGCATTGTTAATATCTAAGCATTTTACTTGTTTTGTTTGTTTTGAACACAATCTTGCATTTGATCGCAGCTAAGGTCAACAAGTCCAATCAGCGTCTCACGCAGCTGATTCTAGCGCATCTGCGTCGACCAGCAGGGTGCGTCAACCAAAATAACGGCGTTGCAAACCAAGGCTGCTCAACGCAGCTAACGCATGTCTATAAATAGGTCCCTTGGCTCATTTGGTCCGGAGTTCTTTTCTTGGGCGATTTTTAGAGAGCATTTTGCCACTGTTGGCCATGCTCTGCCCATTTTATTTGTAATCAATTACTTTAAAGTTTATTTTATGCATTCTTTTACTCTTATTTCGCTTTATTGTTTAATGGGTGGCTAAACTCTTCAACTAAGGTTGAAGATGAAGCCTCACCCTTAGTTTATATTTCTTGCTTTTACATTAAATGCATTTATTTTCCATCTACATTTCCGTACTCGTCATTTAATTTCTGTGACAAAAAGTTGAATGGTTGTCATTTTTGATACAATCATAGTCATCCTATGATGTGTTCCAAGCCGGGTGCACAACAAGTGAATAATTATTGATTCAATATCCACTGTGATCCAAGGATACAATGGATGATTTTATCAATAATCAATTACTCATTGTAGCTCCTTAACGGTAAACACATTATTTGGGTTTGACTTGTGTCAATAATGACAATAGAGTGTTGAAGGGTTTTAATTGTTAAGATGGAAAATTGGTGTTTAATGTGTAAAGCTAACTTTTGATAAGGGTGAGGCTAATCTTTAACCTTAGTAGTTTTCCATACATTTCCATTTTCTTAGTATAGATTTTAATTAATGCAAGTTTAGTGTTCTTGATACGATCTTCATTGAACTAGGTTAAAGTAGAGAGTCGATTTAATAGCAATATTAGTTTTATAAGCAAACACTGCTTCTCGTGATTCGATCCTCACATAAAACTATACGACCTAGTTCGTATTTATTAAAGTGCAATTAATTTGCACACCAAATTTTGGCGCCGTCAGGACGTTGTTTTGTTTTAAATTGATATTGTTTTTAGATTAACTTTATTTTTCTACTAGTCTTTATTTTATGCAATTTAAATTCTGTTCTTAGTTTATTTTTACATTTTCTTTAATTTTGGTTAGTTTTTGCAATAGTGTTTGGCTTAAGTTTTAGTTCATTTTGGTTTACGGAAACGCCTATTCCGTTCGCGCTCATCACCGCGCACAAGTTGCGCAACGCACTTGCACCATATTGTTATATGCGAACCGTCTGACCTGGCTCCTCGCTTCTGCATCAACATACTAGGCAATATATTCATTTTGAATTCCTTTTGTTTCAATTAATTGTTAGACTTATTTTAGTTGTTTAAGCGCCTATTTTGAGTATTTTGTTTCTTGTGTTTAGTGAGTATAGTTTATTTTGTTTATATAATTTGCATATGTTTTAGTTAGTAGTTTTGTTAGTCTAAATTGTTGGTTGTTTAAATTGTCTTTTGTTAGCATTTAGGTCATCTTAGCTAGATTTATTTCTTTTTTTTAATACTCTGTTGTTTTTTTTCTGCATCTGTTTATATTTGTTTCAATTGGTTTTGTTTTTTGTTCACATGTTGTTCATAGGTTATTGTTAAATAGTTTTAGTTTATTACAATTTCTGCATATCTTGCTGTTTTTTGGTTGTGTTTTCTTGTTAATTATTGCATGTCTCTCATTTTTAGTGATATTATAGTCTGTTTTACCTATATTTAGCTTACTTGGTTTATTGTTCTCTTTGTTTAGCTTTAATTGTGTTAGTACATATAGGTTGTTTTCTTTCATAGTTGAATTGCAAATAATGTTTATTCATCTAGGTTAGTTTACTTTTTATTTGCTATTTGCTACTTTTGTTCCTGTTTTTGTTGATTTTTTTCATTTTTGCTAGTGTAGCTTGCTGTTTTTCTTTAGTATTTTGTTAAACTTTTGTTAGTTTATGCATGATCCTTGAACTTAGAATTAACACCATTAGATCCCGACTTAGAAAGAAATCTTAGGAGATCCGTAGAACCGTGCGAGATGGGGATAATCAAAGGAACCCAAGGGTGGAGCACGAAAATCAAGGAATGAGCAAGAGGAGAATGAGGAGTTCCAAGATGCGAGAGTGGGAGCGGGAGCATAGACGAATGTATGAGTTGGATTTCACTACATCACTCCACGAATTGTTCGCACTCATCAGGTTAGTTCCCATTGTGCATAGTGTTACCACCAACTAATGCCACTCATTATGATCTAAAGCCACATGTGATTCAAATGTTACCATCTTTCTATGGCTTAGATCATGAAAACCCTTATTCCCATGTTAAGAAGTTTAGGAGTATAAGCCACACCAAATTTCAAAACTTCTCAGAGGAATCTATCAATCTTAGACTTTTTCCTTTCTCCCTTCATGACAGAGCCACTGAGTGGTTGGATTCCTTAGCTCCTGGTTCTATTACGTCCTGGGAAGAACTGTTGAAGCAGTTCTACCACAGATTCTTCCAATGTCGAGTAAATGATGCAAGAAAGGAAACCTTTTACTCAGATGAGGACGAGAAATTCACGGAATGTTGGACAAGATTTAAGGATATTGATGAAGTGTCCACCCCACGGATATGAGAAATGGCATCTAGTACAATTTTCTACCAAGTCTCCAACCGTAGTATGATTGAACTAATGAATGGAGGGCATTCTAATTTGACGGAGATTTGGCCTACAAAGCTTTGGAGAAAATTTGCCAACACATAAGGATTTCACCAGCTGTCGAGATAAATCTGCCGAAGGACAAGAAAGGAGGCATCCTGGAGCTAAAAGGTGAGCAAGAGTTGACTCAAAGGATGGATGCGATTGTGAAAAGATTGGACGCACTGAGTGTAGGAAAGCCTGTAAATGCTGTAAACACATTCCCTGTTGAGAGTTGTTTTGTCTGTGCTAGTCCTATGCACCAAGCACAGAATTGTCCATCGATGACAGTTTTTGAGATGGAACAAGTGAATGCTTTCAACAGCTTTCAAAAGCCGTCCAATGGGCCATATTCTGAGACATATAATCCTGGGTGGAGGAATCACCCTAATTTCTCTTGGAAGCAGAATCAACCCACCACCAATCAAGGGGAGCACCACATTATCCCCTGATTTTCTTCTTACCAAAATCAAGGACGCCGCTCCGCCACGTCATCATCATCTTATCAAGCCCCACCCAAGCAGCCTCATCAAACCATCAGGAAGAGACCATGAGAGAATTTATGAAAATGACCGTCAATCAATCAATGATGAGGTCTACCATGGTGAACACCAGGCGATCTCGAAGTTGGAGATGCAGATGGGACAATTAACGAATCACTTGGGTGAGAGGGACAAGGAAAGCTCTAGCCAAGCGTGAATAACCCTAAAGCATGCAATGTGAAATTCTTCAAATCAGCATGTGCAGCGATTGTCACTCCGAGGTCAGGAAGAGAGTGGACAATAAGGTGGTGAACCCAAGAAGAAGATGCCGGAAGAAGAGAGAAGAAGAGAGGAAGAGGGTGACAATCAAAAGGAAGGAGATGTGAGCCATCTCTATCACCCCAATTGTAAAGGAACCTCCTAGGGCACTTGTGCCAAAAGCACCATACCCTCAAAGATTACAAGCGCCTAGGAATGGAGGAAGTTAGAGGACATTCGAGGTGTTCAAACAAGTCCAAATAAATATTCCATTTTGGACGCCATCCAGCAAATCCTTCCTATGCCAAGTTCTTGAAGGACTTGGTCACAATGAAGAGGAAAACGAATGTCCTAAGAAGGCATTCATGACCGAGCAGGCTATCCTACAATGCAAGTTACCCTCAAGTATAAGGACCGGATGTCCTACAATCACTTGCATGATAGGAGTTAGATTGAGAGGGCATTGTTGGATTTGGGAGCAAGTGTAAATTTGTTGCCCTACTCAGTCTATTTGCAGTTAGGGCTAGGAGAGCTGAAGCCCACAACCATGACACTGCAACTTGCTGACCGGTCTGTGAAGGTTCCACGGGGAATAGTGGAGGACGTTCTGATTAAGGTGAACAAATTTTATTTCCCGTGGATTTCATTGTGTTGGACAAAGAGCTAGTACAAGTGATAGGAACTGAGATTCCTGTGATTCTAGGGCGACCATTTTTAGCTACGGCTAATGCCCTGATAAATTGTAGGTCAGGGGTGATGAAGATTTCCTTTGGGAACATGACGGTGGAGTTGAACATTTTTCACATTAGAAAACAACCACTTGATTATGACCAAATGAATCAAGTATGCTTGATTGAGGAGATTCTGGATGAAGTAATTGAAGAATCAAGCATAGAGGACCCCCTGGAAGCATGCCTCACTCAGTTTGGTGAAGATTTGGATTTAGATAAACTAATGGAGCAGGCAGAGACACTTTTGGATACAGCTTCTTTGGTAAGCAAAGAGAAGAAAGAGACAGCAGTATCTGATTCCCCGAAGAAGGAACTTAAGCCTTTACCTGATAGTCTTAAGTATAAGTTCCTAGGTCCAGTTGAGTCTTGTGATTATAGCTTCACTTGATAGATGCTCAAGAGGAGAATTATTAGGAGTTTTGAGAGAGCATGAGGAAGCTATAGGCTGGACTATTGAGGACATCAAGGGAATCAGTCCCTCGTTGGTTATGCATAAGATACATTTGGAAGAAAATTCCAAACCATCGAGGGAACCACAGAGAAGGCTCAACCCAGCAATGCAGAGGTTGTGAGAGAGAAGTGATCAAATTGTTGGATGTGGGATCATCTATCCCATTTCGACAAAGTGGGTGAGCCCATACATGTTGTGCCCAAGCGGCTGGATTGATGGTAGTGAAGAACCGGGATAACGAGTTGGTGCCAACTCATTCAGGGATGGAGAGTATGCATTGACTACATCGAAGTTGAACGCCACCAGAAAGATCACTTTCCTCTTCCATTCATCGATCGATGGTGGAGCGCTTTAGTGGGCACAAGTACTATCGCTTTTGGATGGTTATTCAGATATAACCAGGTCCCAGTGGACCTCAAGACCAGGAGAGAAGACTACCTTCACATGTCCCTTTGGGACATTCACCACCGTCTATGCCATTTGGGTTGTGCAATGCACTGCTACTTTTCAACGGTGCATGATCGCATTTTTCCGACATGGTAGAGCGATTTATGGAGATCTTCATGGATGACTTCTCCGCTCTTCGGTTCATCTTTTTGAGTGTTTGGACCGTCTCACGTTGGTGTTAGTGAGATGTAAAGAGAAGAACCTTGTGCTTAACTAGGAAAATGCCATTTTATGGTTAAGCAAGGGATTGTAGGGGCATGTCATATCTCGTAGGGGCATTGAGGTTGACAAGGCGAAGGTAGATTTGATCTCCAACCTTCCACCCCACGCATCGTGAAGGAAATCCATTCCTTCTTGGGCCATGTAGGTTCTACGATTCATCAAGGATTTCAGCAAGATCGCTGTGCCCTTGTGTAGGTTGTTGGCCAAAGAGACCCTGCTTGAATTTGATGAAGAATGTGTGAAAGCATTCGAGGGCTCAAGGAGATTTTGACGCCACACCAGAATTAGACCACCCAGCTTGGGGTGAACCATTTGAGATCATGTGTGACGACGACTATCTATGTAGGAGCTGTTTTGGGGGCATATTGAGAAACTTCCCCATGTGATTTACTATGCGCAAAACTCGAACGACAACTCAATTACTCCACCACGAAAAGGAGTTGTTGGCGTCATTTTTATGCTAGACAAGTTTAGATCCTATTTGTTAGGATCTAAAATCATTATCTTTTGATCACGATGTTGAAGTATCTTTTCTCCAAGAAAGATGCTAAATCCCGCTTTGATTAGATGGATTTCTGCTTCAAGAGTTCGACATAGAAATCCGGGATAAGAAAGGAGAGAATGTGGTGGTGATCATTTGTCTAGGTTGACCATGGATTTCACCGAAGATGCCACACCCATCTGAGACCTTTCCGATGAGCAATTGATGCACATTGCTCACAATCACCTTGGTTTGCGATATAGTGAACTATCTTGTTACCGACCAAATGCCTTTGCATTGGGGCAACAAGATAAGCTCAAATTTTTGTCCAAGGTGAAAACCTTTCTTTGGGATGATCCTTACTTGTTCAAGTATTGTCCCGATCAGATCATTAGGAGATGCATACTGAATTTGACCAAACCAATGTCATCTCCTTTTGTCATGATCATGCATGTGGAGGCCATTTTAGGTGCAAACAAGACCGGCAAAGATTTTGCGTGTGGATTTTATTGGCCCACCATGTTTGTAGACGCCATGCTTATTGCACTTCATGAGCGTGGTAAACTCGAGAGTATTTCAAAGGAATATGATGCCCCTCAATCCCATATTGATAGTTGAGATTTTTGATGTATGGGGCATCGATTTCATGGGGCCTTTCCCAAACTCCTTTGGGTTTCTATATATTTTGGTTGCTGTAGACTATGTGTCCAAGTGGGTGGAGGCGGTTGCGTGCAAGACCAATGACCATAGAGTTGTGGTCAAGTTTTTGAAGGGCACAATTTTTGCTCGGTTTGGTACACCTAGAGCGATTATCAGTGATGGTGGTTCGCACTTCTGCAACTGGATTTTTGAGTAGCTGATGAAGAAGTATTTCATCACACATAAGGTTGCTACCCCTAACCACCCACAGACGAGTGGGTAGGTTGAAGTGTCAAATCGTGAGATCAAACACATTTTGGAGAAAACAGTGAACCCCAGTAGGAAAGATTGGTCTTCACGATTGAATGACGCTTTATGGGCATACAGGACAGCATATAAGACACTGATTGGGATGTCACCATATCGGTTGGTGTATGGAAAGCTTGTCATCTTCCCGTCGAGTTGGAGCATCGGGCATACCGGGCCATCAAGCAGCTAAACTTCAATTTTTTGAAGGCCGGCTCTCAAAGGAAGCTCCAACTCACTGAACTAGAGGAGTTGAGGAATGATGCATATGATAGTTCAAGGAAGTACAAGGAACACATGAAGAAGGTTCATGACCAGGGCATTTTGAGGAGATCTTTTGAGCCAGGTCAGAAAGTCCTTCTTTACAATTCTCGGTTGCATCTATTTCCTAGCAAGTTGAAATCTCGGTGGATGGGCCCATTCATCATTAGGACGGTGTTTTCTCATGGGGCCATCGAGATAGAGGATCCCAAGAATTGTAACTTTTTTAAGGTATACGGACAAAGAGTTAAACCATTCTTGGAGTTGAGGAGTTCAGAGATTGAGGCTACTCTATTGGAGGATCCGATTTACACTAAGTGAATGTAGTCTTATATAACGAGTCTAAAACGTTAAACTTAGCGCTTGTGGAGGCACCCTCATTATGTTTATTGCTTTGTGTTTTACTTAGTCAAATTTGGGGAAGCATTCTTTTATGCTATACCTAAATTGATTTATCCCTAAGTTAATTCGGTCACATTGTGGACAATGTGACGTTTTTAAGTTTGGGGTGTTTGTGTAAATATTTTATTTTATGTTTTTGTAAATTTGTGTGTAAATTTTGTAAAATTTTAAATTTTTTGTTTGCTCTCGGTAACGTATGCCATCGCATTCGACCTCACCTTGGTGTGTTCAACCGCAGCACCCCATCACTCACACACATTGTTGCATCTCGTTGACGTCTACCTTTACGTTCGAATGCAGGGCTTTCTTGGCCCACCTACACTAGGCACGAGTGCGGCCGAGCACACGTATGTACGTTCGAACGCACTCGAGCTGAGCCTTTATAGGACCTATTTTTAGGTCATTTTTCCCCAATCCCCACCCATTTTCTTGTAGCAGCCGTACACCCCTCTCCCCATCCCTTCTCCATTCTTTCCCTAAAATCCAAACCCACCACGCACCACCGCCACCCATCACGTCCCCACCACCCACCACACCACCGCCGGCCTCTCTCCACCATTACCACCCACCGTCGGCTACCATTTCCCCCCCATTTCCCCTTTTTCCCCACAAAAACCCGAAAACCCATTTCTCCAAAATCTTCAATTTTTCTTTGTTTTTTTTTTGTATTTTTTGGGCACAAATCCACTCTTGGATTGTGCCCCATCAATTTGGTGTTGGTTGTGTGAATTTTTTGTAGGGGGTTGGGCTTGTTTGAAAGGGGTTTTCAAACCCTTTATTTTTGGGTCGCACACCAAGCGTTCGACAAAAAGCCCCAACCAACCTACATAATGCCTAGAGGCCAAGGGTCTTCTTCTCGGTCCTCTGGGATCCAAGGCATGGTTACTAGGAGGCCCTTTGAGAGCCATAAGCTCTTATTGGAGAACACCTTTGCCATCAAAGAGGAGTTCTCCAATAATGAGACAACTAGTTGGGCGGTTCAAGAGTTGAAGAACCGGGGTTTGAAGAGGCTGTTCAAGCCCATCGTCTCCATTGTATACGAGTGCCTGGTCAAAGAGTTTTATGAGCACCTCAGTTATGACTGCGACCAGCCGCACATTCTTGTCTCTTCCATCGACGGAAGAGAAGTGGAGGTAACCATAGCCGACGTAGCGGCCGTTTTGAAGTGTAGTCACGAGCCTCCCGAGTCAGACGTTCCTTGGCTTGAGTACCCCTCCATGCTCACCCTTGAGGATATTGTTTCAGACATGTGTGAGGGGCAATATGCAGACAGTCACTAGAACGTAGCTAGCAAAACGAAGATTCCTCAGAATCTTCTTTTTATTGATATGGTGCTCTATAGGAACGTGTGTCCTTTGGGACACAAGACACAGAGGCGGGACATGTTCCTCAAGGTTTCTATGCTCCATGAGGCTTTCGGTGCTCCATTCTAGATCATTTGGTGCCGATTCAGAAATTCTGGGAAGGAGTGCACCATTGGGCAGCTGAGCACACGAAGACTTGGGGTTTGCCTTTCCCTTTTGTCATCACTCACATTCTGAGAAAGAAAGGGATCAAAGGCACACCAGAGGATGGGCCAATCACTGAGAGCCCATACTTTGGCCCCATCCAAAGGGCGCTTAGAGTTTGTGCCAACACCACTGCTACAGCCAGAGCCAGAGCCCATGGATAGTCCTGAGATGGCAGCTAAGCCAGAGAGAGCGACAGAGCAGGAGGAGCAGCCAGACGAGGGAAAGGAGTATGAGGAGGGGATCATGATCAGAGCCTCGGATCTATTACACTTCCAGGACACCCTCGTGGACATACGATCTCGACATTGCAGACTAGAGGGATGCTCACAGATGCTCGAGGTCCAGCAGATGTTCCGAGCCATCTTGGACAGACTGCCACCAGCCCCGTGACGTCTTGGTTTATTTTTCACCCCTTTTCACTACATTTGTATTTTCTTTATCCGCACACTATGGGTAGTGCGAATTTTGAGTTTGGGGGTATTTTATTGTGTTGTGCGCTTTTTATTTTTTATTATGCATTTTCTTTTAATTATGGTTTATTTTTCCTTTGTGAGCTTAATTTTATGAACACATGATTACTTTGTGAAGGGAATTTTGATTGTGTTACTTTCTTTGGCAAACATGAGATATTACATTTCAATTTGATTCTCACGAGCACATTTGGCATGTAGTCTGTGGGATTAAATGTTGAGTTTGGTCATGCTAGTTTTGTGAGCTTAAATGTAGTTGGATAACCTGTTGGGAAATAACCGTGGTTTATGTCAAAAAAAAAAAGAAGATAATCATTTTGAGCTTTCCACCGAGTAACCGAATCTCGTGCCTCATTAAGCATAGAGCGTTCGCGTAAAAAAGTGAGAAGTTAGACTTGATTAGCAAAGCTTCGTAGCCTTTTTGACTCGAGTTAGTAGGTCCTTAGGGGTGTCTTTACACCTAATGCCCTAAAACCTTTTGGTTTGGGAGTCATTGACTTAACGCTTGATACATGGGTCAACTAGACAGCTTAAGGAGCTATGCAATAAAAAAAAAAAATCTTTGAAATAAACCTTGGTTATTGTGTCCAATGAGTAGTCTAATGAATTTTGAGTGTCAAAGCATGCATGACAAAGTTTGAAATCCCATGATTATGTGTTGAATTCAATTTCACTAGAATTGATTAGTGTGATGTCTCAGTTTGCCATGTTTGTAGCTTGATTGATAATTCCTTGAAAATTGTGAAGATGGTGTTTGTTTGATTAAGCTTGCTCTTGAATTAAAGCCATGATTGTTATATTATTGCATGATTGAGAATAAAATATTTGCACAAATGTTTGTGGGTATCATTCCTGAAAAACCCTCACGAGACTTCACTCGTCCTCTAGGGAACTCCTAGAGGTTTAAAAGGCTTGCTGCATACGCTCAATGCAACCGTTCTCCCACGAAAGCGGACTTATGTTTATTGTATTTTCATTTTTGTTTTGTTAAGGGACTTGCAAAATATAAGTTTGGGGGTATTTGATAAGTGCTTTTTAGTGCATATTCACACCCCTTTATTTATGTTTGTTAGACCTTTAGCATTGTTAATATCTAAGCATTTTACTTGTTTTGTTTGTTTTGTAATAAACAGGTCCTTGCACCATATCTCGATCAAAGGAGCAAAATGGACATGAAGTGAAGAGAAGTAGTTCCTGATGTGCGTTCGAACGCAAATACGGTCGCACGCATGGCTAAGGTTGAACGCAATCCAGTCAGCCCACGTCTCACGCGGCTGGCCCTGGCAGTTATCTACGGTCGACCGTATGGTGCACGTTCGACTGAAAAATAACTGGTGCGTTCGAACGCAGGCCCGTAACCTGCATGTCTATAAATAGGTCCCTTGGCTCATTTGGTCCGGAGTTCTTTTTCTTGGGCAATTTTTAGAGAGCATTTTGCCACTATTGGCCATGCTCTGCCCATTTTATTTGTAATCAATTACTCTAAAGTTTATTTTATGCATTCTTTTACTCTTATTTCACTTTATTGTTTAATGGGTGGCTAAACTCTTCAACTAAGGTTGAAGATGAAGCCTCACCCTTAGTTTATATTTCTTGCTTTTACATTAAATGCATTTATTTTCCGTCATTTACATTTCCATACTCGTCATTTAATTTCTGTGACAAAAAGTTGAATGGTTGTCATTTTTTATACAATCATAGTCATCCTATGATGTGTTAAAGTCGTGCACAACAAGTGAATAATTATTGATTCAATATCCACTGTGATCCAAGGATACAGTGGATGATTTTATCAATAATCAATTACTCATTGTAGCTCTTTAACGGTAAACACATTATTTAGGTTTTACTTGTGTCGATAACGACAATAGAGTGAGTTGAAAGGTTTTAATTGTTAAGATGGAAAAATTGGTATTTAATGTGTAAAGCTAACTTTTGATAAGGGGTGAGGCTAATCTTTAACCTTAGTAGTTTTTCCATACATTTCCATTTTCTTAGTATAGATTTTAATTAATGCAAGTTTAGTGTTCTTGATACGATCTTCATTCATAAGTAGGTTAAAGTAGAGTCGATTTATTAGCAATATTAGTTTTACAAGCGAACACTCCGTTCCCTGTGGATTCGATCCTGCACTTCGTAAAAGCTATATGACCTAACGGTTCTTACCATTCTAAGTGCAAATTAATTTGCACACCAATAGTAAATCACATGGGGAAGTTTCTCAATCTGCTGCCCCAAAACGGCTCCAACAGCATAATCTGGTGCGTTACACATAATCTCAAATGGTTCACCCCAACTGGGTGGTCTAATCACTGGTGTGGATGTCAGAATCTCCTTTAGAGCCCCAAATGCTTTCATACATTCTTCATCAAATTCAAACGGGGTCTCTTTGGCCAACAACCTACACAAGGGCCTGGCGATCTTGCTGAAATCCTTGATGAATCGCCTATAGAACCTTGCATGGCCCAAGAAGGAATAGATTTCCTTCACAGTACATAGGGGTGGAAGGTTAGAGATCAAATCAACGTTCGCCTTGTCAACCTCAATACCCCTCTGAGATATGACATGCCCCAGTACAATCCCCTGCTTAACCATAAAATGACATTTTTCCCAGTTACGCACTAGGTTCTTCTCTTTACATCTCACTAACACCAAAGTGAGATGGTCCAAACACTCCTAAAAAGATGAACCGAAGATGGAGAAGTCATCCATGAAGATCTCCATAAATCGCTCTACCATGTCAAAAAAAATGCTGATCATGCACCGCTGAAAAGTAGCAGGTGCATTGCACAGCCCAAAAGGCATACGACGGTAGGCGAATGTCCCAAAGGGACATGTAAAGGTAGTCTTCTCCTGGTCTTCAGGGTCCACTGGGACCTGGTTATATCCTGAATAACCATCCAAGAAGTAGTAGTACTTGTGCCCAGCTAAACGCTCCACCATCTGATCGATGAATGGAAGAGGAAAGTGATCTTTCCTGGTGGCAGCATTCAACTTCCGGTAGTCTATACATACTCTCCATCCTGACTGAATACGAAGTTGGCACCAACTCGTTATCCGGTTCTTCACTCATCAATCCAGCCTCTTGGGCACAACATGTATCGGCTCACCCACTTGCTATCAAAATGGGATAGATGATCCCAGATCCAACAATTTGATCGCTTTTCTTTCACAACCTCCTGCATTGGGTTGAGCCTTCTCTGTGGTTCCCTCGATGGTTTGGAATTCTCTTCAGATGTATCTTATGCATAACCAACGAAGGCTGATTCCTGATGTCCTCAATAGTCCAACCTATAGCTTCCTTATGCTTTCTCAAAACTCCTAACAATTCCTCCTCTTGAGCATCTATCAAGAAGCTATAATCACCGCAAAGACTTAGCTAGACCTAGGAACTTGTACTTAAGACTATCGAGTAAAGGCTTAGTTCTTCTGGGGAACAGGTACTCATCTCCTTCTTCTCTTCGCTCACCAAAGAGCTATCTCCAAAAGTGCCTTTGCCTACTCCATCAGTTCATCCAAATCCAAATCTTCACCAAACTAGCAAGGCATGCTTCCAGGGTCTCTATGCTTGATTCTTCAATGACTTCATCCAAATCTCCTCAATCAAGCATACTTGATTCATTTGGTCATAATCAAGTGGTTGTTTTAATGTGAAAATATTCAACTTCCACCGTCATATTCCCAAAAGAAATCTTTCATCACCCCGACCTACAATTTATTAGGGCATTAGCTAATTAAAAAATGGTCACCCTAGAATCACAGGGATCTCACCCTATTGCCCGAATCGCTCTGTCCAACACAATGAAATCCACGGGGAAATAAAATTTGTCCACCTTAATCAAAACATCCTCAACTATTCCCCATGGAACCTTCACAGACCGGTCAGCAAGTTGCAGTGTCATGGTTGTGGGCTTCAGCTCTCCTAGCCCTAACTGTAAATAGACTGAGAGGGCAACAAATTTACACTTGCTCCTAAATCCAACAATGCCCTCTCAATCTAGCTAACTCCTATCATGCAAGTGATTGTAGGACATCCAGGGTCCTTATACTTGAGGGGTAACTTGCATTGTAGGATAGCACTGACCTGCTCGGTCTTGAATGCCTTTTTAGGGACATTCGTCTTCCTCTTCACTGTGACCAAGTCTTTCAAGAACTTGGCATAGGAAGGGATTTGCTGGATGGCATCCAAAAATGGAATATTTATTTGGACTTGTTTGAATATCTCCGAATGTCCACTAATTTCCCTACATTCCTAGGCGCTTGTAATCGTTCAGGGTATGGTGCTTTTGGCACAAGCGCCTAGGAGGTTCTTAACAATCGGGGTGATAGTAGATGGCTCAGATCTCCTTCCTTTTGATTGTCACCCTTCCTCTTTTTGCTCTTCTTCCTCAAAGATGATCTTCTTTGGGTTCACCACCTTATTGTCCACTCTCTTCCCGACCTCGGAGTGACAATCGCTCACATGCTCCTGATTTGAAGAATTTCCATTGCTGCATGCTTTAGGGTTGTTCACTGCTTGGCTAAGGAGCTTTCCCTTGTCCCTCTCACCCAGGTGATTCACTAATTGTCCCATCTGCATCTCCAACTTCGAGATCGCTTGCATGTTTACCATGGTAGATTGCCTCACATCACCGATTGATTGACCACCATTTTCATAAATTCTCTCATGGTCTCTTCCGAGATGGGTTGATGAGGTGGGCTTGGGTGGGGGCTTGATAAGATGATGATGACGGAGCCGAGCATCCTTGATTTTGGTAAGAAGAAAATCCTGGGGGATAATGTGGTGCTCCCCCTTGATTGGTGGTGGTTGATTCGCTTCCAAGAGAAATTAGGTGATTCCTCCACCGAGGATTATATGTCTCAGAATATGGCCCACTGGATGGCTTTTGAAAGTTGTTGAAAGCATTCACTTGTTCCATCTCAAAAACTGTCATCAATGGACAATTCTGTGCTTAGTGCAAAGGACTAGCACAGACAGAACAACTCTCAATAGGAAATGTGTTTACAGCATTTACAGGCTTTCCTACACTCAGTGCGTCCAATCATTTCACAATGGCATCCATCCTTTGAGTTAGCTCTTGCTCGCCTTTTAGCTCTAGGATGCCTCCTTTCTTGTCTTTTCGGGTAGATTTATCTCGACAACTGGTGAAATCCCAATCCTGTGAGTTGGCAGCAATTTTCTCCAAAGCTTTGTAAGCCAAATCTCCCGTCAAGTTCAGAAATGCCCCTCCATTCATCAGTTCAATCGTACTACGGTTTGACTGAGACAGCCTTTGGTAGAAGAATTGAACTAGACGCCATTTCTCATATCTGTAAGGTGGACACTTTATCAGCATATCCTTAAATCTTGTCCACCATTCCGTGAATTTCTCATCCTCATCCTAAGTAAAGGAACTGATTTCCTTTCTTGCATCATTTACTGGACATTGGGAAAATCTATGGTAGAACCGCTTCAATAGTTCTTCCTGTGATGTAATAGCAGTGCCAGTTAAGGAATCCAACCACTGTGGCTCACATGAAGGGAGAAAGGAAAAAGTCTAAGATTGATAGATTCCTCAAAGAAATTTTGGAATTTGGTGGTGACAGTTATACTTCTAAACTTCTTAACATGGGATTAAGGGTTTTCATGATCTAAGCCATAAAAGGATGGTAACATTTGAATCACATGTGGCTTTAGATCATAATGAGTTGCATTAGTCGGTGGTAACACTATGCACTAGGTAGGTGTGAACAATTCCCGGAGTGACGTAGTGAAATCCAACTCATACGTTAGTCTTTGCTCCCCATTCCCAGCTCTTGCATCTTGATACTCCTCGTTCTCCCTCTTGCTCATTCCTTGATTTTGCTCGTTCCTCCATTCTTGGATTCCTTTGATTATCCCTCATCTCTACTTGAGCTCACGCACTCTCCTAATGTTTTTTTCTAAGTCGGGATCTAATGGTGTTAATTCTAAGCAGCAAGCTACACTAGCAAAAATGCAAGAAAAAACAAGCAAAACAGCAATTAAAAAGCAAACTAACCTAGATAAATAAACACTATTTGCAATTCAACTATGAAAGAAACAACCTATATGCACTAAAACAATTAAAACTAAACAAAGAAAACAATAAACCAAGTAAGCTAAAAAATATAAGTAAAAATAGGGACTATAATATCACTAAAAACAGAGAGACATGCAATAATTAACAGGAAAACAAAACAAAAACAGCAAGATATGCAGAAATAGTAATGAACTAAAGACTACTTAACAATAACCTATCAACAACATGTGAACAAAAACTAAACAAATATAAACAGATGCAGTAAAAAACAGAAATAACAAAGTATTAACAACCTAATTAAAACACATAAGAACTAAGATGGCAAAATTTAAACCAACAATTAACTATAAATCAACTTAACTACTAAACTAAGAAATTAAACTAATTTACAAATTAAAAATTAAATTAATCTAAACATAAACACAAACAGCAGATAACATGCTAAAAACAGGCAGACAGATCAAAAACAACTAAGTTTAACAATTAATTAAAACTACTAAAAACAGGAAAATACATACTGCCTCTAGTATGCTGATGCAGGAAGCAGAGGTACGCTCGAGCGCAGGATGTACGTTCGTTCGCACAGACGCAACAATATGGCAGTCTCTGCAAGTGCATTCGAATGCAACTCAAAAGTGCGTTCAAAGCGTAATGCATCTGCGTCTCTGTGGGCTTTGCTCAATCACGTCGAGCGTTAAACGCAGCGAACGTCACGAATAGGCGATCGTTCGCAAGCGTCTTTAAATGACGCTGATTTTTCAAAAACCCAAATAAAACAGAAATTTAGCCAAACACTATTGCAAAAACTAACCAAAATTAAATCAAATGTAAAAATAAACTAAGAACAGAATTTAAATTGCATAAAATAAAGACTAGTAGAAAAATAAAGTCAATCTAAAAACAATGTTAATTTAAACAAAAACAACCGTTCCCCGGCAATGGCGCCAAAATTTGGTGTGCAAATTAAATTGCACTCACAATGGCACGAACCATTAGGTCGTATAGCTTTTGCGAAGTGCGAGGATCGAACCACAGAGAACGGGTTTTTTGCTAAAAAAACTAATATTACTATTAAATTGAATCTACTTTAACCTAGTTCCCCAAAAGGCCATAACATTAAACACAAAACGTGCATTAAATAAAACTATTCTAAAAATGTAAATGAATGGAAATAAAGTAACTAAGGTTGACGAATCCACCTTCCCCACTAAACACACACGTTAAACATTACAATTAATAATCCGTCTATCGATATAGCATTTTGCTTAATCTAAAATCGTTAGTGAAGCTAGTCGAACTGCTCAACACGTTATCAGATAAAGAGTCACGGAAGATGTTGAGTTTGATTCTAATCATCCATCAGACGATGATCACACCGATGCTTCGACTCATTCCAACCATCCAACGTACCTCTGGATTGGAACGCATTGATGTTGGACATAGATGCAACACAAACCGACTTTCAAATGAAATTGTCACATAAATCAAAATGAAACGACTAAGCATAAAATAAAAGACGGAATTAAAACTATAATGTAAATGTGCATAAATTAGAGGGAAGGCTTTATCTTCAACCTTAGTTGAAGATTAGACTCCCATAAAGAAGAGAGACAAAATAAATGTGCAGGTAAGCATTAAAAATAAAATAAAAGAAATGGTTAACATTTTTCAAACAAGGAAACAGAGCCAAACAGTGGCTTTTACAGAGGAATGGCGCTAAAAAATGTAACACCTAAAAAACTAACACAAGGGTCCTATTTATAGAGCTAAGTGTGCTAACAGGTCATGGGCCTGCGTTCGAATGCACCGGTTATTTGTGGTCGAACGTGGACTATACGGTCGATCGCAAATAACGGCCAAGGCCGACTAGGGCATTCACGTGAGACGCGGGCTGACTGGGCCTGGGTTCAACCACTGCTCCCTGCGTGCGACCGTGAGTGCGTTCAAACGCACCAAGTGCTATTGAATGCACTTGGCAAGGATCCACTTCTTCACTTGGCTGCAAGTCCATTTTGCTCCTTTGGTCAAGATTTGATGCAAGGACTTGTTCATCACAAAATAACAAAAACAAGTAAAATTATTAGATATTAACAATGCTAAAGACCTAACAAACATAAATAAGGGAGTGTGAATAAGCACTAAAAAGCACTTATCAATGTGCAGTATAATGGCCATGGGTTTATTATATGGGTTAGCTTTATGGTCAATGTGTGCGTGTGTGGGGACTTTGGATCCAATGGTTCCATGACCAATGATGTAGCCATTTCCAATGGATGGTCACTATAGGACGAATGTCATTAGTGCTGTGAACCACATGAGGTCGAACTCGATCGTGCCACTAGTGTTATGTACGGTATGATGTGCAATGGCTGGGGCACAGGCATTGTACTATAGGTCCCTCAAGACAGCGTCAATTCTGCTGAGAACGGGTAATATCTCGGGTAGACCATATTGTTGAACTATTACGATTACTCATGATTATAAGCATGATAACTATCATCTCATAATGTTACATGTGTTTTATAAATAAAAGAATCCACAAATTAATGACGGGTACGCCATGTGGATTTCTACTCATTAAGTCGTTGGACTTACCATTGTATTATTTCCCTTTTTTCTCCATATGCACGATTATGATGTTCTAGATATGGATACCATGAAGCATACGGTTTTGTGGAGGATTTGATCCAGGAGATGCTTGAGGACTTATTGCAAGCTTAAGTGGGTACTCATGGTAATTAGTACTTTTGAGTTATGTTGTAAACTTAGGGTTTGTTGCATGCTTTCATGTTAAGGTTTATCATAGATCCCTTGTACTAATGTTATAGTATGATTTCCGTTGCTTTGATGATCTTTAGTTAGACGCTCTGGTTATACTGATTAATGTTTATAGTACTTTATTACTTCCACTACTTAGCCTCCTCTGTTTTTTAGGAGTAGAGGTCCCGAAGGTCTTGTTCTTAGTGGAACAAGGATAGGAGATGAACTGCTGAATTAATTACCAGTTAATTAATTCTCAGGGCTTTACAATTGGTATCAAAGCAGTTGCTCTTCGGACCATAGGAATGGATCTATTAGGGGTTAGATCTGGATTCATTAGAGCTTTTTGCTCAGCGGACTATAGGACTCGATTTATTTGGTGATAGGAGATGATCTACTAGAGCATAGGATTGGATTATATGTATACAAGGGATACAGAGTTTTGATACCTATGATCTTGAGGATGTTGGACTTAAGGATTTTAGGGATCTAATACGGTATTGAAGTTAGGACTAGGACCGCTTTGATGGTGCAACCTTGGAGATTAGGATTGATCTGTACTAAGATAGTTGCATAAGGTCTTAAGCTTAGATATGCATTAGGTCCTTGGTTAAGGTTGTAGTAGTTTAAGTGCTCAGTACGGATAGGTTTATGATTAGATTTGACGTTTTGAGTGAGGTTCGGCATAACGCTTCAAAGTAAGGGCTGATGATTGGTGTGACTACAGAGATTTTACCTCTACACGACATTGTTGGGAGCAACAATGGTAGGGGACCATCCCAACCCCAATGGAAAGATGAGGAATGTTTTGGACTCCACACAAGTGTTGGAAGTTGTGGCTAGTCGTCTTGTGGAAGCTTTGGTCAATGAGAAGAAGGGACTCCAAGTGGAAGTAAAGGTTGCTCTTTCAAGGAGTTCTATGAGCTTCTTCCCTATGTTTAAAGGGAATCTAAACTCTAGAGAAGCGAGGGTTTAGCTTACAAGCTGAAGGAGCTGCTAAGAGTTATCGACTGCATTGAGGAGCAAAAAGTCAAGTATGCAGCCTACAAGTTCTCTGGAGAAGCAAGGCGATGGTGGTACACTAAAAGGAACTCACTGGTGATGGAATTAGGAAGCGAGGAGGCCATTCCGTGGACTCGATTAAAGGAAGAGTTTTATCCGAAATACTCATGGAGCTTAAAGAGGAGTACACCCCGAGAGTTGCATTCCAAGAAGAAAAAGTATCATTGGTGTCATAAGTGTGGCAGACTGCATTTTGGGAAATGTAGATCAAGGAAAAATTTGTGCTATGGATGTGGCATGGTGGGATACTTCATTCCAAACTGCAACCAGGCCAAAAGGAAAGGTACTGGTCCACCTAGAAGGATATAATGACAGGACAAGGGTTAAGCGTAACCACCAAAGTTACTTAAGGCATGTGGGTTCGCCTTATTTTGTAGTCAAGGGATGGATTACTGGTTGTTGCTCATGCATTAGCCAGTTGTATTTTGTTTTGTACTTGCACTTGCTTTGGAGTTTTGGACCTAAAAGTGCAACATTAACTAAGAGTTTTGTTAATGCATGATGTTTGTTACGCTTTGTTGATGTGTTGGTGATAAGATTCCTAATTTTGTTGATTGCCCATTAGAAGTATAATAAGACATTATATTTTTGGACTTGGATTCTAGTTAAGGGCAATTAGGGAATCTTCTACCCATGGATCTTGTATTGGATTACAAGATTTTGGGTTACTTAAGAGCTAAGAGATTCTAGATAATCTTTTCTGTACCTGAATAAACTAAGTAGTTCCCAGGTACAGTTGTTTGTGGAGACAAGGAAGTGGCTAGAGCTGATCTAAGGTTGTGATCAGGCTAGCATTGTAGCGGATGCTTTAAGTAGAAAGGTGATGGCCTTAATCTAATAGCTTATCACTCTTGGGATTTCTCAACCCTAGTTGGTTATGGAAGTTGCTAAGATGGAAGTAGGAGTGGTAGATGAGGGTGTGTTTGCACGCTTGTCTAACTTGGTGGTTGGGTTAGGATTGCTTGTTCCTCAGTTGGAGGACCCTAAATGCACCAAGATCATGCAGTTGTTAAGGCATAAGGGTTTTGCCTTAAGGATGTTGGGTTGCTCACCCATGAGTGTGTGTTGGAAGGTGAAGGACTAAGAAATGAGATCTTGAGCAAGACTCATCATTCTCCATGTACTGTACATCCTGGAAGTATCAAGATGTACATGGACGAGCAGAGGTCAGAATTGGAATATAGTACCTACCTTTCATTGAGTTCGTTACAGGTGAATTTTGGAAATGCCACCTTACGAAGCACTTTATGGATGTAAGTGTCAATCACCCTGGTATTGGGACAACGTTGGAAGGAAACAACGTTAGGGCCTAAAATAATTGAAGTGCTTATTGTTGAACGAAGGATGAGTGCATCCTAGGGTTGGCAGGAGAGTTATGCCGATAACTAGGGATAACCTGAAGTAGGATATTGTGTGTTCCTTAAGATATCATCGATGAGGGGAGTGATGCGATTTGAGGAGGAAGGGGAGGTTGGCATACAAGGTTGCCTTACCCCAGACCTGATAACTCTTTTCTCAAGAGTATACTTGGACAGTATGCCTATCTTTGTTTTGGTTGAAGGGATAGTCGTGTAAGAAAGAGTTTGTTTTCCTTTATAAGGTTATGGCTTAGATACCCATCGACTCGGACTGTATGTGAAATTGCTTGACTTGGGTGTCGAGATTGTTGAAGACTAGTATAGTGTAGAAAACATTGAGTATGATGTTGATACATTGAGGTTCAGGGATTTTATTCAAATGGTTAATTTCTTCTGGGTTGTGTACCTATCTATTACAATTTTGGGTAACCGTTACATTTGGATTCTCTAAGAGTAGTCGATTAAAGTAAAGTTGCTTTCGGCTAGGAAGTATGTAATCATGTCAAACATACCCACAGGCTTGACTTGTTTTGGTGTATGTAGGAGTCACAAGTTTAGCAATGATTGATATAGTGTGGGTAATATCGACTATGACGCCCCTGGTGACTTGCAAATGGATTTGCTATAACTTGTGAGGATGCCGGCATGGATCACTTTATATTGGATGAAGAGGGTCAGTGTTATAAGAATGAACGGGATAAGATTTTCTAAGGGCTGAGCACGAACCTTGTAAAACTACGGATGTTAAAACGATGCCATTGTTTCTTCTTGTGTTTTTGGGCTATGAAATTTCGAGGACAAAATTTTTATGAGGGGAGAATGTAGTGACCCAAATAATTAACTAAGCTTAAGTAGGTTAGTTAGAAGGGTGAATTTGGACTTTGTGTCACTAGAATCTGCTAGAAGGGCATTTTGGAGAATTGGACTTCAGGACCAGACATACGCTACTTTCTAGCAGACATACACTTTTGTCTTTTAGTGCGAACATATACTAGGTTAGGCGGATGTACGCTTTTGTCTTTTAGTGCGGATGTACGCTACTTTTTGGCAGACGTAGGCCGGGGGACCACCTGACATACGCGGAAAAATAGTACGTTGTACTCTATGAATAGTACATGGACGTAAGCTCAAAAGTACCAAACGTACGCTACTTTTTGGAATACCCTTTGGGTAATACTTAGACGTAAGAAATAGCCTTTGGACTGCTGGGTAATAGTACCGGACGTAAACCACTTTGGTCGGACGTCTACTGCTTTCTAGCCCTATAAATACCCCCTCACCCATTTCACACAAATCCGCCCCTCAACCCCCTTTTCACCCCTATGCTGCTTGTTGGCCATTTGTGAGTGTTTGTGAGGTTTTGTGAGTGTTTCGGTGCTACTGGAGAAAGAACTCTTGCAGTTTTGCTTCAAGGAGGTAATGCTTGATTTCCTTAGCTTTTTAACACATCGTTATGACTGCTTGATTGTTGTTTCGTAGAGCTAGTTGTAGTTGTTACCTTAGTTATGCTTTAGATCTTGCTTAGGCTAGCGTTTTGATAGCTTAGCGTTGTTACTTAGCATAGAGGTTTCAATTTGTGTTAGGAGGCCCTAGGAAGCCATTGTTGGCCTTAGGAGTCAGAGAATAGGCAAACAATGGAGAGAAAATGAGGTTCTCCTTGAAAGACGTCAGAGCGAACGTACGGTCTCATGACCGGATGTACGGCCCATCGTGACTCAGTGGACGTATGGCCTCGAGCTGGACGTCCATAGTGTCACAGGCAAACCCTATTTTCATCAGCCGTCCAATAGCTCTTGTTTCCTTGTAATAAAGTTATGATTTAGTAGAAATAGAACTGATGATAAGTCTTTTCCCAGTATTTGGGGTTATAGAGCCTCAAGGGAGTTACATGGAGGAGCTTTATGGCCTAGGTGAGTACAAACTCACATCGATGCTTTGCTGTTACTTTTCTTGCATTGCACATACTTTATATATGTCAAACATGCATATTTTGTAACTCTCATAAAATACATTTTGGAACTACTGGGAACTCTCTTTTGCGAAAACATGTGTCGATTAATAAGATCATAATGAGACTTGTAAAACTATCTATGTAAAAGATTGATAAGACTAATTACATCGTATGATATGGTGTACTGGTATGTGCAGTTTAATGGCCATAGGCTTACTATACAGGTTAGCTTTATGGTCAATGTGTACGTGTGTGGGGCTTTTGGATCCAATGGTTTCGTGACCAATGATGCAACCATTCCCAATGGATGGTCACTATAGGACGGACATCATTAGCGGTGTGGGCTACACGAGGTCAAACTCGATTGTGCCGCTAATGTTACGTACAGTATATTGTGCAATGATTGGGGCACCGACATTGTACTATAGGTCCCTTGGGACAGCGTCAACCCTATTAAGAAGGGGTAATATCTCAGGTAGACCATATTGTTGAATTATTACTGGTACTCATGATTATAAGCTTATATTATATTATATATATATCACCTACATGATAAATGTCATCTCATAATGTTACATATGTTTTATAAATAAAAGAATCCACAAATTAATGATGGGTACGTCATGTGGATTTCTACTCACTAAGTCGTCAGACTTACCCTCATATTATTTTTCTTTTTCTCTATATGTACAATTATGCTGTTCTAGATAGTGGATTCCGTGAAGTATCCGGTTCTTGTGGAGGATTCGATCCAGGAGATGTTTGAGGACTTATTACAAGTTTAAGCAAATACTCATGGTAATTAATACTTTTGAGTTATATTGTAGACTTATGGTTTGTTGATGCTTGCATGTTAAGCTTTAGTGATAAGAGCAAAATATTGCATATTTGGATCCCTTAATTTACATTAGTTAATGCTTTAGCTGTGCTGTTATCTAACGCTTTGTGTTTTAGTGTTTTGTAGGTTATTGAAGAGAAACTGCATCTTAAAAGGGGGAAATCGCAATGTCTTGGAATAAAACATAATTTGAGAAGACCTAGAAGATGTGGTTAAGTTTGACCAAATCAAATAAAGGATAAAATCGAAATTTCCCTAAATGGGATTCAAATTCAGATTTTGCACATGTTTCATTGTTTTGACCATAACTTTCTATTAAAATATTGGATTGAGGTGATTCAAATGGCAGTGGAAATCTAGTTCAAAATTCTACAATTTATTGTGAAATAGGATTTTCCTAATTCAGATGTTTACTATGCCTAAATCATCCCACAGTATGAGAACACAAATTTGAGCGAATCTTATCCTGATTTCAAACTTCTATTTTGACTGGGGACTGACCTCCGATTTATCTAGGTTTACTAGGGTTTCTAGGACTTCTCTAAGCCTATAAATAGACCTCTTTGCATTCAATAAAGGAGTGAAGCCTGGAGACAAAAATTCACAGCTTCTCTTTAGTTTAGTTTTTATGTAGTTTAGGTTTAAGTTTTTCATATTCATGTGGAGCAAAATCCCCAACTAAGGTTGGAGATGAATCCTCACCATTAAAGAACAATATTGCTGTTATGTAAGTTTTTATTGATATGATTTTATAGAGTTTATTATTTCAATTGCTTTGCTCCTAATTAATTATGTGGAGTGATTCTTGGATATCTCTTGTGATTCAAGGATACATGTGGTGATTTGAGATAATTTCATATGATTAATTGCTTAGTTTTTAACTCATAAAAATTGGATATCCCTTGTGATTTGTTCTACAGATACATCTGGTGTTTCAATTGAATTTGAATTCCTTTTGTGATTTGATCAATGAATTGATACATTGGATGGTTTTGATTAGTTCTTTGAAGTGTAGTAAAACATATCTAAGATTTTAATTGTGAAAACTTCATATTGGTATTAATGAGCATAGAGTATGTTATTATAAAGCAGTGAGTGTGAATTCCCAAACCTTAGTAACTTTATCTTTTGTTTTCTTTTATTTAATTTATGTTTTGTCTTTTAATTTTCAAAACCCTTTTGGAACTAGATTAGGATTTAATTAGTTTAGATTTAAATTTGCATTCAATAATACAATTCCCTATGGGTTCGACCTCGCACTTGCACACCATTATATTGCACACGACTTGTGCACTTGCGAGTACATTTAATTTGTACATCAAATTTGATGCACTTGCGAGTACATCAAATTTGTACATCAAATTTTGTTCAATTTTTGAAACCAATTTATGCCTAAATTGATTTTATCTTTCCACTAGTTATAATTAGAATTTTATTTTTCTGCAATTTCATTTTATTTTATCCCTGTTTCTAATAAAAAAAAAAGATTTTTGTTTTGTTTTTTTATTGTTTTGTTGGCATGTTTTACAGTTCTACTGCAGCCCTTGCTATTGCGATGAATCACAACCCTGCAACAATCAAGCGCACTCGCAGCCAAGACAGCAAGTCAAGCACACCTACACTCGTCAACTACCACATCTTCATTCGCACACTAACTCAAGTGCGATCAAGCGCAATTGCAGTACACTCGAACGCACTCAAAGCTAAGGCAGAAACTGCAGCAGTTTTGTACATTTTTGCCAAAAATTTATTTTTGATCCTTTTTGGTGAGTTTTAAAATTTTAGTTTTATTTTATTTTAATTAGTTAGTTGTTTTTAGTTTATATTCTTTTAAAAAAATTTTAAAAGAGATGAATAATGTGTATGAGGAAAACAAGTGTTCAAATCTACGAGCTAAGTGCATTGATTTATGTGATAAATCCTACCAATTCATAGCAGTCAGATCTACCCCGGCCCATTTTTCTCACACATACACTCTACATAAACCATGTTCATATTGCTCCAACCCTTATCATAATGATAATAATTGTCCATCATGGTGGACAATTTTCTAATTTTTCATATGAGCAAATGAACAACAGTTTCTCCAATCCAGGATGTGATTCAAATTCCAATTTTTACAACCCGAACTGGAGCAACCAATCTGATTTCTCAAGGTCAACTTAGACTATAGGAAATTATGCTCCCTAATTTTAGGAATTGCACCATTCAGACTATCCCCAATTCGATCATCAAGCCCAACCACCTTCTTGTCAAGCGCCACAACTTATATCACACTCACCCAATTTTTCATATGAGCAAGAGTGGCAATATCAAAATGAGCATGTTAAATCTATTTTTGCTTCTCTAGAATCAGTAGTTCAACATTTTCCAACTACTCATATCGATGACATAGGCAAGAGATTTTCTCAATTCAAAGAAGCTAGAGTTGCCCATACGCAATTACCCGACACTCATCCACTATATAAGAGATGTTCATATTGTTATAGCCCTTATCACAAGAGGGAAGAGTGTCCATTCATTCTAGACTACCTGGTTGATGACAATGAAATTGTGGATAGTGAAGAGGAGCACAAAGCAAGTTAAGCATGCCCAAGTCACCACCACACTTGAGAGTGAGGAAATTGTGGATAACAATGAGGAGCAAATTTAGCGAGTTGAACACCATGAGAAAAGTCAGCCCCCAACAGATCCTAATTTGCCTAGTGACATGAAAGTGAGTACTGAAGCTCCTGCATGCATCACTACCCCTCTTGAGACACATCAAGAGCCCAAAGCTTCATCTCTAGAATGTCTCCAAGAGCCATCTTATGTCAAGATACTCAAGGATCTTAGCACACAAGCACAAAAATCTAGGAACCACATTCCTAAGAAGATCCTTCAAAGCCAGCAATTCTACATAAGATGGCGAAATATCCTTCCAGAGGGGTATGAAGTTTTGAAGAAGAAAGGGTGGAAGGGATTGGTTGGACATCAGTATGGTAGGGGGAAGCGTTGTAAAGCTTTCTCCTCCAGTTTATTTTATGCACTTCACTCCACAAATTCTTTCTTTCATTTTCATTATATTTTTAAGTTTTGTTTTTGTTTATAACAGTAATTAATCTTTTGATGTTTTGTTTCTTTGAAAAATATATATATATTGCTATTAGTTTTGTTGACAGGTGTTTTGGTGCTTAAGTTTGGGGGATGTTCTAGCCTTTTTCACACCTTGACGTTTCCTTACTTCCGGTAATGTATTTCTATACTACACATTGAGGGCAATGTGTAATTCAAGTTTGGGAGTATGGAAAAATACTTTGTCTATTTATTTTTGTTTTTATTTGTCTTTTTGTGCTAAAAAAATTGTGATTGTGATTTGCATTTCATTGGCTTGTTTAAAGGGTTAAACATATCATTATGTCAGTAAGTGTGTGAGTCCTTTGACTTATTTTTGGGTAATTGAGATTTCACTTGTTTTAAACTAAATTTTATGAGCACATTAGCATGTTTTCTAGGAGGTATGATGTTTTTGCTTAAGCTTGTTCATTTTGAGATTTGTTGGATGACCTATTGATGAATAACCTTGGTGATCAGTGCCAAATATTGTATATTTGACCCCCCTTAACTTATGTTTGTTAAGCTCTTAACTTTGTTAATTTCTAATGTTTTGGTTAGTTTTGGTGTTTTAGTGTTTTGTAGGTTGCTAAGTTACATTTGGGGCTAATGCCATTAAATCTGGGGCTTAAAACAGTTCGAGGAGCTTTGGCGGCAAAATTGTGTTGAGCGATGATTCGCACCCGATGAGTCCCACCAAATTGGCCATATCTAGAGTTGTCGAAACTGATTGGGGTGATCTTAGTGTCTTTGGAACGCTAACAAGAAGATCTACAAAATCATATTTCATAAGATTTGGCCAATTCTGAAGTATGTGCGATCGAGCACACATCAAGCGATCGAGCGCACTTGTGTCCATCAGATATAGAAATTCATGGACGATTGCAATTGAGTGCACCTTAGTGCGATCAAGCATACTTAAGCTGACCTGGCAGCGCTAAAACCCTAAAATTAGCCTATAAATACCCCCCTTTCTTTTGTAAACAAACCCAGATGCTGGGAGGACGCATGGAGGCGCCTTTGGGAGCTAGGACTCCCCTGTTTGGCAGTCTTGAGCCCTCTAAACGTCAAATCTTTGTATAGTTTAATTTTATTAATGCTTTCTTTTCATTTTCTCCTATTTCTTCTTATGATTATAGGCTAATCTTCAACTAATTTTGAAGATGAAGCCTCATCATTTATTTATGTTCATGTTTTTATACTTAGTTTAATGCTTATTCCGTCGTTTAATTTTATGTTTATTCATTTCAATTAGTTTTAGTGACAAAAAATTCTGTTGATTGTTGTTTACAAATCGTTAAACGTCAACACTCAATCGGAGGTATATCGGATGATTCGTCTTCGGACCAATATCCGTTGTGACTCTTAAAACAGTGTTTGCATTGATTAGTTCGACAAGATTTTGTAACAACAATAGAATATGCATATGTGCTTTATCGATAGACGGAAGTATGAAAAAAGTGTTAGCGCTCAGAGTATGTCTTGTAGCATAATCGTTTGGAAGCATGAACTAGCATGATTATATGTTAATTAATTGTGGTGAGGTGGATTCTAGGCCTTAATATTTTTATTTCTTTATTTTTAAGCATTTAATTTAATTTATATTTATTGCATGCCACATGTTTGATTTTGGGACTAGGTTAAGGTAATATTAGTTTAGACATAGAATTAATTCACACAAACGCAATTCTCTGTGGGTTCGATACTTGCACTTGCATAATCACTTTATTACAAACGACTCATGCAATTGGCGAGTACTATTTTTGGTACAACCAAATTTTGGCCCCGTTGCTGGGGAATCGGTTATTTGTTAGAATTAAGGGGAAACTACCTCTAGCCCCCATGAACTATCGGTTGTCGGCCATTTGCCCCCATGAACTTCCAAGTGCAATACCCAACCCTCAAACTACTTAACCCTAGCCAACAACCCCTACCATGAGTCAGCTCTGTTGAAACTCATGTTCAATGTTATAATCTGTGAACAATAACATGAACAGTACGTGAACAGTAACGTTGACCATGAGTTTCAATGGAGCTGACTAATGGAAGGGGTTGTTGGCTAGGGTTAGGTAGTTTGAGGGGGTGGAGTATTGCACTTGTATTTTATGCTTAGATTAATTTTATCTTTCTACTAGTTATTTTAATTTCAGCAATTATTTTATTTATTTCATGCTTTTGTATAAAAAAAAATCCAAAAAAAAAAAAAATTAGTGTTTGGCTAATTTTCTTAGTTTTTTTTAAGTTTCTGGAAAATCAGGCACTGATAGTGTGATCGATCGCATCCCTATTGCGATCGAGTGCACTTGAGCCTATTCCATCCTGTTCGCGTACTTGTGCTCGCTTGATATGCAATTGCGTGTGAGCGCACCCTTCTAACAGATCGCAGTATGCTTTTGCGATCAATCGCACCTCTGTTGCGATCGAGCGCACTTGCTGCAACTGCTACATTTCTGCGTGTCTGCGATCAAACTTACTATCCTGCACTCGAGCGCACCTCTGCTAGCTACACCAACATACCCAAGGCAGTGTATGTGTTCAATTTTCATTTTTTTTGTTTTGTTTAATTATTAGTTTATTTTAAATTGTTTATTCTGCCTGTATTTAATTTGTTATCTGCATTTGTTAAAATTTTTTTTATTGGTTTATTTTAATTGCTTTTTATTTTGTTGTTATTAAATCTTGTGAATAATTTAATTTTTGTTTAGTTAGATTATTTTTGGTATTTTTGTTTATTTTATTTTATTTTTGCGTTATGGTTATTGTTTCATGTGGGATATTTTAAACTGTTTGGGTGAAGCATGAGTCTTCCGTTCAATTATTTTGATGTTTCCCCTAGTTGCAGGATGCCAAATCCTACCAATTTTTACCCACATGAACCTTGTTCACACTACTCCAACCTTTACCATAGTTTAGGTGATTGTCCGCATTGGGGACAATTTTCTAATTTTTCACATGAGCAGATAAACACTAGTTTCTCCAGTCCTAGGTTTGAATCAAATTCAAATTTTTATAGCCCAGACTGGAGCAACCATTCTGATTTTTTGTGGCATGCTCATGCTACGGGAAATTATGCTCTTCAAGTTGACGGACTGTACCATCCTGATTATCCACTGTTCGACAACCAATTTTCTTCCCATTCATCATATGATTATCCTCCTAAGCAATCTTCTTTGGAAGAAATGCTTAAGGAATTCATGGAACTAGTCGGTCAACCCACCATTCTTGAGTCACAAGAACTATCATTAGAAGACACACTTAAGGAATTCATGCAAATAGTCAACCAACCTTGTTAAGAAATCACAGATGCCACTGTGGCAAACACAGAAGTAGTTGCAAGGTTGGAAGGATAGCTCGGTCATCTAGTTGCTAAATTCAACAAAATTGAGGAAGAGGAACTTCAAAGTCAGGAGATGGCGAGAGGCAGTACATGATTGATGAGGATTGCCCCAGCGATCCTCATCATGAGCATGTCCAAGCCACCACCGCACTTGTTAGTGAGGAAAAAGCTATCAGCAATATGGAAGAGAAAGAGGAGTATTTGGAGCAGATTGAGCCCCCGCCTATTCCAATTTTTTCCAATGACAAGGAAGTGAGTACTGAAGCTCACTCCTTAATCACAATCCCTCTCGAGACATATCATTCACCACTAGTTTCATCTTTTCAATGTCTCGATGAACCATCTTATGTAGCAATCTTTGAGGATTCACGCACACAAGATCACACATCTAGAAATCGTGGTCCTAAGAGAAATTTTAGAAGCAAGTTTTTAGGCTACATAAGATGGCAGAACATCCTTCCAGAAGGGTATCAAATTCTAATGAAGAAAGGATGGAAGGGATTGGTTGGACACCCGTATGAGTGGGGAAGGTACGGTACCTTTTTTTTTCCGCACTGCAATTTTGATTGATTGATTTATTTATTTTATGTCATTTTATTTTTATTTGTTTCAGTTTCTAATAGCAATTAACGATTTGATATTTGTGCTTGTGAGAAAAGATTACTATTAGCTTTTGACAGGTGTTCTGATGTTCAAGTTTGAGGGACGCCTTGACCTTTGCATATCCCAATTCTGCATCCCATTGTATTGTATTTCTTGCCATATTGGGGACAATGTGTCATTTAAGCTTGGGGGTATGGACAAACATTCTGTCTGTTTGATTGTTTGTTTTATTTGTTGTTTTGTTGGTTTTTGCCTGTATATAATTTTTTTTTTCTTTTTGTTTGTTGCTATGTTGTTAATTGGGCACGACTTACATCATAACTGTGGATTACATATCATTGGTTCATTTAACTTGTTTGAATATTGCATATCATTAGAAATCTCAGTTTTTGATTCATGTGTTGGATTAGAGAGACTCCACTTGTTTGATTGTTATTTCACATGCACACTAGCATAGGGTTTGTGGGGTATGAAATTAGACTTGAGGGGTGTTTTTCTTGAGATTTGTAGGTTGATGTGATGTGTGATGATAAACCTTGGCTGTAATAAAAATAAAATCAAAAAAATCGTAAGTTGAGCTTTTCATTGAGTAGCCGGACCTCTTGCCTGGCCAAGCAATGAGTGTTCGCGTAAAAAGATGAGAAATTCTAGCTAAGTAATTGTATGGCTAGTTAGGCTTTGTAGCTCTTTTTGACTTGAGTAATTAAGCCCCTAGGGATGTCTCTACATCTAGTGCCCTAAAACCGCTTGGTTTGGGAATCATTGGCCCAATGCTCGTTACATAGGTCATTTAGAAGCTTAAGGGAGTTGGCATTGCACAACCTACACAAAAAATTGCATTTTTCAATTTAAGCCTCGGTTATTTTAATCACATTAACACATTTTGCACTTTATGGAGCGTGTGTTGTCTCAATTTCCAACCTTGAGTGAAATGATGTTTAGATGCCTGGATGATGTGGTTTGTATGTTCAACATATTAAATTTGCTAATGATGTATGAACCATGTGTTTGTGAAAGTCTTTGTCCATTTATAACATAGTGCCAAAAATTTGTTTGTGGGCATCATTGTTGGTAAACCCTCACGAGACTTTACTCATCCACTAGGGATGCTTATGGGTTTAAAAGGCTTGCTGCATATGCTAAATGCAATCGTTTCTCCCATGAAAGCAGATTTATATTTCGTTTTTTATTATGTTTTCATTTTTGTTTTGCTAAGGGACTAGCAAAATGTAAGTTTGGGGGTATTTGATCGGTGCCAAATACTGTATATTTGACCCCCCTTAACTTATGTTTCTTAAGCTCTTAACTTTGTTAATTTCTAATGTTTTGGTTAGTTTTGGTGTTTTAGTGTTTTGTAGGTTGCTAAGTTACATTTGGGGCTAATGCCATTAAATCTGGGGCTTAAAACAGTTCGTAGAGCTTTGGCGGCAAAATTGAGTCAAGCAATCGCACCCGACGAGTCTCACCAAAACGGCCATATCTATAGCTGTAGAACTCCGATTGGGGTGATCATAGTGTATTTGGAAAGCTAACACGAAGATCTACAAAATCATATTCACAAGATTTGGCCAATTCTGAAGTATGTGCGATCTAACGCACATCAAGCGATCAAGCGCACTTGTGTCCATCAAATGCAAAAATTCATGCACGAATGCGATCAAGCGCACTTAAGCTGACCTGGCAGCGTTGAAATCCTAAAATTAGGCTATAAATACCCCCTTTCTTATGTAAACAGACCCATACGCTGGGAGGATGCCTGGAGGCGCCTTTGGGAGCTAGGACTCCCTTGTTTGGCAGTCTTGAGCTCCTTTAAATGTCAAATCTTTGTATAGTTTAATTTTATTAATGCTTTCTTTTCATTTTCTCTTGTTTCTTTTTATGATTATAGGTTAATCTTCAATTAAGGTTGAAGATGAAGCCTCACTATTTATTTATGTTCATGTTTTTATGCTTAGTTTAATGCTTATTTCGTCGTTTAATTTTATATTTATTCGTTTCAACTCAATTTTAGTGACAAAAATTGTGTTGATTGTTGATTACAAATCGTTAAACGTCAATACTCGTTGCAACCGGAGGTACATCGGATGATTTGTTTTCGGACCAATATCAGTTGTGACTCTTAAAACAATGTTTGCATCGATTAGTTTGACAAGATTTTATAGCAACAATAGGATATGCATATGTGCTTTATCGATAGACAGAAATATGGACAAAGTATTAGCGTTCAGAGTATGCCTTGTAGCATAGTCGTTTGGAAGCATGAACTAGAATGATTATATGTTAATTATTTGTGGTGAGGTGGATTCTAGGCCTTAGTATTTTTATTTCTTTATTTTTAAGCATTTAATTGAATTTATATTTACTGCACGCCACATGTTTGATTTTAGGACTAGGTTAAGGTAATATTAGTTTAGACATAGAATTAATTCATACAAACGTGATTCTCTATGGGTTCGACACTCGCACTTGCACAACCACTTTATTACAAATGACTTGTGCAATTGGTAAGTACTATTTTTGGTACGACCACTTGGCTTGCAAGATAAATTAAAAGAAAAGAAGAAGAAGAAGAAGAAGAAGATCATTTTGAGTTTTTCACTAAGTAACCAGACTTTTTGTGTCATTAAGCATTGAGTGTTCACGTCAAAAGGTGTGAAGTTTAAAGTTGATTGATGGTGTGGCTAGCTTGGCTTCGTAGCCTTTTTTTCTTGAATTAATAAGCCCTTATTGATGTTTACATCTAGTGCCCTAAAGCCAACTAGCCTGGGAGTCATTGGGTTAACACTCGATACCAGGGTCAATTGGAAAATTTAAGGGAGCTAAGCATTGCACAGCCTATATAAAATATATATATATATATATATATGTTTATCTTGCCTTGGTTGTTTCATCTGTTTGGGATTCTTACAAATTTTGCAGAACTTGTTTTGAGTTTAAACTAAAAGCTTTTCAGAACTTATGAGGTCTTGATTATCCATTTATGAGTTATTTGATTTTGGATTCCCGTTGATTGTGATAATGGTGTTTGTCTTTTTAAGCTTGCTTATGAACAAGAACCATGGTTTATATGAAACATCTTTCTTGTTAACAACATAGTGCTGCAATTTTTGTGGGTATCATTCCTGTTAAACCCTCACAAAACTTCACTCGTCCACTAGGGATGCCTAGGGGTTTAAAAGGCTTGTTGCACATGCTAAATGCAATCATCTCTCTCACGAAAGAGGATTTATGTTGTTGTTTTCATTTTAATTTTTGTTTTGTTTTGCTAAGGGACTAGCAAAATGTAAGTTTGGGGGTGTTTGATAAGAGCCAAATATTACATATTTGGACCCTTTAATTTACATTAGTTAATGCTTTAGCTGTATCATTATCTAATGCTTTGTGTTAAATTTGTGTTTTAGTGTTTTGTAGGTTGCTAAAAAGAAACTGCACTTTAAAAGGGGAAAATCACAAAGTCTTAGAATAAAGCATAATTTGAGAAGAGTTAGAAGATGTCGTTAAGTTTGACTAAATCAAATAAAGGATAAAATCATAATTTCCCTAAATTGAGACAATTTCGGATTAGATTCAAATTCAGATTCTGCACATGTTTCATTGTTTTGACCATAACTTTCTATTAAAATATTGGATTGAGGTGATTCAAATGGCAGTGGAAATCTAGTTCAAAATTCTACAATTTATTTTGAAATAGGATTTTCCTAATTTGGATGTTTACTATGCCTAAATCGTCCTGCAATACGAGAACGCAAATCTGAGCAAATCTTATCCTGATTTCAGACTTCTATTTTGACTGTGAGACTGACCTCCGAATTATCTATGTTTACTAGGGTTTCTAGGACTTCTCTAAGCCTATAAATAGACCTCTTTGCATTCAAGAAAGGAGTGAAGCCTAGAGACAAAAATTCACAGTTTCTCTTTAGTTTAGTTTTTCTGTAGTTTAGGTTTTAGTTTTCATATTCATGTGGAGCAAAATCCCCAACTAAGGTTGGGGATGAAGCCTCACCGTTGAAGAACAACATTGCTGTTATGTAAGTTTTTATTGATATAATTTTATAGAGTTTATTATTTCAATTGTTTTACTCCTAATTAATTATGTGGAGTGACTCTTAGATATCTCTTGTGATTCAAGGATAAATGTGATGATTTGAGATAATTTCATATGATTAATTGCTTAGTTTTTAACTCATAAAAATTGGATATCCCTTGTGATTTGTGCTATGGATACATCTGGTATTTCAATTGAATTTGGATTCCTTTTGTGATTTGATCAATGAATGGATACATGGGATGGTTTTAATTAGGGATGGGCACGGTCAGTTTCGAAGAAAGTCGGAAGGATTTTTCTTGACTGCACTAGAGTCGGTAAAGTTAAAATTTCACCGACTTTACCGACCGGACCACTCTACCAAAATCAACCGACACCGACAAGTCGGTTACGTTTTGGTCGGTTAAAGTCGGTTTGGGCTGGATCCGATGGCCAGCGGTTCTCCATTTTTGATCGGAGCTGAGCCGGTGAATTCCTCTCACTATGGCGTCAGAGTCAGATCGGCCGGATCCAACGGCCAGTGAGAAAGATCTACTTCTCTGATTCGCCGGCCAAGGAGACAGATCTACGAATATGAGAGAGAGAGAGAGAGAGTGGGTTGAGTTTCTGTGTGGTTGAAGCCGATTGGAGCTGAGGTGTGATGAAAGTGAGGCACAGAGTGGCGATGTCAA
The DNA here is from genome assembly GCA_013348765.1 of Carpinus viminea. Classification (NCBI taxonomy): domain Eukaryota; kingdom Viridiplantae; phylum Streptophyta; class Magnoliopsida; order Fagales; family Betulaceae; genus Carpinus; species Carpinus viminea. The sequence goes on from CP054674.1 coordinate 16,634,252, forward strand.
AGGTTCTGGACAGGTTCAGCTGAAGTCGGTAATGTTAGGGCGGTGTCGGTCGAAAATCGACTTTTCCCAAATCCCTACCGCCTACTAAACCGACATTGTCGAAAATGAAAAATTTGTACCGCCCACCGTCCGACGAGTTGTCGGTGACGGTTGCCGACGGTCGGCACACAGCTAGTATGCAGCAGGCGGTGAAAATGCCCACCCCTAGTTTTGATTAATTCTTTGAAGCGTAATAAAACATATCTAAGATTTTAATTGTGAGAACTTCAGATTGATATCAAGGAAAAATATAAAAAAAGCCCCCAAAACTACCAGCCGTTTATGATTTGGCCCCCTAAAGTTTCAATTGGTATAAAGTAGCCCCCTAAACTACTAACTTCTTATAATTTGCCTCCACCCCGGCGGTTAGATGGAATCGTGAAAATGGATGGAAAACCCAAAATGACATCATTTTGGGGTGCAGAGTTACTAAAATACCCTTATTAGAATAAAAAATAAATTTTTAAAAACCCACCCGTAAAACGGCGTCGTTTTGTGGCCAAACAAGCAAAACCCCTTCTTCCCCCTTTCCCCCACCCACTGGTGTTCTTTCTTTCATCATTGGTTTTTTTTTTTTTTTTCACACTTTCAGCAAAAAATGTGACTCTCATGCTGGCAGAGATTCAAGATACTCCCATTCACATTTTTAGCACATGATTCAAGATACTCCCATTCACTTTGTCAATGTTTGACAGTCTTTGGCTCACTTGATAAGTGCTTTTTAGTGCTTTCTCACACCCCCTTTATTTATGTTTGTTAGGCCGTTAGCTCTGTTAATATTTAATAATTTTACTTGTTTTTATTTGTTGTAATGCCCTTACATCACATCTCGATCGAGCAAAATGGACATGAAGTGAAGAAGCTGAAGTGCGTTCAAACGCATGGTCTGCGTTCAAACAGGCGGTGACGTGTGAAAGTCGAGCCTCCAGCGTCTCATGCGGCCCGTAGTTATCTGCGATCAACCGTGTGTTGCGCGTTCAACCATGGATAACTGGCGTGTTGACGCATGACATCGAGCCAGCCTTTATCCGGATGTCTATAAATAGGTCCCTTGGTCATTTGGTTGAGTGTGCTTTTCTTTGGGCGATTTTTAGAGAGCAACTTGCCCCTGTTGGCCTTGCTCTGCCCATTTTATTTGTAACCACTTACTATAAAGTTTATTTTATACATTATTTTATCTTTATTTCGCTTTACTGTTTAATGGGTGGCTAAACTCTTCAACTAAGGTTGAAGATGATGCCTCACCCTTAGTTATATTTCTTGCTTTTACATTAAATTCTTTTATTTTCCGTCATTTACATTTTCGTACTCGTCATTTAATTTCCGTGACAAAAAGTTAAGTGGTTGTCTTTGTTGATACAATCATAGTCATCCTATGATGTGTTCCAAGTTGGGTGCACAACAAGTGAATAATTATTGATTCAATATCCACTGTGATCCAAGGATACAGTGGATGATTTTATCAATAGTCAATTACTAGTTGTAGCTCCTTGACGGTAAACACATTATTTGGGTTTGACTTGTGTCAATAATGACAATAGAGTGTGTTGAAGGGTTTTTATTGTTAAGATGGTAAAATTAGTGTTTAATGTGTTAAGCTACCTTTTTGATACGAGGTGAGACTAATCTTTAACCTTAGTCGTTTTTCCATACATTAACATTTCCTTAGTATAGCTTTTAATTAATGCAAATTTAGTGTTCTTGATAACTGTTCAGAACTAGGTTAAAGTAGAGTCGGTTTAATCGCAATATTAATTTTATAAGCAAACACTCCGTTCCCTGTGGATTCGATCTTGCACTTCGCACACTATAGGACCTAACAGTTCGTACTATTGCGAGTGCATCCGTTCCCTGTGGATTCGATCTTGCACTTTGCACACTATACGACCTAATAGTTCGTACTATTGCGAGTGCAAGTTAATTTGCACATCAAATTTTGGCGCCGTTGCCGAGGAACGGTTGTTTTTGTTTTAATTGATATTGTTTTTAGATTAACTTTATTTTTTTACTAGTTTTTATTTTTCTGCATTGTTTATACTGTTCATATTTTATTTTGTGTTTTAGTTTATTTTCGTTAATTTCTAGATTAATTTTTAGTCTTTTCGCTTTTCGCTTCGAAATATCAGCGCCCGACAAGGCGGTCGAACGCATCACCGCCTTATTCCAGACGCTGCGGTAGGCAAACGCCCATCACGCATCTGCGTGCAGCAGGCCCCATGATGCAGGATTGCTGCTCGAACGAATCGATTTGCTCAACGCACTTGTAGAGATCGCCATATTCTTGTCATTGTAGCGAACGAATGTGCCGACCCTCGAGCACACCTCGCTTCTGCATCAACATACCGTAAGGCGATGTTCTGTTTTTGAATTTCTTTAGTTTCAATTAATTGTTAGACTTATTTTAGTTGTTTAAACTGCCTATTTTGAGTATTTTGCTTGCTGTGATTAGTTGTGATTTGTTTATTTTTCGTTTGTGTTTTTAGCATGTGTTAGTTAATTAGTTTTAATTGCTAGTTGTTACATTATCTTGGTTTAGTTGCTGTTTTTGTTATCTTAGCTAGTTTTGCTCTTTGTTTTTAATACTGGTTCTGTTTTTACAGCATCTGTTTATATTTGTTGGTTTTGTTTTTTGTTCACATGTTTGTGATAGGTTAGTGTTAAATATTTCTTTTAGTTCTTTACAATTGCTGCATATCTTGCTGTTTTTAGTTTTGATTTCCTGTTTAGTTGTGCATATTTTCTTCTGTTTTTGCTGTTTTGTTCCTTTGGTTTTTGTTGTTTTTGTTGCATCTGTTTAGCTTATCTAGCTTGCTGTTTTTCCTTAGTTTTTAGTTAAATTTTTGTTAGTTTATGTATGGTCAGCGATCCTTGAACTTAGAATTAACACCATTAGATCCCGACTTAGAAAGAAACATTAGGAGAGCGCGTCGAGCTCAAGCCGAGATGGGAGACAATCAAAGAAACCCAAGGGTGGAGGAGCACGACAAGAATCAAAGAGAGGAGCAAGAGGAGAATGAGGAGTTCCGAGATGCGAGAGCTGGGAACGGGGAGCATAGATTTAATGTATGAGTTGATTAAGCACTCACTACGGTCAGTACCCATTCGTGCATAGTGTTACCACCAACTAATGCCACTCATTATGATCTAAAGCCACATGTGATTCAGATGTTACCATCTTTCTATGGCTTAGATCATGAAAACCCTTATTCCCATGTTAAGAAGTTTAGGAGTATAACTGCCACAACCAAATTTCAAAACTTCTTAGAAGAATCTATCAATCTTCGACTTTTTCCTTTCTCCCTTCATGACAGAGCCACTGAGTGGCTGGATTCCTTAGCTCCTGGTTCTATTACGTCCTGGAAAGAACTGTTAAAACAGTTCTACCACAGATTCTTTCCAATGTCCAGAGTAAATGATGCAAGAAAGGAAATTAGTTCCTTTACTCAGGATGACGACGAGAAATTCACGGAATGTTGGACAAGATTTAAGGATATGTTGATGAAGTGTCCACCCCATGGATATGAGAAATGGCATCTAGTACAATTCTTCTACCAAGGGCTATCTCAGCCCAACCGTAGTATGATTGAACTAATGAATGGAGGGGCATTCCTGAATTTGACGGGAGATTTGGCCTACAAAGCTTTGGAGAAAATTGCTGCCAACACACATAACTGGGATTTCTCCAGTTGTCGTGATAAATCTGCCCGGAAGGACAAGAAAGGAGGCATCCTGGAGCTAAAAGGTGAGCAAGAGTTGACTCAAAGGATGGATGCGATTGTGAAAAGGTTGGACGAGCTAAGTGTAGGAAAGCCTGTAAATGCTATAAACACATTCCTTGTAGAGAGTTGTTCTGTTTGTGCTAGTCCTATGCACCAAGCACAAAATTGTCCATCGATGACAGTTTTTGAGATGGAACAAGTGAATGCTTTCAATAGCTTTCAAAAGCTGTCCAGTGGGCCATATTCTGAGGCATATAATCCTGAGTGGAGGAATCACCCTAATTTTTCTTGGAAATAGAATCAACCCACCACCAATCAAGGGGGAGCACCACATTATCCCCCAGGATTTTCTTCTTACCCAAATTAAGGACGCTCAGCTCCGCCAACGTCATCATCTTATCAAGCCCCCAACCAAGCCCCAGCCTCATCAACCTAGTCATTGGAAGACACCATGAGAGATTTTATGAAAATGACCGGTCAATCAATCAGTGACATGAGGCAGTCTACCATGGTGAACACCTAGGCGATCTCGAAGTTGGAGATGCAGATGGGACAATTAGCGAATCACCTGGGTGAGAGGGACAAGGGAAAGCTCCCTAGCCAAGTAGTGAACTGATCGGTGCCAAAAAGTGCTTATTTGGACCCCTTAATTTATATTCGTTAGGCCTTTAGCATTGTTAATATTTAATCATTTTTAGTGTTTTTAGTATTTTGTGTTGTGCAGGACATTGCATTAAACCATGGCTAGCGAGGGCAAGAAAGTGGATTTCGGTGAAGAACCTGCCAAAGTGCGTTCGACCGCACTTGGTGCGTTCGAACGCACCCACGGACGCGTGCAGCACCAAGGTCGCACGCAGCCCGCAGGACGACGCACCAAGACCACGCGACGCACGACCTGTCGCGCAGCCGCCCTAGCGATAGTGCGTTGAATAAGTGCCTGCGGTAACGCACACCCATGTCAGCCCTAGCCGCCACAGCGGTTATTCGCGGTCGAACGCGGGGTGCGCGGTCGAACGCGAATAACTGGTGCGTTCGAACGCAGGTAGTGCGTTCAAACGCACTCGTGTCGCCGACCTATAAATAGACCCCGTGCATTCATTTGTTGAGCACGTTTGGGAGGTGCCTCTAGGGCCCAAAGCCCTCTGTTTTTCACTATAAATTCCTTATAAATTGTCATTTATTTAATTAATGTTTTATTTTACTTTTATTTAGTCTCTTATTCCCTTTACTTTAATTTGTTTATATATATATTGTGTTTAGTTCATATTATTACATCATTTAATTTATGTCTATTCGTTTCAATGCATTTTAGTGACAAAAGTGTATTGATTGTTGTTTGCTAATCGCCAAACGTCGATTCTATCGCAACGGAGATACATCGGATATTCTCTTGGACCATTATCCGTTGTGACCTCTTGTAAATGTTTGCCTCGGGTAGATCGACAAGATTGTGTAGCAACAATAGGATATACATATGTGCTTATCGATAGACGGAAATATGAACAATGCGTTAACGCTCAAAATATGCCTTGTAGCATAAATGTTAATACATATGAGCTAAGCATGTTTATATTTTAGATTAATTCATTGTGAGGTGGATTAGAGACTGTAGTTATTTTATTTCTTTATTTTATTGCTTTTTAGCTTAGTTTTATTTTATGCACGCCACGTGTTCGATATTGGAACTAGGTTGAGATAAGTTTAATTTAAGCACTTTAAAATTGGTTTTTGACAAACACGATTCTCTGTGGGTTCGACATCGCACTTGCACAGCCACATTACTACAATCGACTCGTGCAATTGGCGAGTACAATTAAATTTATACATCATGAACAACACTAAAGCATGTGGAAATTTGTCAAATCAGTAGCATGTGCAGGTGATTGTCACTCTGAGGTCAGGGAAGAGAGTGGACAATAAGGTGGTAAACCTAGAAGAAGATGATGCTAAGGAAGAAGAGCAGAAAGAGGAAGAGGGTGACAATCAAAAGGAAGGAGATGCTGAGCCATCTACTGTCACCCCAGTTGTAAAGGAACCTCCTAGGGTACTTGTGCCAAAAGCACTATACCCTGAAAGATTACAAGTGCCTAGGAATGGAGGGAAATTAGAGGACATTCTAGAGGTGTTCAAACAAATCCGAATAAATATTCAATTCTTGGATGCCATCCAGCAAATCCCTTCCTATGCTAAGTTCTTGAAGGACTTGGTCACAGTGAAGAGGAAAACGAATGTCCCTAAAAAGGCATTCATGACCGAGCAGGTCAGTGCTATCCGACAATGCAAGTTACCCCTCAAGTATAAGGACCCCGGATGTCCTACAGTCACTTGCATGATAGGAGTTAGCTAGATTGAGAGGGCACTGTTGGATTTAGGAGCAAGTGTAAATTTGTTGCCCTACTCAGTCTATTTGCAGTTAGGGCTAGGAGAGCTGAAGCCCACAACCATGACAACGCAACTTCGATCGGTCATGAAGGTTCCACGGGAAATAGTGGAGGACATTTTGATTAAGGTGGACAAATTTTATTTCCCCGTGGATTTCATTGTTTTGGACACAGAGCCAGTTCAAGTGATAGGAACTAAGATCCCTGCGATTCTAGGGCAACCATTTTAGCTTCACAGCATACGATAAATTGTAGGTCGAGGTCATAAAGAGATTTCTTTTGGTAATATGACGGTGGAATTAAATATTTTTCACATCAGAAAACAACCACTCGATTATGACCAGATGAATCAAGTATGCTTGATTGAGGAGATTTTGGATGAAGTAATAGAAGAATCAAGCATAGAAGACCCCCTGGAAGCATGCCTCGCTCAGTTTGGTGAAGACTTAGATTTGGATAAACTGATGGAGCAGGCAGAGGCACTTTTGGAGACAGCTCCTTTGGAGAGCAAAGAAAAGAAGGAGACAGCGATTTGATCCCTCAAGAAGAACTTAAGCCTTTACTTGATAGTCTTAAGTATAAGTTCCTAGGTCCAGCTGAGTCTTTGCCAGTGATTATAGCTTCGGACTTGATAGATGCTCAAGAAGAGGAATTGTTAGGAGTTTTGAGAGAGCATAGGGAAGCTATAGCTGACTATTGAGGACATCAAGGGAATCAGTCCCTCGTTGGTTATGCATAAGATACACTTAGAGGATAATTCCAAACCATCGAGGGAACCATAGAGAAAGCTCAACCCAGCAATGCAGGAGGTTGTGAGAGCAGAAGTGATCAAGCTGTTGGATGCTGGGATCATCTATCCCATTTCTGACAGCAAGTGGGTGAGCCCGATACATGTTGTGCCCAAGCGGGCTGGATTGACGGTAGTGAAGAACCAAGATAACGAGTTGGTACCAACTCGTGTTCAGTCAGGATGGAGAGTATGCATTGACTACCAGAAGTTGAACGCTACCACCAGGAAAGATCACTTTCCTCTTCAATTCATTGATCAGATGGTGGAGCGTTTAGCTGGGCACAAGTTCTACTGCTTCTTGGATGGTTATTCAAGATTTAACCAGGTCCCAGTGGACCCCAAAGACCAGGAGAAGACTACCTTCACAATGTACCATCGTATGCCATTTGGGCTATGCAATGCACCTGCTACTTTTCAGCGATGCATGATCAGCATTTTTTTCGACATGGTAGAGCGATTTATGAAAATCTTCATGGATGACTTCTCCGTCTTTGGTTCATCTTTTCAAGAGTGTCTAGATCGTCTCACATTGGTTTTAGTGAGATGTAAAGAGAAAAACCTTGTGCTTAACTGGGAAAAGTGCCATTTTACGGTTAAGCAAGGGATTGTATTGGGGCATGTCATATCTCAGAGGGGTATTGAGGTTAACAAGGCGAAGGTAGATTTGATCTCTAACCTTCCACCCCCGACGTACTGTGAAGGAAATCTGTTCCTTCTGGGCCATGCCGGGTTCTACCGGTGATTCATCAAGGATTTCAGCAAGATCGCCAGGCCCTTGTGTAGGTTATTGGCCAAAGAGACCCCGTTTGAATTTAATGAAGAATGTGTGAAAGCATTCGGGGCTCTGAAGGAGATTCTGATGTCCACACCAGTAAGTAGACCACCCAGTTGGGGTGAACCATTTGAGATCATGTGTAACGCATCAGACTATGCGGTAGGAGCTATTTTGGGGCAGCGCATTGAGAAACTTCCCCATGTGATTTACTATGCGAGCAGGACTCTTAACGACGCACAACTCAATGACTCCACCACAGAAAAAGAGTTGTTGGCGGTCATTTTTACGCTGGAGAAGTTTAGATCCTATCTGTTAGGATCTAAAATCATTGTCTTTTCTGATCATGCGGCGTTGAAGTATCTTTTCTCGAAGAAAGATGCTAAATCCCGTTTGATCAGATGGATTTTGCTGCTGCAAGAGTTTGACATAGAAATTCGGGATAAGAAAGGGACAAAGAATGTGGTGGCTGATCATTTGTCTAGGTTGACCATGGATTTCACCGAAGACGCCACACCCATCTCTGAGACCTTTCCTGATGAGCAGTTGATGCACATTGCTCACAATCCCGCACCTTGATTTGCTGACATAGTGAACTATCTTGTTACCGACCAAATGCCTTTGCATTGGGGGTGACAAGATAAGCTCAAATTTTTGTCCAAGGTGAAAACCTTTCTATGGGATGATCCTTACATATTCAAGTATTGTCTCGATCAGATCATTAGGAGATGCATACCTGAATTTGACCAAACTGATGTCATCTCCTTTTGTCATTATCATGCATGTGGGGGCCATTTCAGTGCAAACAAGACCGCTGCAAAGATTTTGCAGTGTGGATTTTATTGGCCCACCATGTTTGCAAACACTCGTGCTTATTGCACTTCATGTGAGCATTGTTAGAAACTCGGGAGTATTTCAAAGAGAAATATGATGCCCCTCAATCCCATATTGATAGTTGAGATTTTTGATGTATGGGGCATTGATTTCATGGGACCTTTCCCAAACTCCTTTGGGTTTCTGTACATTTTGGTTGCTGTGGACTATGTGTCCAAGTGGGTGGAGGCGGTTGCGTGCAAAACCAATGACCACAGAGTTGTGGTCAAGTTTTTGAAGGACACGATTTTTGTTCGGTTTGGTACACCTAGAGCAATTATTAGTGATGGTGGTAGCATACGCAACCGGATTTTGAGGAGTTGATGAAAGTATTTCATCACATAAGGTTGCCACCTTTACCACCCATGATGAGTGGGCGGTTGAAGTGTCAAATTGTGAGATCAAACATATTTTGGAGAAAACAGTGAACCCCAGCAGGAAAGATTGGTCTTCACGATTGAATGACGCTTTATGGGCATACAGGACGGCATATAAAACACCGATTGGGATGTCACCATATCGGTTGGTGTACGGGAAAGCTTGTCATCTTCTCGTCGAGTTGGAGCATTGGGCATACTAGGCCATTAAGCAGTTGAACTTCAATTTTTTGAAGGTCGGCTCTCAAAGGAAGCTCCAACTCACTGAACTAGAGGAGTTGAGAAATGATGCATATGACAGCTCAAGGAAGTACAAGGAACACATGAAAAAGGTTCATGACCAGGGCATTTTGAGGAGATCTTTTGAGCCAGGTCAGAAAGTCCTTCTTTACAACTCTCGGTTGCATCTTTTTCCAGGCAAGTTGAAATCTCGGTGGATGGACCCATTCATCATTAGGTCAGTATTTTCTCATGGGGCCATCAAGATAGAGGATCCCAAGAATGGTAACATTTTTAAGGTGAACGGAGAAAGGGTTAAACCATTCTTGGAGTTGAGGAGTTTAGAGATTGAGGCTACTCTATTGGAGGATCCGATTTACACTGAGTGATGTAGTCTCATATCACGAGTCTGGCTGAAGACGTTAAACTTAGCGTTTGTGGGAGGCACCCCTCATTATGTTTATTGCTTTGTGTTTATTTTCTTAGTCAAATTTGGGAAAGCATTCTTTTATGCTATACCTAAATTGACTTATCCCCTAGGTTAATTCTGTCACATTGTGAACAATGTGACGTTTTAAGTTTGGGGTGTTTGTGTAAATATTTTATCTTGTGTTTTTGTAAATACTTGTGTTATTTTAAAAATATGTGTGTAAATATTTTATGTTTTGTGTGTTTTGTGTTTTATCTAAATTGTGTAAAAAAATTTATTTTTGGTTTGCTCTCTGCGTTCGACCTCGCCTTGGTGAGTTCGACCGCAGCACCCCAGCAAACGCACACACTCATGCACGCTTGCGGTCAAACTTACCCTGTAAGTTCAAACGCCAAGCCCTTTTGCACCACATGCGCCTAGCACGAGTGCGGTCGAACACACTCGAGCCAAGCCATTATAGGACCTATTTTTAGGTCACTTTTTCCTTCTTTTTCCCATTTTCCCCTTCGGCCATACAGCCCTCTCTCCCTCTTTCTCATTCCCCACCTCCAATCACTCCCTAACATCCAAAATCACCATCACTCATCACAAACCCACCACCCCCCGTCCCACCGCCAGCCTCTCTCCGGCCATTTCACCCACCACCGGCCGCCCACTTGCTTATTTTTCCCATTTTTCCCGAAACCCCATTTCTCCAAAATCCTTCATTTTTTCATTTTTTTGATTGATTTTGGGCACAAATCCACTCTTGGATTGTGACCCATTGGTTTGCAATTGGTTTTGAGCTGTTTTTGCAGGGGGTTGGGCTGATTTGGAAGGGTTTTCCAAACCCTTTATTTTTGGCGCCCACCAAGTGTTCGACGAAAGGCCCCAACCAACCTCCACAATGCCTAGAGGCCAAGGGACCTCTTCTCGGTCCACTGGGACCCAAAGCATGGTCGCTCGGCGTCCCATTGAGAGCCGTAAGCTCTTATTGGAGAACACCTTTGCCATCAAAGAGGAGTTCTCCAATAATGAGGCAACAAGTTGGGCCGTTCAAGAATTGAAGAACCGGGGCTTAAAGAGGCTTTTCAAGCTCGCCTCTCCCACTTATGAGCGCCTGGTCAGAGAATTTGAGGTGTGAGTGCGACTAGCCAGATGTGCTTTTCTCTTCCATTGACGGAAGAGAAGTAGAGGTGACCATAGCCGACGTAGCGGCCGTTTTGAAGTGTAGCCATGAGCCTCCTGAGATGGATATTCCTTGGCTCGTGTGCCCTCCCATGCTCACCATCAAGGACATTGTTGCCGACATGTGTGAGGGGCAATTGCAGACAATCACCGAAATGCAGCCAGCAAAACAAAAATTCCTTGGAATCTTTTATTCATTGACATGGTGCTGTATAAGAACGTGTGTCCTTTGGGGCACAAGACACAGAGGAGGGATCTGTTCCTCAGTGCTCTGTATGTGTTCCATAGAGGTTTCTGGTGCTCCATTCTCGAGATTATATGGTGACAGATTTAAAAATTCTTGGATGGAGTGCACCACCGGGGAGCAGAGCACACGAAGACCTGAGGCTTACATTTCCCTTTTCTCGTCACTCATATTCTGAGAAAGAAAGGGATTAAAGGCGATTCTACTGATAGGCCGATCACTGAGAGCCCATAATTTGGCCCCATCCAGTGGCTTCAGAGTCTGTCCCACATGCCACAGCCAGAGCCCGCACTGGTGCCAGAGCCCATGGACATTCCTGAGATGGCAGCTGCGCCAGAGAGAGCGGCAGAGCAGGAGGAGTAGCCAGACGAGGGAGAGGAGTATGAGGAGGGGATCATGATCAGATGCTCGGATCTATTACACTTCCAGGAGACCCTCGTGGACATACGATCTCAGATTGCAGACTTACAGAGGGATGCTCGTCAAGACAAGCTCGAGGTCTAGCAGATGTTCCGAGCCATCATGGATAGACTGCCTCCAGCAGCAAGACCTTCTGCACCACCACCAGCCCCGTGACGTCTTGGTTTATTTTTCATACCCCTTTGCACTACATTTGTATTTTCTTTATCCGCACACTGTTGGCAGTGCGAGTTTTATGTTTGGGGGTGTTTTATTGTGTTGTGCACATTTTATTTTTTATTATGCATTTTATGTTAATTATGGTTTTTTTCCTTTGTGAGCTTAATTTTATGAACATATGATTACTTTGTGAAGGGAATTTTGATTGTGTTACTTTCTTTGGCAAACTTGAGATATTACATTTCAATTTGATTTTCACGAGCACATTTGGCACGTAGTCTGCGGAATTAAATGTTGAGTTTGGTCATGCTAGTTTTGTGAGCTTGAATGCAGTTGGATAACATGTTGGGAAATAACCGTGGTTTATGTCAAAAAAAGAAAAAATTGATCGATCATTTTGAGCTTTCCACCGAGTAACCGAATCTCGTGCCTTATTAAGCATAGAGCATTCGCGTAAAAAAGTGAGAAGTTAAACTTGATTAGCAAAGCTTCGTAGCCTTTTTGACTCGAGTTAGTAGGTCCTTTTGGTTTGGGAGTTGATTGGTGCCTAAAAGTGCTTATTTGGACCCCTTAATTTATATTCGTTAGGCCTTTAGCATTGTTAATATCTAATTATTTTTAGTGTTTTTAGTATTTTGTGTTGTGCAGGACATTGCATTAAAACATGGCTAGCAAAAGGCAAAATGCACCAAGTGAAGAAGCTGATTCCTGCCAAGTGCGTTGAGCGCATTTGGTGCGTTCAACGCACCGCGTCGCACGCATGAGCGAGGTCAAACGCATGCCCAGCCGGCCTAGCGGTTATCTCTCGTTCGACGCAAGGGACTCTCGACGCGCAGGACCTGTGAATGCACACCCAGTCGACCCTAGCCGCCACGAGTTATTTGCGTGACGCACTACCTGCGTTTGACCACAAATAAGCTGATGCGTTCAAGCAGTGCGTTGACGCACTCGATGACTGCCGCCCTATAAATAGGACCTCGTGTATTCATTTGTTTTTCACGTTTGGAAACGATTGGAGGCGCCCCTTTGGGCCTAAGTCATCCCTGTTCTTCACTATTAAACACTCTAAACGTCATTTTATTGTTTATTTTAATTTATGTTTTATTTTACCTTTATTTAGTCTCTTATTCCCTTCACTTTAGATTTACTTAAATGCTTTCATAGTTAGTTTTACGTTTAATCCGTTTATTATTTGCCATGCTAGTTCGTTTCGGTTTCATTTCGTGACAAAGTTGCATCGATTGTGCCGCAGTTGTTTGGTCATAGCATTTAGTCTAATGGATACATTTCATCATTAGGGCTACGTCCATTTATCCATTGTAGTTAGTGTTAAATCACTTTCACATTGGATCCTTTGGACCTAGACCTTTCATATTTTGTCTTTCGTCAAATGGGCGTACGTTTTGATTATTTCAATAGACACGATAGGACTTGCATAGGGCGTAAGCATGCATGAACTAGCATGACACTAGAGCATGCATTGCTTTTAATCGATAGACAGATGTTTAATTAACTATATATTTAAATATATATTCATGTTTAGTTCGTATTATTCTATCATTTAGACGGAAATATGAACAATGTGTTAACTCTCAGAGTATGCCTTGTAGCATAAATGTTTACTGAATATGAGCTAAGCATGTTTATATATTAATTAATTTATTGTGAGGTGGATTAGGGACTTTAGTTATTTTTTATTTCTTTATTTTATTGCATTTTTATTTAGTTTATTTTAATGCACGCCACGTGTTCGATATTGGGACTAGGTTAAGATAAGTTTAATTTAAGCACTTTAAAATTGGTTTTTGACAAATACGATTCTCTGTGGGTTCAACCTCGCACTTGCACGCCCGCTATATTACGATCGACTAGTACAATTGGCGAGTACAATTAAATTTGTACATCAAATTTTATGAACACATGATTACTTTGTGAAGGGAATTTTGATTGTGTTACTTTCTTTGGCAAACTTGAGATATTACATTTCAATTTGATTTTCACGAGCACATTTGGCACGTAGTCTACGGAATTAAATGTTGAGTTTGGTCATGCTAGTTTTGTGAGCTTGAATGCAGTTGGATAACATGTTGGGAAATAACCGTGGTTTATGTCAAAAAAAAAAATTGATCGATCATTTTGAGCTTTCCACCAAGTAACCGAATCTCGTGCCTTATTAAGCATAGAGCATTCGCGTAAAAAAGTGAGAGTTAAACTTGATTAGCAAAGCTTCGTAGCCTTTTTGACTCGAGTTAGTAGGTCCTTTTGGTTTGAGAGTCGTTGACTTAACGCTTGATACATGGGTCAACTAGACAGCTTAAGGGAGCTATGCAATAAATAAATAAAAAAAAAAATTTCTTCTTTGAAATAAACCTTGGTTATTGTGCCCGATGGGTAGTCTGATGAATTTTGAGTGTCAAAGCATGCATGACAAAGTTTAGTGTTGAAATCCCATGATTATGTGTTGAATTCACTTTCACTAGAATTGATTAGTGTGATGTCTCAGTTTGCCATGTTTATAGCCTGATTGAAAATTCCTTGAAAATTGTGAAGATGGTGTTTGTGTGATTAAGCTTGCTCTTGAATTTAAGCCGTGATTGTTATATTATTGCATGATTGAGAATGAAATGTTTGCACAAATGTTTGTGGGTATCATTACTGAAAAACCCTCACGAGACTTCACTCGTCCTCCAGGGAACTCCTAGAGGTTTAAAAGGATTGTTGCATACGCTCAATGCAACTGTTCTCCCACGAAAGCAGACTTATGTTTATGGTGTTTTCATTCTTTGTTTTGCTAAGGGACTAGCAAAATATAAGTTTGGGGGTATTTGATAAATGCTTTTTAGTGCTTTCTCACACCCCTTTATTTATGTTTGTTAGGCCGTTAGCTCTGTTAATATTTAATAATTTTACTTGTTTTATTTGCTTTGTGATAAACAGGCCCTTACATCACATCTCGATCGAAGGAGCAAAACAGACATGAAGTGAAAAGAAGAAGCTCCTGAAGTGCGTTCGAACGCATGGTCTGCGTTGAGCGAAGAAAGCGATCTGCAGAGCTGAGGTCGAATGCAGTCCAGTCGCGTCTCACGCGCCAGCCCTCGCAGATTATCGTGTGGTGTGTTGCGTTCAAGTCTATAAATAGGTCCCTTGTTTATTTGGTCGAGTGTGCTTTTCTTTGGGCGATTTCTAGAGAGCAACTTGCCCCTGTTGGCCTTGCTTTGCCCATTTTATTTGTAACCACTTACTATAAAGTTTATTTTATGCATTATTTTATCTTTATTTTGCTTTATTGTTTAATGGGTGGCTAAACTCTTTAACTAAGGTTGAAGATGATGCCTCACCCTTAGTTATATTTCTTACTTTTACATTAAATACTTTTATTTTCCGTCATTTACATTTCCATACTCGCCATTTAATTTCCGTGACAAAAAGTTAAATGGTTGTCTTTGTTGATACAATCATAGTCATCCTATGATGTGTTCCAAGCCGGGTGCACAACAAGTGAATAATTATTGATTCAATATCCACTGTGATCCAAGGATATAGTGGATGATTTTATCAATAGTCAATTACTAGTTGTAGCTCCTTAACAGTAAACACATTATTTGGGTTTGACTTGTGTCAATAATGACAAAAGAGTGTGTTGAAGGGTTTTTATTGTTAAAACGGTAAAATTAGTGTTTAATGTGTTAAGCTACATTTTTGATACGGGGTGAGGCTAATCTTTAACCTTAGTCGTTTTTCCATACATTAACATTTCCTTAGTATAGCTTTTAATTAATGCAAATTTAGTGTTCTTGATAACTATTCGGAACTAGGTTAAAGTAAAGTCGGTTTAATCGCAATATTAATTTCATAAGCAAACACCCCGTTCCCTATGGATTCAATCCTGCACTTCGCACACTATACGACCTAACGGTTCGTACTATTGCGAGTGCAAGTTAATTGGGACATCATCACTCAATTCAACGTGACCCATTTCATCAAATTGCTCCACCACGCGCTAAGATCCATCCGAAGCTTTGTGAAGTTGATGATTCATGATATGGATTCGGCGAACTTGGATCTCGATGCTGCCGTCAAATTCATCGATTCCAACGCCGTTTTCACAAACCCAAGCCACCGGTTCTTCACTTTCGAATCCTTTGTGTGCGTAACCATGTTTGAGGGCTTCAATTTCCCTCAATTTGACCAATCTCAACGACTACCTCTAGACAAACACCGCCACTGCCTCTTCTTCTACAAGTACAAGAAGTTCACAAATGTAAACCCAAACATTTTCTTTCCCAAAACCCAAACTCGTCGTTCGTGATGAAAGAAAGAACACGAGGGGGAAAGGGGGAAGAAGGAATTTTCTTGTTTGGCCACGAAACGACGCTATTTTAGGGGTGGTTTTTTTTTTTTAAATTCTAACAATGGCATTTTAGTAACTCTACATCCCAAAACGATGTTGTTTTGGGTTTTTCATCCATTTTCACAGTTTCATCTAATGGAGGGGTTGGTAGTTTGGGGGGCTACTTTATACTAATTGAAACTTTGGGGGCTAAATCGTAAATGGCTCGCACTTGCACACCATTATATCGCACACGACTCTTGCGTTTGCAAGTACATTTAATCTGTACATCATTTAGCATGGATCCCTTTTTGTAACGCCCCCAAAATTAGCCTCGGCTAATCCGATGGAGTCACTGGCAATTCACCCAGTTGAGCCAACTTGTCACCAAATGGGTAACCACCCTTATAAGAAGAACGTTAGAGTACATACAAAGGAAGGTGAATACATTTGAGTCCCTATAATTCATCAAGTAAGAACATAGAGCAACTACATAATAAAGACAAACCTATAATTATAGGTAAAGCATAACCAGTCAAGTAGTATTATCCCTTGCCACTTCTATAGCAGTAAACCAAATTTCCTAAAGAATAATAACCACGTAAGTCTAATGACTTAGTAAGTAAACCTCATACTTAGGTATGACATGAGCCCATTTAATGAAAGTAAATGTGCAATTTGTGTAATAACCAAAAGAGGGCATTACCTCCGCTAATACACCATTTCATAGGTTTTAGGGTTTTCAAAGCTCCATGGTGTAGAACCGGCAATAATTAACTAATTGTTTCAATGCAGAAAAGTCTAATGTTTATTAAGTCATAACTCCCATACATGGTCTACCCGAGATATTACCCCCTCTCAGCAGGTTTGATGTTGTCCCGAGAAACCTATAATACAATGGCAGTGCCCCAACCATTGCATAACATACCGTACGTAACATTAGTGGCACAATCAAGTCCGACCTCGAGTGGCCCACACCAACTAATGATGTCCATCTTATAGTGACCGAACCATTGGGAATGGTTGCATCAAGGTCACGATACCAATGGATCCACATCCTCACATAACGCACACATTTGACCATAATATGCAATTTATATAGTAAGCCAATGGTCGTTCCTACCGCACGTACCGGCGTACCATGTCTTATGATGCATCTTAACAGTTCATTTAATAACACAATTACCGAGTAATTATAGAAATAGACATGCTCATATCATACGCGTGGTCAGTCAGCTGACATATTCCACGTTCTACGTAAAAGAGGGTGTAAGTGTTTACTTACCTCGCATATTCGAGCGAATCCTCCGACCAAGCTAATTTTGTTATAATGGATACAAGTGTGACACCCCGCCCAATGGGAATATCAATTAACCAATAATTGACCCCACGGCGCGCCATCCCAGCCATGTCCCTCCGGGAAATCACCTTCCTCGTCGTAACAAGAAAACTGCAGCAGAATACTTTACCAAGACTATGGGATTTGAGAGATAGTAAATAAAATATCACACAACAATACCAGAGATAGAATACTACATCCATAACATAACAAGTAGTCATCAATGTACCGATCATCAGACCGTCAACTAGAGAAAATAGATACAACCCAAAATATGCTACATCAGCATAGTTCTCAAAAGATCAACAGATCAAAGCCTAGATCTAAGCTTTAACAAGGCTAACGAGATCAGAATCTCAATCATGTTTGAACGGGCAGATTCTCCATCCTCCAACATCACCCTAAGCCAAACCGGTCCATGTCCTCGAGAATTACCCGTATCAGGTCCTGAGCAATCACCCATGAAACCTCCGATGGCATCTTCGTATAGTGCAGCTAAACCGCGCAATTAATCGTAATGTTGGGGGAAAGACATAAACAAAGGGGGTAAGTCTAAGACTTAGTGATTTTTAACGCAAATAATGCCCATGCCAATTTTTGAACAAAACATTTCCTCCATGACAAATTATTTATGCGTGATATATGTATAAGAATGATACATGCATATGGTGTCAACATTTGTCATAGTTCAACAATATGGTCTACCCGAGATATTACCCCTTCTCAACAGGGTTGATGCTATCCCGAGGGACCTATAATACAATGCCAGTGCCCCAGCCATTGCACAACATACCGTACGTAGCACTAGTGGCACGATCAAGTCCGACCCCGAGTGGCCCACACCAACTAGTGACGTTCGTCCTGTAGTGACTGAACTATTGGGAATAGTTGCATCAAGTTCACGAAACTAATGGATCCACAGCCCTCACATAATGCACATATTTGACCATAAAGCTAACATGTATAGTAAGCCCATGGCCATTACTACTGCACGTACCGGTGTACCATATCATACAATGCAAATTATCTTGTCTGTATTTTACATGCATGTCTTTTTACAAGTCTCACTTGGTTAACAGATTTAGCACAACGTTTTTTCCAAAATGACAGAGTTCATGTGCACTAAGTACAAATGGTGAGAGTTGTAAAATATGCATGTTTTCTTGGTACACAAAATTAACGTGCAGTGCATGGAAAATAACAATACGCATTATGTGAATTAAAACTCACCTGGGTCAACACGTGTTTCTGAAAACTCCAAATGGTCCGGGTTCTCCAAATCTGTGAAAAACCTTCTATTAGTCCTATTCCCACTATAACAGTCCTAAATCAAGAAAAACAAGAGCTATGGAACATTTGGCGAAAACAGGGTTTCCCTGCCACACAGTGACCGTATGTCCGGGCTCGAGTATGCGTCGTCCGTGCAAGCGACAATCGACGTTTGGTCTTGACATACTCGGGAGAACCTCATTTTCTCTCCATTGTCCGCCTATCCTCCAACTCCTAAGGCTACTGGGTACTACCTAAAGCCCTTTAGTCCAATTCAAAACCTTCATGCAACGTAACAACGCTTAAACTAACCAAACGTTAACCCAAACGGGTTTTAAGGTGCAACTAAGCTAACTACTATATCTAAACAATAACCAAGCAGCATAACAACGTAAACAAAAGCTTATGAATCAAATGTTACCTCCTTCAAACAAAACAGCGAGAGTTCCACTCCACGAACGTCCCGAACTCGCAAACTCTTGCACACACACACACACTCACCAAACACTCACAAGCTTGGAAAACGCTTTGGAAACAAACTGGCAGCCTAGGGGCGTTCTGAAACTATGAAAAATGCGAGGGGGTAGGGCTCTATTTATAGGCCCAGAAAGCAGCGGACGTCCGACCAAGGGGCGTACATTCGGTGGTTCTTGCCCAATGGTTCAAAGGCTGTCTCATACGTCCAGGTATTATCTAGAAGGTACTCAAAAAGTAGCGTACGTCGGTGGTCCCACGTACGTCCGCCATATGGTTTGTAAAGCGTACGTCCGGTGGTCCCCTCGCGTATGTCCGCACTACAGACAACAGCATACATCCGCCTAACCTAGCGTACGTCCGCCCAAAAGTCCAAATCACCCTTCTAGCAGCCTTAGTGACCCAAAGCCCAAATTAATTCCCCCAACTAAGCTACTTATGCCTAGTTAGTAATTTGGGTCACTACAACAAGTCACTATTATTCTATGCCTTATGAATCCTAGAAATATGGCTAAGCCCAAGCATACACATGTGAAACTTAAGAACAAGTGCTTTGCCCACTAACCGTTACGTCTAGCCTCGATGGTGTACTTCCGCTCAGTGTGTTAAGCACACCCTTTCAAGATTCGGATAGTGCATGTATCTAATGGCATTCATAGACCTCTAAACCGTTCCTAAGCCAGCAAAACAGTTCATGCAACGTAAGAAATCACAGAACATCGATTCTTTGATAAAATCATTTGAAAACATCATTATCTTTTAAAGAACATTTAATTAACACTTGGAAAACCTCATCAAGGTAGAAACACAAGATAAAACAATGTTAAATATGACGGGAACAGAGCTTACTCCAAAGCTAAGCACATACATGGTCTCCCCTTCTCGAAAACTCCTCTTTGAAGCTCACTCTCACCAATTTCTCACTCAAAACTCAAGGAAAGGGTTTTGGCAGCCTAGGAGCATACTAGAGGATGGGAATGGGTGAGAGAAATGGGAGGTGGGACTGTCTATTTATAGGGAAAGGTCACCACCAACTCTTTGATAGCAGTGGACGTCTGGCAACCCTAGCGTACGTCTGGTGGTCTTTGCACATTGGTCCAGAGGGTATCTCATACGTCTAGGTATTACTCAAAGGGTATCCCAAAAAGTAGCGTATGTCTGGTGGTCCCACGTATGTCTGTTGTACTTTTTGCAGAGCATGCATCTGATGCTTCCCTCTTATACGTCTGCACTACAGACAGCAGCGTACGTCCGCCAAACGTAGCATACGTCCGCTTCCTGAGGATCAGTGTTTGAATTTTATTTTCTAAAGGTTCAAAGTATGTTTAGGCTAACACTAAGGGTTCGAGGTCTCATTAAACACCTTTATTGAAAACCTTTGTTGATTGCTCCTATGTAAAAGATTTTGCCTAATAAAATGGTGGGTTTTTATGGGGTATTACACTATCCCCTCCTTACAGAAATTTCATCCTCGAAATTTAAGGCTTTCAAAACCAAGAGTAAAATGTCCATTTTTTGAAACTTGGAACGAGAGAATAAACCATGTTAAAAATTTGCAATTTGAAAATGACATGAAAGCGTACTAAATAACATTTTTGCAACTTTAACAGAAGAGTAGAACAAGTCAACAAGCATCACATCAACCAGCAACATAAGCAGTCAATAAATATACACAAGACAAAATTGCCACCCTAAAAATGGTAGACTTAAGCTGTAGTAAAATACATCCAAAATTGCCATCGCCGCGGTGGACTTAACCGAAAAAGAAAAATAAACGCCCAATAAGATAGACACCAACCAATACTAAACTACGAGCGGGGTTGTAACGACCCAAGGAAAAGCGCTAGCCACATCTGCGCTGTCACCCCAAAAGGACTAGTCAATTTGGAGCTTCCCTATAATTCATTATAAAGCCTAGTTTCATCTAGTAACTAGGCAATGTGGGACTTAGCACTCATGACTCTCTTTATAAACTACCCACTCTATGTGGGTTTCTTCTTATCTTCCCAATATGGGACCAGGTGTTACAAACTCCCCCTCTTAAATTTCTGACGTCCTCGTCAGGCCTACGTCATGTAATGCTCCAATACCACATGACCTGGCATTACTAGGTGGCTCTGATACCATTTGTAACGACCCAAGGAAAAGTGCTAGCCACATCTACGCTGTCACCCCAAAAGGACTAGTCAATTCGGAGCTTCCCTAGAATTCATTATAAAGCCCAGTTTCACCTAATAACTAGGCAATGTGGGACTTAGCACTCATGACTCTCTTTATAAACTACCCACTCTATGTGGATTTCTTCTTATCTTCCCAATATGGGACCGGGGTGTTACAGGGGTCATCTCCTCGGAGTCAACTCTGCAGATGCTAGCACTAGCACCCCTCTTGCGCTTGGGCTCCCCCTCATGCTTGGGCTCCCACGGGCACTAGGACTCCCTCTCGTCCCTAGGCTCCCTCTACCTCTGTTGAAATTGGAGCTGTGGATGTCGTAGTCTCTAACATCTAGAGGCCCCATGAGGTGCTCGCATAGCCGGTCCAAGATGGCACAATCCTCGGCTCTAGCTCGCTACATTGCCTGGAGAGTCTACTATATATCCTCCCGTGTCTCTCAGAGTGAAGCCTCGAGGTGGTCCAAGCGCTTCTCCACCCTAGCAGGTGCCTCGCCAACTCGGGCTGCCTTCCATGGTTGCTGCGCTCTTGGCTCCTACTCCGCCTCCCACAAGATAGCCTGACTTTCGTTGAGGAAGCGTATGCCCATAGTCCCCTTCTCTGGCTGAACCTCCCTCAGCCCTGCCATGTCCACCCTGAAGCACTCCACAATCCAGATGATCAGGACCCCATATGGCAATGCGAAAGCCTTGTCCAAAAGTCCGACAGACATCATGGTGGAAGTGACTATGGAGCCATAGTCGATGGCAGTCTCAGTCAATAGAGCATATAGGCAGCGTGCCCTCTCTATTGTGATCATTGTGTGGCTGATGATCGGGAGTACTCGGCTAGTGAGGATGTGGTAGATGCAACGAACATCATTGCTAAAGTCGCTCATCTGGAAGCTACCCTCTCCCTCGAGCTCCATCTAATAAGGGTGCCCTTGGTGAAACATGCTACGAGGTCCGTGCGAGCAGGGAGATGATCGACCGGATAAGGGTAAGCTGGGTCACGTACATGAGGTGCTCCAGTGATCTCGCTGATGTGCGTAGGTGTCACCTCTATTGTTGTCCCCCTAAGCCAAGTATGAAACGAGTTGCCACGTCTCTGGTGGAGGTTCGCGTAGAACTTCGACACAATAGTCTCCACCGCAGGGCGATGATCCTCTACCATGTCAGTCCATCCCTGGGCATCCAACACTCCTCTACGGTGGCTCCCCTCTCGATGATGATCTGGCACCCATGGTAGTAGTGGAAGTATCACTGACTTTATCCCTCCAAAAACGGGTGTGGTCGTATACCAACTCGGCATCCTTCTCATCAGTGGTGGTACTGGCTTCTCTAATAGGCTCACCAGGGACTGGCCTGTGTCTGGCAGCATCGTCACTCTCGACATCCTCCATCACGACCTCTAGCTCAGACTCGAGGTCCTAAGCCTCTTGTAAAGGTGCTCGGCGTGGTCGCTGACGTGCAGCCGAGGAAGAAGCGGCCTCACTGGCGCGTGTGCGTACCATCGTCCTGCACAAAAATCCTATCAATATCGACTCTAAAAATTCCCATGCAAAACCCTACTGTGCTAAGTTTCTAGTTCTACATGCCTAAAATGCAAGTACGGGGAAAAGAAACAAAGTTGTATTGATGGATCCAAACTTAGGTGGCTTTGAATGATGCAAAAAAATTAGGACATTTTAGGACTATCAAAATATTTGAGATTTTGGTTAGCTAGACAGATATAAAATACCTAGCAATGACTTTAGGTGTATTAGAATCAGGTGAGTCTAAAAGGTCAAAATTGCTCCTTCTAGGAGAAGAAGGGTATTTCGGTAATTTGTGTTAAATAAAAAATAATAAGGGTTACGATTAACTAGGCAGTATTAGATCCCATGGTGATCAATCAGGGCCTAGTTGATTAGGTTAGGTGGTAAAAGACGAAAATGCTCCTTCTAGGAAATGAAGGGTATTTTGGTAATTTGTGAGACTCGAATGGGTCTCCAAGAATCGGATTGACAAATTGAGTCCTTGGGAAGAGTTTACCTTCCAATGGATTAGGCAGGGTTAAATTTCTGCTTTATGGGGTCAGATTAGGGCGAAAACCTTATTCCTTGTGGGTGAGGGGTACTTTGGTAATTTTACAAAATTGAGGTGAAATTCTAATCAACGGTCAAAATCATATATCGGAGTCCCAATTACAATTATTGGGTCACAATTGGTCCAAACGACCCAAGATAAGCCATAGAATCACAAAAACCCGAATTTAGGCAAAAATCCCTAAATTCAAGAACTAGGGGTTTGGGTCGGTCAAAATTGATCAAATTGACCAATGGGTTTTGGTTCAATCACAAAAAAAGCACAATGGAAATCTAAAGAACACATCAATGTTGGGTTTCAAGGGGAATGTAGGTGGTTTTCTTGGATTTAGGGCGAAAATCTCAAAATCGAATGGGCATGATTCCAACGAAGATGATGCAACAAAATGGTTCTATACTCTTAAATGCATGATCCTAGTTCACAACCAAGCCAGCTAAATGCAAAATATGTAAGAAAATTCAATATTTCAAAGAAAACCATAAAATTGCGAAAACTTGAAAAATTTGGGAAAAACCTTCATACCTCGATTTAATCTTGAGAATGAGATGGGAATCCTTTAAAACCTTGAGAGACTTGGCCGAAAATCACTGTGGGAGTGTTTGGGTAGAGAGAAAATAGGAAAAAATCCAAATGAATAGGGTTTGAGGACGTTTGGCCATTTTATAAAACGCTAGGTTAATGGCGTACGTCTGGCATCGAGGGTGTATGTCCACCTAATTTTTTTTTTTTTTTGAAAGCTTTTAGAAAATTTCTAAGGCACAAAAGAGTTAGAAATAATGAGATAGGTCAAAATTATTTTATTTCTGAAATTCGGGGTACAGTGAAAATTCTTTTGTGCTCTACAATCAACTCCAGCTGTCCAAACACCAAAACTCACCACTACTAAGAATGAGGGAAGACCTAGCTATCTAACATCTTAAGATTACTATCCCAAGACCTTTCACTCTTCAGACAAGTCTTTAGACGGGTCTTCCTCATCCGTAACCAGTGACTCGTAGTCCTTGTTGATATTGGAGAGAAATGCAGTCCTTTGACGATCAGATCCTTCTGGTAATGCTCTTGTCTTCAGTAGTCAAATTTCCTCTTGTTCCATTCAGCTTATTCATCCGATATCTGAGTTAGTTGAGTGTGCATTGCTTGCTTCTCTTCATCACTGAGATAAGGGTTAAACCTTACAGGGATAGGTGGAAAATCTCGTATCGCCAAGATACTGCGATAATTAGGGACGTCGGATTTCCTCTTAGTTGCCACACGTATCTCCTTCTCTTCAACTAGCTTAGGGACAGGCAAAGGTTTCAACTCCTGGTTAGCCTGGGTTGAAGCCCTGCGTTTACCAGAGTGAGGTTGGTATCCGGGTGCGTAAGGTTTGAACTTAGTTGGCCATTCACGAATAGTCTGTAGGCATCTACAACTGTCGTGCATTTGAGTATAAAGCAGGATCAGGTGCCTATAATGCAGAATGGGCGACCCCATTCATCCCAAGTCAAACAATCAAATAGGCCGTTATAGTAGCCTACCCACAGCAAGGGAACTAAACCTATCCTATGCTCCAGTTCTTTAAGATCAAACGTAGATACTACATCCTATGCTCAGATTCATAGCTACAGTAGGCAAGACCGTATGCTCTGATACCATACAGTAACACCCCCAAAATTAGCCTTGGCTAATCCGATGGAGTCACTGGCAATTCACCTAGTTGAGCCAACTTATGACCAAATGGGTAATCACCCTTATAAAAAGAATGTTAGAGTATATGCAAAGGAAGGTGAATAAATTTGAGTCACTATAGTTCATCAAGTAAGAACATGGAGCAACTACATAATAAAGGCAAACCTATAATTATAGGTAAAGCATAACCAGCCAAGTAGTAGCATCCCTTGCCACTTCCACAGAAGTAAACTAGATTTCCTAAAGAATAATAACTGTGTAAGTCTAATGACTTAGTAAGTAAACCTCACACTTAGGTATGACATGAGCCCATTTAATGAAAGTAAACATGCAATTTGGGTAATAACCAAAAGAGGGCATTACCTCCGCTAATACACCATTTCATAGGTTTTAGGGTTTTCAAAGCTCTATAGTGTAGAACTGGCGATAATTAACTAATTCTTTTAATATAGAAAAGTCTAATGCTTATTAAGTCATAACTTTCATACATGGTCTACCCGAGATATTACCCCTTCTCAGCAAGGTTGATGTTATCCGAGGAACCTATAATATAATGCCAGTGCCCCAGTCATTGCATAACACATCGTACGTAACATTAGTGGCACGATCGAGTCCAACCTCGAGTGGCCCATACCAACTAATGACATCAGTCCTATAGTGACTGAACCATTGGGAATGGTTGCATCAAGGTCATGATACCAATGAATCCAAAGCCCTATATAACACACACATTTAACCATAATACATAGTTTATATAGTAAGCCCATGGCCGTTCATACCACACGTACTGGCGTACCATGTCTTATGATGCATCTTGACAGTTTATTTAGTATCACAGTTACTGAGTAATTACAGAAAATAGGCATGCTCATATCATACACATGGTCAATCAACTAACATATCTCACATTTTACAAAAAAGGGTATAAGTGTCTACTTACCTCACGCACTCAAGCGAATCCTCCGACCAAGCTACCTCCTGTTATAACGGATACAACACACCATTATTCTAAGCCTTAAGAAACCTAGAAATATAACTAAGCCCAAGCATACACATGTGAAACTTAAGACTAGGTGCTCTACCCACTGACCGTACGTCTGGCCTCGATGGCATACGTCCGCTCAGTGTGTTAAGCACACTGTTTTAAGATTTGGATAGTACATGTTTCTAATAGCATTCATAGACCTATAAACCGTTCCTAAGCTAGCAAAACAGTTCATGCAACGCAAGAAATCACAGAACATCAATGCTTTGAGAAAATCCTTTGAAAACATCATTATCTTTTAAAGAATGTTCAATGAACACTTGGAAAACCTCATCAAAGCAGAAACACAAGATAAAACAATGCTAAATATGAAGGGAACGGAGCTTACCATGAAGCTAAGCATGGACATGGTCTCCCCTTCTCAGAAACTCCCTCTTTAAAGGTCACTCTCACCAATTCCTCACTTAAAACTCAAGGAAAGGGTTTTGGCAGCCTAGGGGCATACCAGAGGATGGGAATGGGTGAGAGAAATGGGAGGTGGGATGGTCTATTTATAGGGAAAGTTCGCCACCAACTCTCTGACAAAGCAGCGGACGTCTAGCAACCCTAACGTACGTCCGGTGGTCTTTGCACATTGGTCCAGAAGGTCTCTTATACATCTAGGTATTACCCAAAGGATATCCCAAAAGTAGCATATGTATAGTGGTCCCACATACATCTGTTGTAATTTTTGCAGAGCATATGTACGGTGGTCTCCCCCGTACGTCCGCACTACAGATAGTAGCGTATGTCTGCCAGACCTAGCGTACGTCTACCTCCTGAGGATCAATGTTTGGCTTTTATTCTCTAAAGGTTCAAAGTGTGTTTAGGCTAACGCTAAGGGCTTCGTGGTCTCGTTAAACACCTTTATTGAAAACCTTTGTTGATTGCTCCTATGGAAAAGATTTTGCCTGATAAAAAGGTGGGTTTTTATCGGTATTACACTTGTACTGACGTTATAGTATGATTTCCGCTACTTTGATGACCTTTGGTTAGATGCTCTGGTTATACTAATTAATGTTTATAGTACTTTATTACTTCCGTTACTTAGCATCCTCTGTTTTTGAGGAGTAGAGGTCCCGGAGGTCTTGGAGTGGAATAAGGCTGGGAGACGAACAGTGGAATTAATTACCAGTTAGTTAATTCTCAGGGCGTTACACTATGGGCATATAGGATAGCTTTCAAGATCCCGATTGGGATGTCACCCTATTGGCTTGTGTACGGGAAGGCATGTCATCTTCCCATGGAGTTGGATCATAGAGCATATTGGGCCATCAAGCTGCTAAACTTCAATCTTTTGAAGGTTGGCTCACAAAGGAAGCTCCTACTCAATGAATTAGAGGAGCTGAGGAATGATGCATATGATTGTGAAAGGATGTACAAGGCACAGATGAAGAAGGCTCATGGCCAGAGCATTTTAAGACGATCTTCTGAACCCGGTTAAAAAGTCCTTCTTTACAATTCACAGTTGCATCTATTCTCAAGCAAGCTCAAATCTCAATCGATAGGCCCATTTATCATTCGGTCAGTTTTCAAGAATGAGGATCCAAAGTATGGTAACACCTTTAAGGTGAATGGACAGAGATTAAAACCATTCTTGGAGTTGAGGAGTATGGAGGTTGAGATGACTTTGTTGGAGGATCCGAGTTATTCAGAGTGATTGTCATCTCTTGTGGAGAGTCTAGTTGAAGACTTTAAACATAGCACTTGTGGGAGGCAACCCTCATTATTTTCCTTGTTATTTGATCTTGTTGTCTATTTTGTTTTTTGTTTTTGTTGAATTTTCAGTCAAGTGTCTGCCATTCAAGTTTGGGGGAGCATCCTTCTACATTACATCTGACTTGCGCTGCTCATCTAGCATTGTATTTCTGGACACATTGGAGAGAATGTGCCATTTTTGTTTGGGGGTAGGGTAGACATTTTTGTCTTTTTATTTGATTATTTGTGTTGTTTGTTTGTGTATTTTTTTTTTTTTTTTAATTTCTATGTTGTTGATTGGGCATGAGTTACATCCTAACTATGGATTGCATGTCATTGATGTGTTTAACTTGTTTGAACATTGCATATCATTAGAAATATTAGTTGTTTGATTCATGTGTTGGATTAGAGAGACTTCACTTGTTTGATTGGTTTTTCACATGCACACTAGCATAAGGTCTGTGAGGTATGAGATTTGACTTAAGGAGTGTGTCTCTTGAGATTTGAAGTGTGGTGATGAAAACCTTGGTTAAATTTTTTAAAAAAAAAATCATGAGTTTGCACTTCTCATTAAGTAACTGGACCTTTTGCCTCACCAAGTAATGAGTGTTCACGTAAAAAGATGAAAAATTCAAGCTGATTAATTGTATGGCTAGTTAGACTTTGTAGCTCTTTTTTACTTGAGTAATTAAGTCTTTAGGGATGTTTCTACATCTAGTGCCCTAAAACCACCTCGTTTAGGAGTCATTGGCCTAACACTCATTACATAAGTCGATTAGAAGTTTAAGGGAGTCAAGCATTGCAAAACGTACAAACAAAAAAAAATTGCACCTTTCGGTTCAAGCTTTCATCATATTGTATTCTTATGAATTTTGGGGTACACAACTTTTGAGAATAATTGAAACCCCATGAGTCTGTTAGTCCACTTTGCACTTTTTGGAGCATGTATTGTCTCAATTTTCTAGTTGTGAGTTGAATGATGTTTGGATGCCTGGATGATGTGGTTTATATGTTCAACTTGTTAAATTTGCTCATGATGTATGAACCATGTGTTTGTGTGAAAGGCTTTGCCTGTCAATAACATAATGCCAAAAAAATGTTTGTGGGTATCATTGTTGATAAACCCTCACGAGACTTCACTCATTCTTTTGGGATGCCTAGGGGTTTAAAAGGCTTGTTGCATATGCTAAATACAATTGTTTCTCCCACGACAGGGGACTTATGTTTCTTGTTTTGATGTGTTTTTCATTTTGTTTTGCTAAGGAACTAGCAAAATGTAGGTTTAGGGGTATTTGATGAGTGCCAAATATTGTATATTTAAGCCCCTTAACTTATATTTGTTAAGCTCTTAGCCTTATTATTTTCTAATGTTTTTGTTAGTTCTTGTGTTTTAGTGTGTTGCAGGTCATTGACAGAAAAATACGGTTTGCGAATGGAATAAGCAAAGGAAAATAAGATCCCTGGAAGTGCGATAGAGTGCATAAAGCTACGATCGAGCACAAATGTGCATGAGCCCAAGCAGGTGACAATCGAGCGCACTGCGCTCGAGCTGAAGAAGGCCACGATCGAGCGCACGACCGCGTAAGCCCTAGCTCTCGCACAAGTCATTTAAGTGCTACGTCGCAGGAGCCTTGAAGACCCGAGTGCGATCGAGCGCACTCACGCTAATCTGGCAGTAGTGAACCCTAATTTTTTATTATTATTTATAGCACTTTTCTTTTGTAAACCCTATGTGGGGAGGTGCCATAGAGAGCATATTTTTGACTTTGTGTCATTCTTGAACTTTACGCATGATTCCCTTTGTAAGTTATTCATTTTTTATGTTTTTTATTGAATTAATCATGTTTTTTTTAGTCATGAGAGTCTAAAACCTTCAACTAAGGTTGAAGATGAAGCCTCATCATTGATAAGCACTCATGTTCTTGTTGTTTTATGTATACAATTCGACTTTTAATTAAAGTTTTGTTTGAAGTCCATTCAATTGCTTGATTAATTTCGTTTGATGGAATACTTTTTGTTATTCATGCAACATTTAATATTCGTTGTGTTTCATCTAGGGGTACATCGAATGATTGGATTGAGACTAATATCCATTGTGATCTACGGATATCGTAGATGATTTAATCTTAGTTAAATATTCATTGTGATTCTTTAACAGATGGATTCATTGACTGATTTTACGTGTGCGTTTACGACTTTCGAACATTGTGTAAAATTCATTGCTTGTTGGTTGTATACATAAAATGCAAGAATATGTTGTTTGATTTGGCGAGTTTGATTCTAAAAACCTTAGTGCTTTTCCTTTAATAATTTTCAAAACATTTAGTTTATTTTATGTTTCTGCACGACGCAATCACTCAAACTTTGGAACTAGGTTAAGATAAAAAATTTATAAGGAAGGGAGAATGTAGTGACCCAAGCATAAGTAGCTTAGTTAAGGGGGTTAATTTGGGGTTTGGGTCACTAAGGATATTTGAAGGGTAATTTAGACTTTTAGACGGACATACACTAGGTTTAGCAGACGTACACTCTGTCTTTTTTTGCGAACATATGCGTTAACGCTGGATATGACGCCATCTTGTTTTAAAAGGAGGGACCACGGACGTATAGGGAAATGCCAAATGTACATTACTTTTGGGATTACCCTCTAGTTAATACTTGAATGTACGAGACAGCTTTTGAACCGCTATGTAAAAGTACTGGACATACGCTAGGGTTCGCAGATGTCTACTACTTTTCTAGGGAGTATGAAGAGCCCCATACTACCCCTTGTATTTTTTCACTCCTCTCTTTGCCCCCTAGCTGCCAATAGACCGTTTTATGTGTTTCGATGCTGCTGGGGGAGGAACTCTTGAAGTTTCGCTTCAAGGAGGTAACACTCGGTTACCTAGCTCTTTAATTACATCGTTATGTTGCTCGATTTTTGTCGTAGTTTTAGCCTAGTTATGCTTTAAATCTTGTTTAGGTTAGCATTTTATTAACTTAGCGTGGTTACGTTGCATGGAGGTTTTATTTCGACTTAGAAGGCCCTAGGAAGTCCTTTGGTTGGCTTAGGAGTTGGTTTGGAGGATAGGAGGGCGAATGAAGAAAATGAGGTTCTCCCTGAAAACCTTGAAAGCGGACATACGATCTGAAGTATCACAATGGATGTATGGCCCCGAGTTCGGACGTATGATTTAAAGTGTGACAAGCGACTTTATTTTCAACCAGCTATCTCATAGCTCCTATTTTCTTTATTCTGTAGTTGTTTTAGTAGAAATATGACTAATAGAAGATTTTTCACAAATTTGGAGAACCCAGATCGTTTGGAATTCTCAAAGATGTGTTACAACCTAGGTGAGTTTTAACTCATATAATGCTCGTTGTTATTTTTGCATGCACTGCATGACTATTTAGTGTATCAAGAAAAGATACATAGTTGTAACTCTCACAGTTTTATACTTACTGCACATGAACTTTAGTATTTTGAGAAAACCTTGTTCTGAAAATGTTGATAAAGTGAGATTTGTAAAAGAACATGCATGTAAAATACAAACAAGATAATTTACATCGTATGATATTGTATGCTAATACGTGCAATATAATGGTCATAGGCTTACTATACATGTTAGCTTTATTATCAAATGTACATTACATGGGCCTTGGATTCAATGGTTGTTCGGGGCAAAATTGATGAGTGCCAAATATTACATATTTGGGCCCCTTAGCTTGTATTTGTTAAACACTTACTTTTGTTATTTTATCATGTTTTTGGTTAATTTTAGTGTTTTGCAGGTTGTTAAGGTACATCTGTGGCTAATTTCATTAATTTTAGGGACTTAAGACAGTTTAGAGAGAATGACAGCAAATTTGATTCAAGCAGTGATTTGCACCTGATGAGTTCCACCAAAACGGCCAAATTTAGAGTCGTAGAACTCTGATTGACATGATCTTAGTGTCATTGGAAATCTAACTCAAAGATCTAAAAAGTCATATTTCACATGAGGAGGCTAATTCTGAAAGTAGTGCGCTCGAGCACACATATAGTTCGATCAAGCACACTTGCGCCCATCGAAAGCGAAAAGTCATGCTCGAGTGTGATCAAACGCACTCGGCTAACCTGACAGCCTTGACACCCTAAAATTAGCTTATAAATATTATATTTTGTCATTGTAAATGAACGGAAAAGCACTAGGGGCACCGTTCTTAGTCGTTTTCGAGTTTTTCTTGGTTTTTGGAACTTTGAACTCTAATTCTTTTGTAAGTATTTCAATTTTAATGAATTTAATTAGTTTCTCAATGATTCCTTTTCTCATGAGAGGCTAATTCTTTAACTAAGGTTGAAGATGAAGCCTCATCATTGATTAATTTTATGTTTTCATGTTTTGTTCGTACAATTCTGACCTTAATGTAATGTGTGTTTGTTTCAATTCAATTATGTGACAAGATTGTGTTTGATTGTGCCGAAGTTGAATATTCATTGTATTTCATCTGACGGATACATTACATCTTTTGATTTACTTTGGATATCCATTGTCTTTTGTGCAAAGCATGGATACATTGGATCTTTTGAACTAAATTGAATATGCATTGTCTTTTATTATATGGATGGATTCATTGAATCTTTCAATAGGAATAATAGAATATGCATAGGATTTAATTGTTTGTCAGATGTATGAATTCAAATGTGAAAATGTATGCTTTAATTTGGTGAGATGGATTATGAAAACTTTAGTACTTTTGTCATTTGTTTATTTTCAATTTGGTTGTTTAATTTACCATTGCACAACACAATTCGCAACTAGGTTAAATTAAAATTAGTTTAAATAGAAATTGATTTTCATGGCACAATTTCCCGTGGATTCGACGTAACACTTGCACACACACTATATTCCAAATGACTCGTGCACTTGCGAGTAATTTAAAGCTCACAACACGGTCTTAATGAGCGGTCATTACAGGACGGACATAATTAGTGGTATAGGCCACCCTAGGTCAGACTCAGTCATGCCGCTAGTATTATGTACGGTAATGTGCAATAGTTGGGGTACTAACATTGTACTACAGGTCCCTTGGAATAGCACCAACCCTATTGAAAATGGGTAATATCTTAAGTAGACCATATTGTTGAGCTATGACTGTTACTCTGTATCATATGCATATATTATATATCTATATCACATATAATATAAAACTATCATAATGAAACTGTTATCTACTTTTCAAAAACATTAGAGTTCATTACTAAATTGGCATGGACATTATTTATGTTAATAACCACTAAGTTTTAGACTTAACCATTTTTATTTATGTTTTCCCTCATCATTACAAATATTTGCGTGATTTAGCTATCCTAGGCAAGGATGCCGTCAGAGCCAACCTGGGTGATAGCACAAGACCTAATTCTTGTGATTTTTGAAGATATGGACCCTATTTGGCTGAGACCATGTGGGAAGTTGGAGGAAATGCTCATGTGGACATGATCGAGATTCTAATCTCATTAGCTCTACTTAAGTTTAGATCTAGGCTTTGATCTGTTGATCCTTTTTGAAAACAATGTTTATTATTATCTTATGGTTTGTACCCCTACTTGATAATGGTTTGATGACCAGTACATTTTAATAACTATCTATGCTATGGTGATTTTATATTATCTCTGGTGAATGTTGTGTGAACGTTAAATTATTGATTTTTGATTTATGTAGTCTTAGTAAAGTCTTCGGCTGTAGCTTTCTCATTACGATGAGAAAGGTTAAAATTCTTCAGTCTTGTCCTGCGAGGGATTGGGCTGAGAGGCGAGTCATGAGATCAATTACTAGTTACTTAATTTACCCATCGTAGTCATTACATTAGTAGACTCTCATATTAATATCATACAATTATAGTGATATGACAACAAAAATTAGCCATTGATTTTTTCTTGTTATTAACCTTCATTGATCCGATAATTGATTTTTATTGTCACCATTGTTATATGTTAATAATATGAAAATCTACTAAATAACACTTTTCTGCATCCCATAGTGTGGATGCCTCTATAATCTGGACCTACAGATCTCTTGTCCTACTCAATAATAAAATATGCTTCAAGCCATGATGTAATTAAACAAGCCACCAAAAACTCAACAATTTTAAATCTACACGTCACCAAACATATATTACATCGTTGGTTGCTCTATCAGTGTGGCCATTGTTGTGTCTCTCCGGCAGTCACTATTGCAAGCATGCCAAAATCGAAGCCAGAAACTCATCATCTGCGATTTCTTTAAAGTACTTATAAAAATAAAATTTTTTATTATTATTTTTTATTTTTATCTTTATGTATGAATACTTTTTCAAAATGAATAGAAAAATACCACACAAAGCACGTTAATAAATAGAACCTTACTTCAAAATAAATAAATAACAATAATCTCATACATTAATTGATCTTCTCATATATAATATAGGGGAAAATATAGTTTACCCATTGAACTATCTACTCATTTGCATTTTGACCTCTAATATTTAAAATGTGGCACCTGCCACCTCAAAGTTTAACACAATGACAAAAAAAAAAAATCATTCGTTACTTTTGGGCATGAATTTGGATGGAAACCTAGTCACATGCGTGACACATGACACTTTTCACCCAAGAAGTTCAAAAATGCCCTCAGGAGGGTAAAGTGTAATCATAAAATAATAATAATAATAATAAAAATAAAAATTAAACTTTCTTTAAATATATATATTAAAAAAAAACTAAACTAAAACAAAAAACTCGGGTTAATTCATTTTTAGTACTAAGGTTCTCACTTTTCTCACCTAGATTACAAATCGTATAACAGATAGTACATGACTTCTGGGAAAATACAAACTTAGTACTTCCGTCACATTTTGTTAGCCCAAACTAACGAATTGTAACGTGTCACCCCCAAAAAATGCCACATGTCCTAAAAAATTTGGTGCCACATGTCCTACAAAAAATGCCAATTTGGCACTACATGTCTTAAAAATATAAAAATAATTAAAAAAAAATCAAAAAAGATAAACCCTAAAAAAATTGAAAAAATCAGGCCACCCCATTTTGTCCTTTGGGGTGGTTTCTGAAACCACCCCTAGACCATCCCTAGGGGTGGTTTAGCCAGTTATTAAACCTATTTTTTTAGGGACATGTGGCATTTTTTGGGGGTGACACATGGCAGTATGTTAGTTTGAGCTAACAAAATGTGACAGAATACCAAGTTGGTCTTTACCCATAACTTAGGTATTATCTGTGATATGATTTGTAACCTAGGTGAGAAAAAATAAAAAAAGTGTGAACCTTAATACTAAAACGGTACTATTCACCGACTTAACAACTTTGACTGATGGAATAAGGGTTTTGGTAACGAAATGAGAGTTTATGGGAGGTGCAATGTAAAATTGGTAGTTTATGAGGGAAATAATAATCATGTGGTAATTCATAGGGGAAAAAGGATAATTACCCCTTATTTTTTTTATTATGTTTATGTTTACACTTTACCCCCCAAAGTAATTTATGTTTACACTTTACCCCCCCGAAATAATTTATATTTACACTTTACCCCACACCTCCTCCCCCCCCAAGGGCATTTTTGAACTTCTTGGTTGAAAAGTGTATGTGACTAGGTTTCCATCCAAATTCATACCCAAAAGTAATGGATAAGTTTTTTTGTTATTATGTTCAACTTTGAGGGGGTCAATTGCCATGTTTTAAACATTGAAAGTCAAAGTGCGAATGGGTGAATAATTTGGAGGATAAAGTGTATTTTTCCCTATAATATATTAGTAATCGAAGTTAATTGCTATACTTTTGTTACGTTGAAGTAATTTAATTACTGTCACAATTTTTGTTACGATTAAAAAAATATATATATTGGAGTGAGTTATTGAAATAAGCTTAAAATTTTTCCAATTAAACAAACTGTTCGAATTAGTTTAAGCTAAACAAACATGAGTGGAGATATAAGAAGAGCATTCTCAATTAACTAAAACACTCTTTTTTTTTTCTTTTTTTTTTAAAAAAGAAGTTTAACTAGCAGCTATACAAAAGTATTAAATAATACACTCTCTAAATTTTACTTTATTTTTTTTAAATATAAATATTTTATCTTCATTCATTTCTTACTGGCAAAAGCACTCTCACAAAGTTTCAAACCCATAAAAAAAGGTGAGAGAGAAGAAAGTGTTAGAAAAATATAAAAACATGGATAATTTAGTTTTCCAAATATGGGGAGAAGTTTGACAAGCTCTAAAATAGAGAGAGAAATAAAGAGTTTAAATGAAGCTTGCTTTTTGTAGAATTTAACCAAATTTTTACTAAAATTGAATTTTCGAGAGCTTGTTGAAGTTATTGTAAAGCAATTAAAGCCATTCCCTCTCAACTCTCAATGTGTGCACATTTAGGTAGGTAGAAATTGACTATTTAAGCACATTCGAGCCTCTTTTTTTTTTCAAGATTAAAAAATAAAAATAAAAACTCATTAAAAAACTGATGAAAGAATAGAAAAAGAGCTAGGGAAACCCCTTAGGTTCCTGCAAGAACAACTAAAGGCCTCATGAATAGCCTAAACCACAACCAAATAGACAAAAATATAGGGGCAGAGCTTATCTACAGCTAATTAATTATATTATCTGAAAATTCTGGAATCCTATTGGATTAATCAGAACCATGTTTTGATTAATCCAGTAGGATCGAGCTAGCCGGTATATATATATATAATTAGCTGTAGATAAGCCCTTCCCCTGTATTTATGTCTATTTGGTTGTGGTTTAGGTTAGGGTTGGATAAGAAATGATTACTTTTCCAAAGAGGATAGACAAGTTGTCCCTTTGGGACAATGACACAATTAATATTTAATGCATTTTGTGTACTATATGCGATTGATATTTTACAGAAGTATCAATTGCACTCGGAAGCAAAGAGTAAACACAACTGTGACAAGATAGCATCACCAATATTCAATCTCTCATTATAGTTTATTTTGATTGATTAACTAATTAATGATTATCAGAACCATGTTGATTAATTTTATCTTCACCCTATGCAGGAATCTAATTAATTAACAAGCTGCAAGCATATGTTTGTCTCACCTCACACATCCATAAAACCTTCCCTCTCCCACTCTTTCTCTGTATCAAATATTCCTTAAGGTCCAAAATGGCCGATTCCACTCAGCTTCTCTCCCGTGATAACTCGGCCGAGTCAGAAAGCACCCAACCACCAGATCAGAAACACCTCCCATCCCTCGATTCAAGAATCGAACGGTTTATCGGGGATTTCGGGTGGGCTCAATTCCTGCAAGCCGTACTTGTGTCCATGGCATGGATCTTCGATGGACAGCAAACGTTCATTAGCGTCTTCACCGATGCACGCCCCACGTGGCACTGCACTGATCAACTCGGGGACGAGTCGTCATCTTCGTGCAACTCGGCCTCCAACATCTGCCGTCTTCCCAAGAATTCGTGGGCTTGGGATTGGCCGGCACACACTTCAATCATCTCCGAATGGTCGTTGGAGTGCGCCGCCTCCATTGTCACCGGCCTCCCCGCATCTTCCTTCTTCATGGGTTGCCTCGTAGGCGGGCTCGTTCTAGCCACGCTGGCCGACTCATCACTCGGTCGGAAAAACATGCTCTTTCTCACATGCCTAACCATGTCTCTGTCTTCCCTACTAACCATCTTCTCCATCAATATATGGATTTACTCCGCTCTAAGATTCGTCTGCGGCTTTTTCCGTTCAACAATCGGAACTTGTTCGCTTGTTCTTGCAACTGAAATTGTCGGAAAAAGGTGGCGGGGCCAAGTGGGGGTTATGGGTTTCTTCTGTTTCACGCTAGGGTTTTTATCCCTTCCAGCTGTAGCTTATATGAATATAGGATTGTCATGGAGATATCTCTATCTATATACTTCTATCCCGGGAATCATCTACTCTGTTTTAGTTCGGTTATTTGTTCACGAGTCTCCGAGATGGCTGTTTGTGCGAGGACGTGAAGAAGAAGCCATGGCGACACTAAAGAGTATTGCTAACAACAGTAACTTGACCTGGAGCTTCTCTGGACTGTCATTGTTTGAGCAGGAAACAGGCGACGACAATATTTTCTCGTCCATGAAGATCTTGCTGGAGAAAAGATGGGCTCTTCGGAGGTTGTCAGCGATTATGGTGATGGGTTTTGGCATGGGAATGGTGTACTATGGCATGCCGTTAGGCCTCGGAGACTTGGCATTCAATCTATATTTAAGTGTGACATTCAATGCCTTATCTGAGCTACCGTCGTCGTTGGTAACTTTCTTCCTAGTAGGAATGTTGAACAGAAAAAGTTCGATCATAGTGTTCACTAGCCTTAGTGGGGTTTGCTGTATCATGTGTGGTTTGAAGGGGGAGGAGTGGAAAAGATTGCAGATTGGGGTGGAGTTGGTGTCCTTCTTTAGCGCCTGTACGGCGACCAATATATTATTTATATTCACAATAGAGCTGTTCCCGACTCTTGTGAGGAACTCGGCTATGTCGATGGTGAGGCAAGCGCTTGTGCTTGGTGGCGTGTTTTCTCCGATGCTTGTCGCCGCCGGGAGAGGAGACGGATTTTCGCCGTATGTGGTGTTCGGGTTGGTTATAGGGTGTTGTGGGCTGTTTGCAATATGTTTGCCGGAGACAAGGGGTAGGGCACTTTGTGATACAATGGAGGAGGAAGAGCACAATGACTCAATGAGAAAGCAACCTGTAATGGCGTAGGTAAAAGTCACCATACATCCGATTATCCATTTTTTTATCTATATCATTAATTTTTTTTTTTATCCATAGTTATACAAAGTACCACTTATCATTATATACATATCCACTCATGCATGCTT
This sequence comes from Carpinus viminea, assembly GCA_013348765.1. Classification (NCBI taxonomy): domain Eukaryota; kingdom Viridiplantae; phylum Streptophyta; class Magnoliopsida; order Fagales; family Betulaceae; genus Carpinus; species Carpinus viminea. The sequence goes on from CP054674.1 coordinate 16,672,712, forward strand.
GTTTAGCTTAAACTAATTCCAACAGTTTTTTTTTTTTTAATTGGAAAAATTGTTAAACTTATTTCGATTACTTGTATATAATGAGAAGATCAATTACTAATGAATGACAAAAATTTGTTCTTTTTTTTTTCTTAAAAAAGTAAGGTTCTATTTTATTACCGTGATTTGTGTGGTATTTTTTTATTCTGTTTGAAAAAGTATTCTAACATTACATAAAGATAATATCTATATATATATATATATATATATATATATATATATAATTTGTGTAAGTACTTTAACGTAGTCGCAGATGATTGACTTTTGGGTTTGATTATGGCATGCTTGTAACAGTGAAGGGCGGGGACGCGACAAGGGGCACATTGATAGAGCAACCAACGGTGGAATATATGTTTGGTAACGTGTAGGAGTCCAGCTATGCGTAGGACATGTTCCGGCAGCCTAGCGTAGGACTTTTTTTTTAGACATGCTTCGATCTTCTTTTTTTTAAACAGATTTTTTATATTTTTTCCATTCTATATGTTTGATGAAATGTTTTAAATTGTATTTTGAGATATTTGAGTAATATTAGTTAAATTTTCATGAACTAATATCTGGGTTCTAATGTATCAAAACTTATTTATGGATTCAAAACTAAAATCTAACAGTAGTAAAAGGTTAACCATTTAGGGATGATATAATTCTAAAAGAATTCAGTCATCCTAAATTTATGACTAATGTCTCAAAACTCATTTCTGGATTTAAAATTAAAACATATGGGTAAAAAGTTAACTCTTTAAGAACGGTATGCCTTAAAGGAATTTGGTCAACCTAACTTTGGTGCTAATGTCCCAAAATGCTATCTTAATTTTACATGGTTTTATTGATACCAATTTTTAATCTGTGATTCATAGAGGCCAGTAAATTTAAGATATAATTTAATCAATTTCTGATAAATGTTTCTCAATTTTAAATTTGGTATTCACTTCCTCCTTTAACCTCTTTTCTATTCAACTTAAAAAAAACATGGCAAACTCCAGACAAGCATTGATCTTTGTTTTTTTTTTTTTTTGGGAGACCAACGTCAATCTTCTTTTTTTTTTTTTTTTTTAATGTTTTTTGTATTCTATATGTTTGAGGAAATGTTTTGAATTGTATTTTGAGATATTTGAGTAATACTAGCTAAATTTTCATGAATTAATATTTGAGTTCTAATGCCTCAAAACTCATTTATGGATTCAAAACTAAAACTTAATAATGAAAGATTAACCCTTTATGGATGATATAATCCTAAAGGGATTCGGTTATCCTAAATTTAGTACTAATGTCTCAAAACTCGTTTTGGATTCAAAACTAAAACCTAATGATGTAAGATTAACCTTTTAAGGATGATATAACCCTAAAAAGAATCGATCATCATAAATTTAGTACTAATATCTCAAAACTCGTTTCTACATTCAAAACTAAAACCTAGGGTAAAAAGTTAACCTTTTAAGGATGATATGACCTTAAAGGGATTTGATCATCTTAAATTTAGTGTTAATACCTCAAACGCTATCTTAATTTTACATGGTTTTATTCATACCAATTTTTGATCATTGATTCATCGAGGCTAGTAAATTTAAGATATAATTTAATTAATTTTTAATAAATGATTAACAATTTTAAATTTAGCAGACACTTTTCCCTTTAATCTCTTTTCTATTTAATTAAAAATAAAAAATAAAAAATGACAAACTCTAGACAGCCCAAAATCTCTACTCGACGTGTAGATTCTAAATTGCTGAGTTTGGTGGCTCGTTTAATTACATCAAGAGGCTTGAAGTATATTTTATTATTGAGTAGGACGAGAGAAATGATTGTGTATATATATATATATATATATAAAATTTTTATAAGTACTTTAAAGAAGTCGCAGACGATGACTTTTTGGGTTTGATTTTGGCATGCTTGTAATAGTGAAGGGCGGAGACCGGAGAGACACGACGAAGGGCACATTGGTAAAGCAACCAACGATGGAATATATGTTTGGTGACGTGTAGATTCAAAATTGCTGAGTTTTTGGTGGCTTGTTTAGTTACATCAAGGCTTGAAGCATATTTTACTATTGAGTAGGACAAGAGAGAAATGATTGGTGGATCTGTTGGTCCACACTAGAGAGGCATCCACACGACACCATGAGATACATGCATGTTAGACTAGGGTAGGACTAGAAATGATTACTTTTCCAAAGAGGATACACTAGTTGCCCCTTTGGACAATAACACAATTAATATTTGATGCAATTGTCTACTACTTCACAATGGATAGAAAAGACTAAACACTACTGTGACAAGATAGCATCACCAATATTCAATCTCTCATTATAGTTTATTAAATATCATTTTTCATTACAATTGGAGTAATTAAGATGAAACAATTTCATATGTTTTGTTTTGTAGTAAATAAATTTATCTTTCTTCTGTTTTGATTGATTAATTAAGTAATGATTATCAGAACCATGTTAATTAATTTTTTCTCCACCCTCTGCAGGAATCTATTTAATTAACAAGCATGTGCAGGCATGTTTGTCTCACCTCGCATTTAAATATCATTTTTCATTACAAGCCTTCTCCTTGAATTAACCACTTTCATACAATTATTCAATTCGGAGTATTTAAGATGAAATAATTTCATATGTTTTGTTTTCTAGTAATAAATTTATCTATCTTCTGTTTTGATTGATTAATTAAGTAATGATTATCAGAACCAAGTCAATTAATTTTTTTCTCCACCCTCTGCAGGAATCTAATTAGTTAACAGGCATGTGCAAGCACATGTTTCTCTCACCGCACACATTTAAAATATCATTTTTCATTACAAGCTTTCTCCTTGAATTAAACACTTTCATACTGATAGATGTCAAATATTGTATATTTGGACATTTTAATTTATATTTGTTAATCCTTTAACTCTATTATGTTATGATGTTTTGTGCTAGTTTTGATATTTTGTTGTTTTGTAGGTTGTTAAGGGAGAAAAATGCGCCTTTAAAGTAAAAAATACGGAGTTTTGAAGAAAGCTGAAAAAAGTTCTATTAAAGTAGGATCGAGCGCACCATCCTACCCTCTAGCGCATGTGCGCTCGATCTCAACTGGGTTGCACTTGAGTGCACCCACACCCACTAGCAAGCCGCAAACATCCACATGTTGCGCCGCAGAAGACGAGCTACATGCCCAAGTGCGATCGAGCGCACTGGCCATGCGCTTGAGCGCACTTGTCTACCACATATGTCCTAGTGCCCTTTTTAAGGTTTTTAACCCTAGAAACCCTTATAAAATGACAGCTAAGCCTAAAAGAAAAGGAGGCTGGTAGCAAAGTCCGATTTACTACAGTTTTTTCTCTCTTTAGTTTAGTTTTTCTTAGATTTAGAATCATTTTTAACAATCATGTGGAGCTAAATTCTCAACTAAGGTTGAGGATGAAGCCCTACTGATAAAGAACAACACCATTTTTGTGAGTACATATTATTATGATTTTATGGGTTTTTAAAGTTTCAATTGTTTTCCTTCAATTTAGTTATTGAAATTACTTTTGGATATCTATTGTGATTTTTGAATACATGCGACGTTTTAGGAGAATTTTATATAATTGTTTGCTTGTATCTTAACTCAAATAAAATTGGATATTTATCTATTTTTGGTTTGAGGAATACCATTGATGATTTGGTTAAATTCAGATATCTTTTGTGATTTCATACAATGGATGGATGTGATGACGCCGATGGGCAAATCAATTAATTAGTAATTGATCCCATGGCTCGCCCCCCAGCCCTATCCCTCATGGGACAAGACTCAGAGATTTCAACTTTCTTCGTTGTAACGAGAAAGCTGCAGCGGAAGACTTTACTAAGACTATGGGAATAAGAGATAATAAATTGACATTTACACAACATATCCCAGAGAAAATATAACATCATTATCACGTAGATAATCATCATATGTACTAGTCATCAAACCATTATCAAGTAGAGGGTATAAACCAAAATAATATAATAAACATTGTTTTCAAAAAGATCAACAAATCAAAGGATCATAGCCTAGATCTAAGCTTAAGTAAGGTTAATGAGATCAAAATCTCGATCATATCCGTGCGAGCAGTCCCTCCATCCTCCCATATGGTTTTCAACCAGATGGAATCCCTATCCTCAAAAATCACACGGATCAAGTTCTGAGTGATCACCCAAGTCGGCTCCTGCAGCATCCTCGCCTAAGATAGCTAAACTACGCAAGTATTCGTAATAAATGGGGAAAAACATAAATAAAAAGGTAAGTCTAAGACTTAGTGATTTTTAACATAAATAATGCCTATGCCAGTTTAGTAATGAACTCAAATGTTATCATAAAACAAATAACAGTTCCATCATAGCAGTTTATGTTATGCATGATATGGATATATTTATAATATATGCATATGAATCACAGTAACAAACATAGTTTAACGGTAAGATTTACCTGAGATACTACCCATTCTCAGCAGGGTTGGTGCTGTCTTGAAGGACTTGTAGTACAATGTGCCTTAGCCATTACACGCTACCACACATAAGACTAGCGGCAAGACCAAGTCCGACCTCAGGTGGCCTACACCACTAATATTGTCTGTTTTATAATGACCGCCCTTTAAGGCTACGAACAACTATTAGATTTAAGGCCCATATAATTCACACATTTGACCATAGAGCTAACATGTATAGTAAGCCCATGGCCATTATACCGCACGTACCGGTGTACCATGTCATATGATGTAAATTATCTTGTCTCTATTTTACATGCATGTTCTTTTTACAAGTCTCACTTTATTAACATATTCAGCACAACATTTTCTCAAAATACTAGAGTTCATGTGCAATAAGTATAAACTATGAGAGTTGTAAATATACATGTTTTCTTGGTACATAAAATAGACGTGCAGTGCATGAAAAATAACATCGAGCATTATGTGAGTTAAAACTCAACTGAGTTGAATAATGTCTCTGAGAATTCCGAACAATTTGGGTTCTTCAAATCTGTGGAAAACCTTCTATTAGTCTTATTTCTACTAAAAAAAACTATAGAATAAGGAAAACAGGAGCTATGGGATGGCTTCATGAAAATAAAGTCCCTGTCATACTCTGGACCGTAGGTCCAAGCTTGGGGCAGTACGTTTGCTGTGACACTTCGGACTGTATGTCTAGTCTCGAGACCGTACGTGCTCTGAGGTTTTCAAGGAGAACATCATTTTCTCCACTCGTCCTCCTAACCTCCAAACCAACTCCCAAACCTACCAAAGGGCTTCTTAAAGCTTCCTAAGTTGAAATAAAACCTCCATGTAATGTAACAATACTAGGTTAACAAAACATTAACCTAAACAAGATTTAAAGCATAACTAAGCTAACAACTGCAACTATAGCACAAGATAGAAATCAGGCAGCATAACGATGTATTTAAAAGCTAGGTAATCAAGCATTACCTCTTTGAAGTTAAACCTTAAGAGTTCCTCCTTTGGCAGACTGAAACACACAAAACACTCACAAAATAGACTTCTGGCAGTTTGGGGAAGAAGAGGGGCAGAGAAATTTGAAGAGCGGTGAGGGTATTTATAGCCGAGGGCTCCTAACTCAGAAAAGTAGTGGATGTCTACCAACCTTAGCGTACGTCTTGCACTTTTGCACAGCGGTCCAAAGGGTGTCTCATACATTCAGGTTTTAACTAGAGGGTATTTAAAAAAGTAGCATACATTTGTGTGGTCTTGCGTACGTTCCTGTACTATTTACAAAGCGTATGTTTGATGGTCCTCTCACGTACGTCCGCACTACAAACAACAACATACATCCAGCATTTTCCTGTACGTCCGCTAGAAAAGACAGGAGCGTACATTCACTAGACCTAGTGTACGTTCGTCCCAAAAGTCCAAATTACCCTTCAAGTGTCCTTAGTGACCCAAAGCCCAAATTAACCCTCTTAACTAAGCTACTTATGCCTAGTTAATTATTTGTGTCACTACATTCTTCCCTTCTTATACAAATTTCGTCCTCAAAATTTCTAGACAAATACCAAAAGAACAGCACTTAAAGAGAGTAGAATGTTACCTTCCATCTATAGAATCATCAAAATCGTGCATAGTAGGTTCTTGGGGCATCTCCTCCCATCCATTAATTGGCACTATGTCATTTTCAAACAGCTATGAAAAATCACCTTGTAAGTCATCGAGTGCGTCATACTCGATATTGCCAACACTATACCAATCTTCATCAATCTCTACTCCCAAGTCCATCAACTCACAAAAGGAGTAGTTCCACACGCAATCTGGGTTGATTGGATTCATTTTGGAATCGCTTCCTTAACTCCATGGTTATGCCATAGTACCTTGACGATAGGAATTATTTTGGTACATAGCACTTGCTCCTTTTTATCCACGATCTTCACTGGTTCCTCAATGTAGGTTAATCCCTTATGGATTTCCAATGGCTCGTATTTCACAATTACGTCGGGATTAGCAATGTATTTCCTCAGCATTGACACATGAAAACATCATGCGTTCCGACCAAGTCTGGGGATAAGGCAATCTTATATACCAACTTCCTTACTCTCTTAGTGATCTCAAATAGTCTGATAAATCGGGGGCATAGCTTCCTCTTCTTTCCAAACTGCAACACTCCCCTCATCGGTGATATCTTGAGGAACACATGATCCCCTACTTCAAAATCCAACGGTCTCCTTCAATTGTCAATATAACTCTTCTACTGACTCTGTGCTAAACTCATTCTTTCCTTGATGATGAGTACCTTGTCACAAGTGTCTTCAATCAGTTTTGGCCCTAACGTCTGCCTCTCACTGACGTTGTCCCAATACAAGGGCAACTGACACTTACGTCCGCAAAGTGCTTCATACGACAACATCCTAATAGTTGCCTAGTAACTATTGTTGTAGGCAAATTCAATCAAAAGTAGGTACTAAACCCAACTACCCTTGAAATCCAGAACACAAGCCCACAACATATCCTCTAGGATCTGATTAGTCTGCTAAGACTGACCATCTATCTGGAGATGAAAAGTGGTACTGAACTCCAACATCGTCCCCATTTCCTTCTGGAGACTTTGCTAGAACCTCGAAGTAAAACGAGAGTCTCTATCCGAAACGATTGCCAATGGCACTCTAATAAGTGCTTAAATATTCATATTTAAGCCCCTTAATTTATATTTTTTAAGTTCTTAGTTTGTGTTATTTCATTCTATTTTATTTATTTTGTGTGTTTTTCTAGGTTTTTGAAAGAAAATGAAGTATTTTTGGAAGTATCAGGCTTAAAGAAGTAAATCTAGAAAAAGCTAGAAGTTGATGAAGAGGAAGTAGTTTGTTAGAGCAATCTATCATAGGAGATAGCGATCAAGCACACTAGTGATCGAGTGCCCAAGCCTAGGAACGAGCGCAGCTTGCGATCATGCACACAAGAAGAATGATCAAGCACAGTGCGATTGAGCATTGGTGAATAGTAGGCGGTTGGTCTTATTTTGGAAATAGGCTTAGGGTTTTGTTTTACGATTTCTAGGGTTTCTAGGTGCTTCTAGGGTTGCTTAAACTCTAAAAATAGGCCCGTAAACACATAAATACGGACACGTGATTTTGGAGAAGAATTGGTGGCTCTTTAGGGAAGCATTTTTTGGGTTTATTCTTTTCCTTTCTCTTTTATTTTATGAAGATGTTTAACATCAAAGTCATGTGTAACTAAACCTTTTAGTAGGGCTAGATGAAGCCCTGATCATGTTTACTTAATAATACAATATTGGCACCTTTGTGATAATTAAATTATGATACTTAACTTGATTAATCCCTGTTTTCTTGAATTCCTCACAAGTGTTTGCCTGATCAACATATGCAAGTGGTATGGACTAGTTAGTTAAATCAATTTGAATGAACAAGTTCTAGGTTTAATAAAAGTAACAAAAGAAATCCACATTGGGTTCTTGGGTTAATCAACATGGAAAACCGAGAGTATACACACATGCCTTAGGTTCCATGTGTTTATCAATTTCCACAGTTTTTATGCTTTCTTAAAGAGCAACTTAGTATATACCCATGCTAAATCCTTTAAGAAAGAAAAGAGTTAGAGTATACACCATGCCTAACTTGTTACTTAGGGAAATCAATAGCTTAAGGAGTATATACCATGCCCTTAGGTTGGCAAACATTAGGAATTCATAATGTGATTAAAGCATTTGCATATTGTTTTATTGTGTAAGCATGGTTAGTGGTGGATATCAAAGCCCTACCTCTTCTCATTATCGAATCAAACCCAATTTTTCTCTTTGTTTATATTGTAAAATTAATTCTAATCAAAATTTACCAATCCTCATGGGAATTATCTCGCACTTGCACATTATGCTACCATTTAGACCATGTGCACTTGCAAGTAAAATGTGCAAGTTTTTGCCTATTAATTTAGGTAGATATTTGTCACAACAAGTTTTTGGTGCTGTTGCTGGGGTTTACGGTTACGCATGACCTGACAGCATTAAGTTTTCTTATAAATAGAATTCTAATAATTTGTAAACCCTACATTTGGGAGGTTCCTTTGAGAGCAAAAACTCTATATTTTTTTCATTCATTAGCCTTTCATTCGACATTAGTTGTTGGCTTTCAGTTTATAATGCTTTCATTTAAGTTTCCTTTGTCTCTTATTAGCATGAGAGGCTAAATCTTCAACTAAGGTTGAAGATGAAGCTTCACCATTGATTTTCTTACATGTTTTCATGTTTACTTTGTACTCAATCCGTCATTTAATATATTGTATGTTCGTTTCAATTCAATTGTGTGACAAAATTGTGATTGATTGTTGTTTATGAATCATAAAACGTCCAATATTCTTTGTGTTTCATCCGGGGGTACATCGGATGATTGGATCGAGACTAATATCCATTGTGATCTACGGATACAGTGGATGATTTGATCTCAATTAAATATCTATTGTGATTCTTTAACGGTGGATTCATTGAATGATTTGATAGGTTTTTGTAAAAGCAATAGAATATGCATAGAGTCTAATCATTTGACAAATGTATGAACTAAGTGTGAAAATGTATGCCTTGATTTGGTAAGGCGGATTCTAAAACCTTAGTCGTTTATCATTTGATTTAATTCCAATTTAGCTTAGTTTATGCTTTTACACACACAAACACTCAAACTTTGGAATTAGGTTGAAATAGGATTAGTTTAGCTAAGAATCGATTTTTGCAAACACGATTCCCTATGGATTCGACCTCGCACTTGCACAATACTATATTGCACATGACTTGTGCGCTTGCAAGTATATTAAATTTGTACACCAAATTTTGATGCCGTTGCTGGGGAGTCGTTTGTTGTTGAGGAAATTGATTTTTTGTCTAGATTAATTTTATTTTTCTACTTGTTAATTTATTTCTACAATTTTGTTTGTTTTTATTTGTTTCTGTGTTTTTCTAAAAAAATAAAAATAAAATTAGAATGGTGTTTGGGAGTTTTTAAGTTTGTTGATGTTTCTGGAATTTCGATCTCTGTTAGTGCGATCGAGCTCAAATTACTTGTGCTCAAGTGCACTTGTGCTTTTTACTGCATTGTCTGTGCACTTGTGCTCAACAGGTTGCAATTGCGCGTGAGTGCACATTAGACCGACAATTTTGCAGTGCACTTTTACACTCGATCACACCTTTTTTGCGATCGAGCGCTAGTAGATTGCTATATTCGTGCATGCTTACGGTCGATCGCACCTTACCTGCGCTCGAGCGCATCTTTGCAGTCAGCAACAACAAACCAGAGGTAGCTAAGTACTCTATTTTTAATTTTTTTGGTTTATTGTTATTTTTCTTTTTCTTTATTTGTTTATCTTATTTGCATGTCTTTTGTCTTTTAACTGTTGTTATTAGTTTTTGTTAAAAATTTATATTTGTTTAGTTAGTTTATTTGTTGTGTATGCTTGGTCGGAGATCCCAAAACTTAGATTTGATACCTTTAAAACCTGACCTAGAGAGAACTCATAGAGCACCTGTTGAGATGGAGGACAGTTTGAGAAATGCACATCAAGAGGAGATGTAGGGTACCAGGATGCAAGAGCTGAGAATGAGGAACAAGCTAGAGCTTGGAACGTGGACTTCACTACATCACTTCGGGAGTTATTCGCACCTGTTGCGACTAGTTTCCACTCTTGTATAGTGCTGCCACCAACCAATGCCACCCATTTTAACTTAAAACCACATGTCATCCAACTCCTACCACCATTTCATGGCTTCAATAATGAAAACCCTTACGGTCATGTAAAGACGTTCAAAGATATATGTGCCACATTTAAATTCTAGGACTTCTCAGAAGAGTTGGTCCATCTTAGACTTTTCCCTTTCTCCCTTCAAGGTAGAGCCAAGGCATGGTTGGATTCCAACACGCCCGGGTCTATTACATCTTGGGAGAGCTTGTTGGGTAAATTCTACAATAAGTTTTTCCCAATGTCTGCAGTGAATGAGGCTCGAAAGGAGATTAGTGCTTTCACTTAGGAGGAGGATGAGAAGTTTTCTGAGTGTGGGAGCATTTCAAAAAGTTGATAATCAAATGCCCTCCACATGGATATGAGAAGTGGAGACTTGTTCAATTCGTTTTCCAAGGGCTAACTTAGCCCAACCATAGCATGATTGAGTTAATGAATGGGGGCATTCTTAAGTTTGAGGGGAGATTTAGCATATAAGGCTTTGGACAAGCTGTCCAACAACTCACAACAATGGGATTTTTCGAGTTGTCGGGATAAATCTGCTTGTAACCCCAAGAAAGGAGGCATCTATGAGTTGAAAGGAGAAGGAGTTGAACATAAAGATAGATGTGCTCACCAAAAGACTTGACACTCTCAATGTACGTCAGCCCATCAATGCTGCCAACACTTTCATTTTTGATAGTTGTTACTTTTGTGCTAGTCCTATGCACTTAGCACAAAATTGTCCATCTATAGTAGTCTTTTTTGAGTACTCGATGGATCAAGTGAATGCTTTCAATGATTTTTGAAAGCATTCAAGTGGATCTTATTTAGAGACCTACAATCTAGGGTGACGAAACCACCCTGATTTTTCTTGGAAGTAGAACCAATCAGGAAATCAGGGAGGAGATTCGCATCATGCTCACAATCAATCAATCAATACCCTCCAGGATTCCCTTCGATGGTTTCCAATCATGGTCGCTCGGCTAAGCCAGCATCAACATCTTCTTACCAAGCCCCCACTCAAGCCCCAACGTTGATGTCACAGTCTTTGGAAGAAACCCTCAGGGATTTTATGAAAATGACTAGTCAATCCATCAATGACATGAGGAATACCACCATGGTGAACACCTAGGCTATCTAAAAGTTGGAGTTGCAGATAGGTCAGTTGGCCAATCACGTGGGTGAGAGAGATAAGGGAAAGTTCCCAAGCCAGCTCGTGACCAATCCTAAGGCATTTACGATTGGAAATTCTTCAAGTTAGGTGCATGAGCATGTGACGCCCCGCCTAGTGGGAATATCAATTAACTAGTAATTGACCCCACGGTGTGCCATCCCAGCCATGTCCCTCCGAGACACGACCTTTGGGAAATCACTTTCCTCGTCGTAACGAGAAAACTACAGCGGAAGACTTTACCAAGACTATGGGATTTAAGAGATAGTAATGAAACATCACACAACAATACCAGAGATAAAATATTACATCCATAACATAATAAGTAGTTATCAATGTACCAGTCATCAGACCGTCAACAAGAGAAATAGATACATTGCAAAGTAGTTACATCAACATAGTTCACAAAAGATCAATAGATCAGAGCCTAGACTTAAGCTTTAACAAAGCTAGCGAGATCAGAATCTCGATCATGTATGTACGAGCAGATCCTCCATCCTCCCACATCGTCCTAAGCCAAACTGGGTCCATGTCCTAAAAAATTACCTGTATCAGGTCTTGAGCAATCACCCACGTAACCTCCAATGGCATCCTCGTCTAGTGCAGCTAAACCGTGCAATTATTTGTAATGATGGGGAAAGACATAAACAAAAGGGTAAGTCTAAGACTTAGTGATTTTTAATGCAGATAATACCCATGCCAATTTTTAGAAATGAACTCAGATATTTATTGAATAAAATAGTTCCTCCATGACAGTTTAATTATACGTGATATATGTATAAAAATGATATATGCATATGGTGTCAACAATAGTCATAGTTCAACAGTATGGTCTACCCGAGATATTATCCCCTTCTCAGCAGGGTTGATGCTATCCCGAGGGACCTATAATACAATGCCAGTGCCCCAGCCATTGCATAACATACCGTATGTAACATTAGTGGCACGATCGGGTCCGACCCCGAGTGGTCCACACCAACTAACGACGTTTCTGTAGTGACCGAACCATTGGGAATGGTTGCATCAAGGTCACGAAACCAATGGATCCATAACCCTCACATAACGCACACATTTGACCATAAAGCTAACATGTATAGTAAGCCCATGGCCATTACTATCGCACGTACCGGTGTACCATGTCATACAATGCAAATTATCTTGTTTGTATTTTACATGCATGTCTTTTTATAAGTCCCACTTGGTTAACGGATTCAGCACAACGTTTTTCCCAAAATGATAGAGTTCATGCAATAAGTACAAACCGTGAGAGTTGTAAAATATGCATGTTTTCTCGGTACACAAAATAAACGTGTAGTGCATGGAAAATAATAATGCGCATTATGTGAGTTAAAACTCACTTGGGTCGATATGCGTCTCTAAAAACTCCAAAAGGTCCGGGTTCTCCAAATCTGTGGAAAACCTTCTATTAGTCTAATTCCACTATAACAGCCCTAAATCAAGGAGAACAGAAGCTATGGGACAATTGGCGAAAATAGGGTTTCCTTGCCACGCAGTGACCGTAAGTCTGGGCTTGAGTGCGTACGTCTGCCATGCGATGACAAGCTGTACATCTGGTCTCGACACCATACATCCCCTGTAAGGGTTCTCGGGGAGAACCTCATTTTCTCTCCACTGTCCGCCTATCCTCCGACTCCTATGGCTACTGGGAACTACTAAAGCCCTTTAGTCTAGTTTAAAACTTCCATGCAACGTAACAATGCTAAACTAACCAAATGTTAACCCAAGCGGGTTTTAAGGTACAACTAAGCTAACCACTACATCTAAACAATAACCAAGCAGCATAACAACGTAAATAAAAGCTATGGATCGAACGTTACTTCCTTGAAACAAAACTGCAAGAGTTCCACTTCACGAACGTTTCGAACTCACAAACTCCTTGCACACATGCTCACCAAACACTCACTAAGCTTGGAAACACTCTGGAAACACTTTGGCAGCCTAGGGGCGTTCTGAAAACTGTGTGAAATATGAGGGGGTAGGGCTCTATTTATAGGCCCAGAAAGCAGTGGACGTCCGGCCAAAGGGCGTACGTCCAATGGTTCTTGCCCAGTGGTTCAAAGGCTGCCTCGTACGTCTAGGTATTATCCAGAGGGTATTCAAAAAGTAGCGTATGTCCAGTGGTTTCGCGTACGTCTGCCAGTACGGTTTACAGAGTGTACGTCTAGTGGTCCCCCCGTGTACGTCCGTGCTACCGACAATAGTGTATGTCCGCCTAACCTAGCGTACATCCGTCCAAAAGTCCAAATTACCCTTCTAGCAGCCTTAGTGACCCAAAGCCCAAATTAACTCTCCCAACTAAGCCACTTATGCCTAGTTAGTAATTTGGGTCACTACAAAGCAGGAGCTTGTGCAGGCAATTGTCACACTGAGGTTTGGGAAACAAGTGGACAATCAGGTGGTAGAGCCAAAAGTAGACATTGTTGGACAAGAAGGGGAAAAGGGTCACAACAAGGAGGAAAGAGATGCTTAGCCATCTACAGCCACCCCCATTGCTAAGGAAGTTCCTAGGGCATTTGTACCTAAAGCACCTTATCCTGAGAGATTACAAGCGCCCAAGAAAGGAGCCAAGTTTGAGGACATTCTGGATATGTTCAAGCAAGTCCAAATCAATATCCCATTTTTGGACGCCATCCAACAAATACCTTCATATGCCAAATTCTTGAAGGACTTGATTAGTGAAGAGGAAGACGAATGTCCCAAAGAAGGCATTCATGATCGAGCAAGGTAGTTCAATCCTGCAATGCAAGTTACCCCTCAAGTGCAAGGACCCTGGGTGTTCTACAATTACATGCATGATAGGAATCAGTCCGATTGAGAGGGCATTATTGGATCTGAGAGCAAGTGTAAATTTGTTGCCCTACTCAGTTTATGTGCAGTTGGGGCTAGGAGAGTTGAAGCCCACATCCATGATGCTGCAATTGGCTAACAAATTAGTGAAGATTCCACGGGGAATAGTTGTGGATGTTTTGATTAAGGTGGAAAAATTTTATTTCCCTGTGGATTTTATTGTGCTCGACATGGAGCCGGTTTAGATCATAAAGAGTGAAATACCAATGATTTTAGGGCAACCATTTTTAGCTATGTCTAATGCCCTGATCAATTGTAGGACGAGGGTGATGAACATTTCCTTCGAGAATATGACAATGGAGTTAAATATTTTTCATATCAGAAAACAACTCTGGATTATGTTGAAGCGCAATAAGTATGCTTGATAGAAGAGATTATAGAGGAGGTTGTTGAAGAATCAAGCATAGAAGACCCCCTTGAGGAATGCTTTGCTCAGTTCGGAGAAGATTTAGATTTGGATAAGTTGATGGAGCAAGTAGATGCAACTTTGGAGATTGCACGTCTAGTGAGCAGTGAGAAGGAGGAGACAGTAGTACTTGATCCCCTCAAGAAGGAGACTTATAAGTTCCTATGTCTAGCAGAGTCTTTGCCTGTGATTATAGCTTCAGATTTGGTTCATGCTCAAGGGGAGAAATTATTGGATGTTTTAATAGAGCACAAGGAAGCCATTGGTTGGACCATTAGGGATATTATGGGGATCAGCCCCTTGTTGGTGATGCACAAGATACAATTGGAAGAGAATGCCAAACCATCGAGGGAGCCACAAAGAAGGCTCAACCCAGCTATGCAAGAGGTTGTGAGGATTGAAGTGATAAAGTTGTTAGATGCAGGGATCATATATCCAATCCTTGATACCAAGTGGGTGAGCCCGATTCATGTTGTGCCAAAGCAGGCTGGATTGATGGTAGTAAAGAACAAGGACGATGAATTGGTGCCAACTAGTATTCAGTCAGGATGGAGAGTATGCATATACTACCGCAAGTTGAATGCCACCACAAGAAAGGATCATTTTCCACTCCCATTTATTGATCAGATGGTGGAGTGCTTAGTTGAGCACGATTACTATTGCTTCTTGGATGGTTACTTTGGATATAACCAGGTCCCAGTGGACCCCAAAGATTTGGTGAAGACGACATTTACCTATCCTTTTGGGACATTCGCCTACCGTCGCATGCCTTTTGCATTGTGCAATTGATAAGTGATTTCATATTTAAGCACCTTAATTTATATTTGTTATACTCTTAGTTTGTGTCATTTTGTTCTATTTTACTTTCTTTTTGTGTTTTCTTTGTTTTATAGGTCTATGGAAGAAAATGAGACATTTTTGCAAAATCTGGGCTTAAAGAGCAAAAATGGGGAAAAGTTGGAGTCTAAGCAATCGAACGCAATAGCGCTCAAGCGTCCAAGGCAAGGATTGAGCGCACCTGCATTCGTGTGCATAAGAAGAGGATTAATCATAGTGCAATTGAGCGCATCTGTGCATGAAGGCCAATTTAGCTGCAGCCCTATTTTGGAAATTTTTGTTTTAGGGTTTTCTTAGTCCTTGTGCAAACCCTATGATTTTTAGGGTTTCTTGGATTCTCTTAGACTCTATAAATAGGCCTGTAAACACAGAAAAACACACATGATTTTGGAGAAGAATTTACGGCTCTCAAGGAAGCGATATTCTGGGTTTATTCTTTTCCCTTTTGTTTTATTTTCTTTTATGAAGATGATTAGCAATAATATCATGTGTAACTAAACTTTTTAGTAGGGCTAGATTGAAGCCCTGATTATGTTTACTTAGTAATTCAATATTGGTACCTTTGCAATAATTGCATTATGATATTTAACTTGATTAATACCTGCTTTCTTGAATTCCTCATATGTATTTGCTTGATCAACATATGCATGTGATATGGACTAGTTAGTTAAACCAATTTGGACGATCAAGTCCTGGGTTTAATAAAAGTAGCAAAAGATATCCACACCGGGTTCTTGGGTTAATCAACATGGGGAACCGGGAGTAGACACCCATACCCTAGGCCTTATTTGTCTGTTAGTTTTCACAGATTTTATGCTTTCTTAAAGAACAACTTAGTAGACACCCATACTAAATCCTTTAAGAAAGAAAAGAATTAGAGTAGACACCCATGCCTAATTCATTGCTTAGGAAAACCAATAGCTTAAGGAGTAGACACCCATACCCTTAGGTTGACAGACATTAGATATTCATAATGTGATTAAAGCATTGGCATATTGTTTTATTTGTAAGCATGATTAGCGATGAAAATCAAAGCCCTACCTCTTTCTCATTATTAAATCAACCCTAATTTTTCTCCCTCTTGTTTACTTTGCAAAATTAATTTACCAATCCTTGTGGGAATGATCTCGTACTTGCACATTATGCTACACTTTTGACCTTGTGCACTTGCAAGTAAAACTGCAATTATTTACCTATTAATTTAGGTAGATAATTTCACAACAAGTTTTTGTGCCATTGCCAGGGATTGTATTAATTTTTTTTTAGAATTGCTTTCGTTTAGTTTTTATTTTATTTTAATTTCAATTATGTTTTTGTTTTAAAAAGAAAATATATATATATTTTTTGTTTGTTTTCTACTTTTCTTTTGTTCCAAATTGTGGTAGTATAGTTCCTGTGATTGCGATCGAGCGCAGGCTGAAAGCGATCGAGTGCACTTCTGGGAGTGATCAAGCACAGTTCCAGAGACCATTTGAATAGTAGTACTAAAGCTACTGTAGCTGGCAAAAATTTATCCGATTCATGCAAGGGCTTCGATCCAAGAATCCAACCATCTTTCCACTTGATACAGAGATTGAGAGGACCATTCGGTAGAGGCTTGTAGACAACGTCGAGGAGGAAGAAGAAGAACTCGATGTTGAGGAGGAAACAATGGCGGCACAAAATTTCAATCAATCGCCAGTAGAGCGAAGACCCATGAAATAGTCTTTCATCCCAAACAATCCTTTAACACCCCCAAAATCAGCCTCGGCTATTTCGGTGGAGTCACTGGCAATTCACCCAGTTGAGCCAACTTGTGACCAACTGAGTAATCACCCTTGTAAAAACGTCAGAGTATATGCAAAGGAAGGCGAATGAATCTGAGCTACTACAATCATCAAATGAGAACGTGGAGCAACTACGTAGTAAAAACGAACCTGAATAATAAGTAAAGCATAACCAGACAAGTGGTAGCGTCTCTTGCCACTCTTCATGGCGATAAGCCAAATTACCTAAAGAATATTAACCACGTAAGTCTAACGACTTAGTAAGTAAACCTCATACTTAGGTATGACATTAGCCCATTTAGTAAAAGTAAAAGTGCACTTTGAGTAATAACCAAAAGAGGGCATTACCTCTGCTAATACACCGTTTAATGGGTTTTTAAGGTTTTCAAAGCTTATGGCGACGATACCTACCTAAGTGTTTTAATGTAGAAAAGCTAATGCATTATAAGTCATAACTCTCAAACATGGTCTACCCAAGATAACCCCTTCTCAGCAGGGTTGATGCTGTCCTGAAGGACCTATAATACAATGCTAGTGCCCCAGCTACTGTACAACATACCGTATGTAACATTTGTGACACGATCGAGTCCGACCTCAAGTGGCCCACACCAACTAATGATAACGCACACATTTGACCATAATATGCAATTTATATAGTAAGCCAATGGCTGTTCCTATTGCACGTAACGGCATACCATGTCTTACGATGCATCTTAACAGTTCATTTAATAAAACAATTACCGAGTAATTATAGAAATAGACACGCTCATATCAAACGCATGGTCAGTTAGTTGACATATTCCACGTTCTACGTAAAAGGGGTGTAAGTGTTTACTTACCTCGCACATTCGAGCGAATCCTCCGACCAAGCTAATTCCTGTTATAACGGATACAAGTCACTGTTATTCTATGTGATCGGTGCCAAACGTTGATGTTTGAACCCCTTTAACTTATATTTGTTAAGCTTTTAGTGTTGATAATATCTAACTACTTTTAGTGTTTTTAGTGTTTTGTGATATGCAGGTCCTTACAACAAAACATGGCCACAAAGGAGCAAAATGCACAAAGTGAAGAAATGGATCCCTGCCAAGTGCGTTCGATGGCACTTGGTGCGTTCGAATGCACTCACGGCCGAATCGCAGGGGACACGGTCGAACACAGGCCTAGTCAGCCTGCGTCTCACGCGGTTGCCCTAGCCGGCCCTAGGAGTTCATCGCTTCGAGCTTGTGCCGTGGTGATTATCTGCCATCGAACATGGAGTGCACGGTGAACACTTATCATCAGTGTGTTCGAACACAATACCTGTGTTAGAACGCAGACCAATGACTTGTCAGTCTATAAATAGGACCCTAGGTCCATTTGTCGAGAGTTTTTCTTTTGGGCGTGTTTTTAAGAGCAGTTTGCCACTGTAGGCCCTGCTCTGCCCTTTTCTTTGTAACCCTTTATTTTATTTAATATTAATGCTTTATTTTAGTTCATTTATGCTTCCTTATCACATGGGAGGCTAAATCCTCAACTAAGGTTGAGGATGTAGCCTCACCATAGATTTTATGCTTATTGTTTATGTTTAAGTTATTTTATTTCCGTTAGTTCATAATAGCTTAATTGTTTCTCACTTGGTTTGGTGACAAAACCAAGTCAGATTGTGCTGTAGTCGTTTATTCTTGGTTTTTTGTCTGATGGATACATCCCATCCTTCGGTTTATACCCATTTATCCATAGTAGTTTGTGTCTTAACACATTCACTTTGGATCCTTTGGGCCTTAAACCATTTATGGTTTGTCTTTTGTCAAAGGGACGGATTCCTTGAATCCTTCAATAGGCGCAATAGATTAAGTCTTGTCTTTAATCGATAGACGGAGTATTTTAGCTTAGCGTTTTCAATTCGCATTCTTGAAATGGTGAGGTGAAATCATCAGCCTTGGTGTTTAATTTTGATTACTTTTCGGCATTAAATTAGTTTATATTTTCATTGTCACCAATCACCCACATCGGAGCTAGGTTAAAGTAACACTAACCTAGACTCAAAGTTAATTTCGTTTAAACAATACATGGTTCCTTATGGTTCGATCTAGGTACTTGCGCGACACTATGAACTACGGTTGTGCAATTGTGAGTACCAAATTTGGTATGACCAAATTTTGGCGCCATTGTTGGGGAGTCGTTTGAGTTGTTTTGAATTTAACTTTGCTTTTAGATTAATGTTATTTTTCTACTAGTTTTTATTTTTTGCAATTTCAATACTGTTCATAGTTTATTTTTCGTGTTTTAGTTAATTTTTGTTAATTTTTTAGAATAGTGTTTGGCTAATTTCTAGTTTAATTTAGTTTCTGGAAAATCAGGCGTCGATAGTGCGGTTGAACGCAGTTCTTGCGATCGAACGTATATGGGCCTATTCCACTACAGACGCATACCTGCGCTCACCTAGCATGCCTTTGCGTGCGAGCGCACGCCCCTGTCAGAACAAAGTAGTGCAGCTCTTCGTTTGAACGTGCTTCAATTGCATTCGAACGTACGTGCACAAACTGCTACATTTGCGTTTATGCGATCGAACGTGCTAACTTGCGCTCGAGCGCACCTCTGCTTCCAGCATCAACATACCAAAGGCAGTATGTTCTATTTTTAATTTCTTTGTGTTTTAATTAATTGTTAGAGTAATTTTAAGTGTTTAAATTGCCTATTTTGAGTATATTGCTTGCTGTGATTAGTTGTGTTTAGTTTATTTTCATTTTTAGTTGTTTATATTATTTGCATGTGTTTTAGTTAGTGGTTTTGTTAGTCTGAATTGTTAGTTGTTTAGATTGTCTTTTTGTTAGTGTTTAGGTTATCTTAGCTAGTTTTATTCTCTGTTTTTAATACTGTTTCAGTTTTTACTACATCTGTTTATATTTGTTTTAGTTTGCTTTGTTTTTATTCACATGTTGTTGATAGTTTATTGTTAAGTAGTTTTTAGTTCATTGCTGTTTTTGCATATCTTGCTGTTTTTGTTTATGTTCCCTGTTAGTATGTGCATATATCTATTTCTGTTTTTGTTGATTTCATAGTTTCTGTTTTTGCTGTTTTTATTCATTTTTGCTTACTTAGGTTATTGCTTTCTTAGTTTAGTTTGGTTTCTCATTTAGTGTATGCTTGGTCGGCGATCATTGAACTTAGAGTTAACACCATTAGATCCCGACTTAAAAAGAAACATTAGGAGAGCGCGTCGAGCTCGCGGTGAGATGGGAGATAATCAAAGGAATCCAAGAGTGGAGGAGCACGTGCAAAATCCAAGGGACGAGAATATGGAGGAGCACGAGGAGTTTCAAGATGCAAGAGGTGGGAACAGGGAGCATAGACGAGCATACGAGTTGGATTTCACTACGTCACTCCGGGAATTGTTCGCACCTACTGCGGTCAGTTCCCATTCGTGCATAGTGTTACCACTAACTAATGCAACTCATTATGATCTAAAGCCACACGTGATTCAAATGTTACCATCCTTTTATGCTTAGACCATGAAAACACTTATTCCCATGTTAAGAAGTTTAGAAGTATAACTGCCACAACCAAATTCCAAAATTTCTTAGAGAAATCTATCAATCTTAGACTTTTTCCTTTCTCCCTTCATGACTGAGCCATTGAGTGGTTGGATTCCTTGGCACCTGGCTCTATTACTTCCTGGGAAGAACTGTTGAAGCAGTTCTACCACAGCTTTTTCCCAATGTCTAGAGTAAATGAGGCAAGAAAGGAAATTAGTTCATTTACTCAGGATGAGGACGAGAAATTCTCGGAATGTTGGGCATAGTTCAAGGATCTGTTAATGAAATGTCCGCCTCACGGTTATGAAAAATGGCATTTGGTTCAATTCTTCTACCAAGGGCTGTCTCAGCCCAACCGTAGTATGATTGAGCTGATGAATGGAGGGGCATTTCTAAACTTAACGAGAGACTTAGCCTATAAAGCATTAGAGAAAATTGCCGCCAACTCAGGGTGGGATTTTCGATTTGTGACAAGTCACTTGAAACCCCAAGAAAGGAGGCATCCTAGAGCTAAAAGGAGAGCAAGAGTTGACTCAAAGGATGGATGCCATTGTCAAGAGACTAGATGCTTTGAGTATGGAAAAACATGTTAATGCTGTGAACACATTTCTAGTTGATAGTTGTTCTGTCTGTGCTAGTCCTTTGCACCAAGCACAGAATTGTCCATCGATGACAGTATTTTCTGAGATGGAACAAGTGAATGCTTTCAATAATTTCCAAAAGCATTCAACTGGCCCATATTCTGAATCTTACAATCCAGGGTGGAGGAACCACCCTAACTTTTCCTGGAAGCAAAACCAGCCCACCAATCAAGGAGGATTTCCTCCTACTTACCAAAATCCTGGACGCTCGGCCCAGCCGTCATCTTCCTATCAAGCCCCCACTCAAGCCCCAGTGTCATCGACACAGTCATTAGAAGAGACAATGAGAGAATTCATGAAAATGACTGGTCAGTCCATCAGTGACGTTAGACATTCCACCATGGTGAACACCCAAGCAATCTCCAAGTTGGAGATCCAAGTGGGACAATTGGCAAGTCACCTAGGTGAGAGGGACAAGGGAAAGCTCCCCAGCCAACCAGTGAACAATCCCAAGGCCTGCACTATCAGAAGTTCTTCAACTCAAGAGCATGCACATGCTATTGTTACACTGAGGTCAGGGAGACGAGTGGACAACCTTGTGGCTGATCCAGAGGCGGTTGATGAAGCAGTGCTAGCAACTGACCTTGCTAGGCAAGAAGAAACGAAGAGTGATAACAAGGAGAAGAAAGATGCTGAGCCATCTACAGTCACTTCCTTTGAGAAGGACCTTTCGAGGTCATTTGTCCCAAAAGTCCCATATCCGGAGAGATTGAGAGCGCCAAAGAAGAATGCGTAGTTTGCTGAAATTTTAGAGATGTTTAAGCAAGTTCAGATAAACATCCCATTTTTGGATGCAATTCAGCAAGTGCCATCATATGCGAAATTCTTGAAAGATTTGGTCACAATCAAGAGAAAAACCAATGTCCCAAAGAAGGCTTATCTGACTGAGCAAGTGAGCTCCATCCTCCAATGCAAGCTGCCAATCAAGTATAAGGACCCTGGGTGTCCAACCATTGCTTGCATGATTGGAAAGAGTCAGATCAACAGGGCATTGTTGGATCTAGGGGCAAGTGTGAATCTCCTTCCCTATTTAGTGTATTTACAATTGGGATTGGGAGAGTTGAAGCTGACCACTGTGACGCTCTAGTTGGCAGATAGGTCACTTAAGAGACCACAGGGAATACTTGAGGATGTATTGATCAAGGTTGACAAGTTTTATTTCCTGTGGACTTTATAGTGATAGATACGAAGCCGGTGCACAATGTGGTGAATCAAATTCCAGTGATTTTAGGGCGACTATTCTTAGCTACAGCTAACACCCTAATCAACTGTAGGACGGGAGTGATGAAGATCTCATTCGGAAATATGACAATGGAACTCAATATTTTCAACATCAATAGCCAACCACTTAAGTATGATGAGACCCATCCTATGTGCTTCATTGAAGAAATCATTGATGACTTTGATTTTGAGGACTCAAAGATTGAGTGTTTTACTCAGGATTCTGATGACCTGGACTTAGACAGGCTGATTAGGCCAGATTTGCATGAGCCTAGCCTGGAGGACCCTGACATGGAGTGCTTTGCACCATCTGGAGGTCATTTAGATTTGAGTAAGCCACTACAGCATGACAAGCCGATGTATGAGCTTAGTTTGGAGGATCCGATGTTTGAATGTTTGCTCAGGTTGGAGGAAACATAGATTGTGGTAAGATACTTGAGCCAACTAGGGAAGTAGTTGAGCCAAGTTTGGAGGACGTTGAGCTTGAGAATTTTGCTCAGCTGGGAGATGATCAGTACTTTGATGAAGTAGTTGAGCTACTTACATCCATTATCGATCCCATATTTGAGCTATAGTTGGAGTGTGGGGAAACTATGGATTTAGTTTTCCCCACTACTTATTCCTCCACATTTGAGTTGTCCGATTTTATTGCCGAGAGCAAACGGTTTGCTCCCACTCACATGCGACCAAGGTGGCCGAGATTGACCTTGGGAAGGAATGATTATTTTCCTCCCCCATTTTGTGAACATCGGTTGATTAGGACAGCTTGATATTTATTGTTGCATATTGATCATCCCAGCTACGACCATCACCCGTTTGACCCGGGCAAGTTAGTGCATACCATTCTCAGGACTCCCGTTAATGTGTCTACCTAGTGTCATAGGTAGCTAGGTCCGAATCACGAGTCTGGATGAAGACGTTAAACTTAGCGCTTGTGGGAGGCACCGCTCATTATGTTTCTTGTTTTATTTTCAGCATTTGTATCTACTCGCCAAATTTGGAAAAGCATTTTTTTTTGCTGTATCTAAATTGACTCGTCCCCTAGGTGTTGTACATTCAGTCACATTGTGGACAATGTGACATTTTGAGTTTGGGGGTGGAGTAGACATGTTCTATAAATATTTTCTTTGTGTTTGTCTATATTTTTGTGTAAGTAGTTTTGTTAAAAAAAATAAAAAAATTCTTTGCACTCTGCATTCGAACGTATCATGTACGTTCGGACGTGGACACGGGGTTGCGTACGAACTCACCTTCGTGTGTTCGACCGTAGCGCCCCATCACACTCACACACACTCCTGCATGCATGCGTTCGAACTTACTCTGTACTTTCGAATGCATGGCTCACTTGACACACATGCACTCAGCATGAGTGCGGTCGAACATACTTACATACGTTCGAACGCACTCGAGCTGAACCCTCGCGTGACCTGCTTTTAGGTCATTTTCTCTTCCTTTTTCCCCATTTTTCCCTCTACGCCGTACACTCTCCTCCTCCCTTCTCCCTCAAATCCCACCACCCAATCTCCCTAAAATCCAAAAAACACCTCCACCCATCACTTCTACCACTACCACCGCACCACCGCCGGCCTCTCTGAACCACCACCGACCGCCACCGCACCACCTTCTTCCCCCATTTCCCTTTTTCCCCCATTTTTCGCAAAAACCCGAAACTCCCCACAATCCCATTTTTCTTGCATTTTTTTGTCCTTTTAAGGGCACAACTCCATTTGTGGATTGTGCCCCTTTGTTGTTGGGTTATTGTTGAGTGTTTTTTGTAGGGGTTGGTTTAGATTTGGAAAGGGTTCCACAACCCTTTATTTTTGGGTTGCACACCAGGTGCTTGACAAAAGGCCCCAACAAACTTCCAGCATGCCTAGAGAGTGAGGTTCATCTTCTCAGTCATCCGGGTCCCTGCCTTTGTAGCTAGGCCATCCATTGAGAGTCGTAAGTTCCTTTTGGGGAACATCTTTGCCATCAAAGAGGAGTTCTCCAACAATGAAGCTACAAGTTGGGCGGTCGAAGAATTGAAGCGCCGGGGATTGAAGAGGCTTTTCAAGCCCATTGCCTCCACTGCATACGAGCGCTTGGTCAAAGAGTTTTACAACCATCTGAGAGTTGAATGCGACCAGCCGGACATACTTTTCTCTTCCATTGATGGAAGAGAAGTGGAGGTGACCATAGCCAATGTAGCAGCCATTTTGAATTGCAGCCATGAGCCTCTAGAGTTGGATGTTCCCTGGCTTGAGTGCCCCTCCATGCTCACCCTCGAAGATATCATTTTCGACATGTGTGAGGGGCAATATGCAAACAGTTGTTGGAATGTAGCCAGAAAAATGAAGATTCCTTTGGGACACAAGACACAGAGGCGGGACTTGTTCCTCAGTGCCCTCTACTCGCTCCACAGAGGTTTCTAGTGCTCCATTCCCGAGATCATATGGCGACAGATTCAGAAATTCTGTGAAGGAGTGCACCATTGGCGGCTGAGCACACGAAGACCTGGGGTTTGCCTTTCCCTTTTCTCATCACTCACATTCTGAGAAAGAAAAGGATCAAAGGCACACTAGCGGACAGGCCGATCACTGAGAGCCCATACTTCGGCTGCATCTAGTGGAACCAGAGTTTGTCCCACATGCCTAGAGCCGCACCAGCACCAGAGCTAGAGCCAGAGCCCATGGACATTCTAGAGATGGCAACTAAGCCAGAGAGAGCGGCAGAGCAGAGGAGCATCCAGAGGAAGAGGAAGAATATGAGGAGACGATCACACTGAAAGCTTCTGACTTTGTTGCTTTCCAGGACATCCTAGAGGACATGCAATCTCAGATCACAGATTTGCAGAGGGATGCTCGTCAGGACAAGCTCGAGATCCAGGAGATGTTTGAGCCATCTTAGACAGGCTGCCACCAACCTCAAGACCTTTGGCACCACCACCAGCCCCGTGACGTCTTCATGATGTTTTGGTTATTTTTACACCCCTTGCACTACATTTTTATTATCAGCACACTGTGGAAAGTGCAAATTTTGAGTTTGGGGGTATTTATTTATGTATTTGTGCACATTTTGTTTTTAATTATGCATTTTATTTCAGTTATGGGTTATTTTCTTTTGTGTGCTTAATTTGATGAACATATGATCACTTTGATTAAGGGAATTTCAATTATGTTACTTTCTTTGGCAGCATGAGATATTATTGATCGGTGTCAAATATTGTATATTTAACCCCCTTTAACTTATGTTTGTTAAGCTCTTAGCTTTGTTAATTTCTAATATTTTGGTTAGTTTTGGTGTTTTAGTATTTTGTAGGTTGTTAAGTTGCATTTGGGGCTAATGCCATCAACTCTAGGGCTTAAAACAGTTCGGGGAGCTTTGGCGGCAAAATTGAGTCGAGCGAGGATTTGCACCCGATGACTTCCACCAAAATGGCCATATCTTGAGTTGTATAACTCCGATTGGGGTGATCTTGGTGTCTTTGGAAATCTATCTCGAAGATCTACAAAATCACGTTTCATAAGTTTTGGCCAATTCTGAAGTATGTGCGCTCAAACGCAAGATTTTGTGTTTGAACGCAATTATGCCCATCTGATGCAGAAATTCTTGCACGAGTGCGTTCGAACGCACCTAGTGCAATCAAACGCACTTAAGCTAACCTAGCAGTGCTAAAAACCTTAAATTTAGCCTATAAATACCCCCATTTCTTTTGTAAACGAGTAGGGACGCTTGGAGGCTGCTTGGAGGCGCCTTTGGGAGCTGGGACTCCCCTGTTTGGGCATTTTGAGCTCCTCTAAACGTCACTCTTTGTATAGTTTAATTAATATTTAATGCTTTTAGTTGTTTTAATTTAGTCTCTTATTTCCCTCACTAAGAATTTCTTTATATATATTCATGTTTAGTTTACATTTTCTGTCATTTAATTTAACGTTTGTTCGATTCAATCACAATCTCATGACAAGATTGTGATTGGTTGTTGTTTATGGATCGTTTATCATCCAATATGCGTTGTGATTTATCCGGGTTACATCAGATAGTTTAAGCGAGTCCAATATCCGTTGTTGTCAGACACATCGGATGATTCGATCTCGGCTCAATATCCTTTGTGACCATTTATGGGTTAATACATCGCATGATTCGACTAAATTTTGTAAAGGCAAAAGAACATGCGTCGAGCTAGGCCGTACGACGGGTGTGTGGACTATCATGAGAATGGGACATACATTTTAGCCTAGTTGTTTGATGGATATGTGGATTAGCATGCTTATATGTTTATTAAATCGTAGTGAGGTAGATTAGGGACCTTAGCGTTTTTATTTATTTATTTTATTGCATTTTAATCTAGTTTATTTTTATGCACACCAACTGTTTGATTTTGGGACTAGGTTAAGATATGATTAGTTTAGGCACTTTAAAGTTAGTTTTTAATAAAACACGATTCTCTGTGGGTTCGACCTCACACTTGCACAACCGCTCTATTACAAACGACTCATGCAATTGGCGAGTACAATTAAATTTGTGCAACAAATTTTGGCACTGCTGCCGAGGAATCGGTGTTTTGTTTAAATTGATTTTATGCTTAGATTAATTTTATCTTTCTACTAGTTAGTTTAAATTGTGCAATTAGTTTATTTTGTTTCGTGCTTTTGTATAGGAAAAAAAAATCCAAAAAAAAATTAGTGTTTGGTTAATTTTTTACTTTGTTTTAGTTTTTGGAATTTCAGTTTGTGATAGTACGATTGATCGCACCCTGTTATGATCGAGCGCACTTGAGCCTATTCCACTGTTTCACGTACTGCCGCTAGTATGCTGTTGCTGCGTGCGTGAATCGTGCCTCGACAGACAGTGATGCGCTTGATGCGAACGATCACACCTCTGTTGCGATCGAACGCACATGCACAAGTCTGCTACATATTTGCATGTCTGCGTGTCTGCGATCGATCCTAGTACTTGCCTTTTTTTATTTAATTATTAGTTTATAATTATTTATTTTCCTGTTTTATTTATTATTATTGTTTTTAGTTTTTGTTAGTTTATTTTTATTTTAATTGTTTAATTAGTTTAATATTTTGTTAGTTTATTGATTAAATTATTTGTTTAGTTTATTTTTGTTAGTTTTGTTTATTTTATTTTAGCTGTTATTTGTTCATGTGGGATATTTTGAATTGTTTGGGTGAAGTATGAGTCTTCCGTTTAATTATTTTGATGTTTCCCTAGTGGTAGGATGCAAATCCTACCAAATTGCCTACATGAACCATGTTCACATTGCTCAGCTCTTACCATAGTTTAGGTGATTGTCCACATTGGGGACAATTTTTAATTTTCAAATGAGCGGTTGAACACAGTTTCTCATCCGGTTTGAATCAAATTCAAATTTTATAACCGATGGAGCAACTATTCTGATTTTTAGTGGCATGATCATGCTACTGAAATTTTGATCCCGAGTTGACAATTGCACCACCACGAATATCCAGATTAAAACCATTTTTCTTCCCATTCATCATATGACTATCCTCTTGAGAAATCTTCCTTGGAAGACACTCTTAAGGAATTCATGGAACTAGTCGACCAACCCACCATTCCTGCTTCCCATGAACTATCTTTGGAAGAAACACTTGAGGAGTTGGTAAGTCCAGTTCAAGTTGTCCCAAAGAAGAGTGGGATCACAATGGTGAAGAATGATGATGAGGAGCTAATACCTACAAGAATAACCACTGGTTGGAGGGTATGCATTGATTTCAGAAGACGGTTCTAGAACTTTAAATGATGCCCAGCTAAATTATTCTACTACTGAGAAAGAATTGTTAGCTGTCATTTTTGCTTTGGAGAAGTTCATATCATACCTTATTGGCTCTAAGGTTATTGTATTCACTAACCGTGCTGCTTTGAGATATTTGTTTGCTAAGAAAGATGCAAAGCCTAGATTGATTAGATGGGTACTCCTACTACAAGAGTTCGACTTGGAGATTAGACACAAGAAGGGCAGTGAAAATGTAGTTGCCAATCACCTTTCCAGGCTCCTTCATGAGGAAGAAGAAGATGAGCTGCCCTTGAATGATAATTTCCTAGATGAACAATTATTTGCAGTAGAGGTACAACTTCCTTGGTATGCAGATATTGTTAATTATCTAACTGCCAAAGTTTTTCCTCTAGGTATATCTAGTAAAGAAAGGAAGAGGTTGATGTCTACATCTAGACATTACCATTGGGATGACCCCTACCTTTTCAAATTCTGCCCTGACCAAATCATCAGAAGGTGTGTTCCAGAAGAGGATCACTTGAGCATATTGCAGCATTGCCATCATTTTGCTTGTGGAGGACACTTTGGGGCCAAGAGAACAACTCTCAAGGTATTACAGTTTGGTTTTTATTGGCCTAATGTGTTTAAAGATGCCTTTTTGTTTTGCAGCTCTTGTGATAGATGCCAAAGGTCAGGTAACATCTCATCTAGAAACCAGATGCCATTGCAAAATATTCTAGTGGTAGAGCTCTTTGATCTTTAGGGTATTGATTTCATGGGTCCTTTTCCTAACTCATATGGAAATTTATATATTCTTGTGGGTGTGGATTATATGTGTCCAAATGGGTTGAGGCTGTCCCCTCAAAGACTAATGATCACAAAGTTGTTGTGAAGTTTTTGCAGGATAACATCTTTACTAGGTTTGGATCTCCGAGGGCAATAATCAGTGATGGAGGAAGCCACTTTAACAATTAAACTTTTGCTGCTTTGTTAAAGAAGTATGGGATCACTCATAAAGTTGGCACTCCATATCATCCTCAGACCAGTGGCCAAGTAGAGATAAGCAATAGAGAAATCAAAGGCATCCTAGAGAGGACAGTGAATACCAACAGGAAGGATTGGTCTCTGCGCTTGAACGATGCACAATAGGCATATAGGACTGCATACAAGATCCCAATTGGTATGTCTGCATTCGATTAGTCTTTGGGAAAGTGTGTCATCTATCAGTGGAATTAGAGCACAGAGCATATTGGGCCATCAAGAAGTTCAACTTTGACATGAAACAAGTGGGTGATAAGAGAAAGTTGCAATTGAATGAGCTTGAAGAATTGCGGCATGATGCATATGAGAATGCCAAGCTCTACAAGGAAAAAACCAAAGCATACCATGATAAACAGCTGGTTAGGAGGGAGTTTCATGTGGGACAAAAGGTGTTGATCTACAATTCACAATTAAGATTGCTCATAGGTAAGCTCAAGTCTAGATTGTTTGGTCCTTGTGTTGTTGATAAGCGCCGAATGTTGTACATTCAAACCCCTTAACTCACATTTGTTAATTCCTTAGCATTGTTATTTGTTTGATTTTGTGTTATTTTTGTGTTTTCAGGTATTTAATAAAGATGCAAGAAAAAACCATTAAATTTGGGTTGAAAGCACAATTTGAGTGGACATAGAAGATATGATTAACCTTAACTAATCACAATAGAGGATATATATGATGTGGTTAAGTTTAATCATAACAAGAAAAGGATAAAATCGGAATTTCTCCACTTAGAGTCAAAATCGGATCGGATAGAATTTCAGATTTTGAACACGTCTCAGTATTTTGGTCAGAAAGCTAATTCAATTTCTACAAATCATGATGAAATAGGATTTTCCTAAATCGGACTCCCCTTTATGCCAAAATTGCCTCGCAAGTGAAGGAGGCAAATCTGGACGAATCCTTTTCCACTTGTACATGGATTGACTCCTAATTCAACTAGGAGAATGAATTCCGAATTTTCTAGGTTTACTAGTCCTTCTAGGACTTGTTACTCCCTATAAATAAGCCTCTATGCTTCAGAGAAGATATACTTAGTTTTAGACTTAGTTTTAGGTAGAAAATAATTCTTGGAGGCTTAAGCGGAGTCATGCTAACCCCTTTGTGGGGTGTTGATGTAACCCTATCCAAGCACAATGGTTTGATTGTATTTAATTTCAGACTTTCAATTTATGTATGTTGATTATATAACTGTGAGAATTGCTACATATGGATTTTGTTCTTAATTATTAGATGCAATTGTTCTTAAATTCCAAATCAATATTTGTGAAATTCTTATCTTGTCTTAGAAAGTATTTTACTTTTATTGAACTCAAATCATTCTTATTTTCTGTGATTATGGGGATGATGGTTATATAATGGGTTTAATAGGCATATGATTAATAGGATTAAGATAGGCCATGCTTAGGGAAGGCAGATGCGTACCGCATCTTAGTGGTTAGGTGGACGATCCGTGCCAACGAAGATGGGTTATGCTATTCCATTAATTGTATGAAACTTATTAAAGGGTTTTATAGTTTATGCCTAGGAAGGCAGGTGCGTGCGCATCTTAGTGGTTAGGTGGACGATCCGTGCCAACCGAAGATAGATTATCCTTACTCTTTAATAAAGTAGTTTCTTGTTTAATTATAACATGCATAGAATGAATTTACGGATTAAATCGATTGACCATTGTTGTGCGGATAGAGGTGAAGTCAATACCCTACACTCCTTTTATTTTAATTATCTTTTATTTTATGCATTTAGTTTTAGAAAATAAAATCAAAACAATTCTCTTTTAATTAATTGGGTTAAATTTAGTCTTCCAATTTAGTGGTGAAACCCCTCAGGTCCTTGAGGTTCGACACCCTCAATATAGCCCTATCTCTGAGGATTATTTCTATTACAGTGATTTATTTTTATTATTGATATTTTGGTCAACAAATACCACATCAATTTTTGGCGTTGCGAGGATTGTTATGATTTTGTTATTAAATTTTAGAGATTAAGTTTAGCTTAATTTTTATTTTAGTTGTTTTTTCTTTTCTTAATTTTCAATTTGTGGATTTTAATTTTCTTTTCAAGTTCACGTTCAGCCTTTTTGCAGTGCCCTTTCGTACACTGCGATCACTGACTGTGTGTGATCGTTCATGATCTAGCCTAACGTTTGTTCCCCTCTTCAACAGTGCGAATGTTCACACATTGAAGTGCGATCGTTCGCCATCTGGACAGAATTGCTGCAGCTCCATTCCAGTGCACCTAAGGGCTGTTTTTAGTTTTAGTTTTCGCCATCTGGTCTTTTCTCAGTATTCGAGGTTATGGAGCCTCAAGGAAATTACGTGGAGGAGTTTTGCGGCCCAGGTGAGTACAAACTCACATGGATGTTTTGTTGTTACATTTCCTGCATTGCACGTATTTTATATTTGTCAAACATGCATATTTTGCAACTCTCATGAAATACATTTTGGAACTACGAAGCACTCTCTTTTGTGAAAACGTGTGTTTGTTAACAAGATAATAATGAGACTTGTAAAACTGTGCATGTAAAAGACTAACAAGACTAATTGCGTTGTATGACATGGTACACCGGTATGTGCGGTATAATGGCCATGGGCTTACTATACGGTTTAGCTTTATGGTCAATATGCGCGTGTGTGGGGGCTTTGGATCCAATGACTCATGACCAATGATGCAGCCATTCTCAATGGATGGTCACTATAGAATGAACGTCATTAGTGATATGGGCCACCTGTGGTCAGACTCAGTCGTGCCGCTAGTGTTACGTATAGTATGTTTTGTGCAATGGCTAGGACACCGACATTGTACTACAAGTCCCTTGGGATAAGCGTGGAGAAGGGTAATATCTCCATATGCATATATTATATCTATATATATATATCACCTGCATGATAAATGTCACCTCATAATGTTGCATGTGCTTTATAAATAAAAGAATCCACAAATTAATGACGGGTATGTCATGTGGATTTCTACTCACTAAGTCGTCGGACTTACCCTTGTATTATTTCCTTTTTTTCTCCATATATATGATTATGCTGTTCTAGATAGTGGATACCATGAATCATCCAGATCTCGTGGAGGATTCTATCTAGGAGATGTTTGAGGACTTATTGCAAGCTTAAGTGGGTACTCATGGTAACTAGTACTTTTGAGTTAAGTCGTAGATATTAGGGCTTGATGCATGCTTGCTTGCATATTAAGGTTTAGCATGGATCCCTTGTATTGATGTATATAGTATGATTTTCGCTGCTTTGATGATCTTTGGTTAGATGCTCTGGTTATACTGATTAATGTTTATAGTACTCTATTGCTTTCGCTGCTTAGTATCCTTTGTTTTTGAGGAGTAGAGGTCCTGGAGGTCTTGTTCGGAGTGGAACAAGGCTGGGAGACAAACCATGGAATTAATTATCTGTTAATTAATTCTCATGGTGTTATAGACCATGCTTGGGAAACTTCAGAGGGAGTCCTGGAGGGTATTGATTGTGAGCATGTTGCGAAGCTCCTCCCTAATCCGCTGATTGGTTCTACTTCCACTAAAAATTAGGGTGGTTACACCACCCTAGGTTGTAGGTCTCTGAATAAGGTCCATTTGACTACTTTCGGTAATCATTGAAAGCGTTTCACTTGTTCTATCAATTACTCAGAAAAGACCAGAACAGATAGACAATTCTGTTCTGAGTGCATAGGACTAGCACAGATGGAACAACTATCAACAGTGAAAGTGTTGGCAGCATTGATGGGCTGACCTACCTGGAATAAACCCCTGTTGCATCATCTCTTTGATGTATCAACCATAGAA
Source organism: Carpinus viminea (assembly GCA_013348765.1). Classification (NCBI taxonomy): domain Eukaryota; kingdom Viridiplantae; phylum Streptophyta; class Magnoliopsida; order Fagales; family Betulaceae; genus Carpinus; species Carpinus viminea. The sequence continues at coordinate 16,705,908 of CP054674.1, forward strand.
GAAATTTCAAAAATTAATTTATCCACCTCTGCAGAGGACAACTTCTTTGTACCCCTACTACAAATGGTTAGTTCTCAACCAAATCAGCTCTCAAGCTAATACGCAATCAAAGATCAAATCAGTCCACTTCACTTTTATCCTCCTCAAACTAGAAACATCTCTGGAAATTAAAACTTAATGATAGACTCAAATTATTTCTTTGGGAAATTGCTTGGGGCATTGTCCCTTCCAAGAGTAGGTTAAATCAGGTTTTCCCCATCCCCCAAGATAAGTTAATTTGTCCTCTATGCAATGGAGAAGAGGATTCTCTTTCTCACCTCTTTCTCAAATGCTTTTTTGCTAGGATCACTTGGAGTTTCTCACCATGGCCTCTTGATTCAGTGAAATGGGCTTCTCTTAGCCTACCAGATTGGATCAAAGGTATTTTAAACCCTCACTAATTTTTTGGAATTCCTTTTGCAGATTCTCACTCTTTCCAGATCTTTGCTGCTGTGTTGTGTGATATGATGTGATTTTCCAGAAACCAAGCAATGCATAAAGGAGTCATTCCAGAGGTTCTTAAGTTGGCTGAAAACATAAGAAGGGTCTCCTCTGAACATATAGCAGCCTAGTCACAAAAGCAGAATCCTAGGAAAGAAACTTGGACCAAGCCTCCTCAATATTGGTGCAAGGTTTCTTTCAAGACTATCATCAGAAATTTCTTCTCCATTCAATTAGCTGTGTGCAAAAAAACACAAGGGAGAGATAAGGTAGATTTTAACTCAAATCAGGCCCCCTTGCAGCCAGGAGAATGGAGAAGCTCTAGCAAGCAAGCTAGTAGCCAAGTTAGCTTCCTCTATGCAGCTGAAAAAGTTCATCCTGGAAGGAGAATCATCCATTGTTATAGCAACTCTGCATAACTTAATTACCAGCTTAGATTCTAATTTTAATTAGGTCATTAAGACACCTTACTTAGTTTCTCAGACACCTCTCTTTGGGAGGCTCGAAAAATTTCCAAAAATGAAAATTTCTACGCCCATTATGGGTTTATAGGGCCGCGGCAAGGGCTCCCCCGAGCTGCATTCACTCCTTATTCACCCCTCCTCCCCCAGTTTGATCCCATTTGTAGTGGAAAAGATCCACCTCCCTATACTCCTTATTAGTGAGGTCTTTTTGTCTTTTGATTAGCAGCTTGCGATGCAGTTTTTGTTGTCTGCTAGTAGCTGCTTTGCTGGTTTGTATTTTGGCCTAATGTTTGTTGCCTTAAGCTTGCATGCAGGTATTGCTTTTTCTATTTGTATGGTTTGTTACCAAAAAAAAAGAAAAAAAGAAAGCAAAACATCAGATAATAACATAACTAAAAGATCAACAATAGCAAATTAAGAGTCCAAATATGTAATATTTGGCACACATCAAACACCCCAAAACTTAGTTTTTGCTAGTCTCTTAGCAAAACAACACTAAAAATAAAATGAAAGCAATAAAAATAAGTTCTCTGTCGTGGGAGAGACGATTGCATTTAGTATATGGAACAAGCTTTTTAAACCCCTAGGCATCCCTAGCGGACGAGAGAAGTCTCGTGAGGGTTTACAGGAATGACAGCCACAAACATTGTAGCACAATGTTGTTAATAAGAAAGAATTTTCACAAAGACCATGGTTCTTATTCTTGAGTAAGCTTAAAAAGACAAACACCCTCATCCCAATCAATGGGCATCCAAGATCAAATAACTCATAAATGGACAATTGAGACATCATATGTTCTTGAAACGTGCAAAGTGAAATTAGCTTGCAATTTTAGACTTAAAACAAGTTCCAAAAAATTTGTAAGAATCCCAAACAGATGAAACAACCAAGGCCAAATAAGCATTTATTTTTTTCCTTTTTTACAGGCTGTGCAATGTATGACTCCTGATGTACAAATTAAATGTACTCGAAGCACACGAGTCGTGTGTAAATAATATAATAAAGTGAAAGTAGGTCGAATTGAACAGAATTGTATTCTTGAAAGCAAATTTAAATCTAAACTAATTAAATCCTAATCTAGTTCCAAAAGAGGTTTTGAATTTGGTTTTGAAATTTAAAAGCCAAAACATAAATTAAATAAAAGAAAACAAAAGATAAAGTTACTAAGGTTTCGGAATTCACACTCGACGCTTTATAACAACATACTCTAAGCTCATTAATATCAATCTGAAGTTCTCACAATTAAAATCTTAGATATGTTTTACTACATGTTAAAGAATTAATCAAAATCATCCAATGTATGCATTCATTGATCAAATCACAAAAGGAATCCAAATTCAATTGAAACACCAGATGTATTCGTAGAACATATCACAAGGGATATCCAATTTTTATGAGTTAAAAACCAAGCAACCAATCATATGAAATTATCTCAAATCATCATATGTATCATTAAATCACAAGAGATATCCAAGAATCACTCCACATAATTAATTAAGAGTAAAACAATTGAAATAATAAACTCTATAAAATTGTATCAATAAAAACTTACATAACAACAATATTGTTCTTCGACGGTGAGGCTTCATCCCCAACCTTAGTTGGGAATTTAGCTCCACATGAATATGAAAACTAAAACCTAAACAAAAAACTAAACTAAAGACAAGTTGTAAATTTTTGTCTCTAGGCTTTGCCCCCCTCTTTCTTGAATACAAAGAGGTCTATTTATAGGCTTAGAGAAATCCTAGAAGCCCTAGTAAACCCAGATAATTCGGAGGTCAGTTTCCTAGTCCAATTAGAAGTCTGAAATCCGGATAAGATTCGTTCAAATTTGTGTTCTCATATTGTTGGATGATTTTGGCATAGTAAACGTTCAAATTAGGAAAATTCTATTTCAATAAATTTCTTTGATTTGGTCAAACTTAACCACATCTTCTAGGTCTTCTCAAAGTATGCTTTATTCCAAGACTTTGCAATTTTTTTCTCTTTTAAGATGCGGTTTCTCTTCAGCAACCTACAAAATACTAAAACACAAATCTAACACAAAAGCGTTAGATAACGACATAGCTAAAAGATTAACTAATGTAAATTAAGGGGTACAAATACGCAATATTTGACTCTTATCAAATACCCCCAAACTTACATTTTGCTACTCCCTTAACAAAACAAAACAAAAAATAAAATGAAAGTAATAACATAAATCCTCTGTCGTGGGAGAGACGATTGCATTTAGTATATGTAACAAGCCTTTTAAACCCCTAGGCATCCCTAGAGGACGAGTGAAGTCTCATGAGGGTTTAACAGGAATGATACCCACAAACATTGCAGCACTATGTTGTTAACAAGAAAGTTTCACATAAACCATGGTTCTTATTCATAAGTAAGCTTAAAAAGACAAACACCATCATCACCATCAACGGGTGTCCAAAATCAAATAACTCATAAATGGATAATCAAGACATCATAAGTTCTGAAAAGTGCAAAGTGAAAATAGCATATAATCATGAAGCTTCAGTTTAAACTCAAAACAAGTTCCACAAAATTTGTAAGAATCCCAAACAGATGAAACAACCAAGGCAACATAAACATATATATATATTTTTCTATTTATGTAGGTTGTGCAATGCTTAACTCCCTTAAGCTTTCTAGTTAACCCTGGTACCGAGTGTTAAGCCAATGACTCCCAAGCCAGTTGGCTTTAGGGCACTAGATGTAAACATCCCTAAGGGCTTATTAACTCAAGTCAAAAAGGCTATGAAGCCAAGCTAGCCATACCATCAATCAACTTTAAACTTCACACCTTTTGACGCAAATATTCAATGCTTAATGAGGCAAAAAGTCCGGTTACTTAGTAAAAAACTCAAAATGATCTTCTTCTTCTTTTTTTTTATTATTTTTTTTTTTTTATTTTATCTTGCAAGCCATGGTTATTCATCAATAGGTCATCCAACAAATCTCAAAAAGAACAAACTTAAGCTCAAACATCATACCTCACAGAAAACATGCTAATGTGCTCATAAACATTTAGCTTAAAACAAGTGAAATCTCAATTATCCAAAAATGAGTCAAAAGATTTAGACACCTACTAACATAATGATATGTTTAACCCTTTAAGCAAGCCAATGAAATACAAATCACAGTTACAGTTTAACTCAAACTTGACAAAAACGTAGCACAATTTTTTAAAATTTTCAATTCTTTAGAACAAAAAGACAAATAAAAATAAATAAATATAAATAGACAAAGTGTTTTTCCATACCCCCAAACTTGAATTACACATTGCCCTCAACGTGTAGTATAGAAATACATTACCAGAAGTACGGAAACGTCAAGGTGTGAAAAAGGACAAGGCGTCCCCCAAACTTGAGCACCAAAACACCTGTCAACAAAACTAACAGTAATATATATATAAACAAAACATCAAAAGATTAATTGCTGTTAGAAACAAAAACAAAACTAAAAACAAGTAATGAAAAAGGAAAGAAAGAATTTGTAGAGTGAAATGCAGAAAATAAACTGGAGGTGAAAACTTTATAGCGCTTCCCCCTATCATACTGATGTCTAACCAATCGCTTCCACCCCTTCTTCTTCAAAACTTCATACCCATCTGGAAGGATATTTTGCCATCTTATGTAGAATTGCTTACTTCAAAGGATCTTTTTAGGAAATTGGTTCCTAGATTTTCGTGCTTGTGTGCATAGATTCTTGAGTATCTTGACATAAGAAGGTTCTTGGAGACGTATTAGAGATGAAGCTTTGGGCTCTTGATGTGTCTCAAGAGGGGCAATGATGTAGGCAGGAGCTCCAGTACTCACTTCCATGTCATTGGGCTGATTTGTTGGGGCTCACTTTTCTCATGGTGCTCAATTTGCGCATTGTGCTCAACTTGCTCCTCTTCGTTATCCACGACTTCATCACTCTCAAGTGTGGTGGTGACTTGGGCATGCTCAACTTGCTTTGTGTGCTCCTCTTTGTTATCTACAATTTCATCCTCATCAACCAAGTAGTGTAAAATGAATGGACATTCTTCCCACTTGTGATAAGGGCTATAACAATATGAACATCTCTTATATAGAGGATGAGTGTCAGGTAATTGCGTATGGGCAACTCTAGCTTCTTTGAATTGGGCAAATCTCTTGCCTATTTCATCGATATGAGCAGTTGGAAAATGTTGAACTACTAATTCTAGATAAGCAAAAACAAATTTGACATGCTCATTCTAATATTGCCACTCTTGCTTATATGAAAAATTGTGTGAGTGTGATGCAGGCTGTGGTGCTTGATAAGCAGGTGGCTGAGCATGATGATCAAACTACGGATAGTTTGAATGGTGCAATTCCTGAAATTGGGGAGCATAATTTCTTGTAGTCTGAGCTGACCATGAGAAATCAGATTGGTTGCTCCAGTTTGGGTTGTAAAAATTGGAATTTGAATTACATCCCGAATTGGAGAAACTGGTGTTCATTTGCTCATATGAAAAATTAGAAAATTGTCCCCAGGATGGACAATTATTATCACTATGATAAGGATTGGAGCAATATGAACATGGTTTATGTGGTGTATATGTGTGAGAAAAATGGGTCGGGGTAGATCTAATTGCTATGAGTTGGTAGATTTTATCATGTATGTGATTGATCTCACCTCGTAGATCTATATACATTGTTTTCCTCATACACATTATTCATCTCTTTTTTTAAAAAAAAGAAAATAAACTAAAAACAACGAACTAACTAAAAGAAAATAAAACTAAAATTTAAAAACTCACAAAAAGGACCAAAAATAAATTTTTTGGTGAAAATCTACGGAACTGCTGCCTTTGTTGTGAATGCTGCTTGTGGAGGTGCACTCGAGCACAAGATAGGTGGGATCGAGCGCAAGCGCACTGATTCACCAGTGATGATGCCTGCTATGAGCGTGTGCTCCTATGCTGGTGTTGTCAGGAGTGCGCTCGAGCGTATTGCAATCGCACTCGTGCCAGTGTGTAGACAAAACAATTAGAAACAACAAATAAGCTAAAAACAACAAACAAAACAAAAAAGAAAAGAAATCTTTTCTTTTTTTTATTAGAGACAGGGATAAAATAAAAATAAATTGCAGAAAAATAAAATCCTAATTATAACTAGTAGAAAGATAAAATTAATTTAGACATAAATTGGTTTAAAAAATTGAACAATTCCATGGCAACAGTGCCAAAATTTAATATACAAATTAAATGTACTCGCAAGCGCACGAGTCATGTGTAATATAATGGTGTGCAAGTATGAGGTCGAACCCATAGAGAATTGTATTCTTGAAAGCAAATTTAAATCTAAACTAATTAAATCATAATCTAGTTCCAAAAGAGGTTTTGAATTTGGTTTTGAAATTTAAAAGGCAAAACATAAATTAAGTAAAAGAAAACAAAAGATAAAGCTACTAAGTTTTCGGAATTCACACTCACCGCTTTATAACAACATACTCTATGCTCATTAATATCAATCTGAAGTTCTCACAATTAAAATCTTACATATGTTTTACTACGCTTCAAAGAATTAATCAAAATCATCCAATGTATCCATTCATTGATCAAATCACAAAAGGAATCCAAATTCAATTGAAACATCAGATGTATCCGTAGAACAAATCACAAGGGATATCCAATTTTTATGAGTTAAAAACCAAGCAATCAATCATATGAAATTATCTCAAATCATCACATGTATCATTAAATCATAAGAGATATCCAAGAATCACTCCACATAATTAATTAAGAGTAAAACAATTGAAATAATAAACTCTATAAAATCACATCAATAAAAACTTACATAACAGCAATATTGTTCGTCAACGGTGAAGCTTCATCCCCAACCTTAGTTGGGGATTTAGCTCTACATGAATATGAAAACTAAAACCTAAACTACAGAAAAACTAAACTAAAGAGAAGCTGTGAATTTTTGTCTCTAGGCTTTGGCCCCCTCTTTCTTGAATATAAAGAGGTCTATTTATAGGCTTAGAGAAATCCTAGAAGCCCTAGCAAACCCAGATAATTCGTGAATTTTTTGTCTCTAGGCTTTGGTCCCCTCTTTCTTGAATATAAAGAGGTCTATTTATAGGCTTAGAGAAATCGTAGAAGCCCTAGCAAACCCAGATAATTCGGAGGTCAATCTCCTAGTCCAATTAGAAGTCTGAAATCCGGATAAGATTTGTTCAAATTTGCGTTCTCATATTGTTGGACGATTTTGGCATAGTAAACGTCCGAATTAGGAAAATTCTATTTCGCAATAAATTGTAGCATTTTGAACTAGATTTCCACTGACATTTGAATCACCTCAATCCAATATTTGAGCAAAAGGTTATGGTCAAAACACTAAAACGTGTGCATAATTTGAATTTGAATCCAATCCGAAATTATCTCCATTTAGGGAAATTTCGATTTTATCCTTTCTTTGATTTGGTCAAACTTAACCACATCTTCTAGGTCTTCTCAAAGTATGCTTTATTCCAAGACTTTGCAATTTTTTTCTCTTTTAAGATGCGATTTCTCTTTAGCAACCTACAAAATACTAAAACACAAATCTAATACAGCGTTAGATAACGACACAGTTAAAAGATTAACTAATGTAAATTAAGAGGTACAAATATGCTATATTTGGCTCTTATCAACTTCTTTAAGCTTTCTAATTGACCCATGTAACAAGTGTTAGGCCAATGATTCTCAAGCCAAATGGCTTTAGGGCACTATATGTAAAACATCCCTAAGGGCTTAATAACTTAAGTCAAAAAGGCTATGAAGCCATACTAGTCATACCATAACTCAACTTGAACTTCACTCCTTTTGACACAAACACTCAATGCTTAGTAAGGCAAAAGGTCCAGTGACTCTGTGAGGAACTCAAAATGAACTTTATATATATATATATATATTTTCTTGCAAGCCAAAGTTATTCATCAATAAGTCATTCAACAAATCTTAAAATGAACAAGCTTAAGCTAAAACATTATACCTCACAGAAACCACGCTAATGTGCTCAAAGAAAAATTGATCTCAACAACACATACAGTCTCAATTACCCAAAAATAAGTCAAAAGACTTAGACTCCTACTGACATAATGAAGAGTTCAGCCCTTTAAGCAAACCAATGAAATGAAAACCACAGTCATAGTTTATAACCCAAACTTGACAACAACATCGCACGATTAAAAATAAAACAACTAAAAACTAAAAATGACAGAAAACAACAACTAAAAATTAAAAATGAAAACTAAAATAAAAACAGACAACGGTTTTCCATACCCCCAACTTGAATCCCACAATGTCCTCAATGTGGGCAAAAATACAATACCAAAAGGTGAAGAGAACCGAGGTGAGTCGAGAGATGTCCTCCTCCAAACTTACTTGTGACAACACTCGTCCTAAAAAAATAAAAAAATAAAAAATCACAATTACAACTAAAACAAAAATAAGTAAAAGGAAATAAAAGGATAGATGGGTACTGATAAGCACTAAATGTTGCACATTCAAGCCCCTTAACTCGCATATGTAAATTCCTTAGCATTGTTATTTGTTTGATTTTGTTTTGTTTTAGTGTTTCAGGTCAAATGCAACAATTCAATTGAAATTCGGCTTAAAATGACAATTTGGAGCCATTCTAGTGTTGGGATTAAGCGTCTGAGTTGGGATCGAGCGCACAAGGCCTAGGATCAGTCACACTCTTGCAATCGTGCACACAACAACTAAGCTCGAGTGCATCTACGCTCGAGCGCACACCTTTGCGATCGAGCGCACTTGGGTGTGCATAGTACGATAGGCGCCTTTCGACAGCTGAAACTTAAGTTTTAGTCTCCTAATTAGACTGGGAGACTGGACTATGATTTTAATTAGGGTTTCAAGGGTTTCCTAGTCCCTATGCATATGCTTCATAACTTGTAAAAAAGGACCGCTTCCTAGAGTTAAAAATTCAATAAATTACCTTTGGAGCTTAGAAGATCATGAGCGGTTAAACTCCTTTGTAGGGTATTGACGTGACCCTCTCCAAGCACAATGGTGACTGTATTTGATTTTTAGTAGTTCAATTTATGCATGTTGATTGTATAACCGTGAGAATTGCAGCCATTGATTTCTGCTCTAAATATTAAATTGTCCTTAATTTACAAAATCAATATTTGTGAAATTCTTTTCTTGTCTTAGAAATTATTTTGCTTTTATTGAACTCAAATCAACCTTATTTTCTGTGATTATAAGATTGATGGTTATGCAATGGGTTTTAATAGACATATGATTAATAGGATTAGATAGACCATGCTTATGAAAGATGGGTCGTACTACACCCTAGTTTAGTGTAATTTAAGTAGACGATCCATGCCAACCGAAGATAGGTTATGCTATTCCATTGATTATATGAAACTTATTAAAGAATTTTATAATTTATACCTGAGGACGACGGGTCGTGCCACATCTTAATGGTTAGGTGGACGATCCATGCCAACCGAAGATAGATTATCCTTATTTTTTAATATTGTATTTTGTCGTTTATTTTATAACATGCATACCATGAATTTCTAGAATTAAATATAGTTAACCATTGTTGTGCGGATTATGGTGAAGTCAGTACCTTACTCTCTCTCTCATATTTTAATTCTCTTTTATTTTCATGCACTTTAGCTTTAAAAAAAATCAAATCAAATCTCCTTTTTATTAAGTTAACTTTAATTCTTACAAATTTGATAATCAAACCCCTGCAATCCTTGAGGTCCAACACCCTCAATATAGTCATATCCTACATGATTCTTTCTATTGTGAGTGGTAATTTTTATTATTGATATTTTTTGTCACAAAAATACCACATCAATTTTTGGCGCCATTGCTGTTTAGTTATTAAGTTTTGTTATTAATTTTTTATTAAGTTTTTTTCTTAATTTTATCATAGTTTTGTTTTTTCTTTTCTTTGGTTTTCAATTTTTTTTTAATCTTTCTTTAAGTTTCACAATCATTGTAAGTGTAATCTACGAGTGCGATCAATGAATTATCAAGCATACAAGTGCGCTCGAGCCCTTACTCCGCCGCTCCCATCTTCTCGGCGCGCTTTATTGCACCACGAGTGTCGAGCGCACCTCAAAGACTCTCATCCTCATTCTAGCACATCTAAGGGCCATTTGTGAGCTTTTACTTTCTATTCTAGTTTTCATTTTATTTTCTATTTTTATTATTGGTTGAGTTTATGTTGGGTCACCGATCTTTGTCTTTGCCATTAATTACTTGTGACCCCGACATTGAGCACACTCTTAGACAAATTAGAGCTGAACGGAATTCTAAATTGCCAAAAGAGCACACCACTGATACCATGGCCGAAGCTAATCACGTAGCTTTGTAAAATCATTATATACCTCCCACATACACTACCCCTTCATGTCTCAGGTTGTCAGACCTCATGGCAACCCACTATGAGATAAAGCCTAGCACTATACAGAGCTTACCGACTTTCCTAGGGCTTACCCATGAAAATCCTCATAACTTCCTCAGCGAATTGAAACAATCTGTTCTACCATTCAATTGACGGGATTCACTGAGTACGCCTTAAAAATGCGTCTCTCTATTTTCGCCCTCAAAGACAAAGCCAAACATTGGTTCTAATCTTTAGAGCCTAACTCTATCACTTCTTGGGATCAATTGCAATAGGTTTTTCTTAAGCAGTATTTCCCCATAGGAAGGACTAATAACACTAGGAGAGCTATCACTAGTATCTCCCTGTATAAGGGTGAACCATTCCATGAGACGTGGGAAAGGCTTAAGGACTTGCTTAGATCATGTCCACACCATGCTATCCCCAAATGGCACTAGTGCAAAGTTTCTATGATGGTTTGATTGAGTCTAGTAGAAGTATGGTAGATGCATCCTGTGGGGGGACGTTTATGTTGAAAAGTGAAGATGAAGCATGGGCTATGTTTGAGAATCCAAGTAACAATTCTTGCCAACAGGCTTCCAACAGACGGAGAACACCCGCACCTAAAGCACCAAAGACTGAGAGTCTTTTCAAAGTAGGGCATCCTTCAAACATGGCCACCCAAGTAGTTGATGATATCAAAAAAAAGCTGGATCAATTAATGACTGCTGGCTTTGCTCCTAATACTGCTCACATGAGCACACAACCTAAACCATTGTCATTCTGTTCTAGTACTATGCATTAGGTAAATAACTATCCTACTGCTAGAAATTATACTGATGTTTCTAATGAGCAGGTCAATGCAGCTTTTTACAGATTGGGTAATGATCCGTATTCCAACACTTACAACCCAGGGTGAAGAAATCATCCCAATTTCTCCTGGAAGAGTACAAATGCAAAAAACTCAGCCCTAGCTCAGTCCAACAAGCAACCTTACCACTCTTCTTCCACATACCAGCCTTCACAAAAGCAATACTAGGCCTCATCGCCTCCTTGGTCAGACTCAAATTTGAAGATTGGATGGTAAAAATGATGAGTGACATGTTCAACAGAATGGTGGGCCAGGTGACCAACATGGTGGGCGAAATAAATGGTAGAGTGGCAAGATATCTCATACAGTGAATTCGCACTCTCAATCCATTGCTAAACTAGAGACTCAGGTTGAGCAGATAGCCAACACCCTTAATAAAAGGGAAGAAGGGAAGCTTCCAAGTGAGCTAGTAGTCAATCCTAAGGGTCACTACATGGTAAATGAAGATACTTCACATCACCAGCACATTCAGTCCATCACCACATTGAGAAGCGGAAAACTGGTTGATAATCAAGTAGAGGAAAAGAAGGATGAGCATACTAAGACTTCAGAGACTCTGTAGAGGGAAAAAGGTAAGCAAGTAATTAATGACACATCTTCATCAACTACCCTCAATTCAAAGACACCATATGAGCCCCGAGCCCATTCCTAGAACGTCTCAAGGCACCCTTTCACTTTGGTAAACATGGAGAAAATACAAGCGATGATGGAGGTTTTCAAACAGGTAAAAATCAACATCCCCCTCCTAGATGCCATCCAACAAGTGCTTGCCTATGCCAAATTCCTCAAGGATTTATTTACTTAGAAAAGGAAATCCAGAAATCACATTCCCAAGAAAGTCCTCCTTACTAAGCATGTGAGTTCCTTGATTCAACATAGCAACCCTTCAAAGTTTAAGGACCCTGGAGCCCCAACAATTTCATGCATCATCGACAGAAGGAAATTGATAAAGCACTTGTAGATCTAGGAGCCAAGGTAAATTTATTGCCATACTCAATGTATCAACAACTTGGCCTAGGGGAGTTGAAGCCCACCACAATGATTCTGCAGCTAGCTGACCGGTCTATTAAGAAACCCAAAGAGATTGTAGAGGATGTCATCATCAAGGTAGATAAGTTTTTCTTCCCAGTGGACTTCATTGTTCTTGACACTGAGCTAGTTCCCCATCTTGAAAGGCTGATTCCAGTCATCCTTGGGCATCCTTTCTTAGCCACGGCCAATGCATGCATCAATTGCCAGACTGGAGTCATGGAGATCTCATTTGGAAATATAAAGTTTAGGCTGAATATCTTCACTACATTCCAGCATGCCCCTCAATGAGTGTTTCTTTGTGGACAACATCAAAGAATATGTAGAGGAGTCACTCCCTAGTCTCTTGACCAAGGATCCATTGGAAGCTTGTTTAACTTACTTTGGTTTTAAAGATTTCGACACTGACCAGTACAATGAGGAGGTCCATGATTTGCTAGAGACAGCAGCTAGTGTAGAATTTCATCCATGGAGAGTACCAAAAGAACCTTTGCTTCTGACACAAGCACTCCTTCCGTTCCTTCCCTTAAGTCTCCACCAAGCTTGAATTGAAGCCACTACCAAACAAGCTAAAGTATGCTTTCCTTGGATCTAATGACACCTTTCCATTCATCATTGCTTCTAATCTACAAAAGGAGCAAGATGATAGTCTGTTAGAAGTGTTGAAAGAGCATAAAGAAGTCATTGGGTGGACTGTAGTCGACTTAAAAGGAATTGATCCCTCCATCTGTATGCACTAGATCCATCTAGAAGAAGGAGCCCAACCCTCCCGGTAGGCACAACGCCGCCTGAGTCCTAACATAAAAGAGGTTGTGATGAAAGAAGTAGTCAAGTTACTTGATGCTAGCATTATCTATCCCATCTCAGACAACAAATGGATCAGCCCCACTCAAGTGGTTCCAAAGAAGTTCGGCCTTACAATAGTAGAAAATGCAGCTGGGGAGTTGATTCCACAACGCACAACCACAGGATGGTGCGTTTGCATTGACTACCAAAAGCTCAACTCCCACACTCGGAAGGATCACTTTCCACTTCCTTTCATTGATCAAATCCTAGAGCGTCTAGCTGGCTAGAGTTACTATTGTTTTCTAGATGGCTACTCCGGGTATAATCAAGTTGCCATTGAGCCCCAAGACTAGGAGATGACGACTTTCACATGTCCCTTTAGCACCTTTGCTTACAGACGCATGCCCTTTGGCCTATGCAATGCACCTGCCACTTTCTAGAGATGTATGATGTCAATCTTCTCTGATATGGTAGAAAAATTCTTGGAGGTATTTATGGATGACTTTTCTGTTTTTGGTTATTCTTTTTATAATTGTCTCCATAATCTTTCCCTTGTGCTAAACATTGCAAAGAAACTAATCTGGTTTTAAGTTGGGAGAAAAGTCACTTTATGGTGTAGGAGGATATAGTACTGGGCCACATAGTGTCCAAGAGAAAAATTGAGGTGGATTGGGCAAAGGTTGAGTTAATTGAAAATCTACCACCACCTACTTCAGTGAAGCAGATCCGTTCCTTCTTAGGGCATGCCGGGTTTTATCAACATTTTGTCAAGGATTTCAACAAGATTTCAAGGCCCTTGTGCAGTCTACTTGCCAAGGATACCCTGTTCCACTTTGATGAAGCATGTCAGGAGGCATTCCAAAAGCTCCGATCTCTGCTATCCTCTACTCCCATCATGAAGCCTTTTGACTGGTCTTTGCCATTTGAAATCATGTGTGATGCATCCGATTATGCTATGGGTGCAGTTTTGGGACAGCGGGTAAACAAGCTCCCTCACTTCATTTACTATGCTAGCAAGACTATGATGGATGCTCAAGTCAATTATACAACAACAAAGAAAGAGTTGTTAGCTGTGGTCTTTGCCTTGGACAAATTCCGCTCATATCTCCTGGGATCCAAGGTAATCATCTATTTTGATCATGCTAGTTAAGATGGAAGCTAAGCATCCGTTGATCCGTTGGATACTGCTTTTGCAAGAGTTTGATATTGAGATTCGTGACAAGAAGGGCACTAAGAATATCATCATCGACCATCTATCACGGATTCAGTTTAAGACACCTCAGCCAATTCTAGTTCATGATTCCTTCTCGGATGAGCAATTGTTTGTAATTACTCCGAGAGAACCACCTTGGTATGCTAACATTATCAACTATTTAGCCACAGGTTAGATTCCTTCCCATTGGTCTAAGCAAGACAAGGACTTCTTCTTCAAGCAAGTCCGATTCTATTTTTGGGAAGAACAGGAGTTGTTCAAGTCCTACACTAATTAGATTATCCGACACTGCGTCACAGAGAGTGAATTCCATAGTATTCTCACATTCTATCATTCTCTAGCTTGTGGAGGTCATTTCAATGCCAAGAAGACTGCAACCAAGGTTTTACAATACGGATTCACATGGCCGACCTTGTTCAAAGATGCTTATGAATTTTGTCGGGTTTGTGAGAGATGCTAGTGCCTAGGAGCTATGTCCTAGAGAGATATGATGCCATTAAACCCCATCCTCATAGTTGAAATTTTTATGTCTAAGGTATCGATTTCATAGGACCCTTTCCACCATCTTTTAGGTATGAGTATATTTTGGTAGGAGTGGATTATGTCTCCAAGTGGGTAGAAGCTATGGCCACCAAGACAAATGATCACAAGGTTGTGGTAAAATTCACCTAGGCCAACATCTTCAGCAGATTCGATACTCCCCAAGCCATCATCAGTGACGGAGGTAAGCATTTCTACAACTGATTCCTCTTAAGTACTCCTTTACACACAAAGTAGCCACTCCTTACCATCCTCAGACTAGTGGCCAAGTGGAAGTCTCCAACAGAGAGATCAAGCATATTCTAGAGAAGACGGTTAGGCCAGGCCGCAAGGATTGGTCCTTGCGCCTCAATGATGCATTATGGGCATACCGCACAGGATACAAGACACCGATTAGAATGTTACCATACCGGCTGGTTTATGGAAAGTCATGTCACCTCCTTGTGGAACTAGAACACAAGGCTCTGTGGGCAATCAAGCAATTCAACTTTAGCATGCAAGCAATTGGCTCCCATCGAAAGCTTTAGTTGACAGAGTTGGAGGAGCTGCAACACGATGCATATGACAGCTCCATAATTTATAAGGAGAAGACAAAGGCTTTTCATGACCGATACATCCAGCCTAAGACATTTGTCCCAGATTTCAACTCCAAACTCTGGCTTTTCCTTGGGAAGCTCCACTCAAGATGGGATGGCCCTTTCATAGTCACTTAGGTGTCTCCACATGGCGCAGTCAAATTGCGGGACCCAAAGGATGGCACTCTTTTCAAAGTGAATGGTCAAAGATTAAAGCCCTGCATTCAGAACCTCGAGCTAGGTACAGATATGGAATCCATCAAGCTCAAGCACACCTATAGTGCGCTAGAGTGCACTCACGCCATGCGCCCTTGTGTGCATGAGTGCACCACCACATCCTGCACCCCTCTGTACAAGTGCGATTGAGCACACTTGTTCAGGGGCCTCACATGACCTTTTTAGGTCACATTCCCCTTTTCCCCCTCATTCCTTGCCCCTGCACCATTCCCTGTTCCCTCACTCCACCCACACACGCACTCTAGTGGCCATTACCGCTCCTACCCATCAACCCACCACTGTGCACGACCACCCATGCCCCAGAGCACCACCCTCTCCACTCTGCCACACCCCACTATTTTTTATTTATTTTATTTTTGTTCTTGCTTTCTCTCCAACCCATTTTCCCCTTTTCCCACATTTTTCTTGTGACAGGCAATCTATGGGTGCCTCTCCACACACGGACTACCTATGTGTTGGTGTTTCCTTCTTTTTCAAGGGGTTGGATAGCAGTTCAAAGTGGTGTTGCAACCCTGGGTTTTGGAAGTGCACACCAGGTGCTCAACAAAAGGTCTAAACCAGTCTACATTATGCCTAGAGCTTGAGTTTCTTCTTCTCGATCTTCCCCAGCTGGGCCACCACCTCGACTTTGCACTCCACCAGGGATATATGCCCACTTTTGCTCATTCAAGTACTCCTATACTATTGACCATATTTTTCAGTTCTATACATATATTGGGGACAATGTATAATTCATGTTTGGGGGTATAGAAAAATAAAACACTGTCCAAAATTGTTGTTATGTCATTCTTAAGCATGTGGTTGAGCTTTGATTTTGATTTGAATTTCATTGGTAGGCTTAAAGTTATGAACACATGATCATATGACATAGGAATTTTGAGTCTTGTTACTTACTTTTGGAAACATGAGATGCTACTTGTTTAAATTTAATATTTATCTTGAGCACATTAGCACATGTTTGTGAGGTATGAAATTTAAGACCAATTATGTTTGTTTTCAATGTCTTTGAATTCTGTTAGGTGACATATTGGATAAATAACCTTGGCATGCTATAAAAAATAAAAATTTAGGTTAAGTTTGTCACTGAGTAACCATAACTCTTGCCTCATTAACCAATGAGTGTTCACGTCAAAAAGTGAGAAGTTTGGTTTGATTAATAATACGGCTAGCTTAACTTCGTAGACTTTTTGACTCAAGTTAGTAAGTCCTTAGGGGTGTCTTTAGACCTAGTGCCCTAAAGCCATTTGGTTTGAGAGTCATTGGCCTAACACTCAATACATGGGTCAATTAGAAAGCTTAAGGGAGCTGAGCATTGCACAGCCTTTTTTTTTTTTTTTTTTTTTAAGTATTCCTTGGTTGTTTCATCTGATAGGAAGTTCAATAAATTCTAAGATGTTGATTCATTTATGTTGGAATTATTTTGAAGCCTCATGCTTGTGTGTTAGTTCACTTTGCACCAATTGAAAATTGTTGTATCTCAACCTGCCATTTGTAAGTGATTTGACTTGAGAATTTCTTGAATTTTGAAGATGGAGTTTTTCACTTTAAGCTTGCTAATGAATGAGAACCATTATTTTTGTGATACTTTATTCTTTTGAATGACATAATGATGATAATGTTTGTGGGTATCATTCATAGAAAACCCTCACAAGACTTCACTCGTCCTCTAGGGAATTCCAAGGGGTTTAAAAAGCTTATTGCATATGCTAAATGTAATCGTGCATCCTATGAAAGCTGGATTTATCTTTTTGTTTTCAATTTATTTTCTGTTTTGTATTGCTAAGGGACTAGCAATATATAAGTTTAGGGGTGTGATAAGCGCTAAATGTTGCATATTTAAGCGCCTTAACTTGCATATGTTAATTCCTTAACATTGTTATTTGTTTGATTTTGTTTTGTTTTTGTGTTTTAGGTCAAATACAAGAATTCCATTGAAATTGGGCTTAAAATGACAATTTGGAGCCATTCTAGTGTTGGGATCGAGCGCAGTTGAGTTGGGATCGAGTGCACATACGCTCGAGCGCACAAGGCCTAGGATCGATCGAACTCCTACTATCGCACGCACAAAAGCTAACCTCAAGCGCATCTGCGCTCGAGCGCACACCCTTGCGATTGAGCGCACTCGGGGATGCATAGTACTGCAGGTGCCTTTTGACAACTTAAACTTGTGTTTCGGTCTCCTAATTAGACTGGGAGACTGACCTACGATTTTAATTAGGGTTTTAGGGTTTCTAAGGTTTCCTAGTCTCTATAAATATGCCTCATAACTTGTAAAAAAGGGACAGCTTCCTAGAGTTAAAAATTCAATAAATTACCTTTGGAGCTTAAAAGATCATGAGTAGCTAAACCCCTTTGTAGGGTATTGATGTAATCCTCTCAAGCACAATGGTGACTGTATTTGATTTTTAATAATTCAATTTATGCATGTTAATTGTATAACTGTGAGAATTGCAACCATTGATTTATGCTCTTAATATTAAATGCAATTGTTATTAATTTACAAAATTAATATTTGTGAAATTCTTTTATTGTCTTAGAAATTATTTTGCTTTTATTGAACTTAAATCAACCTTATTTTCTGTGATTATAAGATTGATGATTATGTGTTGTACAAATTTACTTGTACTCGCTATAGCACGAACCGTTTGTAGTGTAGATAGTGTGAAAGTGTGAGGTCGAACCTCAAGGAATAGTGTTCGTTTAAAATTAATTTTATATCTAGACTAACCCTATTTTAACCTAGTTCCGAGTTTGGAGATTTAATCGAACATAAGGCGTGCAAAAGTATAAACTATTCTAAAAAGCTTAAATTAAATAAAGAAAAGCAGCTAAGGTTAAAGAATCAGCCTCACCCAAAATTAAAGTGCATGTTTAAACGCTAAGCTCACTCATCCGTCTATCTATTTCACCTTTAATCATACTCTATCACCGTTATGACACTAATCGAACCTATTTGATGTGTTTACGGTTAAAGAGTCATAATAGATATTAATCCTTGATAGAATCATCCACTGTATCATTGATCACAGTGGATATTTAATTGAGTTTTAATCATCCGTTGTGCCCCTGGATTGGAACACAAAAAATGTTGGACTTTTGACGCATCACAAACGACAATAATTCACAACTTTTGTCACTTAAATTGAAGTGAAATGAATATGAAATGTAAATGATGGAATGTAATGAACTTTACATAAAAGCATAAAAAATGCTAAGGGTGAGGCTTCATCTTCAACCTTAGTTGAAGATTTAGCTACCCATAACAAAAGGAAATAACAAAATGGTCAGAGTAAGCATTGAAATTGAAAGGAAATAAAAAGTTGAGGTTTAAAGAGGCAGGGTAGTGCCAAATCGTGGCTTCTGCACTCTGGTTGTGCTCTCAAAACGTGAGTCCCAAAATTTACACAAATGGCCTTATTTATAGACAACTAAGGTGCTGCCAGGTCATCATATGGGCGATCGATCGCAAGCATTGCACTCGAGAACAAGTGAATGTGCGATCGATTGTAGATGGTACGATCGATCATACGCAACTGCTCGAACAATCCCACGGTGCATCAAGTGAAGCGATGGCGGCTAGGGTAATACGGGCTTTATGGGCTGACGAAGCATGCGCTCGATCACTCCCCATGGGCTCGAGCGCACTAGCGGTCAGATCTTCACTTTTTTCCCTTTTTCACCATTTTAATTGCAATTTGAATGCAAGGACCTGCAACACCATAAAACACTAAAACAAACTAAAACATTAGAAATTAGCTAGGCT
The DNA here is from genome assembly GCA_013348765.1 of Carpinus viminea. Lineage (NCBI taxonomy): Eukaryota > Viridiplantae > Streptophyta > Magnoliopsida > Fagales > Betulaceae > Carpinus > Carpinus viminea. The sequence goes on from CP054674.1 coordinate 16,725,225, forward strand.
AAGAGCCTAGTAAATATAAATTAAGGGTTTAAATGTACAATATTAAGCACTCATCATTATGCAGTGGGTTTTAATAGACATATGATTAGTAGGATTAGATAGACCATGCTTAGGAAAGACGGATTGTACTGCACCCTAGTTTAGTGTAATTTAGGTAAACGATCCGTGCTAACCGAAGGTTACTATTCCATTAATTATATGAAACTTATTAAAGAATTTTTTTATAATTTATACCTAGGGAAGACGGGTCATGCCGCATCTTAGTGGTTACGTGGACAATCCATGCCAACCGAAGATAGATTATCCTTATTCTTTAATATTGTATTTTCTTGTTTCTTTTATAACATGCATATCATGAATTTTTGGAATTAAATACAGTTAACCATTGTTGTGCAGATTGTAGTGAAGTCGATTCCTTACTCTCTCTCTCATATTTTCATTCTCTTTTATTTTCATGCACTTTAGCTTTAAAGAAAATCAAATCAAATCTTCTTTTTATTAAGTTAACTTTAATTCTTACAAATTTGATAATCAAACCCCTACAGTCCTTGAGGTTTAACACCCTCAATATAGCCATATCTTACAGGATTCGTTCTATCGCGAGTGGTAATTTTTGTTATTGATATTTTTTATCACAAAAATACCGCATCAGGTGCCACCCACAAGCGCTAAGTTTACAGTCTTCAACCATACTTTCCACAACAGATGATTTGTTGGACGAAGTTGGGTCTTCCAAGGGCAATTCCTCAATCTCTGGAATCTCCAGTTCTAGGAATGGCTTTAGCCGCTGACCATTGACTTTTTGAGTATTTCTGTTCTTAAGATCCTCAATCTCGATGGCTCCATGAATAGAAACTTCATGCACTCTAAATGGTCCTTTCCATCGGGACTTTAGCTTCCATGGAAACAAATGTAGACGTGAGTTGTAAAGGAGGACTTTCTTACCAACTTCAAAAGATCTTCTCAATATGTTTTGATCATGAGTCTTCTTCATCTTCGCTTTGTATTGCTTGGCACAGTCATAGGCATCGTTCCTTAATTCTTCTAATACATCAATCTAGAGCTTCCTCTAATCGCCAACCTTGGTGAGATTGAAGTTTAACTGCTTGATAGCCCAATATGCTTGATGCTCCAATTCTATAGGAAGATGACACGCCTTGCCATATACCAACCAATCGGTAGGGAGACATGCCAATTGGAGTCTTGAATGCTATCTGTATGCCCACAAAGCATCATTGAGCGGCAGAGACCAATCTTTCCTTGTTGGGTTCACTGTCTTATCTAAAATCCTCTTGACTTCACTCTTGGATATTTCAACCTGCCCACTTATCTGAGGATGGTAGGGCATTGAAACTTTGTGAGTGATCCCATATTTCTTCATGAGTTGCTAAAAAAATTGATTGCAGAAATGCTTCCCCCCATTGCTGATGATGGCATGTGGTGTCCCAAAATGTGTAAACACATTTTCTTTCAAAAATTGAAGCACAACTCTATGATCATTAGTTTTGCAAGCAACAGCCTCCACCAATTTGGAAACATAGTTAACTGCCACGAGGATGAAAAAGTACCCATAAGAGTCGGGGAAGGGTCCCATGAAGTCGATGCCCCAAACATCAAAGAGTTTCACAATAAGGATCGGGTTCAATGGCATCATATTCCTTCTTCCTATGCTCCCCAACTTTTGGCATCTCTCACAGAACAATAAGGATGGGACATCACAAAAAATGGTGGGCCAGTAAAATCTACTTTGAAGAATCTTCGTTGTGGTAGAAAGAACGAATCTTCTAATAGTTACCTTCAGGAATGCATCTCCGTATAATCTGATCTGGGTAATATTTAAATAGGTATGGATCATCCCAAAAGAAGTACTTTGCCCCAGCCAAGAATTTTGATCGGTCTTGCTTGGTCCAATGTGATGGCATCTTGGTGGTGACGAGGTAGTTCACAATATTTGCGAACCATGGTGCAAAAATTTGAGAGATGTGGATAAGTTGTTTATCAAGGAACGTCTTAGGAATTGGCACAGCATCTTCATTAAAGTCCATAACTAGCTTGGATAGATGGTGAGCTACCACATTCTTGAAACCCTTCTTGTCCCAAATTTCAATGTCAGACTCTTGTAGCAACAATCCACCGGATGAGATGAGATTTAGCATCTTTCTTAGACAAAAGATACTTCAGAGCAGCATGATCCAAGTAGACCAAAACCTTAGATCCTAACAAGTAAGATCTAAACTTATCTAAAGCAAACACAACAACCAACAGTTCCTTTTCAGTGGTGGATTAATTGAGTTGTGCATCATTCAGGGTCTTGCGGCATAGTATATGACATAAGGAAGCTTCTCCACTCTTTACCCCAACACGGCTCCCATAGCATAATCAGAAGCATCACACATTATCTCGAACGGCAGTCCCCAATTAGGTGGTTGGATAGTTGGTGTAGAGGTCAATGTCTTCTTCAAAATCTCGAAGGCTATCTGGCATTTGTTATTGAAGTCAAATGGAACATTTCTACAAGTAGATTACACAAAGGTCTCGCTATCTTGCTAAAGTCCTTGATGAATCTTCTGTAGAACCCTGCATGTCCCAGAAACGATCGAATTTCCTTAGCTATTCATGGTGGCAGAAGGCTAGAAATTAGATCCACCTTAGGTCAACCTCTATACCTTTGGAAGAAGTCACGTGGCCCAAAACAGTACCTTGTTTAGAACCCGATTCTTCTCCTTGCACCATACCAATACTAGAGTGAAATGATGTAGACATTTCCCAAATGACGAACCAAAGACTGAGAAGTCATACATGAATATCTCCAACTAACGTACGACCACATCTGAAAAGATGTTGATCATGCAACGCTGAAAAGTAGCAGGTGCATTGCACAGCCTAAATGGCATACAACAATAAGCAAACATAACAAAAGGACAAGTGAAAGTAGTCTTCACTTGATCTTCGGGATCCAACAGAATTTGGTTATAACCAAAGTAGCCATCCATGAAACAGTAGTAATCATGGCCTGCCAATCTCTCCACCATCTAATCAATGAAAGGTAGAGGAAAATGGTTCTTCCTTGTTACAGAATTCAGCGTTCTATAGTCGATGCACACTCTCCATCCTGATTGCACATGAGTTGGGACCAACTCATTGTCTTTGTTCTTGATCGTTGTAATCCCTACTTTCTTGAGTACCACATGAATGGGACTCACCCATTTATGCTCGAGATGACACGGGACCTGGTTGTGCCTAGATGCGTGCAAAGGAATTTGGGATTGCCTTGTTGCTCGAGTGTGCTCGAGCATGATGTGCTTGCGCTTGATCGCACTCGAGTCAGTGTGCAGATAGATGATGCGGTGGAAATTGCAAATCAAACCAAAAACATCAAACAAACAAAAGAAAAATCTCTTCTTTTTTTTTTATAAGAAACATGAATCAAAGAAAACAAATTGCAAAATTAAACTCCTAATTATGACTAGGAGAAAGGTAAAATCAATTTAGAAATAAATTGCTTTCAAAAACTTGAACAACTCCCCAGCAACGACACCAAAAACTCGTTGTACAAATTTTAATATACTCGCAAGTGTTCATCAATATTAATCTGAAGTTCTCACAAATTAAATCTTATGTATGTTTTACTATGCTTCAAAAAATTAATCGAAACCATATCATGTATCCATTCGTTGCACAAATCACAAAAGGAATCCAAATTTAATTGAAACATCAATTGTATTCGAATAACAAATCACAAGGGATATCCAATTTTTGGGCATATAAAACCAAGCAATCAATTATGTGAAATTATCCTAAATCATCAAGTGTATCCTTGAATCACAACAAGATATCCAAGAATCATGCCACATATTAAAAAGAAATAAAACAATTGATGTGGTATTTTTAAAGCAAAAATATTAATTATAAAATTTAACCACTCATAATAGGACGAATCCTTGTAAGATAGGACTATATTGAGGGTGTCAAACCTCAAGGACTGTAGGGATTTTGTTATCAAATTCGAAATATTAAAATTAACTTAATTGAAAAGAGATTTGATTTTCTTTTCTTTAAAACTAAAGTGCATGAAAATAAAAGAGAATTAAATTATGAGAGAGAGTGTAGGGTATTGACTTCACCTCTATCCGCACAACAACGGTTAATCGGATTTAATCTAGAAATTCATTCTATGAATGTTATAAACAAACAAAAAACTACTTTATTAAAGAATAAGTATAATCTATCTTTGGTTGGCACAGATCGTCCACCTAACCACTAAGTTGTGGTATGACCCATCTTCCTATATATAAATTATCAAATTTTTTAATAGGATACATACGATCAATGAATAAGCATAACCTATCTTCAGTTGACATAGACTGTCTACCTCAATTACACTAAACTAGGGTGTAATACAATCCATCTTTCCTAGGCATGGTCTACCAAATCCTATTGATCATATGTCAATTAAACCCATTGTATTACCATTGGGTTTAAAAGGCAAAAATTGGAGGCATTTTGGTACTAGGATCGAGCGCAACTGCACGTAGGATCTAGTGCACACCTGCGCTCGAGCGCATATCCTTAGGAAATCATTCTTATTTTCTGTGGTCATAAGATTGATGGTTATGAAATGATTTTTAATAGACATATGATCAATAGGATTAGATAGGCCATGCCTAGGAAAGACGAATTGCACTATACCCTAGTTTAGTGTAATTTAGGTAAACGATCCATGTCAACAGAATATGGGTTATGCTATTCCATTGAATGTATGAAACTTACTAAAGAATTAAATAATTCATATTTAGGGAAGACGGATCGTACCACATCTTAGTGATTAGGTGAACGATTGATCAGTGCCAAATATTGATATTTGACACCCCTTAACTTATATTTGTTAAGCTTTAGTGTTGTTAATATCTAACATTTTTTATTGTTTTAGTGTTTTGTGGTGTTGCAGGTCATTGCATTCAATACCACGTTGAGGTCATTGCATTCCAATACATCTACAAAGGCGAAATGGACTTAAAGAAGTTTGGAGTTCTGCCGATTATTCTCAAGCACTTGGTGATCGAGCGTTCAAGACAAGATCAATCGCCTCCACGTAGACCCTTGTCTCACTTCGTTGCCCTAACTTCTTCCATCGCTTCCATCCTTGTGCCATAGCGATTCTGATCGATCATAAAAATTGATCGATCGCACATCCCTATGAAGCGGCCTACGATCGGCGCCTCGACACAGCACACTAGTTTTCTAAATAAGCCACTTGTGTAAATTTTCGGAGACTTTTTTGGGTGCATTTTAAGAGCTTTTGCCTCTATTTAGGATCTCTACCCATTTTATTGTAGAACTTTATAGCTTTAATTAATTTAATGCTTTACTTTATGTTGTTCTTGTTTCCTTTTTACATGGGAGGCTAACTCCTTAACTAAGGTTGAGGATGAAGCCTCACCATTGATTTAATGTTAGTATTTACATTATGTTGGTTAAATTCTGTCTTTTATATTTAGCTTAGTCGTTTCAACTTGGTTTAGTGACAAAAATCAAAGTTGATTGCACAGTAGTCATTTATTCTTAGTTTTTCGTCCGATGGATACATTTTATCCTTTGGTTTACGTTCATTTATCTATTGTAGTTTGTGTTAAATCACATTCACTTTGGATCCTTTGGCCTAAACCATTTATGGTTTGTCTTTTGTCAAAGGGACAGATTCTTTGAATCCTTCGATAGGTGCAAGAGATTAAGTTTTCATCCATTCGATAGACAGATTAATTAATGTAGTGTTTTTAACTAGCATTCTTGATTTGCTGAGGTGGAATCCTTAATCTTAGTGTTTTATTTTGCTTATTTCACTGCATTAAATTAGTTTATGATTCCATTGTCACAAAACACACACTTGGTTCTAGGTTAAAAGTAATACTAGTTTAGATTTAAAATTGATTTGTTAACAATCACGGTTCTCTCTGTGGATTCGATTATGATTGCATAGCCACTCTATTACAACGGATTTGTACAATTGGCGAGTACTATTTGGTACACCAAATTTTGGCGCCGTTCTTGAGGAACGCTTTGAGTTGTTGAGAATAATTTTACTTTTAGATTAGTGTTATCTTTCTACTAGTTTTTATTTTCTACAAATTCAATATTGTTCATAGTTTATTTTCACGTTTTAGTTAATTTTGTTAATTTTAGAATAGTGTTTGGCTAGTTTTAGTTTAATTTGTTTCTAGAAAATGAGCCGATAGTCGATCGATTGTAAATTCTGATCGAGTGCACTTGAGCCTATTCCTTAATGATTACGTACTGTGATCACTTGCTACACAATGCGTGAGGCGCATCACTAAACAAAAGCAATGCGGTCTTATGTTCGATCGCACCTGTTGCGATTGAACGCACTTTTAAACCTACTACATTAGTTGCCTATGTCGATCGATCTTATTGCCTATGCTCAAGTGTATCTCTCTGACGCACCAACATACGAGGCGTATGTTCAGTTTTAATTTCTTTTTTGCTTTGATTAATTGTTAGATTAATTTTAATTGTTTAATCTGCCTATTTTTTTTTTAATATTTATATCTACTATAGTTAGTTGTTTTTTAGTTTATTTTTGCTTTTAATTGTTTATCTAGTTTGCATGTGTTTAATTTGTTGTTTGGTTAGTTAAATAGTTAGTGTGTAAATTGTTATATTTTGTTTTTGTTTAATTGTCTAAGTTAGTTTGTTTTTATTTTTAAATTATACTTTTTGATATCTGCATATGTTAATATTTGCTTAAAGTTGTTTAGTTTTTATTCACATGTTTTTTATAGTTTATTGATTAGTAGTTTATTGTTAATTTAGTGTTTTATTTCCTGTTAGTTTGTGCATCGATTATGTTTTTGCTTATTTTTTTTGCTATTCATACTTGCTTACTTAGTTTATTGCTTTCCTAGTTTAAGTTTAATTTCTTAGTGAGTGTATGCTTGGTTAGCGATCATTAAACTTAGAGTTAACACCCTTAGATCCCGACTTAGAAAGGAATCTCAGGAGATCCCTAGAGCACGTGCTAAAATGGGGGATAATCAAAGGAATGCAAATGTGGAGGAGCATGAGGAATACCAAGATGCAAGAGCTGGGAATGGGGAGCAAAGAAGAGCTTATGACGTGGATTTCACTACGTCACCACGTGAACTTTTTGCACCAGTTGTGACTAGTTCCCATTCGTGCATAGTATTGCCACCAACTAATGCAACCCACTATGATTTTAAGCCACATGTCATCCAGATGTTACCATCTTTCTACGGCTTAGATCACGAAAACCCATATTCCCATGTCAAGAAATTCAAAAATATTTGTGCCACCACCAAATTCCAAAATTTCTCTGAGGAAATTGTCCACCTTAGACTTTTTCCGTTCTCTCTTCATGATAGTGCTATGGAGTGGTTGGATTCAATGCTCTGGGTCTATTACATCCTAGGAAGAATTATTTGAAGCAATTCTACAACAAGTTGTTCCCAATGTCTAGAGTAAATGAGGCAAAAAGGAGATTAGTTCCTTTACTTAGGATGAGGACGAGAAATTCTCTGAGTGTTGGGGTGATTCAAGGATTTGCTCATCAAATGCCCTCCTCATGGTTATGAAAAATGGCAACTCGTGCAATTCTTCTACCAAGGGCTATCTCAACCCAACCATAGCATGATAGAGTCGATGAATGGAGGAGAATTTTTGAATCTAACGGGTGATTTAGCTTATAAAGCTTTAGATAAATTGGCCGACAACTCACAACAATGGGATTTTACGAGTTGTTGTGACAAATCAGCCCGAAACCCTAAGAAAGGAGGCATCCATGAATTAAAAGGTGAAGCAGTTGAATTTGTGGATGGATGCGATTGTAAAAAGACTCGATGCTTTGAGTTTAGGAAAACCCATAATTCTAAACACATTTCCCGATTGAGAGTTGTTACTGCTTGTGCTAGTCCCATGCACCAAGCAGAATTGTCCATCGATGACAGATTTTCTTAGATGGAACAAGTGAACGCTTTCAACAATTTCAAAAGCAATCAAGTGGCCCATATTACAGTCTTACAATTCAAGGTGGAGGAACCACCTTAATTTCTCTTGGAAGCAAAACCAACCCACGAATCAAGGAGGAGCTCCACATGCTTAAAATCAATATCCTTAGGATTTCCTCCTTCATAACAAAATCAATGGGCCTTGGCTTAATAGCGTCATCTTCTTATCAAGCCCCCACTCAAGCCCCAACGTCATTGACACAGTCATTAGAAGAGACAATGAGGGAATTCTTGAAAATGATTAGTCAATCCATCAATGATGTGAGAAATTCCACCATGGTTAACACCCAAGCAATCTCCAAATTGGAGATACAAGTGGGACAATTGGCAAATCACCTTGGTGAGAGAGACAAAGGAAAGCTCACCAGCCAACCAGTGAACAACCCTATGGCATGCATTATTGAAATTTCTTCAACTCAATAGCATGCACATGCGATTGTCACTTGAGGTCAAGAGATGAGTGGACAATCATTGTGAGCCAAAAGTAGATCATGAAGCAAAGCCAACAACAAACCTTGCCGGGCAAGAAGAAAAGAGAGTGACAACAAGAAGAGAGATCTTTGAGCCACTGTAGTCACTCCATTGGTTAATGACCTCAAGGTCGTTTGTCCCAAAAGGCCCATATCCCGAGAGATTGAGAGCTCCAAAGAAGAATGCACAACTTGTTGAAATTCTAGAGGTGTTTAAGCAAGTTCAAATAAACATCCCGTTCTTGGATGCAATTCAGCAAGTGCCATCATATGCGAAATTCTTAAAGGATTTGGTCACAATCAAGTAAGCTCTATCCTCCAATGCAAGTTGCCAATCAAGTATAAGGACCCTGGGTGTCCAACCATTGCTTGCATGATTGGAGTGAGTCAGATCAATAAGGCATTGTTGGATCAGGGAGCAAGCATGAACCTCCTTCCCTATTCAGTGTATCTACAATTGGGATTGGGAGAATTGAAGCCTACTACAGTAACACTCCAATTGGTTGACAGGTCAATGAAGAGACCATGGGGAATAATTGAGGATGTATTGATAAAGGTTGACAAGTTTTATTTCCCTGTGGACTTAATAGTGATAGAGATAAAGCTGGTGCATGATGTGGTAAATCAAATTCCGGTGATTTTAGGCGACCTTTCTTAGCTACTGCTAATGCCTAATCAAGCAGGGGCGGGAGTGATGAAAATCTCATTTGGTAATATGGATGGTGGAGCTTAACATTTTTAACATCAATACAACCACTTGATTATGATGAGATCCGTCTGTTTGCTTAATTGAAGAAATCACTAATGACTTTGATTGTGAGAACCCTAAGATTGAGTGCTTTACTCAAGATCACGATGACCTAGATTTTGACAGTTGATTAAGAAAATGATTTGTATGAACCTAGCTAGGAGGACCACGACATGGAGTGTTTTGTACCATTTGGAGGTTATTTTGATTTTAGTGAGCCACTTGACATGATGAGCCAATGAGCCAATGTATAAGTTTAGTTTGGAGGACCTAGAGTTGGAATGTTTTGCTCGGATGGATGAAACATAGATTTTTGTAGGTTACTTGAGCCAACTAGGGTTGTGGTTGAGCCAAGTTTGGAGGACATTGAGCTTGAGAGTTTTGCTCAATTGGGAGATGAAGACTTTGGTGAAGTAGTTAATCTACTTACATCCATTTTCAACCCCATATACGATTTAGAGAGTGTGGGGAAACCACTGAGTTATCTTTCCCCACTACTTATTCGTTCGCATTTGAGCCACCCGATTTTATTTTTGAAAGCAAATGGGTTGCACCCATTTATAGGTGGCCAAGGTGGCCGAGATTGACCTTGGGAAGGAATGATCATTTTCCTCCCCCATTCTGTGATAATCTGATGAAAGGGTTAGCTGGATGTTTCGTTTTGATTATCCTAGCTACGACCATTATCCGTTTGACCCTGGCAAATTAGTGCATACCATTCTCGGTACTGTAGTTGATGTGTCTACCTAGTGTCATAGGCAGTTTAGTCCATATCATGAGTCTAGCTGAAGACGTTAAACTTAGCGCTTGTGGGAGGCACCCTCATTATGTTTTATTTTAGCATTTGTGTCTACTAGTCAATTTTGGGGAGCATTCTTTTATGCTACACGATTGACCCATTTAGGTTTTGTAAATTCAATCACATTGTGGGCAATGTGACATTTTGTTTGTAGAGTAGATCTGTGTGTGAATATTTTTTTGTGTGTAAATATTTTTGTAAAAAAAAAAAATTACTTTGCACTGTGCGATCGACCGTATGCCATACATTTGATTGCAAACACAGGCTTGCGTTCAAACTCACTTGCGTTTGTTTGAGCGCTAAGGCCCACATCACACACACTCCGCACATGTGATCGAATGCACTGTGGTACAATTAATCGCATGCGTTTAAATCCCTCACGTGACCCCTTTTTAGGTCACATTTTTCTTTTCTCCCCTTATTCCAACCTGCTATGACCCCTTCCTCTTTTCTCTCATCATCCCATACCACAACCCCAAACCACCACCTTTTCACCTTTGGCCACCACCAACACCACCACCCCTCACACCACCCATTGCCTCCTCCGGCCTTCCCATCACCCCCATTTCCACATTTTTCCATTTCTTCCCCATTTTCTCATAAACCCAACTTTCCCCAAATTTACTCGTTTTGTCCATTTTTTCTTTGTCATTCACAAGCACAAACCGTGGGAACGGATTGTGCATGTCTCTGTTGGTTTATTTTCACTTTGTTTGCAAGGGTTGGGTTAGATTTCAAAGGGGTTCTCAAACCCTTATTTTAGAGGTGCCCACCAAGTGCTCAACACAATTTCCCCAGCAGTTCCAACATGCCTAGAGGGCAGGTTTGACTTCTCGGTCCCTTTAGGACCCAAGCCATGATAGCCGGGCCCTCTTTGAGTCGGAGCTCATCTTGGAACCACATTTTCATTAAAGAAGATTTCTCCAAGAATGATGCAACAAAATGGGCAGTTCAAGAATTAAAGCACCATGGTTTGAAGCCATTCAAACCGATCGCCTCCACATATGAATGTTGGTCCTTCCTTTTACAAGAATCTTAAAGTATAATTACCTTGATCAACATTCTTGTCTCTTCCATTGGACGATAGAGATGTCGAGGTGACCATAACGACATAACGGCTATTTTGAAATGCCACCATGAGCCTCTCAAGCGGATGAACCATGGATTGTCTGCCTCCTTGCTCACTATCGAGGACTTCATCTCCGACATGTGTGAGGGGCAATATCTGAATAAACCAAATGCAGCCAACAAGGTGAAGATTCCTCCAAGCTTTGGTTTGTGGACATCATGCTACATAAGAATGTGTGTCCTTTGGGACACAAGACACAAATGGGACATGTTTCTCATTGCCTATATTATTCCACATAGGTTTTGGTGCTCCATTCACGAGATCATATGGAGGCAAATTTATAAATTCTGGGAAGGACTGCACCACCAAGTAGCTAAGCCCACAAAAACATGGGGTTTGCCTTTCCCTTTTCTCATCACTCATATGCTTCGAAAGAAGGGGATTAAAGGCAATGCGACGGACGGGCCAATCATTGAGCATCCACAGTTCGGGCATATCCAGTGAAATCAAAGTTGTTCCCACATGCCCATAGTTGAACTAGAGCCTAAGATATGATGACACACATGAGATGCCGATGATGCGGAGCAAAACAGCTAGAGAGCGGCAAAACAAGAAGAAGAATATGAAGAGACGATCACCTCGAGCTACAGATTTTTATGCTTTGCAGGATAACCTAGAGGACATGTGATTTCAGATCATAGATACAGAGATGCACACCGGGGAGGCTCAAGACCCAAGACATCTTTGGAAGCCATTTTAGACAGGCTGCCACCAGCTCCATGACGTGTCGGTTATTTTTACACCCCTTGCATTACTTTTGTATTTTCTATATCTGCACACTGTGGACAGTGCGAATTTTGAGTTTGGGGTATTATTTGTGCACATTTTGTTTTTAATCATGCATTTTATATTAATTATGGTTTATTTTATTTTGTGAGCTTAATTTAATGAACATATGATCACTTTGATTAAGGGAATTTAAATTATGTTACTTTCTTTGGCAGCATGAGATATTATAGTTCAATTTGGTTTTCACGAGCACATTTGGCACGTAGTTTGTGGGATATAAATTCTGAGTTTGGTCATGATAGTTTTGTAAGCTTAAATGCAGTTGGGTAACCCATTGGGAAAATAACCTTAGTTTTTGTTAAAAATAAAATAAAATAAAAAAAGATGATCATTTTGAGCTTTCACCGAGTAACTAGATCTCCTGCCTCATTAGGCATTGAGCGTTCGCGTAAAAAAGTGAGAAGTTAGACTTGGTTAGCTAAGCTTCATAGCCTTTTTGACTCAAGTTAGTAGGTCCTTAGGGGTGTCTTTACACCAAATGCCCTAAAACCTTTTGGTTTGGGAGTCATTGACTTAACGCTTGATATATGGGTCAATTAGAAAGCTTAAGGGAGCTAAGCAATAAAAATAAAAATAAAAATTGAAATAAATAAACCTTGGTTATTGTGTCCGATGGATAGTCTAATGAATTTTGAGTGTCAAAGCATGCATGATTAAGATTAGTTTTGAAATTCCATAATTATGTGCTGAATTCACTTTCACTAGAATTGATTAGAGTGATGTCTCATAATGCCATGTTTGTAGCTTGATTGATAATTCCTTGAAAAATTGTGAAGATGATGTTTGTTTGGTTAAGCTTGCTCATGAATAAGAACCATGATTGTTATATTGTTGCATTGTTGAGAATAAAATGATTGTACAATGTTTGTGGGTATCATTCTTAGAAAACCCTCACGAGACTTCACTCGTCCTCTAGGGAACTCCTAGAGGTTTAAAAGGCTTGTTGCATACGCTAAATGCAACCATTCTCCCATGAAAGTGGACCGATGTTTTTATTGTGTTTTTAGATTTTGTTTTGCTAAGGGACTAGCAAAATGTAAGTTTGGGGGTATTTGATCGATGCCAAATATTGATATTTGACCCCCTTTAACTTATATTTGTTAAGCCTTTAGCATTGTTAATATCTAACATTTTTTGTTGTTTTAGTGTTTTGTGGTGTTGCAAGTCATTGCATTCAATACACAGCTACAAAGGGCGAAATGGACTTAAAGAGAAGTTTGGAGTTCTTGCCAGGGCACTCTAGTGCGATCAAGCGCACTGCGGTCGAACGCAAGGTGCAAGATCGATCGCACTCCACGTTGAATCGTGTCTCGCGCGGTTCCCTTAGCTGGCCCTAGCTTCCATCACTTCCAGCCTTGCGCCGTGGTAGTTACAAGTGTTCAATCACAAAAATCGAGATCAATCGCATACATCCTTGCAATCGAATGCACGGCCTACGATCGAGTGCAACCCTCTGACCTAGCAGAACACTAGTTTTCTATAAATAAGCCACTTGGGTAAAGTTTCAAGGAGACTTTTTTTGGGCGCATTTTTAAGAGCTTTTGCCTCTATTTAGGATTTGCTCTACCATTTTATTGTAGAACTTTATAGCTTTAATTAATTTAATGCTTTACTTTATGTTGTTCTTGCTTCCTTTTTACATGGGAGGCTAACTCCTCAACTAAGGTTGGGGATGAAGCCTCACCATTGATTTAATGTTAATATTTACATTATGTTGGTTAAATTCTGTCTTTTATATTTAGCTTAGTCGTTTCAACTTGGTTTAGTGACAACAATGAAGTTGATTGCACCGTAGTCGTTTATTCTTAGTTTTTCGTCCGATGGATGCATTCCATCCTTCGGATTACGTTCATTTATCCATTGTAGTTTGCGTTAAATCACATTCACTCTGATCCTTTGGCCTAAACTGTTTATGGTTTGTCTTTTGTCAAAGGGATGGATTCTTTGAATCCTTCAATAGGCGCAAGAGATTAAGTTCTCATTCATTCGATAGACGAATTAATTAATGTAGTGTTTTTAACTAGCATTCTTGATTTGGTGAGGTGGAGTCCTTAATCTTAGTGTTTTATTTTGTTTATTTTACTGCATTAATTTGGTTTATGTTTACGTTGTTACACAAACACCCACTTGGAGCTAGGTTAAGATAACATAAATCTAGACGTAAAGTTAGTTTGTTTTAACACTCACGTTCTCTGTGGATACGAACACGATTTGTGCAAACGCTATACGAACCACGGTTCATGCTATTGTGAGTAACAAATTTGGTACACCAATGATTCATGCCAACCAAAGATGAATTATTTGTATTCTTTAATAAGGTATTTTCTGGTTTATTTATAGTATGCATAGAATAAATTTCTGAAATTGAATACAGTTAACCATTAATGTGCAGATAGTGGTGAAGTCAATACCCTACTCTCTCTCATTTATTCACTCTTTGTTTTACGTTTATTTTAGCACTTCAATTACAAACCAAATCAATCTCTTTTTATTAAGTTAATTTTAATTCTTACAAATTTGATAACAAAACCCCTGTAGTCCTTGAGGTTTATCACCCTCTCTATAGCCATATCCTACAAAGATTTGTCCTATTCCGAGTAGTTACTTTTATAATTGATAATTTTTGTCACAAAAATACCACATCAACTATACCAGTATCTAACTGTATTTCCAACTGTGATTAGTGTAGCATTAGTTAGGGAAGAAGAAGGAGTGCAAAAACCAGTGTATTTCGTCAGCCAAGCTTTAAAAGGAGCAGAGGAAAGGTATGTGCAAATGGAGAAGCATGCATTTGCCTTGACTATCGGTCTAGAAAGCTACGACCATATTTCCAAGCCTACACCATCTGGGTATTAACCGAGTATCCTCTAAAAAATGTACTTTGGAAGCTAGATCTATCTCGTAGATTGTATAATTGGGCTATCGAACTCAAGGAGTTTGATAAAGAGTTTGTCCCTCGAAACGCCATTAAGGGCCAATCACTCACAGATTTCATGGTAGAATTCACAAACCTGCCAGAAATCGAGGAATGGCTGAAGGATGAAACTTGGGTAATATATGTGGATGGATCATCCACGAAAAAGAATGGAGAAGCTAGGGTAGTGTTGGTCACCCTAGAAGGAGAAGAGTTATGTAGCTCGTTGAGGTTAGCATTCAAGACTACTAACAATGAAGCCGAGTATGAAGCGGTCTTGGTAGGGGTTAGCTTGGCTCAGCAAATGGGAGCGAAGTTCGTTGAAGTGCAAAGCGACTCTTAAGTAAATGGCAGACACATCCAAGGGAAGTTCGAAGCCAAAGGTGATAAAATGAAGCTATACTTAGCAAATGTGTGGAATATCCGAATTTTTTTCAAAAAAAAAAAAAAAAATCTACATTACAAGGTCCCAAGGCATGAGAATGAGAAAGCTGATCAACTGGCCCAGATAAGTTCAACAAAAGAAGACAGTACAAAAGACACTGATGAGTCGGTACCCTATTCAAGCTTGCTATAGCCAAGGGAGCCTTGGTCATGACAACCACAGTAGGGCTAGAATGGGTAGGCGAGTTAGTAGAGTACTTGGAGAAGGGTACTCCTCCATCAGACTAGAAGAAAGCAGTCTAGCTTCAGACAAAAGCTGCTTGATTCACTATGGTAAATGGCACCCTTTATAAGTGAGGGTACATGTTCAAAGAGGAAGGAGATTATACCCTCAGAGAAATACATGAAGGCATTTGTGGCGTCATTCAGGAGCAAGAGTTCTAGCCCACAAAGTCCTCAAAGCAGGTTTCTACTGGCTGAACAAAGTAATTCTTGAAGTCCCTCTTTTGTCCATCTTAAGTCCATCCAAGAATGATGTGGCTATTAAAATTACCATTTGATCAAAATCCAATAATGATCGATCACAAGCCCAATGGTGATTTTAATAGTCACATCATTCTTGGATTGATTTAAGATGGACACAAGATGGACTTGTAGCATTACTTAGCCGAACATGAGTGAGGATTCAATGAAAATGGTCAGAACTTGTGATAATTGCCAATGATTCACCAACATCCCTAAACAACCCCCCAGAAAAGTTAAGCTCAATTTCCTCACCCTGGCCTTTCTCGTAATGGGGGGTAGACATAGTGGGACCGTGATCCAAAAGGGAAGGGGGTGTTCAGCTCGCAATAGTTACAATTGATTACTTCACCAAGTGGGTAGAAGTTGAAGCCCTAGTAAATATCACAGCCAAGAGCATAGAACGGTTCCTTCGGAGAAACATCATCTGTCGCTATGGAATCCTGCATGCTTTCGTCATGGACGATAGAAAGTAGTTTGACTACGACTCATTCCGAGAGTGGTGTGCTAACCTCCATATTAGGAACTACTTCTCATCACCAAGACATCCCCAGGAAAATGGGCAAGTAGAGGCTACAAACAAGACTATATTCAAAATTTTGAAGAAAAGCTTGGTGATCTCAAGGGTAATTGGGCCGGTGACCTCCCTAAAATTCTTTGGGTGTACCAAACTACAAAGAGGATGACAACCAAAGAAACCCTTTAGCTTTTGGGACCGAGACAGTTATACTAGCCAAGGTTGGGTCAAGCAGCTTTTGAGTAGAAACTTTTTTCAACCAGAGACCAATGATGAAGGCCTTAAAGTTACATCTTGATTTGTTATAGGAGAAACGAGATTAGGCCTAAGTAACCATGGCAGCATACCAAGAAAGGGTGACTCGGTACTTCAACAAGAAGGTTAAGCATCGAAGCTTCAACTTAGGGGATCTAGTCCTATGAAAGGTCACCATTGCCACCAAAGACCCAACCAAAGAAAAGCTAGCTTTAAACTGGGAAGGACCATACATTGTAATAGGATCTCAAGAAGTACCATGTTTAGCCGTTGTAATTCCTCATGAAGATTTGTTTTTCCAATTTCCATTCGTAAAAATACTATCAACAAAAGTCTCTTGAAGTTACAATTCCAAAAACAATGCTTCGTTAAATATCACTGACTAGGCAATTTGTCTCTAAACAAAATATATATTTATATATAGGAAATGTCGCTAAGGCACTTTCCTGAGTCTACCTTGGTGAAACATCACCAAGGTATGTTCCTCAAATGTTTGTGAAATATCATCGTGCGGGTGCTTTCCAAACCCAACCCAATTTAGAATTTAAATCCTCGACGAAGGATAACTCTACAACTGAACCCCTCAATGAAACATCGCCAAGGTGCTCTCTTAAGGATAACTCGGTTAGATATAGCCAAGGTACTTTCTTGACACTAACATTCGAGAAATATAGCTAAACAAGCACTTTCCGAACTTAACCTGTTGAGTACATACAGCCTTTGCAATAGGATTGTTCGAAGTTTAAACCACCTCAAGAAAATACACGGGACCACACATTCTCTCAATCGGGATTGTTCTCAAAAGCAATTTCTTAAGGCTGAGAATTTGCCAAGCACTCTGCCGAGCATTTCGCCAAAGCATTCTGCCAAATGTCCCTCTAAGTAATCATAAAAATTAGGCTCTTAAGTTTGATTTTTAACATTACGAAAAGGAAAAGGGAACATGCTAGACAATAATGTTGAGCACACAACCTTTTTGCTCATTAGACTATACCAAGATTTTATATAAGTATTTAGTCTTAAAAGAATTAATCTCGGAAACTTAACTAGCGACCGAGGTTACCAATCATAGCTCTTACTTGTTGTTGAAATTGTAATAATGAAATATGCAAGATTAATTCAAGTTATATGCATCTTAAATTGGAGGAAAACATAAAACATTCAAATAAAAATTCATTGATATATGTTCAAAGTTGTACAGGTTAACCCTTGGGTGTTACAACTTTTTCACCCTCGGGCATTACAACTTTCTCACCCTCAGCAAGACCATCACCATTGGATGATCCCTTTGATCCTAAAGCTTCACCCTCTTTTGGAGCTGCATCTTCTTTCGATTGTGTGCTATCTTCTGGAGCAGCAAAAGGGTTGTGTCCGAGCCTACCAATCCCTTAAGCGTCTACCATGTACTCTTGTTCAAAGGTATTAATTTCTTCCATAGCAGCCTCCGAAGGTACTATTTCATCTACCTTGATGGCCTCTAGATTGATGTCACAGTGGGGATCCATAGCCCAAGCTTGGAAGGTCTCAAACCCCGATTTGATGCCTCGGACTCAACCTAAGTCTTGCGCCCAAGAGGCGTATGAGAGCTACTTCAAATAGCTCGTTGCCTAGTCTGTAATAGTGTGCAGCTGAGCCCGAACCTTCTTAAGCTTATTTTTAGTAAAGGTTAGGCGAGACTCGACAACCTCCAGCTTTGCTTCTACAGCCTCATCCCTAGACCGTTGAACTTTGGCATCCTCCTTAGTCTCTTGGATGTGCTCAATGTGTTGTTGCAAGTCCTCCTTAACAACAGAGTGCTCTTCTTGGAAGCCTTGAAGTTGAGATGGAAGCTCATTGATCCATGAATGTAGCTTGGAATTAAGCTCAATAGCCTCGGACTATTGCTAGCCTGCTATGAGCAACTCAGCATCTTGGTCCTCCAAGAGATCTTGGAGTCTCGCCACCTTGGCCTCGGACACGGCTAGTCTTTTCTTTAGATCCTCAATCTTGGCAATCGAGGATTGTAAATATTTTCCGAAGTCGCAGTAGATAAGAATTGACTTCATAACGCTCTACAAGAAACATCAAAAGAAAGCACATCAGTACTCATGACTATGCAAAAAGGTATGATACTAAAAAAGTACTTACACAAAGTTGATAGTATATCATCCATTTCGTCATGTTTTGGGTCATGTGCCCACTAGCACCTTCCAGCTGATCATGGGGAACCAAGTCCACCAAGACGCTAAAAGGGTTCTCCTGTTGATCACCTCCAAATTTAGTCAGTGGGTCCCTAACCAACCAATCAACTGTGGAAGGATTCAGCAAATAGTCACTCATAGAAGTGACATTGGCTGCATCCTTGGACGCCTTTGTTTGAGGCAAGGTGTCAGTTGAAGCCTCAGACATATGGGTTTTGCCATCAGGATCTGGGCGCTCCTCCTTAAGTGTGGCCTCAACTTGCTTGGTCTCACCTTGCTGAGCCTCAACTGATAAGTGTTTAAATATTCATATTTAAGTCCCTTAATTTATATTTGTTAATCTCTTAGTTTTGTTAGTTGTGTTATTTTATTTCATTTTTGTGTTTATGTAGGTCATGGAAGAAAATGAAGCGTTTCTGAAAAAGTGCCAAGCTTAAAGAGCAAATTGGGAAGACCTAGAATATGTGGTTAAGTTTAACCAAATAAAGGAAATGATTAAATTGGAATTTCTCAAATTGGAGTCAAAATCATATTTGATTCAAATTTGGATTCTGCACATGTCTCAGTATTTTGGCCATAACTTTCAGCTCAAATATTTTATTGAGGTGATTTTAGCGGTATTAGAAAGATAACTAAAAATTATACAAATCATTATGAAATAGTATTTTCTCAATTCAGACGTGCGCTATGTCAAAATCACCCCGAAAGATAGAACGCAATTCTAGACAAATCCTAATTCGATTTGGACTAGGATTGTCTCCTAGTTTAACTAGAAGATAGAATTCCGAATTTTCTAGGTTTACTAGGGCTTCTAGGATTTTTCTAAGGCCTATAAATAGACCTCTAAAGCCTCTTAGAAAAGGGAAGAATTTTATAGACAATTCCATGCAAGCTTTGGGGAGAGGAATTGGAGGCCACTTCTAGGAGCGGTTTTCAATTCTTTCTTTTCCTTTTCTTTTTAGTTTTATGGGAAAAATACTATTTATCCCCCTCAACTACCAGCGATTTACTATTTAGCCCTCTCAAGTATCAAAAGTTGTTAAATGGCCCCTCCAACTACCAAAGTTGTGTTTTAGCCTCCTCCGTTAGTTGTTGCCATGAAAGTGGATGAGAAAATCAAAACTACGTAGTTTTGAGATTACAAGTTACCAAAATACCCTCAACTAACAGAGGGGGCTAAAACATAACTCTTTGGTAGTTGGGGGGGCATTTAATAACTTTTGATACTTGAGAGGGCTAAATAGTAAATCGCTGGTAGTTGAGGGGGCTAAATAGTATTTTTCCCACATATATATATATGAACCAGCAAACTCGCATTTCTTGCCGTTGCAGTAAGTCCTCTATTTCACCAAGAACTCTCTGCCCCCATCATCGCCAACTCTCTTCCCCACCACTCCTTCCCGCCACAGATATTCCACCAAATTTGTAGTCCCTCACCAAGTCCTCCCCTATCAAACCAGCCTTGACCCATTCATTAAGACAAAAATATCAGACTAGAAGGTACGAGGAAGACACACATTGTAGTGTGTGATTGGTTTGTTCCAAATTTCATCAGGAACCTAGATATATGTACAACTGCATGGCAGTGTATAAAGAAAATATAAGCATCATTTTCAGTAAAGACTGAAAAAAAAATAAAAAAAAAAATAAAAATAAAGAGAGAGCAGAGAAGGCGTTTGTATATGAAGGTATATATGAAAATGAGAAAAAGAAGAGGCTATTATTTACATATAATTAACAGGAAAAAAAAAAGAAAAGAAAAACCGTGTTAAGATGGAGAACACCAAGATTTTGTTCCATGCATCATTATTTAAGCCTAATCTGATGAACAAATCCATGATTCCACCATACCTTCACTTCTTGAAGCCACATTCTTGGTCCCTTATCCCCATGAAAATCCGATGAAGAAGTCGCCGAGTAATTCATCTTCTCGTTGTCAACCGCTCGAGCTCGTCCCTCTGGCTACACCCACTCGTCCTCTTCTTTTCTTGCCCAACAACAACGACTCGCACTCAAACCAAACCGTGGCACCACAATCTTCACCATCTATGCCATCCAAAACCAAGAAAAAGGCTTCCAAGAAACTCAAGAAACACTTCCGAGAAGCAACGCCGACAACGAGTCGTATGGTGAAGTCAACAAGATCATCGGTAGCAAAGCAGTGGGAGGTGGGGCCGCCATGGAGTACTTGATCGAGTGGAAAGACGGGCATGCCTTTTCCTGGCTCCTGTCGAATTACATAGCTAAAGATGTGGTGGCGGAGTACGAGAGTTCGTGGTGGAATGCAGCCAAGAAAGCCGACGGAGACGGCTTGGCGGCTCTTCATATGGCGGCTGGGTATGTTAAGCCGCCATATGAAGATATTGGAAATAATGAAGAGGTGCAGGAGATATTGGAGAAGAGAGGGAAGGGTGATCACCTGGAGTATTTGGTCAAGTGGAAGGACAGTGGAGATAATGAATGGGTCAAGGCTGGATTATGTGTAACTAATTATTTTAGTAGGGCTGGATTGAAACCATAATTATGTTTATTTAATATTTCAATATTGGCACCTTTGTGATAATCATATTGTGATGCTTAACTTGATTAATGCCTGTTTTATTGAATTCCTCATATGTATGTGATTGGCCATTATATGCATGTGGTATGGATTAATTAATTAAATCAATTTGGATGACCGAATCCTGGGTTTAATAAGAGTAACAAAGGAATTTCACACCGGGTTCTTGGGTTAATCAACATGGGGAACTAGAAGTATATGTCATGCCCTAGGCCTCGTGTGTTTGTCGATTTCTATAGATTTATGCTTTCTTAAAAAATGACTTAGTATACACCCATGTTAAATCCTTTAAGAATGAAAAGAGTTAGAGTATACACTCATGCCTAACTTGTTGCTTAGAAAAATCAATAGCTTAAGGAGTATATACCATGCCCTTAGGTTGGCCAACATTATAATATGATTGGAGCATTGGCATATTGATTTATTAATTAAGCATGATTAGCGGTGGATATCAAAGCCCTACACTTTTCTTTATCTTTATTTTTATTTTTTGTAATAATATCAATTGCATGACACCCTTGATATTTTAATTTAGAAAATCAATTCTTAGCAAAATTAACAATCCTCGTGGGATCAATCTCGTACTTGTTGCACTATACTATCGTTTTGATCTTGTGCACTTGCGAGTAAAACGTAGCAAATATTATCTATTAATTTAGGTAGTGATCGGTGCCAAATATTGATATTTGACCCCCCTTAACTTATGTTTGTTAGACTCTTAGTTTTGTTAACAACTAACATTTTGTGTTGTTTTAGTGTTTTATGGTGTTGCAGGTCATTGCATTCAATGCACAGCTACAAAGGGCAAAATGGACTCAAAGAGAAGTTTGGAGTTCCTGCCACTTGGTGCGATCGAGCGCACTGCGGTCGAACGCAAAGGACAAGATCGATTGCACTCTCGTAGACCCGCATCTCGCGCGGTTGCCCTAGCCAGCCCTAGCTTCCATCGTTTCCAGCCTTGCACCGTGGAGATTCTGGAGCAGTTATGAGCATTCAATCACAATTCCGACGATCGATCGCATTCAGCCCTGCGCTTGAGCGCATCTCTGCTAACTGCACCAACATACCCATGACAATATGTTCAATTTTTAGTTCTTTTTAGCTTTGATTAATTGTTAGATTAGTTTTAATTGTTTAATCTGACTATTTTGAGTATGTATCTACTATAGTTAGTTGTTTTTAGTTTATTTTTGTTTTTAATTATTGATATAGTTTGCACATGTTTAATTAGTTGGTTGGTTAGTTAAATAGTTAGTGTTTAAATTGTTATATTTTGTTTTTGTTTAATTGTCTAAGTTAGTTTGTTTATATTTTTCAATTATTGTTTCTGTGATATTTGCATATGTTAATATTTGCTTAAGGTTGTTTAGTTTTTATTCACATGTTGTTTATAGTTTATTGTTTAGTAGTTTATTGTTAATTTAGTGTTTTATTTCCTATTAGTTTGTGCATCTGATTCTGTTTGTATTGTTTTCATAGTCTCTGTTTTTGCTGTCCTTATTCATACTTGCTTACTTAGTTTATTGCTTTCCTAGTTTAAGTTTAATTTCTTAGTTAGAGTATGCATGGTCGGCGATCCTTGAATTTAGAGTTAACACCCTAAGATCCCGACTTAGAAAGGAATCTTAGGAGATCCCATAGAGCACATCCCGAGATAGGGATAATCAAAGGAATGAAAATGTGGAGGAGCACAAGGAATACCAAGATGCAAGAGTTGGGAACGGGGAGCAAAGAAGAGTTTGTGACGTGGATTTCACTATGTCACTACGGGAACTATTTGCACCAGTTGCGACTAGTTCCCATTCGTGCATAGTGTTGCCACTGACTAATGCAACCCACTATGATCTTAACCCACATGTCATTCAAATGTAACCATCTTTTTACGTCTTAGATCATGAAAACCATATTCCTATGTCAAGAAATTCAAAAATATCTGTGCCACCACCAAATTCCAAAATTTCTCTGCAGAAGCTATCCACCTTAGACTTTTTCCGTTCTCTCTTCATGATAGAGCTATGGAGTAGTTGGATTCCAATGCTCCTGGGTCTATTACATCCTAGGAAGAATCGTTGAAGCAATTCTACAACAAGTTTTTCCCAATGTCCAGAGTAAATGAGGCAAGAAAGGAGATCAATTCCTTTACTCAGGACGAGGACGAGAAATTCTCTGAGTGTTGGGGGCGATTCAAGGATTTGCTCATCAAATGCCCTCCTCATGGTTATGAAAAGTGGCAACTCGTGCAATTCTTCTACCAAGGGCTATCTCAGCCCAACCGTAGCATGATAGAGTCGATGAATGGAGGAGCATTTTTTAATCTAACGGGTGATTTAGCTTATAAAGCTTTGGATAAATTGGTTGACAACTCACAACAGTGGGATTTTACGAGTTGTTGTGACAAATCAGCTCGAAACCCCAAGAAATGAGGCATCCATTAATTAAAAGGTGAAGCAAAGTTGAATTTGAGGATAGATGCAATTGTAAAGAGACTCGATGCTTTGAGTTTAGGAAAACCCATCAATGTTGCAAACACATTTCCAGTTAAGAGTTGTTCTGTTTGTGCTAGTCCCATGCACCAAGCATAGAATTGTCCATTGATGATAGTATTTTCTAAGATGGAACAAGTGAACGCTTTCAACAATTTTCAAAAGCAGTCAAGTGGCCCATATTCTGAGTCTTACAATCCAGGCTAGAGGAACCACCTTAATTTCTCCTGGAAGCAGAACCAGCCCATGAATCAAGGAGGAGCTCCACATGCTCAAAATCATTATCCTTCAAGATTTCCTCCTACATATCAAAATCAAGGACGCTCGGCTAAGCCAGCGTCATCATCTTATCAAACCCCTACTCAAGCCCCAACTTCATCAACACAGTCATTAGAAGAGACAATGAGGGAATTCATGAAAATGACTAGTCAATCCATCAGTGATGTGAGAAATTCCACCATGGTGAACACCCAAGCAATCTCCAAATTGGAGATACAAGTGGGACAGTTGGCAAATCACCTTGGTGAGAGAGACAAGGGAAAACTCCCCAGCCAACCAGTGAACAACCCTAAGGCATGCACTATCGAAAATTCTTCAACTCAAGAGCATGCACATGCGGTTGTTACACTGAGGTCTAGGAGACGAGTAGACAATCATGTGGCTGAACCCGAAGCAAATCACGAAGAAGAGCCAAAAGCAGACCTTGCCAGGCAAGAAGAAAAAGAGAGTGACAACAAGGAGAAGAGAGATGCTGAGCCATCTACAGTCACTCCCATTGACAAGGACCTTCCGACGTCATTTATCCCAAAAGCTCATATCCTGAGAGATTGAAAGCTCCAAAGAAGAATGCATTTGCTGAAATTTTAGAGGTGTTTAAGCAAGTTCAGATAAACATCCCGTTCTTGGATGCAATTCATATGTGAAATTCTTGAAGGATTTGGTCACAATCAAGAGAAAAACCAATGTCCCGAAGAAAGCTTATCTGGCCGAGCAAGTGAGCTCCATCCTCCAATGCAAGTTGCCAATCAAGTAGGGCATTGCTTGCATGATTGGAGTGAATCAGATCAATAGGGCATTGTTGGATCTGGGAGCAAGTGTGAACCTCTTTCCCTATTCAATGTATCTACAGTTAGGATTGGGAGAATTGAAGCCTACCACGGTAACGCTCCAATTGGCTGACAGGTCAATGAATAGACCACGGGGAATAATTGAGGATGTATTAATCAAGGTTGACAAGTTTTATTTCCCTGTGGACTTCATAGTGATAGACATGGAGCTGATGCATGATGTGGTAAATCAAATTCCAATGATTTTAGGGCAACCTTTGTTAGCTACGGCTAATGCCCCAATCAACTGTAGGACGGGAGTGATGAAAATCTCATTTGCGAATATGACAGTGGAGCTTAACATTTTCAACATCAATACCTAGCCACTTGATCATGATGAGATCCGTCCTGTATGCTTAATTGAAGAAATCACTAATGACTTTGATTGTGAGGACCCTGAGATTGAGTGTTTTACTCAAGATCATGATGACCTGGATTTTGATAGGCTGATTAGGCAAGAAAATGATTTGTATGAGCCTAGCCTGGACTACCCTGACATGGATTGCTTTGGACCATTTGGAGGTTATTTTGATTTTAGTGAGCCACTTCAGCATGATGAGCCAATGTATGAGCTTAGTTTGGAGGACCCGGAGTTGGAATGTTTCCTCAGTATGGAGGAAACATAGATTTTTATAGGTTACTTGAGCCAACTAGGGTTGTAGTTGAGCCAAGTTTGGAGGACATTGAGCTTGAGAGTTTTGCTCAATTGGGAGATGAACAGTACTTTGATGAAGTAGTTAAGCTACTTACATCCATTTTTGATCCCATGTCTGAGTTACAGCCAGAGTGTGGGGAAACCATTGAGTTATCTTTCCCCATTACTTGTTCGTCCGCATTTGAGCCACCCGATTTTATTTTTGAGAGCAAATGGGTTGCACCCATTTATAGGTGGCCAAGGTGGCTGAGATTGACCTGGGGAAGGAATGATCGTTTTCCTCCCCCATTCTGTGATCATCTAATGATAGGGTTAGCTGGATATTTCTTTTTGATTATTGATTATCCCAGCTATGACCATTATCCATTTGACCCTGACAACTTATTGCATACCATTCTCGGTACTACAGTTGATGTGTCTACCTAGTGTCATAGGTAGTTTGGTTCGTATCACGAGTCTGGCTGAAGACGTTAAACTTAGCGCTTATGGGAGGCACCCCTCATTATGTTTTATTTTTAGCATTTGTGTCTACCAGTCAAATTTGGTGGAGATTCTTTTATGCTACGCCTGAATTAACCCTTTCCCTAGGTTTTGTAAATTCAGTCACATTGTGGGCAATGTGACATTTTAAGCTTGAGGGTGGGGTAGATTTGTGTGTGTAAATATTTTGGGGTTGTGTGTAAATATTTTTGTGTAATAAAAAAAAATTATTGCACTGTGTGATCGATCGTACCGCTATACGCTTGATCGCAAACACGGGCATGCGTTCAAACTCACTCGCATTTGTTTAAACGCAGAGGCCACATCACACACACACACACTCAGCACGAATGCGAATCGAACTCACCCTGGTAGGATCGATCGCACTTGTTTTGGGCCATCACGTGACCTCTTTTTAGGTCACTTTCCCCCTTCCCCATTTCACTTTCTCACCTGCGCCATACCCTTTTCTCCCACTATTTCTCATCTCCCACAGACACCTAACCAACCAAAACACCATTCCACCACCATAAACCCACCATTTTTCCACCACGTCGCCACAACGCTGCACCACCACCGTCAGCCCTCTTTTCACTCCCATTTTTCCCATTTTCCCTTAAAACCCATTTCCACCATTTTTTTTTTCATTTTTCCCCATTTTTAAAGTTCCAAAGACACAATCCATCCTCGAGTTGTGCCTTAGTCTTCTCTATGTTGGTTTTTGCTATTTTTTTGCAGGGGGTTAGGGTAGATTACAAAGGGGTTCTCAAACCCTTAATTTTAGAGGTGCCCACCTAGTGCTCGACAAAAGCCCCCAATGAAATTCCAGCATGCCTAGGGCAAGCTTCATCTTCTCGGTCCTTTAGGACCCAAGCCATGGTCATTAGGCCCCCTAATGCGAGTCAGATGCTCATCTTAGAGACCATGTTCGCCATCAAAGAAGATTTCTCCAAGAATGAGGCTACGAAGTGGGCAATTCGAGAATTAAAGCACCGTGGTTTGAAGTGGCTTTTCAAGCTGGTCGCCTCCATCGCATATGAATGTTTGGTCCGGTCTTTTTACAAGAATCTGAAGTACGATTGCAACCGGCCAGACGTCCTAGTCTCTTCCATCGATAATAGAGGCGTCGAGGTGACCATAACCAACATAGCGGCTACCTTGAAATGTCATGATGAGCCTCCTGAAGCAAATGAACCGTGGATTGTCTGCCCCTCCATGCTCACTATAGAGGACATTGTTTCCAACATGTGTGAGGGGCAATATGCAAACAAACACCAGAATGCCGCCAGCAAGGCAAAGATTCCTCCCAAGCTTTGGTTTGTGGACGTCGTCCTGTAGAGGAATGTGTGTCCCTTGGGACACAAGACAAAGAAACGGGACTTGTTCCTCATGTACTCGTTACACAAGGGCTTTTGGTGCTCCATTCTCAAGATCATATGGAGTCAGATTTATAAATTCTGGGAAGGAGTGCACCACCGAGTAGCTGAGCCCACAAGAACATGGGGATTGCCATTCCCTTTTCTCATCACTCACATACTCAGAAAGAAGGGCATAAAAGGCAATGCAGCAGATGAGCCAATCATTGAGCATCCACACTTCGAGCGTATCTAGTGGAATCAGAGTTGTTCCCACATGCCCCGAGTCGCACCAAAGCCAGAGCCTATGGACATACAGGAGATGGCAGCTGAGCTGGAGATGGCGTAAGAACAAGAAGAGGCAGATGAGCAGCCAAATGAAGAAAAAGAATATGAAGAAACACTCAACCTCAAAGCTGCATATTTTTATGCCTTGCAAGATATCTTAGAAGACATGCGATTTCAGATTGCCAAGATACAGAGAGAGGCACGCCAGGACAGGCTTGAGACCCAAGACATGCTGCGAGACATTTTAGATAGGCTACCACCGGCTTTAGGAGCTTCTTCAACATCTCCTCCATGACGTGTCGAGTACTTTTGCTCCCCTTGGATTAATTTTGTATTTTTGGTATCCGCACACTGTGGACAGTGCAAATTTTGAGTTTGAAGGTACTATTTGTGCACATTTTGTTTTCAATTATGCAATTTATTTTAATTATGGTTTTACTTTCTTTTGTGAGCTTAATTTAATGAACATATAATCACTTTGTTAAAGGGAATTTAAATTGCATTACTTTCTTTGGCAGCATGAGATATTACAGTTCAATTTGATTTTCACAAGCACATTGGCACATAGTTTGTGGGGTATAAATTCTGAGTTTTGTCATGTTAGTTTCGTAAGCTTGAATGCAGTTGGGTAACCCATTGGGAAAATAACCATGGCTTTTGTTATAAAAATAAAATAAAAAAAAAAAAAAAAGATGATCATTTTGAGCTTTCCACCGAGTAACCATCTTGCCTTATTAAGCATTGAGCACTCGCGTAAAAAAGTGAGAAGTTAGACTTGGTTAGAGAAGCTTCATAGCCTTTTTGACTCGAGTTAGTAGGTCCTTAGGGTGTCTTTACACCTAATGCCCTAAAACCTTTTGGTTTGGGAGTCATTGACTTAACGCTTGATACATTGGTCAATTAGAAAACTTAAGGGAGCTAAGCAATAAAAAAAAATGATTGAAATAAATAAACCTTGGTTATTATGTCTAATGGGTAGTCTAATGAATTTTGAGTGTCGAAGCATGCTTGACTAAAATTAGTTTTGAAGTCCCATTATGATGTGCTGATTTCACTTTCACTAGAATTGATTCGTGTGATGTCTCATAATGCCATGTTTGTAGCTTGATTGATAATTCCTTAAAAAAATTGTGAAAATGGTGTTTGTTTGGTTAAGCTTGCTCATGAATAAGAACCATGATTTTTATATTTTTGCATTGTTGAGAATAAAATGATTGTACAATGTTTGTGGGTATCATTCCTGGAAAACCCTCACAAGACTTCACTCGCCCTCTAGGGAATCCCTAGGGATTTAAAAGGCTTGTTGCATATGCTAAATGCAATCGTTTCTCCCACAAAAGCGGACTTATGTTATTTGGTTTATTTGTGTTTTTCATTTTGTTTTGCTAATGGACTAGCAAAATGTAAGTTTGGGGGCATTTGATCAATGCCAAATACTGATATTTGACCCCCCTTAACTTATGTTTGTTAGACTCTTAGTTTTGTTAATAACTAACGTTTTGTGTTGTTTTAGTGTTTTATGGTGTTACAGGTCATTACATTCAATGCACGGCTACAAAGGGTGAAATGGACTCAAAGAGAAGTTTGGAGTTCCTACCAGTGCGCTCAAGCGCACTTGGTGCGATCGAGCGCACTGCGGTCGAACGCAAGGGACAAGATCAATCGCACTCCACGTAGACCCGCGTCTCAAGCAGTTGCCCTAGCCAACCCTAGATTCCATCGTTTCCAGCCTTGCACCATGGGGATTCTGGAGCAGTTATGAGCATTCGATCGCAATTTCGACGATCAATCACATACACCCCTACGCTCGAGCGAACGGCCTACAATCGAGCGCATCCCTCTGACCTGGCAGCACACTAGTATTTATAAATAAGACACTTGTGTAAATTTTACGAGTTATGTTTTCTTGGACGTTTTCTGAGAGTTTTTGCCTCTGTTTGGCACTCTCTGCCCATTTTAATTGTCCCCTTGATTTACTTGTTTTAATTTAATGTTTCCTTTCATTTTGTTTAAGTCTCCCCTTAGCATGGGAGGCTAAATCCTCAACTAAGATTGAGGATGAAGCCTCATCATTGATTTTCATGCTTGTTATTTACATTAAGCTTGTTTAATTCTGTTTTTAATATTGCTTTATCATTTCTATTTGGTTTAGCGACAAAATCTAATATGATTGTGCCGTAGTCGTTTATTCTTAGTTTTTCGTCCTAATGGATACATTCCATCCTTCGCTTTACGGTCATTTATCCAATGTAGTTTGTGTTAAGTCACATTCACTTTGGATCCTTTGGCCTAAATCGTTTATGGATTGTCTTTTGTCAGAGGGACGGATTCTTTGAATCCTTCGATAGGCACAATAGGTTAAGTTTTGGTTCAATCGATAGACAAAATAAGTAGCTTAGTGTTTTTAATTAGCATTTCTGATTTGGTGAGGTGGAATCCTTAACTCTAGTGGTTTTCTTTCGTTCATTTAACTATAAGTAAATTAGTTTATGTTTCTTTTGTTATACAAACACCCACTTGGAGCTAGGTTAAAGTAATACTAGTTTAGATTTAAAATTGATTTATTAACAATCACTGTTCTCTGTGGATACGAACACGTACTTGCACAACACTATACAAACTTCGGTTCGTTCTATTGCGAGTACTAAATTTGGTACGATCAGGTAGTATTTGTCGTAACAAGTTTTTGGTGCCGTTTGTGGGGATTGTTTAATTTTCTTTTGAATTTTTTTTTCCTTTAGTTAATTTTATTTTATTTAAAGTTTCCTGTTACTGCTTTTTTGGAATTTTAATTATGTTCTATAATGGTGTGATCGAGTGCATTGCTAAAGGGCAATCAAGCGCAAAGTTAGACAGTCGTGTCGAAGACACTATGTTTTCTTTTCTACTTTGCAGTTCTGCCTCAAGTACGATCGAGTTCACCAACCTGTGCAATCAAGAGCTCTACCAGACTGCAGCTGCATTCTAGCTTCAGACGATTTGTGAGTTTTTTTTTTATTATTATTTTCTCTTGTTATTTTAATTTCTTTTTGTTTTGATTCACATGTAGGAAGGCATTCCGACAACCCATGGACCATGTTCATTTTGCCATGACCCTTATCACCATGTTAGAAATTGTCCTTTAATAAGACAAATTTCTAACGATGTTTTTGGGCATAAGAACACATCGTTCTCTAGATCGGGGAACGACCATTATTTTGATTCCTATAACCCAATGTGGAGCCAACAATCAAATTTCTCATGGCAAGCTCCAATTCCTGGAAATCTTGCTCCACAATTTCATGATCATTCATGTTTCTATCCACATCAACAATACCAAGAAGAACCACCTTCTCCAAAACAGTCTACCTTAGAAGAAACAATGGCTGCCTTAAAAGAGGCGAGTGCTAGATTAGACAAATCAATGTCAGCTTTTCTTAGCCAAGCAGAGGAAGATAGTCAATCACTTGAAAGGACAAATAACTCTAATATGCAATCATTTGAAAGGATGGATGCTCACTTTAAGCAAATAATGGATATCCTCCAAGAAGAAAAGTGTCAAGGTCAGTTGGCGGCCAATCATAATGAGTACTACATGGAGGATGAGTGCACTTACTATCATGAGCAAGCTGTCACATTGAGGAGTGAAGAAGTGGTTGAAAATCAAATGGATGAGAGGAAGGAATAGCAAATTGAGGTTCTAGAGGAGCCATATCAGGAAAAAGAAGAGAGCACCGAAACATCTTCAACATTAGCTCTTATTCTTGAAACATCAAGAGGTCAAGAGAGAAGTATGTTAGAGCTACCAAATGAGCAATTTGAGGACATCAAGATAGAAAAGATCCCTAATTTTTCTTCTTATTTTATTCTAGTTCATCATGAGAAATTGTTTGAGAAGACTCAGAGTGGTCCACCTCGATCTATAGACATTCGGAATCACCTTGCAATAGAAAAAATTCATTCCCTTTGGTACAAGAGAAGAAATGACTAGTGCTTCAAGTTTAAAGTGCAACAGTCTGGCTGAAAACATTAAACTTAGCACTCATGGGAGGCACCCTATAGCATATCCTTTTATTTCTTGTTGTTTTTATTTTCTTTTTTTTTTTCATTTTTATTTTAGTGTTTTGTTTTTCAAGGACAAGTGTGCTTGAGTTCAAGTTTGGGGGGAATACTTTGAGTCCAACCTATTCCAGACAGTTTCATCCATCTCCCGGGTAAGATCTTTCCATGTTATACACACATTGGGGACAATGTGTAATTTAAGGGAGTATGAGAGACAATTACACACACTTTGTCCCATTTTTGGAAAAAAATAATAAAAAAAAAAAAAATAAATAAATTGCATGTTCATGTTTATCTTGAAAATTTTTGTTGATCTAAGAATTGTGATTTGATATTCATTGGTTAGCTTAAAATTTTGAACACATGATCTGATGATAGAATTTTTAAGTTTGTTACTTACTTTAGACATTTGAGAATTCACATGTTTGATCTGCTCTAACACAAGCACATTAGCACATGATTTGTGGGGTATGACATGTGAATTTAATGTGTATGTTTTTATGTTTTGGGTGAAACTAGATGACTTATTGGTTGGATACTTTGGCATAATCCAAAAATAATAATAATAATAAAGAAAAAACTGATGATCATTGATAAATTTTTCACTAAGTAACTGGACCTCTTGCCTCATTAAACATTGAGTGTTCATGTCAAACGATGAGAATTTTGATTTGGTTAAATTATGGCTAGTTTATTTTCATGGCCT
The DNA here is from genome assembly GCA_013348765.1 of Carpinus viminea. Classification (NCBI taxonomy): domain Eukaryota; kingdom Viridiplantae; phylum Streptophyta; class Magnoliopsida; order Fagales; family Betulaceae; genus Carpinus; species Carpinus viminea. Next base: position 16,757,645 of record CP054674.1, read on the forward strand.
TTTTTATTCGAGTTAGTAAGTCCTTAGGGGTGTTTTTACACCTAATGCCCTAAAACCATCTGGTTTGGGAGTCATTGGCTCAACACTTACTAAATGGGTCAATTAGAAAGCTTAAGGAACTAAACATTATAAAGCCTAATAATAAAAGAAATAAGAAAAGAAAATTATGCCATTGTTGTTCATTTCGATGGAAATTTCAATGAACATTGAGATATTGAGACGTTGCACATTGGAATTCTTTGGAAGCTTCATATTTTTGTTCTAATTCACTTTACACTGTTTCAAACTTGTGATGCCTTAGTCTATCTTTTGTAAGTAATTAGATTTTTAAAATTCCAATTCATTATGAAGATGGAGTTTATCTTTTTAAGCTTGCTAATGAATGAAAATCATGATTTTTAGTGACACTTTAATTTTTTGATTAACATGAACTATGCATAATGTTTGTGAGTAACATTCCTGGAAAACCCTCACAAGACTTCACTCGTCCTTTAGTGTAATACCCCGATAAAAATAACCTTTTATTTGAGGAGATCCCTTCTGACTAGAATGTATAACAAGGACCTTTGATAGAGCTGCTTAGACAAGGTCTAAGACCTTGGCATTAACCTAAACACACTTTGAGCCTTTAGAAATAGAAGCCAAACACTGATCCTCAAGAGGCAGATGTAAATTAGGTCTGGCAAACGTACACCGCTGTCTATAGTGCGGATGCATGATGGGGGACCACTAAACATATGCTACTTTTTTAATACCCTTTGGATAATACTTGGACGTACGAGACACTCTTTGGACCACTGTGCAAGAACCACTAGATGTACGCTAGGGTTGCCGAACGTCTGCAAGTCCGACAGAGAGTTGGTGGCGGATTTTCCCTATAAATACCCACCCCCACCTCTCATTCCTCACGCCCATTCCCACCCTTTGGTGTGCCCCTAGGCTGCCAGAACCCCCTTCCATGTTTTAAAAGAGAGCTTGGTGAGGAAAAGTGCTTCCAAGTGGATTTTCCGAGGAGAGGCCATGTGATGTAGATTAGGATGACCTATCTTATCTTTTAGTCTTTTATTTAAATTAGGTTTCTTTATTAGTCTTTTAATTGTTTTAGTTTACTAATCCTATCTTAACCTAGTCCCAATATCGAACACATGGCGTGCATAAAGTAAAATCTAATTAAAATGCAATAAAATAAATAAATAAAACGCTAAGGTCCTAATCTACCTCACTATGATTTAGTCAATATATAAACATGCTAATCCATATATCCATCAAACAATTAGGCTAAAATGTATGTCCCATTCTCATGATAGTCACACATCCGAGCCTAGACCCTTTGCCTTTACAAAATCTAGTCGAATCATGTGATGTAACCCATAAATGGTCAGCGGATGTTGAGCGAGATTGAATCATCCGATGTGTCATTGACACAACGGATATTGGACTTATCCGATGTAGCCCGGATAAATCACAACACATATTGGACGATAAACGATCCATAAACAACAATCAATCACAATCTTGTCACGATTGTGATTGAATCAACAAACATTAAATTAAATGACAGAAAATGTAAACTAAACATGAATATATATAAACAAATCCATAGTGAGGAAAAATAAGAGACTAGATTAAAACAACTAAAAGCATTAAATGTAAATTAAACTATACAAAGAGGCTCAAAATGCCCAAACAGGGAGTCCCAGCTCCCAAAGGCGCCTCAAGCGGCCTCCAAGCGTCCCTAATCGTTTACAAAAGAAAGGGGTATTTATAGGCTAAATTTAGGGTTTCAGCGCTGCCAGGTCAGCTTAAGTGCGTTCGAACGCACTAGGTGCGTCGGCATAGCTGCGTTCGAACTCAAAATGTGCGTTCGAGCGCAAATGCTTCAGAATTGGCCAAAACTTGTGAAATGTGATTTTGTAGATCTTCGAGATAGCTTTCCAAAGACACCAAGATCACCCCAATCAGTTATACAACTTAAGATATGGCCATTTTGGTGGAAGTAAATCGGTTGCGAATCATCTGACTCAATTTTGCCGCCAAAGCTTTGATGGCATTAATCCCAAATGCAACTTAACAACCTGCAAAACACTAAAACACCAAACTAACCAAAACATTAGAAATTAACAAAGCGAAGAGCTAACAAACATAAGTTAAAGGGGGTTAAATATACAATATTTGATACCGATCATCTATGCTCAGCTTTGGGGTAATCCTTGTTTCCCTAGTATTTAACACTATTATAGCCTTTGTTTTATGCCTTGTTGAGTTTTCCAAAGTACTCATTAAGTTTCCTCTTAGAAATGTTAATGTTTTCAAAGAACTCTTTCAAAATCCCGTGTGTTGTGATTTCTTATGTTACATGTGCTCTTTTATTTGCTTAGAGGAGTCTTAGAGGTCTAAAAGCAAAATAGGAATCATGTACTGTCCGAATCTTAAAACATTGTGCTTGACACACTGAGCGGACGTACGCCATTAGAGCCGGACGTACGGTCAGTGGGCAGAGCATTAGCTTTGAGTTTCACACGTGTATGCTTTGGCCTAGTTACATTTTTAGGTTAAATAGGGTCTAGAATGACGATGTCTTGTATCTGTTATGGTAGGGCTTAGCTTCATTGGAGGATTCGCTCGAATGGCTGATCATACCGCACGTATTGGCGTACTATGTCCAATCATACCGCACGTATCGGTATGATCGGCCATATTATGGTCAAATGTGTGTGTTATACGGGGCTTTAGATCCATTGGTTTCGTAACCTTGATGCAACCATTTCCAATGGTTCGGTCACTATAGGACGAGCGTTGTTAGTTGGTGTGGGCCACTCGAGGTCAGACTCGATCGTGCCACTAATGTTACATATGGTATGTTGTGTAATGGCTGTGGTACTAGCATTGTATTATAGGTCCTTCAGGATAGCATCAACCCTGTAGAGAAAGGGTAATATCTCAGGTAGACCACATATGGGAGTTATGACTTATAAGTATTAGACTTTTCTGAATTAAAACAATTAGGTAATTATCGCCGGTTCCACATCATAGAGCTTTGAAAACCCTAAAACCTATGAAATAGTGTATTAGCGGAAGTAAGGCCCTCGTTTCGGTTTTTACCCAAATTGCACGTTTACTTTCATTAAATTGACTCATGTCATACCTACGTGTGAGGTTTACTTACTAAGTCGTTAGACTTATGCGGTTATTATTCTTTAGGTAACCTGGTTTATTACTATGGAAATGGCAAGAGATGCTACTACTTGACTGGTTATGTTTTACCTATTTTACAAGTTTGTCTTTACCATGTAGTTGCTCCATGTTCTTAATTAATGAATTATTGTGACTCAAATTTGTTCACCTTCCTTTGCATTTACTCTGACATTTTTATAAGGGCAATTTCCCATTTGGTCACAAGTTGGCTCAACTAGGTGAATTGCCAGTAACTCCACCAGATTAGCTGAGGCTAATTTTGGGGGAGTTACATTTAGGGAATTCTTAGAAGTTTAAAAAGCTTGTTACATATGCTAAATGCAATCGTACATCCCATGAAAGATGAATTTACCTTTTTTTTTCATTGTTTTTCACTTTGTTTTAGTTTAGTATTGCTAAGGGACTAGCTAAATGTAAGTTTAGGGGTGTGATAAGTGCTTAAATATTCATATTTAAGTGCTTAAATATTTATCCTTAATTTATATTTGTTAATCTGTTAGTTTTGTTAATTGTGCTATTTACTTCATTTTTATGTTTTCTATGTTTTTGTAGGTCATGGAAGAAAATGAAGCGTTTCTAGAAAAGTGCCAAGCTTAAAGGGAAAATTGGAAAGACCTAGAAGATGTGGTTAAGTTTAACCAAACAAATGAAATGATTAAATTGAAATTTCTCAACTTGGAGTCAAAATCGGATTGGATTCAAATTTAGATTCTGCACATGTCTCAGTATTTTGGCCATAACTTGCAGGTCAAATATCAGATTGAGATGATTTCAACGGAATTAGAAAGATAACTCAAAATTTTACAAATCATTGTGAAATAGTATTTTCTCAATTCGGACGTGTGCTATGTCTAAATTGTTGCACAAATTTAATTGTACTCGCCAATTGCACGAGTCGTTAAGCAGTGTAGCGGGTGTGCAACTGCGAGGTCGAATCCCACAGAGAATCGTGTTTGTTGAAAACTAACTTTTAAACGCTTAAACTAATAAAATCTTAACCTAGTTCCAATATCGAACACGTGGCGTGCATAAAATAAAATAAGCTAAATGCAATAAAATAAATAAATAAATGCGTGCAGAAAATAAAACTTAATTAAAAAGCAATAAAGAAATAAAAATGCTAAGGTCCCTAATCTACCTCACCATAATTTAATCAACATAAAAACATGCCTAGTTCATACTTCAACAACGATTACGCTACTAGGCGTATTCTATTTGCTATTAATTAGTGCCTACGTCCGTCTATCGATTAAGCGCTAATGCATGTCCTATTGTTGCCACAAAATCTTGTCAAACTAACCAACGCAAACACTGTTTAGAGGTCACAACGGATATTGGTCCGAAGACGAATCATCCGATGTATCTCCGGTTGCAGCGAAAGTCGACGTTTAACGATTTGCAAACAACAATCAACGCAACCTTGTCACAAAATTGAATTGAAACGAACAAGCAAAACAGTAAATGACGAACGGAGTATTAAACTAAGCATAAAAATAATTAGATAAAAACATGGTGAAGGGAATAAGAGACTAAAGCAAAATAAATAAAAGCATTAAATTAAATTGACGTTTAGGAGTGTTTACAATGAAGAACGGGGAGGTTTTGGGCCACAAAGGGCACCTCAAACGCATCCCAAGCGTCTCCCAAGCGTGAAGAAAACAAAAATACACGAAGTCCTATTTATAGACAAAATAAAACGTCTGCTAGGTCAGGGGTGCGTTCGAACGCAGGGAGTTGCGTTGCACGCACTTCCGCATGCGTTCGATGTTTTGGTGCGCGTACGACCGCAAGTGCATCACAGCGTTGCGTGCGTTCGTGTGTAGGCGCTGGGTTCGACCACAAGTGCGTTCGAACGCCATATGTGCGGTCGAACGCATAACGCCCACTGCAAGGCAAGGTTGAAGCGATGTACGATAGGGCCGGCTAGGGCAACACGGGAAATGCGGGCTGATTGGACCTACGTTCGAACGTGGTCACTGCGTTCGAATGTGGTCACTGCATTCGACCGCAATTGCGTTCGATCGCAATAAGTGCGATCGAACGCACTTCCAGGGGCTTAACTCCTCCTTTGCTTCATTTCTCCCCTTTGAGCCACCTTTTGCACCAAAGACCTACAACACACTAAAACACTAAAACAAGATAAAACATTAGATATTAACAACACTAAGAGCCTAACGAATGTAAATCAAGGGGTTAAAATAAGCACTTTTAAGCACTCATCAAATACCCCCAAACTTACATTTTGCTAGTCCCTTAGCAAAACAAAAATGAAAACACAAATAAAACACAAGAAACATAAATCTGCTTTCGTGGGAGAAACAATTGCATTTGGCGTATGCAACAAGCCTTTTAAACCACTAGGCATCCCTAGTGGACGAGTGAAGTCTCGTGAGGGTTTTTTAGGAATGACACCCACAAACAATTATTGGCACTATGTTATTAATGGACAAAGCCCTTCACACAAACACATGGTTCACACATCATTAGCAATTTTAACATGTTAAACATATGAACCATATCATCTAGGCATCCAAACATCATTTCATTCAAGGTTGGAAAATTGAGACAACACGTGCTCCGTAAAGTGTAAAGTGAATTAACAACAAGATCATAGGGTTTCAATTACCTTCCAAAGACGTGTATCCCAAAATTCAAAGGAAAACAATGTGATAAATACAACCAAGGCTTGAATTGAAAGATGCAATTTTTTGTGTAAGCTGTGCAATGCTTGACTCTCTTAAGCTTCTAAATGACCTATGTAACGAGCGTTGGGCCAGTGACTCCCAAACCAGGCTGTTTTAGGGCACTAGATGTAGAGACATCCCTAGGGCTTAATTACTCAAGTCAAAAGAGCTACGGAGCCTAAACTAGCCATACAATTTTTTAGTTGGAATTTCTCATCTTTTGACGCGAACACTCATTGCTTGGCCAGGCAAGAGGTCCGGTTACTCAATGAAAAGCTCACTTATTTTGATTTTTTTTTTTTAATATTTTAAATAGCCAAGGTTTTCATTGTCACATCATAAACCTAGAAATCTCAAGACACATACTTCAAAGTCAAATCTCATACCCCACAGACCCTAATGCTAGTGTGCATGTGAAATTTCAATCAAACAAGTGGAGTCTCTCTAATCCAACACAAGAATCAAAAACTGTGATTTCTAATGATAGGCAATGTTCAAACAAGTTAAACAAACCAATGACATGTAATCCACAGTTACGATGTAAGTTGTGACCAATCAACAACATAGTAACAAACAAAAAGAAAAATTTTATATACATGGCAAAAACAAATATATACATGCAAAAACAAACAAATAAAAAGACAGACAGAATGTTTGTCCACACCCCCAAACTTAAATGACACATTGTCCCCAATGTGGCAAGAAATACATTACAGTGGGATGAGGAACCGGGATGAGCAAAGTCCAAGGCGTCCCCCAAACTTAAACATTAAAACACCTGTCAAAAACTAACAGCAATCTTTTCCCTCAAAGATCAAACATTAACAAGTTAATTGCTGTTAGAAACTGAAACAAATTAAATATATACATGAAAATAAAAATGCGGTGCGGAAAATAAAAAAGAAAAATACCGCACCTTCCCCGCTCATGTGGGTGTCCAACCAATCCCTTCCATCCTTTCTTCTTAATAATTAAATATCCCTCAGGAAGGATGTTCCGCCATCTTATGTAGTTGTCCTTGTTTTGAGGGATCCACTTAGGAACTCGGTTCCTAGATTTATGATCTTCTGTATGCGATTCCTCAAAGATTTCTACATAAGATGGCTCTTCGAGACATTGAAAAGATAGAACTTGATGTGAATGATATGTCTCGAGGGATTGCGACAAAGGAGTGAGCTTCAGTACTCACTTCCTTGTCGTTGGACGGAATCGGATTTGGCGGGGGCTCAAATTGCTCAACTTGCTCCTCTTTCTTTTCCTCCTCATGATCATCAACTCTTTCCTCACTAACAAGTGTGGTGGTGGCTTGGACATTCTCATGATGAGGATTGCTGGGCAATCCTCATCAATCATGTACTACCCTATCGCCATCTCCTGACTTTGAAGTTCCTCTTCCTCAATTCTATTGAATTCAAAGAACTAGATGACCAAGTTGTCCTTCTAACCTTGCAACTACTTGGTGTTTGCCACATGGCATCTATGATTTCTTGACAAGGTTGGTCAACTGTTTTCCTAAACTCTTCGAGTGCGTCTTCTAATGATAGTTCTTGTGACGCAGGAATGGTCGGTTGGCCGACTAGTTCCATGAATTCCTTAAGCGTTTCTTCCAAAGAAGATTGCTTAGGAGGATAGTCATATGATGAATGGGAAAAAATGGTTATGTCATGCGGATAAACAGATGGTGCGATTCGTCAACTGGGGAGCAAAATTTTCGTAGCATGAGCTTGCCACAAAATCGAATGGTTACTCCATGCAGGTTATAAAATTTGAAACCGACTCAAACCTGTATTGAAGCAAGGTGTTCAACTGCTCATGTGAAAAATTAGAAAATTGTCCCCAATGTGGACAATCACCTAAACTATGGTAAGGACTCAAGCAGTGTGAACATGGTTCATGTGGGTGAAAATTGATAGGATTAGGTGTCCTACCACTAGGGGAAACATCAAAATAATTGAACGGAAGACTCATGCTTCACCCAAACAGTTCAAAATATCCCACATGAAACAATTATCAATAAACAAAAATAAAATTAACAAAAACTAAAACTAAAACAAACTAAACAATAAACTAACAAAACAATAAACTAACAAAATATTAAACTAATTAAATGATTAAAAACTAAACTAACAAAAAAAAACAAAAAACCAAAATTTAAACAAATAAAAACAAGTATAATAAATAAATAACTATAATTAAATAAAACAAAAAAAAAAAACAGAACCACATACACCGCCGTCATTGGTGCATGACATGCGTTTGAACGCAGACACTACGGTCGATCGCGGACACGCAGATATGAAGAAATGTAGCGATAGTCAGGCACGCATGCTCGTTAACAGAGCATGCGTTCACAAGCACATCTGCGTACAGGCCGCATAGCAAAGCGTGTATGAGCGACTGCTGAAGGAATAGCTCAAATGCGTTGAGCAGAATCGACCGTTCAACGACGATTTTCCGTAAATGTAACTTAAACTAAAAAAAAATGCAAACAAACACTAATCTAATTTTTTAAAAATATATATATTTTATCTATACAAAAGCATGAAATAAATAAAATAAATGCACAATTAAAATAACTAGTAGAAAGATAAAATTAATCTAAGCAAGAAAAATCAATTTCAACAAAACACCGATTCCCTGGCAACGGCGCCAAAATTTGTTGTACAAATTTAATTGTACTCGCCAATTGCACGAGTCGTTAAGCAGTGTAGCGGGTGTGCAAGTGCAAGGTCGAATCCCACAGAGAATCGTGTTTGTCGAAAACTAACTTTTAAACGCTTAAACTAATAAAATCTTAACCTAGTTCCAATATCGAACACGTGGCATGCATAAAATAAACTAAGCTAAATGCAATAAAATAAATAAATAAATGCGTGCAGAAAATAAAACTTAATTAAAAAGCAATAAAGAAATAAAAATGCTAAGGTCCCTAATCTACCTCACCATAATTTAATCAACATAAAAACATGCCTAGTTCATACTTCAACAACGATTACGCTACTAGGCGTATTCTATTTGCTATTAATTAGTGCCTACGTCCGTCTATCGATTAAGCGCTAATGCATGTCCTATTGTTGCCACAAAATCTTGTCGAACTAACCAACGCAACAACTTTGTTTAGAGGTCACAACGGATATTGGTCCGAAGACGAATCATCCGATGTATCTCCGGTTGCAGCGAAAGTCGACGTTTAACGATTTGCAAACAACAATCAACGCAACCTTGTCACGAAATTGAATTGAAACGAACAAGCAAAACAGTAAAATGATGAACGGAGTATTAAACTAAGCATAAAAATAATTAGATAAAAACATGGTGAAGGGAATAAGAGACTAAAGCAAAATAAATAAAAGCATTAAATTAAATTGGCGTTTAGGAGTGTTTACAATGAAGAACGGGAGGTTTTGGGCCACAAAGGGCACCTCAAACGCATCCCAAGCGTCTCCCAAGCGTGAAGAAAACGAAAATACACGAAGTCCTATTTATAGACAAAATAAAACGTCTTTGCCGGTCGAGTGCGTTGAACGCGAGTTGCGTTGACGCACTTCTATCGTTCGATGTTTTACGCGTCACGACCGCAAGTGCATCACAGGCGTTTGCGTTAGGTGTAGGCGCTGATTCGACCGCAAGTGCGTTGAACGCCATATGTGCGGTCGAACGCACATAACTGCCCACGGCGCAAGGTTGAAGCGATGTACGATAGGGCCGGCTAGGGCAACACGGGAAATGCGGGCTGATTGGACCTACGTTCGAACGTGGTCACTGCGTTGACCCACTGATTCGCATTCGATCGCAATAAGTGCGATCGAACGCACTTCCAGGGGCTTAACTCCTCCTTTGCTTCATTTCTCCCCTTTGAGCCACCTTTTGCACCAAAGACCTACAACACACTAAAACACTAAAACAAGATAAAACATTAGATATTAACAACACTAAGAGCCTAACGAATGTAAATCAAGGGGTTAAAATAAGCACTTTTAAGCACTCATCATAAATCACCCCGTAAGATAGGAACGCAATTTTGGACGAATCCTAATCCGATTTGGACTAGGATTGTCTCCTAGCTTGACTAAGAGATAGAATTCCGAATTTCCTAGGTTTACTATGGCTTCTAGAACTTTTCTAAAGCCTCTTAGAAAAAGGGAGAATTTTATAGACAATTCCATACAAGCTTTGGAGAGAGGAATTGGAGACTACTTCTAAGAGCGGTTTTTTGTTCTTTCTTTTCCTTCTCTCTTTAGTTTTATTTTAAGGGTTAAATGTCTTTCTAGTATCTGTGCTTTGATCTAAAATCAAATAGCCACCTTGGTTTTCAAAAATATCACAAATGGTACCTGTGGTTATCAAATAAACTCACTTGGTACTTCTGTTAGGATTCCGTTAGTTTTTTAACGGAGTGCCACGTCACCCTTACACATGGCGTGGTACCTGAGTTTTTGGATGTCCCATCAGATTAAATAATATTAAAATTATGTAAAAAAAATTAAAAGAACTTGTGTACTTCCTAAAAAAGAAAAGAAAATCCATCGTCCTCTCCATTCTCCTCTCCCCAACCACTTAGGTTTTTGTAGACCCAATTCTATTTTTGCAAATGAACCTTATCAAAACAAATTGTAAAAATAGTGGGAAACAGACTTACCTCAGATGAAGGGTAGTGGGGGAAAATATTTTCTCTAAGGAAGGGTGACATGGTATTTGGGTCTGAGACGAGGGCTTTCATAGAGCTTCGATTGAAGAGGATTTCCTTTATGCTCCATAGTTCAGAGTCGATGATGCTTCGGACGTACCCTTAGCCTTCAAATAAGAACTCCTACTTGCATTTGGAGAAAAGGCTTTTGTCCATCGAGACAATCCGGTAATTGGACGAGCATTGCCGATGGAACCTTGTTTAGGAAGATCTTCCTCAGAATTGCTGGGGTCTGCAACAAAGTTTGTAATTGGGACCCTTGGGCATGAATTTTTATTTAATTTAGTGTCTGCTTTCTGATTGTGCATCTGTCGACTACTATTAATAGTCAGTTGTGAGAGTTCCTTTGAATCATCATTGAGGGAGGGATGACAAAGATGGTATTTGGGTTTGCAAAAACCTAAGTGGTTGGGGGAGAAGAGAATGGAGAGGAAGATGGGATTTTTTTTTTCTTTTAGGAAGTACACAGGTTCTTTTAATGTTTTTTTACATAATTTTAACATTATTTAAGTTGATGTGGCTTCCAAAAACTCAGGTACCACACCACATGGCGCCTTAAAACCACAGGTACCATGCCATGTGTAAAGGTGACGTGACACTCCGTTAAAAAAACTAACGGAATCTGACAGAAGTACCAAGTAGGTTTATTTGATAACCACAAGTACTATTTGTGATTTTTTTGAAAATCGAGGTGGCTATTTAATTTTGGCTCAAAGCACAGGTACTGAAAATGCATTTAACCCTATTTTAATTATGTGTAACTAATTATTTTAGTAGAGCTGGGTTGAAACACTAATTATGTTTATTTAATATTTAATATTGATGCGATGATTAATGTTAATCATTTTTTATTATCTTTTATTTTTATTTAATAATATCAATTGTGATATTTTAATTTAGAAAATTAATGCATGGCAAAATTAACAATTAAATCAATTTGGATTTGCAGTCTAGGTTTTGATAACAATGTGCATCTATTCTTAGTAATCAACATAGAAATATATATCTATTAATTTAGTAGTATTTGTCACAACAAGTTTTTGTGCCAAATACTACCTAAATTAATAGATAATATTTAGTACGTTTTACTCGTAAGTGCACAAATTCAAAACGATAGTATAGTACAACAAATACGAGATCGATCCCATGGAGATTGTTAAGTTTGTTAAGAATTAAATAACTAAATTAAAATATCAAATTGTCACAAAATTGATATTATTAAAAGAAACAAAAATAAAGATAAATAAAAGTCTAGGGCTTTGATATCCATCACTAATCATGCTCAATTAATAAATTAATATGTCAATGCTCCAATCATATTATGAATACTTAATGTTTGCCAACCTAAGGGCATGATATATATTCCTTAATCTATTGATTTCCCTAAGCAACAAGTTAGGCATGGGTGTATACTCTAACTCTTTTCTTTCTTAAAGGATTTAGCATGGGTATATATTAAGTTGTTCTTTAAAAAAGTATAAATCTATGGAAATCGACAAACACACGAGGCCTATGGCATGGTATATACTCTCGGTTCTCCATATTGATTAACTCAAGAACCTGGGGTGGATTTCTTCTATTACTCTTATTAAACCCAAGACTCAGTCATCCAAATTGATTTAATTAACTAATCCATACCACATGCATATAATGACCAATCACATACATATGAGGAATTCAATAAAATAGACATTAATTAAGTTAAGCATCACAATATGATTATCACAAAGGCACCAATATTGAAATATTAAATAAACATAATCAGGGTTTCAATCCAGCCCTACTAAAATAATTTGTTATACATAATTAAAATAAAATTAAAAAAGAAAAGGAAAAGAAAGAATTGAAAACTCCTCCTAGAAGTAGCCTCCAATTCCTCTCCCCAAAGCTTGTATGGAATTGTCTGTAAAATTCTCCCATTTTCTAAAAAGCTTTAGAGGTCTGTTTATAGGCCTTAGAAAATTCCTAGAAGCCCTAATAAACCTAGAAAATTCGGAATTCTATCTCCTAGTCAAACTAGGAGACAATCTTAGTCCAAATCGGATTAGGATTCATCCAGAATTGCGTTCCTATCTTACGATGTTATTTTGACATAGTGCACGTCTGAATTGAGAAAATGCTATTTCACAATGATTTGTAAAATTTGAGTTAGCTTTCTAATTCCACTAAAATCACCTCAATCCAATATTTGAGCTGAAAGTTATGTATGTGCAGAATCCAAATTTGAATCCAATCCGATTTTGACTCCAATTTGAGAAATTCCAATTTAATCATTTCCTTTATTTGGTTAAACTAAACCACATCTTCTAGGTCTTCCCAATTTGCCCTTTAAGCTTGGCATTTTTTTAGAAACACTTCCTTTTCTTTCATGACCTACAAAAACACAGAAAACACAAAAATGAAATAAAATAGCACAACTAACAAAACTAATAGATTAACAAATATAAATTAATGGGCTTAATATAAATATTTAAGCCCTTATCATCAACCACCATCTTCGCAGCTTCCAAGTGCGTTGTTTAACCTGCACCTCAACCTCCTCCACAGTCTCAGGACCATACTTCTTGGCACCAGCCTCAATTTATGAGGAGCCCCCTGCACTTTGTCGATATCCTCCAAAATGTGTCAGATGTTCGAGCCTGAAGCAAACATGGACAACTCCACTACGATGGCCTTAGTTGGAGCGACTGGTGACGTCTACTCCACTAGTAGCCTAGCCGCAAGCAGCTTCGCAGTTGATGGCCTTGAAGGCCTATCTCCAAGGAGAGCATGAGCTACCAGTAAATGTCTTCTCAAAAGCACCAACCAAACTAGCAAAAACACCTCCAACTCCTGAGCCAACCTCGGGATTGTTCTTCTTGCTCCTCTTCAGAGAAGGAACTTGAGTATTCTCTTGCTCATCCTCTACATAGATGGAGGCTTTACCCATGACATAGTTTGTCTTGGGTGCCTCCCTCTTGCCCTTACCCACTATAGGCTTCCTGGGAGCTTTTGCTCCTTCAGCAACAGGCTTCTCTAGAGCCTCGGGTATTCTAGCAGCAACCAACTTCCCTTGGGGTTGGCTACAAAGTCCTTGCCCTTGCTCTTAGACCTCCCTAGAGCTTCTAACGGAGGCCTCTCTCTCAGACTGATACCCTTCTTCTTTAAGGGGTGCCACAAACACTTCATTAGGTTGGTCGGGGTTGCCAAATCTTTTTATAACATGCCTTCTTCGTTCAACCAAACGTAGTTCATAATCTTGTTCATCCAATCCACTTCGGTCTAGGACAATCAGGGACATCCCTCATAGCATTCTCAGAGGGGACACTCGTTTCGAGGAACCCTTGGACTTTTAACAGTCTCCAAGGCCCAAATCTCCCAACGTCCCCATGCGAAAAACTGTTAGTTCTTCCATCTTCTGTTTTTGGGGTATGTCTTCTCCAGCTAGTTGAACCTCACCCTTTGCCAAGGCACAAAAGTATAAAGCCCATCCGAGTTAGAATTTTTAGTGGGCTTATATGCCCACATGAACTCTCAGACAGTAAGATGTTGTCCTTCTTCGAGGACCTTGGGCCAAAGTGCCACACTAGCAAAGAAGAGATTCTCCAAGCGTTCGGTGTAGGGCCAAGTTTAGGTAATTCAACAATTCCCGAACCAACCTCGAGAAAGGTACTCTGAGGCAAGCTAGGAATATAGCCTCATACAAACAAACTTTGTTTCTGTACAAACGCACAATAGCGCAAAACCCTCGGTATCAAAACGGATTACTACAATCTTCAGAATGTAGCAATCCAATCTGATTCTGTGCTCATCAGGAGGTTTCAAATTAGACTTCCACAATGCTAGGTATGAGTTACCCAGGCCACCACCTGATTCGTTACCGTCATTGCGAGCCATAAGATATACAAATTCAGGATATAATGATCAAGGAATACAAGGGTAACCTCTTCGGATCAAGAGGCAGGTTACACTCAGTCGAAGCCGATCAACTGCCAACTTGATCTCTGGAAAATGGAAATCCAAGTACTTAAGTACTAGATTGTCTAGGTCGACAAAAGCTATGGCAGATGGCATAGACTTGACCGAAACCCTAAAGAAGACAAATCTCAAGAAGTAGTACTGAGAAAAGCAATTAGAATGGAAGCAAGCCAATGAAGAAGAAATGCAAAGCTCTCAGACTACAAGAACAAAAGGGAAAAGGCTTTGTGCGAAGAAAGTAAAATAAGAAAGGCTTTTTATACAAAGCCAAAAATAAAGGTACTTGAGTACGAAAGATACAAGGAATGTAGAAGGTCAAACAGTGCTACACACAAAACACTAGAATGTGGCCTCAAAACCATGCACAGGCCTTAAATGTACGTCAGAAGAGACGTGCTTCATCAAACCACAACGGAATCAACACGTGGCCACCTAGAGTACCACTACACCAAGTATAACATGTGTCCCTGTGACTAAAGAAGAATCGGCAGGTTTGCTAGAAAAATTTGAACACTTAAAAAAAAATTTGAAATTCAAATTTTTAGTGGGAATTTCGAAATTTCAAGTGTTCAAGTTTCTTAATTTTAATCCCAAAAAATCCCCACCGAAGACAAGTCAGAATTATCAAAGACAGGTCCATTCCAACAAACATGAAATTTCCATAGTCCCTCAAACAAGGAAAATGGGGGGTAACTGTAGGATCATGGATCAGCCACTTAAGGCCCAATGGGCCCTTCAAGCCCATTTGGCATACCAACACTCAAACCAGGCCTAAACGAGAGTCGGCCCAGCCTAATACTCAGGCTAACAAACCTAGTAATTTACCACAACAATATCATAATTAATATTATTGATATGATAAAACCAAGTTCATCTACACGATCCAAGATAGACCACATGGTTCAAATTTTGAATCACCTAAGGTAATGGAACCATCAAACAAACCCTTCATCTTTATCAAATGCTAAGCAGCAGATAAAGATGAAGGATCGGAATTCCGGTCTCTCTCTCAAGCTCTCATTGCGTTTATAATTCTCCTAAGCTCTTTATTGATTTAGGCATTGAAGCTTTCTTCGCCGAAACACCACTGGCCGCTCTGATCATAGTGTTCTTTTTTGCAGTAGAAGATTCAACTGCCCGACCCTTACTTAGGCACAACAAGAAGCCTCAGACATAGCACCTTGTCCGACCCTTCCTCGAACATGACACGAAGTCTCAGACCTAACATCCGTTTGACCCTTACTTAGACAACGTGTTAAAACGTGCCACGTCATTACTTGGAAACTGTCATCAACTATTATTATTTTTTGTCGTACCAAACACCAATAAATACATAAAATACTTTTCAAAAATCATTTATGTTGAAACCAACATAGCATAAGTTGATCACGGAATAGCCCTCGAAAAAATCTGCATATGAATCCAAAAAATAATTTCGTAACACTCTTGCGTATAGAAGCATGCATGGTGACCAGTAAAATTATCGTGGGCTCAAAACTGTATGCAAAACATAATAAATAATTATTAGCTGGAATATTATATTATAAACAACTTAATCATGTCTCAAAATCAAATCAAGTGGTCGTTAAGACAAGTTAAAATATTAATATCCTTCAGTGAAGAATGACTCATCCAAGCCCCAAGTGTCTTTTATATATATATATATTATAATTACATACTTATAAATTAATTAGCATTCATAAAAGTTAGGATGACCCTTTTTTTTCTTTTTCTTTTTCTTCTCTCATTTTCAAGCCAGACTCAACTGATTGAAGTTGATAAGAAAATTCAGTCTTCCATGGACGGTGGAAAAAAATATGATAAAAGGAAAGAAAAGATTTGACGGTTTGTAAGTTTTCGCTAGATTTATTTTTTTCTTCCCTCTCCACAAATGTTATAAATACTAGAAGAACAACTAACATTTTTTTTAAAGATAAATGTTAGATATTCTTCTAATATTCTCATTTTGTTCTCTCAACTATAACGTGATTTTTAAAATCACCATTAAATTTGAAATTATTATTATTGACTTTTAATCTATTGATAATTTTAAAAGCTACATCACAGTTAGAAAAACAGCAGGAGAACACTAGAAGAACAAAGCATTTCCCTTAATGCTAGTATTCGTCTAATGTTCTCTCAACTATGATGTGGATTTTAAAATCACCATTGAATTTAAAATTATCATTATTAAATTTTAATCTATTTGTGATTTTAAAAGTCACATCGCAGTTGGGAGAACACCAGGAGAACACTAGAAGAACAACTAGCATTACCAATAAAAGTGTAAAAATACTAAAATTCCTCTAGGGTTTAAAGTCTTTATTTTTTTTGCTTCTTAAGTTTTTGTTTCTATCAATGGAAAGTAGATGTGGTTTTCATAAAGATAGAAATACTAACTCGGTTAAAATTTCATCCAAAAATTAACAAAACATCACGTAAATATCAATCACATTGCGCCATGTGTCCTATAACTAATTTTTTAAAAAATATATATATTTTTTATTTTTTTTCAAAAGAAAATTAAAAATTAAAAATTTTTGGCGTCACAATAGCGTTTCTGAAGAACTTCGTATTGGGTAAGTGACTAAGCATGATGTCTGCAAAATGCTAAACCAGTAGATGCAAAAAAAAATAATTGAGGGTCCATTTGATAAATGTTTTTAGCATGGCAAAGGCATGGCAAAGGACAAAATTGATTGATAGTAAGAACGTTTTTTTTTTTTTTAAAAAAAAAAATGTATAAAAGTAAGAATGTTTAGTATAAAAAAATGAAAAAATTTTATTTTGTAGTGATTTTTTTATTTGAATAATAATAAAAAGTGAAAGAATGTTGAAAAAATAAAAAAGCGGAGTTGCCTTTGCCTTTGCCTTTGTCATGCCAAAAACATTTATCAAACAGATCTGATTATTTAATTATTTTTGTACATTTCTCATTTATTTATTTAGTTTGTGTTAAATGTTTGGAACAGGGAGAAGCAAACCAACCCCAAAAGGTTCCTTTCTCTCTTCCTGCGTCTCTGTGCTGTGAGCTTGTGATGCAGAGGAAGAGGGCCCAAGAGGGTTAGTGAATCGCGTGGAGGGAACTAAAGAATCCATGGATTTGTGGAGGCATTGCTGGGTGGTCTTTGTGTTGGGTGTGATTTCACTGGTATGTAGTGTACGTGATAGCAGGGGACATTGTTCACGAAGATGATTTGGCTCCGAAAAAGCCCGTCTGGGGGGTGGCCGAAGCCACCCCCATGGCCATGGCCACCACCCAAATGGCCAAGTTCCAAAATTTTTAATTTTTAATTTTTTTTTTAAACAAATAATTTTTTAATATTTTTTATTTATTTAAGAAATAAAAAATTAATTATAAAACACATGGCACAATATGATTGGTGTTGACATGGCATTATGTCAAGTTTTGGACGAAATTTTAACCAATATACCATTTTTGTCTTTATGAAAAGTTGAAACCATGTACATTCTATAATAGGAATAAAAATATAGGAGGCAGAAAATACAAACTTCAAACCTTATAGAGATTTTTAGTATTTAATCCTTAATAAAAAAATATAAATTTTTATTTTAGTTATTACTTTATTATAAGTGCACACTTCTAAGGTAATACTAAAAATTACCATTTAATTTTGGATGAATTATTATTAAATTTTAAATTCAATAATAATAATTTAATGTTAGGAGTGTGAGAGTGGAAGTACATTAGATATTTCTTTTCTAAAATATGGTAAAAGGAAAGGAGAGAAAGAAAACACCCGGACGGATCCCACCTAGGGAGTGGTTGGAATAGACGAGGGAAGGATTAACTTGTCATATATTTAGAATAATAGGACAGAAAATAAATATTAGGATCAACAAGAACATGAAAAACAAAAACAAAAAATTTAATGACTAATTTTTATTGCCTGATTAAGCAATTGTATGATAATCGTATAATAGTTTAATAAATAAAAGTTTTGTATACAAATAAAACACAACAAAGAAAAGAAATGTTAGGCTTACAAATTATTTTACACACCAAAAAATAAAAAAATATATATATTTACAAAGTGATATGGCATAACATGATTGAATTTATCAAATTTTGTATTCATCTCATTTTCAATCATGTTGTGCCACGTCACTTTGTAAGAGTTTTTCTTTCTAAGTTACTTTGCTAGTATTAAAATATTTTTTTTCTTCCTACCTTTTTCTTTCTTGTTCAAGGAGAAGGAAGGTAGAAATTAAATAGAGGAAATTAACCAACAAAGGATGCACAAAAGCCTGGAGATCAAATTTTAAATCATTCTTCAATCACATGTAGAAGTGGAAATTTTCTACAAACCAACCTCTAAAATTGACATATGTTTCTTAAATGACATATAACAAGCACTTTTTATTTTATTTTTATTAGCTATAATATGACCACTTCTTTTTTGGGCATATTAGTTAAATACTAGGTTAAGTTCTTGTTTGATTCACAGAATGTCTAGTCTATTGAAAAATGATTAGTTACTATTAGGAATAGAAAAGTGTAGAATAAACTAAATATTCATATTCCTTTGTTTGGTTGTAACATTGGAATAGAACATTGATTATATATTCATTTATTTGGTACAATGTAATATATTAATGAATGAAATCATTCTATGATTGAATTTTCAAAAATATCTTTGTAATACAAATATAATTTATATTGTTAAGTGCTTTCTTTCTTTATTTTTTGAAGCTAACACTCGTCTATATTATAAGATATAAGAATACAACAACACACGGAGTCAAATTTCATTCATGGATTTTTTTTTTTTTTTTTGCTTCTAACAATACATATACAACAACAGTTGTATTGAATTTTGTTTACAATATATATACATACCAATCAGAGGATGCCATAAAAAATATAAATAAATAAATAACTAAAAGAACAAAAAATTTTTAAAATAACCTGGTACAGAAACGGAGAGAGAGAGAAAGAGAGAAGGGGGATGAGAAAAATTTTCTATATACAACAACATTTGTTATTAATTTTGTTTACAATATATATACATACCAATCACAAGGATGCCTTAAACTGGGAGAGAGAAAACGAAATAGAGAGAGAAGAAAGAGAAAGAGAGAAGAAAAAGAAGAGAGAATCGAAGAGAGGGGAAGAGAGATACCCTTGCACTTGCAGAGAAAAGTTGCACTTTGCACTTCCAGAGAAGAGTTGCACTTTGCACTTACAGAGAGCAGTTTGAGAGACGGTGTGAGTATGTGAGGGAGAGGTTTTTTTGTGGTAATTTATACGATTAATTTAATCTCACAACAAAAGACTAGCTAGGCTTAACTAATCTGAGTGTATGAGATTAGTAATTCTATAAGAATAAACTATTCTCAGAAATATAGCTATACCTAAGGTTAATTAGTCCAATCCAAAGGTTTATTCCGCAAATCAAATGGGCCCTAAATGTATAAAGTGCTACTGTAAATAGTAACTACTGTGACAAATAAATAAATATTTTATTGTTTCTCAATGTTACTTTTTAGTTGTTTATTCTTCTTTCTTCTTCTTTTTTCATGAAGATTGAATATAATGAAAAAAAAAAAAAGAAGAAGAGAGATAATATTTTAAAGCAAGCAAACAAGAGAACAGAGAAAACGATTACTAAAGTAGAGAGTTGCACTCTTTTACCTATCATTGTTGGACTTGAGAGAGCGCCTGCGGTTTTCACCATTTACACCCCTATTGTGCGGCTTCTAGTGGGTAGGTACTATTGTGATCACGCTTAGGTAGAATAGTTACAATTGGTCTCCCGGCCTACCCTTTTGATGATAAAAAAAAAAAAAAAAATCAAAATGGGCTTATGTACTAATCATTTTAACAAAAATGCACAAAATTTAAAAATAATCAATATACAAACTCTGGTTCTACTCTGATTCCATAAACAAGCTCTTATTAGATAAGAGTGCATGCAATATTCCTAACACAATTTGAAATTGAAAAATGTTATGGATACCAAATATTTTACTAAAAGAAGGGTACCAAAATGATATGGAGCTCATTCATTAGTACCCATAGTATTTTTCTTTCTTATTTATTTTGATCCTCTCTAATAAATAATCTCCACACTTGATAACCATAAAGTAAACTACTACTACTTAGTGATACACACAATCTCTTTATTCTTTACTGCCATAATTCTAATGAAAATAGAAATCATCTCAGCCTTTGCTTTTTTCTCCCTTGGCACTCCATTAGACCCCTAGCACATCCCAAGCAATTTCCTCAACAGACCTAAAGCACTCAGTTCTGCACAGAAGGCCATATTGCAATCTCTGAATACCCTTCTTCAGTGGCACAAGCTCGAAACATCCCTGTTGTATTTACAGCCATTGTGACTTCTCCTTTGGCAGAGACAGCAACCAAGCCAACATTGCCTCTTGGAACACTGTCCTCTACAACATAAGCTGCAGCCTCCTTGAGAGAAAGACCCTTGAATTCCATAAGAGCTGCTACATCTCTTGCGACAGTGCCACGCATTATTGCTTCACCTTTCCCTGTGGCAGAAACTGCGACAAGATTGTTGGCATATGTCCCCGCCCCTATGATCGGCGTGTCCCCAATCGTGCCAACCATCTTGTTGACAAATCCACCAGTAGAAATTGCAGCAGCTAAATTCCCATCATTATCAACAGCCACACATCCAACTGTCCCAATTTGGCTATCACCGTCAGTATTTGGTGTTTCTTTCTTCATATCCTTTTGAATGGGTTGAGTATAATCAAGCTGTAGAATTTATGGAAGAAGTTACCAGCATAAAGTAAAAAAAAAAAACCCATTTCAAAGCACACTGAAGGCTGAAAAACAGGTTTAAGACATGCAGGAATTACACATCTGGGCAACCCCCCACTTCAAATGATTTGCTAGATTGCTCAATGTACTGAAAGTCCTAAAACGTTTTTAGGCCCTTGCCAATGCAAAGGAATGGCTAGCAGCTTGCAAACCGGAGTGGTAGTGACAAGCACCATGCAAGTGATTGAGGAAATACAATTTCACGAAGTTAGAATGATTCAAAGCACACATTCAGCATACTTCACATCTACTCCCCAAAAAAATAGAGAATAAAACACCTGAGCTGTATTGGCTTCTTTTGCCTGCTTAAGCCTCTCAATGTTTTGTGGAGTTATAAAATGGCTCGGATCTACAGTTTCAACACCCTAGCCTGGACAAATTGAGAAGTCATGGTCACAAAAAATTTGATGAAAAAAAAAACAGCTAGGTCAATGCAATTTAAATAATAATGATTATAATACTCTTTATTTATAAATAACAATATAATACTATTGTTGTGGTTGTTAAAGAGATCGAAAGGAAAAGCATCAATGAAACAAACAGACCACTATGTATCACTTGCTCTGTTTCAGTCAAGACAAAATACCCAAAGCGATTCCAGTATTCTTTTCCTGAATTTAAAACTGTAAATGGATAGAACCAGGTTCTAAATTAGACTTATAAGGTCACATTCTGGAAAGGGTCTATGAACCCTTTCCCTACACATTGATCTATGTTGATAACGTGCAAGAAGCAGTGTTGATGAAGTGATTGCATGTGCCTCGAGAGCTTGTCTTGCTTAAATAATAGTTACAGAAGAAGCATAGACTTTAAAAGTCTTGAGTTAATTACAAAACATTTTGGGAACATGTAGCACCAGTAGGTAAATGTATGGGTATTAAAAGCATACATTGTAAGACGCTGCATTTCACAATCCGAAATTTTTTAATTGTGTGAACAGATTTCTTTTGTAAGATTAAATTATATTTGTTATCTGGAGTCAATAAATTAGGTAAAAAACAAAGAAGAAGAAGAAAGAAATGAACTAGTGGGTAAATCAATATATATATATATATATAGGCACGATTGGAGCCTTGAAAGAGGCTTGGAAGGGACTTTGAAAGCTGGCAAAGAAGGTTTTCCCAAGATTAAAGTCAGCAGGAGCAAGGTTATAACAAAAACCTCAAAAGCTGTGTTGATAACTTAGGATAGGCTAACTCTAGTCCATAATTTGGGATTGGTCATGGTTTAATTGGGGTTGATACTTGATAGTGTTGTTTGGGTTCATGGAACCCTAATACAACCTGTAATCAGGGCTTTTCAAAACCTAAAGTCCAGGCCTTGAATCAGACTGCTAATTCTGGCACGGTCATGGATAAGAACAATTTATGAACATAGGGTTTGAGGCAAAAATCTGGTGACAATGGAAACCTGGTTATTTATCATTCTAAGAAAGTGTTAATGTACATCCTAGGACACCTCTAGGTCTAGGGGAGGGCCAAGACATGAAATGATGAGGACTGAAGTTTAATAATAACTGGTAGTGTTAGCTATCACTTTTGGCAACAAAATGTGGTAATGGGTTTTTGGTCAAAACCCAGACCTTGGATGACGTTTAAGGGCTGTTAAATTGATCTGAAAAAGATAGAAACAAATGAGAAGGGCTGGTATCAAATGACCAAAGTTTAGATTTAAGGCTTACAAACCACAATTGATTAGGTAATACGTTTTGATGCCATTCTAAAATTATTTGATATACTTCAATTCAGTATATTTGACCTAGGTTGTTTTCTAACTAACGTTTCAAAGAGAATTTTGATATAAATTACTGTTTGAAATCTACTCATTCTAATATGGTATCGGTCTATGCTTCAGGGGTCAAGCACTTTGTTGTCTATGCTTGATTTGCTTAGAAATTCCTCTGTGATATAACTAAGGTTTTGGGACAGATTGATGATGTTGGAGCTTGGAAATATTCCTATGACTTACATAATTGTTTCGATATTTTGAGTAGAATTTAAATTCTATATCTATATATCAGTATATTGATTTTCAGCTATAATTGAGAAACCATTATTTGTCTTTAACTTGGTTGCCTATGGAGTATGGCATTCCCCCCATAAGGTGTAAATATATGGGTTTCTGTTTGTTGCTGTATCATTTGGCCTGCCAACAGGGGTTCAAATATATTGGTGATTTCCTAGCCACCAAGAATAAGTGGGGGTAATGTCCAATCACGGGGACTGTGCATGCAATCCAAGGACATGCCTGGCCATGATATATTTGACTACCCACATATATCTACTTATGTTTGCTAAGTTTTATCTCTATTCTTCAGAGGAATCACTTTGTTGTCTATGCTTTGTGTTCAATTTTCTAAAAATCTTTTGATAGGTAATCAGAGAAATTTTATAAAAAGTATAGGCGCCCCTAATCATACAAAAAGTATACAAAAAGGACACAAAAAAGTAGAAAAAACAAAGGAAACTATGAAACCCCAAACACCCCAACAGAAAGCAGCTCGCAAA
The DNA here is from genome assembly GCA_013348765.1 of Carpinus viminea. Classification (NCBI taxonomy): domain Eukaryota; kingdom Viridiplantae; phylum Streptophyta; class Magnoliopsida; order Fagales; family Betulaceae; genus Carpinus; species Carpinus viminea. The sequence goes on from CP054674.1 coordinate 16,781,492, forward strand.
CCCTAGGCGATTACATCACAGCAAGAGCCTTCTTGCTTTTGCCAAGGCTAGAACCACGACTCTTAGCATCAAAGTTACTAGAGTACTCTAAGTTCTTCAACTCCCTTCTTCCTTTAAGCTTAGGAGTGGACACTGGAACCTCCTAATGCTGTCCCTTATCCACTTGAGCCATGAGGTTCAAAAAACCATTCATGTTCCCCTCAGAAGAGATCCCTGCAGCTTGAACACACATCACTGCTACGGGAGAAACAACAGGCCCTTCAAAATGACCTCCCCTCGAAGTTTCTCCCACCTCGAAGGAGGAAGACAAACTCACAAGGAAAATCCATCAAAAGCCTAGGCGGGGGGTCAATCACACCCACAGCCTGGACTGACGAGACCAGAGAAGGCACAAGCCCAAGTCAATCTTGATGTTTGGTTTGTATTTAAAAGCTCTTACCCTTAGCTTGGCCCTTCCTATTTGTGAATTATGTACATATTGCTTACTGAGCTGTCAAGCTCATGCCTTTCTATCACTTTGTAGTCAGAGATTCCGTTATTTTATGTACAAGGTGGGAACTTTTAGGAGCTGTATCTTTGAGATTTTCTTTAAATTCAAATTTATTATGGTTTAGCTCTGTTCTGTATACTTGCTTAGTGGGGAGAATTTTCTATATTTTGCTATAAGCGTAAACTTTAACTTTTCAGATTTTTTTTCCCCCCATTCTGATTTGTTTCTCCAACTCATTTTTTAAAAGTTAAAAGGAAATGACAGCATAGCAACAAAATTGGGATCTCAAACAAGAAACTCGGTTAAAATGCATATCTCACTCAATTGTCCAAAAACAGAGAAAAGGGAAAATAAAATATTGATTCAGTACCATGCCAATCTTGTAATGCTCGAATTGTGGCTATGACCACATTGACCACAAAGGAGATGCTGACCTCTAGGCAGCATACCTTGGCCACAATCCACATGTTCGAACTATTGATTCTAAAATTTTGGAAGTACTATCCTTTAGCCATAAAAATTATCTGTATTCTGGATAGTAAAAAAATAAAATAAAATAACAAAGATGTATAGGCATGAATATAACGGAATAAGAAACATTATAGAGATTAGCCTTCAATTGGAAATGAAAAATGGAGAATATAATAGAAAAGCTCAAGGCTAGCATTTTTTCATGGTAAGATTCACTCACTTGTTCCCTTGCAAATTTTTCTGCTCCATCAAAAGCAAGATATATATGAGGAGTTTTCTCCATGACCAGTCGTGCTAAAGATATAGGATTAACGACAGTAGTGAGCCCAGAAACAGCTCCACATCTTTTGGTGTTACCATCCATGATAGAAGCTTCCATTTCAACCGTGCCTTCGCTGGTTAAGACGGATCCCCTACCCGCATTGAAGTGTGGATTGTTTTCTAGTTCACGAACCTATGCAAGGCAAATCATCAAATGTACACCAAAAAGTGAAATAAAGCAGGAAGAAAGTTCAAAATCCTTCTGCAAAACAAATACCAAGACCCATATTTAGCCAGAGATTCAGTATTATAATGAGCTTCCTAAAAGACAGAAATCTTCCTTGGCGTGAATATAAATGACAGATGAGATAGGTTTTTACCTTTTACTGAAGTGATCATAGAACATTTCATTCTTGTCATTTGCAATACTTGGCAATAGAATTATTATCTTATATATATATATATACAAGTAAAGCAAATTCAATAAAAGCGTAAAGGGCACAACTCAAGTACATAGGATAGGATGTATACAAAAGAAAACACCCATCAAAATCAAGAATGAGGAAAGCGCACACAAAAATCTGCAAAACTAAAGATATTGAGAAGAGCGTTAACAAGGGTCTACTCAAAGCGTGATTTTAGTAAAACACATTTGTAACGTGAGCTGGACACATATGCTCTATCACTCCTAAAAAATTGGTCAAGTTACAATTGGATCTCCCTAGAACCATTTATGAAGTTCAATTTCACCTAGTAAGGAACTAATGTGAGAATTAACACTTACAAACAGCTTTATAATCCACCACTCAATATGAAGAATTTATTTCACAATGTGGGACTAATTTTTTGGAGTGTCACAATTTCCCCCACTTAAATTTTAACGTCCTCGTTAGGGCTCATGTCATATAGTCCTCCACTTACTACACTTCTCTGATACCATTGGTAACGACAAAAAAACACTAGCAACATATATACTGTCACTCTAAAGGGACTAGTCAAGTTATAATTGAAACTCCCTAAAATTGCTTTAAAAAGTCCAGTTTGACTGGAATTTAACACACATAGGCATCTTTATAACCCACTCACTCAATGTAAAAAATTCATTTCTCAATAGAACTTTGTAGCGGCATCTGCATCTGCATCCTTCCTCAATTTCTCCTCTGTATAAAGTGCTCTCTATTCTACAATCTCACACAACCCTTTTATGTCCTCAACAAGGGACCTTTTGTTCTTCTCCACATTACCAAAACTTTCTATCTGTTAGGAATAAATGTATTCCATTTGGGCCTAATAACCTGAAGGCCTACCGCCCATCAATAAGACCATGATCCAAGTCCCAATCAGTAGGCTTTATAGTTAACAGAGATCCAACCTAGAAGAATCAACAATAAATACTGCAGAAGCCTGGCTGGTTAAGGACTAACCCTCAAAAACAAACTTCCCGAGAGTATCAGACCCTTCATTTCCCGGGAATTATTTATCATTACAAACAGATATCGTCGGTTATCCAAACTCTCAGCGTTCAATAGATGACTTCCACTAGGTTAGAGACTCTTGCCCTTATCCAATATCATAAGGATAATGTCGAGTTTGCATACAACTGCTATTCTCAATTCAACTCTACACGAATAATACAAAAGAGAGAGAGGATCAAACTACAAGACTCGGATAGGATCATCACGAAGTAGAGATAATATCAAAGGAGGAGTTCTAATCTGATAAAACCTATCAGCCTATTTATTGGCTAAACTCCAAGTATCAACGGACGTGGAATTATTATAAACATTGCATACACTTTCTCATAAACTTTATTTGAGCATCGAAGGGAGATCACGCTCAACATAGGGCGTCTTCTCTTCGTGTTTGCCTGGTTTACCTATTTCAGGTTTGATCCCGGAAGACGTGCAAATCACACCAATCAAATGCTGTTGGACCAAAAAATGCACCAACACTATCATTCCATGTTTTTAAGTCAGCATAGCACTTAATTTTTTAACCAAAACAAAGCTAAGACAACCATGAAAATAATAGGAGATCCCTTTTTTTTTATAAGTAATTTTTGACCCCAATGGGAAGGGGAAAAGAGAAAAGAGTGACGTTAAAATCGCCCCCAAGGTACCTCCCACAACAACTGATAATCAACATTTAAGTTAGGGACTCTCATCTATCTTCAGATTTGGACATAGAACCTTTAGAGACATTATTAATGAAACAATCTAGTATTTTCAATTAAACAGGGGCCTAAATCAAAGCGGCCTTCGCACGCCGTAAAAGTTTGGCTTGAAGCGTGTCCTGAAGACCTCAGCGGAGGACTGGAGGAGAGATCTCATTCCGCCTCCCTCACAAAAGTCATCAACTTTAGGGCTATGCGGTGAGCTATCGGAGCCAGATGACATGAGCTCACACCGCCATAACAGAGTCCAAACCCGCGCCCGATTCCTTGTAAAACCTAAAGGAAAAAGACCCGGCCCGCTTTTTAAATACCCACTTAAGTGTGGGTTTAGATGGGTTAAGAACCCATGGCCCTTTTTAGCTTTTATGACCATCACCTAATCCCCTCCAGGAGGGCTGGGCCTTGAGCCAATTATAACGGCTGTTATTGGGCTAACCTTTTCCTTCAATTTGACCCGCTCAAAGAGCCCATCCCCGTCTCAAAATCTCCGGTTGTTTCTTGAAAGAGCAAATGACGTATGGTTGATGGAGTCCCAAGTGTTCTAACGATCAATTAGATGCGGTTTTTATTTAAATTTTTTTTCTTTTAGAAGAGCATTTTCAATGGACTCTTTATATTTTCACTCAGAGTAGTAATATTAATCAAGTCGGCGTGAGTGAATAGTATTCACGCTGGCCTTATTTTAATATTAAAATATTATTTAAAAAAAACAATAATTTAAAATATTAAAATGAGGCCAATAAGATTTGTGTAAATACTGTTCATTCACGCTCACTAGATTAATATCACTACTCTTTCACCTAAAGGTCTATTTGGATGTAATTTAAAAACGTAATTTAAGAAAATTAGTTAAAATTTTTGGCAAAATAGCAGTTTAAAATACTCATGAATAATAGGGCTAGCAAAACGGGTCCACGAGTCGACCCGTGGTGACCTACGACCTGTTTAGCTTAGACCCAAACATGACCTATTTAAATAAACAGGTCGAAGCTCCAAACACGACACGACCCGTAAACCTGTCTAAGTTAAACGAGTCATAGATCACCCGACATAACCCGTAAACCCATTTAAGTTAAACGGGTCTAATGGGTCAACATAACACAACCCGTAAACCCGTTTAAGCTAAACAGGTCTAACGACACAACCCGTGGACTAAAACATTGAACCCTAAACGGCTAAACCAAATGCAGAAACAGGATGATGACGGAGAGGGAGCAAAACTAGGTGTATCCGACAGTGAAGAGGACGTAGTGAGGGACCTCCCAGCCGGCGAAGTACTTGAGCATGGAAATCACCATGCCCACCGTAAGGGGCTTCGAGATCAGATAGAACACCCACATCTCTCCCCTTTCTCGCTTCCAAAGAGTACCCGCTAACTGAAGGAGATCAATCACATTCATTGTCCGGATACGTCATCCTCACCAAAGACATTCCTCGATCGGTTATCAGGCGAGACTTTATGTTCTCGAGGGCAGAGGGTTCTTTGACAACGAAGAGCCGCGAATTCTTTCTCCGGCTGCCGGAGAAGATTGCGGAGAACTAAGGGGGATAAGAAGCAATCGTCCCCGACGACGAGGGCCTGCGCGATTCCTGGGACGAAACCCTAGGATTTGACTCGATTTTCTCGGATCTGGACCTGAACAGTCTTGTCAACAACGAGAAGTGAGAACTTCCCGTTCTTCTACATACAAGCCTCAACAGTGGCAAAGGAATTGCGAGTCTTGGGAGTGCGAGAGAAATTATCAAATTAGGTTTTCAACAACTTTCAGGCTTTACCAGTTTACTGCTTTAGGCTTTAGGTTAAAAAAATAAAAAAAATAAAATAAAAAATAAACGAGTCTGACGGGTCACCCACGACACGACCCGTTTAAGCAATATAAACGGGTCGACCTGTTTATGACCCAAATCCGTTTATGGTAAACCCAAATTCGCTAATTTTGTATTATGTTCATGTCGGATTCAAGGATCGTATCAAAATTGCCGGCCCTATGAATATAACATACTAATTTTTTTTACACTATATTCAACTATTGTCAAGCTTGCTTCCAACATTTGAATGACAAAAAGTTAAAGTCTCACCTTTTATTCTCTTCTATGATTAGTCTAAAACCATCAAAAAATAATATTTAAGTAACGTAGATAAAGGTGTAAGAAGTTTAATGTCTAATTCCTAGTGTCAGCGTGAATTTTGTTTTTTTTTTTACGGATTTAATTTTTATTTAATGAATCTGTTATTATTGCTCTTACATATATATATATTTTTTTTTAAGAGAAGTGATACACTTTTTAAATCATTTTTCAAAAATAGTTTCCACCTTTGGTTCGCCACAATGATTGTCTGAGTCAAGAACTGATTTGCACATATAAACAGGCTAGGCTACTTAGAGCACTCATTGCAGGCTCTTCAAACTTATTTTTTTGTTAGTTTGAAGAGCCAATTTAACAAAAAGAGATAAAAACCCAACTTTTCAGCCTCTTTATTTTAATAAAAAATTTAACATTATGAATAGTAAAACTTCAAACTTAACAATTACTATTCCCTCTTCATTTATTAAACTATATTTTCTCTCCCTTCCTTTTTTCCTTTACATTTCTCTCTCCTTTGAAAAATAATAAAAGTTAGATAAATAATAAACAAATCTTTGAAAAATAATATTTTAATAAAATAGTGAAAGTGAATTGTTAAAGTAGAGAGGCTGAAAAGTGTGCTTTAAAAAGATGGGCTGTTAAAATAACAAAAAATGTACTTTTTGTTATTTTGAAGAGAAAATTTTGAAGAGTCTGCTGTGGATGCTCTAATAAAAGGTAGGTACACAAAATAAAGGAAAAAATATAAAATGAATCTCCAAACTATCATTTATTTGTAATTTAGCCCTCTAAAGTTTTAATTGGTATAAAGTAGCTTCCAAAGGGTCCAAACTACTAACCCCTTATAATTTGTCCTCCATTAGTTGAAACGTGAAAATTGATGAAAATCCAAAACGGCGTCATTTTGGGTATAAAGTTACAAAATGCCTTGTTAGATTTTAAAAAATAATAATAAAGATAAAGGACTAAAATGTTGTCGTTTTGGTGAGATTAACTAAAACCCTTGTCGCAGTGGATTGCAAAAAGAACATAGGGGGAAAGAAAGGGTCTTAGTTAATCCCACCAAACAACATCGTTAGTCCTTTTTAATTTTTTTAAATCAGGGCATTTTCGTATCTCTCAATACGCAAAACGACATCGTTTTGGATTTTTCATCAATTTTCATGGTTTCAACCAATGAAGGGGGCCAAATTATAAGGGGTGGATAGTTTGAAAGTTACTTTATACCAATTAAAACTTTACGAGACTAAATTACAAATAGGTAATAGTTTAGAGGACCATTTTATATTTTTTCCCAAAATAAAAGAGGACCACCGGGACTAAAAAACAACTTTCTAATTTCTAGATAGCTAATTGTAGTGCTAGAAAATTTCCAAATATATATATGCAATCGATGGCAGACACGAGGGCGACCAGTGGTAAAAAAACAAAAAAAAAAACTCAAGCAAATTTTTATGAAGATTGTTGGGAGCCCCTGGTAGAAAATATTTGAAACGAGCTGATGAACGCATCAAGGATGTGGTTGTAAGGGGGAGTAGTAGGAATTGGTACCTCGGCGTAAGGTGGGTGGTTTGTTGGGTGAGCTATGTGGTTGTCGACGGGGCGTTTGGGGATGGTGGTGGTGCGGTGGTGGAGGCAAGCATGCGCGGCTGAGGAAATGTTGCCGCCAATACCAGGTCCATGGATTTAGAGAGAGAGAGAGGGAGAGACGACAGAGCCGAAAGTGGGTGCTAAGGTGGACCTGAATGGGAATTGGTAAGGGTTGTGGGGAGAAAATGGGGAACAGTGGTGTGCTTTACTGCCATATAATGATGATTATTGATTGGGATGGGGTCAAATCCAACAGCTGAGGATGAGCACCTCTTTTGATGACGTGGTTTTTATCTATCTTTGTTATATATTAATTAATATATATCTTGTTGTATTTCTTACTTTTATTTATAATCAATTAGGGAAGCTTCTTGCTTTTTAACAAAAATAAATAAATAAATAAATAAAAAGTATTAACATTTACTTCAAAAGCAAAATACTCATCAAATAAAAGCCATAAAAATAAAAGTTGATATTTTGAGATTTTAGTTGAAGAATTTTGAAGTTGATATGTTTAATCATCCGAAACTATAAAAATTGTCTTTCATTGTAGAATTATGTCGAGGATTGATAAAGGCAGAAAAGTCAGATACATATTATCTTATTGATAGATTAATTCGTCTTGTTTTGACTCTTTTGGTATTTACAGCAACTACCGAATGAATATTTTTAGCAATGAAAATTGTAAAGACAACTTTGTAACAAAATGAAAGATGAGTTTCTTGGAGATAATTTACTTGTCTATATTGAAAGAGAAATTGTTAAAAGCTTTAATTTAGATTTGATACTTGATAATTTTGTTTTACTAAGACTGCATATAATACAATTTTAGGCATTTTATATTTTGTATTTTCCTTTACTTTTATACTAGTGCCTACATAGTAACTAATATATCAGTTTAACATATATTTATAAAGTCACATAAATATATTTTTTATAATACATATATTGTGGTATAATTTTTTTGTTTGAGTGTATTTATCATATTATAATAAAAATATAATATATAAAAAGAACAAAAAAATATATTTTATAATTTTATTGACGTCCCTGGTAGAATGAATTCCTGGATCCGCCACTGTATGCAATATTTTAATTGTTAATTAAAAACAACTTTCTTATGAACACCAAACATCCCCCGATCAAAACATGAAAACGACAATGTCAAACACAGGTAGACATAAAACACACACAAAGTTGTATTTATTGGCTTATGTACCACAAGCTCGACAACATCAAGGGGGCTCTTTCCGGCTTTGAGAGCATCGACGCCGATCGCTAGGAAGTGGCGCAGGGCAGCTTCACGCGTCTCCCGGCGTTCTGCCGGAAGTGTGCGTGGGATATCGCCAGCGCCACCTTGTAGAGCTATGGCCCAACCCATTTCTTTTCCCGACCTCTCTCTGATTAGGATTAGCCAATTAGGTTGGTGTCTTGAGCAGTGCGCTCCTCCTTATATTGAAAGGAATCAATGTCTGAATGTAAAAAGACAAGAATGCTTAGATCACTACAAATAGAAATACGTCTTCTCAACTATCACACTTCGCACTTGTATAAAATTGTACTATAACTACCCACTATATAATACTATTAAATGCATAAATCCCCTGGGATACTTTTTCCCCACTTAATTAGAAAATATATATATATACTGCATAAAGATATATTATAAATTTGAGTACTCCTTAATTATAAATTTGAGTACTACTTAATTATTTGAATTTTTATTAAGCTCTAAGATTCTCAAGAATTTACCTTTATTTATTTATTTATTTATTTTTTTGGGTAATAATCAAAGCGGGAAAGGAGGAAAAAGGGAACAAGAATTTACTGGTTGTTACCAAAGAAAAAAAAAAAAAAGCCTATACTTTCAACTCTAGTAATTTAGTTTTACAACCTTTACTATAGCATCTAAAATATTTAACTAAAACGTTAGTTTCAATATACTAATTTTTCCTTAGATTTCAAATGCTAATTTTTGAGATAACAATTCTTGGAAGTTTGCATTAAAAATAAATAAACAAATGATGACAAAAGAAGATACATTTAACATTTGAAGTTGGCTAATCAAATGTCTAATTACACTTCCACTAGAAAGTGTGGATTCCAACCCCAAACTACTTGTTCAAATTGCTAATGCTTAAGAGAAAAAATAAAACACATGTAAAAATTTGAATAAAATCTCTTTGTCCGAACAAGAGTGTGAGTTGCTTAAGACTTTATTCAGACAAATAAATTCTATAGAGACTATCACTCACATTTATCGTCCAGATTATTAACAACTCAAAATAATAATAATAATAATAATGCAAATCTCTATCTACAAAGTGTCAATAGCACTTCCCATCAATGCAACTGGCCTCCAAGTAAGAATAGGTTCTGATGCCTTGGTAGTTGGTACGGATCTCGTCAAGTAAGAATCTTACGGCCCATCAAGTGGAAAAGTTTCAAGAAAAGTTTCAAGATGTTGTCTAACCATAATCAAGAAATCGAACATAAACCAATGGGAGACAGACATTGCCAAAGCTCATTAAATTGATTATATTTTTGTATAATGCTTAATACAATGAGAAAGGGGAAAAGAGGAGAAAATTATTTGATTCGCTTTCCTGTACAAATATATCAAACATTTTGGCAAGGATCTTCCGCTCCAGAAACTTGGGAAGAGTTGGCACATCCCCCGAAATACGATTTGTCTGCGTCCAGAACACCCTAAAAAGAGAGGAAAATCCAGTAGCTGTTAGAAAGGAAATGAAAATAGCATAGAGAGAGTTGGATCCAAGAGCTTCAGGTCAGAACCTTAAGGATAATAATGGCTGCATCCTTGTGTAAAACCTCATTATACTCGTGACAAGCAAAACTCTGCAACAAGCAAACAACTTTAAAAGTTACTCTTACATTGAGAGAGAGAGAGAGAGAGAGAGAGAGTAAAGACAAGATCGAGAACTTGAAACAGACTTGAACACAATTAGGGCAACCAGCATCTCCTAAGCAGTAACAAGATGTAAGCAGTTCCAGAGCAGCGGTTAACAACTCTGTGAAAAGGGGTTGAACCTATTACAACATTCAAATATATTCACATCAAAAAGGAGTCAAACATGTTTGTTGCCATCAATTTGCAAATTGTAAAATAAGAAATTATCAGTCCATTCTGTCCAAATAAATTAAGGTTTGTCCATCACCTCAGCAGCAATGGGAAGAGAAAAGACATGGGAAATATTGACTTGCACATATCTTAAACTTAAGCATATCGGGATGGAGGTTTACAGATCCAAAGGTCCTATATGCCATAGGACCTTTCCAATTAACCTTGAAGTTTGCCTCAGGGAACATTTATCAATCAAATGTTAGAACATTTGGAAGGAGTGCAAACTTATCTTCGTAAAGTTAATAGCTATTCAACAAAACTGACGTCCCTTCATCATAAATGAAAATTTTCAGAGTTCCATACAGAATTTTTCAATTTCATGTCGCTTACCTGAACTGATACACCAAGCCCTCCAGGATGCTGATCATATAATAGAATTCTTTCTGGATAATAGCGTCTATCATGAGGGTTTGGACACTCTGGAGCCAAGTCAGATGAGTTGCATATTATATGTCTACACACCAAAGTATCATAATGTAGTCAGGTACACAACTGTTGGGATCATACAGAATTGACATTTATAGTGGCTTCAAGGATAACAAGCCACATGCTTGACTTCTTAATATAAACCCTCTCAACCACTTCGCAATTTAGTAAGAATAATTGTAAAGAATGCAGAAAAATAAACAAACTTTCCAAACACAACTGTAAATGCTTCTAAGAGACTTACAAGGGCACTACATTCAGAATAGCGTGTGAAGCAGCATGCAAGCCTCCACGAAAATCAAAGTTTTGCTTATTGACTGCTGCTTTGATTGATTGTGGAACTGGAATCCAAACTGCCTGCTTAGATGTAAAGATGAAATAAGATTATACAGGATTCAGAAGAAAAAAAAAAGGTATTTACTATGTGCATATAAATGAATGTATAGCTGCATGAACCCAAACAATGATGCCATTAAAACTTTTAGAGCCCTTAACGACGTAAATCTTTATGTAAGTCCACCTGTGAGTTATATGAATAACTAGGAAGTGACAGTTCAACCGTATCAAATATTTGGTTGCTTCCTCTCCAGATTCGATAGAAACCAAACCAATTAGTAGTTACTTTGCAAGTATGTGCTTTTGCAGTTGTTCTTGAAAGCTGAATGTTGGAAACCTTCACCGGATAGGCCTAAAAAAGAGCAGGGCATGCAGCAGTAACCAATTAGTAAATAAACATTATAAGCATTTCTGAAAATGCAATACGAGGGAATATTATGCCAAATAAAAAGAAGTTTGTAATCAATTTATACATAGACAATAGGACACAACGGCACATACATGAATTTAATATCCTTGGCCATATATTACAAAATAAGCAATCCTAAAACCCTACACAATGTCTATCTCCCCACCAACCCCCAATACGAAAAATTGAGGATCAAGACAAGAAAAAGTAGACAATAGTTTATACATATCAAGCAGTGTTCAATTTCTAACATATGTAATTGACAATTGAATACAGCATATGCAACAGAAATCAAGATTTACCGGACACATGTTCATGTCCAACACGTGTATAGCTTAAGGGTAAAGGTTGTAACATTTATGCAAATTAGATCCCAACACTAGATCATGTGGAGAGAACTCACTTTCTTGCATCCCGACATTTTTCTTGCATATCTATGCTGATGGCTACCATCTATTTAGATTGGACCTCCCATATTTCTACACTGTAAGAAGAAGCAAATAGTGCAATTGAAAGCTGCTTATCTTATTGGCTGTACCTAACTTTTCTAGGTATTCTAGACAAATCATACATTCAAGATTGCTCCAGAAGCATTATGTCATCTTACTCTAGGCTTATAGGGAAGAAAACACAGTTAATGCAGAGAGCCTGGATTAACTTGAAGTCTTAGGAACGGACCTAATCTATGTAAATGGAATGATGAGCAAACTTTTACTATCTCATCAAGCAGTATATGTGCTACGTTTCTTTGGGAACCCCATGATCCCTGTTCTACCATGGAGCTATTAGTGTCAATCTTGATAGATCAATGAACTACAAAGCAAGTTCCTCAGAAAATGTGGATATTACAATTATGTCTCATGCCTTAAAATCAGTGAGACAAAAAAGCATCCCGCCTGTCCAAGTACTGGATTAAGTCATGCAATTTATACGAAGCCACCTAAAGAACATGGTATCAGACAGTTGAGGGCCAGACATACAATCTTGCCGCCGTTGACATGAACATCAGTGTAGTCTCGAGTTCTTGTGTAATACTTCAAATCAGCTTCTTCACACAAAGCAATCTTATTTGATAAATCTAATTTTTTAACCAAATAGGTCTTCCCCTGGTGCATATAAACAGCCCCTTCGTATATCTGCATAAAATAATGTATGGTAAACCATAGAGTGATCAACACTGATAATGAAAGGAATTCAGTAAAACAATCAAATTTCTATCTCATTTGGGGATAATCAGAGTAAAAAAGTACAATTAATGTATAAAGCACTTCATAGATCTAAAACAAGGGGCTAACCTGAAAGAAAGCCTTGCTTTCCTCAACCTCTTCAAGGACTTCATCGTTGCGCTGGTCTATGACTTCATATCTCACATTTTCCATTGCACGGATACTAACTGAATGTGAAGGCATTTTCTACAACATATAATCCCCATGAAATTTGCTAATACAAAATCGATACTCATAGAGTAACTTAAGCAATTTATTAACCAATACTACAGAGAGTAAACATAAACAACACAACTGATAAGATACCTCATGTCCAATATAGTTCCACATTTGAAAAGAAGAATCACATGATTGATCAGTACTCAAGTATCCTCTGGTTTTCAGAGACGATATAGAACTGTTTAAACCAGACCCAAAATATTTCTCATCATAAAGCAAACACAGTGGGTGTTCGTGAGCAGCGCATACCAAATGCTGTTCAATAACCTTCAAAGAAGAAGGCAACAAGAAAAATAAGCTTTAAGTTCTGCCAATTTATCCAACCTTACAATATTGATGAATAAGTAAATGGTTATGATAAAAATTTCAAAACCTGCTGGTTTTGAGTGTCAATATGACAGCACTCAATTGGGCTCCCAAAGAGTTTATTAGGATGATTCATAAAATATTGATCAAGAGGCCCTCCAAATGCAACATAAACTGAAAGAGATGGTCTCTCTCTCCTCCCAGCCCTTCCAGCTTGTTGCCACAAGCTAAAAATATGCATATAAATGGAGTAAAAATCACCGATCAAACTATTTAAGCAAATAGTTAAATCACTGAAAAGTAAGATGACTGGACAACCTACCTAGCAATACTACCAGGAAAGCCTAAATGCAGAGTTACATCAATATGTCCAACATCAATGCCCAACTCAAGCGCATTGGTTGCAGCAATACCACAAAGCTTTCCATCAAAAAAATCTCTCTCTATTCTCCTCCTGTCCTGTTCCATCATTCAGGCAATGTCAAACACAAGGAACCATATGTTGGGCAAATTTGTATAGGCTGTCAAAGGGCGGATTTCATGAACAAACTTTCTACCTCATGATGGCACCAAGTGCTCCAAAATTTAACAGTATAGAGACAGAACGCAAAGCAGCATAGAAATACTGTGGCATAAAAAATACTGAGACATGCATCAAGCTTCAAACAGTTAACAATGATCAAAACTGAAATCTGGGCATAGAAACCGGAAAACGGATCAGTAATGCTATCTTTTATCCAGAAAATATTTAGGTGTGAGTAGTAAAAAAATAATAACAATATTTGTACCTCTACACACATGTAATAGTGCACTATTTTTTTTTTTTTCTTCTCTTTTTCGGTAAATAGAGTTTGCAATCTGGTGGAGAAATGGAAATTCTATTGATTGATCAAAAGGAAAATACAATGAAAAGATGATAATGGCTAGATTCGAGGTTAGCCAGGCCTCCCAGAATTGCAAAGAAATTCAAATGACAATTTTGTCATAAGTCCCCTCAACTCCCCTAATGCATCACTTCAGAAAACCCTTCTGTTTCTCCCTCTGTTTCTTCTTCGTCATTTCATTGTACATGGCCGAATAGAGAACCATGGCTTGTTACAGCACATGTGGGCGGGGGGAGGGTGGGGGGATGTATGCCTCTTTCCTTCACATAAAAATATTCCTCAACAACTTCAATCCGAGGACACACAATCTTAGGGATTTCCAAGTAAACAAAAGAGACAATGGTAAAATAGATTACCTAGTATGCTTACTCTAACGATCAGAAGAGACTCAATATTATCAGGTCCAAATCTTAACTCACTAAATAAACAACTGTAGGCAGTTCCCAGAATCTGTCCTATGTCCCAAATCGCTAGCATAGATGCTCTTCTTGTCACAACCTATTCATCATATAGGTGGAGAGAGAGAGAGAGCCAATTTTTCTTTTGCAAAATGGAAGATTTTTTTTTCGATAAGTAATGTTGAATAAAAGAGCGCAGAGGCGCAATCCATTTACACGGGAAGTATACAAAGAGGGCGCCTAACTAGAAGAAGAAAATAGAGAAAGAAAATCAAGAAAACTAATCACTAAAGGAGCTAACCAAGCAGCTGTCCAAGTGAAAAGAGTAAAAAGGAAAAAATGGATGAGCTCCTCTAAAGTCCTAGTGGAATCTTCAAAACATCCCACATTCCTCTCGCTCCATATACACCATATAAGACATAAAGGAATCATCTTCCACACACCGCACTCTGGAAGCGCCCTCCCGTCCACCAACTGGCATATAAATCCTTCACCCTGCCAGGCATAACCCAATGCAGCCCAAACCAACTACATATAGAATGCCAGAGAGCTCGCAATGAAGAAGTAGATGATCTACCGATTCTCTGTTCTTGTTACACATATAACACCATTCCACAACCACAATATTCCGCTTTCGCAAATTATCATGGGTCAGGATTTTGCCTAGAGCCACAGTCCTTGTGAAGGCACCTTGCTGTGCCAAATACTCTTCCAAGGAAAAACCTCGTGATCTAGATTGGATAAGGCCTTGTAGAATGACTTCACCTCGAACTTCCCCTTTGTGGAATGGGACCAGTAAATTTGGTCTATATTACCATTGGAGATCTCACAAGAGTACAACTGGTCAAAAAAAGAAAGGACCACATTCAATTCCCAGTCTTGGATGGACCACACAAAAATGACATCCCATTCAACACTACCATTCTTCCGGATAAAGTTGTCCTTCACCCAAGCTTCTTTATATCTCGTAATACTAAACAGCGACGGAAAAGCAAGCTTCAACGGTTGATCACCGCACCAAATATCATACCAAAAGCGGACTTTCAACCCCGCCCCAACCTTAAACCGCAACCCTTCGGCAAAATTATCCCATCCTCTTCTAATATGCTTCCATAAAACCCACGCCATAAGGACCTGAAACCTCCTTTGAACACGATCCACCTTCCTTCTCATCATAATTAGCTTTAATAATCCTATACCACAAGGCCTCAGTCTCATTCGCATATCTCCAAAGCCAGTTCCCCAAAAGAGCTTGATTGAACTAATGCATGTTTCGTATACCAAGACCACCTACTCAAACGGGGCGGCAAACTTGATTTCAATTAACAAGATGCAACTTTTGCTCACCTCCCATACCTCCTCATAGGAAATCTCTTTGAACTTTCTCAATTCTTCTGGCTACACTCATAGGAACAGGGAACAAATAAAGGAAATATGTTGGAAGATTAGACAGCGTACTCTTAATAAGAGTTAAGCAACCTCCCTTCGAAAGATACAGCTTCATTTAACCAACCATCTGACGTTCCAATTGTTTCACCACACCATTCCACAAATTCGTAGCCTTATATGATGCCCCTAAAGGCAGGCCTAGGTACTTCATAGGCAAAGTTGCAACACTACACCCAAGAATAGCAACTAGAGCCCCAATATCTTCCACCTCACCTATAGCCACATTTTCAGATTTCCTAAGATTAGCCCTCAACCCCGAAATAGCCTCAAAGCAAAAGAGAATAAGATGCACATAATGGACTTGTTGAGGGTGAGCTTCACAGAAAATCAGAGTATCATCAGCAAATAAAGAGTGAGAAACCACCAAATCTGAGAAGACCCTTCCTCCCATGGGAAAACTTGTCAAAAGAACTTGCTTAATGGTCGCATTCACCATCCTACTCAAAGCCTCCATCACCAACACAAAAAGTAACGGAGAGAGGGGATGCCCTTGACGAATCCCCTGCAAAGTTTTGAAGAAACCTTCCATGGTACCATTAACCAAGATGGAGAATCTTACCGATGAGATACACCACTCAATCCAATCCCTCCATCTCTCTCCGAAGCCACATCAGTGCAGCATATACAATAAGAACTCCCAATTAACATGATCCTAAGCCTTTTCCAAGTCCAATTTGCAAATAACACTTGTTGCCCCTGATCTCAACCGACTGTCCAAACACTCATTAGCAATGAGCACAGAGTCCAAAATTTGGTGACCCCGAATGAAAGCATTTTGAGACTTGGAAATGATCTTACCCGACACAGATTTCAACCTAGAAGCAAGGACCTTGGATAAAATTTTATACATACCTCCTACCAAGCTAATGGGCCTAAAATCCTTCATCTCCACCACCTCCGCCTTCTTTGGAGCCAAGGAAACAAAAGTTTCATTCAAACTCGTCACCAGCTTGCATCTTCTATGGAATTCAGCAAAAACAGCCATGACATCATGTTTCACCACCCCCCAACAAGATTGAAAGAAAGCCATGGTGAAGCCATCTGGACCCGGAGACTTGTCTCCCTCCATACCTTTTATCACCTCCCACACCTCCTTTTCCTCAAAGTCTCTTTCCAACCAGCATTTTTCCTCCACATCAATAGGCGAGAAAGATTGATTATCCATTCTAGGTCTCCACAAGCTTCACTCAGAATATAAGTTCTGATAGAACTGCACAATATGCTCTTTTATCTCCACCGGATTATAAGACAAGCTACCATTGATACAAAGCACTTCCACACGATTATACCTACAATGGGAATTGGCAACCTTGTGAAAAAACCGAGTGTTTCTATCCCCCTCCTTCAACCACAACGCTCTCGATTTTTTACGCCACTATATCTCCTCGCACAACAAAGTGTTCTCCAATTCTTTCAACATATCGGCCTTTTTAATCTTATCCTCCGGATCAAGACCCCTAGTCTCTACCATAGCATCCAATTCCTGAATACCCTCCAATAACTCCTCTTTTTTTCTCCCAATATCACCAAACACCTCTTCATTCCATTTTTTCAGATCCCTCGTGAGAGATTTCAGCTTGTTAGCGAAGACAAAACTAGGTAAGCCTTAAAACAAATATGACCCCCACCATGACTTAACCTTATCAACAAAGCCTTCGGATTTAAGCCACATATTCTCAAATTTGAAATACTTTCTACCTCACCTAGAAGACCCACAATCCAACAACAAGGGAAAAAGGTTCAGAGAAGACGTGGAAGTCTTCTTTGAGCCACCTCTGGGTAATGATCCTCCCAGTCTGGGGAGAATAAGAACCGATCGATTCTAGACCAAATCTCATTTTCTTGATTATTCAACCAATTAAATTGACCCCCCACCAAAGGAACATCCATCAAACCTCGAGCTGAAATAAAATCTGAAAAATCCATCATGCCGGAGGAGTAGCTCGAATCATTAGACCGCTCACTTGGAAAGCGAACAATATTAAAATCCCCACCAAAACACCATGGAACCACCCACCTAGTCCTCAAACCAGCCAACTCCTCCCATAGAACCCTACTTTCCACTTTTGTCATTCGGACCATACACTCCCCCAAACACCCAAATAAAATTATCCCCCACGTTTTGAAGAGAGCAGGCCATAAAATAACACCCCAAACACTCCTCCTTTTTCTCAACCACCCTCCTATCCCACATCAACAGGATACCCCCCGACGCCCCATTAGACCCCTTATACATCCATCCCACATGTTGCCCTCCCCATAAGCTACAAACCACCTCCCGAGAGATAACCCCCATCTTAGTTTCTACCAGGCATACAATATCCGCTTTCCATTATAATAAAAGACCCCTAATTCGAAATCTTTTCTTGAAGGCATTCAGCCCTCTCACATTCCATGCAATAATTTTTGGCTTCATTGACCACCATGTCTACCTCCTACTAACCTTATCACCCTTCAATGACCAGTCTAATCTCTTAAGCTCCCTACATCCTTTAGAAGCAGGGAAACTGGAAGAAATTCCCCCCAAGTCAGCAACTGGCTGCTCTCTAGACTCTTCAAGCTCGTTGAATAGAACCATCAATTTATCCTCCTCCCCCTCACAAGACAGACAAATTTTAGGATAAAACTCTTTACTGCTTTCAATTACCCAACAAGTAGAAACCTTGCCAGGTGAACATCTTGTTGAACCCTCCTTAGAAGACGGACCCAGCAGCAGCTTCCGACGCAGAAAAAGGCTCAGGTGACAATCCCGGCCCTTCCCAGCATCGCCGACCTCCACAGGGCACTCCAACAAGAAGCCCAGTCTCCATCGGCGACATCTGAGGCCTTCCTAGTCTCCATCGGCAACATCTGAAGCCTTCCCCGCCCTTCCCACTAACTTCTGACCCTCACCACTCCCCTTGAGTTGCTCTTGAGACTTGCAAAAGACTGGGGTAACTTAGATAGCGCCTCTGACAAGGTTTGGGCAAGCTCTAGCATTTGCTAAGCTGGGCGAGAATTGGGTTGCCTTTGCCAGTGACAGTGTCTCCGGGACTTGGGTGGACACCGGCATCGACTCCCGTATCTCCTCCAGCGACTTTACGACCACCGGCAAGGGCTGGGTAGACTACAAATGCTTCGACGACAACGATTGGGCAAGCTCCGGTGACAACTAGGCAGCTACCTCTGACAACTTCTGGGCTTTCTCCGACGACGAGCGGGCAACTAACTCCAGCAAAATCTGGCCTGTCGCCTCCGGCACCTAGGTGGACACTAGCAGCACCCCCAAAAGCTCCTCCAGAGCCTTTTCAACCTCCGGCGAGGGCTGGGTTGATTGTGAATGCGCCGATGACGACAATAGAAGCTCCGGCGACGATGATTGGCCAGCTACCGCCGGCGACAGCTGAGCTTTCTCCAACTGGGCTACTACTACTGGCGACATCTGGGCTTTCTCCGGCAGTGACACCAATATCAGTGGAATTTGGTTCCCCTGTAGTGGCTACTCTAATGCCGGCGACGACCCCAAAATCCCCTCAACAGCCCACTTGCACCTACGGCCCATCCAAGCTTCCTTCTCCTATACTTCAGTAGTTTCTTGCCCTTCTTCTTGTTATGCAGGTACTCATTGGGCTGACCCTCAAGGCCAACCTTTTCTTTGCCTTTTTGGACTGATATCTGAGGGACAAAAGAGCCCCTTACACCCATCCCAAGCCCACTTTTCTCCACATTAATAATAGCCAGATCAATCTTCCCCAATCCCATGTCAATCTCCTCTTTAAGTTTGACTAAATAAGGCTTGCATGTCCCTTCAACTTTTCAGGATCACTGTTCACTGCAGACAACCTCTCTGACAAATGACTCACCGGCACTGTAGGAGCTTTCCCCGTGTTTTTCCTTGGCTTTGGGTATACACGGAGGAATCTCACCGGAATCTGGTTCACCGGAGCCATTGCTGGACTGACATCTTCTTGGGCCTTCTTAGTCCCATAATACCTCCGCATAACTCCTCCTTCCCTTCCCCTCCTTGCCTTTCTTTCCCTTACTGGCCTCATGGAGAGAAAAGTTAGCCATGCGCACTTCCACTATAAGCTATACCCACCCTTGTCCATACCTTCCTCTGGAATGAGAATGTTACCACACCTTCTCCCATCAAATTCTTCCACAATCAAGAAACAACCATGCCTATTTAAGCGTCTCTGCGCAATTATCCGTGGGTACCCAGCTCTAGATTGATCCCAAAAGACCTCAGAGCTTTCCACTGCCACAGCTCCTCCACTATTTTCACCAACCAAGCTAACTCATCCTACTGTAAAAAGATCGACCTTTGCTTCCCATTACTTCTTTCATAAAATCTCACCCCTGCCACCCCTTCCTTAACCAACACCTCAAATTCTTTGGACTCCACATACCACCTTCTCGAACCAGCCATGTCTTCCCTTAATCAACCTCTGAAACCAGAAACTAAAGAACAAACAAGAACAAAAATAGGGACCAAACCACACTCACGCGCCTCCCCCATGAGGGAGATGCAAGGAGAGAGAACACAGCATGTTTAAGTCCTTTCTCTAACACACTGGAACTAATTGGCTTCCTTTCTCACATCCTTCTCTTGGTTTTGCCACTCAGTATTGTCACACATAGTCTCACAGATTAGGGTTCAAAAAAAATAAATAAATAAATAAATAAAAAGAGAGAAAAAACCGAGAATCATCTTGATGCAGAATTCATCATGGAATGACAGCTAGGGTGTGGCAGATAGGCTTTATTTTATGTGTTTTGCTTGTTTTGAGGGGTTTTTTTTCTTTCTTCTTTTTAATGTTTAGCATGAATCAACATGTTTAAAGAAAGATTTTACTTTCAGTATTTGTGCATGAATCAATAGATTGAAAATCATTTATCTTTTCTTTTTCAAGATTTAAATTTCTAAATGCTCCCTCCATCAGATGTTATTTATTTGAGTCTACCACCTCCTGCTTCACATCTTCTGGCCTACAGTCATTTGTGATAAGAGAAGCTGAGGAAACAGTAAATAATAATAGTTAAAACAGTGGCTGCCTCTATCACTCAAAACCTGGGCCACTCACAAAAAAATCTACACAAATACCCAACTTATTTGGATCCAAATAAACACGTAGAGTGGATCTGACAAGTGAAATTGAAGACATGCCATCATAGAGGGTATATCCGATTTTTTTTTTTCTTCCATTTTCCCAATTATGAGCTCATGCAAAGATAGCTTTTTGAAGTTGTCATAGTATCCCTGGATTGCCCATTAAGTCTTTCCTTACAAAAGAGGCTTACTTACCAATCACTATAAGCTTTATAAGACATTATCCTCCAGCAATCCAAAAAGCAACAAAAAACAAAAATAAGAAAATACATACTTTTCTGTCACAACTGAATATAGGGCATCAAAATTATTCTCCAAACAAAGCTTGTCTTCCACATTGAGCACAAGAAAATGTAATTAAATTACACACCATGATGTAGAGGAGACAGCAAGCAACCATTGGTAACAAAAAGCATCGAAGAACAACAGTACTGACCATAGCAATGTAACCAGCACGATAGGCACTTATGGACTCAACCAAATGCGGTGCTGTATCCTGAAGAATCTCACGCCTATCACAATTTTAGCAATTTAATTGCATCACTTCCTTCATCCAAAAACTTAATAGATATTAAAATTTAATCTTAAAATGAATAGTAGACAACAACAACAAAAAACCATATCTTTAAGAAAACCAAAAATCAGGTCATATAGCATTGATGTACTGAAATTCATGGTATTGATGTGACATACGTATAGGTTAAAACAATTTCACAAAGTTTACGCGATTTACAAAAAGCGATGCAACGAAGTCCATGCTGAACCATTTCAGCGAAAAGGCGCGAAACATTCAAAAGTGGGCTGCAAAAGTAAATATATCATTAGGCCCTGAAGTACTCATTCCATGTAAAAAACAATACAAAATTCATTTACAGAGATTTATGACTAATCATAAGTACTAAGTCTTATTAAATACAATGATGGATTTTTCAAATTTTTGCACATTTAGTTAAAATGATTTAGCAATGTCTTGATTCAGATGGACACCATTCTAAAGAGTCCTCGAGAAAAACATTACTCCATGAAGAGAAGGAAAAGAGAAGAGGGAGGGGGAGGGGGAGTCATCCCATCTTATTTTTTCATTTGGTTTTTACGTTCTCACAGGAGGCATGTGAAATTCTCATTGCAATAGTAAGTATTTTATCTTCACAGTGTAAGCATCTCAAATGTGGCCTCCAGCAGATACAGGAAAGCTACAAAAATTTTGATTAAAAAAAAAAAAGGAACCAGAATCTTCTGTATGCCATGCAAACCCTAGCAGAAGCATCCCTGAATTCTCCATCAATTTCTGTAACAGTTGATAATTGTTACCTTGAATTTCTGAAATTAGCAATTTCAACTGTAGATCCTCCAGTATCCATACTGCGAGTTTCCTCCAACAGCTGTACTTAAGTTGTGCGTTAGCAAGAAACACATATTTCTTGAAAAATACTTCAAGTAGATCACTTATAGTAGCAAAGCACATACAGTTTTTGGACATGCAATAGGATTCCAAAGGATGAAGAGCTTTCTAGCAGAGGGACTTCCATCATTCTGAATCAATTCCAAGGTTGGTAGATTTGCGAGTTCCTGAAGCATCAGAAAATGCATCTATTCAATATGAACACAGGATAATTTGTCAAAATGACTAAAAAATATGTTAGGAAGCTGAGAAAAGCTACATATAATGAAGAATAACTAAACCACAAAATCCATCAGACAAACATAAACGAGCTGGCCTACGCACAATTACACAATGTCAATAACCTACACATGTCAAGCATTCAGGCCAAC
Organism: Carpinus viminea; assembly: GCA_013348765.1. Classification (NCBI taxonomy): domain Eukaryota; kingdom Viridiplantae; phylum Streptophyta; class Magnoliopsida; order Fagales; family Betulaceae; genus Carpinus; species Carpinus viminea. Next base: position 16,804,225 of record CP054674.1, read on the forward strand.
ATAGCATGTCAAAGAAAGAACCTCCCCCCTGGCTGTTGATTTATTGTAAATCGAGGGCAACACATGCCTCAACAAAATCAAAACTAGTCTATATTTCTGAAAATATTACACAAATGCGGTGACCAAGACATTAATTCCCATCAGTCTAAGATTCGTTATTAGGGTGGCAGATGTGGGGAAAAAACCAAGAAAGACACCAGATAGAAGTTTTTGAAAGTAAAGAATGGCATGGAAAACTAAAATTGCAATACATTAAAAAAAAAAAAAATGAAGTATCTAATTACATTCTAGAAATCTTTACCATACAGTGCTCGCGAGGATTTGAAGAAGTTGCAGTAGAAAATATAAAATAAGGATCACTTCCGTATACTGCACATGGAAGGAAACCACTTATTGATGTACCAAACAACAGAAAAGACTAAAAATGCACAGAAGTTATTCAGCTCTCACAAACTCTACTGAAAAAATTTACCATGTGAACAGAGTCGGCGAAGCCTCCTTATAATAAGAGCAGTATGACATCCAAATGCTCCCTTGTAAGCATGAGCTTCATCAATGACCACAAACCTGATTGATAGGAATATAAATAAATCTCCAAAACAACAAACAATATGCTATTAGGAAAACAAACAAACAAAAAAATGACGTGTGTAGTTAATCAAAGTAAGAAACTCCACAAAATTCTCAAAACAACCACTTAATGCAGAACTCAACTCAATATAGTGGCAGAAACCTGAAAACAAAATGATTAGTCACTCGGTAATAGAAAGAGAGATTGCAGTCAAAATACCTAAGATTTGATAAAATCCGCCTAAATCTTTCATGGTGTGGCAAGATTGATATGTGTAACATATCTGGATTTGTGATCAACTGCATGCAAGCAAACAAGAATTCCAGCACAGATTTTGGTGAGACCCAGCAAACCAAAGAAAGCTGCCCTTTATGAGCCAAACATATACTAAATTACCAGTTTAGCATTATCACGCAGCCAAGTCCTGTCCTTCTGAGAAGTGTCACCATCATATATGCCAATATTTAGACTGGCATCAAATCCTTTTGTCATATCTAACAAAGCTCTGAGTTGATCTTGAGCTAAGGCCTGCATGCATGAAATATTGCATCATCTAATTACTGCCTAAAAGCAAAAACCAAGATGATGACCTCTGTTAAAGCATATAGAAGTTAGAGATATACAGATTGCAACAACAAACCTTTGTTGGAAATAAATATAGAGCACATGATAACAAATTCTGGGACAAGACTTCAAGAACTGCTAGATTATAGCAAAGAGATTTCCCACTAGATGTCATCGTTGCCACAACAACATTCTTCCCAGCATGGGAGGCTTCTATAGACTCTGCCTATGGATACCAAAAAAGCTGAAAACATTCAGAAATGTTGGCTATCAGAAGGATGAAAACACAGGAAATATCCATACCTGGTGACTATACAACTTAGTAATTCCCAAAGATTTAAGTGCCGATCTCATGTTATCTGAGAGTTGATTTGGGATTTCTACATAAGTGGCTTTCCTGGCACCAACATCTTCAACATGCACCATCTGCGTTTAGACGAGCTTTCAGAGTGTAGTCATCAGCAGAGCCTTCTGCTAAGAATAGTTATAAACATGCCCACAAACCAAAATCCAAGTAGGAGCAATGGCCTGACTAATGAAAAAAAAATTGAAACATAAAAATAAGAAATAAGAATGTGTTTATATATGCCAATATGTTAGGCTTCCAGCTCCGAAGAAGCCTGGATGAAATACATGTTAACATACTCTTTATTCTACCTGAGAACAAATTGATAATACAAGTATAGAAGAAACCTGTCCTTTTGATCCAATGCCCTTCCTAAGATGTTCAACCATTTCCAAAGGTAGCAATGAATTTGTTTCCTGCTGAGCAAAGAAGTCATTACAATGACATAGATATCAGGTAGGAAATCCTAATTCCTAAACTTCAGCAAACAATTATCGCAGCAAGAATTCCAAAGTGAAGGAAAATCTTAGAACTGATTCAGAATCTTATTGTATGAGAAGCCAAAGAACCTTCGATATTGAATGTAGCTTCTTTTATCATTATAAAAATAGTCATTATTCCCAATAAGTAGTATTATACCGTATCAAGCAAAACACTAAAAGAATAAATCAATTGTTATGACAGCAAATCAAAATGGAACGAGATGCAAAAATATTGCATCAACAGCATAATTGTATTAATAACCACAAGCCAATGAAGTATTACAGCTCTAAGACCAATAAAGTTTGGGCATTCATCTGAATTTGTTTATTTCACCATTTATTTTCCTTTTTCATTTTCCCTTGCCTATGGAGTCTGTAATTGAATTTTCAATATATATATATATATAACGAAAATTTAAATATATATAGGAGAATGAAGACCTACATGACAATGTACATGGTCTGAATCAGAACTTGAAGCTCCTGAGCTTCTCCTTGTCCGTTTTGCTTCTTTTCCACTAGCAGCAGTACCATGTTCCTTTACTGATAAGAGTAACTCCTCCAAGGAAAAAGCCACAAGAATCTCAGGTCCATTTTTACACTGAATAGAAAATCTCAGATCATTCAATAGCCCAAAATTGTAGTTGTAAACACAAGATTTAATGCCTAACTATAGAATAGGAGCAGTCTGGCAAGTAAACCAAGTTACTCAGCCACCAACAGCAGCAAAATAGTTATATTGTCAATTTGTCATATAGAAGATACTTTTATAAAGGCAAGCGTTCATTCAGGAAGGAAAAAATATAAAGGTTTGGTTGTAAAAAATCTCTCAGCGAGGGAGTACCATTTATGTCCCAAAATCAACCCACTACTAGAGCATATAAAAGTGCAATGCAGATATGCATTTGCTTATGTATTATAGCCCTGAACAACCACAAGCACTGATAAGTGCCGAATGTTGTACATTCAAGCCCCTTAACTCACATTTGTTAATTCCTTAGCATTGTTATTTGTTTGATTTTGTGTTGTTTTTGTGTTTTCAGGTATTTAATAAAGATGCAAGAAAAACCATTAAATTTGGGTTGAAAGCACAATTTGAGTGGACCTAGAAGATATGATTAAGCTTAACCAATCACAATAGAGGATATATATGATGTGGTTAAGTTTAATCATAACAAGAAAATGATAAAATCGGAATTTCTCCACTTAGAGTCAAAATCGGATCGGATAGAATTTCAGATTTTGCACACGTCTCAGTATTTTGGCCATAACTTTCAGCTCAAATATCGGATTAAGGTGATTCCAGCGGCATTGGAAAGCTAATTCAATTTTCTACAAATCATGATGAAATAGGATTTTCCTAAATCGGACTCCCGCTATGCCAAAATTGCCTCGCAAGTGAAGAAGGCAAATCTGGACGAATCCTTTTCCTACTTGTACATGGATTGACTCCTAATTCAACTAGGAGAATGAATTCCGAATTTTATAGGTTTACTAGGGCTTCTAGGACTTGTTACTCCCTATAAATAAGCCTTTATGCTTCAAGAGAAAGGAGACTTAGTTTTAGACTTAGTTTTAGGTAGAAAATAATTCTTGGAGGCTTAGCGGAGTCATGAGCGGCTAACCCCTTTGTGGGGTGTTGATGTAACCCTATCCAAGTACAATGGTTTGATTGTATTTAATTTCCAGACTTTCAATTTATGTATGTTGATTATATAACTGTGAGAATTGCTACATATGGATTTTGTTCTTAATTATTAGATGCAATTGTTCTTAAATTCCAAATCAATATTTGTGAAATTCTTATCTTGTCTTAGAAAGTATTTTACTTTTATTGAACTCAAATCATTCTTATTTTCTGTGATTATGGGAATGATGATTATATAATGGGTTTAATAGGCATATGATTAATAGGATTAAGATAGGCCATGCTTAAGGAAGACGGGTCGTACCTCATCTTAGTGGTTAGGTGGACGATCCGTGCCAACCGAAGATGGGTTATGCTATTCCATTAATTGTATGAAACTTATTAAAGGGTTTTATAGTTTATGCCTAGGGAAGACGGGTCGTGCCGCATCTTAGTGGTTAGGTGGACGATCCGTGCCAACCGAAGATAGATTATCCTTATTCTTTAATAAAGTAGTTTCTTGTTTAATTATAACATGCATAGAATGAATTTCTAGATTAAATCTGATTGACCATTGTTGTGCGGATAGAGGTGAAGTCAACACCCTACACTCTTTTTATTTTAATTATCTTTTATTTTATGCATTTAGTTTTAGAAAATAAAATCAAAACAATTCTCTTTTAATTAATTAGGTTAAATTTAGTCTTTCGAATTTAGTAACGAAACCCCTACAGTCCTTGAGGTTCGACACCCTCAATATAGCCCTATCCTACAGGATTCGTTCTATTGCGAGTGGTTTATTTTTATTATTGATAAATTTTGGTCGTAAAATTACCACATCAAGCACTTCCATAAAAATAAATCACCAGATATGATGAGAAGAAAACAATATGGCTATGCTACTGTTCCAGTCTAAGTCCACAATATGCCTTCTACAGGCTCGCATACTTGATATTCTGTCATAAAGATACTGATTAATCAGCAGTACATGACCAAGAGTAGGCTGATTTCACCAATGACAATTAAATGCAGTCAGAAAACATGTAGGAAACAAGACTCAGGATCAGACAGCCTGATAATAGAATAGACAAGCATTAGATTCAAATAAAGCAAAGATCTGAAAACAGAGGTAAAACTTGTATCACTTCATAGAACTTGACACTTAGAAAGATGCAGGAAAACATGAGTAGAGGCAGGAAGTATGTGCCTAAGCAGGATTTCTATCAAGATTGCTACAGTTCATTGAAGGGTACTCCGTAGCAAACATCTAAATTTTTATTTTTATTTTTTTTATAAGGAAGAGAGATCTAAATATTACAAATTAAACAAACATACCATTAATAACTCAACAGCCTCCAACAGATTAGTTTTGAAAGAACTTTCCCGTCTCTTCATTGCACTGACAACCTTTGGTACAGCCACAGGCAACCATTTCCGAGCTATTGAACAGAAATGTTAGGCTAATGAAGTTAGAAGCCTATAAATTTGAAATTAATTCAAAAAGTGAAAGAAAAGGAAATGCATATCTTCAAGAATACCAGTTTTAGGATTATGATCAATTTGATATTTCAGTTCTGTCGAACAATTAATGATAACAAGGGTATCACCAAAACTTGTTTTCTCCATTTCATTATCTGAAAAACGCACTCCCTGAGAAACAACATACATGCTTAAAGTAAGGCAATAGAATAAGATATCAGAACTCAGTGACATATGGCTCTAAGTCCTTCCAGAAATCCAGTCTAATACCTTAGGACAAACAAGGGAAAGATGCTCTATGTCCTTCATACAAAGTTTAATTCCAGACTTTCCTAGCTGATTCAGCACTTCTTCCAAACGACTAGTAGTCAATTTCTTCTGCTGCAAATGATGAAATGCAGAAAAAATGTTCAAGAAAGCAAATGCCTTCATGATCATCTTCAACCAAGCTGGACACAAACATGAATTACCACTTCCCACTCCCATGCCACCAGCCCGAAAGTTGGCTTTTCTCGATAGCAAGCAGAATCCAGAATGTGGGTCCGACATACAATTCACTGACTCCAAAACCTGAAGAAATACTTCACAATTATGCTCATCAAGAGCTTCCTTGCTATTGTAACGCAATGTATCCAGTATAAGATCATAGGGGAGCCCCATCCGTTTATCAAAATCAAAACCCCTTTTCCGTTTTGCCTCAAAGGAACAAGAACTTGGCATTCCCACCATAGTTTCTTTCCTATCTCCAAGACTAGAATTCCCTTCCATGATATCTCTTCCATCTCCAAGACCAAAGCTCCCCACCTTCCAATTTGTACGAGTTTCATTACCTGATGTCTCACATAAATATGACAAATCTTGCATCATATCAGACCACGCCAAATCAGCAAACTTTGAGATTGAGCTATTATTGGGACTGTTCAATGAAGTTTTAGATTGTTCAAATTCCTGGGCCCTCATGTCCTTCTTAGTAAACGGAACGAGTACTATAAATTCACCATTCTCAAAAGGGTAAGTGCTTATCTGACTCTGCAATCTCAATTTAACGCCCTAGAACAAGAATTACAAACAATGGCATATATATGAGTATTAATAGTTCTTATAGAAACCAAAAAAAAAAAAATGTATACGTATTCAAAATCATAACCTAAGCTTCAACCCACTGTGACTAACTTCAAAGCAAAAGAGTACGACTACAATCAGTTGCTTTAAAAAAAGAGGGGGGTCGTGGGGCAATATTAAATCCATAGGTGCTTGGAAAACAATAAATTATTCTCGATGTGAAACATATCATACAAAAAGAGTACAGAACCAAGAATCATAATGGAAGGGAAAAGTTGAAATTGCAGTAGAGAGATACGTAATGGGCCTTGCCTTGAAGAAAAGGTGGAAACTGGGGGAGTTAGAGGCGGGAGGGAAAGATTGCCTGAGAAGGAGCTTGAGCTCTTCAATGGTACTATTATTCGGAACCAAAACGGTGGTGGATTCCCCGGTTAACGTCCGGACTTGGATTTCTCGCCCACTGCTCCCTGCCATTCTTTTTTTGTGCACTTGTTGATTCTTTCTGAAGAGAAAGCCAAACAAGGGTTTCAAATTGTTTTCCAAGCATACAAACAGGTTTGGCGGGGAATTAGTTAATTACAACCTCAGTAGACGTGGAAAAAGGATCGTCTCCGGAGAGTATCCGGTTTCTTCATATCACATGGGAAAATATTCAATTATTTTTCTTATATGATAGGGTAAATTTTTTTTTTTAAGTGGCAGGGTAGGTTATTTCACATATTTTTGGACAATTTTACCCTTGTGTAAGAAAAAGAATCGTCAATAATTTGCTCATATTTTAATGGAGGTCATCATTAACTTATGTGAAGTTATTAAATTTATAAATTTAATAATTAATTTATAAGATAATACATTGGCACCGGTCATTTTAGGTATTGCTCAAATTTGTTTTATTGGTAAATGATTTGCACTTCCTATCACTTTATTTCTTTTCTTTTTTTTCTTTTTCCATTTTTGGTAGAATGGATTACTACTTACTAGTAAATATCATTTAGTGCTTATGGCTGCAATAAATGCTCAGAACATCGATACACAATCACTCTCACCCTATGTTTGTATATGTTTATATGTTTGCTTCTGGTTTGCCAATGATTCTTGATTTACTTTTTGTTGGAAAATAGTTATTAGGATCTAATGTAGAAGGATTTTGTGCCATTATGGTAGAAATTCGATGGAGGACTAAAGAGCAAGATAAACATAAAGTAGATTATGTCATAATGATTCTTATGTTCTATTTTTCTACATTTCTACATATATATATATATATATATATAGGAGTGCAATACAACTCTTCATGAAGAGTTGCATTATTTCTCTTTAACTATAACCTCCATGGAAGTTATCATCTTCCATGAGGATGATCACACTAATTATGGTGTGATTACCCTTACATCTTCATCTCTCAATTGATCACACTATAACATGTGGTGATTAATGATGAGTGATAAATATTGTATATTTAAACCCCTTAGCTTATATTTGTTAAGCTCTTAGTTTTGTTATTTTCTAATGTTTTTATTAATTTTTGGTGTCTTAATGTGATGCAGGTCATTAACATAAAAATGCAATTTAAGGGTGGAAATAAGCAAAGGAGTAGAAGGTCCCTGTTAGTGCGATCAAGCGCACAAATGCTACGATCAAGCGCACATGCGCTCAAGCTTAAGCAAGACACGATCGAGCGTATCTACGCTCGAGCTTAAGAGGCCGTGATCAAGTGCAAAGACCACGTCAGCCCTAGCCCTAGCGCCATCGCTTAAATGCGCACCATAGTAGCCTTGAAAACCCGCGTGTGCTTGAGCGCACCATGAGTGCGATCGAGTGCACTTGCGCTAATCTAGCAACGCAGAACCCTAGTTTTATTTTATTATATATAACATTTTTCTTTTGTAAACCCTACATTAGGAGGCACCATTTAGAGCAGAAACACAACTTTTTATCGTTCTTTAGCTTTTCGAACGCTTTTCATTGTAAGTTTTTGTTTCTTAATGATTTCAATTGATTTGTTTATGTTTGTTGTTATCATGAGAGGCTAAAATCTTCAACTAAAGTTAAAGATGAAGCCTTGTCATTGATAAACATTTATATTCTCGTTGTTTTATGCTACAATTCGATGTTTAATTAATTTGTTACTTGAAGTCAATTTGATTGCGTGATTTACTTCTTGTGATTGAGTATTTTAATTTATTCATGCATAGTTTAATATTCGTTGTATTTCGTCTGAGGATACATCAAATGATTGGATTGAGACTAATATCCACTATGACCTACGAATACAATGGATGATTTGATCTTAATTAAATATTCGTGGTGATTCTTTAACAGATGAATTCATCGAATAATTTCACATGCATTTTTATGACTTTCGAACTTTGTTTAAAACTCTTTTAATTGTCGATTGTATGCATAAAATGCGAGATTGTATTGTTTGATTTGGCAAGGCAGATTTTGAAAACCTTAGTGTTTTTCCATTCGTAGTTTTTAAGTATTTAGGTTAGTTTATGTTTTTGCACAACAAAATCACTCAAACGGGGAACTAGGTTAAGATAAAATTGGTTTAAATTAAAAAATTGATTTTTGCAAACACAAATCCTTGTGAATTCGACCTCGCACTTGCACACGCACTTTATTACAGATGACTCGTGCACTTGCGAGTACAATTAAATTTGTACATCAATAAACTTTAGTAGAGCATGATTACCATGATAGCAATAATTTTTTATCCATGCTAACTCTCATTTGTAAAACTTATTGATCAGTGTCCTATCATAACATGATTCTATGTGCGCAAGTTTTTGTCATTTTTATTTGACTGCATCCTTTTCCATATACTATTACACCAATAACATATCAAGGATGACTTCATTTCACTATCTTACAAATGAACGGCATCAATTCTCCATCCTACACTAAATTTTCGATCAAGTACTTCCTATAAAGCAACTATTGCTGATGTTTTCCTTTATTCACCTTATTAGCATGTAATACCCCAACAAAACACTCATTTTAAAAGACTAATAATTTACTACAAAGCAACAAAACATTTTCATAAAACGTAGTTTTATAACTCAAAAACCTAAAGCCCTTATGAATAGCCCAATGTAACGCCCCAAAAACTGACTTTGGCCAGCTTGGCAAGGTTACTGGCAATTACCCCAGTTTAACCAACTAGTGGCTAAATAGGGAATTGCCCTCTTAAACATTATCAAAGTTAATGCATACGAATGTGAAATAAATTTGAGAAATTTATAAATCATTATAGGTGCAAGTATAATCCTCAATTTAAAGACATTGAGCAACCAATAATATAAGGCAAACCTGATAATAGCCTGAAGATCTTAAAGCAAACTCTGGGGTGACAACCATACCATTCATGGGTTCTAAGAACAAGCTTGTAACGCCCCAAGAATTAATTAACTGGTAATTAATTCCACAATTTGTCTCTCAACCTTGTTCCACTCTAAACAATACCTCCTCCAAGACCTCCACTCCTCAAAAATAGAGGATACTAAGCAGCGGGAATAATAAAGTTCTATAAATATTAATCATTATAACCAGAGCATCTAGCCAAATATCATCAAAGCAGTGAAAATCATACTATAACATCAATACAAGGGATCTATGCTAAATCTTAATATGCAAGCATGCATCAAGCCCTAAGTCTACAATATAGCTCAAAAGTACTAGTTACCATGAGTATCCGCTTAAGCTTGCAATTAGTCCTCAAGCATCTCCCGGATCAAATCCTCCACAAGACCGAATGCTTCATGGTATCGATTATCTATAACAGCATAATTGTATATATGGAAAAAAAAAATGAAATAATACAAAGGTAAGTCTGACAACTTAGTGAGTAGAAATGCAAATGACGTACTCATTATTTTGTAAATTTAGTTATTTATAAAACACATGCAGCATTATGAGATGACAATTATCATGTAGGTGATATATATATATAATATAATATAATATATGCTTATAATCATGAGTAACAGTAATAGTTCAACAGTATGGCCTACCCGAGATATTACCCTTTCTCAGTAGGCTTGACGCTGTCTCAAGGGACCTATAGTACAATGCCGATGCCTAGCCATTGCCCAACATACCATATGTAACACTAGTGGCATGACCGAGTCTGACCTCGAGTGACCCACACTATAATGACGTCTATCCTATAGTGACCATCCATTGGGAATTGCTGTATCTTGGTTACAAAACCATTGGATCCAAAGCCCCCCACACACACACACACATTGACTACTAAGCTAACCCGTATAGTAAGTCCATGGCCATTATACCGCACATATTGGTGTACCATGTTATATGATGCAATTAGTCTTATTAGTCTTTTACATGCATAGTTTTACAATTCTCATTATTATCTTATAATTGACACATGTTTTCACAAAAGAGGGTTCCCAGTCATTCCAAAATGTATTTCATGAGAGCTGCAAAATATGCATGTTTGATATATCTAAAATAGATATACAATGCAGGAAAAAGTAACAGCAAAGTATCCATACGAGTTTGTACTCACCCGGGCAGTAAAGCTCCTCTATGTAATTCCCTTAAGGCTCTATAACCTCGAATACTAAGGAAAGATCTATCATTAGTTCTATTTCTACTAAAGCAACTCTAGAATAAGGAAATATGAGCTATGGGACGGCTAATGAAAATAGGGTTTTCCTGTCACACTCTGGCCGTACATCCACTATGACACAGCAGCGGGCCGTACGTCCGGTCATGAGACCGTACGTCCGCTCCGACGTCTTTCAGGGAGAACCTCATTTTCTCTCCATTGTTCACCTATTCTTCGGCTCTTAAGCCTATCAAAAGACTTCCTAAAGCCTCCTAACATAGACTGAAACCTCCATGCAAAACAACAACGCTAAGCTAACGTAACACTAAGCTAATGTAACGCTAGCCTAAGTAAGATCTAAAGCATAACTAAGCTAACAATTATAACTAGCTACAAACAAGAATCGAGCAATATAACGATATAACTAAAGAGATAGGCAACTGAGCATTACTTTCTTAAAGTGAAACTATAAGAACCTCCACTCCACTAGCTTTGAACTCACAAAACCTCACAAACAGCCAACAAGCAGCTTAGGGCGAAGAAAGGGGTTGAGGGGCAGAAATGGTGTGAAATAGGTGAGGTGTTGAGAGGGTATTTATAGGGCCAAAAAGCAGCGGACGTCCAGTACTATTACACAGTAGTCCAAAGATTGTCTTGTACGTTTAGGTATTACCCAGGGGGTATTTCAAAAAGTAGCGGATGTTCGGTACTTTTGGGCGTACGTCCTCTGTACTATTCACAAAGTATGGTCATACTATCTGTCAGTGGACATCTAGTGGGGACCATCGTGCGTTCGCACTATAGACAGTAATGTATGCCCGATGTTTTAGTGTACGTCTGCGCTAAAAGACAAGAGCGTACGTCCGCCAACCCTAGTGTACGTCCAGTCTAGAAGTTCAATTTTCTAAAATGCCCTTCTAGCAGATCCTAGTGACCTAAAGTCCAAATTAACCATTTAACTAAGCTACTTATGCCTAGTTAAATATTTGGGTCACTATAAAGCCCCCCAGAAGAGTAATAACCACGTAAGTCTAACGATTCAGTGTAGTGACCCAAATAATTAACTAAGCTTAAGTAGCTTAGTTAGAGGGTTGATTTGGACTTTGGGTCACTAGGATTAGCCATAAGGGCATTTTGGAAAATTAGACTTTTGGACTAGACGTACACTAGGGTTAGCAGACGTACGCTCCTGTCTTTTGTGTGGATGTACACGAAAACACTAGACGTATGCTGTTGTTTGTAATGCGGACGTATGGTGGGGGACCACCAGACGTATGCTAACAAATAATACGCCATACTCTGTAAATAGTACATGGACGCACGCTCAAAGTACCAGACGTACGCTACTTTTTAGATTGACTGTTAGGTAATACCTGGACTTACGAAGCAGCCTTTGGACCACTGTCTAAAAGTGCCAGACGTACGCCCCTAAGACCGGAGGTCCGTTGCTTTTTGGCCCTATAAATACCCCCCTCACCCATTCCACACCCATTCTCCCCCTAGCCCCTGAAGCCCCCAGGCTGCGAAAATCCTTCATTGTGAGTGTTTTGTGAGGTTTTGTGAGTTTGGTGCTAGTAGAGTGGAGGCTCTTGAAGTTTCGCTTTACGGAGGTAATGTTTGATGACCTAACTCTTTAATTATGTCGTTATGCTGCTCGATTATTGTCTTGTGCTGATAGTCATAGTTTTAGCTTTAGTTATGCTTTAAATCTTGTTTAGGTTAGCATTATGTTAACTTAGCATGATCGCATTGCATGAAGATTTCATTTCGACTTAGGAGACCTCAGGAAGCCCTTTAGTAAGCTTAGGAGTTGGTTTGGAGAATAGGAGGACGAGTGGAGAAATTGAGGTTCTCCCTAAAAACCTCAAAGTGGGCGTACGGTCTCAAGACTGGATGTATGGTCCGAAGTATCACAACAGACATACAGCCCTGAGCCCAGACGTACGGTCCAGAATGTGACAGGAAACTTTATTTTCACTAGCCATCTCATAGCTCCTGTTTCCTTATTTTAGAGTTGTTTTAAGTAGAAATAGAATTAATAATAGGTATTTTCTCAGTATTCGAGGTTATAGAGCCTCAAGGGAATTATATGAAGGAGCTTTACGACCTGGGCGGGTACAAACTCACATGAATGCTTTGTTGTTACTTTTCCTATATCAAACATGCATATTTTGCAACTCTCATGAAATACATTTTGGAACTACTGAAAACTCTCTTTTGTTAAAACGTATGTCGATTAGTAAGATAATAATGAGACATATAAAATTATGCATATAAAAGACTGATAAGACTAATTGCATTGTAGGATATGGTACACCGATACATGCGGTACAATGGACATAGGCTTATTATACGAGTTAACTTTATGGTTAAATGTGAGCATGTGGGCTTTGGATCCAATGGTTTTGTGATCAAGATGCAGTCATTCCCAATAGATGGTCATTATAAGACGGACATCATTAGCGATGTGGGCTACCCGAGTTGGACTTAGTTGTGACGCTAATGGCTGGGGCACCAGCATTGTACTACAGGTCCCTCGGGACAGCATCAATCTTACTAAGAAGGGGTGATATCTCAGGTAGACTATATTGTTAAACTATGTTACTCATGATTATAAGCATAATATATATATCATATCCATGATAAATTGTCATCTCATAATGTTGCATGTGCTTTATAAATAACTGAGTTTACCATTTAATGACGGGTACGTCATGTGTATTTCTACTCATCAAGTCGTTAATAAGTGCTTAAATATTCATATTTAAGCACTTTAATTTACATTTGTTAATCTCTTAGTTTTGTTAGTTTGTTCTATTTTACTTTCTTTTTGTATTTTCTTTGTTTTATAGGTTTTTGGATGAAAATGAAGCATTTTTGGAAGTATCGGGCTTAAAGAGCAAATTTGGGGAAAAAGCTGGAGATTCTGTTAGTATAATCGAGCACACCAAATCTGAGATCGAGTGCACTAGAACTCGAGCACCCAAGCCAAGGAACAAGCGCATCTACGCGCGAGCATGCAAGAAGAAGGATTGATCGCAGATGTGTAATCGAGTGCAAGCAAATACAAGATCATTCCCACTAGGATTGTTGATTTTGCTTAGAATTGATTTTATAAATTAAAATACCAACTTTGTCATGAAATTGATATTACGAAAAGAAATAAAGATAAATGAAAAGGTAGGGCTTTGATATCCACCACTAATCATATTCAAATAATATAATAATATGCCATGCTCCAATCATATTATGACTACTTAATGTTTGCCAACCAAAGGGTATGAGTGTCTACTCCTTAAGCTATTGACTTTCCTAAGCAACAAATTAGGCATGGGTGTCTACTCTAATTCTTTTCTTTCTTAAAGGCTTTAGCATGGGTATCAACTAAGTTGTTCTTCAAGAAAGTATAAATCTATGAAAATCGACAAACATATGAGGCCTAGGGCATGGGTGTCTACTCTAATTCTTTTCGTTCTCAAAGGATTTAGCATGGGTATCAACTAAGTTGTTCTTTAAGAAAGTATAAATCTATGAAAATCGACAAACACATGAAGCCTAGGGCATGGATGTTTACTCTTGGTTCCCCATGTTGATTAACCCAAGAGCCTGTGGCGAGGTTATTTTGTCACTCTATTAAGCCCAGGACTCAGTCAACCAAATTGACCTAAATAAATAATCCACACCACATGCATATAATGGCCAGTCACACACATATGAGAAATTCAATTAAGTAGGAATTAATCAAATTAAGCAACACAATATAATTATCACAAAGGCACCAATATTGAAATATTAAATAAACATAATTAGGGTGTCAATCTAGCCCCACAAAAGTATTTAGTTACATATAATTAAAATAAAACTAAAAAGAAAAGGAAAAAGAAAGAATCGAAAACCGCTCCTAGAAGTAACCTCCAATTCCTCTCCCAAAAATTAAGTCTGGAATTTTCTTCTTAGAGGCTTAGAGGTATATTTATAGATTTTCAAGGAAGACTCTAGAGACCCTAAAAACCCTAGAAAATTCATAGGTTTAAGTTCCAGTACAACTAAGATAGAGAAAACGTATGTCCAAATCGGAATAGGATTCATCCAGAATTGCGTTCCTATATTACGGGTGATTTTGGCATAGCGCATGTCCGAATTAGGTAAATTATATTTCACAATGATTTATAGCTTATTGAGATAGCTTTCCAATGCCTCTGGAATCACCTCAATCCGATATTTGAGTTAAAAGTTATACTGAGACATGTACAGAATCCAAATTTGAATCCTATTCGATTTTGACTCTAATTTGAAAATTTTCAATTTAATCCGTTCCTTTATTTGGTTAAACTTAACTATATCTTCTAGGTCTTTCCAATTTGCCCTTCAACCTTGGAACTTTTTCAGAAATACTTTCCTTTTTTCCATGACCTACAAAAACACATAAAACACAAAAATGAAATAAAATAGCACAAACTAACAAAACTAAGAAATTAAAAAATGTAAATTAAGGGCTAAAATATGAATATTTTGGCATTTATCACCTGCTCGCCCAACCACCAAAACTCAGCAGCACAAGCTGCGTAACCCATTGTGATGACCCTGATGGACAAATTAGTTAACTAGTAATTAATTTCATGGCTCGCCTTCTAGTCCTATCCCTTGCGGGACAAGACTCAGGGATTTCAACTTTTCTCATTGCAACGAGAAAGGTACAACGGAAGACTTTACTAAGACTATGGGAATTAGAGATCAATAATTTAACATTCACATAACATTCACCAATGAAAATATAACATCATTATAGCATAGGTAATCACCAAAATGTACTGGTCATCAGGCCATCATCAAGTAAGGGTGCAAACCATAAGATAATACTAAACATTGTTTTCAAAAAGGATCAACAGATCAAAGCCTAGATCTAAGCTTAAGTAGGGCTAATGAGATTAGAATCTCACTCATGTCCGCAAGCAGTTTCTCCATCTTCCCCCACATGGTACTCAGCCAAACAAGATCCATATCCTAAAAAATCACACGAATAAGGTCTTGTGCTATCACCTAGGTTGGCTTCGACAACATCCTCTCCTTGGATAGCTAAACCGCACAAATATTCGTAATAATGGGGGAAAACATAAATAAAAAAGAGGTTAGTCTAAGACTTAGTGGTTATTAACACAAATAATGCCCATGCTAGTTTAGTAATGAACTCTAATGATTTTTGTAAAGCAGATGGTAGTTTTATCATGACAGTTTATATTATAAGTGATATAGATATATAATATATGCATATGATACAAAGTAACAGTCATAATTCAACAATATGGTCTACCTGATATATTACCCATTCTCAGTAGGGTTGGCGCTTTCCTGAAAGACCTATAGTACAATGCCAGTGCCTCAACCATTGATGCTACCGTACATAACACTAGCGACACCATCGAGTCCAACCTCGGGTAGCCCACACCGCTAATGATGTCCGTCCTGTAATGACCGTCCATTAAGGCTGCACCGGCCACGAATAATCATTGGATCCAAGGCCCATATAACACACACATTTAACCATAAAGCTAACATGTATAGTAAGCCTATGACCATTATACCGCACGTACCAGTGTACCATGTCATACAATGCAAATTATCTTGTCTGTATTTTATATATATGTTCTTTTACAAGTATCACTTCATTAACATATTCAGCACAACATTTTCTCAAAATGCTAGAGTTCATATGCAGCAAACATAAGTTGTGAGAGTTGCAAATATGCATGTTTTATTGGTACACAAAATAGTCGTGCAGTGCATAGAAAAATAACAATGAGCATTATGTGAGTTAAAACTCACTTGGGTCATAACATGTTTTCAAGAATTCCAAACGTTCAGGTTTCTCCAAATATGTGGAAAACCTTCTATTAATCATATTTCTACTAAAAAAACTCTAGAATAAGGAAAACAGAGGCTATGAGATAGCTTGGTGAAAATAAAGTCCCCTGTCACACTCTGGACCATACGTCCAAGCTCGGGGCCGTATGTTCGTTGTGATACTTCAAACCATACGTCTGGTCTCGAGACCGTACGTTTGCTTCGAAGTTTTTAGGGAGAACCTAATTATCTCCACTGTCCTTATATCCTCCAAACTAACTCCTAATGTAATACCTTGGTAAAAACAAACCTTTTATTAATCGAAATCTTCTCCATAAAAGCGAATAATAAGGTTTTCAATAAAATTGTTTTAACAAAACCCAAAACCCTTAGTGCTAACCTAACAACACCTTGACCCATTAGAAAATAGAAGCCAAACACTAACCCTCTGTAGGTGGACATACGCTAGGTCAAGCGGACGTACACCTCTGTCTCTAGTGCGGACGTACGTGGGGGGACCATCGGACGTACGATACTTTTTGAAATATCCTCTAGGTAATACCTGGACGTACGAGACACCCTTTGGACCACTCTACAATAGCACCAGACGTATGCTAGGGTTGGCCGAACGTTCGTTGCTTTGTTAGGGAGTTGGTGGTGATCTATCCCTATAAATACCCACCTCCACCCTCATATTTCACGTCCCTTTCCAGTCTCCTGGCATGCCCCTAGGCTGCTAGAATCCAAACCCTTGCTTGTGAGTGAAAAATTAGTGAGAATGAGCTTCAAAGAGGAGTTTCCAAGGAAGGGAAACCATGTCCATACTTAGCTTCGGGGTAAGCTCCATTTCCTTTACATTTTAGCACTGTTTTATCTCCTAGTTCTACTTCGATGAGTTTTCCAAGTGTTTATTAAGCATTCTTTAAAGATGATAATGTTTTTAAAAGATTCTTTCAAAGTTTCATTGTGTTTTGATTCTTTACGTTGCATGTGCTTATTTGTTAGCTTAGAAGAGGCATAGAGGTCTAGAAATAATGTAGGAATCAAGTGCTATCCGAAAACTTAAGGTATGCTTAACTCACTGAGAGGACATATGCCATTGGGGCCGGACGTATGGTCAGTGGGCAAAGCACTAGTTTTCAAGTTTTGCACGTGTATACTTTAGTTTAGCCATATTTCTAGGTTTTGTAAGGCTTAGAATAATGATGTCTTGTATCCGTTATAGTAGGATTTAGCTTGGTTGGAGGATTTGCTTGAGTGCGCAAGGTAAGTAGACACTTACTACCTTTTTACTTAAAATGTGGGATATGTTAGTTAACTGATCACGAGTATGATAAGAGCAAGCCTATTTTCTATAAATACTTGGTAATTGTACTATTAATTAAATGTTAAGATGTATCGTATGACATGGTACAACGGTACATGCTGTATAAACGGCTATGGGCTTACTATATAGACTTCATACTATGGTCAATTGTGTGTATTATATGGGGGCTTTGGATCCATGACCATGGTAGAGCCATTTCCAATGGCTTGGTTACTACAAAATGGACGTCATTAGTAGTGTGGGCCATCTGAGGTCGGACTTGGTTGTGTTGCTAGTATTACGTACGGTATGCTATGCAATGGCTGGGGCACTGACATTGTACTATAGGTCCCTCGGGATAGCGCCAACCTTGCTGAGAATGAGTAATATTTCAGGTAGACTATATATGAGAGTTATGACCTATAAATAGGGTTGGCAATTTTGACATGACTTGTGAACCCGACATGAACACGATACAAAATTATCGAGTTTAGGTTTACTATAAATGGGTTTGGGTAGTAAATAGGTCAACCTGTTTACGACTCATTTATCTTGCTTAAACGGATCGTGTCGCGGGTGACCTACCAGACCCGTTTATTTATTTATTTTTAAAAATTTTTTACACCTAATCTACGGCTAAGATGAAAATTGAAAAGTGAAACCTAATTTTTTTCCTTGATCACTCTCAATTGCCGCCTCACACTCATGCTCATAGTCACTGCCTCACGATTACGGTGCCTCTCAAGTCTTATCACTCTCAGGTGCTGCCTCACGCTCACAGTCTCTCTCCCATCTCCCGTAGTCCTGCTCACTAGTTGCCGCTCAGCTTGTTTACGGCCTCTAACGCTTCGTCTCAGCCACTCTCTCTCCTGCTTGCTGCTCACTCACTCTCTCTATGGCTCACCAGCCTCCATTCTCTCTCTCAGCTCTCCACTCGTTGCCGCTCTCTGGCTTCTCCCCCTCTCTTTGCTCTTTGCTCACTCACTCCTACTCTTGGCTCTCCCCCCTTCTCTGCTGCGCTGCCGACTTTGCACTCAGTCTTCGCCAATGTCGCATCCTGATTCGGTATGTAAGATTTGTGTATTGGGTTAGTGAAATTTGTGGGTTTTTTTGCCTTTTTGAATTTTAGTAGTCTAAAGTTTGTAGGATTGTGTGTTTGATTGGCCTTTTGTGGGGATGATAGCATTTGGATTTTGTTTTTGGGTTCGAGTTACATGTTTTTGGGTTTGGTTCACGGGCTTTGGGGATTTTGAACAAATGGGTCATGTTGACCCATTATACCTGTTTAGACATGACTCGTTTGACCCATTCAGCTTAAACTGGTTAGCAGGTCATGTCAGGTGACCCATGACTTGTCATACCCATTTAGTTTAAATGGGTTCACATGTTGTGTAGGGTGACCCATGAAAATTCATAGGTCATGTTGTGTTTGGGGCTCTGACCTGTTTATTAAACGGGTCATGTATGGGTCTAAGCTAAATGGGTCACTAGTCGCCATAGGTTGACCCATGGACCCATTTTGCCAGCCCTACCTATAAAGCATTAGCCTTTTTCTTGCATTAAAATATTAGGTAGTTATCGACAATATTACACCACGATCTTTTACTAAAAACCTAAACCTTACCAAAAAGGTGTATTAGCGGAGGTAATTTCCTCTTTTTATTCTTACTTAAAATGCAAGTTTACTTTCATTATTTGGACTCATGTCATACCCATATTGTAAGGTTTACTTACTAAGTTATTAGACTTATGCGGTTATTATTCTTTAGGTAATCTAATTCATTACTTTGGGAGTGGCAATGGTTGCTACTACCTGTCTGGCTAGGAATTGCTTATGACTACAGGTTTGCCTTTATTGCTTAGTAGCTCCATGTTCTTACTTGATGATTACTAGTTGTCTTAGATTTATTCACCTTTCCTTGCATTAGCTTCCAATGATTCCACCGAATTAGCCAAGGTTAATTTTGGGGGCATTATACCTAAGCCTACCAAAAGGCTTCCTAAGGCCTTCTAAGTTGAAATAAAACCTCCATGCAACGCGATCATGCTAAGTTAATAAAATGCTAACCTAGACAAGATTTAAAACATAACTAAGCTAAAACTATGACTACCAATACAAGACAAAAATTGAGCAACATAACGATGTAATTAAAGAGCTAGGTGACCGAGTGTTACCTCCTTGAAGCAAAACTTCAAGAGTTCTTGCTCTGGTAGCATTGAAACACATAAAACACTCACAAACACACACAAAACGGTTAACAAGCAGCTTGAGGGCAAAGAGAGGCGTGAGAAAACACAAGGGTAGGGGGTATTTATAGCTGAGGGGCTCTACTAACTCCTCAAAAAAGTAGTGGACGTCCACCAACCCTAACGTATATCTAATACTTTTACATAGCGGTCCAAAGGCTGTCTCGTATTTTCAAGTATTAACTAGAGGGTAATCCCAAAAAGTAGCTTACATCCCGCGTTTCTATGTACATTTGTGTACTATTTACAGAGCGTACGTCCGGTGGTCCCCTCACGTACGTCCACACTACAAATAGTAGCATACATTTGGCATTTACACGTATGTCTGCAAGAAAAGATAGGGGCGTATGTCCGCTAAACTTAGCGTACGTCCATCCAAAGATCCAAATTACCCTTCAAGTGTCCTTAGTGACCCAAAGCCCAACTTAACTCCCTTAACTAAGCTACTTATACTTAGTTAATTATTTGGGTCATTACACCCATGCCACACCAACAATTATTGGAGCCCACATCCCACAACACTAGAGTGACCCAAATAATTAAGTAAGTTTAGGTATTGTAGTTAGAGGGTTAATTTGGGTTTTAGGTCACTAGGGACAGTTGGAATGGCATTTTGGAAATTTTAGACTTTTTGATAAGACGTACTCTCACTAATACCGAACATCCTCTATAAATAGTACACATGGGGGACCACACAGATGTACGCTTGGGGACCACTGAACATACTCTAATGCTGTACTCTACAAATAGTACTCGGAGGGGACCACCAGATGTACTTTGTTGAATGAATAGTGCGAACGTACTCTTGGGGACAACCGAATGTACTCTACTTTTCAGGAATTTTCCAGTAGCTCCCACAGGCTTTCCAGCCATATAAATACCCCTCCCCACTTGACCTTTAAGCTTCATTTTGCCTTTGTTGCCCTCTAGAAATCCCTGCTTGAGTGATTTTGTAGTTGTGAGAGTTCTTAAAGGTGAATGAGAGATTTCTTGAGGTTTTGCTTCAAGGATCTAATCTTCTAAGCTTAGCTTGTTCCTTAGTTGTTATGTTGTTTAAATGCTTTCATAGTTAGCTTAGTTGGTAGTTTTGAGCTTTTAGTTATGTTGTTGCCCTTAATCTTGGTTTAAGCATGAGGTAGCGTTTAATTCTTGTTAAGCACATTTCCTTTTATATGAAGGTATTATTTTGAGTTAGGAGGTCCTAGGAATCCTTTTGGTAACTTTAGAACCAATTTTGGAGGATAGGAGGATAGTTGAACCAAATCAAGTTTTACCTAATGCTTCTGGGCGGACGTACGGTCTCGAGCTCTGAAGTACGGTCAGAAGTGTTCCAAGGAATGCCACTTTGGCCAGTCGTCCAATAGCCTCTGTTTTCATGTTCTAGGTTCATTTTAGTTGGATTTAGAACTAATGATAGGTCTTTTCTCAATATTCGAGGTTATGGTTACTCATGATTATAAGCATATATTATATCTATATTACATCCATGATAAACAGTCATTTCATAATGTTGTATGTGCTTTATATATAACTGAGTTCACCATTTAATAACGGGTACATCATGTGCATTTATACTCACTAAATCAAATTACCCTTGTATTATTTCTCTTTTTTCTCCATATGTACCAACTATGTTGTGGAGAATTCGATCCAAGAGATGCTTGATGATTGCAAGCTTAGGTGGGTGCTCATGGTAACTAGATCTTATAGGTTATGTTGTAGACTTAAGAGCTTTGATGCATGCTTGGATATGAATCCCTTGTAAAGATGAATTGTATAGTGTGATTTTAGCTATTTTGATGTTCTTTTGTAGATGCTCTAGTTGTAATGATTAATGTTTATAGAACTTTAATACTTTCCGCTACTTAATATCCTCTGTTTTCGAGTAGTAGAGGTCTCTGAGCCTTGTCCCGTGAGAAATAAGGTTGGGAGATGAACCGTGAAGTTAATTACTAGTTAATTAATTTCGGAGTGTTACAGACATTGTCCCCACAAGTGCCGTTGTTCCTTTCAACCACTATTGACAGCCATACCCCTCATCACCATTCACGTGGCTGCATATCCAACAAGCACCAGACCCATCTCCACCCTAAACGAATATGCATCTCAAAGAAGAACGGCCTATTCAAGTTCTCTATTCAAAACAATAAAAGAAGAAGAAGAAGTTTTGTATTCTTTGTTTGGTCTAGGAAATAGAAAAAGAAAAATAATTGTTGTTGACCAAGTTATCCAAAAAAGAAAGGATAGAAAGATAATTTCCTTTTTAATTCTTTTATTTAGGTGGGGGAGTCATGTATAAGATTTTATTTTTTTATTTTTTATTTTATTTTTAGTGGTATTAGTTTAGATTTCTAATTCTATCTAGTTAGACTTCGAGGATAAAGTCCTTTTAAGGGGTTAGGAATTATAAGGATAAGGTTATGATTAGTTAGGATAATAGTTGAATTGGAATCCAATTCATTAGGATTAAATTATTTAAATTAGTATTAGTTTATTTAATATTAAGACTAGGTTATTAGAATTAGAGTTTATTTGAATTTGAGTATTATAACTTTATGTGTTATCACTTTAAGATTTATCTACTTATATATCTATTTAAATACCATTTTGTTATTAAGGAGAATCAGAGAATGAATTAGATGTAATGGAGTATTGTAGTTTTCTTCTACCCAAATTGAAGAATTGTGGTCTCTCTTACCCGAAAGGAGCTCTCAAATCCCATCTTGTGTCACTACCCAACCTTGAGTACCTATCACGATGATAGAATTATCAGCAGTAATATTTAGAATTATCTCACAGCGCTTAGCATTCCTTCACATACTAGAATTAGGTTATCAATCTCCTCCTAATTCAACTCACTTACATATCTAAAACTACCATACATTCTATGCATACTCATGATCCGAAATTCTTGCATTATTGAGCAACAAGTTGGGTGGATCTGAAGAGGGGAACCATTTTTGCAAGCAAATGCTTGGACAAGCTCAATGGATAATTTGCAAATATAACATCAATTCTAGGAAAATCACACTTCAACATCTTCTTCATTGTTGCCACAATCCCAATATGAAATGCAACACAAAGCAATGAATTAGAAATATAGTTTAGATATTAACACCAATAGAAACACACAAAGTTAGGTTGTGAAGTTTTGCAACACTAGCACATGGTCAATGATGAAAAACTCAAGCATTCCAAACATGTTCAATTAACTTGCAATCATATTTCCCAAAACAATTGGTTGATAGATGAAGCCCATGGATAGGCAACCATAAAACATGCGAGAATTTCCTGAGAGGAAGAATTTGCAGGCCTAGGTTGTCATTTGGTAGAAACTGAACACAAAATCTGCATGAGTAGAGAGGGATTTTGAGTGAATCATAACGTTTGTGAAGCACCCTATGCTACCATGGGATGTAAGGGAGCAAAACACAAGAAAAGAGAACATCAAATTAATAACCAAGTCTCCTAATTTATGTTTTTTCTAAAAAAAAATAAAAAACTGGATTTATCCTATTTCGTCATTTAGAAAAGGCTAACAAAATATTGTTAGTATATGCTTTGTTGTGTATGATATTGATTACTTGGTTATTGAATATAACCTCCAACAAATAAGATGATAGGTCTCACAAGACTCAACAGCCACCTCATCATCATGGGTTAAGATATGGGTGATAGTTCTTAGTTTCAATTGTTAATTTTATTCATTATTGTCAATATTTGTTAAAATGGGTAGTGGGTAGTTATCTTTAGTTAAATGGGTACTTTACTTAGATTGTGGGTAGTTTTCTTTAGTAAAAGTGATAACCGTTGTTGTATTAAGTTTATATATATTTGTGTCATTAGAATAGGATAGGTAGAGAAGAAGGTATTTGTATTGTTGTATTCCTCCAACCCTAAGTGGAGATTTGTATTATGGTTACTCTCATCCTAAGTGGAGGTTATCAATTTATTTTTAGTGACTTTGACTGGGACCTATCAATTGGTATTAGAGCCATCATATCCAAACCTTCATCACTCCAAACAATCTTCCAACCCTTCTATTCACTCACTGAAAAATTGCCCAAAATTAGTTGTAATTCTAGAAACCACTGCACTCGCCGCCAAACAACCACACACTATCACTCCACCCATTCCGCTGTAACGATGGATTTTGCATAGCAGCGCAATCATCTCCTCATCCCAGTTCCACATCTTCCTTTGTGGCTTAACAATTGCAAAAAGAAGAGTGCTTTCTTCATTTGGCTTGGAACAAAAAAAAAGACAATCTCGGACGCACCTTTCACCATAGCAGTTACTACACCAATTTCTACACATCAACCTTGCAGACACGATTCCTCTTCAAGGGAGGGAGAATGATAGGTTTCATAGGACTCAATATCCACCTCATCATCATGGGTTAAGACATGGGTGGTAGTTCTTAGCTTTAATTGTTAACTTTATCCTTGAATTTGTTAAAATGGGTAATGGGTAGTTTACTTATATTGTGGGTAGTTATCTCTAGTTAATTAAATGGGTAGTTAACTTCGGTTGTGGGTATATCTTTAGTTATGTGGGTAATTTTCTTTAGTAAAAGTAGTAATCGTTGTTGTATTAAGTTTATATATACTTATGTCATTAGAATAAAAAAGGTAGGAGGAATGTTAGGCCACTATTAACTGCCCATGATATGGAGAGAAACATGGGTTATGTTAATTGGGAATGTGTATGCTATAGGTAGTTTTAGTATAGTCTTTAAATACTAGTTAGTGGAGGTAGTAGGGAGATATGATTGGTGTAGAGTTCTAATTATGTCGTGGCTCAACTTCCACCCTAAATGGAGTAATATCTTGTTTATCTTGTTCTGACTGGGACCCATGGTCGTACCAAAAATAGTACTCGCCAATTGCACGAATCGTTTGAAGTGAAGTGGTTGTGCAAGTGCGAGTGTCGAATCCCACAGAGAACCGTAATTGTTTAAAAACTAATTTTAAGTCTAAACTAATGTTATTTTAACCTAGCTCCAAGTGTGTGTTTTTGTGACAAAGGAAACATAAACTAAGTTAATGCAGTTAAATAAGCAAAATAAAACACTAAGGTTAAGGATTCCACCTCACCAAATCATAAATGCTAGTTAAAAATACTAAGTTACTCATTCCGTCTATTGATTGACTCAAAACCTAATCTATTGCGCCTATCGAAGGATTCAAAGAATCTGTCCCTTTGACAAAAGACAAACCATAAACGATTTAAGCTCAAAGGATCCAAAGTGAATGTGATTTAACACAAACTACAATGGATAAATGAACGTAAACCGAAGAATGGAATGTATCCATCGGATGAAAAACTAAGAATAAACGACTACGGCACAATCTTACTTGGTTTTGTCATTAAACCAAGTTCAAAACGAGAAAGCTATAATAAAGTGACGGAATAAAATAACTAAATGTAAATAACAAACATAAAAATCAATGGTGAGGCTTCATCCTCAACCTTAGTTGAGGATTTAGCCTCCATATATAAAGGAAACAAGAACCAACTTAAAGTAAAACATTTAATTAAAGTAAACAATAAAGTCTACAATGAAATGGGCAGAGTAGGGCCTAAATAGGGGCAAAAGCTCTAAAAAACGTGCCCAAAAGAAAAGTCTCTAGGAAAATTACATGAGTGTCTTATTTATAGAAAACTAGTGTGCTGCCAGGTCAGAGGGCTATGCTCGATTGCAGGCCATGCGTTTGATTGCGAGGGACGTATGCGATCAATTGTGATCTTTGCAATCGAACGCACGTAACTGCCACGGCGCAAGTTTGGAAATGATGGAAGCTAGGGCCAGCTAGGGCAACTACGCAAGATACAAGTCTACATGGAGTGCGATCGATCTTGCTCCTTGCATTCGACCGCAATTGCACTCGAACGCACTGGCAAGAACTCCAAAACTTATCTTTAAGTCCATTTCGCCCCTTTGTAGCCGTGTAATGCATGCAATGACCTGCAACATCAACAAGACACTAAAACAACACAAATGTTAGATATTAACAACACTGAAGGCTTAACAAACATAAGTTAAGGGGGGTCAAATATCAATGTTTGGCACCGATCAACCCACTTGGTGTATCAGAACGAATTATCTCATTTATGTGTTCGTATTATGGTAGAACTTCGGCGATAAGTGGAGATTTGTAACATCTATTATCTTTATATTGTATTAAATATTGTTTGTGTTTCTATTCTTTGTTGGGGATCTATCATAAGATGATCTCTTGTTTTGATTATGGTCAAAATTGACTCAAACATTTTCATAGAAAATTTTCATGTGCACTAAAGCAGCAAATAATTTCTACTTTGAACATTAAATGCAAACTCCAACAAATAATTTATACTTCGTACAATTTCCCTAACTATTTACATCAAAATAAACATTATGAATTCTAGTGCTTTGAAGTCTGAACTTTTATCCCTTCTAGGTGTTGAAAAGTTTTCATTCTACAAGCAAGACATGATACATACCTCAATATCATCTGCAAAACCAACTTCTCCAAACTCCATGGATAGTGTTTGGAAGATGCAAGATGATAAGTCGGCAATTGAAAAATCAACTTGCAAAAAACAAAGGCCTAATCTCCATCACTTACTACTCAGGGGCCAAAATTGACCTCTTCTTAGTTTGCCCCCTTTCTCCTGCTAGTGGTGAAGCCACATGTAGGCTAGAGGTGGCCGTGGCCCCTAGAAGGAGTTTTTTTTAAAAAAAAATATTGAGAAAAAAAAATTTTAAATAGGGCCCCTCCAAAATGTTGGAAAAAAAAAATCAGTGGGCCCCTCCATTCTCCAAGACCATTAAATTTTTTTTTTCCTCTCTTTTCTCAATCTCATGCCTCTTCTCCCTCTCTCTCCCTCTTCTCCCAATCCCTCTCGGCTTTCAAATTTTCAAGTCAAGTCTGGCTCTATAAGACTAACTATAAGAACCATCTTCATCACTGAATCATCACAACCCTCAGCAATCAACACCCCACTATTACTCTCTTTCCAAAACCCACCCCGGCACACCCTCATTTATCCCAAGTTTCCATTTGGGTATTGCTTCTATTTCCTCCACAGCTCCATGGGGTTTGAGCATTTTGGGGTGCTCAGACTCTCAATCACCCTCTATTTCTCTCTCTCTCTCTCTCTCAGACAGTCATATGCTCCAAAGAGTGGTATTTCAAGTGGGTTTTGTAAAAGATTATTTGTTCCCCTAAAATTGATTTAGGGTTAATTTTATGCATTTAACCTTGATTTTTTTCTCCTAAGGCTTAATCGGTGTCATATCTTTTTAGGGCAGAAAATAGGTGGTCAAATTGGATTAGGGCTAGGATTTTTTCTGGCAAACACTAAGGTATCCCAAGAATTGCTTTTTTTTATGAAAGTGACAAAGTGTTATATTGCTACTAATTTGCTATGTTATGATATTGTTTGGCATAATTGTAAGATGTCCCTGTATTCAAGTGGGTTTTGCAAAAGATCTTTTGTTCCCTTAAAATTGATTTAGGGTTAATTTTATGCATTTAACCTTGATATTTTCCCCTTAAGGCTTAATGGGTGTCATGTATTTTCAGAGCAGAAAATAGGTGGTCATATTGGATTGGGAGCTTGGATTTTTACTGGCAACACTGAGGTATCCCAAGAATCTACTTATTTTTTTTATTTTTTTATTTTTTATATATTCTGAAAGTGACAAAGTGTTATATTGCTACTGTTTATGATGTTGTTTGGCATAATTGTAAGATGTCCCACATCCACATATATACAATAGAAAGCATTTCATGATGTAGAACTATTAAACAATACGATGAACATTGTAGCATAACTGAAAGCTTGAAATTGAGTGTGAATATTTGGATAACATTCAGTTAAAGTTGTTTCATTTATTCCTAAACAAATACCTACATCCTACCAGATTGGAGTGTGAATATTATTTAGCCTCTATAGGCTTTGATCAAATTAAGAGAATAATAAATGTTACTATGTTAGTGGTACTACCCATCATAAATAGTTGAATTTGTTTTGTTATCGGTAATGTATATTGATAATTCGATCATCTATCTTATAAACTTTGATTGTCTCTTACGGGGGATCATGATTTAACTTAAAATTTTAGGTTCATACATCATGTCAAGGTTTAAAACTATTGATTTATTCTTCCAACATTTTGGAAAGTAATACACTGTTGGATTTTAATGTCGGAACTTCAAATCCCGATGAGCGTCATCTTAAATCTCTAAGGGTTGAAGATGAAGAACATCCTTGCGGAGAAGCTCCAAGTGTGGAAACACAAGAAATTCATTCTAAGTTATCCACACTTAACGTTAATGAAGTTGATGTTTCTTCTATAGAATGAGATCCAGGATTACGTCCTCCAATGTGGGAATATCCAATTAATCAACTTGATGAAATAAGGCGGGCTTATTTGAAACGTGGTCCATATCAACTTATTCTTCAAAAGGAAAAATAACCACTTTTTGGACCAAAAAAGCACCCTCTTCACTTTCAAGCTTCTTAGTTCATACAATTTTCAACTTGGCTCGAGTATCCTCCTTCTAAGGATGCTGCATATTGTCTACCATGTTATCTTTTTTTCTATGAAAGCACTTGGACGTCTTGGATGGGATGCATTTACTATCAAGGGATTTAGAAGTTGGAAAAGGTTCATGATGGAAAAAATTGTACCTTTTTGACTCATATTGGGGAGTATTCTTGTTCACCTCATAATAAAGCTGTGAAGTATTGTGAGGATTTGCGAAATTAATCACGGCATATTGATAAAGTATTGAATGCACAAAGTATCGAACAAATTCTAAATAATCAAATACGTGTGAAAACTTCTATTAATGTTGTTCGGTGGCTTGCATTCCAAGGATGTGCTTTTAGAGACTCTTGATTCAAAAAATCGAGGTAATTTTCTTCAGATGATTCAAATTTTGGCATCATATAATGATAAAGTTGAAAGTATTGTTTTAGAAAATGCTCCAAAATCTGCAAAGTATACTTCACATACAATTAAAAAGTAGATTTTGCATGTCATTGCAAGTAAAGTGCGAGATAAAATTCATGAAGATATTGGAGACTCTAAATTTGTATTATTGTTGATGAGCACGAGATAAGTCTAAGAGAGAGCAAATGGCTATTGTTTTGACCCTAAAGAATGGAATATCTGATGTTCTCTCTTGTTATCGCCTAGATATTCAAAATATCCGTGGACAAGGATATGATGGTGCTAGTAACATGCATGGTGGATGGAAAGAATTGCAAGCATTATTTCTTAATGATTGTCGATATGCATATTATGTTCATTGTTTTGCTCATTGATTACAATTAACATTAGTTGCTTGATCGGTGCCAAACATTGACGTTTGAACCCTTTTAACTTATATTTGTTAAGCCTTTGGCACTGCTAATATCTAACTATTTTTAGTGTTTTTAGTGTTTTGTGCTGTGTAGGTCCTTACAACAAAACATGGCCACAAAGGAGAAAAATGCACCAAGTGAAGAAGTGGATCCCTGCCAAGTGCGTTCGACCGCACTTGGTGCGTTCGAACACACTCACGGTCGCATCGTGAGGGAGCGGTAGAATGCAGCCCGGGCCACGTCTCTCACGGATGCCCTAGGCGCTCTGGCGGTTATTTGCGGTCGACCGTATACTCCACGTTTGACCACAAATAATCGGTGCATTCGAACGCACAACCTGCGTTCGAACGTAGGCCATGACTTGTCAGCCTATAAATAGGACCCTTGGTCTATTTTGTCGAGAGCTCTTTGTTTGGGCGTATTTTTTAAAGCAGTTTGCCACTGTAGGCCCTGCCCTTTTTCTTTGTAACCTTTCATTTTATTTAATATTAATGCTTATTGTTTTTGTTTAAGTTAATTATTTCCATTATTTATTTGTTGCTTAAATCGTTTCTCACTTGGTTTGGTGACAAAACCAAGTGAGATTGTACCGTAGTCGTTTATTCTTGGTTTTTCGTCTGATAGATACATTCCATCCTTCAGTTTACGCCCATTTATCCTTAATAGTTTGTGTCTTAACACATTCAGTTTGGATCCTTTGGGCCTTAAACCGTTTATGGTTTGTCTTTCGTCAAAGGGACGGATTCCTTAAATCCTTCGATAGGCGCAATAGATAAGGCGTTATTTTAAACCGATAGACGGATATGTTAGCTTAGCATTTTAATTCGCATTCTCGAAATGGTGAGGTGAAACCCTCAGCCTTGGTGTTTTTATTTTATTTACATTTCTGCGTTAATTTAGTTTACATTTTTGTTGTCACCAATCACCCACAGCGGAGCTAGGTTAAAGCAACACTAACCTAGACTCAAAGTTAATTTCGTATTAACAATACACGGTTCCTTGTGGTTCGATCTCGGTACTTGCGCAAACGCTATACGAACCAACGGTTTGTGCAATTGCGAGTACCTAAATTTGGTAGGACCAAATTTTGGCGCCGTTGTCGGGGATTCGTTTTGAGTTGTTTTGAATTTAACTTTGCTTTTAGATTAATGTTATTTTTCCAGTAGTTTTTTTTTTATGCAATTTCAATATAGTTCCTAGTTTATTTTCGTATTTTGTTTATTCTTGTTAATTTTTAGCTTAGTTTTTAGTCATTTTAGTTTCTGTTTTTGGTTTCTGGAAAATCAAGTGCCGATAGTGCGGTGAGCATCTTGCCACCTATTCGAGCGTTTCCTATGACGCTCATTACAGCGTTTCGTGCGGCCTAAACCCGACAAGAGCGCGGTGCGATTGCTACATTGAGCGCACTTAAGTTACGTTCGAATGCACTTAATCTGCTACATTCTTTGCATGCTGTGCGAGCGTCTTGACATTTTGTTTTAATTAATTGTTAGACTTATTTTAATTGTTTAACCGCATATTTTGATTGTTTTGCTTGCTATGATTAGTCGTGTTTAGTTTATTTTTCGTTTTAGTTGTTTATATTATTTGCATGTGTTTTAGTTAGTAGTTTAGTTAGTTTAAATTGTTAGTGTTTAAATTGTCTTGTTTTTGCTCTGTTTAGGTTATCTTAGCTAGTTTTATTTTCTATTTTTAATATTTTTTGTTCTTTTTTCTTGCATCTTTTTATATTTGTTTTGTTTTCATGTTGTTAATAGTTTATTGTTAAGTAGTTTTTAGTTTATTGCTGTTTTTGCTATCTTGCTATTTCTATTTTTGCTCCCTGTTAATCTGTGCATATCCTATTTGCTGTTTTGTTCCCCTGTTTTTTTTTTCCTTGCATTTTTGCTTATCTAGCTTGCTGTTTTCCTTAGTGTTTAGTTAAATTTTGTTAGTTTATGCATGGTCGCTTAGAGTTAACACCATTAGATCCCGACTTAGAAAGAAACATTAGGAGAGCACGTAGAGCTCGTGCGAAATGGGGGATAATCAAAGGAATCCAAGGATGGTGCAGCACAAAGAACATCAAAGGAATGAGCAGGAGGAGAACGAGGAGTTTCAAGATGTAAGAGCTGGGAACGGGGAGCATAGACGTGCGTATGAGTTGGATTTCACTATGTCACTCCGGGAATTGTTCGCACCTACTGCGGTCAGTTCCCATTCATGCATAGTGTTACCACCAACTAATGCAACTCATTATGATCTAAAGCCACATGTGATTCAAATGTTACCATCCTTCTATGGCTTAGATCATGAAAACCCTTATTCCCATTTTAAGAAGTTTAGGAGTATAACTGCCACAACCAAATTTCAAAACTTCTCAGAGGAATCTGTTAATCTTAGACTTTTTTTTTTCTCCCTTTATGATAGAGCCACTGAGTGGTTGGATTCCTTGGCACCTGGCTCTATTACGTCCTGGGAAGAACTGTTGAAGCAGTTCTATCACATATTTTTCCCAATGTCTAGAGTAAATGATGGAAGAAAGGAAATCAGTTCCTTTACTCAGGATGAGGACGAGAAATTCACGGAATGTTGGACAAGATTTAAGGATATGCTGATGAAGTGTCCACCTCACGGATATGAGAAATGGTATTTGGTACAATTCTTCTACCAAGGGTTGTCTCAGCCCAACCGTAGTATGATTGAACTGATGAATGGAGGGGCATTTTTAAACTTAACGGGAGATTTGGCCTATAAAGCATTGGAGAAAATTGCTGCCAACTCACAGGACTAGGATTTCACCAGTTGTCTAGACAAATCTGCCCGAAAGAAAGGAGGCATCCTGGAGTTGAAAGGAGAGCAAGAGCTGACTCAAAGGATGGATGCCATTGTCAAGAGGCTGGATGCTTTGAGTATGGAAAGCATATTAAAGCTGTGAACACATTTCTAGTTGATAGTTGTTCTGTCTATGCTAGTCCTCTACACCGAGCACAAAATTGTCCATCTATGGCATTTTTTTTTTAGATGGAACAAGTGAACGCTTTCAACAATTTCCAAAAGCATTCAACTGGCCCATACTCTGAAACTTACAATCCTGGGTGGAGGAACCACCCAAATTTTTCATGGAAACAGAACCAGCCCACAAATCAAGGAGGGTTTCCTCCTACTTACCAAAATCCTGGACGCTAGGCTCAGCCAACGTCATCTTCTTATCAAGGCCCCACTCAACCCCCAGCATCATCAACACAGTCATTAGAAGAGACAATGAAAGAATTCATGAAAATGACTGGTCAATCCATCAGTGACGTTAGACACTCCACCATGGTGAACACCTAGGCAATCTCCAAGCTGGAGATCCAAGTGGGATAGTTGGCAAGTCACCTTGGTGAGAAGGACAGGGGAAAGCTCCCCAGCCAACCAATAAACAATCCTACGGCATGCACCATTGGAAGTGCTTCAAATCAAAGCATGCACATGCGATTGTTACACTGAGGTCAGGGAGACAAGTGGACAACCGTGTGGTTGATCCAGAGGTAGTTGATGAAGCAGTGCCAGCAACAGACCTTGCTGGGCAAGAAGAGATGAAGAGTGACAACAAGGAGAAGAAAGATTCTGAGCCATCTACACTCACTCCCATTGAGAAGGACCTTACGAGGTCATTTGTCCCAAAAGCCCCTTATCCTGAGAGATTGAGAGGCGCCAAAGAAGAACGCGCAGTTTGCTGAAATCTTAGAGGTGTTTAAGCAAGTTCAGATAAACATCCCATTCTTTGA
The DNA here is from genome assembly GCA_013348765.1 of Carpinus viminea. Classification (NCBI taxonomy): domain Eukaryota; kingdom Viridiplantae; phylum Streptophyta; class Magnoliopsida; order Fagales; family Betulaceae; genus Carpinus; species Carpinus viminea. Next base: position 16,837,438 of record CP054674.1, read on the forward strand.
TGCAATTCAGCAAGTGCCAGCATATGCTAAATTCTTGAAGGATCTGGTCACAATCAAGAGAAACACCAATGTCCCGAAGAAGGCTTATCTAATTGAGCAAGTGAGCTCCATCCTCCAATGCAAGTTGCCCATCAAGTATAAGGACCCTGGATGTCCGACCATTGCTTGCATGATTGGAGAGAGTCAGATCAACAGGGCATTGTTGGACCTGGGGGCAAGTGTGAATCTCCTTCCCTATTCAGTGTATTTGAAGTTGGGATTGGGAGAGTTGAAGGTGACCACTGTGACACTCCAGTTGGCAGATAAGTCACTTAAGAGACCACGGGGAATACTTAAGGATGTGTTAATCAGGGTTGACAAGTTTTATTTCCCTATAGACTTTATAGTGATAGATACGGAACCGGTGCACGATGTGGTAAATCAAATTCCAGTGATTTTAGGGTGACCTTTCTTAGCTACGGCTAACACCCTAATCAATTGTAGGACGAGAGTGATGAAGATCTCATTCGATAATATGACAGTGGAACTCAATATTTTCAACATCAATAGCCAGCCACTTGAGTATGATGAGACCCATCCTATGTGCTTTATTGAAGAAATCACTGATGACTTTGATTTAAAGGACCCGGAGATTGAGTGTTTTACTCAATATTCTGATGACCTGGATTTAGACAAATTGATTAGGCCAGATTTGCATGAGCCTAGCCTGGAGGACCCTGACATGGAGTGCTTTGCACCATCTGGAGGTCATTGTGATTTGAGTGAGCCACTACAGCATGACGAGCCGTTGCATGAGCTTAGTCTGGAGCACCCGGAGTTTGAATGTTTCGCTCATGTTGGAGGAAACATAGATTGTGGTAGGACACTTGAGCCAACTAGGGAAGTAGTTGAGCCAAGTTTGGAGGATGTTGAGCTTGAGAGATTTGCTCAGCTGGGAGATGATCAGTATTTTGATGAAGTAGTTGAGCTACTTCCTTTCATTATCGATCCCATATCTGAGTTACAGCCGGAGTGTGGGGAAACCATGGATTTAATTTTTCCCACTGTTTATTCCTCTGCATTTGAGCTAGCTGATCTTATTGCTGAGAGCAAACGGTTTGCCCCCACTCATATGCGGCCAAGGTGGCGAGATTGACCTTGGGAAGGAATGATCATTCTCCTCCCCCATTTTGTGATCATCGGATGACGAGGATAGCTAGACATTTATTATTGCATATTGATCATCCCAACCCATTTGACTCGGGCAAGTTAGTGCATACCAGTCTCAGGACTACTGTTGTTGTGTCTACCTAGTGTCATAGGTAGCTTGATCCTTATCACGAGTCTGGCTAAAGACGTTAAACTTAGCGCTTGTGGGAGGCACCCCTCATTATGTTTATTTTTTTATTTTCAGCATTTGTGTCTACTGGTCAAATTTGGGGAAGCATTCTTTTATGATATACCTAAATTGACCCGTCCCCTAGGTTTTGTATTTTCAGTCACATTGTGGACAATGTGACAGTTTGAGTTTGGGGGTGGAGTAGACGTGTTCTGTAAATATCTTGCTTTGTGTTTGTGTATAGTTTGTGTTTATTTTTGTGTTTATTTCTTGCACTCTGCGTTCAAACGTATCATGTATGTTAGAACGTGTACACGGCACTGCGTACGAACTCACCTTTGTGTGTTCAACTGCAGCGCCCCATCACACACATACTACCCTGCACGCATGCGTTCGAACTTACTTACGTACGTTCGAATGCATTACTCACTTGACACACATGCACCCAGCACGGATGCGTTCGAAGCACTTTTCGTTTTTAGGTCTCACGTGACACGCTTTTAGGTCACTTTCTTTCCTTTTCCCCATTTTCTTCCCCGCATACAGCCCTCCCCCTCCTCCGTATTCTCTCTTCTCCCAATCTCCCTAATATCCAAATCCCACCACCCAAACACCTTCCCATGCCACCCCATCATCACCTGTGCTGTAGAGCCTCCACCGGCCGTCCATTTGCCACCATATTTCCCCATTTTTCCATTTTTTCCCCAAAATCCCGAAAACCCATTTTTTCCCCAAAAACCCCCATTTTTCTCCATTTTTTCATTGTTTTAGGGCACAAATCCACTCTTGGATTGTGCCCCTTGTTGTTGGTTCTTGTTTGGTGTTGATTTTGCAGGGGGTTGGGCTTATTTGAAAAGGGTTTTCAAACCCTTTATATTCGGGTTGCACGCCAGGTGTTCGACAAAAGGCCCCAACGAGCCTCCACCATGCCTAGAGGGCGAGGTTCAACGTCCCAGTCATCCGAGTCCGGTGACAATGTAGCTAGGCCATCCATAGAGAGCCGTAAGCTTCTTTTGGAGAACACCTTTGCCATTAAAGAGGAGTTCTCAAACAATGAAGCTATGGGTTGGGCGGTCGAAGAATTGAAGCGCTGGGGATTGAAAAGGCTTTTCAAGCCTGTCGCCTCTATTGCATACGAGCGCTTGGTCAGAGAATTTTACAAGCATCTGAGGATTGATTGCGACCAGCCGGACATACTTTTCTCTTCCATTGACGGAAGAGAAGTGGAGGTGACTATAGCCGATGTAGCGGCCATTCTGAAATGTAGTCATGAGCCTTCCAAGTCGGACGTTCCCTGGCTTGAGTGCCCCTCCATGCTCACACTCAAGGACATCATTTCCGATATGTGTGAGGGGCAATATGCAGACAGTCGCCGAAATGCAGCCAACAAGACAAAGATTCCTAGGAATCTTCTATTTATTGATATGGTGCTGTATAGGAACGTGTGTCCTTTAGGACACAAGACACAGAGGCGGGACTTATTCCTCAATGCCCTCTACTCATTCTACAGAGGTTTCTAGTGCTCCATTCCTGATATCATATGGCGCCAGATTCAGAAATTCTGTGAAGGAGTGCACCATCGGGGGGCCGAGCACACGAAGACCTGGGTTTGCCTTTCCCATTTCTCATCACTCACATTCTAAGAAAGAAAGGGATGAAGGGCAGTCCTGCAAACGGGCCGATCACTAAGAGCCCATACTTCGACTGCATCCAGTGGCACCAGAGTTTGTCCCACATGCCCAGAGCAGAGCCAGAGCCAGAGCTAGAGTCCATGGACATTCCTGAGATGGCAGCTGAGCCAGAGAGAGTGGCAGAGTAGGAGGAGCAGCCAAAGGAAGAAGAGGAGTATGAGGAGGGGATCATGCTCAGAGCCTCGTATTTATTACACTTCCAGGACACCCTCGTGGACATACGATCGCAGATCGCAGATTTGCAGAGGGATGCTCGTCAGGACAGGCTTGAGATCCAAGAGATGTTCGAGCCATCTTAGACAGACTACCACTAGCCTCGGGACCTTTTGCACCACCACCAACCCCGTGACGTCTTCGTGACGTTTTGGTTTATTTTTACACCCCATGCACTACATTTTTTTTTATTTTCTATATCAGCACACTGTGGATAGTGCAAATTTTGAGTTTGGGGGTATTTTTATCATTTGTGCACAGTTTGTTTTTAATTATGCATTTTATTTCAGTTATGGTTTATTTTCTTTTGTGTGCTTAATTTGATGAACATATGATCACTTTGATTAAGGGAATTTCAATTATGTTACTCTCTTGGCAGCATGAGATATTATAGTTCAATTTGAGTTTCACAAGCACAATTGGCACGTAATTTGTGGGATAAAATTCTGATTTTGGTCATGTTAGTTTTGTGAGCTTGAATGCAGTTGGGCAACCCGTTGGAATTATAACCATGGTTCATTTAAAAAAAAATGATCATTTTGAGCTTTCCACCGAGTAACCGGATCTCTTGCCTCATTAAGCAATGAGTATTCGTGTAAAAAGTGAGAAGTTAGACGTGGTTAGCAAAGCTTCATAGCCTTTTTTACTCGAGTTAGTAGGTCCTTAGGGGTGTTTTTACGCCTAATGCCCTAAAACCATTTGGTTTGGGAGTCATTGACTTAACACTTGATACATGGGTCAATTAGAAAACTTAATGAAGCTAAGCAATAAAAAAAAAAAAAAAAGTTTTTGATGAACCTTGGTTATTATTTTTGATGTGTTGTCTAATGAATTTTGAGTGTTGAAGCATACATGATTAAGATTAGTTTTAAAGTCCCATATTTTTGTGCTAATCTCACTTTCACTAGAATTGATTTTTGTATCTCACAATGCCATGTTTGTATCTTGATTGATAATTTCCTGAAAATTGTGAAGATGGTGTTTGTTTGATTAAGCTTGCTCTTGAATTTAAACCATTATTGATATATTTTTGCATGTTTGAAAATAAAATGTTTGCACAAATGTTTGTGGGTATCATTCCTGAAAAACCCTCACGAGACTTCACTCGTCCTCTAAGGAACTCCTAGAGGTTCAAAGGCTTGTTGGATAAGCTCAATGCAACCGTTCTCTCACGAAAGCAGACTTATGTTTTTATTGTGTTTTCCATTTTGTTTTGCTAAAGGACTAGCAAAATGTAAGTTTGGGGGTATTTGATCGGTGCCAAACATTGACGTTTGAACCCTTTTAACTTATATTTGTTAAGCCTTTGGCACTGTTAATATCTAACTATTTTTAGTGTTTTTAGTGTTTTGTGTTGTGCAGGTCTTTACAACAAAACATGGCCACAAAGGAGAAAAATGCACCAAGTGAAGAAGTGGATTCCTACCAAGTGCGTTCGACCGCACTTGGTGCGCTCAAACGCACTCATGGTCGCACGCAGGGAGCAACGGTTGAATGCAGGCCCAGTCAGCCCGCGTCTCCCGCAGATGCCCTAGTCGGCTCACAGTTATTTGCAGTTGACCGTATACTCCACGTTCGACCACAAATAACCAGTGTGTTCGAACGCACGACTTGCGTTCGAACATAGGCCATGACCTGTCAGCCTATAAATAGGACCCTTGGTCCATTTTGTCTAGAGCTTTTTGTTTGGGCATATTTTTTAGAGCAGTTTGCCACTGTAGGCCCTGCCCTGCCCTTTTTCTTTGTAACCTTTCATTTTATTTAATATTAATGCTTTGTTTTTGTTCATTTATGCTTCCTTATCACATGGGAGGCTAAATCCTCACCATGGATTTAATGCTTATTGTTTTTGTTTAAGTTAATTATTTCCGTTATTTATTTGTTGCTTAAATCGTTTCTCACTTGCTTTAGTGACAAAACCAAGTGAGATTGCACCGTAGTCGTTTATTCTTGGTTTTTCATCCGATGGATACATTCCATCCTTCGGTTTACGCCCATTTATCCTTAGTAGTTTGTGTCTTAACACATTCAGTTTGGATCCTTTGGGCCTTAAACCATTTATGGTTTGTCTTTCGTCAAAGGGACGGATTCCTTGAATCCTTTGATAGGCGCAATAGATAAGGCGTTATTTTAAACCGATAGACGGATATGTTAGCTTAGCATTTTCAATTCGCATTCTCAAAATGGTGAGGTGAAACCCTCAGCCTTTATTTTATTTACATTTCTGCGTTAATTTAGTTTACGTTTTTGTTGTCACCAATCACCCACAGCGAAGCTAGGTTAAAGTAACACTAACCTAGACTCAAAGTTAATTTCGTATTAACAATACATGGTTTCTTGTGGTTCAATCTCGGTACTTGCGCAAACGCTTTATGAACCAATGGTTCGTGCAATTGCGAGTACCTAAATTTGGTACAACCATTGCTACATCTAGTGAGGTGGGTTTTGTTCATGAGTTCGTCACAAATTTGAACTTTGTTATCAATATGGCCAGTGCTTCATGTAAACGTCATAATCAACTACAAAATATTCATGCAACACAAATTGCACATATGCGAGCTATTGTTGAGTTAGAAACTAGAAAATGGGCTAACCAAATTGGCACTTTGAAACGAGCTGGTGATTCTCATTGGGGTTCTCATTTTAATTCTATTTGTAGCCTAATAAGAATGTTTGATGCTACTTGTACAATGCTTAAAGATGTTGGAAGAGAAAGAGGTACTTACTCTCAACGAGGAGATGCTAAGGTTGCTTATAAAATGCTTATATCCTTCGAGTTCAGATTTATTTTATATTTAATGAAGGAAATCATGGGCATTACTGATGTTTTTTGTCAAGTTTTGCTGCAAAAATTTCAAGGCATTTTGAATGCTATTCATTCAGTTTCTATTGTAAAAAAACTTATCCAAAAGTTGAAAGATGATGGTTGGGATAATTTGCTTGAGAACATTGTCTCTTTCTCCAAGAAATCTGAAATTAACATTCCAGATTTGAGTGCTTGTTATATTGAAGGTTGGGGTTGTAATCAAAAGAATCACATTACAGTGAAGCATTATTATCATTTTGACATATTCAATACTACTATCAACTTTCAATTGTAAGAGCTTGATAGTAGGTTTGGTGAAAAGGCAATGAAACTTTTGACACTTAGCTCTGCTTTGAATCCAAAAGATGCTTATAAGTTCTTCAAAATTGACGATATATGTATCTTTGCGGAGAAGTACTATCCTCTTGATTTTTCCGAGCAAGAGAAAATTAATTTGAAGTATTTTGAATTTGATGTGCATACTAATCCGACATTACAAAATTTGTCTTCCATTGCAGAATCATGCCAAGGATTGGCAAAGGCAGAAAAATCAAAGACATACTATCTTATTGATAGGCTGATTTGTCTTATTTTAACTCTTCCAGTGTCTACAACATCTGTCAAACAAGAATTTTCAATAATGAAAATTGTTAAAACACGACTACGCAAATAGTTTAGTTCTATATATTGAAAGTGAAATTGCTGAGAGCTTCGATTTATATTCGATACTTGATAATTTTGTACTCTTAAGATATCATAAAGTGCAATTCTAGACACTTTTTTTGTATATCTGATCTTTTGATATAATGTCGATATGTTACATTTCTAATATATCAATTTGAGCACATATTTATGAACTTTAATAGATTTTTTTTTTATGCATATATTGTGTTAATTCCTAAATTTTTGGGACACAAAACAAAAAAATTTAGAACACCAAAATTTTTTTTAGGGCCCTTACATTATGAAATGTATGGCTCCGCCACTGCCTCCAGCAATCAACTCTTTGATAACCATTGCATTGAAACGTAGAGATTCTTGTAGCTAGATATGGATGAGAACCTTTCCTCTTCCAACAACCCTCAATCCCATTTCTTTCTACTTCCCCCTTCCATTCATGAGGTTGCTATCATTTTACTTTACCATATAGTTTTTCAAAGGATATATAACACAACCAATAATTTTCTTGTACATTAACATTCAAGATGAATTTTTATTCCATGAGAGTATTCTATATTTGATAATTCAAACCAACAAAAAGCTTAAAACCAAAATCCTATTGCTAATAATGAATAGTTGTGACGCACTGGCCATGGAAAACAAAAATTAGCATTATCAGAACAATTTATGGCCCTTGTTCTTCTAACAAATCAAAAGGGGGCCTTTTTCCCACAGTTTATGGATTCCTCAGCCATCGCTTGCCAGATTTAACCAAAAACCCATCACCGTCGTCCCGCTAACTTTAAAGCACCGCATGCACCCAATATATATATAGGAGTGACTGACTCAGGTTATGTTTTATTCAAGTGTAAAATGATTTTTTGTATTTTATGGTAGAAAACAATTTTTGTTTTAAGCTTATTTCATTTATGTAAAATGATTTTCCTTTTTTAAAATTGTAAATTGTTTTTTGAATTGAGGAAAATATTTTAATTCCCTAAACTATCATCTATTTTTTGCAATTACACTTCTAAACTTTAAAAAGTGACATCCATACCTCACATGCTATCATAGGGTGTCAAATTAAACATTTTTACATTTTTCTCCTCAAAATACCCTTCAAGTTATTAAAAAACAGTAATTTGAAGAAAGTATAATCGTTAAAAAAAATTAAAAAAAAAAACTGAAAACATAAAATATTTTTATATTTTTTTGAATTAAAAGATAAAATTCAAAATATATAAAAATAACCATTTGAAAAGAAAAGAAATATCAACAATATTTTGATAATTTAGAGGGATATTGTCACAATTGAAAGTTTGAGATGGACATTGTTAATTAGATAATAGTTTGAGGGTAATATATTAACTTTATCTTGAGAAAAAAAATAAAGGAGGCTAATATAAAAAGCGTCAACCCTTTTTGGTGTTTCATGGGGTATCTTGGCTATGTTTACATGGAGAGCAAATCTTTTGAGATTAGATCAGATGTTCGTGAGGGGTGTACGCTTGGAAGAAAGGAGTAAAGGTCTATCTCGATCGGTGATTATGGCTTGGCCCACGATTTTTTGGCTTATTGTTGCATGGGACTCTCTTACTCCTGCAAATAAGGCAAGAGAGAAGTGGAGATCATTTCGGTTTGGAAGCAAAGCTTATGTCCTACTGCGGAGGAAGAATAACTTCGGAAACTTCTTAGAGCTTTCTGAATATGGAGAGAAGGGTAGGAGGTGCTTTGTCATTATTCCAGAGGGTGAAGATGGAAAAGGATGGTCTGATTGTCGTGAGCAACTATCCAAGCTGAAACATTTTCATGAGAAGCAGAAACTGGGAGGGCTTGTTTTAGAGAGGCAACCGAAATGCTTGACTCAGTAGGACAAACAAGGGGAAGGAGATCATCTCTTCAGATCAATCCAGCTTGCAGGGAGTCAAGAAGTCGTATGCTGCAGTGGTTCAAGGGTTAGACCAGTCATTGAGTTTGAATTTTCAAACGTTAGCCAGTAAGAGTAAGGGTGGTGCAGTTGGTCTGAAGGAATTTAATGGAAGTGTATCTCTGGTAGACGAGTTGTCAACAGAAAAGGAGGAGAAGGAAAAAGATGTGATCTTGACTAGAAAGGAGCAGGTGGGCGTTGGGACAGTTCGAGATATGTTGGCAAAGTTCAAAAAAGATCCCTAAAGTCTTTGGAAAGCTTTTTGGTAGGTTGGACCCCTCCAACTGATGTGGCTAACCGGACTAAGAAAGAGGTTGATTCTGGGCAGCCTAAGATGAGTAAGGAGAAGCCCAATCTGCCTGTCAAGTTCATATATTTCAGAAGTAAATTTGCTAGGCCTAAGTTGCGTTGGTAGAAAATTTCAAGGCCTAAAACAAATGGTTCTATCTCAGGCCCTATCCAGACATTCAAGCCCACTAGTGCAACGAGGACTTTAGAGAAGGGGGAGGGATCGGGGGTAAGGCCAGGTCCTGCATCCCCGGTGAAATAGACTACACCAGCAAATGACTCCCAAAGGTTCTAGGTTGTGGTTGGAGTTTGTCGTTGTATCTGGACCGCCGGTATCGTCTGTTGGGAACCAATCCGCGCGTTAGACTACGCTGGCGAGGGATAATGTAATCATCGAAGAGATGCCCAGTCCTCTGGCAGATGTTGAAAGGAGTTTTGTCGGTCTGGCATTGGAAGTGATGCGATAGAAACTGCTAGAGAGAGTCCCTGGCTTCACCGATGGAGGGCCCAACACTCTGGTATCCAATCTGTTAGTCACCACATCAGGGTCGATGGTAAACATGGCGTCTGTCACCGCCTCTAGGTCGCCAGTGGAGTTTGCTGGGGCCCAATCCCGCGAAGCACAGGAGGTTGCGCATCAGACCTTGCCAGAGAGGAACCTAGTCTTCATTGGCGAGCGGCCCAGTCCTCTAGCGAGTGCCCATAATTTGTCGGCGAGCATCCTTGGCTTTGCTGGTGAGAAGCCCAGCCCTCCGGCATCCATGATTCCCAACCAGATTGGTTCTCCATTGAATTTCCATGGCTATTAGAGGTTTCTGGCGAGTGGGTTTGTCTATCTGATGCTCTTTATGTGCTCCCCTGGATGGGCCGAAACTCAGGCTAAGGATACAGATCTTTAGATGGTTCCGAGTGAGTTGTCTTTAGCGGTGAATTCAGAGAGTATGGATGATGAGTTATGTTCTGTTTTGATGAGGTCCCAAGTTGGAGAGGATGAAGCTTGGTTGGCGGTTAGCGGTTGAAGGTGTTATATCCCTGTGCTGAAAATGAGTTGGAGTTTCTTGATTGGGTAATTAAGTGTGCAGAACGGATTCACTCCAAGGTGGGTATAACTTATATAGGCCTTAAATGGCAGTTCATGGCTTTGTTGATTTTCATTGAAATGGAGAGATTAAAAGAGTTGGAAGCACAATCTCCCTTTGTCAGTAAAAGGAATAGGGAGATCAAGAATCTTAAGAGTTCCATCAATTATGATAATCGATGAGAGGGGCAGTCTAGCCGTGGCAAGCGTAAGGGGAGGAGGGGTAGTAAAGTAGTACTATAAAGCCAAAAATTCTGTCTTGGAATGTAAGGGGGCTGAACGAGGAGAATAAACATTTGAGGATTAGAATTTGCTCCAAGATTGGAAGGTGGATATTGTTTGTTTTCAAGAGACTAAGCTCTTTAGTATGTCTTGGAGATTGGTGCGGAGCCTATGGTGGTGTAACTATGTGGATTGGGTGTGTCATGACTCATGTGGGGCGTCAGGGGGGATTTTTATTTTATGGGATAAGAGGGTAGTGGAGAAGATAGAGGATTGTTGTGGGGTATATTCTCTGGCAGTGAAGTTCAGGTTTATTGAGGATAACTCCTTATGGGCTTTTGCAAGGGTATATGATCGGTGCCTAAAAGTGCTTATTTGGACCCCTTAATTTATATTCGTTAGGCCTTTAGCATTGTTAATATCTAATCATTTTTAGTATTTTTAGTATTTTGTGTTGTGCAGGACATTACATTAAACTATGGCTAGCAAGGGCAAGAAAGTGGACTTAAAGTGAAGATCCTACCAAAGTGCGTTCGAATACGCATGCAGCAGCACCACGGTTGCACGCACGCTGCACTCACGCACGCATACAGCACCACGGACGCATGCAACACCACGGACGCGCGCAGCACCATGGTCGCACGCAGGAGCCGGCCCTAGCAGTTATATGCGTTCGAACGCAAGTGCCCTGCGGTCGAACGCACTCCCATGTCAGCCCTAGCCGCCACAGCAGTTATTTGCGGTCGAACTTGTGCCCTGCGTTCGACCACAAATAACTAGTGCGTTCGAACGCAGGTAGTGCGTTCGAACGCACTCCAGTGTCCTGCCAGCCTATAAATAGGCCTCGTGTATTCATTTGTTGAGCACGTTTGGGAGGTGCCTCTAGGGCCCAAAGCCCTCTGTTTTCCACTGTAAATCCCTCCTAAATTGTCGTTTATTTCATTAATGTTTAATTTTACTTTTATTTAGTCTCTTGTTCCCTTCACTTTAATTTTTTATATATATTTGTGTTTAGTTCGTATTATTCTGTCATTTAATTTATGTCTATTCGTTTCAATGCATTTTAGTGACAAAAGTGTATTGATTGTTGTTTGCCAATTGCCAAACGTTGACTATCATTGCAACCGGAGATACATCGGATATTCTTCTTCGGACCATTATCCGTTGTGACCTCTTGTAACAGTGTTTGCCTCGGATAGATCGACAAGATTGTGTAGCAACAATAGGATATACATATGTGCTTATCGATAGACGGAAAATATGAACAATGTGTTAACGCTCAGAGTATGCCTTGTAGCATAAATGTTTAATGAATATGAGCTAAGCATGTTTATATATTAATTAATTTATTATGAAGTGGATTAGGGACTGTAGTCACTTTTATTTCTTTATTTTAATGCATTTTTAGCTTAGTTTATTTTTCTGCCTGTTACCTGTTTGATGTTGGGACTAGGTTAAGGTATTTTTAGTTTAGGCATTTAAAAGTTGATTTTTAGCAACACCGATTCTCTATGGGTTGACCTGCACTTGCGCCCTGTGATATTACAATCGACTCGTGCAATTGGCAGTACTATTTTAATGCGACAAAATTTTGGCGCCGTTGCCGGGGAATCGGTGTTTTGTTAGAATTGATTTTGTTGCTTAGACTGATTTTATCTTTCTACTAGTTATTTAATTTCAGTAATTATTTTATTTGTTTCATGCTTTTGTATAGATAAAATCCAAAAAAATTCGAGTAGTGTTTACTGTGGCTGTTTCATAGTCTGTTAAGGTTTCTGGAAAATCACACCCTGTAAGTGCGCTCGATCGCACCTCTGTTGCGATCGAGCGTAGTTGCACCATTCACAGCACAATTGCATGCCTGCGCTCGACTTGTACGCAGTTGCGTGCGAGCGCAGCCTTCTGACCAGACACCGTGCACTTGTGCGATCGATCTCACCCATGTGCGATCGAGCGCACATGTATCAGACTGCCACATTTTTCTTGTAAGCTCGATCGCATGGTACCTGCGCTCGAGCGCATCACAGCAGTCAGCACCAACATACCCCGAAGCAGCTAAGTCTAATTTTTTATTCTTTTTACTTATTAGATTTTCTTTATTTATTTATTGTTTCTGCCTGTTTTTAGTTCTTTTCTTGCTGTTTCTAGTTTTTGCCAGTTTATTTTTAATTGATTAATTAGTTTGTTATTTTGTTAGATATTTGTGTAGTTCATTTTTGGTAGTTTTTGTTTAGTTTTTTTTTATTTTATTGGAACCATTGTTTTTGTGGGAATTTGCATATTAAACTGTTTGGGTGAAGCATGAGTCTTCCGTTTGATATTTATGATGTTTCCCCTACCAATTTTCACCCACATGAACTGTGTTCACACTGTTCTAGCCCTTACCATAGTTTAGGTGATTGTCCACATTGGGGACAATTTTCTAATTTTTCAAATGAGTAGTTGAACACCAGTTTCTCCGTCTTGGGTGTGAATCAAACTCAAATTTTATAACCGATTTGGAGCAACCATTCTGATTTTTGTGGTACGATCATGCTACGGAAAATTTTGCTCCCAGGTTGATGACGCACTTCCACGAATATCGCAGTTCGACAACCATTTTTCTTCCCATTCATCATATGACTATCCTCCTGAGAAATCTTCCTTGGAAGACACTCTTAAGGAATTCATGGACCTAGTCGGCCAACCCACCATTTCTGTGTCTCATGGACCATCATTAGAAGACACACTCGAGACGTTTAGGAAAACAGTCAACCAACCTTGTCAAGTAATCATAGATGCCACTATGGCAAACACTGAAGAAGTTGCAAGGTTGGAAGGACAGTTCGATCATTTAGTTTCTGAATTCAACCTAGTTGAGGAGGAGGAGTTTCAGATTCATGAGATGGCTCATCCTCCCCAAGAGTCATTTGAGCAACATTTTCCTATTGCTCATGTCGATGACTTCGAGGGAAGGGCGAACCAACTCATGGCAGCCAGACATGCCCATACCCAGCTTTCTCACACTCACACACCTCATCATTCATGTGAATATTGTTATCATCATTCTCACCAGTTTGATGATTGTCCTTTCATTTACCATTACATGACTGAATTTAACAAATCTGAACTTGACAATGCCCAAACCACCAACCTACTTGTTGATGAGGAAATTGGAGATGAAATTGCAAGTGAGTGTAGCTTAGAGGACCCTAAGATAAAATGCTTCACCCCAAATGACTATAACCTAGACCTTGATAGGTTAGTGATGCAAGATGGTGTGTTGCATGATTTGAGTTTAGAGGATCCTGAGATGGAACATGTTGCTCCAGATAGTGATGACCTGAAACTTGGATAGGCTACTTGATCATGTTGATACTTTTAGTGAGCCTAGTCTTGAGAATCCATCTAGAGAATGTTTTGATGAAATTGAAAATGATTTGGATCTAGACAAGTTCCTCGAGCAAGCTGTTAGGTTTAGAGAGCCAAGTCTGGAGGATCCTTTGGAAGAGAGCTTTGCTCAAATTAAGTTTGATCTGGTACATGAGGCTTTATTGGATCCCGCTCCTGAGATGCGAACTGAGAATGGAGAAGAAGAAATGAAGGAGCAGATTGAACCCCCGCCAATTTCAAATTGGCCTAATGACAAGGAAGTAAGTACTGAAGCTCACTCCTTCGTCACAATCCCTCTCGAGACATATCAAGTTTCATCTTTTCAATGTCTCGAAGAACTATCTTACGTGAAATCTTTGAGGAATCGCACACAAAAGATCACAAATCTAGGAACCGTGTTCCTAAGTGGATCCCTCGAAACAAAGACAACTACATAAGATGGCTTAACATCCTTCCAGAGGGGTATCAAATTTTAAGGAAGAAAGGATGGAAGGGATTGGTTGGACACCCTTATGAGCGGGGAAGGTGCGGTATTTTTTATTTTTATTTTCCGCACCGCATTTTTGCTTTATTTTCTTTTTTTATATATATATATAAGTGTGTTTTGTGTTTTTCGTGCTTGGTAATTTTATTTTGTAAATAGTCCTTTTAAAAAAAAAAAAAATTTACACTAGGCGTTGAACGTACTCCTGTACGTTCGACCGTGCACTAGGCGCTGCGTTTGACTTTTCCTTGGTGAGTTCGTTGGCGCCCTTTCACCTACGCCTTTGCCTTGCTGCACGTTCGAACTTGCTTATGTAAGTTCGAACGTATCACGCCTACGCACCGCACGCAGTGCGGTCGAGCGTGACTCTCACGCTCGTTGAGCGGTTTTAGGCCAGCGTGAACAGTTTTTAGGTCAGTTTTTTTTCCTTTTCCCCATTTCCTTCCCACCAGCTGTACAGCCGAAACCCATCTCCTCCGCCCCTCTCCTCCCTAAAATCCAAAATCCATCCAACCCACCGCCACCCACCACCTCCCCCACCACCAGAACACCATCGGCGGCCTTCCTCCACCATACCCACCCACCTCCGACCGCCCGTTAGCCCCATATTTCCCATTTTGTCCCCAACCCACCCGAAACCCAATTTCTCCAAAAAACCCCAAATTCTTTGATTTTTTTGTTCAATCAAAGGGGCAAATCCTCTCTTGGATTGTGCCCCTTGATTCTGTGTTGGTTGTTTTTGTTTTTGAAGGGGTTGGGCTCAATTTTAGTGGGGTTCTCCAACCTTTTGAATTCGGGCTGCCCACTAGGTGCTCGACAAAAGTCCCCAACGAACCTCCAGCATGCCTAAAGGCCGAGGTTCGTCATCTCGATCTTCGGGGTCCCATGCTAGTGTAGCCAGGCCATCTATGAAGAGCCGGAAGCTCTTGTTGGAGAGCACTTTTGCTGTCAAAGAGGTGTTCTCCAACAATGAAGCGACAAGTTGGGCCGTCAAGGAATTGAAGCGCCGGGGTTTGAAAAGGCTTTTCAAACCCATCACCTCCACTGCATACGAGCGGCTGGTCAGAGAGTTTTACACTCATCTAAGGATTGACGGTGACCAGCCGGACAGTCTTTTCTCCTCCATTGACGGGAGAGAAGTGGAGGTGACCATTGGAGATATAGCAGCTGTGTTGAAATGCAGCCATGAGCCGCCTGAGTCAGACATCCCATGGATTGAGTGCCCCTCCATGCTTACACTCAAGGATATCATTTTCGATATGTGTGAGGGCGACGCCGATGACCGCCGAATGCAGAAGAAGACGAAGATTCCCTGAATCTTCTCTTTATTGACATGGTGTTGTACAGTAATGTGTGTCCATTGGGACACAAGACACAGAGGCGGGACCTATTCCTCAGTTCCTTCTACTCATTCCACAGAGGATTCTGGTGTTCTATTCCAGAGATTATCTGGCATCAGATCCAGAAATTCTGTGAGGGAGTGCACCATCGGGGAGCGGAGCACATGAAGACGTGGGGATTGCCTTTCCCCTTTCTCATCACACACATTTTGAGAAAGGTGGGGATCAAAGGCACATCAGCGGACGGGCCGATCACTGAGAGCCCACATTTTGGCTCCATCCAGTGGCGTCAGAGTCTATCCCACATGCCCAGAAGCACTTGCAGCCACACCAGCTACAGCGAGCCCGAGGAGCCCATGCACATTCCAGAGTTGGTAGCTGAGCATGAGATGGCTTTTGAGCCACAGGAGCAGCCTGAGGAGTACGAGGAGGAGCAACTAGAGGAGGATGAGGAGTGTATCACGCTCAGACGCTTAGACTTGTTACACTTCCAGGACACCCTCGTGGACATACGATCCCAGATCAGGGACGTACGATTTCATTTTGCAGATTTGCAGAGGGATGTTCTCGGGACTCGAGGTCCGAGAGATGTTGAGCCATCATGGATGGCCTCCAGCAGGACCTCATGCACCACCACCACCCCGTGACATCTTTGTGACGTCTGGTTTATTTTATACCCCTTGCACTATGTTTTTCATTTTCTATATCAGACACTGCTTGTGGACGGTCAGATTTTGAGTTTGGGGTATTTTTATCATTGTGTGCA
Organism: Carpinus viminea; assembly: GCA_013348765.1. Taxonomy (NCBI): domain Eukaryota; kingdom Viridiplantae; phylum Streptophyta; class Magnoliopsida; order Fagales; family Betulaceae; genus Carpinus; species Carpinus viminea. The sequence continues at coordinate 16,853,603 of CP054674.1, forward strand.
CATTTTGTTTTATCATTATGCATTTTATGTTAGTTATGGTTTATTTTCATTAGTGTACTTAATTTGACGAACATATGATCACATTGATTAAGGGATTTTCAGTTATGTTATTTTCTTGGCATAATGAGATATTGTAGTTCAATTTGAGTTTCACGAGCACGATTGGTACGTAATTTGTGGGATAAAAATTTGATTTTGGTCTTGTTAGTTTTGTAAGCTTGAATGCAGTTGAAAAACCATTTGGAAAGATAACCTTGGTTCATTTTAAAAAAAAAAAAATGATAATCATTTTGAGCTTTCCACCGAGTAACTGGATCTCTTGCCTCAGTAAGCAATGAGTATTCCGTAAAAAAAAGTGTGAAGTTTGAAGTGGTTAGCAAAACTTTGTAGCCTTTTTTACTCGAGTTAGTAGGTCCTTAGGGGTGTTTTTACGCCTAATGCCCTAAAACCATTTGGTTTGGGAGTCATTGACTTAACGCTTGATACATGGGTCAATTAGAAAGCTTAATGAAGTTATGCAATAAAAAAAAAAAAGAGTTTTTGATGAACCTTGGTTATTGTTTTTGATGTGTTGTCCAATGAATTTCAAGTGTCAAAGCATATAAGACCAATGATTAGTTTTGAAATCCCATATTTTTGTGCTAATATCACTTTCACTAGAATTGATTTTTGTATCTCATAATGCCATGTTTGTATCTTGATTGTTAAAACCCTGAAATTTGTGAAGATAGTGTTTGTGTGATTAAACTTGCTTTTGAATTTAAACCATGATCGATATATTTTTGCATGATTGAGAATAAAATGTGTGCACAGATGTTTGTGGGTATCATTCCTGAAAAACCCTCACGAGACTTCACTCGTCCTCTAGGGAACTCCTAGAGGTTTAAAAGGCTTGTTGCATATGCTCAATGCAATCGTTCTCCCACGAAAGCGGACTTATGTTTTTAAATTGTTTTTCATTTTGTTTTGCTAAGGGACTAGCAAAATGTAAGTTTGGGGGTATTTGATCGGTGCCTAAAAGTGCTTATTTGGACCCCTTAATTTATATTTGTTAGGCCTTTAGCATTGTTAATATCTAATCATTTTTAGTATTTTTAGTATTTTGTGTTGTGCAGGACATTACATTAAACTATGGCTAGCAAGGGCAAGAAAGTGGACTTAAAGTGAAGATCCTGCCAAAGTGCGTTCGACCGCACTTGGTGCATTCGAACGTTCCCACGCATGTAGCAGCACCATGGTCGCACGCACGCTGCACTCATGCACGCATACAGACACGGCAGACGCATGCGGACCACGGACGCCACGCACGCCGCAGAGCCGGCCCTAGAGCGATTATATGCGTTCGAACAAGTGCCCTGCGGTCGAACGCACTCCCATGTCAGCCCTAGCCGCCACAGCAGTTATTTGCGGTCGAACTTGTGCCCTGCGTTCGACCACAAATAATCAGTGCGTCACGCAGTAGTGCGTTGAACGCACTCCGATGTCTGCCACCTATAAATAGGCCTCGTGTATTCATTTGTTGAGCACGTTTGGGAGGTGCCTCTAGGGCCCAAAGCCCTCTGTTTTCCACTGTAAATCCCTCCTAAATTGTCGTTTATTTCATTAATGTTTAATTTTACTTTTATTTAGTCTCTTGTTCCCTTCACTTTAATTTGTTTATATATATTTGTGTTTAGTTCGTATTATTCTGTCATTTAATTTATGTCTATTCGTTTCAATGCATTTTAGTGACAAAAGTGTATTGATTGTTGTTTGCCAATCGCCAAACGTCGACTATCGTTGCAATCGGAGATACATCGGATATTCGTCTTCGGACCATTATCCGTTGTGACCTCTTGTAACAGTGTTTGCCTCGGATAGATCGACAAGATTGTGTAGCAACAATAGGATATACATATGTGCTTATCGATAGACGAAAAATATGAACAATGTGTTAACGCTCAGAGTATGCCTTGTAGCATAAATGTTTAATGAATATGAGCTAAGCATGTTTATATATTAATTAATTTATTGTGAAGTGGATTAGGGACTGTAGTCACTTTTATTTCTTTATTTTAATGCATTTTTAGCTTAGTCTTTATTTTCTGCACGTCACGTGTTCGATTTTGGGACTAGGTTAAGGTATTCTTAGTTTAGGCATTTTAAAGTTGATTTTTGACAAACACGATTCTCTGTGGGTTCGACACTCGCACTTGCACATCCACTCTATTACGATCGACTCGTGCAATTGGCGAGTACAATTAAATTTGTACATCAGTATATGGTCCGAATCTTGCTAGAGATAGAAGAATCTTGTGGGACGAGCTAGTAGGCTTAATGAGCTGGTGGATCATGCCTTGGTGCATTGGGGGGGACTTCAATGTCACCCGCTTTCCTAGTGAAAGATCTGGAGTTGCCTGTCAATTGGCTATGTCGGATTTTTTTGCTTTTCTTCATGAGCAAGGGCTGCTGGATTTACCTCTTGCAAGGGGTCTCTTCACTTGGTCTCTTGCTCAGGTTCCCCCGAAATGGTCTAGGATTGATCGTTTTCTCATCTCTCCTGACTGGGAAGCTAGGTTTCCAGGTGTGGCTCAAAAGAGGCTTCCCCGCATTTGTTCGGATCATTTTCCTCTTCTACTTGATAATGTGAATGGGCCTAGGGGCAAAAGACGGTTCAAATTTGAGAATATGTGGCTCAAGAAGGAAGGTTTTGGGGCTCTAGTAAAGCAATGGTGAGATTCTTATCATTTCCAAGGTTCACCTAGTTTTATCTTTGCATGCAAAATTAAAGCCCTTAAGATGGATTTAAAGAAATGGAATGAGAAGGTCTTTGGCAATATTGACTGTAACAAGAGTAAGCTCCTAGATGATCTTAGGGAGTTGGATGTTATTGAAGAGGTTCGGGCGTTGGATAGCGAAGAACTAGCCAAGAAAGGGGAGGTTTCTAGGGAGTTAGAAGTTGTCTTGCTTATGGAAGAGATTACCTGGAGACAAAAATCTAGAATTCTATGGCTTAAAGAAGGTGATAAGTGCTCCAAGTTTTTTCATTCCATGGCCAATTCTTACTGAAGATACAACTCCATCGACTCTTTGATGATTGAAGGTAATTTATCCAACAATCAAGTAGAGATTAGTGAGCATATTGTTAAGTATTATCAAAAGCTGTTTGAGGAGCAATGTCAATGGAGGCTTAGGGTGGATGGCCTAGTGTTTGACCAGATTCTTGACATTGAGGCTGGCTGGTTGGAGAGAGAGTTTGAAGAGGAGGAAGTGAGGAAGGTGGTGATGGCTTTGGAAGGGGATAAGGCTCCGGGTCTAGATGTCAAAGAAGACATCATGAAGATTTTTAGGGAGTTTTATGCTGAGGGTAAATTCGAAGCTAGTCTCAATTCTACCTTCATTTTGCTCATCCCAAAAATTCCGGGTGCCTCGGAGATGAAAGACTTTCGTCCCATTAGTCTTGTGGGGAGTTTGTACAAAATCATAGCCAAAGTCCTTGCTAATAGATTAAAAGGAGTGCTGGACAAGGTTATCTCCAAGACTCAAAGTGCCTTCATCAAAGAGAGACAAATTCTAGATCCGATTCCTATTGCGAATGAAAGTCTCGATAGTAGACTAGATCGGGGTAGCCAGGTATTTTATGCAAAATGGATGTGGAGAAAGCTTATGATCATGTCAATTGGGACTTCTTATTATATATGTTGAAGATGTGTGGTTTTGGGAAGAAGTGGTGCTCATGGATATCTTTTTGCATTTCCTCAGTAAGATTTTCAATTTTGGTGAATGGATCTCTAGAAGGCTTCTTTGATAGCTCTCGGGGAATCTGGCAAGGGGACCCCCTTTCCTCGTTGTTGTTTGTTTTTGTGATGGAGGCCTTGAGCCGTATGCTGCCCGCTAGGATTAACGATGGGCTTTTAGAAGGCTTTAAAGTTGGAAATGTGACTGTCTCCCATTTGTTGTTTGCTGATGACACTTTGATTTTTTGCAAAGATAGTCCTGATCAGTTGGCATATTTATAAGGCATATTTCTTTTGTTTGAAGTAGCTTCGGGGTTGAAGGTCAATTTGACCAAGTCAATGTTGATCCCTGTGGGAAACGTTCAACAAGTAGACTATTTGACAAGTATTCTTGGGTGTGAGGTGGCCTCCCTGCCTTTTGATTATCTAGGGCTTCCTTTGGGGGCTCCCAATAATGCTTCCCACATTTGGGATGGTATTCTGGAGAAGATGGATCGTCGTTTGGCTGGTTGGAAACGGCCTCTTTTGTCTAAAGAAGGGAGAGTTACATTGATAAAGAGCACTCTGGCTAACATTCCTTCGTATTATATCTCTCTTTTCAAGATCCCTGTTAAGGTTGCTAATTGCATTGAGAAGCTTCAACGAGACTTCTGATCGGTGTCAAATATTGTATATTTAACCCCTTTAACTTATGTTTGTTAAGCTCTTATCTTTGTTAATTTCTAATGTTTTGGTTAGTTTTGGTGTTTTAGTGTTTTGCAGGTTGTTAAGTTGCATTTGGGGCTAATGCCATCAACTCTGGGGCTTAAAACAGTTCGAGGAGCTTTGGCGGCAAAATTGAGTTGAGCTATGATTTGCACCCGACGACTCCCACCAAAACGGCCATATCTAGAGTTGTAGAACTCCGATTGAGGTGATCTTGGTGTCTTTGGAAAGCTAATTGAAAGATCTACAACTTTGTATTTCACATGTGAGGGCTAATTCTGAAGGAAATGCGCTCGAACGCACTTGTGCCTATCAAAGGCCGAAATTCATGCACGAGTGCGTTCGAACGCACTTAACTGACCTAGCAGCGCTAAAACCCTAAAAATTAGCTTATAAATACCCCATTTCTTTTGTAAATGATTAGGGACGCTTGGAGGCCGCTTGGATGCGCCTTTGGGAGCTGGGACTCCCCTGTTTGGGCATTTTTGAGCTCCTCTAAACGTCACTCTTTGTATAGTTTAATTAATATTTAATGCTTTTAGTTGTTTTAATATAGTTTCTTATTTCCCTCACTATGGATTTGTTTATATATATTCATGTTTAGTTTACATTTTCTGTCATTTAATTTAACGTTTGTTCGATTCAATCACAATCTCGTGACAAGATTGTGATTGGTTGTTGTTTATGGATTGTTTATCGTCCAATATGCGTTGTGATTTATCCGGGTTACATCGGATAGTTTAAGCGAGTCCAATATCCGTTGTCGTCAACGACACATCGGATGATTCGATCTCGGCTCAACATCCGTTGTGACCATTTATGGGTTAATACATCACATGATTCGACTAGATTTTGTAAAGGCAAAAGAACATGCGTTGAGCTAGGCCGTACGATGGGTGTGTGGACTATCGTGAGAATGGGACATACATTTTAGCCTAATTGTTTGATGGATGTGTGGATTAGCATGCTTATATGTTGATTAAATTGTGGTGAGGAAGATTAGGGACCTTAGCGTTTTTATTTCTTTATTTTAGAGCATTTTAATTTAGTTTATATTTTATGCACACCACTTGTTTGATATTGGGACTAGGTTAAGATAGGATTAGTTTAGGCACTTTAAAATTAGTTTTTAACAAACACGATTCTCTGTGGGATCGACCTCGCACTTGCACACCCGCTACACTGCTTAACGACTCGTGCAATTGGCGAGTACAATTAAATTTGTGCAACAACTTCCTATGGGGTGGAGTTGGGGAAGAGTTCAAATATCATTTGGTGAAGTGGTCCAAGGTTTGCTCCCCTCTGTTGGAAAACTTCCCCCTCCTATGACAACCAAAGGTGTTAGAAGTTTCCTTGGACATGCTGGATTCTACAGAAGATTTATTAAGATTTTCTAAGGTCTCTAGATCCCTTTATGCACTGCTAGCCAAAGATACCAAGTTTGAATGGACAAATGAATGTATGGAAGCTTTCAACACATTAAAGAAGCTGCTCACATCAACCCCAATAATGATGGCACCTGATTGGAGCCTTCCATTTGAGCTGATGTGTGATACCAGTGACTTTACCTTGGGAGCTGTTTTGGGCCAAAGAATCAATAAGGTACCTCATGCTATGCTTCAGTGGCAGCCAATGTGGATTTTTTAGGTGGAACCCTCAGTGGAATGCTATCTTTAGCAGGGAAGTTCATGATTTGGAGGTGGATGTAGTAATTGCTTTTTTTTTTTTTTCAAATTGCAGTTTGTCTCTATTCAAAGGGGGAGCCATGATAAAATGTTGTGGATTCCTTCTAAAAAAGGAACTTTTAAGGTTAAAGATTTCTTTAAAGCTTTATCTAGGGCGGAAGGGAGTAGTTTCCCTTGGAAGAGTGTGTGGAGGACCAAGTCTCCCCCAAGGGCTGCGTTCTTTATGTGGTCGGTAGCACTTAGGAAAATTCTCACTTTGGATAATCTAAGGAAGAGACAGGTGGTTGTCATTAATTGATGCTTCATGTGCAAGAAAGACGAAGAATCGGTCGATCACTTACTCCTTCATTATGAGGTGGCCTGTGCTTTGTGGTGCAATATTTTTAGCCGGCTTGGTATCTCTTGGGTTATGCCTAGTAGTGTTTTGGATCTATGTGGTTGTTGGTGTTCCTTTGGCAGGACTAGAAGTGCCGTGGTTTGGAAGATGGTGCCTATTTGTATTTTTTGGTCTATTTGGAGGGAGAGAAACAATAGGTGTTTTGAGGACTTGGAAAGCTCTATAGAAGAGATTTTAGCCTCTTTGTTGTATTCCTTGTATTCATGGATTGTGACTTACCTGTCCCATTCGTATCTTAGTTATGCGGATTTTTTTTCCCACCTTTCTTTTTCTAACTAGGAGTTCCTCTTGTATATATCTTATGTACTTTTGGGACGCCTTCGCTTTTTAATAAAATCCTTTTGACTTATCAAAAAAAAATCTTACTTTTTTCAAATGATTATTTTAATTACTTGAAAGATATTTTGAGGGGTGAATTGCAAAAGTATCTAATTTGACATGTTGTAATAGAATGAGTCTCCCATGTCACTTTTTAAGTTGGGAGATGTAAGAACAAAATGTCTGATAGTTTAGGAAGCTAAAACATATTTCTTCATACTTTGAAACTTATGATTCTCAAATCGTCATTGTTTGTCGAACAATCACCAAATCTTTGTTGCACCACTTCTGAGGCTACGGAAAGTTGTTGGCCATTTTCTGCTATCAATCATTTTCCATACAAGCCAAATGTTGAAAATATTTTCAAGAAAATCATTTGTTTTCTTTTTGGAAAATTGCTTTCATTAAAAATATTTTTCAACAAAAAATTTTACGTCAAAACAAAGAGAACGTAAAACATTTTCTTAACAATACATTTTAATCAGAAAATGAAATTCATTTCGTGCGCATACACATTGATTAGATTAGATAAATTCAAATTTGTCTGGGGTGACACGCGACCACCCCAACCACCATTGGGAGTAGCCATGGCCACCCCTCCGATATGGTTGCTCCTCCCCATTTGGGGCCTTCCTCCAATTTTTTTTTTTTTTAAATGACTAATTAATATTTTAAATAATAATCAGGTGTATGTGTGTTTATTATGTAAGCTTAAGTTTGATAGGATTGGGTTAGGTGGCAACTTTTTATTGGTGGCAATAACACACATTTCTGCCATGACCGAACAACAGCACCTCTCAAATTCAAATCAGAACTTCCAAACGAATAGCAGCTCTGAAATTTCCACCAACTTGTGAACAAAGGTAGAACACCTCCAAGAACAAAGAATACGTACAACTTTCAGCTTTTCTCTCCTTGAAAATGAAAGGACCCTCGCAGATACACACATTGCATCTATTAGTTCCCATTCAACATCTAAGAACAAAAGACATTTGAAAAGCAAGTGGAAAGCTTATCCTTGCATTTGCATCATTAACATATAATTATCAACAACAGCCCAGCAACACACAGGGAGAAAAGAAGGGTTTTGGGGGGATGTGAAATCAGGACTTTTTTTTCTGCAGGGAGAAATACCTCAATACCAAAAAAACTAGAGTGGAAATACTCCAAGCTCAAGAACTCCCTGGCTCAACATTAGGCTTTCAGAACAAATGATTGAAGATGTAACCTTGCTCGGGCTGCAGCAGTAATAGATTCTTCATCTTGCCTTTCTTTTGCAGTGGCAACTGCAGCAATATAAGCTTTTCTTGCTTCTTCCATATTTTGCATCTCCATCTCATCCAAATCATCCTTTTGAAACAAATACAAATGTGTGAGTTGCAAATATACAACAACCAACAAACCCAAGTTATACATATCTGCAGACTCAAACCATTTCCTCTCAATAGCTTATTGGCTAATTGCTTGTGATGGTTTATTATCTCAGTTAAAAATTACTCTATAATTTATCATTTAGCTCTTTTACCATGACCTTAGAAAATCTTTATTTTATTTTATTTTTTTTACTAGTTCTTTCTTTTCGTGCATATCTCATTTACATAATATAATATAGGAAGAAGCAGTGCCGTGAGCATCTCAAGCAGCAATAAGCAGGTCAGCTTGGAAGCAGCAAAGGAACCAGCATCACGTGCCTTACAAATTTGGGCTTCTAGCCTAGCTATTGATAGGTAAGGATTCAGAAACTGAGAAGCACAGAAGGAAGTTTCAGCAAAGGAAGAAGTGATCGAGTTGTCTGAATTAAAACCGGTAAACTAAGGTCCAAATGAATTAAACAGTACAATTATTGCTGCGAAGGGAAGTGAGGTACGAAGCACCTTTCGGGTTAAGTACAATGCTAGGGAAGCAAAAAACATTCAATGCAGCAGTATAGATAAGCTAGGACAGCCTTGTTATTATTCAGTTTATAGCTGCCTTATGCAATAATAGATGGTGGGTTACTTATGGGTTAAGAGAACTATTTGCTGGAAATTTCCTGGAATCAACAAATTGCGGTTTTTAAGGTTGGTTTAAAAGAGTTAGTTGCTGTCTAAAGATTGGGAAAAATATAGAGTTTAAGGGTTGCAGAGGTTGTCAGGGGAGGAATATGGAAGTTGAAAAGGAAGCAAACAGAGAAGAAACAAGTGGCTGTTCTAAGCTGTGTAAACAGTAATGTAAAAAAGTATAGTGGGCTGATTATGGGTTCAAAAAATGATAAAGGTTCCAAAAACAAAGAGAAAAAATCTAACCACTTTTTTCTAGTACGAAAACCCTAATGCAAATCCTAACCCTAAGACCAAATAATTCCAGACCATGAATACAAAACCTAAGTATAATAATAAAACAAAGCAGCAAATAATAAGGCTCAAACAACTATTATGGACATTTAACCCTCGACTAAAAAGAGAGTTTAATTGGCACAGGGCTCTTATTGAAATAAGGACAAAGCCCTGGTCTTGGGCTTCCAAACGGCAAACAGCATGGTTCTTTTTTACTTTCTAGAGCTGCTGTATCAATGGAGATATAAATTCCAGAAGATATATGCACCAAAGAGAAGAAGAGTATATGTCAGATAGAAGCAAACAGAAGGTGGTTACTATTAACTTACATTACAAGGCAGATGATCCAAATATTTTGCTGTTAGGTCATAATCATCAGCATATACAGCAGAATCACTCTTTGTCAAGCCTTCAAACAACAGCATAAATGATGAAATTTCTCCTTGCATGCAGTCCAGCTCTTGCTGGAGTTTGTCCACTTTCCTGTTGGATGTCATTGCTTCCCACTGTATCTTTTCAAGCGTAGCTTGCTTGTCCGCAAGCTTAATCTGTGGAAAAAAAGTGCTGTTAGTAACAAATGAGATGATTTCATCCAAAAAAAAAAGAGTTAAAAAAGAAAAAGAAATAGAGATATATACAATATTATATTCTTTTTCCAAATAGAGCATGCAGCCGAGTTTCAACTTGATTGGTTAGATGCTATACCATGTTTATTAAAGGGAAAGAAAAAATAAAAATAAAAAATAAAAATTAAGATTTATAACAAAGAAGAAAAACTAGTCTGATTTCAATGCATTTTGAAATTTTTTAAAAAAAATCGAAGTTTCAATTCAACTGAACATAACCCATAAAAAAATAAAATTAAAATTAAAAATTAATAAAAATCAATAAAACAATGAACGTCAAAATTTTAAATTGACAGTGACAATACTTTGTAAAATTATGTAATATTGGACTAAGACCAAATTAATGTCAAAACTAATATTACAACCTTTATTAACAATAACCAAAAAGTATTGCAGTAAAATGACAACATTTGAGAAATCTGTATCTTGTCTTATATGCCACTAAAATAATAAACCAGAAGTTGGCACTCACAACCCTGAACACTCGACAAATTCAACAAATTTGACAAATTCATTATGCTAGTAAAACAACAAAAGCAATAGATTGGTACCTTTGCATCAGAAAGTTGCAGCTGCGTAGACTTTATTAAAGAGTCCTTTTGTGAAGCTTGGTGTCTCAGTTCATCAAGTTTAGCTTGAACAGCATTCACCTGATTCTTTGAGATCTCAGCAGATTTCAAAAGTTCATCTTTCTCTGATAATTTCATTCGCAGATCCTCCACTTGTTCCTTTAACATGACCAATTCTTCTCTGTCCTTTTCTGCTGCTAAAGCCCTTGACGAGAAAACTGAAAAGTTGTCAGCATCTGGGTTATTGCTAGTGTTCTCTCTTCTCTTTTTGGTGGGAATGGATTGAGCTGCAGTCCGTCCTTTTGATTCAGTCACCTTCAAATAATGAAAAGAGCTATCAGCACCCACTTGATGATCCATACAGAAATTACTGCCAGGCACAAAGCCCCAGTTATGGAAAAATAAAAAATAAAACATCCTAAAACTACAACACATAATTAGACAGTCAAATATACAAAGAAAAGTTGCAACCTGAATTAAAATTGAAAAGGAACTTTCATATTTCTAGCAATTACAATTATAATTGATAATCTGCAATAAGATACTCTAAACTCGCTATTAGAGTGCTTGATTAGGTAATACAAAGTAGAGAGGTAAACAGTAACTACTCCAGTCCCAAGGAAAGATAAAGGTGCATCAATTGGCTTCCGACCTAAAAACAAATAGTTCTCAATCAAATTTGAAAAATTATTAGCTCAAACTTACTCAAATCCATGTCTCACTGGAATGAGGTGGGGAGGGGTGGAACTGCTCCTAGTCCACACCAAAACATTCATAGATGTCTAGATTGCCAAGCTGCAAAAATATTTCAACTTCTACTTTTCTTACAGTTTAATTCACTAGTAAAGCATAGCCACAAGTATGCTAGCTTTTGTACAAGTAGACTCCACTTTTAAATAAACATTACATCTCAATAGCAACTTTTAGTATTCATTTTTTTGATAAGTAATAACCCCATCATATTAAAAGCGTAATGCACTCCTAAGTACACCAGAAGTTTACAAAAGGAATCACGTAACTAGAAAGAGAAAAACAAACAAGAAAATCATCATAGCTAATTGATAGAGGGGGGACATAAGCTGTAGTCCAAAAATCCAACTTATAGAAAAAAGAGGATAAAATATCTTCCAAGATCCTCTCCAAATCCTCAAAGCTTCTATTATTTATTTCCCTCCATAAATACCAAATGAGGCAAGCAGGCACCATTTTCCACACCGTAGCACCCCCCGACCTTCCAGAAGACCACCAAAAAGCAAACAAGTCGATAACACGTCTAGGCATAACACACGACATCCTAAAACGACTAAAGAGAGCACTCCACATAGCGGAAGCTACTTCACAATGAAGCAAAAGATGGTTCACATAGTCCCCATTCCTTTTACATGTTGCTTCCTTAGATTATCTAAGGTAAGGATTTTGCCTAGGGCCGCCGACCAAGCAAAAGAGACCACCCTCAAAGGAGCCTAAGTCTGCCACACACTCCTCCAGGGGAAGCAACTAACTTCAAAACAAGCCAAGGAGCAAAAGAAGGACTTGACATGAAACAAACCTCTTTTGGAGAAAACCCACCAGAACTTATATTCACTACCTCTACTCAGTTAAACTCAATGCAACACCTGGCAAAAAGAAGCAAAGACATCCACCTCTCAATCATGTTGCCTTTCTAATAAAGCTCACATTCCATTGGTTGGAACCGCCCAAAAACTCCAAATTAGTAGCAACCGAGCCGTCCTTTGCAGAAGCAATACCAAAAAGAACTCGATAAGCCACTTTAAGAACTGTATCTCCACACCACAAATCATGCCAAAAGCTAATCCTAGTCCTATCCCCCACCTAGTCTAGTATACCCTAAAAATATCTCCCAACCTTTTCTAATGTTCTTCCACAACCCTAGCCTGAAGGCGCCTATAGGTTCAAGGGAGCACCACCCGCCCCATAAACTCTCCACCAAGCCTTTCTCTTAACCCCATAAAGCCACAACCATTTACCTAACAATGTGCAATTCAACACCATCAAATTCCTAATACCTAACCCTCCTTCAGAGATCGGAGAACATACCTCGGTCCAACTCTTGAACTCTTAACCTAGCCCACCTCATAAGAAATCACGCTAAATCTTCTCAAGACACTTAGCAATACTTGCTAGGAGAGGTATGAGTGACAAGAAATATGTGGGTAAATTGGCAAAGGTGCTCTTTATAGGGGTGACCCTACTAGGGCTGGCAAAACGGGGTCTGTGGGTTGACCCGTTTACGACCCGTGGTGACTCGTTTAAGCTAGATCAAAACACGACCTATTTAGTTAACGGGTCAGAGCTCCAGACACGACACAACACGACATTTTTCAAGGGTCATGTCACCCGTTGACCTGTTTAGCTTAAAAAGTGATTTTTTAAAAAAAAAAAGAAATATCATGTTGGTGATGTTCCAAAATGATATGTAAAACAATCCCTTGAAGTTGGAGTGCAATTCAATGTAAAACAATCTCAAACAAGCTATAGAATCTGTTGGTGAAGAGTTATAGAAGATTTCAAATTCAAGAGTTCCATTAATTTCTGGATGATGTTGTCCTGGAAGAGCAATTTACTCTTGCCCTGCCACCCATTTACATTACTAGGAGAAAAAAAGAAAGAATGTTCAAAATTGTGAAGTACTGCTCTGTGTTCTCCATTTCTCATGAGGCATGCAGCTGAGAAGTGAGATCGATGAAGGCGTCTTCTTTGCAAGGAATTGTTAGACCACCCATTGGATGATTGAACCCAAACTCTTCCTCAGCTCGGCTAAGCAGGTGTTGGAATGAAGGATGGTTCAAGAAAGATATTGGAACCACAAACCTCTTTCTTTGGACCTCTCCCACAGACTACAATGTGGCCTCGGGGAACATCCAACTGGTTTCTGGTATTTTGCAGTCTGAGAAGTTGCTTGGCATTGGCAATCATGGATGATGGCATACATATAATACCCATGACTAATACACTAGAGCTTAATTGTAATGATTGGAAGGTGTAGGAGTAGGATTTTGTGTGAGTTTTAGACTGACTTCTTTGGAGTTGAAGGCTTCTCTGGTGTCTGTGTTTATAGAGATGTCAGAAACTGGTGGGAGTGATTTCAGGAAAATGGCTGTTGGAGTTTCTAAGAGGGATGGCCTACCTTATGAAACTCTCACATGGCTTTGCTCAGTCTCAGTTACCTGCAACTCTCTCTCTTTCTCTGCCTCATGGTATTTATCCACCAACTTTTATGGTGCAAAAGACCCACTTGTGTGTTGGAATTGACAGGCCAACAAGAAACCGGGGCTGGTTTCACTATTTTTCAGAGCTTTAGTGCTTCAAACAGATGGGCATACATTGGAAACAAAGGGCAACACAGGATGACTAAAAAAATTATTATTATTATTATTTTTTAATAATCATAAACGGGTCTGATGGGTCATGTCGTGGGTTAGGGTGACCCGCAACACAACCCGTTTAGAGCAAAATAAACGAGTCGACCCATTTACAACTCAAACCCGCTAATTTCATGTTGTGTTCGTGTCGGGTTGTCGGGTCGTGTCAAAATTGCCAGTCCTAGACCCTGCCACCCTTAAAAAGACAAATACACATTATACAACCAAATAAAAAAATTAAATGACTTAGCTCAGACTTATTTGAGATCTCATGATTTGTGTTGTAAGGAAAAAAAAAACCCATAGTATTTATTTGATTTCTTATCATACCCTATATGCATATATTAACTTGTAAATTTCAAATAGTCTTCTATATTTTTCTCTTTGTAATATATGTGATTCTTCATGGATCCTACCCATAATCACAAAAGATGACAATACATCTCAAGCATAGAACAATAAAATATAGATAAATTCTTCTACATTTATTTTAGGGATGTTAAATCCATTTTTACTACCTATTGTTTGCAGTTTTGTCAAAACGCTAGCTAGGTTTTCTAAAATGGCAATTTTACTACCAGAGTTTTACATGTTTATCAAATTATTATTTCGGTCAATTTTCCATATAGAAGAAAACGGTCAATGTGTCACATGTGTAAATAGCCAAGTATCTCCTATAAGATTGTGTCACATGTACATCACACCATCTCATACTTGACACGTCAACATCACTTGCCACATCAATAATTAACATATTAATTAAATTATAATTATACCTTTGTGCTAAAGAAAACTGGCTAGATCTCCACCCAAAACTAGCACATAGATCCACCCCTCCCAATCCCTCTGCAACCTTCACAAGGGGTGAGTTGTGGAGTCTCCACAAACATTCATAGAGACACAACCTCCTCGAGGGGTCACAGAGGCTCCATGACCCACGCCTCACAGGTGGAGCTCCGCAAGGGGGTTCATCAGGCCTCCACAACCCAGCCCTCGTGAAGGTCATGAAGCCCTCCTCAAGTGGGTCATGGAGGCCTCACATGCAACCACTTGAAGAGATTGGGGGGTGCCGCCGCTAACTTCGGGGTGGATCTACATGGGTGGAAAGTTGACCAACTTTTTTTTCTTCCCTTTTCTATAATTTTTTAACATAAAGATATAATTTTATTATACTTAACTAAAATGTTAACTATTGATTTCACAAGTGACGCTGAGGTGTCAAGTATGGGATGGTATGATGTACAAGTGGCACAATCTTGTGGAAGATGATGATATGGCTACTTGGGCATATGGCAACATGGTCGTTAGTTTTTGGGTGGAAAATTGACAGAAGTAGTAATTTGATAATGCAAAACTTGGGTAGTTAAAGCGTCAGTTTTAAAAACCTAGGTAGCTTTTTGACAAAACTGCAAGCTAGAGGTAGTAAAATTGCTTTACCCCTTTATGTTATTACCTTTACACATTGAAGTACTATGACAAAAATATACCAATAACTGTATTTCCAAAAATATACCTTTACTGCCATGGCGTACAAGAGTGGCCATATGTGCATTTCTAAGAAACTTTGACTACAATAAACTTATAACTAGGGAAAGTGAAGTACGAATTACTTTCACCTCTAACGGCTAAGATCCAATTAGAACATAATTAAGATCTCTACATTTATTTCCACTTGATTCCTCCGTATTAACCAAAACAAAAACCAAAAAATAGAAGGAGGATTTACCATTCCTTACTTGCAACATCAAACAAACCACTCTCGGAATGCAATGCCACCTTCCTCTTAAATCTAAGGAATAATCACCACATTGTTGTGAAATTCAACATGAATGACACAATTTTTTTTCCAAAACAAGTAAAAGAAGGTAAAGTAAATAAATGACAAATAAGATTGTACAGATAACCAACAAAAAAACTTGACTGTAAGACATTACTTTTTTTGATAACGACTCTCTTGAAGGCGTCTTCGTGTAGATCATCGAACCCCGCCGTGTAAACGAACTGCTTGGCTTCCGATCCTAACCAAATTCATTTCAAAAAATTCAATTACAGAAAGAAGACCAAAAAAAAAAAAAAAAAAGTAATGAAAATGCTCCCTTTTAATTTTAGCTACGAAACTCTGAGAAAAGACAGAAAATTACATTCCTCAGTTCTAGAATTTTCCATCATTCAAAACCCAGGAAACTAAAAGCCAAAAACACAAAAATAGAAACATAGTTCAACAAATAATCGACGCCTTCAGCCCAATACAACAACTAACCTTTACTTCAAATTCAGAGTCTTTAGAGCTTAAATAATAATTTTTTTAATTAATTTATTTTATCTTTTTTGACCATTGCAATTTCCCAGTGAACCAAATACTCTAGTAAATTACAGGGAAAATCTTGGAAATTTTACCTCATTCAAAGTCCCAATAAGCAAAACCCCTACTTTCGATAAACCCAAAAGAACCAAAAACAAATACCAGGAAAAAAAAAACCCGAGAGAGAGAGAGAGAGAGAGTTTACGATGAGAGACTGAACGAGAGGGACTATCTCGACAAGGTCTTGGAAGAGGACCCGATCCAAGCTACCGTTTGGACCCGCTGGGGCGGTAGCGGTTGAGTTGACGAGTGAGGACTGAGTTAGCCGGTGAGTCGGAGACGAGTTGTGATCCTCCCCCGAAAGCCACGATTTTGGGTCCCCGAAATTCGCATTCTCTTGCGAATCCACGAAACGCTGCGCCTCATACATTTCTCGCTTTTTTCGATCAAAAAATATTATCGATTAAGAGAGAATTTTCACTGGCGAAGAGGTGTGAGTGAGAGCGAGTTGCACTAAGAGAGAGAGAGGACTTTGTTTTGAAAATCAGGCTTTTTCGGACATGGATCTTCAACGGAACTTGGACGAAGTAGCAGGCTTACCCAAATGCCCCTCGATTTTATATTAACCACTATAGATGCCACTCCTCCGTGACTAACGACAAGAAAGGCTTCTTTTTTGAATTTTTATTACAAAGAATCACAGCTGTCAATTTTTATTTTTCTTTTTTCTGAGCAATTCTGTTCGGCATTTGAAAAAAATACTTTGATCTAACATATGAACAAGTGTTTCTGTATATATATAGGGGTCATTACTTTTTGCTCTCATAAACTACAATATCTTGATATTTTTCTCCTACAAACTATCAATTATGACACTTGACCCTATCAAACTACCATCTTATAACATTTTCCTCCCGCTTTGAACATCGCTCCAGTTTTAGGGTTGTCTTGGGGAGGTGAAGACAAGAAACTTCGGGATATTATTGAAGCTACGGTGCCTAAGGTCAAGGGGATGAGAGAGCTAAAAAATCTGGACTATGACATCTCTCCGGTGAAGGACAAGCGGCGACGGGGCTGGTCGGGATCGAAGAATGCACGCTCATTCCCTCCGGAGGTGCACTAGGGTCTCCGTGGGGGAGAACTAGGACTGTTCATTGGGGGTTATTTGGGTCATTTGCTGGTTTTGGGTTGTATTGGGTTTTTTTTTTGGGCTCCTTGGTATACTTTTTGTGTACCTAGAGGCATTGGTGTTTTGGGTTTCCTTTGTATGCTTGAAACGCTTTGCGTTATCCTTGTGTACTTAAAGGCGCTTGGCGCTTTTTTTGATATATAATACACTGACTTATCAAAAAAAAAAAACATTTTCCTCCCTTCCACCAATCAAATAGGTTAAAACTAACGGTCAATGGAGAGAGAATTTTTTTTTTTCATTTTTGCCCCCACTTCAAATCACTAAAATTGACACTTATATCCTCCTAAAGTGGGGCAAAATGAAAAAAAAAATCTCTCTCTGTTGACCATTTCTTTGACTGTCAAAAGCGGAAAAATGTCATAAGATAGTAGTTTGATGGGGTCGGATGTCATAGTTGATAGTTCATGAGAAAAAGTGTTAAGACGTTGTAGTTCATGGGGGCAAAAGGTAATTACCCCATATATATATATAGAATGTGAATGTGAATGTGGGATTCTGTAATTCAAAATGTTAAAACACGATGAGGGCATGCGCCGTGGCCCCATGGGTTTCCAAAACAAGCCAAGATTTTGGACCAGTATAGTTAATTTATATTTAGAGGTTACTCGCTTCTTTGCTTATTCATTTCGAACTATCACAAATTTTGCAATGCCGGTCCAAACTATTAAAAGTTGCGATGTTAGTGTTTGATGTTTTAATCCATTTCAATTTCTCTCTAGTGTTAGTGTTTTCGTTAACACACAACGGCTAAGAGCATTCGTAGCAGCTACCCTAAAACTGCGTCCATTCCTTACATATAGAGAAAATCTAAAAAACCGAAAAAACAAAAACTTACATCTAGCAACTTCTCTATATCTTTCCTATACATTGTGATTGCTCTTTACAAAGTCTTAAGATACTACGATGAGTTTGTGCTATTATTCTCTTTAAAAAGCAAAAGGGTTTTCAAATATTTTAGAAACACCTATAATTTTCTTAGGGCTTGTTTGAGATTGAGTTAAAGAGTTTTTAAAAAGTACTTTTAGTGCTTAAAAGGTTTTGCCAAACAAAACTTGTCCTATTTGGTAATAAATTTCAAAAATACTTTTTTGACCTTTTACTTTAAAAATAGCCAAAAACGTACTTTTGACAAAAGCTTAATAGAAGTTTTTGTGAAAATTATTAAAAAAAAATTAAAAAAAATAAAAAAACATTTTTTGACTTGAAAACTATATTTATCAAACGCAATCTCAAACATGCTATTAGTCTTTCATGTTTTAATGGCTTACTATGTTTTCATGTACTCGTTAAAAGATTAGGATGAAATTTGTTACATAGTAATTTGAGAATAGGAGCTTTGCATTCATTATGGCATCTAACCAAACACTCCCTGCATTCCGATTAAACGTTCAACCATAAGCTTAAACATTCGAACAGTGTCAAAAATGGGTAAAATTAGGGCTTTGTGACCTTTAAGTTACTTTCCTTTTAGATTAAGACCTTATGTCTTTATAATTCGTTCTCTAGTATTACACATAACAATAAACTATGTTTCATTACAGCAAGGACTCAAAATATCTAAGGATTCGAGCAAGCATACAAGGTAAGTAAATACTTACGACTGTTTTACATAAAAATGTACAATATGTTAGTTGACTGAGCACACGTATGTTATAAGCATAACTATTTTTCATGCAACTGGATAAATACTTTAATAATTGATTAATAAGATGCATTGTATAATATGGCACACCAGTACATATGTGATCCGTGTCAAATATTGTATATTTGACCCCCCTTAACTTATATTTGTTAATCTTTTAGCGTTGTTAATATCTAACATTTGTGTTGTTTTAGTGTCTTGTTCATGTTGCAAGTCATTGCATTCAATGCACCACAAAGGGCTAAATTGACTTAAAGAGAAGTGTGGAGTTCCTGCTAGAGCGATCAAGCGCATTGTGGTTGAACACAAGGGGCAAGATTGATCACATTCCACGTAGACCCGCGTCTCACGTGGTTGCCCTAGCTGGCCCTAGCCTCCATCGCTTCCAGCCTTGCGCCGTGGGGATTCTGGAGCAGTTACGAGCGTTCGATTGTGTCCTCGACGATCGATCGTATACATCCCTACGCTCGAGTGCACAACCTGCGATCGAGCGCATCACTCTGACCTAGCAACAATTTGGTTTTCTATAAATACTTGCCTTGTGTAAATTTCTATTCCTATGTTTTGAGAGTGCAACCAAAGGCCAGAAACTATTGTTTGGGTCTGCCTTGCCTCTCTAAACCTCAAACTTTGTATTTCCTTTTTATATTTAATGCTTACTTTTACCTTATTGTCATTTAATCTTATTATGGTGGCTAAATCTTCAACTAAGGTTGAAGATGAAGCCTCATCTTAGCATTTCTTTAAACTTTTACGTTTAAAACATTACATTCTGTCATTTATGTTTCACATTCATTTCATTTCAATTTATGTGACAAAAGTTGTGGTGATTGTCATTTGTGATGCATCGAAAGTCCAACCTTTGTTGTGTTCCAAGCCGGGTGCACAACGGATGATTGAAACTTGATTGAATATCCACTGTGATCCATGGATACAGTGGATGATTTTATCAAGGATTAATATCCATTGTGGCTCCTTAACAGTAAACACATCAAATTGGTTTGACTAGTGTCACAAAGGCAATAGAGAATGATTAAGGGTTAAATTGATAGACGGATGTGTGAGTTTAACGTTTAAGCGTGCACTTTAATTTTGGATGAGGCTAACTCTTTAACCTTAGTTGCTTTACTTAATTTAATTTAAGCTTTTTAGAATAGTTTATATTTTTGCAAGTCTTATGTTCGATAAAACGACCAAACTTGGAACTAGGTTAAAATATGGTTAGTCTAGATATAATATTAGTTTTCAAACAAAACGCTTATCCCTGTGGATACAAACACGTACTTGCGCAAACACTATATGAACCACGATTCGTTTTATTACGAGTACTAAATTTGGTACGATCAGTATGGTATAATGACCATGAACTTATTATATAAACTTGATTTTATAGTCAAATGTGTGTATCATGTCTCAATTCTTCTAGCTCAACCAGCTGAAGTTTCTACTTTTCATCTGCTTGCTTCATATCAAAATTGAGTTTCTTTATGGCCTAGTATGCTCGATGCTCCAATTCTACATGCAAGTGGTATGCCTTCCCAAAGGCTAACTGATATGGCGACATGCCAATGAGGGTCCTGTAAGCAGTTCGAAAGGCCCATAGTGTATCATTCAATCTCAAGGACCAATCTTTTCTATTAGTGTGCACTATCTTCTCCAAGATGTTCTTGATTTCAAATGTGTGTATCATGCATCAATTCTTCTAGCTCAACTAGCTGAAGTTTTTGCTTTTCACCCGCTTGCTTCATATCGAAATTGAGTTTCTTTATGGCCTAGTATGCTTAATGCTCCAATTCTACAAGCAGGTGGTATGCCTTCCCAAAGACTAACTAATATGGCAACATGCCAATAAGGGTCCTATAAGCAATTCGAAAGGTCCATAGTGCATCATTCAATCTTAAGGACCAATCTTTTCTATTAGTGTGCACTATCTTCTCCAAGATGTTCTTGATTTCTCGATTGCTGATTTCCACTTGTCTGGGGATGATATGAAGTGCCCACCTTATGTGTGATCCCATACTTCTTTAGTAAAGAAGCAAAATGTTGATTGTTAAAATGGCTTCCTCCATCACTAGTGATTGCCCTTGGTGTCCCAAATCGAGTGAAAATATTTTATTGTAAGAACTTCACAACAACTCGATGATCATTAGTTTTTTAGGGGACAACTGATAAATGTCAAATATTATATATTTGGACCCCTTAACTTGTATTTGTTAAGCTCTTAGCTTTGTTATTTTATGATGTTTTTGGTTAGTTTTGGGGTTTTAGTGTTTTGCATGTCATTGAGAGAAAACTACGGTTTAAAGGTGAAAATTGCAAAGAAGTTGAAGTCCTCTGGAAGAGCGATCAAGCGCATAATGCCACGATCGAGTGCTCGCTTGCACTGCGGAAGAATTAATGGAGTCCTGAGTATGCTCGAGCACACCTTGTGTGCGATCGAGTGCACATAGGCTGACTTGGCAACACTGAAATCCTAGTTTTTAGTATTTATATTAGTGTTTTCTTTTGTAAAACATACATTGGGAGGTGCCGTGTAGAACATATTTTTGACCTAGATTCATTCTTGAGCTCTTGGGTTGTATCTCTTTGTAAGTTTATTATTTTTTATGTTTACATTTGATTTAATAATGTTGTTTTCACTCATAAGAGGCTAGAGCAAAGGTTGAAGATGAAGCTTCGTCAATGATAAACATTGTATTCTCGTTATTTGTTCATACAATTTTGTTTGTTGAGTACATGTGTTGTTTCATTTCAATTCAATTAGTCAATTAATATCTTTTAGTTGATGTTCGTTTATCAGTTGTAAAAATATTAGATATTCAAAGTGTTTCATCAACGGATACATTGAATCATTCAATTGAAATCGGATATCTTTAGTGATTTACTTATTAAACGGATATATTTGATTATTTGAATTCAATGGGGTATTATTTATGATTTGTTAAAAGATGGATTCATTGAATGTTTTGATATACATATTTTGTGAAACATCAAACAACACATAGCATGCTAATGTTTGTTGATTGTATGAGCAAATACGAGGATATGTGTTTAAATTTGGCGAAGTGAATTCTAAAACCTTAGTGCTTTTAATCGTTTGATCTACACTCTTTTCATTTAGTTTATATTTTTGTACAACAAAACCACACAATTTTGGAACTAGGTTAAAATAGGATTAGTTTAAACAATAATTGATTTACACAATCAAATTTCCTGTGAGTCGACCTCGCACTTGCATAATCGAGATTGCACACGACTTGTGCGCTTGCGAGTATCACATTAAAACTTATAACAAGTTTTTGGTGTCGTTGCCGGGGAATTGTTGATTTGTGAAATTGATTTTCGTTTGAATTAATTTTATTTTTCTACTAGTTTAGGTAGATTTTTGTTTCATTTTTCTTTTTGCAATTTTTCTTTATTTTCAATTATTTGTTTCTTTGTTTATCTAACCAAAAAAAAAAAAAAAAAGAGGTTTTTGTGGTAGTTTTTAGTTATGTTGCAATTTCGGTTGAAGCAATTAGTCCCTGCCAATACGCTTGAGTATACTTGAGCACACGGGCAGCAAAGCAGCCACACCTGCGCTTGACCCACTCTACAGCTGCACTCAAGCGCACTGCGCATTCACGCTCGAGCGCACTAGTAGCAACACTAGAGGACATTGCACGCCTACACTCAATCGCTTTTCACCTATGCTCGAGTGCATCTCTGCAGGCAACTTCAACAGACCAACAACAGCTAAGTAGGAAAGTTTTTCAAATTCTTTTTGACTTAGTTTGTGAATAGTTGTGTTTTGTTTTGTTTTCTATTTTTGTTTTTCTTATTTTTGTGAATATTTTATTTTTGTTTAGTCAATTTAGTTGAGCACTTGTATTTGGTGTATGCTTGGTTAGAGATCCCTGAACTCAAAGTTGATACCTCTAGATCCTGAACTAGAAAGAACCCTTATGAGGAATCAGAGAGTGATGTACAAAATTAATTGTACTCGCAATAGAACAAATCGTTTGCAATACAGTGTTGTGCAAGTGCGAGGTCGATCCACAGGGAGTTGTGTTTTGCAAAACCAATTCTCTAATTAAATTAATTCTATCTTAACCTAGTTCCGAATTTGGGTGATTTTGTTGTGCAAAAATGTAAACTAACATAAATGATCTTAAAATAGTAAATGGAAAAACACTAAGGTTTCGGAATCCGCCTCACCAAATCAAACAATGCACTATCACATTTTACGCATACAATTGATAATTAAAACCATTTTAAACAAAGTTCAAAGGTCGTGAACATGCGTGTAAAATCATTCAATGAATCCATTCACTAAAGAATCACAACGAGTATTTAATTGAGATCAAATCATTCACCGTATCTGTAAATCATGATGGATATTAGTCTCAATCCAATCACTCGATGTACCCCTAGACGAAACACACTGAATAATGAACTATGCATGAAATCAATAAAGTGCTCATTCACATAAAGTAAATAAAGCAATATAATTGACTTCAAACAACAAATTTATTGAACATCGAATTGTAGCATAAAATGATGAGAATGTAAATGTATATTGATGACGAGGATTCATCTTCAACCTTAATTGAATGTTTTAGCCTCTCATAATCACAAAAGACATGCTAAAATCTATTGGAATCATAGAAAAACAAAAACTTACAATGGAAAACGTTCCAAAAGCTAATGAACGATTAAAAGTCATGTTCTGTGCTCTTAACGGCGCCTCCCAACATAGCGTTTACAAAAGAAAAAATGTATATATAATAACACAAGTCTAGGGTTCAGCGCTGCCAGGTCAGCGCAAGTGCGCTCGATCGCACTTAAGGTGCGCTCGAGCGCACGCAGGTCTTCAAGGCTCTTGTGGCACGCGCCTAAGCGATGGGGCTAAGGCTAGGACTGACGTGGACTTTGCACTCGATCATATCCTCTTGTGCTCGAGCGCAGATGCGCTCGATCGTGTCTTGCTTAGGCTCTAGTGCTGGGGCGCTTGATCGCAGCATCTGTGTGCTCGATCGCACTTGTAACGACTCAGGAAAAGCGCTAGCCACATCTGCGCTATTACCCCAAAAGAACTAGTCAATTTGAAGCTTCCTAAAATTCATTATAGAGCCCAGTTTCACCTAGTAACTAGGCAATGTGGGACTTAGCACTCATAACTATCTTTATAAATCACCCATTCTATATGGGCTTCTTCTCATCCCTAAAATTCATTATAAAGCCCAGTTTCACCTAGTAACTAGGCAATGTGGGACTTAGCACTCGTAACTATCTTTATAAATCACCCACTCTATATGGGCTTCTTTCATCTTCCCAATAATGAGACCGGGGTGTTACAAACTCCCCCTCTTAAATTTTTGATGTCTTTGTTAGGGCTATGTCATGCAGTGCTCCAATACCACATGACCTGGCATTACTAGGTGGCTCTGATACCACTTGTAATGACCTAGAGAAAAGTGCTAGCTACATCTGTGCTATCATCCCAAAAGGACTAGTGAATTTGGAGCTTCCCTAGAATTCATTATAAAGCCTATTTTCACCTGGTAACTAGGCAATGTGGGACTTAGAACTCATAACTATCTTTATAAATCACCCACTCTATGTAAGCTTCTTCTCATCTTCCCAATAATGGGACCAGGTTGTTACAAACTCCCCCTCTTAAATTCTTGACATCCTCGTTAGGGCTATGTCATGTAGTGCTCTAATACCACATGACCTGGCGTTACTAGGTGGCTCTGATACCATTTGTAATGACCTAGGAAAAAGTGCTAGCCACATCTGCGCTATTGATCGTACCAAAATAGTACTTGCCAATTGCACGAATCGTTTGCAGTAAAATGGTTGTGCAAGTGCGAGTATTGAATCCCACAAAGAACCGCGATTGTTTAAAAACTAATTTTAACTCTAAACTAATGCTATTTTAACCTAGCTCTAGTGTGTGATTTTGTTGTGACAAAGGAATCATAAACTAAGTTAATGCAATTAAGTAAGCAAAATAAAACACTAAGGTTAAGGACTCCACCTTACCAAATCATAAATGCTAATTAAAAACACTAAGCTACTCATTCCGTCTATCGATTGACTCAAAACTTAATCTATTGCGCTTATAGAGGGATTCAAAGAATCCATCCCTTTAACAAAAGACAAACCATAAACGATTTAGGCCCAAATGGTCCAAAGTCAATGTGATTTAACACAAACTACAATGGATAAATGAGCGTAAACCGAAGGATGGAATGTATCCATCGGATGAAAAACTAAGAATAAACGACTACGGCACAATCTTGCTTGTTTTTGTTACTAAACCAAGTTCGAAACGACAAAGCTATAATAAAATGATGGAAATAAATAAGTAAATGTAAATAACAAACATAAAATCAATGGTAAGGCTTCATCCTCAACCTTAGTTGAGGATTTAGCCTCCAATGTATAAAGGAAAAAAGAACAACTTAAAGTAAAACATTTAATTAAAGTAAACAATAAAGTCTACAATGAAATGGGCAGAATAGGGCCTAAACAGGGGCAAAAGCTCTAAAAAACGCGCCCAAAAGAAAAGTCCCTCAGAAAATTACATGAGTGTCTTATTTATAGAAAATTAGTGTGCTACCGGTGAGTTGCGCTTGATTGCACGTCTTGATTGAGGATGTGTCACGGTCGATCGTGCTCCTTGCATTTGAACGCATATAATTGCTATGGCACAAGGCTGGAAGCGATGGAAGCTAGGGCCGGCTAGGGCAACTGCGCGAGACACGGGTCTACATGGAGTGCATTTGATCTTGCTCCTTATGTTCCGCAATTGGTGTGATCGAGCGCATTGGCAGGAATTCCATATCTTCTCTTTAGGTCCATTTCGTCCCTTTGTAGCCGTGTATTGCATGCAATGACCTGTAACATCAACAAGACACTAAAACAACACAAATGTTAGATATTAACAATACTAAAGGCTTAACAAACATAAATTAAGGGGGGTTAAATATCAATGTTTGACACCGATCAGCTATCACTCCAAAATGACTAGTCAATTTGGGTTTTCCTAGAATTCATTATAAAGCCCAGTTTCACCTAGTAACTAGGCATTGTGGGACTTAACAATCATGACTATCTTTATAAATCACCCACTCTATGTGGGCTTCTTCTCATCTTCCCAATAATGGGACTGGGGTGTTACAAACTCCCCCTCTTAAATTCTTAATGTCCTCATCAGGGCTACGTCATACAGTGCTCCAATACCACATGACCTGGCATTACTAGGTGGCTCTGATACCATTTGTAATGACCAAGGGAAAAGCGCTAGCCACATTTACGCTATCACCCCAAAAGGACTAGTTAATTTGGAGCTTCCCTATAATTCATTATAAAGCCCAATTTCACCTAGAAACTAGGCAATGTGGGACTTAGCACTCATAACTATCTTTATAAATCACTCACTTTATGTGGGCTTCTTCTCATCTTTCCAATAATGGGACTGGGGTGTTACAAACTCTTCCTCTTAAATTCCTGACGTCCTCATCATGGCTATGTCATGCAATGCTCCAATACCACATGACCTGCCGTTACTAGGTGGCTTTGATACCAAAATTATAACATCCCTAGCCCAAAAGGGTTAGGTTTGTTAATCCTCTTTCTAACTTGCTAAGATCCATAAGGTTTATCAATTAAATAAGACTAGTATAAAAAAATACTTATAAGTCTAGATTAACGTGTCAACAATAATGACTAAACTGAAATAATTCTGTTTAACAAAATATGTCTCATAAACGATAATGACGTTCTTTATTAAAATAAATTCATCAATCTCTAAAAGAAACTGTGCCAACACACTTATTAGCTTGACTAGTGTGAAATCATAAGAAATTCCTAAATACGTCCACCCCCATTCCGGCCTCCTAAAGCCACCTGATTATCACCTGAAACAAGAATAAAATTGATAATTTGATGAGCCCAAAGGGGCCTCAGTAAGTGAAATCCACAACCATAGGCAGTTTTACTCCTTGCCCCGTTTTGAAAAATGGAACTCATAACTACATATGTTCCCAGTATAATTTTAAATAATAAAATAGCATAAGAAACATAAAGCACAATAAAAACATTATCATCAATAAAATTAGTGATAGTCTTTATCTCCTACTAGGGCTGATCGGACCAAATTTAGGTACTCGCAATTGAACGAACCGAAGCTCGTATAGCGGTTGCGCAAGTACCGAGTCGAACCCACAAGGAACCGTAAATTGCTTTATCTGAAAATAACTTGAGTAGTCTAGGTTAGTGCTATTTTAACCTAGCTCATGATGGGTGTTCGTGACAACTTGAAAGTAAATAAAAGTGGAAATGTAAATGAAATGTAAACACCAAGGTTGAGGTTTTCACCTCACCATTTCAACTACGTTAATTGGAAACGCTAAGCTAAAACATCCGTCTATCGGTTTGAGATAAAAATAAATCTCTTTCACCTATCGAAGGATTAAAGGAATCCGTCCCTTTGATGAAAGACAAACCATAAATGGTTTAAGGCCCAAAGGATCCAATGTGAAAGTGATTTAACACTAACTACAATGGATAAATGAGTGTAAACCGAAGGATGAAATGTACTCATCGGATGAAAAACCAAAAATAAACGACTACGGTGCAATCTCACTTGGTTTTGTCACCAAACCAAGTGAGAGACGATTTAAGTAAATAAAGAAATAACGGAATAAAATAACTTAAACGTAAGCAATTAATATAGCATTCATGGTGAGGCTACATCCTCAACCTTAGTTGGGATCTAGCCTCCCATAAGCAAAGGAAGCGTAAATAAACAAAATAAAGGCATTATAATTAAACTAATGTAAAAAAAACAAATGGACCAAGGGTCCTATTTATAGGCTACATTATTTGTGGTCGAACGCAGGCACAAGTTCGACCACAAATAATTGTTGTGGCCTAGGGTCAAAAACGCAGTACTTGCGTCGAACGCAGATAATTGCTACTGCGATGCGCGGCGACGTCATACACCGTGGTGCGTTGCGTGGGTGCGTTTGATACGCATTAACATCGCGCTAGCCCAAAAGGCGGATCTTCACTTTAAGTCCACTTTCTTGCCCTTTGTTAGCCATATTTGTTGCAATGACCTGCACAACACAAAATGCTAAAAACTATACAAAAATATTAATTATTAACACAGCTAAGAGTCTAACAAACATAAGTAAAGGGGTGTCTAATAAACAATATTTGACACCGATCAAATACCCCCAAACTTACATTTTGCTAGTCCTTTAGCAAAACAAAATGAAAAACATAATAAAAACATAAGTCCGCTTTCGTGGGAGAACGATTGCATTGAGCGTATACAACAAGCCTTTTAAACTTCTAGGAGTTCCCTAGAGGACGAGTGAAGTCTCGTGAGGGTTTTTCAGGAATGATACCCACAAACATTTGTGCAAACATTTTATTCTCAATCATGCAAAAATATATCAATCATGGTTTAAATTCAAAAGCAAGCTTAATTAAACAAACACTATCTTCACAAATTTCAGGGAATTAACAATTAATATACAAACATGGCATAATGAGATACAAAAATCAATTCTAGTGAAAGTGAGATTAGCACAAAAATATGGGATTTCAAAACTAATCTTTAGTCTTGTATGCTTCGACACTCAAAATTCATTGGACAGCACATCAAAAACAATAACCAAGGTTTATCAAATTTTTTTTTTTTTTTTTTAATTATCACATAACTTCATTAAGCTTTCCAATTGACCCATGTATCAAGCGTTAAGTCAATGACTCCCAAACCAAATGGTTTTAGGGCATTAGGCGTAAAAACACCCCTAAGGACCTACTAACTCGAATCAAAAAGGCTACTAAGTTTTGCTAACCACATCTAACTTCACACTTTTTACGTGAATACTCATTGCTTAATGAGGACTCTCGACGGAAAAGCTCAAAATGATCATCATTTTTTTAAACAAAACCACGGTTATCTTTCCAAACGGTTCCAACGCATTCAAGCTTAGAAACTAACAAAACCAAAACTAGATTTTTACCACAAATTATGTACCAATCGTGCTCGTGAAACTCAAATTGAACTACAATATCTCATTATGCCAAGAAGGCTCAAAAGCCATCTCATAGAATTCTGTGGAATGAGTAGAGGAGGAATAGGTCAGTCTTGTGTCCCAATGGACACACATTACTGATACAACACCATATCTATGAAGAGAAGATTTCAAGGAATCTTCATCTTATTCAGCTTCATTGGCATCTCACACATGAAAACAATATCCTCGAGTGTAAGCATGGAGGGCACTCAATCCATGGGATGGACTCGAGGCTCATGGCTGCACTTCAACATAGCCGTTATATCTCCAATGGTCACTCACTTCTCTCCATCAATGGAAGAAAAGATGTCCCTAGTCACTCAATCCTCGATGAGTGTAAAACTCTCGACCATCATTATGTAGTGGAGGTGACGGGTTTGAAAAGCCTTTTCAAACTTCAACTCCTTGAACAAAAAGTGTTCTCCAACAAGAGCTTCCGGCTCTCCATAGATGTCAGCTACTGCTGGCATGGGACCACAAGACGGGATGAACCTCGGCCTCTAGGCATGCTGGAGGTTCATTAACTTTCGTCGAGCACTGTGGGCAGCCCAATTCAAAGGGTTGAAGAACAAATTAAAATACAAAACACTTCCAAACACCAATAAAAACACTGGGTCACAATCAAGAATGGATTTGTAAAACCAACAAGAAAAATGAAAAAATTGAAGAATTTTTGAGAAATGGGTAGGAAAAATAAAAAAATGAAAATCGGGCTTTGGGTGGCTGTGGTGGGTGGGTATGGTGGAGAATGGCAGATGTTCTCTCGGTGGTAGGTGGTGGGTGGTGGTGGGTGTGGGTGGTTTGGATTTAGGGAGGAGAAACGGAGGAGGCTGGAGGGAGGTGTACTCGAAAGGGGAAAATGGGGAAAAAGTGACCTAAAAAGCTTGGAATGGCCTCGTCAAGAACGTTGAGCGTCTGGAAGCACGTTCGACCCGTCTCGATGCTGCAGTGGTGTGGCATTATTAATAGTATATTCAACTTACATAAGCAAGTTGAGCGTCTTGGCATGTCTTCCAATGCATGTGTGAAGGGCCTGCGGTCGAACTCACCAGCGGTCATACGTCGCCTAGGAACATTCGAACTTATAGGGGTAAGTTGAGCCTTGGAAAACATATCAAAAAATTTTTACAAGGTTTACAAAAAGCACAAATAAATTTTTACAAAATTGACACAAAATAAAATATTTACAAAATGCAAAATAAAATATTTACAAAAAAAATAAAATCACATTACAATGTGACCGAATTAATAGGACAAGTTAATTTAGGTACAAAAGAATGCTTCCCCAAATTTGACTAAAAGTAAAACAAAAAAACAATAAACATAATGAGGGGTGCCTCCCCTGGCGCTAAGTTTAACGTCTTTAGCCGGACTCGTGATAAGGATCAAACTACCTATAACACTAGGTAGACACAACTCTGATCGAGAATGGTGGGTACTATCTTGCCGGTCAAGCGGGTGATGGTTGTAGCTGGGATAATCAATATGCAAAGGTGGATATCCAGCTACTACCGACCTCATATGATCATAAAATGGGGAGGAAAATAATCATTCCTTCCGAGGTCAATCTCGGCCTCCTTGGCCTCCTATGAATGGGAGCAAAATTTGCTCTCAGGAAAATCGGTGACTCAAATGTGGAGGAATAGCGTGGGAAAAATAAATCCATGGTTTTCCCACACTCCTAACTGGATATGGGATCTATAATGAAAGGAAGTAGCTCAACTACTTCATCAAAATCTTGATCTCCCAAGGCAAATAGCTCCAACTCAATGTCCTCCAACTTGGCTCAACTACTTCCCTAGTTGGCTCAAGTATCCTACCAAAATCTATGTTTCCTCCTACCTGAAACATTCCAACTCTGGGTCCTCAATGAGCTCATACCTCGGCTCGTCAATGTGGCTCACTCAAATCATAATGACCTCCTGGTGCAAAGCACTCCATATCAAGGTCCTCCTAAATCATTGATCTGCCTAAAAGTGCTTATTTGACCCCTTTAATTTATATTCGTAGGCCTTTAGCATTGTTAAATATCTAATCATTTTTAGTGTTTTTAGTATTTTTGTGGTGACATTGTGTTGAATCATGGTTAGCAAGGGCAAGAAAGGACTTAAAGAGAAGAAGCGCCAAAGTGCGCTCGATCGACTTGCGCGCTCGACCGACTTTACGGACGCTGCTGCGACACCACTCAAGACGCAGCCGCGCAAAGACCCACGGACGCAGCAGCGCCGCAGATCGCACGCAGGTCGCACGCAGCAAAGACTCCATGCAAGTACGGTCGCGACGCAGCCTCAGAGCACGCTCAGACGCAGCAGCTACCGCCCTAGCGGTTATCTCATGCTCAATGCGGTGCTCGCGTCAACGCACCTCCATGTCAGCCTCTAGCACAAAGCAGCTATTTGAGGTCGAACGGTAGCCTGTTTCACCACAAATAATCGTAAGTTCAACGCAGTAGTGCTCAACGCACTTCGTGTCCAGCCACTATAAATAGGACCTCGTGTATTCTGAAGCACGCTTTGGGAGGTGCCTCTAGGGCCCAAGCCTCTATTTTCATCAGAATCTCTTCCTAAATTGTCGCTTATTTAATTTATGTTTAATTTTACTTTTAATTAGTCTCTTTTTCCTTCGCTTTAATTTGTTTATATATATATGTTTAGTTCGTATTATTCTGTCATTTAATTTATGTCTATTCGCTTCAAATGCATTTTAGTGACAAAAGTGTATTGATTGTTGTTTGCCAATCGCCAAACGTCGATCAACGCTAAACCGGAGATACATCGGATATTCGCCTTTCGACCATTATCCGTTGTAACCTCTTGTAATGTTGTTTGCCTTGCTAGTCCGACAAGATTGTGTAGCAACAATAGGATATACATATGCGCTTATCGATAGATTTGAAATATGAACAATGCATTAACGCCAAAGTATGCCTTTGTAGCATAAATCATAATAAATATGAGCTAAGCATGTTTATATATTGATTAATTAATTGTGAAGTGGAGTAGGACCGTAGTCGCTTTTATTTCTTTATTTTAATGCTTTTTAACTTAGTTTAATTTTCGCTTTATTTTATTACATTTTAGCTTAGTTTAAATTTCTGCACGCTACCTGCTCGACATTGGGACTAGGTTAAGATCTTATTAGTTTAAGCGCTTTAAAGTTGGTTTTTGACAAACACGATTCTCTGGGTTCGACACTCGCACTTGCACAGCCACATTACTACGATCGACTCGTGCAATTGGCGAGTACTATTTTTGGTACGACCAAAATGCAAAGCTGGCCTAATCAGCCTGTCTAAATCTAGGTCATCAAAATCTTGAGTAAAACACTCAATCTCCGAGTCTTTCAAGCCAAAGTCATCAGTGATTTCTTCAATGAAGTAAATAGGATGGGTCTCATCGTACTCCAGTGGCTGGCTATTGATGTTGAAAATATTTAGCTCCACCGTCATGTTTCCAAATGAGATCTTCATAACTCCCATCCTACAGTTGATTAGGGCGTTAGCCGTAGCTAAGAAAGGTCGCCTAGAATCACTGGAATTTGGTTTGCCACATCGTGGACTGGCTCCGTGTCTATCACTATAAAGTCCACAGGGAAATAAAATTTGTCAACCTTGATTAACACATCCTCAAGTATTCCCCGTGGTCTCTTAAGTGACCTATCTGCCAACTGGAGCGTCACAGTGGTTGGCTTCAACTCTCCCAGTCCCAACTTCAAGTACACTGAATAGGGAAGGAGATTCACACTTGCCCCTAGGTCCAACAATGCCCTATTAATTTGACTCTCTCCAATCATGCAAGCAATTGTCGGACTCCAGGGTCCTTATACTTGATGGGTAGCTTGCATTGGAGGATGGAGCTCACTTGCTCCGTCAGATAAGCCTTCTTAGGAACATTGGTTTTTCTCTTAATTGTCACCAGATCCTTCAAGAATTTCGCATATGCTGGCACTTGTTGAATTGCATCTAAAAATGGGATGTTTATCTAAACTTGCTTAAACACCTCTAAGATTTCAGCAAACTGCGCATTCTTCTTCGGTGCTTTCAATCTCTCCGGATAAGGGGCTTTTGGGACAAATGACCTTGTAAGGTCTTTCTTAGGGGGAGTGATTGTAGATGGCTCAGCATCTTTCTTCTCCTTGTCGTCACTTTTTGTCTCCTCTTGCTCAGCAAGGTCTGCTGCTGGTACTGCTTCATCAACCGCTCGCTCATCCACTCGATTGTCCACTTGTTTCCTCGACCTCGGTGACAATTGCATGGGCATGTTCTTGATTTGGAGCACTTCCGATAGTGCATGCCCTAGGATTGTTCACTGGTTGGCTAGGGAGCTTTCCCTTGTCCCTCTCACCTATGTGATTTGCCAACTGTCCCACTTGGGTCTCCAACTTGGAGATTGCCTGGGTGTTCAACATAGTGGAGTGTCTAATATCACTGATGGACTGACTAGTCATCTTCATGAATTCTTTCATTGACTCTTCTAATGACTGAGTTGATGATGTTGGGAGTTGAGTGGGGGCTTGATAGGAAGATGACGCTGGCTGGGCCAAGCGTCCAGGATTTTGGTAATTAGGAGGAAAACCTCCTTGATTTGTGGGCTGGTTTTGCTTCCATGAAAAATTTGGGTGGTTCCTCCACCCAGGGTTGTAAGTTTCAGTATGGGCCGCTTGATGCTTCTTTTGAAATTGTTAAGCGTTTACTTGTTCCATCTCGGAGAAAAGCGCCATAGATGGACAATTCTGTGCTTGGTGCAAAGGACTAGTACAGACAGAACAACTTTCAACTGGAAATGTATTCACAGCTTTAACGGGCTTTTCCATACTCATGGTATCTAGCCTCTTGACAATGGCATCCATTCTCTGAGTCAACTCTTGCTCAGCATTCAGCTCCAGGACGCCTCCTTTCTTTGGGCAGATTTGTCTCGATTTCTTTGGTGAAATCCCAATTTTGGGTGTTGGCGCAATCTTCTCCAAGGCTTTGTAAGCCAAATCTCCATCAAATTCAGAATGTCCCACCATTCATTAGTTCAATCATGCTACGGTTGGTGAGACAGCCCTTGGTAGAAAAATTGAACTAGACGCCATTTCTCATATCCGTGGGGTGGACACTTCATCAACATATCCTTAAATCTTGTCCAACATTCCGTGAATTTCTCGTCCTCATCTTGAGAAAAGGAACTAATTTCCTTTCTCGCATCATTCACTCTGGACATTGGATAGAATCTGTGGTAGAATTGCTTCAACAGTTCTTTCCATGTCGTAATAGAACGAGGGGCTAAGGAATCCAACCACTCAGTGGCTCTGTCATGAAGGGAGAAAGGAAAAAGTCGAAGAATGACCGATTCCTCTGAGAAGTTTTGAAATTTGGTTGTGGCAGTTATACTCCTAAACTTCTTAACATGGGAATAAGGGTTTTCATGATCTAAGCCATAGAAAGATGGTAGCATCTGAATCACATGTGGCTTAAGATCATAATGAGTGGCATTAGTTGGAGGTAACACTATGCACGAATGTGTATTGACCGCAGTGGGTGCGAACAATTTGTGTAACGCTGTCGTGAAATCCAACTCATACATACGTCTATGCTCCCCGTTCCTAGCTCTTGCATCTTCGAATTCCTCGTTCTCCTCTTCCTCATCCCTTTGATCTTCTTCGTGCTGCTCCACCCTTGGTTCTCTTTGATTGTCCCCATCTAAAGAGCTTCGTAAGCTCTCTAATGTTTCTTTCTAAGTCGGGATCTAATGGTGTTAACTCTAGGTTCAACGATCGCCGACCATGCATTAACTAACAGAAATTTAACTATACACTAAGGAAAAACAGCAAGCTAGAAAAACAAAAATGTAGGAAAAATAAAGAAAACAATGGAACAAAATAGCAAACAACAAGATGGCAAAGCTATGAAATAAAACTACTTAACAATATACTAAAAGCAATATTTAAACAAATAAAAACAAATATAAAAGATGCAGTAAAAAGAGAGCAGAATCAATAAAAAAAAAAACAGAGAACAAAATTAATTAAAAACAACCTAAACAGCAGCAAAAATAAAATAATTAAAACAACTAAAAATTCAAACTAACAAAATTATTAACTAAACACATGCAAAATATATAAACAACTAAAAATAAATATAAACTAAACACAGCTAAACACAGCAAGCAAAATACTCAAAACAAGCAATAAAACAATTAAAATAAGTCTAACAATTAATCAAAATGCAAAGAAAATAAAATTGAACATCGCCTCGGTATGTTGATCTTTGAAGCGAAGTGCTCGGCCTTGAGACAACGTTCGTTTGCACAAGCGAAATGTAGCGAGGCTTGTTGCACCGCACGTTCAAGTAAATGCAATATCGTTCGACGTAGAACATTGCTGCATCTCTGTCGAGCCACGAGTTATGCCTTAGACTAAAAACTAAACTAAAATTAACAAAATGAATTGAAACAATAAAATAAACTATGAACAATATTTACAATGCAGAAAATAAAAACTAGTAGAAAAATAACATCAATCTAAAAACAAAGTTAAATGCAAAACAATTTAGGCGGTTCCTACAGCGGCGCCAAAATTTGATCGGACCAAATTTAGGTACTACTATAATTGAACGAACCGAAGCTCATATAGTGGTTCTTAATGCAAGTCGAACCCACAAGGAACCGTAAATTGCTTGTCTGAAAATAACTTTGAGTCTAGGTTAGTGCTATTTTAACCTAGCTCCATGATGGGTGTTGTGACAACGAAAGTAAATAAAAGCGGAAATGTAAAGCGAAATAAACACCAAGGTTGAGGTTTTCACCTCACCATTTCAACTATTAATTGGAAACGCTAAGCTAAAACATCTCTATCGGTTTGAGATAAAACTAAATCTCTTGCACCTATCGAAGGATTAAAGGAATCCGTCCCTTTGACGAAAAGACAAACCATAAAGCGGTTTAAGGCTCAAAGGATCCAATGTGAAAGTGATTTAACACTAACTACAATGGATAAATGAGCGTAAACCGAAGGATGGAATGTATCCATCGGACGAAAAACCAAAAATAAACGACTACGGTGCAATCTCACTTGGTTTTGTCACCAAACCAAGTGAGAGACGATTTAAGTAAATAAAGAAATAACGGAATGAAATAACTTAAACGTAAGCAATTAATATAGCATTCATGGTGAGGCTACATCCTCAACCTTAGTTGGGATCTAGCCTCCCATAAGCAAAGGAAGCATAAATAAGCAAAATAAAGGCATTATAATTAAACTAATGTAAAGAACTACAAAGAAAAGGGCAGAGCAGGGCCAACAGAGGCAAACTGCTCTAAAAAACACGCCCAAAAGCTAAGCTCTCGAACAAATGGACCTAGGGTCCTATTTATAGGCTAATAGGTCACTGAAGTGCGTTCAAACGCACTACCTGCATTCGAACGCACCAGTTATTTGTGGTCGAACGCAGGGCACAAGTTCGACCGCAAATAACTGTTGTGGCGGCTAGGGCTGAGTCAGGCATGCATTCGAACGCAGATAACTGCTAGGGCCGGCTGTAGGATGCGTGGCGACGTCTTTGCGTGCTGCGTCTCGACCATGGTGATTTAGCAGGATCTTCACTTTAAGTCCACTTTCTTGCCCTTTGTTAGCCATATTTGTTGCAATGACCTGCACAACATAAAATGCTAAAAACTATACAAAAATATTAATTATTAACGCAGCTAAAAGTCTAACAAACATAAGTAAAGGGGTGTCTAATAAACAATATTTGACACCAATCAAGGGCCCATGTATGCTATTACCCCTGTATACTAGGGTTTTATGGTCCTCGCGACCTGGGATGAGATATTGTGGCTGCAGCCCCATCCCCTGGCTAGCCAATTAACTCTAGGTGCACTCAGCATGGCAAAATAAAACTATGATGGAACCACCTTCTAACAGAGCCTCTTTCAACGGTTGCGCCTCTATCCTTAGCATCGATACCGAGCTTCTTTCTTGTTTTTCTTGGGCAAAAAATATTCTCCTCCATACATGAGCCCTCATTTTATAACCTTTTCTCATTTTTCGTACTTCTCTTAATACTTCTTTAGATACATTGTAGGGCATCATGTAGGAGGATTTATCAACATCTTCTCAAAATTTCTTGTAAGTATTATCATTTTCATAATGTTTTGTTTTATCAAACTTATCATGCATGTAACATAATTCTATAATATAAACAAAATGATCATTTGCAATTTGAAACAAAATTTCATAAATAGCATGGTGATGAGTGTCAAATATTGCATATTTTGGGCCCTTAATTTACATTTGTTAATCATTTAGCCTTATTATTATATGATGTTTTGTGTAGTTCTATGTTTTTGGTGTTTTGTAGGTTGCTGAAGGAAAATTATGCCTAATTCCATTGATTATGGGGCTTAAGACATTTCGAGGAGCTTTGACAGCAAATTTGGATCGAGCGATGATTCGCATCTAACGAGTTCTATTAAAAAGACCATATCTAGAGCTGTAGAACTCAGATTGGAGCGTTCTTAGTGTTATTGAAAAGCTAACTCAAAGATCTACAAATTCATATTTCACAAGAGTTTGCTAATTCGGACGACAACTAGGTCAAAAAGGCCTCCGTTTGCAGGACGTCCGAACGGTGATTTTACCGTCCGGACGGCCCATGTTTGACATGCGTCCAGCAGCCCTCAAACCCTAATTTAGGGTTATAAATACCATATTTTCTCTAGGGAAATGGGGGAGGCACCGTTTAGAGCATAGAACACGACTCTAAGTCACTCATTAGCTTTTCAAATGCTTTTCTTTGTAAGTTTTTGTTTCTTTATGATTTCAATGGATTTGTTTATGTCTTTTGTTATCATAAAAGGCTAAAATCTTCAACTAAGGTTAAAGATAAAGCCTCATCATTGACTAGTTCTTTATTTCTCATGTTTTTGTTCATACAATTCCTCTTTAATATGAAGTGTTTTCGTTTCAATCTAGTTGTGTGACAAAACTTGTATTGATTGTTGTTTATAGAATTGTTAAAACATTGGATATTCGTTGTGTTTCATACAACGGATACATCGAATCTTTTGATTGAAATTGGATATCCATTGTCTTTCATTGTTCAAACAGATACATTGGATCTTTTGATCTCAATTGGATATTTGTTGTCTTTCGTAATAGAGTTGGATTCATCGAATTTTTCAATAAGATTTTATAAAAACAATAGAAAATGCTTTAGGTTTTAATTCTTGATGTATTTATGAACAAAACATGAGAGCATGAATTTTGATTTGATAAGGTGAATTCTGAAAACCTTAATGTCCTCTTTATTATTTGTTTAATCAATTTCATTTTCAGTTTATGTTCATTTTGCACGGCAAAACCTTTCTAACTTCGGAACTAGTTTAAAATAAAGTTTATTTAAATAAAAAATTTATTTTTACAAACGCAATTCCCTGTGAATCGACCTCGACTTGCATAAGCTGTACTACACACGAATCATGCGCTCGCAAGTAATTATAATTTGCATATCACATGGCATGATAATTTTTTTGGAAGGGATAATAAATTCGCTTACCTCTTGACTACAGCTAAGAATTTCCTCTGACTGCTAACTAATCTCCTGAAGGAAGTACATACACGTTACTACCCTCATACACGTCATAATAATGCATTCTATTACTACTATGGGTTTGCTTGCTAATCAATTGAGAATGAACTTACTTAGGTGTTTAGGTATGCTTCTCAATAAATTTCAAAAAATTATTTTCATTTGTAGTACTCACATATTTATATATGAAATATGTATTTCTCTTATTCTATATATATATGTATGCTGTCCATATTCTATATTCATCTATAAGTACACTTAAACTCTACCATATATATATATATTCGCACGTCAGGACACTATGTATGTATATATATATATATATATATGAAAATCTTGAAACTTTATATGTATATGTTTATCAATGCCTCAAATTAATATATCCATATCGTTATACTTTAAGATATCACATGTATATTATATATATATACTGTAGATTATTATGTATATAAATATAACTATATTTAAACTAAGTTTAAAGTATTCCTCATATATATATATATATATATATATATATGTAAAACCTTCACAACGTTATATATATATATAGATGGCAGTGCTTATTAACACGTCAATGGTTTGAGTGTAGGCAAAGACTATATTAAGATTTTTTTCTAGTTGGGATTAAAATATAAGCATGGCACACGGTTATCATTTGTTCCCACAAAAGACAAAATAGATGTGAGCTATGACATCACGTGAAGAGGTTAATAAATCCATTCTTCTCCACTACTAGACACATGGAAACCAAGGCAAGAAAATACCAAAAATTTTGACTCAGACTTGTGCTCTTGAATAAGTATACGTATATAAGAAGGAGAAAAGCAATCTGTGAGGCAAGAAATCATACCTGACACACACTGTGGTTTAGATGAAGAAACGCAGGGAGAGACGTGAGGAGAAAAATGAGAGGTAGAAATTATTACTATTATTATTATTTTTCATGGTGTGCGGCAAGATTTGCTCTATTCCGTTAAATAGGTTGTATAAAAGAGACAAGAAAAGGGTTAGGGTTTTCTTTTAGGTAGGCGGTAGCTTAGGGCCTTTTTAAAATTTTTTTTTTTATATATCTTTACTTTATTTTTTTTATTATTATTATATATGAACATATATACATATACAGATTTAACTATACATACATATATATATATATATTTTTATTAATATCTATATATATATATATATTTTAATGGTCCATTCTCAATGTTAACTTAAGCCAAC
The DNA here is from genome assembly GCA_013348765.1 of Carpinus viminea. NCBI lineage: Eukaryota > Viridiplantae > Streptophyta > Magnoliopsida > Fagales > Betulaceae > Carpinus > Carpinus viminea. The sequence goes on from CP054674.1 coordinate 16,893,327, forward strand.
CCCCCTTTTTTTTAAAAAAAAAAAAAAACTATGAGTCAACTAACAATACCTTAAAGAGATTTAGGATTGTCACAATCCTCCCACCTTATAAAAATTTCATCCCCGGAATTTGGTGAACAAATTAACCAACTGACCATGGAAAGTACTTGATGTGCCATAGTCACTTTATTATAATCATTCGCTTTCACTCAAACAGATACGGATACTTCTCCCGCATGCTCTCCTCCAATTCCCATGAAGCTTCTTCCACTGAGTGATTACTCCATAAGACTTTCACTAGTGAGATGGTCTTGTTCTTGAGGACTTGTTCCCTTCTATCCAATATTCTTGTTGGTGTCTCCTCATAATTCATGTTGGATTGAATTTGTAGAGGCTTACTCTCCAATACATGCGTGGGATCCGGTACATACTTCCTCAGCATGGATATATGAAATACATTGTGAATCCCTAATAAGTTTGGTGGTAGTGCCAAACGATATGCCACCGTGCCGATCTTCTCGAGGATCTCAAAGGGACCCACAAATCTGGGGCTCAACTTCCCTCTTCTTCCAAACCTCATTACTCCCTTCATAGGGGCGACCTTGAGAAAGACTTTTGTGCCAATCTCAAATTCTAGTTCTCGTCGTCTGACATTGGTGTAGCTCTTCTGTCGACTCTGAGCCACTTCTAATCTCTGCTTAATCACTATTATCTTCTCACAAGTGTCTTAAATAATCTCTAGTCCGAGTAGTTTTCATTCTCCTACTTCATCCTAGTACAATGGTGACCTACACCATCTCCCGTATAAGGCTTCATAGGGTGCCATCTTGATGCTAGCGTGATAGCTGTTGTTGTAAGTGAACTCTATCAACAAAATGTACTGAATCCAGCTTCCTTTGAAGTCCAAAACACACAGTCACAACATGTCTTCTAAGGTTTGAATTGTTCATTCAGTCTGTCCATCTATCTGAGGGTAAAATGATGTGCTAAAGGTTAGCTTGGTTCCTAGTGCTTCCTGTAAACTCCGCCAAAATCTAGAGGTGAATCTTGGATCATGATCCGACACAATCAACACAGGAATTCCATGTAGTCGTACGATCTCCTAATGTAAAGCTCGGCAAGTCGGTCTATATTGTAGGTCATCTTGATGGGTAGGAAGTGTGCAGCCTTAGTCAATGGATCAACAATGACCCATACTGCGTCTTGTCCACTAGAAGCTCAAGGAAAGCCTAACACGAAATCCATAGAAATACGTTCCCATTTCCATTTAGGAATAGGTAAAGGTTGCAAAGGTCCTGTAGGTCTCTGATGCTCTGCCTTGACTTGTTGACATGTAAGGCACTGTTCTACATACACGATATCCTTCTTCATTCCTTTCCACCAATAATTTTTTCATAAGTCCCGATACATCTTGGTGTTACCTGGATGGATTGTATATAAGGACTGATGTGCCTCTAACAAGATAACCCTCTTCAATTCCGTGTCATTGGGAATGCCCAACGATGTATCTAAAGAAGTATTAAGAGAGGTACAAGAAATGAGAAAAAGTTATAAAATGAGGGCTCATGTATGGAGGAGAATATTTTTGGCCCAAGAAAAACAAGAAGAAGCTCGGTATCGATGCTAAGGATGGAGGCGCAACTGTTGAAGGAGGCTCTACAAGAAGGTGGTTCCATCACAGTTTTATTTTGCCATGTTGAGTGCACCCAAAGTTAATCGGTTGGCTAGGGGCAGGCTACGCCACGATATCTCATCCCAGTGTAAGGACGCAACCCTAGTATAATACGAGGTAAGATACATGGGCCCTAGTATGAGATAAAGACTATTACTAATTTTATTGATGATAATGTTTTTATTGTGCTTTTTATGTTTCTTATGCTATTTTATTATTTAAAATTATACTGGGAACATATGTAGTTATGAGTTTCATTTTTCAAAATGGGATTAGGAGTAAAACTGCCTATGGTTTTATTGGGCCCCCTTTGGGCTCATTAGTTTTATTTCTTGTTTCAGGTGATAATCATATTGCTTTAGGAGGCCGGAATGGGGTGTGATGTGAAATTAACTTGCACTCGCAATAGTACGAACCACTAGGTCGTATAGTGTGCGAAATGCAGGATCGAATCCACAGGGAACGGAGTGTTTGCTAAAAAAAATTAATATTGCGATTAAATCTACTCTATTTTAACCTAGCTCCACGAAGATAGCAACTCGAAACGTGCAATAAGTAAAACTAATCTAAAAATGTAAATTAACTAAAATGAAGAAACCAAGGTTGATGAATCCACCTTCCCCCAATAACCCACACAATAAACACTATAGTTAAAAATCCGTCTATCGATCAAACACTTTGTTTAATCTAAAATCTTAAGTGAAGCTAGTTGAACCAAACAATGTGTTTACCGTATAAAGAGTCACGATAGATGTTGGTTTGAGCTTGAATCATCCACTGTATCGTTGATCACAATGGATGCTTCAACTCATTCCAGCCATCTAACGTGCCTCCGGATTGGAACACATTGATGTTGGACATGGAAGCAACACAACCCGATTTTTCTATTGAAGTTGTCACATAAATAAAAAGAACGACTAAACATAAAATAAATTATGGAATTTAGAACTGTAATGTAAATTGCATGAATTAAAGGGAAGGCTTCATTTTCAACCTTAGTTGAAGATTAGCCTTCCATTAAACAATAAAGCTAAATAAAGATAAAATAATGCATAAAATAAACTTTATAGTAAGTAGTTACAAATAAAATGGGCAGAATATGGCCAACAATGGCAAAATACTCTCTAAAAATCGCCCAAAGAAAAGGACACTTGACCAAATGACCAAGGGACCTATTTATAGACATGCTGGATAAAGGCCTGCATTCGAATGTAGGTCTTGCGTTCGAACGCGCCAGTAATCCGTGGTCGAACGCGCAACACATGGTCGACCGAGATAATCGCTAGGCCGCGTGAGACGCAGTTAACCGACTGCGCTTCAACCTCATCTGAAAGTCGACCGCCTAACGCAGTCCATGCGTTCGAACGCACTTCAGGAGCTTCTCTTCACTTCATGTCCAATTGCTCCCTCGATCAAGACGTGATGTAAGGGCCTGTTTATTACAAAACAAACAAAACAAGTAAAATGCATAGATATTAACAATGCTAAAGGTCTAACAAATATAAATAAAGGGGTGTGAAAAAGCACCATTTATTGAGACATATTTTGTTAAATAGGATTATTTCAATTTAGTCATTATTGTTGACATGTTAATCTAGACTTTTATGTATTTTTTTTTATACTAGTCTTATTTAATTGATAAACCTTATGGATCTTTGCAAGTTAGAAAGAGGATTAACAAACCTAACCCTTTTGGGCTAGGTGGCTCTGATACCATTTGTAATGACCCAGGGAAAAGCGCTAGCTACATTTGCGCTATCACCCCAAAATGACTAGTTAATTTGGAACTTCCCTAGAATTCATTATAAAGCCCAGTTTCACCTAGTAACTAGGCAATGTAGGACTTGGCACTTATAACTATCTTTATAAATCACCCACTCTATGTGGGCTTCTTCTCATCTTCCCAATAATGGGATTGGGTGTTACAAACTCCCCTTCTTAAATTCTTAATGTCCTCGTCAGGGCTACGTCATGTAGTGCTCCAATACCACATGACCTGGCATTACTAGGTGGCTCTAATACCATTTGTAATGACCAAGTAAAAAGCGCTAGCCATATCTACACTATCACCCCAAAAGGACTAGTCAATTTGGAGCTTCCCTAGAATTCATTATAAAGCCCGGTTTCACCTAGTAACTAGGCAATGTGGGACTTAGCACTCATAACTATCTTTATAAATCACCCACTCCATGTGGCCTTCTTCTCATCTTCCCAATAATGGTACCGGGGTGTTACAATTTGTAACGACGTCAAGGCTATGTCATGCAATGCTCCAATACCACACCTAGTGTTAGTGGGTGGCTCTAATATAATTTGTAACAACTGAAGCGCTAGTTACATGCTATCACCCCAAATTGACTAGTCAATTTGGGGTGATTTCCACCTTTAAACCGCATTTTTATGTCAATGACCTACAGCATACTAAGACACCAAAGACTAACAAAAACATTAGAAAATAACACAGCTAAGAGCTTAACAAACAAAGTTAAGGGCCCCAAATATACAATATTTGGCACACATCAAATACCCCAAACTTACATTTCGCTAGTCTCTTAGCAAAATAAAATGAAAAATACATCAAAAGCAAGAAACATAAGTCCGCTTTCGTGGGACAAACAGTTGCATTTAGCATATGCAACAAGCCTTTTAAATCCCTAGGAATTCCCTAGAGGACGAGTGAAGTCTCGCGAGGGTTTTCTAGGAATGACACCCACAAACATTTTATTGGCACTATATTATTAATAGACAAAGCCTTTCACTTAAAAACATAGTTCATACATCATTAGCAAATTTAACAAGTCGAACATACAAACCACATCATCCAAGCATCCAAACACCATTCAACTCACGGCTGAAAAATTGAGACAACAAATGTTCCAAAAAGTGCAAAGTGAACTAACATAAGCCTATGGGGTTTTAGTTATTCTCAAAAGATGTGTACCCCAAAATTCATAAGACTGCAATGTGATGAAAACAACCAAGGCTTTAATCAAAATGTGCAAATTATTATTTTTTTGTGTAGGTTGTGCAATGCTCGACTCTCTTAAGCTTTTAAATGACTTATCTAACGAGTGTTGGGCTAGTGACTCCCAAACCAGGAGACTTTAGGGCACTAGATGTAGAGACATCCCTAAGGGCTTAATGTAGTGACCCAAGGACATTACATTAAGCCCTAAGGACACTAAGGACACTAAGGACACTAGAAGGGTAATTTGAACTTTTGGGCAAACGTACGTTAGGTCTACCAGACATACGCTGCTATATGTAGTGCGGACGTACGGGAGGGGGGGACCACCGGACGTACGCTCTGCAAATTGTACAGGCAAACGTACGTGGGACCACCAGACGTATGCTACTTTTTGAATACTCTCTGGATAATACCTAGGCGTACGAGGCAGCCATGGAACCACTGGGCAAGAATCATCAGACATACACCCCTTGGGACGCTTTATAAATACCGATGTGGTAGTTTCGACCAAAAATATCAATAATAAAATAAACCACTCGCAATAGCGAATCCCGTGAGGATAGGGCTATATTGAGGGTGTCGAACCACAAGGACAAATTTGAAGAACAAGGTTTAACCTAATTAAGAAACAAGATTGATGGTTGTGAACTAGAATGCATAAAATTAAACGCAATATAAATTTGATGATTTCAGAGAGAGAGAGAGAGTAGGGTACCGACTTCACCAATCCGTACTACATAGAATCGTAATTCGATTCAACAGCTTAAAATCACATATGTTATACAACAAGAAAATTCGTATTAAAGGATAATAATAATTTATCTTTGGTTGGCACGGATCGTCCACCTAACCACTAAGATGCGGCACGACCCGTCTTCCCTAGGTATAAACTATAAAATCCCTTAATACGTTTTATATGATCAATGGAATAGCATAACCCATCTTCGGTTAGCACGGTTCGCTACTCTAAACTAGGGCGAGTACGACCGCCTTCCCTAAGCATGGTCTATCTAATCCTATTAATCACATGCATATTAAAACCATTGCATAACCATCGGTTTTATGATCACAATAAAATCGATTGAGTTCAATACATGCAAAATAAATTCTAAGACAAGATAAGAATTTTGCAAGTATTGATTTTAGAATTGAATAACAATTGCATTATAATTAAGAATAGAAATCAAGATTGCAATCCTCACAGTTATGTAATCAACATATGTAATATAAACTAATGAATCAAATACAATCACCATTGTGTGTTGGAGAGGGTTACATCAATACCCCACAATGGGGGTTTAGCCGCTCATGCTGATGAACTCCATAAACTTGTATAAAATTCGCACTCCAGGAAAAACCGTCCTTTTTACATTGTATAAAGGCCTATTTATAGACACTAGGAAACCCTAGAAACCCTAAAACCCTAATCATGGCCGTAGGTTAGTTTCCTACTTCAACTTGGAGACTTGAAGATGCAAATTTAAGCTGTCCACGCGCCTGCCGGGTTAAGTGAAACCCGAGAGCGCGACGTCAGAAGCTCGGTGATTGCTCGCCAAAGCACGTTCAGAGAGCTTTACGCATTCTCCAGCGCAAAGACATCGCAGCGTCGATTCGCCAATAGTGTGGTTCTTTCTTGCCCTTTTTATCCCATTTTCCAACTAGGCTCATGTATTTGACCTAAAACACTAAACAAAACAAAAATCAAATAAATAGCAATGCTAAGGTATTAACAAATGCAAGTTAAAGGGCTTGAATGTGCAACATTCGGCGCTTATCACACCCCCAAACTTACATATTGCTAGTCTCTTAGCAATAGAAAACAGAAAATGAAATGAACAATATAAAAGATAAATCCAGCTTTCATGGGATGTACGGTTGCATTTAGCATATGCAACAAGCCTTTTAAACCCCTAGGAATTCCCTAGAGGGCAGTGAAGTCTCGTGAGGGTTTTTCCATAAATGATACCCACAAACATTGTGCACAATTCATGTTATCCAAAAGTAAAGCATCACTCAAACCCTATGATCTTCATTCATTAGCAAGCTTAAAGATTAAACTCCATCTTCACAATAAATTGGAAATTAGAGTCTAATTACTTACACAGGTAAGTTAAGGCATCACAAGTTTCGAAACAGTGTAAAGTGAACTAGCACAAGATTATGAAGCTTCCAAACAAATTCAATGTGCAAAGTCTCAATATCTCAAGATTCACTAGAAGTCCTATCGAGTGAACAACAATGGCATACTTTCTAGCTTTTAATTTATTATTAGGCTCTATAGTGTTTAGTTCCTTAAGCTTTCTAATTGACCCATGTAACGAGTGTTGAGCCAATGACTCCCAAACCGGATGGTTTTAGGGCATTAGGTGTAGAGACACCCCTAAGGACTTATTAACTCAAGTCAAAAGGCTACGAAACTAAACTAGCCATAATGTTAACCATCAAAACTCCTCACCTTTTGACGTGAACGCCAATGCTTAATGAGGCAAGAGGTCCGTTACTTAGTGAATAATTCATCAATGATTATCATCATTTCATTTTTTTTTTATAAATTTAACCACATTAAAGCTCCTCATCTTTGACGTGAGCACTCAACGCTTTGAGGCAAGAGGCGGTACTCAATAAAGAATTTATCAATGGTCAAATTTTATTTTTATTTTATTTTATGCCAATGTATCCACTCAATAAGTGATCGGTGCCTAAAAGTGCTTGTTTGGACCCCTTAATTTATATTCGTTAGGCCTTTAGCATTGTTAATATTTAATCTTTTTAGTGTTTTTAGTATTTTGTGTTGCAGGACATTACATTAAATCATGGCTAGCAAGGGCAAGAAGGACTTAAAGAGAAGAAGTCGCCAAAAAGTGCGTGCTCGATCAAGACTTGGTGCTCGATCGATTACGCAGCAACCGCAAAGACCTGGCCGCACGCACGCAGCGTAGCACTCCACGACGCCGCACACCACGGTCGCGACGCAATGCGACTTCACGCACGACGCTGCAAAGACGCAGTAAAGACCCATGCAAAGCACGGCGCACGCGCCCTTAGCGTATATGTCAACGCAATTTTACTTTTAATTAGTCTCTTTTCCCTTCGCTTTAATTTGTTTATATATATTTGTGTTTAGTTCGTATTATTCTCATTTAATTTATGTCTATTCGTTTCAATGCATTTTAGTGACAAAAGTGTATTGATTGTTGTTTGCCAATCGCTAAACGTCGATATATCGTGCAAAGATACATCGGATATTTTATCCGTTGTGACCTCTTGTAATGATGTTTGCCTCTTAGTCCGACAAGATTGTGTAGCAACAATAGGATATACATATGTGCTTATCGATAGACGAAATATGAACAATGCGTTACGCTCAAAGTATGCCTTGTAGCATAACTGTTAATAAATATGAGCTAAGCATGTTTATATATTAATTAATTTATTGTGAAGTGGATTAGGGACTGTAGTCGTTTTTATTTCTTTATTTTAATGCATTTTTAGTTTAGTTTTATTTTATGCACGCCACATGCTCGATGTTGGAACTAGGTTAAGATAAGTTTAATTTAAGCACTTTAAAATTGGTTTTGACAAACACGATTCTCGTGGGTTCGACCTCGCACTTGACCACATTACTATCGACTCGTGCAATTGGCAGTACTATTTTGGTACACCAAATTTTGGCGCCGTTCAGAATCGGTGTTTTGTTGAAATTAATTTTTCTTGCTTAGATTAATTTTATCTTTCTACTAGTTATTTTAATTGTGCAATTATTTTATTTTATTTCGTGCTTTTGTATAGATAAAATCCAAAAAAATTAGATTAGCGTTTTTTTGGTTTTTTTTTTCTCTGTTAGGTTTCGTTGAGTCCCCGAATTTTGGCTCCATGATGCGTCGAGCGATTTGCACATTCAAAGCGACGCTGCCTTTTCCGAAGCGTTCCTGTTCTGTCACCGACACGTCTGCTGCGGCGAAGTTTATTTAATTATTTATTTGTTTATTTATTTATTCTGCCTGTGTTTATTTATTTACTTGTTGTTTTAGTTTTGTTGGTTAGTTTATTTTTAAATTGTTTAATTAGTTTGTCTTTATTAGTTTTTGTTCATTTTATTTTTGTATTTTGTTAATTGTTTCATGTGGAATATTTTGAACTGTTTGGGTGAAGCATGAGTCTTCCGCTCGATTATTTTGTTTCCCTACCACTTTGCACCCACATGAACCGTGTTCACACTGCTCGATTTACCATAGTTTAGGTGATTGTCCACATTGGGGACAATTTTCTGACTTTTCAAATGAGCTTGAACACTTTCTCTCTGGTTTCTAAATCTAATTCAAATTTTTATAACCCGGATGGAATAACTATTCTGATTTTTTCGTGGCATGATCATGCTACGGAAAATTTTAGTTTCGAGGTTGATTTAACCGCACTTCCTCATATGCATATGCCAACCATTCATCATATGACTATCCTCCCGAGAAATCTTCCTTGGAAGACACTCTTAAGGAATTCATGGACCTAGTTGGCCAACCCACCATTTCTTCGTCTCATGAACCATCATTAGAAGAAACACTCGAGACGTTTAGGAAAATAGTCAACCAGCCTTGTCAAGAAATCATAGATGCCCATATGGCAAACACTGAAGAAATTACAAGGTTGGAAGAACAGTTCGGTCAATTAGTTTCTAAATTCAACCTAGTTGAGGAGGAGGAGTTTCAGATTCATGAGATGGCTCATCCTCCCCAAGAGTCATTTGAGCAACATTTTCCTACTGCTCATGTCGATGATTTCGAGGGAAGGGCGAACCAACTCATGGCAGCCAAACATGCCCATACCCAGCTTTCTCACACTCACACACCTCATCAGTCATGTGAATATTGTTATCATCATTCTCACCAGTTTGATGATTGTCCTTTCATTAATTATTACATGACTGAAGTTAACAAGTCTGCACTTGACAATGCCCAAACCACCACTATACTTGTTAATGAGGAAATTGAAGATGAAATTGCAAGTGAGTGTAGCTTAGAGGACCTTAAGATAGAATGCTTCACCCCAAATGACTGTAACCTAGACCTTGATAGGTTAGTGATGCAAGATGGTGTGTTGCATGATTTGAGTTTAGAGGATCCTGAGATGGAACACCTTGCTCCGGATAGTGATGACCTAGATTTGGATAGGCTACTTGATCATGTTGATACTTTTAGTGAGCCTAGTCTTGAGAATCCATCTGGAGAGTGTTTTGATGAAATTGAAAATGATTTGGATCTAGATAAGTTCCTTCAGCAAGCTGTTAGGTTTAGAGAGACGAGTCTGGAGGAGCCTTTGGAAGAGAGCTTTGCTCAATTTGAGTTTGATTTGGATCTTGACATGGTACATGAGCAAGCTAAGGCTTTATTGGATCCCGCTCCTGAGATACGGACGGAGAATGGAGAAGAAGAAAAGAAGGAGCAGATTGAACCCCCGCCAATTTCAAATTGGCCCAATGACAAGGAAGTGAGTACTGAAGCTCACTCCTTCGTCACAATCCCTCTCGAGACATATCATGTCCCATCTTTTCAATGTCTTGAAGAGCCATCTTACGTAGAAATCTTTGAGGAATCACACACAAAAGATCACAAATCTAGAAACCGTGTTCCTATGTGGATCCCTCGAAACAAAGACAACTACATAAGATGGCTTAACATCCTTCCAGAGGGGTATCAAATTTTAAGGAAGAAAGGATGGAGGGGATTGGTTGGACATCCTTATGAGTGGGGAAGGTGCGGTATTTTTATTTTTATTTTTTTTATTTTTCGCACTGCATTTTTGATTTATTTTTATTATTTTATTTTTAGGTGCATTTTGTGTTTTGTGTTTGTTAATTTTATTTTTATTTTGTATATAGTTAAAAAAAAAAAAAGTTTTTGATGAACCTTGGTTGTTATTTTTGATGTGTTGACCAATGAACTTTGAGTGTCGAAGCATACATGACTAATGATTGGTTTTGAAATCCCATATTTTTGTGCTAATCTCACTTTCACTAGAATTGATTATTGGATCTCATAATGCCATGTTTGTATCTTGATTGTTGATTCCCTGAAATTTGTGAAGATAGTGTTTGTGTGATTAAACTTGCTTTTGAATTTAAACCATGATCGATATATTTTTGCATGATTGAGAATAAAATGTGTGCACAGATGTTTGTGGGTATCATTCCTGAAAAACCCTCACGAGACTTCACTCGGCCTCTAGGGAACTCCTAGAGGTTTAAAAGGCTTGTTACATACGCTCAATGCAATCGTTTCTCACGAGCGGACTTATGTTTTTATTTTGTTTTTCATTTTGTTTTGCTAAGGGACTAGCAAAATGTAAGTTTGGGGGTATTTGATCGGTGCCTAAAAGTGCTTGTTTGGACCCCTTAATTTATATTCGTTAGGCCTTTAGCATTGTTAATATTTAATCTTTTTACCCCTTTAATTTATATATTCGTTAGGCCTTTAGCATTGTTTAATCTTTTTAGTGTTTTTAGTATTTTGTGTTGTGCAGGACATTACATTAAATCATGGCTAGCAAGGGCAAGAAAAGGACTTAACGCTCGAGCAGCACCCACGATCCCACGCAGCGCAAGAACACCCATGGACGCCACAAGACACCACGGGTTGCACGCAGTGCACTTCACGACGCACGCTTGCAGCGCAGACGCAGCAGCACCCATGCAAAGCACGATCGCACGCAGGCAGCCGCCCTAGCAGCTTATATGCGTCAACGCAGTGCTCTGCGGTTGAACGACGCCCATGTCGCCCTAGCGCGCAGATTATTTGCGGTCGAACTTGCATCTGCGCTCGACCACAAATAATTGCGCGTTCGAACGCAGGTAGTGCTCGAACGCACTCGATCCCGCCACCTATAAATAGACCCGTGCATTCATTTGTTGAGCACGCTTTGGAGGTGCCTCTAGGGCCCAAGCCCTCTGCTTTTTCATCAGTAAATCCCTCCTAAATTGTCGTTTATTTAATTTATGTTTAATTTTACTTTTAATTAGTCTCTTTTTCCCTTCGCTTTAATTTGTTTATATATATTTGTGTTTAGTTCGTATTATTCTGTCATTTAATTTATGTCTATTCGTTTCAATGCATTTTAGTGACAAAAGTGTATTGATTGTTGTTTGCCAATCGCCAAACGTCGACTATCGTTGCAACCGGAGATACATCGGATATTCGTCTTCGGACCATTATCCGTTGTGACCTCTTGTAACAGTGTTTGCCTCGGTTAGTCCGACAAGATTGTGTAGCAACAATAGGATATACATATGTGCTTATCGATAGACGGAAATATGAACAATGCGTTAACGCTCAAAGTATGCCTTGTAGCATAACTGTTAATAAATATGAGCTAAGCATGTTTATATATTAATTAATTTATTGTGAAGTGGATTAGGGACTGTAGTCGTTTTTATTTCTTTATTTTAATGCATTTTTAGTTTAGTTTTATTTTATGCACGCCACATGCTCGATGTTGGAACTAGGTTAAGATAAGTTTAATTTAAGCACTTTAAAATTGGTTTTTGACAAACACGATTCTCTGTGGGTTCGACCTCGCACTTGCACAGCCACATTACTACAATCGACTCGTGCAATTGGCGAGTACTATTTTTGGTACGATCAATAAGTCACCAGTGTCACTCAAAACATAGAAACATACACATTAAACCTACATGTTATACCCCACAAATCATGTGCTAATGTGCTTGTGTTAGAGTAGATCAAACCAGTGAAATCTCAATTGCCTAAAGCAAGTAATAAACTAGAAATTCCAACATCAGATCATGTGTTCAACATTTTAAGCTCACTGATGAAATCAATCACATGGTTTAGATCAACCAAAATTTAAGGACAACATGAATATTTTTTTTTTTTTAAACGAGACATGTGTGAAATGTGTTCCCATACCCCCAAACTTAATCAACATTGTCCCCAATGTGGAATTTATGGAACGAGGACTGGAATGGAAGTTAGAGAACTTGTTGGATGGCGTGGCTCATAGCACACCCCAAACTTGAATCGAACAAACCGCTTGTCTCGCAAAGAAAACCCAAAAGTAATACAAGAAACTAAAATAAAAAAAAATAACGGTAAAACCAAGACAACAAAATTAAATGGATATACCGTGGGGTGCCTCCCATGAGCGCTTAAGTTTAACGCCTTCACCAGACGCTGCAATAGCTCATCGCTCCCTGTGTGGGACGGAAGATGATGCCCTGCCGGTGGTAGTCGATCCAAAATGTCCCGGAGTAGGGTAGTATGAGAAGCCGCTTGTGCTTCGATGTTGGTGAAGCGTTGTTCCAGCTTTTCCAGCGTTGATGTGCACCACTCAAGAGCTCATATTCATGCGATGATGACAAGGTCGCTCTCCCCTTTGTGTGGTGGCGGTGCATCTTCTTCCATATGCTCGCTTCCTCCCCACCTTCCTCACCGGTATTTCAACTCTAACTTCTCCGGGCATATGGGACCGGCTGTGGTTCCACTGTTCTTCTCGCCAAAGAACGGGTGTTCGACACCGTCCATCTTCGGGGTGCCCTTTATTCCTTCTTCTTGAGAATGTGAGTGAGCAGAATGGGAATGGGAGCCCCATGACTTTGTGCCTTGCGTAATTGCACCCATCCCAAAATTTTGAATTTGGTTCCATAATGGATGGGATTGAATCTAGTGCCTTTTGTGAAAGGCGACATGGCTTGTAGGAATTGGTCACGCCTGTGACTTGTCACGCCTGACTTGTGCCCTGGGAGACATTCCGCATAACATAATCCACAAGTAAGAGTGGTTGGCAATTTGGACCGCTGCTGCATTCCGCTTCATCGGCATATTGGCCGCACACATGTCTTCAATGATCTTGGAGACATAGAGGGATCCGTTGTTCATCAAGTTGGGCATTGGCCGGTGGGTGCTCATCGTTGCAATGCAGCGTGGCAATGTCGGCGGTGGTCACGCCCAATGGCTTCCCTTGACTATAGAAGAGAGGGTACCGCTTATTGCAATCCCGGAAAGGTTGGAGTAGAATGACGATCAACTTGGTATATGCCGGAGGTGACAGTTTGAACAATTTCTTCAACCCCCGACACTTAAACTCTTGGATTGCCCATTGGATGGCTTCAAAGTTTTTGAAGTCACTGTTGATGTCGAACTCGGTCTCAAATAGGATCTCCACGCTCAATAGTTGGATGGGAGGATTGGAGCTTGACGCTTGGGAGGTGGAAGGAGTGGTCCTAGGCATTTTGGAGCTCGTTCAAGCCTTTTGTCGAAAGGTGGTGGGTAGTCTAGAACTCCTTGTGAAAACCCACCTTCAAACAACACCAACCCCTGCAAAATACACAAACAACCAACCTAGCGACACCACAAACTCAACTGTGACGCCCAATCACAAAATACAAGAACAAAATTTATGGAGTGGTTGTGAAGGTTGGGGGAGATTTTATGGAAAAGGGAAAAAGGAAAATGGGCTTTGAAAGAGGAACGGAGTGGCTGAGATGGTGTTGGAGTGGTGGTTTGCGGTGGTGGTGGTGAGAGGAGTGTTTGGTGGTGATTTGTGGTGATTTGGTGGTGGGTTGAGAGGGTGGAGGTGGGCGTGAATGGGTGTGGGGTGGGAAGTGATGGAAAATGATGGGGGCCGTGACCTAAATAGGTCACGTGAGAGTTACCCCGAGGGTGAACGATCGCCCAATGTTGAACGTCACGCGCTGTGGTGTGTGGGGATGAACGTTTGTCACGGGCGCGGAGAGCGAACGATTGCGGTCCTGGGAACGTCGCTTCATCAATGTCACAGCACTATTGAGAGGACTTTATGAACGATCGCCTGAGATGGGAGAACGTCGCTTCTCGGTGTTTAGCACTTTTGAGAGGACTTCTAGAAGATTGTCAGGATGATGACGTTAACGCTTCCTCAAGCAGTGCTAATTCTCATTATGCACGAGTCAAACTGAATAGAAACAAAAAATTTAAACCAAAACAAAATGAAACTAAAACAAAATTAAAAACAACAATGAAAAACAACGAAAATAAGAACATAAAAGTAAAATGAAAACAACAAATTGTACCTCTCAGTGGCATCAGTACCACTGACCTCAATAAAGACGTTTGAGATTCAGGACCATCCAAACGCCTTCATGTTCTTTGCATGTCCTCTTAAAATGAGTGGGTGGGATCCGTCAGCTTAACGGATTCCACATCTTTTCCTAGGTCGGGGTTCTGAATACAGGGCTTCAATCTTTGACCATTGACCTTAAAAATGTTGCCATCCTTTGGGTCCCTCAACTCAACTGCACCATGGGGAGATACTGAAATGACGGTGAACGGGCCGTCCCATCTGGAACGGAGTTTGCCAGGGAAAAGCCGGAGTTTGGAGTTGAAAAGCCATACTTTCTAGTCCGGCTCAAATGTCTTAGGTCTGATGTGCCGGTCATGAAAAGCCTTTGTCTTTTCTTTGTAAATTTTGGAATTGTCATAAGCATCATTCGCAGCTCTTCCAACTCTGTCAACTGAAGCCTTCGGTGAGAGCCGGCTGCTTGTATGTCAAAGTTGAATTGCTTGATTGCCCACAAAGCCTTGTGCTCCAGCCCACCAAGGTGGCATGCCCTTCCATAAACCAGCCGGTATGGTGACATACCAATCGGCGTTTTGTAGGCTGTGCGGTAGGCCCATAATGCATCATTAAGGCGCAAAGACCAATCCTTGCGGTCTGGCCTAACCGTCTTTTCTAGAATATGCTTGATTTCCCGGTTGGAAACCTCTACTTGGCCACTGGTTTGAGGATGGTAAGGAGTGGCTACCTTATGAGTAACGGAATACTTGAGAAGCAGGGTTTTCAAAAACCGGTTGCAAAAGTGCTTGCCTTCATCACTGATGATGGCTCTGGGAGTACCAAATCTGCTGAAGATGTTGGCTTGGATGAATTTCACCACCACCTTGTGATCATTGGTCTTGGTGGCTACAGCTTCAACCCACTTGGAAACATAGTCTACACCTACCAGAATGTATTCATACCCAAAAGATGGTGGAAAGGGGCCCATGAAATCAATACCCCAAACGTCAAAAATTTCGACTATGAGGATGGGGTTCAGTGGCATCATATCCCTCCTAGACATAGCTCCTAGCCGCTGACATCTCTCACAAGCCCGACAAAAGTCGTATACATCCTTGAACAGAGTTGGCCAAGTGAAACCACATTGTAGAACCTTGGCTGCGGTTTTCTTAGCACTGAAGTGTCCCCCACAGGCTAGAGAATGGCAAAATGAAAGGATACTGTGGAACTCACTTTCTGGGACACAACGTCTTATTATCTGATCAGCGCAGTATTTGAACAATTTTGGGTCTTCCCAAAAGTAGAATCGGACTTGCTTGAAGAAGCGGTCCTTGTCTTGCTTAGACCAATGGGGAGGAATCTGATCTGTGGCTAAGTAGTTGATGATGTCAGCATACCATGGTGGTTCTCTTGGAGTTATCTCAAACAGTTGCTCATCCGGGAAGGAATCATGAACTTGAAGTGGCTGAACTGTCTCAAACTGAATTCGAGAAAGATGGTCGGCAACGACATTTTCAGTGCCCTTCTTGTCTCGAATTTCGATGTCAAATTCTTGTAACAGGAGTATCCATCGAATCAGACGGAGTTTCGTTTCCTTCTTTGCCAACAAGTGGCGCAAGGCAGCATGATCAAAATAGATGATGACCTTGGATCCCAATAGATATGATCTGAATTTATCCAAGGCAAATACTACAGCTAGCAACTCCTTCTCCGTTGTGGTGTAATTTACTTGGGCATCCATCAGGGTCTTGCTAGCATAGTAAATGGCGTGGGGTAGTTTGCCCACATGCTGTCCCAAGACTGCACCCATAGCAAAGTCGGATGCGGCACACATGATCTCAAAAGGCGGACCAGGGGAGTTTTCATGATGGGATCGGAGGATAGAGGACCGAGCTTCAAACGCCTCATGACACGCTTCATCGAAATTGAATGGAGTGTCCTTGGCAAGCAAACTGCACAACGGCCTTGAGACCTTGCTGAAGTCTTTGATGAAGTGTCGATAAAACCCGGCGTGCCCTAGGAATGAGAGAATTTGCTTCACTGAGGTAGGCGGTGGCAGATTTTCAATCAGTTCTACTTTTGCTCTATCCACCTCAATGCCTCTTTTGGATACAATATGCCCCAGAACTATACCCTCCTGCACCATAAAATGACTCTTCTCCCAACTCAAGATCAGGTTAGTCTCTTTGTAGCGTTTTAGCACAAGTGAAAGATTATGGAGACAGTTATCAAAGGAAGACCCAAAAACAGAAAAGTCATCCATAAATACCTCCAAAAATTTTTCTACCATGTCGGAGAAGATTGACATCATGCATCTCTGGAAGGTGGCAGGTGCATTGCATAGGCCAAAGGGCATGCGCCTGTAAGCAAAAGTGCCAAAGGGACAGGTGAATGTCATCATCTCTTGGTCTTGGGGGTCAACAGCTACCTGGTTGTACCGGAGTAGCCATCAAGGAAGCAGTAGTAACTCTGGCCAGCTAGACGCTCTAGGATCTGATCAATGAAAGGCAGTGGAAAGTGATCCTTCCTAGTGTGGGAGTTGAGCTTCCGGTAGTCAATGCAAACACGCCATCCGGTGGTAGTGCGTTGAGGAATCAACTCTCCAGCTGCATTCTCCACTATTGTAAGGCCAGATTTCTTTGGTACAACTTGAGTGGGCTAATCCATTTCTCTGAAATGGGGTAGATGATGCCAGCATCAAGCAGCTTGACTACTTCCTTCATCACAACCTCTTTCATGTTCGGATTCAGTCGACGTTGTGCCTCACGGGAAGGTCTTGATCCTTCTTCTAAATGGATCCGGTGCATGCATATGGATGGATCAATTCCTTTTAGGTTCGCCATACCACCCAATAGCTTCCTTGTGCTCCTTCAGACTTCTAATGATTATCTTCCTGGTCTCTCTGTAAATCGGAAGCAATTATGACTGGAAGGGTCTCGTTGGCACCAAGAAAGGCATACTTTAGCTTGTCCGGTAGGGGCTTCAACTCAAGCTTCGGTGGGGACTCAAGAGAGGGAACAGGGGGAGTGCTTGATGTCAATGGCAAGGGTTCTTTTGGCAGTCTCCATGGGTGAAAGTCTGCATTGGCCGCTGTCTCTAGCAATTCATGGACTTCGTTAATGTATTGGTCTGTGTTGAAATCTTCAAACCCAAAATGGGCTAAGCAGGCTTCCAATGGATCCTTAGCCAATAAACCAGGGAGTGAGTCTTCTACATATTCTTCAATGTGGTCCACAAAGAAGCACTCATTCTGATCCGGAGCATGTTGGAACGCATTAAAGATGTTTAACCTCACTTTCATATTGCCAAAGGAGATTTCCATAACCCACCGCGCTTGATGCATGCATTGGGTGGCTAAGAACGGACGCCCAAGGATGACCGAATCAGCCTTCTCCGGATGTGGAACAGAGTTCAAGGTCGAACAATGAAGTCCACTGGGAAAAGAATTTGTCCACCTTGATGATAACATCTTCGATAATCCCTCCGGTTTCTTAATGGACCGGCCAATCGCAGAATTACTGTAGTAGGTTTCAGCTCCCTAGACCAAGTTGCCGATAATCGAGTATGGTAGTAGATTTACCCGACTCCTAGATCAAGGAGTGCCTTGTCAATCTCTTTCGTCCTATGATGCATGAAATGGTGGAGCCCGGGTCCTTGAACTTCAAGGGGTGTTGTCAATCAAAGAACTTACATGCTCAAGAAGGAGGACCTTCTTAGGAATGTGGTTTTCGGACTTCCTCTCTCGAGTCTGAGAGATCTTTCAGGAATTTTGCATACGCCGGTACTTGCTGAATGGCATCAAGGAGAGGAATGTTGATCTTCACTTGTTTGAACATCTCCATCATAGCTTGTATTTTCTCTCCTTGTTTTCCAAAGTGAGAAGGTGCCTTGAGCCGTTCTGGGAATGGGGCTCGGGGTACATATGGCATATCTGAACTGGGGTCGGTTGAAGTAGATGTTTCAGTGATCACTTGCTTGCCCTTGTCAGTAGGTGTTTCATTCTTCTTTTCCACTTGATTGTCAACCAATTTCCCGCTTCTCAAAGTGGTGATGGACTGCACATGCTGATGTGAGGATTCTTCATCTATCATGTAAAGCCCCTTGGGATTGGTCACTGGTTGACTTGGAAGCTTCCCTTCTTCCCTCCTGTTGAGGGTGTTTGCCATCTGTCCCATCTGAGTCTCTAATTTTGCAATGGATTGAGAGTGGGAGTTTACTGTGCGGGACATCTCATCAAACTTTCCATCAATCGCACCAATTCTTCCATTCACCTCACCTAACAAGTTCAGAATTCGTTCATCATTGGATTCTGCTCGCTACGGTGGGGCAGCCTGGTATTGCTTATGTGGAGGTCGATATGTGGGAGACGAGTTGTAGGGCTGTCTGTTGGACTGAGCTTGATTGTGTGGTCCCGAGGTTGAGTTCTCTGCATTCTGACCCTTCCATGAGAAATTCGGATGGTTTCTCCACCCCGGGTTGTAAGTGTTGGAGTATGGATCATTACCCGGTCGGGAGAAAACAACATTGACCTGTTCATTGGAAATATCAGTATAATGGACAGCAGAAGGGCAGTTATTTACCTGATGCGTAGTGCTAGAATAGAATGAACATGGTTCAGGTTGGGAGTTGATGTGAGCAATAGTAGGAGCAAAACCAGTCATCAATTGGTCCAGCTTCTTTGTGATGGCATCAACTACTTGAGTGGCCATGTCTGTAGAGGGTCCTACTTCACAAAGGCTCTCCGTCTTTGGTGCTTTAGGTACAAGTTCCCTCCGTTTATTGGAAGCTTGCTGACGAGAGTTGTTACTCAAGTTTTCAATCATCGCCCATGCCTCCTCGTCACTCTTTAACATGAATGTCCCCCCACATGATGCATCTATCGTTCCTCCTACAAGACTCGTTAGACCATCATAAAACTCTGACTAGCTGCCATTTGGGGACAGCATGGTGGACATGATCTAAGTAAGTCCTTAAGCCTCTCCCAAGTTTCATGTAGTGGTTCACCTCATTTGGGTGATACCGTGATGGCCCGCCTAATATCGTTTTGTCCTTCCTATGGGGAAATATTGCTTGAGAAAAACTTGTTGCGCTTGATCCCAAGAAGTGATAGAGTTGGGTTCTAAGGATCGGAACCAATGTTTGGCTCTTTCCTTAAGGGCAAAGACAAACAGACGCATCTTTAGGCATCCTCGGTGAATCCCGTCAATTGAATGGTAGAATGATTGATTGGAATTCGCTTAGGAATTCATAAGGATTCTCATGGGAAACCCTAGGAACGTAAGAGACTTTGTATGGTGCTAGGCTTGATCTCATAGTGAGTTGCCATAATCGCCGTAACTGAGACATGAGGGAGTAGTGTATATGGGTGGAATGTAATGATCCTAAAGCTACGTGGGATGCCACCATGGTGTCAATGGTATTTTCCTTAGACAAACTAGCTTTCCTTTCGGCTCTAAGTTGTCTAAGAGTGTGTTCAATGTCGGTCACGAAACTAAAGGCAAAGACAAAGATCGGCGACCCAACATAAACTAGAATTGAAAATAAAGCAGAAACTACAGACCAAAACAGAAAATAGCAAACAAAAATTGCTTTAAAATAAAAGGAAACGCTCACAAACGGCCCCGTGCAATGAAGTGTCAGAGAAGAGAGCGAACAATCAATCGCACTGGAGGTATGATGATCGTTCGCTTCCTTAGTAGGGTTGGGACTCTGGAGACGAGTTCTACGATCGATCGCCTAGGAGGTGCGGTCGTTCGCTTGCTCAGTAGGTTTAGGGCTCTGGAGGAGAGTTCTGCGAATGATCGCCCAGGGGGGTGTGATCGTTCGCTTGCTCAGTAGTGACGATTGCTGCAAGTCTGAATGTGAAACTTGCAAAGACAAATCAGTTTTTCAAAAATTTAAAATATGAAAACAAACACAAACGATAGATTAAGCTAAACTTAATCCCTTAAAATTAATAACAAACCGTTAAACAGTCCCCCGCAACGGCGCCAAAAATTGATGTGGTAGTTTCGTGACCAAAAATATCAATAATAAAAATAAACCACTCGCAATAGAACGAATCCCGTAGGATAGGGCTATATTGAGGGTGTCGAACCACAAGGATTGTAAGGGAATGTTATTAAATTTGAAGAACAAGGTTTAACCTAATTAAGAAACAAGATTGATGGTTGTGAACTAGAATGCATAAAATTAAAGCATAATATAAATTTGATGATTTTAGAGAGAGAGAGTAGGGTCGACTTCACCGCACTGCATACAACAAAGAATCGTAATTCGATTCAACAGCTTAAAATTACATATGTTATACGTCAAGAAAATTCGTATTAAAGGATAATAATAATTTATCTTTGGCTGGCACGGATCGTCCACCTAACCACTAAGAT
The DNA here is from genome assembly GCA_013348765.1 of Carpinus viminea. NCBI lineage: Eukaryota > Viridiplantae > Streptophyta > Magnoliopsida > Fagales > Betulaceae > Carpinus > Carpinus viminea. The sequence goes on from CP054674.1 coordinate 16,914,373, forward strand.
GCGGCACGACCCGTCTTCCCTAGGTATAAACTATAAAATCGCTTAATACGTTTTATATGATCAATGGAATAGCATAACCCATCTTCGGTTAGCACGGTTCGTCTACTCTAAACTAGGGCGTAGTACAATCCGTCTTCCCTAAGCATGGTCTATCTAATCCTATTAATCACATGCATATTAAAAGCATTACATAACCATCGGTTTTATGATCACAAAAAATAAAATCGATTGAGTTCAATACATGCAAAATAAATTCTAAGACAAGATAAGAATTTTGCAAGTATTGATTTTAGAATTGAATAATAATTGCATTATAATTAAGAATAGAAATCAAGATTGCAATTCTCACAGTTATGTAATCAACATATGTAATATAAACTAATGAATCAAATACAATCACCATTGTGTGTTGGAGAGGGTTACATCGGTACCCCACAATGGGGGTTTAGCCGCTCATGCTGATGAACTCCATAAACTTGTATAAAATTCGCACTCCAGGAAAAACCGTCCTTTTTACATTGTATAAAGGCCTATTTATAAACACTAGGAAACCCTAGAAACCCTAAAACCCTAATCATGGCCGTAGGTTAGTTTCCTACTTCAACTTGGAGACTTGAAGATGCAAATTTAAGCTGTCCACGCGCCTGCCGGGTTAAGTGAAACCCGAGAGTGCACGTTCGCAAGCCTGGGCGATCGTTCACCCAGCGCACGTCCGTAGAGCTTTGGCGCACGTTCTCAAAGACGATTAAAAGGCGTCTTGCGATCGTCACAAAGACAAAGGTGGTTCTTTCTTGCCCTTTTTATCCCATTTTCCAACTAGGCTCAAGTATTTGACCTGAAACACTAAACAAAACAAAAATCAAATAAATAGCAATGCTAAGGTATTAACAAATGCAAGTTAAAGGGCTTGAATGTGCAACATTCGGCGCTTATCACTACCCCTTCTTGTTTTGCAAAACTTCAGATGCCCCCAGGCTGCCAGAGTGTTCCTAGAGCATCCCCAGAGTGTTTTCAAAGTGTTGTGAGTGTTTTGTGAGCATGCTTGTGTAGTGTTTGCAAGTTTTGGAACGTTCGTGAGGCGAAACTCTTGCGGTTTTGTTTCAAGGAGATAACGTTCGATCCTTAGCTTTTAAATACGTCATTATGTTGCTCATTTAATGTTTAGTGGTAGTTACTAGCTTAGTTATGCTTTAAAACCTGTTTGGGTTAGCATTCTTGTTAGCTTAGTGTTGTTACGTTGTATGGAGGTTGTAAACTAGACTAGAAGGCTTTAGGGTGTTCCTAGTAGCCCTAGGAGTCGAAGAATAGGTGGACAGTGGAGAGAAAATGAGGTTCTCCTCGAGAACCCACATAGCGGATGTATGGTATCTTGCCAGACACATGGCTTGTTGTGACACGATGGACGTACAGCCCCAAGCCCGGACGTACGGTCAATGTGTGACAGGGAAACCCTATTTTCACCAAACATCCCATAGCTTTGTTTTCCTTGTTTAAGAGTTGTTTTAGTGGAATTGTGACTAATAGAAGGTTTTCCATAGATCTGGAGAACCCGGATCTTTTGGAGTTTTCGAAGACGCTTATCGATCTAGGTGAGTTTTAACTCACATAATGCTCATTGCTATTTTCCCATGCACTACACATCTATTTTTTGTATCGAGAAAACATGCATATTTTACAACTCTCACAGTTTGTACTTATTGATCGTACCAAATTTATTACTCGCAATAGAACAAACCATGGTTCATATAGCATTTGCGCAAGTACGTGTTTGAATCCATAGGGAACCGTGAGTGTTTAAAACTAATTTTACTTTGAGACTAATATTATCTTAACCTAGTTCTGAGTTGTGTGTTCGTGATTAACATAAATGTAAGCTAATTGAAAATATTGTAAAATAAACATAAAGGGTAGCTAAAGTTAATTTACTTGGCGCAGCTGGGCCATCCTGGACTTGAACCAGAGACCTCGCCCGTGAAGTAAATCATCGTGACCCTAACGTACTCCAGCTTGGTAGTTTCCATCGCTTGTCCAGGGTTGAGCCCTGAGATTTGATGGCGGACTTAAAAAGCCACCTACAGATGCTTTACGCCCACCTCACCCACTAAAATACACGTTAAAACACTACAATCACTCTTCCGCCTACCAAATTAGCTCTTGGCTTAACCTATAGTCGTTAGTGAAGCTAGTCGAACCGTTCAAAGTGTTTACCATATAAAGAGTCACGACGGATGTTAGATCGAGCTCGAGTCATCCACTGTATCATTGATCACCGTGGATGCCTCATCTCAATCCAACCATCTAACGTACCTCCAGATTGAAACACAAAGACGCTGGACATTGGCGCATCACAAACGACTATCAATATGAGATTGTCACATAAATCATATTGAAACGACTAAGTGGTGTTTAAAGACGAAAATAAATAACCATAATGTAAAACATGCATAAGTTAGAGGGGTGGCTTCATCTTCAACCTTAGTTGAAGATTAGCCTCCCATATAAAAGAAAGACGGAATAGAAATGCAAGTAAACATTAAATAAAGACCAAATGGAAATGGTTAACGTTTAGAGATAGTTTGCAGAGCCAAATAGTGGTCTCTGCAGATAAAATGCGCTAAAAAACGTAACACCCAAAAATATAACACAAGGGTCCTATTTATAGAAAACTAAGGTGCTGCTAGGTCACATGCGTTCGAGCGTAGGCATGAATGCGATTGATCATGGAAGGCACGTTCGATCGCTTGTAACTGCCTCAGAAATTCCACGATGCAAGGATGGATACGATGGCGGCTAGGGCAATGCATGAAATGCGGGCTAACGAGGCATGCGCTCTTGATCATAGGCCTTGGGTTCGAGCGTAGTGCGCTCGATCGCTCCTTTGTGTGCTCGAGCGTAGTGGTAGGGAACAAAACTTAACTTCTTTTGCCCCTTTTCACCCTTTGCAACCATGGCCTACAACAACATAAAACACTAAAACAAACTAAAATGTTAGAAATTAACTAAGCTAAGAGCCTAACAAATATAAATTAAGGGATCCAAATATGCACCATTTGGCACTCATCAAATACCCCCAAACTTATATTTTGCTAGTCCCTTAGCAAAACATAATTAAAACAAAACAAAACAAAACAAAACAAACATAATTCCGCTTTTGTGGAAGAAACGATTGCATTGAGCATATGCAACAAGCCTTTTAAACCCTTAGGAGTTCCCTAGAGGATGAGTGAAGTCTCGTGAGGGTTTTCCAAGAATGATACCCACAAACATTTATTTGGCACTATGTTATTGATAGACAAAAACTTTCACACAAACATATGGTTTATACATCATTAGCAATTTTAACAATTTGAACATACAAAGCACATTATCCAGGCCTCCAAACATCATTCAATTCACGGCTGAAAAATTGAAACAAAACATGCTCCAAAAAGTGCAAAGTGAACTAACATATGCTCATGGGGTTTCAATTTTTCTAAAGACGTGCATCTCAAAATTCATAGGAATGCAATGTGATAAAAACAACCAAGGCTTGAATTGAAAAATGCAATTTTTATTTTGTTTAGGCTGTGCAATGCTTGATTCCCTTAAGCTTCTAAATGACTTATACAACGAGTGTTGGGCCAGTGACTCCCAAATCAGGAGGTTTTAGGGCACTAGATGTAAAGACATCCCTAAGGACTTAATTACTCAAGTCAAAAAGAGTTACGAAGCCTATCTAGCCATACAATCACTTAGTTAGAAATTCTCATCCTTTTACGCGAACACTCATTGCTTAATAAGGAAAGAGTTCCGGTTACTCAATGAAAAGCTCAACTTATGATTTTTATTTTTATTTTTGTATAGCTAGGGTTTATCATCGCACATTACAACAACCTTCAAATCTTAAGAAAAATACTTCTCAAGTCAAATTTCATACCTCACAGACCTTATGCCAGTGTGCATGTGAAAAATGGATCAAACACGTGAAGTCTCTTTAATTCAACACATGAATTGAAAACTAAGATTTCTAATGATATGCAGTGTTCAAACAAGTTAAACACACCAATGACATGTAATCCATAGATATGATGTAAGTCATGCCCAATCAACAATATAGCAAAAAATTTTAAAATTTTTACAAAAACAACAAATATGCACAAAGAAAAACAAAATATTCACAAAGAAAGGCAAAAGTGTCTACCCTACCCCCAAACTAAAATGGCACATTGTCCCCAATGTGTCCAGAAATACAATACCAGAGGAATGGCGCAAGATAGGCAAAACGTAAGAGAACGTTCCCCCAAACTTGGATGGCAAACACTTTTCCTAAAAAACAAAACAAAAACAAATCAAATCAACAAAATCAAAAGACAAGGAAAATAATGAGGGGTGCCTCTCACAAGCGCTAAGTTTAACGTCTTCAGCCAGACTCATCACAGAAGACTATTATCAATCCGAATAAATCGGATCCTCCAATAGAGTTGCCTCTACCTCTAAACTCCTCAACTTCAAGAATGATTTTACTCGTTGTCCATTCACCTTAAAGGTATTACTATTCTTGGGATCCTCTATCTCAATGGCCCCATAAGAAAACACTGTCCTAATGATAAATGGGCCAGTCCATCGAGATTTCAGCTTGCCAGGGAATAATTGTAGTCAAGAATTGTAAAGAAGGGCTTTCTGACCTGGCTCAAAAGATCTCAGAATGCTCTGGTCATGAACCCTCTTCATGTGTGCCTTGTACTTCCTCGAACAATCATAAGCATCATTCCTTAGCTCCTCTAATTCAGTGAGTTGGAGCTTTCTTTGAGAGCCAGCCTTCAAAAATTGAAGTTCAGTTGCTTGATGGCCCAGTATGCTCGATGCTCCAACTTGACGGGAAGATGACATGCCTTCCCGTACACAATCCGATAGGGTGACATCCCAATCGGAGTTTTGAATGCTGTCTTATACACCCACAAAGCGTCACCTAATCGCAGAGACCAATCTTTTTTGGTGGGATTCACTATCTTTTCCAATATGTGTTTGATTTCGCGATTGGACACTTCAACCTGCCCACTTGTCTGTGGGTGATAAGGAGTGGCAACCTTGTGTGTGATGAAGTATTTCTTCATCAATTGCTCAAATATTCAGTTGCAAAAATGTGTACCTCCATCACTAATAATTGCTCTAGGCGTACCAAAACAAGTAAATATAGTGTCTTTCAAAAATTTGACCACAACACTGTGGTCGTTGGTCTTGCATGCAATTGCTTCCACCCACTTGGACATATAGTCCACAACAACCAAAATGTACAGAAACCCAAAGGACTTTGGGAAAGGTCCCATGAAATTAATGTCCCACACGTCGAAAATCTCAATAAAAAAAATGGGATTGAGGGGCATCATATTCCTTCTAAAAATACTCCCTAGCTTCTGACAACGCTCATAGGATATGTAATGAGCATGAGCATCTCTAAAAAGGGTAGGTTAGTAAAATCCACACTGCAAAATTTTTGCAGCGGTCTTCTTTGCACTGAAATGGCCCCCACATGCATGATCATGACAAAAGGAGATGACATTGGACTGGTCAAACTCAGGTATATGCCTCCTAATGATCTAATTGGGACAATACTTAAATAGATAAGGATCATCCCAGAAAAAGGTCTTCACCCTGGACAAAAATTTGAGCTTATCTTGTTGCCCCCTGGTGCAAATAATTCCCAGAGTGACATAGTGAAATCCACATCATATGCTCGTCTTTGCTCCCCATTTCTAGCTCTTGCATCTTGGTACTCCTCTTGCTCCTCTTGATTTGCATTCCTCGGAATGTCCTCCATCTCAATGTGAGCTCTATGCGCTCTCCTAATATTTCTCTCTAAGTTAGGATCTAAAGATGTTAACTCTAAGTTTAAGGATCGCGACCAAGCATACACCAATCAAGAAGTTAACTAAAAACTAGAAAAGCAATAAACTAACTAAGCAAGTATGAACAAAAACAGCAACAACAGGGACCACAAAAAACAAATAAAAGATCAATATGCACAACTAAATGAATTTAAAATACTAAATTTAAAGATAAACGTCTAAACAATAAACTATATAAGAGTAAATGAATAAAAACAAAACAATTTAAACAAATATTTAAAATATGCAGATAAAACAGAAATAGAAACACAAACACAAACAAGCTTAGAAAAATAAAAACTAACAAAATATAACAATTTAAACAACTAACTATTTGACCAAACTAATAATTAAACAAATGCAAACTATTTAAACAATTAAAAACAAAAATAAACTAAGCACAACTAACAATAGCAGAGAACAAACTTAAAAATAGGCAGAATAAACAATTAAAACTAAACTAACAATTAATCAAAGCAGAAAGAAATAAAAATTGAACATATTGCCTCAGGTATGTAGGTGCAGTTAGCAGAGTTGCGCTCAAGCGTAGAGCAGTAGGATCGATCGCATACATGCAAATATGTAGCAGTCTCTATAAGTGCGCTCGATCTCAACAGAGGTGCGATCGAGTGTATCACTGTACTGCTTTCTGTCAAAATGGTGCGCTCGCACGCAACTGCGTATCAAGCGAGCGTAGGTACACAATCTGTTTGGAATAGGCTTAAATGCGCTTGATTGCAACAGGTATGCGATCAATCGCACTATCAGTGCCTAATTTTTTAGAAACGAGTAAACTATGAAAAACTGCCAAACATTAATCTAAAAACTAACAAAAATTAACAAAAAATATGAAAATAAACTAAGACAGAATTGAAATTGCATAAAATGAAATACTAGTAGAAAAATAACATTAATCTAAAAATAAAATCAATTTCAACAAATCAAATGGTTCCTGGCAACGGCGCCAAAATTTGATCGTACCAAATTTAGTACTAGCAATAGAACGAACCATGATTCGTATAGCATTTGCGCAAGTACATGTTTGAATCTACAGGGAACCGTGAGTGTTTAAAACTAATTTTACTTTGAGACTAATATTATCTTAACCTAGTTTTGAGTTGTGTGTTAGTGATTAACGTAAATGTAAACTAATTGAAAATGCTGTAAAATAAACATAAAGGGTAACTAAAGTTAAAGAATCCACCTCACCCACTAAAATACACATGTTAAAACACTACAATCACTCTTCCACCTATCGAATTAGCTCTTGGCTTAACCTATAGTCGTTAGTGAAACTAGTCGAACCGTTCAAAGTGTTTACCGTATAAAGAGTCATGACGGATGTTAGATCGAGCTCGAGTCATCCATTGTATCATTGATCACAGTGGATGCCTCATCTCAATCTAACCATCTAATGTACCTCCAGATTGGAACACAAAGATCTTGGACATCGACGCTTCACAAACGACTATTAACATGAGATTGTCACATAAATCATATTGAAACGATGAAGCGGTATTTAAAGATGGAAATAAATAACCATAATGTAAAACATGCATAAGTTAGAGGGGAGGCTTCATCTTCAACCTTAGTTGAAGATTAGCCTCATATATAAAAGAGAGACGGAATAGAAATGCACGTAAACATTAAATAAAGAGCAAATGGAAATGGTTAACATTTAGAGATAGTTTGCAAAGCCAAACAGTGGTCTCTACAGAGAAAATGCACTAAAAAATGTAACACCCATAAATATTACACAAGGGTCCTATTTATAGAAAACTAAGGTGTTGCCAGGTCACATAGGTGCGCTCGATCGCAGGCATTGTGCTCGAGCACAGGCATGAATGCGATCGAAGGCTCGTTCGATCACTCGTAACTACCTCAAAAATTCCACGGCGTAAGAATGGAAGCGATGGCAACTAGGGCAATGCGTGAGACGCAAGCTAATGAGGCATGTGCTCGATTATAGGCCTTGGGTTTGAGCGCAGTGCGCTCGAGTGTAGTGGTAGGGAACAGAACTTCACTTCTTTTGCCCTTTTTCACCATTTGCAACCATGGTTTGAATGCAAGAACCTGCAACAACATAAAACACTAAAACAAATTAAAATGTTAGAAATTAACTAAGCTAAGAGCCTAACAAATATAAATTAAAGGATCCAAATATGCACCATTTGGCACTCATCACTTATTGCACATGAACTTTGTCATTTTGAGAAAAACGTTATGCTGAACATATTAACTAAGTGAGACTTGTAAAAGGACATGCATATAAAATACAAACAAGATAATTGCATCATATGACATGGTACACCGGTACATGTGGTTGTATTGGCCATGGGCTTACTATACATGTTAGTTTTGTGGTCAAACGTGTGTTATACCCAGTTTCATGACCTTGATGCTACCATTCCCAATGGTTCGGTCACTACAGGACAAACGTCATTAGTTGGTGTGGGCCACTCGAGGTCAAACTCGTTTGTGCCATTAATGTTAAGTACGGTATGTTATGCAATGGCTGGGACACTGGCAATGTATTATAGGTCTCTCGGGACAGCATCAACCTTGTTGAGAAGGGGTAATATCTTGGGTAGACCATACTGTTGAACTATGACTGTTGATTACATCGTATGCATATATCATTACTATACATATATTGATAAACGTTGAATGTTGCACATTCAAGCCCCTTAACTCGCATATGTTAATTCCTTAGCGTTGTTATTTGTTTAATTTTGCTTTGTTTTTATGCTTCAGGTCAAATGCAAGAGTTCCATTGAAAATTGAGCTAAAAAGGACAAGTTGGAGCATTCTGTACCTAGGATCGATCGCATCTACGATCGATCGCACAAAGCCTAGGATTGATCGCATCAGCGATTGATCGCACTCTAGCGTGCCCAACACAGTAGGCACCGTTTTGACAACTTAAATTTGATTTTCAGTCTCCTAGTTAGACTAGGAGACTGACTTACAACTGCAATTAGGGTTTTAAGGTTTCTAGGGTTTTCTAGTCTCTATAAATAGGCTTTTAAACATTCTAAAAGGGGGCCATTCCTAGAATAAAAATTCAGAAACTTGTCTGTGGAGCTTAGAAGATCATGAGCAGCTAAACCCCTTTGTAGGGTATCGATGTAACCCTCTCCAAGCACAATAGTGATTGTATGTGATTCTAGTTAATTCAATTTATGTATGTTGATTGCAGAACTATGAGAATTGCTACATATGGATTTTGTTCTTAATTATTAATGCAATTGTTCTTCATTTACAAAATCAATATTTGCAAAATTTTATTCTTGTCTTAGAAATTATTTTGCCTGTATTGAACTCAAATCAACCTTATTTTCTGTGATTATAAGATTGATGGTTATGCAATGGGATTTAACAGACATATGATTAATAGGATTAAGATAGGCCATGCCTAGGGAAGATGGGTCGTACTACACCCTAGTTTAGTGTAATTTAGGTAGATGATCCGTGCCAACTAAAGATGGGTTATACTATTGATGAGTGCTATTTAGTGCTCGTTCACACCCCTTTATTTACGTTTGTTAGGCCATTAGTTTTGTTAATATTTACTAATTTGACTTGTTTTGAATGTTTTGTTTTAAGTGTCCTTGCATCATGAATTGACCAAGGGAGCAAATGGACATGAAGAATCCCGGCGCGTCGAACGCATGGAGTGCGGTCGAACGCAGACGTGTCGCTGACGCAGCTCGAGGACTAACGCAGCAGATCCACGCGCCTCAGAGCCTCGGCGGTTTTCTGGGTCGACTGCAGGTCGTACGCTCGACTGTGGATAACCGCACGCTCGAACGCACTTACGCTCAACGCAGCTATTTTTCCAGCAGCCTATAAATAGGCCCTTGGTCATTTGTTTTGGGAGTTAGTTTTTCTTGGGCGATTTTAGAGAGCATTTATGCGTTGTAGCCTTGTTTCGCCTTTTTATTTGTAAACTTTTACTTTAAATTTAATTTTAATACATTCTTACTTTAGTTTTACTTTGTTATTCAATGGGTGGCTAAATCTTCAACTTAGGTTGAAGATGAAGCCTCACCCTTAGTTTACATTTCTGCCTTTACATTTTATGCTTTATTTTCCGTCATTTAATTCGCACTCGTCATTTAATTTCCGTGACAAATAATTGAATAGGTTGTGTGTTGTTGATACATTGATAGTCATCCGGTGATGTGTTCTAAGCCGGTGCACAACGAAGTTCTTGGTTGTGATTTAATATCCACTGTGATCCAAGGATACAGTGGATGATTTTATCCATAATCAACACTCATTGTAGCTCCTTAACGGTAAACACATCATTCGGCTTGACTTGTGTCAGTAACCACGATAGAGTGTGTTGAAGGGTTTAAAGTTTAAAAACGGAAAATGAGCATAAAGTGTATTATGCTAATCTTTATTGGGTGAGGTTCATCTCTTAACCTTAGTTATTTTTATCCATACATTTGCACTTTTAATTTCTGCAATTTCATTGTTCGACATCATCTATTACCTTGGGGCTAGGTTAAGATATATTAAATTTAAGAGTCGTGTTGGTTTTTAATTACAAAACTCCGTTCTCTGTGGTTCGATCTCGGTACTTGCGCAACGCTATACGACCTAACGGTTCATTCTCTTGCGAGTACCCAAATTTGGTACGATCAAATTTTGGCGCCGTTGCCGGGGAACGGTTGTTTTTGTTTAAAAATTAACATAATTTTTAGATTGATGTATTTTTCTACTAGTTTTTATTTTCTGCATTGTACATTACATTTATAGTTTATTTTCTTTTAGTTCATTTTTGTTAATTTTTAGTTAAGTTTTAGTCTTTTTCAGCTTTACTGTTCCCTGGACATATGCGCCGATAAGGCGTCGAACGCAGAGCTTGGTCGAACGTGACTGCAGCTTTATTCCAGATCGTTATGCGTCAACGCTCACGAGCACCTCAGATCTACAGACGCGTCACGCATCTGCGGCGAGCACGGACCTGACAAAGACGCATTTCTCCTCGTCGAACGCACTGCATTGCGGTCGAACGCACATGAGAAAATGCCACATTCTTGCCTTGTCTAACGGCGTCGCCTGGCTCGAGCGCACTGCTTCTGCATCAACACAATTAAGCGATGTTCTATTTTTTTCCTTTAATTTCCATAGATTATTAGAATTATTTTAGTTGTTTAAACGCCTATTTTGAGTAATTTGAGTCTTGTGATTAGTTGTGATTAGTTTATTTTTCATTCTTAGTTTTTTGCTTGTGTTTTGTTTAAGCTAATTAGTTCTAGTTACTAGGTGTTTAAATTAGCTGGCTTTTCATTTGTTTTTGTAATTTTAGCTAATTTTGTTCTCTGTTTCTATCGGTTCTGTTACTGCATCTGCTCATATTTGTTTCATTTAGTTTTTTTACATGAATATGATAAGCTAGTTTTCAATATGTTTTAGCTCTTTTGCTATATCTTTTGCTGTTTTGTTTGTTCTGTTTTCTGCTTAGTTGTGCATACTTTTATTTTGTTTTTGCTATCTTATTTCTCTGGTTTTCGTTGTTTTTGTTGCACCTTTTTAGCTTATTTAGCTTGCTGTTCTTCCTTTGTTCCTAGTTAGATTTAGTTGATTTATGCATGGTCGACGTTCTTTGAACTTAGAATTAACACCACTAGATCCTCGACCTAGAAAGACACATTAGGAGAGCACGTCGAGCTCGAGCTGAGATGGGAGACAATCAAAGAGAGCCGCAGATGGAAGAGCATGAAGAAAATTGGAGGGATGAGGAAGAGGAGAACGAGGAAAATGAAGATGCAAGAGCTGGGAACGGGAGCAGACGCATGCGTATGAGTTGGATTTCACACAAGATGACATTACATGAACTGTTGAATCCTCATGGTCGACCCATTCTTGCATAGTGTTACCGCCAACAAATGCCACTCATTATGATCTTAAGCCACATGTGATTCAGATGTTACCATCTTTCTATGGCTTAGATCATGAAAACCGTATTCCCACGCCAAGAAGTTGGAGCATAACCGCCACAACCAAATTTCAAAACTTCTCGGAGGAATCAGTCAATCTCCAACTATTTCCTTTCTCCCTTCATGACAGAGCCACCGAATGGCTCGATTCCTTAGCACCTGCTCCATTACATCCTCGGAAAGAACTATTGAAACAGCTTCTACCATAGATTCTATCCAATGTCCGAGTAAATGATGCTAGAAAAGAAATCAGCTCATTTTCTCGACGAGGATGAGAAATTCACGGAGTGTTGGACAAGATTCAAAGATATGTTAATGAAGTGTCCACCCCACGGGTATGAGAAATGGCGTTTAGTTCAATTTTTCTACCAAGGGTTGTCTCAAACCAACCGTAGCATGATTGAACTAATGAATGGTGGGACATTCCTGAATTTGACGGGAGATTTGGCATACAAAGCTTTGGAAAAGATTGCTGCCAACACACAAATCTGGGATTTCTCCAGTTGTCGTGATAAATCTGCCCGGAAGGACAAGAAAGGAGGCATCCTGGAGCTAAAATGTGAGCAGGAGTTGACTCAAAGGATGGATGCGATTATGAAAAGATTGGACGAGATGAGTGTAGGAAAGCTCAAATACCGTAACACACTCGAGAGAGAGTCCTATGCACCAAGCGCAGAATTGTCCATCAATGAGCTTTTGAGATGGAACAAGTGAACGCGAAAGCCGGGCCATATTCGAGACATATAACCGGTGGAGAAATCACCCCAATTTTTCATGGAAACAGAATCTACCTAACACCAATCAAGGGGGAGCACCACATTATCCCAGATTTTCTTACCCAATCAAGGACGCTCCATCATCTTATCAAGCCCCAACCAAGCCCCAAACCTCATCAAACCAAATACTTGAAGATACCATGAGAGATTTTATGAAAATGATCGGTCAATCGATAGTGACATGAGGTAGTCTACCATGGTGAACACCCAGCGATCTCGTTGGAGATGTGATGTACAAATTTAATTGTACTGCCAATTGCACGAGTCGATCGTAGTAATGTGGCTGTGCAAGTGCGAGTGTCGAACCCACAGAGAATCGTGGTTTGTCAAAAATCAATTTTAAAGTGCTTAAATTAAACTTATCTTAACCTAGTCCCAAAAACAAATGTAACGTGCATAAAATAAACTAAACTATAAATGCAATAAAATAAAGAAATAAAATAACTAAGTCCCTAATCCACCTCACAATAAATTAATTTAATATATAAATATGCTTAGCTCATATGTATTAACAGATTTATGCTACTAGGCATATTCTCGAGAACTAGCACATTGTTCCGCTCATCGATAATGCACATATGTATATCCTATTGTTGTCACAAATCTTGTCGAACTACTCGAGGCAAACATCGTAAGAGGTCACAACGGATAATGGTCCAAGACGAATATCCGATGTATCTCCGGTTGCAATGAGTGTTGACGTTTGGCGATTTGTCGACAACAATCAACACACTTTGTCACTAAAATGTATTGAAACGAATAAACATAAATCTTAAATGACAGAATAATACGAACTAAACATAAATATAAATAAATAAATTCAAGTGAAGGGACTAAGAGACTAATTAAGCGAAATAAAACATAAAATAAATAAATGACAATTTAGAGGGTTTGATAAACAGAGGTTTTTGGCCTCCAAGGGCACCTCAAAACGTGAAGAATAAGAAAATACACAAGGTCCTATTTATAGGTCGGCAGACATCGGAGTGCGTCGAACGCACTAGCTGCGTTCGAACGCACCGATTATTTGTGGTCGAACGCAAGGCGGCGTCGATCGCAAATAATCGCTGGCGGCTAGGGTGATTAGGCGGCGTCAACGCAGGTCCCTTGCGTCAACGCAGATAACCGCTAGGGCCGGGGCATGCGTTCACCCTGCTCGCGCGCGTGGCGTGAGTCGTAACGCGCAAGTCGAACGCACTTGGTGAATCACTTCTTCACTTGGTGCATTTTGCCTTTTGCTAGCCATGTTTTAATGCAATGTCCTGCACAACACAAAATACTAAAAACACTAAAATGATTAAATATTAACAATGCCAAAGGCCTAACTAATATAAATTAAGGGTCCAAATAAGCACTTTTAGGCACCGATCAAATACTAAACTTACATTTTGCTAGTCCCTTAGCAAAACAAAACGGAAAACACAATAAAACATAAGTCCGCGTGGGAGAACGATTGCATTGAGCGTATGCAACAAGCCTTTTAAACCTCTAGGAGTTCCCTAGAGGAGACGAGTGAAGTCTCGTGAGGGTTTTCAGAATGACACCCACAAACAATTATTTGGCACTATGTTATTAATTAGATAAAGCCCAACACTTAAACACATGGTTCATACATCATTAGTAGATTTAACATGTTAAACATATGAACCACATCATCGTGCATCCAAACATCCTTTCACTCAAGGTTGGAAAATTGAGACAACACGTGCTCCATTATGTGCAAAGTGAACTAACAATAAGATCATGGGATTTCAATCACTCTCCAAAGACATGTATCCCAATTTAAAGGAAAAACAATGTGATAAATACAACCAAGGCTTAAATTGAAATATGCAATTTTTTGTGTAGGTATGCAATGTTGACTTCCTTAAACTTCTAAATGACCTATGTAACAGTGTTATGACTCCCAAACCAAAGCGGTTTTAGGGCACTAGATGTAGAGACATCCCTAAGGGCTTAATTACTCAAGTCAAAAAGAGTTATGAAGCCTAACTAGCCATACAATTTTTAACAGCAATTTCATCTTTTGACGCTAACACTCATTGCTTGGCTGGCAAAGAGGTCCGGTTACTCAATGAAAAATTCACTTTATTATGATTTTGATTTTTTTTTTTTTTTTTTTTTATTAAAGCCAAGGTTTTCATCATCACATCGCAAACCTAAAAATTTCAAGACACACACTTCAAAGTAAAATCTCAAACCCCACAGACCCTAGTGCTAGTGTGCATGTGAAATTTCAATCAAACAAGTGGAGTCTCTCTAATCCAACACATGAATCAAAACTGTGATTTCTAATGATAGGCAATGTTCAAACAAGTTAAACAAACCAATGACATGCAATCCACAGTTATGATGTAAGTCATGACCAATCAACAACATAGTAACAAACAAAAAGAAAAAAAATTTTATATACATGGCAAAATCAAATATATACATGCAAAAACAAATAAAATAAAACAAATAAAAAAACAGACAGAGAATGTTTGTCCACACTCAAACTTAAATGACACATTGTCCCAAATGTGGCAAGAAATACATTACAGGGATGAGGAACTAGGATGTGCAAAGTCCAAGGCATCCCCAAACTTAAACATCAAACACACAAAAACTAACAGCAATCTTTTCTTCTCAAAGATCAAACATCAAAGGTTAATTCGTTAGAACTCAAACAAATAAAATATATACAAGAAAATAAAATAGCAAAAAGAAAAAAATAAAATGCGGTAAATAAAATAAGAATGGTTGCTCATAGTTATAAATATTTGAATTTGATTCAAACCAGATCGGAGAAATTGGTGTTCAACTGCTCATTTGAAAAAATTAGGAAATTGTCCCAGCAGACAATCACCTAAACTCTGGTAATGGCTGGAGCAGTATGAACATGGTTCATGTGGGTGCAAAGTGATAGGGGAAACATCATAAATATTAAACGGAAGACTCATGCTTCACCCAAACAGTTCAAAATATCCCACACGAAACAATATCAATAACAAAAATAAAATAAAATAAACTACAACTAATAAAAATAAACTAAACAATTTAACAAATAAACTAACAAAATATTAAACTAATTAACAAATAAAAATAAATTTAATCTAACAAAAACTAAAAACAAATAAAAACAGGCACAATATATAAATAATTAATAATCAAATAAAACAAAAATAATAAAAGGAAAACAGAAAACATACATCGCTGGTCTGCTGCCGAATGAGTGCTCGAAGAAGTCAAAGCTTTTCGCATGCACAATATGTGTTACGGCGCTCGAACGCAATGGAGGCGCTGCTCAACGCATCCGCACCGCGTTCATGGAAAAGCGGCGGCCGCACGCAGAGGCGGTCAGCGTGAGCGAGTATCAGTCGGAATAGGCACAAGTGCGTTCGACCGCAATAAGCTGCGTTCGACCGCTTCGCCTCGATTTTCCAGCAACTCAGAAATTAAAAACAAAAACTAAAAAGCTAATAAAATTAAACTAAACAAATCTAAAATAAATAAATAATAATAGGCAAAAATAATTAAATAAAATAACTAAAAAAAAAGGACACGACGGTCGTTCGCGCAGCAGAAGATATGGCGGTTTGCAAGTGCGCTCGAACGCACTGAGTCGCTCGACCGCAGAATTGCACGCGTCTAAGGCTGCGTGCGCACGCAGAAGCGTGGCGGCGTTAGCTGCGCGAACTTCTCCGGAATAAGCGGGGCGCTGACCGCAATATATGCGTCAATCGACCGTGGCGCTGATTTTCAGAACAGAAACTAAAAAAAAGGAAACAAAACGCTACTCTAATTTTTTTGAAAATTTTTTTTTTTACTTTTTGGATTTTATCTATACAAAAGCGAAACAAAATAAAATAATTGCACAATTAAAATAACTAGTAGAAAGATAAAATTAATCTAAGCAAGAAAAATCAATTTTAACAAAACACCGATTCCCCGGCAACGGCGCCAAAATTTGATGTACCAAAAATAGTACTCGCCAATTGCACGAGTCGATCGTAGTAATGTGGCTGTGCAAGTGCAAGTAGTGTCGAACCCACAGAGAAGAATCGTGTTTGTCAAAAATCAATTTTAAAGTGCTTAAATTAAACTTATCTTAACCTAGTCCCAAAAACAAACAGGTAACGTGCATAAAATAAACTAAACTATAAATGCAATAAAATAAAGAAATAAAAATAACTAAGTCCCTAATCCACCTCACAATAAATTAATTTAATATATAAATATGCTTAGCTCATATGTATTAACAGTTATGCTACTAGGCATATTCTGAGAACTAGCACATTGTTCATATTTCCGTCTATCGATAATGCACATATGCGTATCCTATTGTTGTCACAAATCTTGTCGAACTACTCGAGGCAAACACTGTTACAAGAGGTCACAACGGATAATGGTCCGAAGACGAATATCCGATGTATCTCCGGTTGCAATGAGTGTTGACGTTTGGCGATTTGTCGACAACAATCAACACACTTTTGTCACTAAAATGTATTGAAACGAATAAACATAAATCTTAAATGACAGAATAATACGAACTAAACATAAATATAAATAAATAAATTCAAGTGAAGGGACTAAGAGACTAATTAAGCGTAAAATAAAACATAAAATAAATAAATGACAATTTAGAGGGTTTACAGTGATAAACAGGGAGGTTTTTGGCCTCCAAGGCACCTCCAAACGTGAAGAATAAGAAAATACACAAGGTCCTATTTATAGGCTGGCAGGACACTGGAGTGCGTTCGAACGCACTATCTGCGTTCGAACGCACCAGTTATTTGTGGTCGAACGCAAGGCGCGTGCTCGATCGCAAATAACTGCTGTGGCGGCTAGGGGTCGATAGCGTGCGTTGAACGCAGGTCCCTTGCGTTCGAACGCAGATAACCGCTAGGGCCGGCTGGGCATGCGTTCACCCTGCTCATGCGTGCGGCGTGAGTGCGTTGAACGCACTCAAGTGCGTTCAACGCACTTGGCAGGAATCAGCTTCTTCACTTGGTGCATTTTGCCTTTTGCTAGCCATGTTTTAATGCAATGTCCTGCACAACACAAAATACTAAAACACTAAAATGATTAAATATTAACAATGCCAAAGGCCTAACTAATATAAATTAAGGGGTCCAAATAAGCACTTTTAGGCACCGATCAAATACCCCCAAACTTACATTTTGCTAGTCCCTTAGCAAAACAAAACGGAAAACACAATAAAACATAAGTCCGCTTTCGTGGGAGAACGATTGCATTGAGCGATGCAACAAGTTTTTTAAACCTCTAGGAGTTCCCTAGAGGACGAGTGAAGTCTCGTGAGGGTTTTCCAGGAATGACACCCACAAACAATTATTTGGCACTATGTTATTAATTAGATAAAGCCCAACACTTAAACACATGGTTCATACATCATTAGTAGATTTAACATGTTAAACATATGAACCACATCAGGCATCCAAACATCCTTTCACTCAAGGTTGGAAAATTGAGACAACACGTGCTCCATTATGTGCAAAGTGAACTAACAATAAGATCATGGGATTTCAATCACTCTCAAAGACATGTATCCAATTTAAAGGAAAAACAATGTGATAAATACAACCAAGGCTTAAATTGAAATATGCAATTTTTGTGTAGGTCATGCAATGTTGACTTCCTTAAACTTCTAAATGACCTATGTAACGAGTGTTAGGCTGACTCCCAAACCAAAGGCGGTTTTAGGGCACTAGATGTAGAGACATCCCTAAGGGCTTAATTACTCAAGTCAAAAAGAGTTATGAAGCCTAACTAGCCATACAATTTTAACAGCAATTTCTCATCTTTTGACGCTAACACTCATTGCTTGGCCAGCAAGAGGTCCGTTACTCAATGAAAAATTCACTTTATTATGATTTTGATTTTTTTTTTTTTTTTTTTTATTAAAGCCAAGGTTTTCACCTAAAATTTCAAGACACACACTTCAAAGTAAAATCTCAAACCCCACAGACCTAGTGCTAGTGTGCATGAAATTTCAATCAAACAAGTGGAGTCTCTAATCCAACACATGAATCAAAACTGTGATTTCTAGTGATAGGCAATGTTCAAACAAGTTAAACAAACCAATGACATGCAATCCACAGTTATGATGTAAGTCATGACCAATCAACAACATAGTAACAAACAAAAGAAAAAAATTTTATATACATGGCAAAATCAAATATATACATGCAAAACAAATAAAATAAAACAAATAAAAGACAGAATGTTTGTCCAATGTTTGTCCACACTTAAATGACACATTGTCCCAAATGTGGCAAGAAATACATTACATGGGATGAGGAACTAGGATGCAAAGTCCAAGGCATCCCCAAACTTAAACATCAAACACCTATCAAAAACTAACAGCAATCTTTTCTTCTCAAAGATCAAACATCAAAGGTTAATTGCTGTTAGGAACTGAAACAAATAAAATATATACAAGAAAATAAAATAGCAAAAAGAAAATAAAAATGCGGTAAATAAAAATAAGAATGGTTGCTCCAGTCCGGGTTATAAATATTTGAATTTGATTCAAACCCAGGACTGGAGAAACTGGTGTTCAACTGCTCATTTGAAAAAAATTAGGAAATTGTCCCCAGTGTGGACAATCACCTAAACTATGGTAATGGCTGGAGCAGTATGAACATGGTTCATGTGGGTGCAAAGTGATAGGGGAAACATCATAAATATTAAACGGAAGACTCATGCTTCACCCAAACAGTTCAAAATATCCCACACGAAACAATATCAATAACAAAAATAAAATAAAAATAAACTACAACTAATAAAAATAAACTAAACAATTTAACAAATAAACTAACAAAATATTAAACTAATTAACAGATAAAAATAAATTTAATCTAACAAAAACTAAAAACAAATAAAAAGCAGGCACAATATATAAATAATGCGATGCGTTAAAACATCGAGGCGTTGAGCGTATCACTGCTGGCGTTCATGGAACGCAGTGCCTTTCACGCAGCGGCGAGCGGAAGAGCGGTAGCAGTTGTCTGGAATAGGCACAAGTGCGTTCGACCGCAATAACTGCGTTTCGACCACCGTCGCTGATTTTCCAGCAACTCAAATTAAAAACAAAAACTAAAAAGCTAATAAAATTAAACTAAACAAATCTAAAATAAATAAATAATAATAGGCAAAGCAATAATTAAATAAAATAACTAAAAAAAAAGGACACGACGGTCGTTTCGCATACAAGATATGGCGTTTGCAAGTGCGTTCGAACGCACCGAGTCGCGTCGACCGCTAATTGTAATCGCGCTCTGTCTAAGGCCGTGCTCGCGAGAGCGTGGCGGGCGTTCAGCGAACTTCTGGAATAGCGGCGGCGTTCGACAATATATCGTTCGACCGCACTGTGGCGCTGATTTTCAAATCGAAACTAAAAAAAGGAAACAAAACGCTACTCTAATTTTTTTGAAAATTTTTTTTTACTTTTTTGGATTTTATCTATACAAAAGCACGAAACAAAATAAAATAATTGCACAATTAAAATAACTAGTAGAAAGATAAAATTAATCTAAGCAAGAAAATCAATTTTAACAAAACACCGATTCCCAAGAACAGCGCCAAAATTTGATGTACAAATTTAATTGTACTCGCCAATTGCACGAGTCGATCGTAGTAATGTGGCTGTGCAAGTGCGAGTGTCGAACCCACAGAGAATCGTGTTTGTCAAAAATCAATTTTAAAGTGCTTAAATTAAACTTATCTTAACCTAGTCCCAATAACAAGCAATTAACGTGCATAAAATAAACTAAACTATAAATGCAATAAAATAAAGAAATAAAAATAACTAAGTCCCTAATCCACCTCACAATAAATTAATTTAATATATAAATATGCTTAGCTCATATGTATTAACAGTTATGCTACTAGGCATATTCTGAGAACTAGCACATTGTTCATATTTCCGTCTATCGATAATGCACATATGCGTATCCTATTGTTGTCACAAATCTTGTCGAACTACTAAAGGCAAACAACGTACAAGAGGTCACAACGGATAATGGTCAAAGAATATCCGATGTATCTCCATTGCAATGAGTGTTGACGTTTGGCGATTTGTCGACAACAATCAACACACTTTTGTCACTAAAATGTATTGAAACGAATAAACATAAATCTTAAATGACAGAATAATACGAACTAAACATAAATATAAATAAATAAATTCAAGTGAAGGGACTAAGAGACTAATTAAGCGTAAAATAAAACATAAAATAAATAAATGACAATTTAGAGGGTTTACCAGGAGGTTTTTGGCCTCCAAGGGCACCTCCAAAAATAAGAAAATACACAAGGTCCTATTTAAGACATAACGCATTTGTGGTCCGATCGCAAATATAAAAGTCAGTCTTGTTCAACAGAGATAACCGCTTACTGGGCATGCAATGCTCATGCGAGCTGAGTGCGTTGACCAAGTGCGTTCGAACACTCAAATCAACTTCTTCACTTGGTGCATTTTGCCTTTTCTAGCCATGTTTAATGCAATGTCCTGCACAACACAAAATACTAAAAACACTAAAATGATTAAATATTAACAATGCCAAAGGCCTAACGAATATAAATTAAAGGGTCCAAATAAGCACTTTTAGGCACCGATCAAGATGCAGATGGGACAATTAGCAAATCACGGTGAGAGGGACAAAGGAAAACTCCTAGCAGCAAAGGTGAACAACCCTAAAGCATGTGGAAATTTGTCAAATCAAGAACATGTGGCGATTGTCACTCGAGGTCGGGAAGAGAGTGACAATAAGGTGAACCTAAGAAGATCAAGAAGAAGAGCGAGAAGAAGAGGAAGGAGAGCAGAGAAGAGGAGGTGACAATCAAGAGGAAAGAGATGAGCCATCTACGTCACCCCAGTTGAAAAGAACCTCCTAGGGCGCTTGTGCCAAAAGCACCATACCACGAAGATTGCAAAGCGCCTAGGAATGGAGGGAAATTAGAGGACATTCGGAGGTGTTCAAACAAGTCGAATAAATATTCCATTCTTGGACGCCATCCAGCAAATCCTTCCTATGCCAAGTTCTTGAAGGACTTGGTCACGTGAAGAGGAAAACGAATGTCCCTAAAAGGCATTCATGACGCAAGTCGTGCTATCCTTCAAAGCAAGTTGCCCTCAAGTATAAGGACCCGGATGTCCTACAATTACTTGCATGATAGAGTGAGCCGATCGAGAGGGCACTTGGATTTAGGAGCAAGTGTAAACTTGTTGCCCTACTCGGTCTATTTGCGATTAGGGCTAGGAGAGTACCCACAACCATGACATCGCAACTTCACGGTCCGTGAAGGTTCCACGGGAATAGTTGAGGACGCTTTTGATTAAGGTGGACAAATTTTATTTCCGTGGATTTCATTGTTTTGGACATGAGCAGTTCAAATAATAGGAACTGAGATCCCTGTGATTCTAGGGCGTCCATTCTTAGCTACGGCTAACGCCCTAATCAACTGTAGGTCGGGGGTCATGAAGATCTCATTTGGTAATATGACGGTGGAACTGAATATTTTTCATATCAGAAAACAACCACTTGATTATGACCAGATGAATCAAGTATGCTTGATTGAGGAAATTCTGGATGAAGTAATAGAAGAATCAAGCATAGAAGACCCCTTGAAGCATGCCTTGCTCAGTTTGGAGAAGACTTAGATTTGGATAAACTGATGGAGCAGGCAGAGGCACTTTTGGAGACAACTCCTTTGGAGAGCAAGGAAAAGAAGGAGACAGCAGTACCTGATCCCCCAAAGAAGGAACTTAAGCCTTTACCCGATAGTCTTAAGTATAAGTTCCTGGGTCCAGCTGAGTCTTTGCCAGTGATTATAGCTTCTAACTTGATAGATGCTCAAGAGGAGGAATTGTTGAAAGTTTTGAGAGAGCATAGGGAAGCTATAGGCTGGACGATTGAGGACATCAAGGGAATCAGTCCCTCGTTGGTTATGCATAAGATACACTTGGAGGAGGATTCCAAACCATCAAGGGAGCCACAGAGAAGACTCAACCCAAAATGCAGGAAGTTGTGAGAGCGTATGATTAAGCCGTTGGATGTCGGGATCATCTATCCATTTCGAGAAATGGGTGAGTCCGATTCATGTTGTGCCCAAGCGGGCTGGATTGACGGTAGTAAAGAATTGAAGACAACGAGTTGGTACCAACGTGTTCATCGAGATGGAGAGTATGCATTGACTACAGAAGTTGAGCACGCCACGAAAGATCACTTTCCTTCCATTCATCGATCGGATGGTGGAGCGTTTAGGGGCACAAGTACTTGCTTTTGGATGGTTATTCAGATATAACCGGTCCCAGTGGACCTCAAGACCGGAGAAGACTACCTTCACATGTCCCTTTGGGACATTCGCCACCGAATGCCATTTGGGCTATGCAATGCACTGCTACTTTTCGGCATGATCAGCATTTTTCCGACATGGTAGAGCGATTTATGGAGATCTTCATGGATGACTTCTCCGTCTTCGGATCATCGTTTCAGGAGTGTTTAGACCGTCTCACTTTGGTGTTAGTGAGATGTAAGGAGAAGAACCTCGTGCTTAACTGGGAGAAGTGCCATTTTATGGTTAAGCAGGGGATTGTACTGGGGCATGTCATATCTCAGAGAGGCATCGAGGTTGACAAGGCGAAGGTAGATTTGATCTCTAACCTTCCACCCCCACGTACTGTGAAGGAAATTCGTTCCTTCCTGGGCCATGCAGGGTTCTACCGGCGATTCATAAAGGATTTCAGCAAGATCGCCAGACCCTTGTGTAGGTTATTGGCCAAAGAGACCCCATTTGAATTTGATGATGAATGTGTAAAAGCATTTGGGGCTCTGAAGGAGATTCTGACGTCCACACGGTGATTAGACCACCCAGTTGGGGTGAACCATTTGAGATCATGTGGGAGTTTTGGGGGCGCGATTGAGAAACTTCCCCATGTGATTTACTATGCGAGCAGGACTCTGAACGACGCACAACTCAATTACTCCACCACAGAAAAGGAGTTGTTGGCGGTCGTTTTTGCGCTAGATAAGTTTAGATCCTATCTGTTAGGATCTAAAATCATTATCTTTTCGATCACTGGGCGTTAAAGTATCTTTTTCTCCAAGAAAGATGCTAAATCCCGTTTGATTAGATGGATTTTGCTGTTGCAAGAGTTCGACATAGAGATCCGGGATAAGAAAGGAACAGAGAATGTGGTGGCCGATCATTTGTCGAGGTTGACCATGGATTTCACTGAGGACACCACACCCATCTCGAGACCTTTCACGATGAGCGATTGATGCAGATTGCTCACAATCCCGCACCTTGGTTTTGGATATAGTGAACTATCTTGTTACCACCAAATGCCTTTGCATTGGGGCGACAAGATAAGGTCAAGTTTTTGTCCAAGGTGAAAACCTTTCTTTGGGATGATCCTTATCTGCTCAAGTATTGTCCCACGATCATTAGGAGATGCATACCTGAATTTGACCAAACTGATGTCATCTCCTTTTGTCATGATCATGCATGTGGGGCCATTTAGTGCAAACAAAACCGCTGCAAAGATTTTGTAGTGTGGATTTTATTGGCCCACCATATTTGCGAGCTCGTGCTTATTGCACCTCATGTGAGCGTTATCGAAACTCGAGTATTTCAGGAGAAATATGATGCCCTCAACCCCATATTGATAGTTGAGATTTTTGATGTATGGGCATCGATTTCATGGGACCTTTCCCAAACTCCTTTGGGTTTCAGACATTCTGGTTGTCAGTGGGACTATGTGTCCAAATGGGTGGAGGCGGTTGCAAGACAAATGACCACAGAGTTGTGGTCAAATTCGAAGGACACGATTTTTGCTTGGTTTGGTACACCTAGAGCAATTATCGCGTACGCACTTTGCAACCGGATTTTGAGCACTGATGAAGAAGTATTTCATCACACATAAGGTTGCCAATTACCACCCATGCGACGAGTGGGCAGGTTGAAGTGTCAAATCGTGAGATCAAACACATTTTGGAGAAAACAGTGAACCCTAGCAGGAAAGATTGGTCTTCACGATTGAATGACGCTTTGTGGGCATATAGGACGGCATATAAGACACCGATTGGGATGTCGCCTTATCGGTTGGTGTACGGGAAAGCTTGTCATCTTCCCGTCGAGTTGGAGCACAGAGCATACTGGGCCGTCAAGCAGATGAACTTCAATTTTTTGAAGGCCGGCTCTCAAAGGAAGCTCCAACTCACTGAGTTAGAGGAGTTGAGGAATGATGCATATGACAGTTCGAGGAAATACAAGGAACATATGAAGAAGGTTCATGACCAGGGCATTTTGAGGAGATCGTTTGAGCCAGGTCAGAAAGTCCTTCTTTACAACTCTCGATTGCATCTTTTTCCTGGCAAGTTGAAATCTCGGTGGACGGGCCCATTTATCATTAGGACCTTATTTTCTCATGGGGCCATCGAGATAGAGGATCCCAAGAATGGTAACCTTTTTAAGGTAAATGGACAAAGGGTTAAACCATTCTTGGAGTTGAGGAGTTCAGAGATTGAGGCTACACTTTTGGAGGATCCTGTTTACACTGAGTGATGTAGTCTCTTATCACGAGTCTGGCTGAAGACGTTAAACTTAGCGCTTGTGGGAGGCACCCCTCATTATGTTTATTGCTTTATTTTTGTTATTTTTATTTTTAGTCAAATTTGGGAAAGCATTCTTTTATGTTATACCCGAATTGGCTTACCCCCTAAATTATTTCAGTCACATTGTGGACAATGTGGCGTTTTAAGTTGGGGGGTGTTTGTGTAAATATATTATTTTGTTTGTGTAAATATTTCGTTTTGTGTTTGTGTAAATATTTTGTTTTTGTTGTAAAAATCTTGTTTTATAGCTTGTTTTGTTATTTTGTACAAATTTTTAATTTTTATTATTGTATAGTTTTTCTTTATTTTTTTCGTTATTTAGTCTCGCGTCAACTTACTTATGTAAGTTTGACCGAACCCCATGGCACACACCTGCACAAAGACACACTTATGCATCGTAAGTATGGCCCAACTTACCTCGTAAGTTCAACGCAGTTGCACAATTATGCACTTGCAGCCAGTGCACGAGTCGAACGCACGAGCTGTGGGTCGAACATACTCGAGCTGGGCCTCGTGACCTGCTTTTAGGTCACTTTTCCCCACTCCTCTTCATTTCTCCACCGCACAGCCTCCTCCCACCCCATTTCCACCCCTCACCTCCCTAACATCCAAATTACCCCACCCACCTCCACCAACCTCTTCCCCACCACCGAACACCACCGGGCCCCCTCTCCACCAACCACCCACCACGGCCGTCCATTGGGCAAATTTTCGAGTTTTTTTCATTTTCTCCAAAACCCATTTTTCCAAATCTCTCATTTTTTTTCATTTTTCTTAGGATTTTGGGCACAAATCCATTTTGGATTGTGCCCACTGTTGTTTTTTTTGTTTGATTTTGAAGGGGTTGATTGTTTTTGAAAGGGATTTCAAACCCTTTAGTTTTTGGGCGCCCACACTGTTCGACAAAATTCCCCAACCAACATTCATCATGCCTAGAGGCCAAGGCACCACTTCTCGTCCACGGGACCCAAGGCATGGTCGCCAGCTTCCCATTGAGAGTCAGAGCTCATTTTGGAGAACACCTTTGCCATCAAAGAGGAGTTCTCCAATAATGACAACGATTGGGCCGTTCGAGAATTGAAGAGACGGGGTTTAAAGAAACTTTTCAAGCCCGTCGCCTCCACCGCTTATGAGCGCTTGTGAGAGTTTTATGAGAATTTGAGGTGTGAGTGCGACCACCCGATGTGCTCTTCTTCCATTGATGGAGGAGAAGTTCAGTGTCATGAAGTGTAACCATGAGCCCCGAGTCGGATACCCCTCGGCTCGAGTGTCCTCCCATGCTCACCGTCGAGGACATTGTTACCGATATGTGTGATGGGCATTTTGGGATGGTCATCGAAATGCAGCCCAAGAACGAAGATTCCGTGGAATCTTTTATTCATAGACATGGTGCTTTATAGGAACATGTGTCCTTTGGGGCACAAGACGGAAGGAGGATTTTCCTCGGTGCTCTTTATCACGTTCCCATCGAGGTTTCTAGTGCTCCATTCCGAGATCATATGGCGGATTCAGAAATTCTGGGATGGAGTACACCACCGGGAGCGAGCACACGAAGACACAGGGCTGCCTTTCCTTTTCTTGTCACTCACATTTTGAGGAAGAAAGGGATTAAAGGCAAATCTCGACGGGCCTATCACCGAGCCCATACTTTGGCCGATCCGGCCAGAGTCTTTCCCACATGCCCGAGCTCACCAGCCCACAGCGAGCCCGTGCACTGCGAGCCCATGGACATTCACGAGATGGCGAGCGAGATAGCGGCAGAAGCGGGAGGAGCCAGACGAGAGCAGGGAGTACGAGGAGGATTATGATCGACGCCGGACTTACATTTCCGAGACCTCGTGGACATACGATTTCAGATCGCAGACATACAGAGGACGCTCGTCAGACGTGCTCGAGGTCCGGGGAGATGTTCAGCCATCTTAGAGATCGCCTCAGCAGGACCTTCTGCAGCACCACCAGCACCAGGCCCATGACGCCTTCGTGACGCCTTGGTTTATCTTTCATACCCTTTGCACTACATTTGTATTTTCTTTATCCGCACACTGTGGACGGTAGATTTGAGCTTAGGGTGTCTTATCATTTTGTGCACATTTTATTTTCTATTATGCGCTTTATGTTGATTATGGTTTATTTCCTTTGTGAGCTTAATTTTATGAACACATGATTACTTTTTGAAGGGAATTTTGATTGTGTTACTTTTTTTTGGCAAACTTGAGATATTGCATGTCAATTTGATTTTCACGAGCACATTTGTACGTAGTCTTTGGGATTAAATGTTGAGGTTGGTCATGCTAGTTTTGTAAGCTTAAATACAGTTGGATAACTTGTTGAGAAATCCATGGTTTACGTCAAAAAAAAAAAAAAAAAACTTTGATCATTTTAAGCTTTTCACGAGTAACCAATCTCATGCCTCGAAGTAAGCATTGAGCATTCGTAAAAAGTGAGAAGTTAAACTTGATTAGCAAAGCTTCGTAGCCTTTTGACTCGAGTTAGTAGGTCCTTAGGGGTGTCTTTACACCTAATGCCCTAAAACGGTTTGGGAGTCATTGACCTAACGCTTGATACATGGGTCAACTAGACAGCTTAAGGGAGCTTTGCAATAAAAAAAAAAAAAAAAAATTGAAATAAACCTTGGTTATTGTGCCCGATGAGTGGTTTGATGAATTTGAGTGTCAAAGCATGCATGAAAAAGTTTAGTGTTGAAATCCCATGATTATATGTTGAATTCACTTTCACTAGAATTGATTTTTGTGATATCTCAGTTTGCCATGTTTGTAGCCTGATTAAAAATTCCTTGAAAAATTGTGAAGATGGCGTTTGTGTGATTAAGCTTGCTTTTGAATTTAAACCATGATTGATATTCTATTGCATGATTGAGAAAGAAATGTTTGCACAAATGTTTGTGGGTATCATTCCTGAAAAACCCTCACGAGACTTCACTCGTCCTCTAGGGAACTCCTAGAGGTTTAAAAGGCTTGTTGCATGCGCTCAATGCAACCGTTCTCCCACGAAAGCGGACTTATGTTTATTCTTTGTTTTGCTAAGGGACTAGCAAAATGTAAGTTTGGGGGTATTTGATGAGTGCTATTTAGTGCTCGTTCACACCCCTTTATTTACGTTTGTTAGGCCATTAGTTTTGTTAATATTTACTAATTTGACTTGTTTTGAATGTTTTGTTTTAATCAGGTCCTTGCATCAAATTGACCAAGGGAGCAAAATGGACCGCTACCACGGGAGCCCTGGCGGTTTTATGCATCGATGCCGTGTGCTCGACTGCGTGGATAACCGCACGCTCGACGCACTTGCGTGACTCAACGCAGTTATTTTTCCAGCAGCCTATAAATAGGCCCTTGGTCATTTGTTTTGGGAGTTAGTTTTTCTTGGGGCGATTTTTAGAGAGCATTTGCGTTTGTAGCCTTGCTCTGCCCTTTTTTATTTGTAACTTTTACTTTAAATTTAATTTTAATGCATTCCCTTACTTTAGTTTTACTTTGTTATTCAATGGGTGGCTAAATCTTCAACTTAGGTTGAAGATGAAGCCTCACCCTTA
Organism: Carpinus viminea; assembly: GCA_013348765.1. NCBI lineage: Eukaryota > Viridiplantae > Streptophyta > Magnoliopsida > Fagales > Betulaceae > Carpinus > Carpinus viminea. The sequence continues at coordinate 16,943,134 of CP054674.1, forward strand.
GTTTACATTTCTGCCTTTACATTTTATGCTTTATTTTCCGTCATTTAATTCCGTACTCGTCATTTAATTTCCGTGACAAATAATTGAATGGTTGTGTGTTGTTGATACATTGATAGTCATCCGGTGATGTGTTCCAAGCGGGTGCACAACGAGTTCTTGGTTGTGATTTAATATCCACCTGTGATCCAAGGATACAGTGGATGATTTTATCCATAATCAACACTCATTGTAGCTCCTTAATGGTAAACACATCATTCGCTTGACTTGTGTCAAGAACCACAATAGAGTGTGTTGAAGGGTTTAAAGTTTAAAACGGAAAATGAGCATAAAATGTATTAAGCTAATCTTTATTGGGTGAGGTTCATCTTTAACCTTAGTTATTTTTATCCATACATTTGCACTTTTAATTTCTGCAATTTCATTGTTCGACATCATCTATTACCTTGGGGCTAGGTTAAGATATATTAAATTTAAGAGTCGTGTTGGTTTTTAATTACAAAACTCCGTTCTCTGTGGTTCGATCTCGGTACTTGCGCAACGCTATACGACCTAACGGTTCGTTCTCTTGCGAGTACCCAAATTTGGTACAATCAACTATTCTGTTAATCGTATAAAACTTATTAAGGGATTTTATAGTTTATGCCTAGGGAAGACGGGTCGTGCCACATCTTAGTGGTTAGGTGGACGATCCGTGCCAATCGAAGATAGATTATCCTTATCCTTTAATATTGTGTTTTCTTGTTCTTTTATAACATACATATCATGAGTTTCTAGAATTGAATACGATTACCATTGCTGTACGGAGTGTGGTGAAATTGGTACCTTACTCTCTCTCTCTTATATAATCACCTTTAATTTTGCGTTTACTTTCATGCACTTTAAATTTACAAAAACAACCAAAACTCTTTTGTTAATTAGGTTAAATTTTGTCTTTTGAATTTAATAACGAAACTCCACAGTCCTTAAGGTTCGACACCCTCAATATAGCCCTATCCTATAGGGTTCATTCTATTGCGAGTGGTATTTTATTATTGATAATTTTTGTTTTGAAAATTACCACATCAATTTTTGGCGCCGTTGCCGGGGACTGTCAACAGTTTAATTATTAAATTTTAAGGATTACATTTAGCTTAATCTTTATTTTTGTTTTTGTTTTTCTTTATTTTCAATTTTCATGGTTTAATTTTTTTCTGTGAGATCGGCACACAACAAGCTGCTACGATCGAACCTTCTGCCCTGCGTTTGCTCCTCTCTTCAGCAGTACGATCGAATGCACCTTGAAGTGCGATCGAGTGCACCTTGATAGAATCTTCAGCAGACCCATTCTAGTGCATCTAAGGGCCATTTGTGAGCTTTTCTTTCCAGTTTTAATTTACGTTTTTCTGTTTTTGTTATTTCCTATTTCGTTTTTATTTTCTGTTTTTATTTTTGGTTTAATTTATGTTGGGTTGCCGATCTTTGTATTTGCCTTTAATTACTTGTGACCCCGACATTGAACACACTCTTAGACAACTTAGAGCCAAAAGGAAATCTAATTTGCCTAAGGAGCCCACCACTAATACCATGCCGAAGCTCCTCACGTAGCTTTGCAAGATCACTATATTCCACCCACATACACTACCCCTTCATGTCTTAGGTTGCCGGACATTACGGCAACCCATTATGAGATCAAGCCTAGCACCATACAGAGTTTACCAACTTTCCTAGGGCTTACCCATGAGAATCCTTATGACTTCCTCAGAATTTCAAACAATCTGTTCTACCATTCAATTGACGGGATTCACTGAGGATGCCTTAAAGATGCGTCTCTTTATCTTTGCCCTCAAAGATAGAGCCAAACATTGGTTCCAGTCCTTAGAGCCTAATTCTATCACTTCTTGGGATCAATTGCAACAAGTTTTTCTCAAGCAATATTTTCCATAGGAAGGACCAATGACACTAGGAGAGCTATCACTAGTATCACACAGTATAAGGGTGTAACCATTTCATGAGATGTGGGAAAGGCTTAAAGACTTGCTTAGATCATGTCCACACCATGCTGTCCCCAAATGGCAGCTAGTGCAGAGTTTCTATGGCAGTCTGACTGAATCTAGTAGGGGTATGGTAGATGCATCATGTGGGGGGACATTCATGTTGAAAAGTGAAGATGAAGCATGGGCTATGTTTGAAAATCTGAGTAACAACTCTCGTCAGCAGGTTTCCAACAGACGGAGAGCACTTGCACTAAAAGCTCCAAAGACTGAGAGTCTTTTTGAAGTAGGACACTTTCAGACATGTCGACTCAAGTAATTGAGGCTATCACCAAAGTTGATGCTATTGCCAAGAAACTAGATCAAATAATGATTGCTGGTTTTGCTCCTAATACTGCTCACACAAGCACACAATTGGAATCATGCTCTTTTTGTTCTAGTACTATGCATCATGTGAATGATTGTCCTACTGCTGGAAATTATACTGATGTTTCTCATGAGCAGGTTAATGCAGCTTTCTCCAGACCGGGTAATGATCCATACTCCAACACTTACAACCCAGGGTGGAGAAATCATCCCAATTTCTCATGGAAGAATCCAACTTTGGGAAACTCAACCCCAGGGCAGTACAATCAAGCTCAATCTAGCAGGCAGCCCTATCAACCATCTTTAACATACCGGCCTCAACAGTAGGAATACCAGGCTGCCCCACCAGCTAGGGCATAATCTAAATTTGAAGATCGAATGCTGAACATGATGGGTGAGATAATTGGCAGGTTTGGCGAGATGAATGGCAGGTTTGGTGAGATAACTGACAAGTTTGGCGAGGTGACCGACAAGGTAGGCAAGATAACTCAAATAGCTAACACTCACCAATTGCCAAGCTAGAGGCTTAGGTTGGACAAATAGCTAACACCCTTAACAGGAGGGAAGAAGGAAGCACTTCTCATCTGGAGCAAGTTCAAGCTATTACCAAATTGCGAAGTGGAAGAGTGGTAGACAATCTTGTGGAAGAAAAGAAGAAGGAGCAACTTGAGGCCCCTATTGCACAAATTTAATTGTATTCGCCAATTGCAGCGGTGCGTTAAGTGAGGTCGATCCCACAGAGAATCGTGTTTCATTAAAAACCAATTTAAATTGCCTAAACTAATAATATCTTAACATAGTCCCCACATCAAACACATGGTGTGCAGAAAATAAAACCTAATTAAAATGCATTAAAATAAATAAATAAAAATGCTAAGGTCCCTAATCTACCTCACCACAATTTAATCAACATATAAACATGCTACTCCACACATCCATCAACAATTAGGCTAAAATGTATGTCCCATTCTCACGATATAGCTCGACGCATGTTCTTTTGCCTTTACAAAATCTAGTGAATCATGCGATGTATTAACCCATAAACGGTCTAGCGGATGTTGAGTGAGATCGAATCATCCGATGTGTCGTTGACGACAAGGATATTGGACTCGCTTAAACTATCCAATGTAGCCCTGATAAATCACAACACATATTGGACGATAAACAATCCATAAACAACAACCAATCACAATCTTGTCACGAGATTGTGATTGAATCAAACAAACATTAAATCAAATGACAGAAAATGTAAACTAAACATGAATATATATAAACAAATCCATAGTGAGGGAAAATAAGAGACTAAATTAAAACAACTAAAAGCATTAAATAAAATAAATGATAAAATGACGTTTAGAGGGTTTTACAGTGATGAACAGAGAGGATTTAGGCCCAAAGGGGCGCCTCTAAGCGTTTTCCAAACGTAAGGTTTGTTTACAAGAGAAAGGGAGATATTTATAGGCTAAATTTAGGGTTTCAGTGCTGCTAGGTCAGATAAGGTGCAATTGGTCGTACCAAATTTAGGTACTCGCAATTGTACGAACCGTTGGTCCGTATAGTATTGCGCAAGTACCGAGATCGAACCACAAGGAACTGTGTATTGCTTTAAATGAAAATAACTTTGAGTCTAGGTTAATGTTAGTTTAACCTAGCTCCGCTGTGGGTGATTGGTGACAACGAGAATTTAAACTAAATTAACGCAGAAACTAAAACACCAAGACTGAGGGTTTCACCTCACCATTTCAACCATGCAAATTAAAATGTTAAGTTAGCATATTCCGCCTATCAATTAAAAACAACATGTAATCTCTTGCGCCTATCGAAGGATTCAAGGAATCCGTCCATTTGACGAAAGACAAACCATAAACGATTTAAGGCCCAAAGGATCCAAAGTGAATGTGTTAAAACACAACCTACTGAGGATAAATGGGCGTAAACCGAAGGATGGTATGTATCCATCGGACGAAAAACAAAAAATAAACGACTACGGTGCAATCTCACTTGGTTTTGTCACCAAACCAAGTGAGAAACGATTAAGCAACAATAAAATGATAGGAATAGATAACTTAAACATAAATAATGAGCATAACATCCATGGTGAGGCTACATCCTCAACCTTGGTTGAGGATTTAGCCTCCCATGTGATAAGGAAGCATAAAGAAACTAAAACAAAGCATTAATATTAAATAAAATGAAAGGTTACAAAGAAAAAGGGCAGAGCAGGGCCTACAATGGCAAACTGCTCTAAACAATACGCCCAAAGTAAAAGCTCTCGACAAAATGGACCTAGGGTCCTATTTATAGGCTGATAGGTCACAGGCTACGTTTGAACGCAGGTCGTGAGTTTGAACGCACCGGTTATTTGTTGTCGAACGTAGGGCATACGGTTGATTGCAATTAATCGCCAAGGCCGGCTAGGGTTTCTGCGTGAGACGCGGGCTGATTGGGCCTGCGTTCGACCGTTGCTCCCTATGTGTGACCGTGAGTGTGTTCAAACGCACCAAGTGCGGTCGAACACACTTGGCAGGGATCCACTTCTACACTTTTACATCCACTTTGCCCTTTGCTAGCCATGTTTTGTTATAAGGACCTGCACAGCACAAAACACTAAAAACACCAAAAATAGTTAGATATTAAAAATGCTAAAGGCTTAACAAATATAAGTTAAAGGGGTTCAAACATCGATGTTTGACACCGATCAACGATCGATCGCACTGGGTGCGTTCGATTGCACTCGTGCATGAATTTCGGCATTTGATGGGCATAAGTGCGTTCGTGTGTTCGAAAGCAATGACTTCAGAATTAGCCCTCACATGTGAAATAAATATGTAGATCTTTGAGTTAGCTTTCCAAAGACACCAAGATCACCCCAATCGAAGTTCTACAACTCTAGATATGGCTATTTTGGTGGGACTTGTCGAGTGCGAATTTTCGCTCGACTCAAATTTGCATCCAAAGCTCCCTCAACTCTTAAGCCCAGTTGATGGCATTAGCCCCAAATGCAACTTAACAACCTGCAAAACACTAAAACACCAAAACTAACCAAAACATTAGAAATTAACAAAGCTAAGAGCTTAACAAACATAAGTTAAAGGGGGTTAAATATACAATATTTGACACCGATTAGCCCCACAAACTATGCATCAGGACAGGGGTAAACAAGTAAGCATTGAGGCATCTACACCAGCCACCTCCACTTCAGAGATACCGTATGAGCCTAAGGCCCCATTCCAAGAGCGTCTCAAGGCACCCTCCCACTTCGGGAAGTAAGGAGAGAAGATACAAGACATGATGGAAACCTTCAAGCAGGTTAAAGTCAACATCCCACTCCTAGATGCCATCAAGCAAATTCTAGCCTATGCAAAGTTTCTCAAGGACTTGTGCACTCAAAAGAGGAAGAATCGAAAGCACATTCCGAAGAAAGTTGTTCTCACTAAGCAAGTGAGTTCCCTGATTCAGCACAACACTCCTCCAAAATTAAAGGACCCTGGAGCACCTACAATTTTGTGCGTCATTGGAAACATTGAGATTGAGAGAGCTCTCCTTGACTTAGGAGCTAGTGTAAATTTGATTCCATACTCAGTGTATCAGCAACTTAGCTTAGGGGAACTGAAACCGACAAGTACTGTCTTGCAACTGGCTAACCGATCCATCAAGAAACACCGAGGAATTGTAGAAGATGTCATTATCAAGGTGGACAAGTTCTACTATCCAATTGATTTCATAGTTCTTGACACAGAACCTGTCCCTTATCCGAAGAAGCAAATTCCTGTCATCCTTGGGCGTCATTTCCTTGCAACAGCCAATGCATGCATAAATTGTCGGACAAGAGTGATGAAGATTTCCTTTGATCTGCTCTGACACTAGCACATTAGCACATTAGATTTCCTAAGAAAGTTGTTCTCACTGAGCAAGTGAGTTCCCTGATTCAGTACAACACTCCTCCCAAATTAAAGGACCCTGGAGCACCTATAATTTCTTGCATCATTGGAAACACTGAGATTGAAAGAGCTCTCCTTGACTTAGGAGCTGGAGTAAATTTGATTCCATACTTAGTGTATCAGCAAGTTGGCTTAGGGGAATTGAAACTGACAAGTACTATCTTGCAACTGGCTGACCAATCCATTAAGAAACCCCGAGGAATTGTGGAAGATGTCATTACCAAGGTCGACAAGTTCTACTATCCAGTTGATTTCATAGTTCTTGACACAGAACTTGTCCCTTATCCGGAGAAGCAAATTCCTGTCATCCTTTGGCATCCTTTCCTTGCAACAGCCAATGCATGCATAAATTGTCGGATCGGAGTGATGAAGATTTCCTTTGGGAATACGAAAATTAGGCTGAACATTTTCACTGCCTTCCAGAATGCACCTGATCAAAAGGCCTGTTTCTTCTTGGATGCCATTGGAGAAACGGTTGAAGACCTACCGCCTGAGTCTCTATCTGAAGCCTATCATGGAGAAACCCACTACAGCTGATGCCCCTTACTTCAAGTACTCTCCCACCTGATGACAACCCCACAAGGGAAATATTTCATGCTGAGGTTACTGAAGTGAACTTCATTGAGGTGGACAGTTTTTTAGCAAGCTCCCAGGTTGCCCTAGTTTTTAAGGACCCCTACAGAGACAAAAGGTTAATCATGGAACCAGTGTGGGACAAACATCTAGAGTATTGCCATGGGGAGACTCAAGGTCTTTCATTTGAAGGAAGCAGTTTCAGAATAGTAAAAAGATTCCTCTTCCTTGTGGAATGCTACATGATCATAAAGAAGAAGGGATGGAAGAGTTTGATTGGACTTCTGAAGGATCGAGGTAAGATCCTTGGGACTCAGAATTACTTTGAGCATTACCACATAGGATTAAGTGTAGGCCCTGTGCGCTTGACTCCTCACTTCACTAGGGTACATGATCTTCATCCAAGTTTATTTTATCCATTGTTGTTCATTTTTTTTTATATATATTTTTCTTTCCTTAGTTAAATTCATGATTCACTCAAGTTGGGAAATGCCATTCTGTTACTACGAATGATCGCTATGCACATGGCGATCGATCACAGAAACATCCTAAAAAGCGTTGAACCTACTGAGGAAGCGAACGATCACTATGCAAATGGTGATCGATCGCAGAAACTCCCTCAATAGTGCTAACCCTTCTGAGGAAGTGAACGATCGCAATGTAATTCACGATTGATCACTATCTCGCTGTGCAACCTTAGGCATGCAAGCTCTATAGTGCACGCACTCACAATCCTGTATGAGTATGATCGATCGCACTTTATGTGTGATTGAGCACACTCGGGAAAGAAAGTCATGTGACCTACTTATAGGTCACTTTCCCCCCCCCATCACTTTTACAACAATGTGTTGCACTTGATTGTTTCTTGGTTGGAATATCAACTTCTTTTCATGACGTGTTTTTGGATACAAGTTTGGGGGTATGATATACCCACATCTGCTCATTCAGGTACTCCTATACCCTTAACCTTACTTTTTAGTCCTGTACATACACTGGGGACAATGTATGATTCAAGTTTGGGGGTATGAGAGACACATTTACACACACTCGTCCTGTTTTGAAAAAAAAAAATGCATGTTCATGTTGTCTTAAAATTTTGGTTGACCTGAAAAAAAAAATTGTGATTTGATTTCATCAATGAGCTTAAATTTTGAACACATGATCTGATGATAGAATTTGGAGTTTTGTTACTTACTTTAGACAGTTGAGAATTCACATGTTTGATCTGCCCTAACACATGCACATTAGCACATAATTGGTGGGGTATGACATGTGGATTTTAATGTGTATGTTGATCGGTGTCAAATATTGTATATTTAACCCCCTTTAACTTATGTTTGTTAACCTCTTAGCTTTGTTAATTTCTAATGTTTTGGTTAGTTTTGGTGTTTTAGTGTTTTGCAAGTTGTTAAGTTGCATTTGGGGCTAATGCCATCAACTCTGGGGCTTAAAACAGTTTGAGGAGCATTGGCGGCAAAATTGAGTCGAGCTATGATTCGCACCCGATGACTCCCACCAAAACGGCCATATCTAAAGTTGTAGAACTCCGATTGGGGTGATCTTGGTGTCTTTGGAAAGCTAACTCAAAGATATACAACTTTGTATTTCATATGTGAGGGCTAATTCTGAAGGAAGTGCATTCGAACGCATGTTTTTGTGTTTGAACGCACTTGTGCCTATCAAGTGCAGAAATTCTTGCACGAGTATGTTCGAACGCACTTAACTGACCTGGCAGCGCTGAAACCCTAAAAATTAGCCTATAAATACCCCATTTTCTTTTCTAAACGATCCAAGACGCTTGGGAGACGATTTGAGGCACCCTTTGTGGCCCAAAACCTCATTGTTCTTCATTGTAAACACTCCTAACGTCTTTTCTTTAATTTAATGTTTTATTTTGCTTTTATTTAGTCTCTTATTCCCTTCACTATGGATTTGTTTATATATATTCATGTTTAGTTCGTATTTTCTGTCATTTAGATTTATCTTTATTCATTTCAATGCATTTTAGTGACAAAAGTGTGTTGATTGTTGTTGACAAATCATCAAACGTCAACACTCGTTGCAACCGGAGATACATCGGATGATTCTTCTTTGGACCAATATCCGTTATGACCTCTTGTAACAGTGTTTGCCTCAAGTAGTTCGACAAGATTTGTGACAACAATAGGATACGCATATAAGCTTCATCGATAGACGGAAATATGAATAATATGTTAGCGCTCAGAATATGCCTAGTAGCATAAATGTTTAATAAATATGAGCTAAGCATGTTTATATATAGATTAATTTATTGTGAGGTGGATTAGGGACCTTAACATTTTTATTTCTTTATTTTATTGCATTTTTAACTTAGTTTATTTTCTGCACACCAACTGTTTGATATTGGGACTAGGTTAAGATAGGAATATTTTAGGCACTTTAAAATTAGTTTTTAACAAACACGATTCTCAGTGGGATTCGACCTCGCACTTGCACACCCGCTACACTATTTAACGATTCATGTAATTGGCGAGTACAATTAAATTTGTGCAACAAATTTTGGCGCCGTTGCCCGGGAATCGGTGTTTTGTTTAAATTGATTTTATGCTTAGATTAATTTTATCTTTCTACTAGTTATTTTAAATTGTACAATTATTTTATTTTGTTTCATACTTTTGTATATAAAAAAAATAAAAAAAAATAAAAAGATTAGTATTTATTTAAGCATTTTCGTAGTTTGTTTTAGATTATGGAAATTCAGCCTGTGATAGTGCGATCGACTGTCCCTTTGTGCGATCGAACGCACTTGAGTCTATTCTAGCACAGTCGCATACCTACGCTCACCTAGTACGCTACTGCATGCGAGCGCTCGCCTCTGATAGAACCGCAGTACGCCTGTGCGATCGATCTCACCTCTATTGTGATCGAACGTGACGCACAGATCGCTACATTTTTATGATTCATGTGTCTCGCGATTGATCACAGAGTGTGCTCGAGCGCATCTTGGGTTGCCCCAATGACTCGAGGCAAAGTGTATGCCGATTTTTAATTTTAATTTTTGTTTGTTTAATTATTAGTTTTTATTTATTTATTTTTTTTAATACTTGTTATGTTTAGTTTTTGTTAGTCATTTTTATTTTTAGTTGTTTAATTAGTTTACTGTTTTGTTAGTTTATTTGTTTATTAGTTTTTTGTGTTTAGTCTCTTTATTAGTTATTTGTTTAGTTTATTTTTGTTAGTTTTTGTTTATTTTATTTTTGTTGTTAATTGTTTTATGTGAGATATATTGAACTGTTTGGGTGAAGCATGAGTCTTCCGTTCAATTATTTCAATGTTTTCCCTAGTTGTAGGACGCTAAATCCTACCAATTTTCACCCACATGAACCATGTTCACATTGCTCCAGCCCTTACCATAGTTTAGGCGATTGTCCACATTGGGGACAATTTTCTAATTTTTCACATGAGCAGATGAACACCAGTTTCTTCTGTTCTGGATTTGAATCGAATTCAAATTTTTATAACCCAGACTGGAATAACCATCCTGATTTTTCGTGGCAAGCTCATGCTACGGAAAATTATGCTCCCCAAGTTGACGAACTGCACCATCCTGATTATCCGCAGTTTGACAACCAATTTTCTTCTAATCCATCATATGACTATTCTCCTGAGCAATCTTCTTTGGAAGAAACGCTTAAGGAATTCATGGAACTAGTCGGCTAACCCACCATTCCTACTTCCCATGAACTATCTTTGGAAGAAACACTTGAGGAGTTTAGGAAAATAGTCAACCAACCTTGTCAAGAAATCATAGATGCCACTGTGGCAAACACTAAGTAGTTACAAGGTTGGAAGGACAGTTTGGTCATCTAGTTGCTAAATTCAATAGAATTGAGGAAGAGGAACTTCAAAGTCAGGAGATGGTGAGAGGGCAGTACATGATTGATGAGGATTGCCCCAGCGATCATCATCATGAGCATGTCCAAACCACTACCACACTTGTTAGTAAGGAAAGAGGTGATAACCATGAGGAGGAAGAGAAAGAGGAGCAAGTTAAGCAATTTGAGCCCCCGCAAAATTCAAATCCGTCCAATGACAAGGAAGTGAGTATTGAAGCTCACTCCTTTGTCACAATCCCTCTCGAGACATATCATTCACCACAAGTTTCATCTTTTCAATGTCTCAAAAAGCCATCTTATATAGAAATTTTTCTTAAAAATTTCTACATAAGTTTCTACATAAGATGGCAGAACATCCTTCCAGAGGGGTATCATATTCTAAAGAAGAAAGGATAGAAGGGATTGATTGGACACCCATATGAGCGGAAGGTAGCGGTATTTTCTTTTTTATTTTCCGTGACATTTTTTATTTATTTTCTTTTTGTTATTTTATTTCTTGTCATTTTATTTTTATTTTATTTAGTTTCTAATAGCAATTAACTTTTTGATGTTTGTGCTTGTTAGAAAAATATTGCTGTTAGTTTTTGACTGATGTTTTGATGTTCAAGTTCGGGGACTTTGGACTTTGCACTCTTCGGTTCCTCATCCCACTATATGTATCTCTTGCCACATTGGGGACAATGTCGCTTTAAGTTTGGGGGTGTGGACAAACACTTTGTCTGTCTATTTTATTTGTTTTATTTCTTGTTTTGTTTTGTTTTTGTCTGTATATATGTGTTTTTGTATGTTTATAATTTTTTTTTCTTTTTGATTGTTGCTATGTTGCTAATTGGGCATAACTTACATTGTAACTGTGGATTGCATGACATTGGTGTGTTTAACTTGTTTGAACATTGCCTATCATTAGAAATCCCAGTTTTTGATTCATATGTTGGATTAGAGAGACCTCACTTGTTTGATCGATATTTCACATGCACACTAGCATAGGGTCTGTAGGGTATGAAATTAGATTTGAGGAGTGTTTTTCTTGAGATTCGTTGGTTGATGTGATGTGTGATGATAAACCTTGGCTGTAAATAAAAAAAAATAAAAAAAATCAAAAAAATCATAAGTTGAGTTTCCCTTTGAGTAACCGGACCTCTTACTTGGCCAAGTAATGAGTGTTCGCGTCAAAAGATGAGAAGTTCCAACTAAAATATTGTATGGCTAGTTAGGCTTCGTAGCTCTTTTTGACTTGAGTAATTAAGCCCCTAGGGATGTCTCTACATTTAGTGCCCTAAACCGCCTCGGTTTGGGAGTCACCGCCCAACGCGCTATATAAGTCATTTAGAAGCTTAAGGGAGTCAAGATTGCATACCCTACACAAAAAATTGCATTTTTCAATTCAAGCCTCGGTTATTTTAATCACATTGCATTTCCTATGATTTTTGGGGATACACGTCTTGAGAATAATTAAAACCCCATGATCTTGTTGTTAGTATACTTTGCACTTTATGGAGCATGTGTTGTCTCAATTTTCCAACCTTGAGTGAAATAATGTTTGGATGCCTGGATGATGTGGTTTGTATGTTCAACATGTTAAATTTGCTAATGATGTGTGAACCATGTGTTTGTGTGAAAGGCTTTGTCCATTAATAACATAGTACCAAATAATTGTTTGTGGGTGTCATTCCTGAAAAACCCTCACGAGACTTCACTCGTCCACTAGGGAATTCATAGGGGTTTAAAAGGCTTGTTGCATACGCTAAATGCAATCGTTTCTCCCACGAAAGTGGATTTATGTTTCTTGTTTTCTTTGTGTTTTCATTTTTGTTTTGCTAAGGGACTAGCAAAATGTAAGTTTGGGGGTATTTGATCAGTGTCAAATATTGTATATTTAACCCCCTTTAACTTATGTTTGTTAAGCTCTTAGCTTTGTTAATTTCTAATGTTTTGGTTCGTTTTGGTGTTTTAGTGTTTTGCAAGTTGTTAAGTTGCATTTGGGGCTAATGCCATCAACTCTGGGGCTTAAAACAGTTCGAGGAGCTTCGGCAAAATTGAGTCGAGCTATGATTCGCACCCGACGACTCCCACCAAAATGGCCATATCTAGAGTTGTAGAACTCTGATTGGGGTGATCTTGGTGTCTTTGGAAAGCTAACTCAAAGATATACAACTTTATATTTCACATGTGAGGGCTAATTCTGAAGGCAGTGTGTTCGAACGCACAGTTTTTGTGTTCAAATGCACTTGTGCCTATCAAGTGCAGAAATTCTTGCACGAGTACATTCGAATGCACTTAACTGACCTGGCAACGCTGAAACCCTAAAAATTAGCCTATAAATACCCCCCTTTCTTTTGTAAACGAACCAAGACGTTTGGGAGACGATTTGAGGCGCCCTTTGTGGCCCAAAACCTCATTGTTCTTCATTGTAAACACTCCTAACATCATTTCTTTAATTTAATGTTTTATTTTGCTTTTATTTAGTCTCTTATTCCCTTCACTATGGATTTGTTTATATATATTCATGTTTAGTTTGTATTTTTTGTCGTTTAGATTTATGTTTATTCGTTTCAATGCATTTTAGTGACAAAAGTGTGTTGATTGTTGTTGACAAATCATCAAACGTCAACACTTGTTGCAACCGGAGATACATCGGATGATTCGTCTTTGGACCAATATCCGTTGTGACCTCTTGTAACAGTGTTTGCCTTAAGTAGTTCGACAAGATTTGTGACAACAATAGGATACGCATATAAGCTTCATCAATAGACGGAAATATGAATAATATGTTAGCGCTCAGAATATGCCTAGTAGCATAAATGTTTAATAAATATGAGCTAAGCATGTTTATATGTAGATTAATTTATTGTGAGGTGGATTAGGGACCTTAGCATTTTTATTTCTTTATTTTATTGCATTTTTAACTTAGTTTATTTTCTGCACACAAACTGTTTGATATTGGGACTAGGTTAAGATAGGATTATTTTAGGCACTTTAAAATTAGTTTTTAACAAACACGATTCTCTGTTGGATTCGACCTCACACTTGCACACCGCTACACTGTTTAACGACTCGTGTAATTGGCGACTACAATTAAATTTGTGCAACATATGTTTTTATGTTTTGGGTGACACTGGATGACTTATTGGTTGGATACATTGGCATAAGAATATTTTAAAAAATATATATATTGATCATTGATAAACTTTTCACTGAGTAACTAGACCTCTTGCCTCAAAGCATTGAGTGTTCACGTCAAAAGGTGAAGAGATTTGATTTGGTTAACTTTATAAAAAAAAATGATGATAATCATTGAGAAACTTTTCACTGAGTAACTGAGCCTCTTGCCTCATTAAGCATTGAGTGTTCATGTCAAAAGGTGAGGAGATTTGATGTGGTTAACATTATGGCTAGTTTAATTTAGTAGCCTTTTTTACTTGAGTTAGTAAGTCCTTAGGGGTGTCTTTACACCTGATGCCCTAAAACCATCTAGTTTGGGAGTCATTGGCTCAACACTTGCTACATGGGTCAATTAGAAAGCTTAAGGGAACTAAACACTACAGAGCCCAATAATATAAGGTGAATAAGAGAAAATATGCCATTGTTGTTCATTCTGATAAGAATTCCAGTGAAGCTTGAAATATTGTGTTAATTCACTTTACACTGCCTCAACTTGTGATGCCTTGATCTGCCTTTTGTAAGCGATCAACTTTAAAATTTCAATTCATTGTGAAGATGGCGTTTATCCTTCTAAGCTCGCTAATGAATGAAAATCATAGTTTTGAGAGACACTTTGATTTTTGGGTAACATGAATTGTGCATAATATTTATAGGTATCATTTTTGGAAAACCCTCACAAGACTCTACTCGTCCTCTAGGGAATTCCTAGGGGTTTAAAAGGCGTGTTAAATACGCTAAATGCAACCGTACATCCCACGAAAGTTGGATTTATCTTTATGTTTTTCAGTTTATTTTCTGTTTTGTATTGCTAAGGGAGTAGCAATATGTAAGTTTGGGGGTGTGATAAGCACCGAATGTTGCACATTCAAGCCCCTTAACTCGCATATGTTAATTCCTTAGCGTTGTTATTTGTTTGATTTTGCTTTGTTTTTATGTTTCAGGTCAAATGCAAGAGTTCCATTGAAAATTGGGCTAAAAAGGACAAGTTGGAGCATTTTGTACCTGGGATCTATCACAGCTGTACCTAGAATCGATCGCATTTGCAATCGATCGCACAAAGCCTAGGATCGATCGCAAACCATCGTGATCGATCGCACTCAGGCATGCACAACACAGCAGGGGCCGTTTTGACAACTTAAATTCAATTTTCAGTCTCCTAGTTAGACTAAGAGATTGACCTACGATTGCAATTAGGGTTTTAGGGTTTCTAGGGTTTCCTAGTCTCTATAAATAGGCTTTTAAACATTGTAAAAGGGGGCCGTTCCTAGAGTAAAAATTTAGAAACTTGTCTGTGGAGCTTAAAAGATCATGAGTGGCTAAACCCCTTTGTAGGGTATCAATGTAACCCTCTCCAAGCACAATGGTGATTGTATTTGATTCTAATTAATTCAATTTATGTATGTTGATTGCATAACTGTGAGAATTGCTACATATAGATTTTGTTCTTAATTATTAATGCAATTGTTCTTCATTTACAAAATCAATATTTGTGAAATTCTATTCTTGTCTTAGAAATTATTTTGCCTGTATTGAATTCAAATCAACCTTTTTTTTGTGATTATAAGATTGATGGTTATGCAATGGGATTTAACAGACATGATTAATAGGATTAGGATAGGCCATGCCTAGGGAAGACGGGTCGTACTAGACCCTAGTTTAGTGTAATTTCGGTAGATGATCCGTGTCAACCGAAGATGTGTTATACTATTCCGTTAATCGTATAAAACTTATTAAGGGATTTTATAGTTTATGCCTAGGGAAGACGGGTTGTGCCGCATCTTAGAGGTTAGGTGGACAATCTGTGCCAACCGAAGATAGATTATCCTTATCATTTAATATTGTTGTAGTGACCCAAATTTCTAACTAGGCATAAGTGGCTTAGTTGGGAGAATTAATTTGGGCTTTGGGTCACTAAGGCTGCTAGAAGGGTAATTTGAACCTTTGGACGGACATATGCTAGGTTAGGCATCGTATCTTTGTTATACGTAGTCTTGAGCGTCTGTGAGGGACCAGCGGACGTACGCTCTGCAAACCTTACTGGCGGATGTACGCGGGACCACCAGACATACGCTACTTTTTGAATACCCTTGGATAATACCTGGACGTACGAGACAGCCTTTGAACCACTGGACAAGAACCACGGACGTACACCCCTTTGCTGGACGTCTGCTGCTTTTAGGGCCTATAAATAGAGCCCTACCCCCTCGTATTTCACAGTTTTCAGAATGCCCCTAGGCTGCCAAAGTGTTTCAGAGTGTATCTAAGCTTAGTGAGTGTTTGGTGAGCGTGTGTGCAAGGAGTTTGCGAGTTCGGAACGTCCGTGACGCGGAACTCTTGTAGTTTTGTTTCAAGGAGGTAACGTTCGATCCATAAGCTTTTATTTACGTTGTTATACTACTTGGTTGTTGTTTAGATGTAGTGTTTAGCTAGTTGCACCTTAAAACCTGCTTGGGTTAACGTTTGGTTAGTTTAGCATTGTTACTTTGCATGGAGGTTTTAAACTAGACTAAAAGGCTTTAGGTAGTACCCAGTAGCCTTAGGGAGTCGGAGGATAGGCGGGCAATGGAGAGAAAATGAGGTTCTCCCAGAACCCATACAGTGGACGTACAGTGTCAAGGAGACATACAACTTTGTACGTGCATGGCGGAACATCCGAGCCAGACGTCACGGTCACTTGTGTATGGAAACCCTATTTTCGCCAAATGTCTCATAGCTTCTGTTTTCCTTGATTTAGGATTGTTAAAGTGGAATTAGGACTAATAGAAGGTTTTCCACAAATTTGGAGAATCCAAACCTTTCGGAGTTTTTCAGAAACGCGTATCGACCCAGGTGAGTTTTAACTCACATAATGCGCATTGTTATTTTCCATACCTTTGCACGTTTATTTTGTGTATCGAGAAAACATGCATATTTTACAACTTTCACAGTTTGTACTTGTTGCACATGAACTCTGTCATTTTGGGAAAAACGTTGTGCTAAATCTGTTAACCAAGTGAGACTTGTAAAAAGACATGCATGTAAAATACAGACAAGATAATTTGCATTGTATGACATGGTACACGATGCGTCACGTAGTAATGGCCATGGGCTTACTATACATGTTAGCTTTATGGTCAAATGTGTGCGTTATGTGAGGGTGTGGATCCATTGGTTTACGTGACCTTGATGCAACCATTCCCAATGGTTCGGTCACTCTGAGGCGGCGTCACTAGTTGGTGTGGGCCACTCGTCGGACCCGATCGTGCCACTAATGTTACGTCGGTATGTTATGCAATGGCTGCCGGCATTGTATTATAGGTCCAGGATAGCATCAACCTCGAGAAGGGGTAATATCTCGGGTAGACCATCTTGTTGAACTATGACTATTGTTGACACCATATGCATATATCATTCTTATACATATATCACGCATAAATAATTGTCATGGAGGCTGTTTTGTTCAATAAATACCTGAGTTCATTTCCAAAAACTGGCATGCGTATTATCTGCGTTAAAATCGCTAAGTCTTAGACTTTTCCCTTTTGTTTATGTCTTTTCCCATCATTTCGAATAATTGCGCAGTTTAGCTACACTAGACGAGGATGCCATCAGAGGTTACGTGGGTGATTGCTCAGGACCTGATACGGGTAATTTTTGAGGACATGGACTCGGTTTGGCTTAGGACAATGTGGGAGGATGGAGGATCTGCCCGTGTAGATATGATCGAGATTCTGATCTCACTAGCCTTGTTAAAGCTTAGGCTTAGGCTTAGGCTTTGATCTATTGATCTTTTGAAAACTATGCTGATGTAACATATTTTGGGATATATCTATTTCTCTTGTTGATGGTCTGATGACCGGTACATTGATGACTACTTATTATGTTATGGATGTAGTATTCTATCTCTGCTATTGCTGTGTGATGTTTCATTTACTATCTCTTAAATCCCATAGTCTTGGTAAAGTCTTCCGCTGTAGTTTTCTCGTTACGATGAGGAAAGTGATTTCTCGGAGGACATGTGCTAGGATAGCAGTAATTGATATTTTCCTTTGGGCGGTATCACAATTGTATTTTCTTGTTCTTTTATAACATACATATCATGAGTTTTTAGAATTACATATGGTTACCATTGTTGTGTGGATTGTGGTGAAATTGGTACCTTACTATCTCTCTCTCATATATTACTTTCAATTTAACGTTTAATTTCATGCACTTTGATTTGCAAAACAAAACAACTCTCTTTTGTTTAATTAGGATAAATTTTTTCTTTTGAATTTAGTAGCGAAACCCCTACAGTTCTTGAGGTTCAACACCCTCAATATAGCTCTATCCTACAGGATTCATTCTATTGCGAGTGGTAATTTTATTATTGATATTTTTGGCCACGAAAATACCACATCATATATCACGCATAAATAAACTGTCATGATGGAACTGCTTTTGCTTATTAAACATCTGATTTCATTACTAAAATTGGCATGGGTATTATTTGCGTTAAAAGTCACTAAGTCTTAGACTTACCCCTTTTATTTATGTCTTTCTCCATCATTATGAATAATTGTGCGGTTTAGCTGCACTAGATGGAGATGCCGTCAGAGACTACTTGGGTTATTGCTCAAGACCTGATACGGGTGATCTTTGAGGATATGGATCCTGTTTGGCTTAGGACAATGTGGGAAGATGGAGGATCTGCTCGTGCAGACATGATAGAGATTTTGATCTCATTAGCTCTGCTTAAGCTTAAGTCTAGGCTTTGATCTGTTGATCTTTTGTAAACTATGTTGATAGTTATTTATTTTGGGTTGTATCCATTTTCCTGCTGATGGTTTGATGATCAGTACATTTTGTGACTATTTATGATATTGACGATGTAGTACTTTATCTCTGGTATTGCTGTGTGATGTTTCACTTACTGTCTCTTAATCCCATAGTCTTGGTAAAGTCTTTCGTTATAGTTTTCACGTTATGATGAGGAAAGTGATTTCCTAGAGGTCGTGTCCTGGAGGGACATGGCTGGGATGGCACATCATGAGATCAATTATTAGTTAATTAATTTGCCCATCAGGCGAGACGTCACACTTGATTACTCAAGTCAAAAAGAGCTACGAAGCCTAATTAGCCATATGATCACTCAGCTAGAATTTCTCATTTATTGGGGAAGATTCCATTTGGGTTGTTGTCGATCGCCTAACAAAGAGTGCTCACTTCATTCCCATAAAAGTTAAGGATTCCGATGGATAAGTTGGCCAGGTACAAAATATAGTCCGTTTGCATGGAATAACATCGGCAATCATTTCAGACAGAGACTCTCATTTTACTTCGAGGTTTTGACAAAGTCTTCAGAAGGAAAAGGGGACGTAGCTAAAGTTCAGTATCGTTTACCATCCTCAGAAAAACAGTCAGTCTGAGTGGATGAACCAGATCCTAGAGGATATGTTATGGACATGTGTGTTAGAATTCAAACGTAGTTGGGTTTAGTACTTGCCTTTGATCGAGTTTGCCTACAACAACAGTTATAAGGCAACTACTGGAATGCTGCCGTATGAAGCACTTTATGGATGAAAGTGTCAGTCGCCCTTGTATTGGGACAACATTGGTGAGAGATAGACGTTGGGGCTAGAGCTGATTCAGGACACTCATGACAAGGTGCGTGTCATCAAGAAAAGATGAGTGCAGCTTAGAGTCGGCAGAAGAGTTATGCTGATAACCAAAGGAGGCCTTTGGAGTTTGAGGTGGGGGACCGTGTGTTTTTGAAGGTATCACCTATGAAGGGAGTGATGCGGTTTGGGAAGAAAGGGAAGCTCAGCCCTAGATTTGTTAGACCGTTCGAGATTACTCAGAGAGTGGGGAGGTTGGCTTATAGGATTGTCTTACCCTCAGATTTGGTCGGAATGCATG
The DNA here is from genome assembly GCA_013348765.1 of Carpinus viminea. Taxonomy (NCBI): domain Eukaryota; kingdom Viridiplantae; phylum Streptophyta; class Magnoliopsida; order Fagales; family Betulaceae; genus Carpinus; species Carpinus viminea. Next base: position 16,962,898 of record CP054674.1, read on the forward strand.
ACATTTTCCATGTGTCTATGTTGAGGAAGTACATCGCTAATCCCGATGTGATTGTGGAATATGAGCTGTTGAAAATCCAAGAGGGATTAACCTATGTGGAGGAACCAGTGAAGATGTAGATAAGAAGGAGTAGATGCTATTGTAATACCTCGACAAAAGCCAACCTTTTTATTAGACAAGATCTTTCCCATAGGAGATATTAAAGGTTTTCAATAAAGGTGTTTAATGAGACCCAAAACCCTTAGCATTAACCTAAACACAATTTGAACCTTTAGAAAATAAAGCCAAACACTGACCCACAGGAAGCAGACATATGTGATCTAGCGAACATACGCTGTTTTGCAATGCAGATGTATGGGGGGGACCACCGGATGTATGCTTTGTAAATAGTACAACAAACGTACGTGGGACCATTGGACGTACGTTACTTTTTAGGATACCCTTTGGGTAATACCTGGATGTACGAGACATCCTCTGGACCAATGTGTAAAGACCACCGGACGTACGTTAGGGTTGCCACACGTACGCTGCTCTATTAGAGAGTTGGTGGCAAACTTTCCCTATAAATAGGCCGTCCCACCTCCCATTTCTCTCGCCCATTCTCATCCCCTGATATGCCCCTAGGCTACCAAAACCCTTCCCTAGAGTTTTGAGTGAGAAATTGGTGAGAGTGAGATTCGAAGAGGAGTTTTCGAGAAGGGGAGACCATGTCCATGCTTAGCTTCGAGGTAAGCTCAGTTCCCTTTGTATTAAGCACTATTTTATCTTGTATGTCTGCCTTGATGAGGTTTTTCAAGTGTTCATTAAACGTTCTTTAAAGAAAATGATGTTTTCAAAGAATTTTCTCAAAGAATCATTGTTCTTTGATTTCCTGCATAGCATGTGATGTTTCACTAGCTTAGAAGAGGTTTAGGGGTCTATGAATGTGATGCAGATCAGACAGAGTTTGGGAGCTTCTCTATTACTATGCTCGATCCTGCGATCGAGCACATGTTCAAGCACCCACCTGCGCTCAATCACACTCGTGTCTACGCTCAAGCACACACGAGGCCTTATGTTAATTTCATGCGATTTAATTATTAAACTGACATTATTTCCTTGTTTTAGCAACATTAGGGTTTTGGGAGTCTTTATTTCATTATTTTATTAGGTTTATGGTTTTGGGGGTATTTATGTAATATTTTAATATGTTTAGGGTTTGTGGCTATAAATATATGCTTATAGCCTCCAAACAATTTAGTGGTTGATTATTATTATTTTGTTGAATAAGAATTACTCGTAGACGAGTTTTCTTCATATTTTTCCTTGAAATCATAAATAGACTCTAGATTTTGAGAAGAATTCTAGATCATTGATAGACTCTAGGTCTAGAATTACATATCCACTTCGTATTTGTTGATCTTCGCTACAGCCCACTAAGTCATTCTACATCAGTTGGTATCAGAGCTCAGTTACTTTCCATGAATGGGGAGGAGCAACCGCTTTGCAGACATGAATGAGGTATATGCACACACGGAGACAACACGTAAGGAGACAGCTGAACGATTGTCGTCACCAACCAAGACCGCAATTCATGGTGGCGGAAGGCAAATCTAAAGCTGAAACTCGGCAATACAAGGAGGATCAATTTTGGGCATTGGAGGATCAATGTCAAGCCTTGCCTACCCAAATATCCAACTTGTATCGTCACAAAGGGAATGGATCCAGAAACCCTTCTGAGGAGCGCCGAATGCACAGATGTCAACACCATGCGCAAGCTCATGCCACTCGGTGGGTGGACGGGTCCAAACTTAAGATTCCAGAATTCCCAGGGTATTACAACCTTCAGAATTCTGGTATTGGATGTTGGCTATTGAAGAGTTCTTTGAAGTCAATGAAGTGGTCAACGCACAATGAGTCCCTTTGGTAGCACTCACATTCCAGGGAGTAGTTGCTACATGGTGGCAGTGTCTGAAGCAACAAAGAAGGCAACAAGGCAAATCGAAGATCAGTAGTTAGGGGAAACTATTAAAAAAATGCTAGACTATTTCGTGCCTAAAAACTATACCATGGACCGACAGCCACAAAATTGGAGTCAAGGGTCAACGGCTGTGACAAAAAAAATAGAAAACTCCTATAAGAAGAGGTATCTCGGGAGACACAGAGTGATGTGAAGGGTCCACGACAGGCCAATTGGGTGCGTACTTGCCAACCACAAATCCTTACACCGAATCCTTATTTTGTGGAGGAGGAAAAAAGAATCTATGGATGGAGAGTTTCAGGAATCCGAAATCTTTGATGAGGAGTTTGAACATGAATGTATTGAAGATGTAGATCCTTCACAAGGGTTTGTAGATTGGGATTCTCCACCAACCTATGATGAAGACGTCAATGAGGAAGATTTAATTGAAGAACCTTTGGCATCCATCCTAGAGGAAGAGCACGAAGAAGATGAGTTTTTTCCATGTTTGGCGGCCTCTATCTCGATGAAGATAACCAATTGGGAGATGAAGAGCCCACGGATGACATCGACGAGTATGAAGAGGTTGATGAAGGCCTTTCAAGTGATGTGTCTAATTATAATGAAGAAGAGGTTGAGTATGTTGATTTCCTTGGTGTTGAAGATATTTTAAATTCTCCTAATAATGATGTGGACGAATTTTATACGGATGAGGAGAATTATATGTTCATAAGGGGAGTAACAGCTAATCCATTCTTGAGCATTTTCATGGCACGTGGGAGAGAAAAGGAACAAGAAAAATTTGGCAAATCAAAAGAATTGACAAGTGGTGTGTTGGGCTTTCACGACAAACATCGAAGTATGCCAATGATGAAGAGCGTCGCATTTATTATGGGATGTTTTTTGTTTTGGCTTGAGGATGGGCGAGTGGAATGAGTTGACGGGGCATCCGAGGGACCGTGGAAAGAACCGGCGAATTCTCTCCAACATGGGGAGAATGACACAGATCACACAGAGTTTTGGAGCTCCTCTGTTACTGCGCTCGATCCTACGATCGAGCGCATGATCAAGCGCCTACCTGCGCTCGATCGCACTCATGTTTGCACTCAAGTGCACATGGGGCCTTATGTTAATTTCTTGCGATTTAATTATTAAACCGACATTATTTCCTTGTTTTAGCAGTATTAGGGTTTAGGGAATCTTTATTTCGTTATTTTATTAGGATTAGGGTTTTGGGGGTATTTATGTAATATTTTAAAATGTTTAGGGTTTATGGCTATAAATATATGCTTATAGCCTCCAAACAATTTAATGGTTGATTATTATTATTTTGTTGGATAAGAATTACTTGTAGACGAGTTTTCTTCATATTTTTCCTTGAAATCGTAGATAGACTCTAGATTTTGAGAAGAATTCTAGATCATTGATAGACTCTAGGTCTAGAATTACATATCCGCTTCATATTTGTTGATCTTCGCTATAGCCCACTAAGTCGTGTTGCATCAGAATGCCATTGGAAGCATGATCGTACCAAATTTAGCACTTGCAATAGAACAAACCGAAGTTCGTATAGTGTTGCACAAGTACGTGTTCGTATCCACAAAGAATTGTGATTGTTTACAAATCAATTTTAAATCTAAACTAGTATTATTTTAACCTAGCTCCAAGTGGGTGTTTGTGTAACAAGGGAAACATAAACTAATTTACTTGCAGTTAAATGAACAAAAGAACCACTAAAGCTAAGGATTCCACCTCACCAAATCAAAAATACTAATTAAGAGTACAATGCATTTGATGACTTACATGGTGATTTTAGGCGTAAGTAGCTTAGTTGGGGGAGTTAATTTGGGTTTTGGGTCACTAAGGACACTAGAGGGGCAATTTGGACTTTTGGGTAGACGTACATTGCTGTCTTAGTGCCAACGTATGGGGGGGACCACCGGACATATGCTCTGCAAACCATATAGGCGGATGTATGTAGGACCACCGGATGTATGCTACTTTTTGGAATACCCTCTGGTTAATACATGGACGTATGTGGCAGCCTTTGAACCGCTGGGCAAGAACCACTGGACGTATGTCCCTTGGCCGAACATCCACTGCTTTTTGGGCCTATAAATACCCCTCTACCCTCTTCATGTTTTGCACAAGTTTCAGACGCCCTCAGGCCTCTAGAGTGTCCCTAGAGTGTTTCCAAAGTGTTTTGAGTGTGTTTTGTGAGCGTGTGTGAGATGTTTGAATGTTTCAGAACATTCGTGAGATGGAACTCTTGCGATTTTGTTTCAAGGAGGTAATGTTCGATCCTTAGCTTTTTAAATACGTCATGTCTGCTTCATTTTATGATTAGTTTTAATTGCTAGCTTAATTACGCTTTGAATCTCATCTAGGGTAGAATTTTTTATAGCTTAACGTTGTTACATTGTATGGAGGTTATAATCTAGACTAGGAGGCTTTAGGGTGTTTCTAGTAACCCTAGGAGTCAGAGAATAGGCAACATAGGAGAGAAAATGAGATTCTCCCTAAGGACCCACATAGCAAACCCATGGTACCATGACCGGACGTACAGCCCGTTGTGACACAGTGGACATACGACCCCAAGCCCGGACGAATGGTCAGTGTGTGACAGGGAAACCCTATTTTCACCAACCATCCCACAGCTCCTGTTTTCCTTACTTTGGAGTTGTTTTAGTGGAATTAGGTCTAATAGAAGGTTTTCCACAGATTAGGAGAACCTGGATCTTTCGGAGTATTCGGAGATGCTTTTCAATCTAGGTGAGTTTTAACTCACATAATGCCCATTGTTATTTTCTATGCACTGGACGTCTATTTTGTGTATTGAGAAAACATGCATATTTTAAAACTCTCACAGTTTATACTTATTGCACATGAACTGACATTTTGAGAAAAATATTGTGTTGAATATGTTAACCAAGTAAAACTTATAAAATGACATGTATGTAAAATACAAACAAGATAATTTGCATTGTATGACATGGTACATCAGTACGTGCGATAGTATTGACTATAGGCTTACTATACATATTAGCTTTATGGTTGAATGTGTGTGTTATATGAGGCTTTGTATCCATTGATTTCGTGACCCTGATGCAACCATTTCTAATGGTTTGGTCATTATATGACGAACATCATTAGTTGGTGTGGGCCACTCGAGGTTAGACTCGATCGTGCCATTAATGTTACGTATGGTATGTTATACAATGGCTGGGGCACTAGTATTGTACTACGGGTCTCTCGGGATAGCATCAACCCTACTGAGAAGGGATAATATATCGGGTAGACCATACTTTTAAACTATGACTATTGTTTACATCATATGCATATACCATCTATTATATATATATATCACGTATACAATAAGCTATCATGATGGACCTGCTTTTACTTATTAAACATCTAAGTTCATTACTAAACTGGCATGAGTATTATCTACGTTAAAAATCACTAAGTCTTAGACTTACCTTTTTCCTTTATGTTTCATCTCCTATTACGATTATTATACGGTTTAGCCGCTTTAGAAGAGGGTATTGTCGGAGCAGACTTGGGTGTTAGTTCAGAACTTGATTCGTGTGATCTTTGAAGACATGGACCCTATTTGGTTGCATTTGATGTGGGAGACTGGAAGATCTACCTGTGCAGACATGATAAAGATTTCAATTTCACTAGCTCTGCTTAAGCTTAAGTCTAAGCTTTGATCTATTGATCTTTTGTGAACTATGTTGACGTTTGTTATTTTGGGTTGTATCTATTTTCCTATTGATGGTTTGATGACCAGTATATTTAGTAACTATTTATGACATTATGGTGACGTAGTACTTCTTTCTAGTAATTGCTGTGTGATATTTTATTTATTGTCTCTTGATCCCATAGTTTTAGTAAACTCTTTCGCTGCAGTTTTCTCGTTACGACGAGGAAAGTAAATTCCCGAAGGTCTTGTTCTGCGAGGAACAAGGTTAGGATGGTGCACCGTGGGATCAATTACTAGTTAATTGATTTGCCCATCGGGCGGGGCGTCACACTACATCACGTTATGTGTTTCACTTAAATTTATATAATAAAATATTAATTAATTTTTTTAAAAAAAATTAAAATTAAAATTAGATAATAAAAAATTAAAATCAAATTTTAAAAAAAGTTGAGGTGGCTAGCCACCCCCAAGGTCCAAAAAAAAACATAAAAAAATAAAAATTGTTTTTTTTTTTGCCCTTAGGGGTGGCCCCTAGGCTCAATTGGGGTGGTCAGCCACCCCTCTTTTAAAAAAAATTGATTTTAATTATTTTTATTTTCTTTCTAAATGTTAATTAATATTTTATTATATATTTGAGTGGGACACATGGCGTGATATGAGCTATTGGATGAAAATGGATGGCCATTGATGAAAATATGAGAGCCTCATATTCTCCGTCTAATATGAGGGGATTCAAATCCCAAAAATGATATAATATGGTTGTGTTTGTGAAGGAGAGAGTGTTGTGTGGCCACTTGGCTTGTTGTGGTTGTCACATCACCATTTTTTTAATTTCTTTTTATTGAGTGTGAGTCGTGTGTGAGTGTGTGATAGTATGAATATATATATTTTTAATTTTTAAAAATTAATATTTTAAATAATAAGTTAGCTCTTACTTCTTCAAAAGCTAAACAAGTTAATATTTTTTCAAAATACAAGATGTAAAAGTTTTATGAAAAACATTTTTCTATTTTGAGTTCTTTGTTAACATATTTGAGAACAATGTGCTTTCCAAATTGGGGGGTTGAAAGAACATAGCCTTTAACATTTCACTTTCTACTCAAATAATGTTAATATGGTAATGCTTAAATCCACATTTTTATTTAACAACTATTTTATAATGCTAATAAATCAATCCCAACCAATTTTTATATATATTTTTTAACAAAAACTTATCTATGGTTTAGTGATAATCGCCCAATATTGTTAGAACAGTTTCTAAATGGGATGAATTGTGTGTTCTCCAAAGCATTCTTGATCTCCGTTCTTCAACCTTTGCAGTTGCATAGCTTCACAATCTCTACAAAACAACTGAACGTTAAGAGATCACCTTAGCAAGGTCTCACTCCAATGCCTAAGTCAATCTCTGAAGGAAAAGTATGCGTCGTGCAAAAGAATTCAATATGAAGCTTATGATGGAGTCCCACCTGGACTAGGGTTTCTACTCCAATTTTGACTTAAGAGTGCTAGGAGTTTGACTTGGATTCGGAGTGGGAATAGGGCTATTGAGTGGATTCTTCTAGAAGTCCTAATTGGACATGGATTATGACTCCTACCCAATTCAGCTTGGAGTAGGGTTCTAATCTAAATTGCATGGGATGAGATCCATCCTGAATTTTCAAGATGTCCTTATCTTGACTCTCGAGACTTTAAGAGCATTTCCAGTAAACTCCTATAAGGGAGTCTGTTTCCTATGTATAGAGAATATGTCCAAAAAATCATAAAAAACGTCCCACAACAGATTCTCTAAATAGTTTTTTAAACCATCAGATACTACAGTGGAACCTTATACTTACGGTTTCACTGTAGCAATCCTTATGATTATTAAATTAGAAAAAAATTGATTCTCTCTCCTCTCTTATTCTTTCGCACGCAACCCAATCCTACTTTTTCCTACTATTTTCTTTTGTTCTTCTCCGTTCCAGCAACTGCCAAGCCGTCGGTGGGTTCAATTCTCTAATTCTTTTTTTCTCCTTTGATGGCTTATTGTCAAAGGAGGAGAGGGCCTTGATGAGAGGGGAGACGAGGAGGAAGGAGTGGAGGGAGTGGAGAGAGTGGAGGAATTGGGGTTGAGAGACGGTGAGGGAGAGCTGGGAGAGAGGGCATAGGAGAAGTGGAGAGTGGGAGAGAGAGGGTCGACGACCAGGTTGGAGAAGCAAAGGAGGCAGATGGAGCCACCCCTATTGGAGGGGAGGATGAGCGTGGATCGGTACCCTTGGGAGCATGTTGGAGGTGGATCACAATAGGATAAGACTTCTGCTTCTTCTTTGAGCTCCCAGTGTGGTTCATCTGAATCGTTGAAGATCATCATCTTGTGGCAAACATTGAGGCTCAGTGAAGGTATTTGGGGTTGAGGGATCAGTGAAAGGGGTTCAAATCAATGTTGAAAGGATCAGTGATTTCATACTCCAAACATTGAGGCTCAAATCAGTGATTTGGGTTTTCTAAAAAGCATTGCAAAAAAAATTTTGGAAACGTATGATGTTGAAGGCAAAGAAAAACATTGAAGCTCTCGTTTTTTTTCTCACAAACAGAGAGAGTCGAAGAACAAGACATGGAAAAGAGAAAGAGAGGGATCTAAAAGAAAAAATAAAGTAATATTAAAAATTAATATTTTAATAATACATGAAATGATAAAGGAAAGCTATTGTGGAGTATATTGAATTAGAAAAGTAAAAAGTAAGTTGGTTTCTTAAACTTAGGAAAAATGAAGAAGAAGCTACTGTAGGATATTCCATTTGAAGTGTGTCCCTTATGTCACATAATTGTGATTACAAAATATCACAATAATATATGTCACATATTTATTGTGGTTACGGTGTTTAATGACTTATTCCAATCAATATGAAATCAAATATTTTGAATTAAATTGTTGATTTAATTCTTGAGGAACAAGTAATTTGATTTCATTACTAATTTATTTTATGGAATCAAATATGCTATATTGATTAAATATTTGATTTTTATTCCTTGATGGGAGGAATAATTAAAGTTATAGCTATAATTGAGGGTCCCTGACCTACTTATAAATAAGGCCTGTGTATTCCATCAAACGGCACTCACTGGTAGGCATAGGTCAGAAGAACCACTCAATAATTTTATTTTTCTGTTTTGCTACTTGGTTGCTGTGGGGTTGTTGCTGTGGAGTTGTTCTTTAATCACTTGAACAAAGCAATGGCTGAAAGTAACTTTATTCCGCTACTAATTTATATTGATTAGCTTTAGTTTATAAATAATTCTAACATGTGGTATCAGAGCTTCCTCTAGGCCATATTTGTTCAGTTTTATTTGAGATATGCCTGTTGTGACATTTATTTTTTGTTTCAATAATTTTTTTTATTTGTTTATTTGATTATTGAAACAAAATTATGGTGAAAAGCATGAAGATCACGACTATGTTGTTTATTATGTTTATTGTCAACGTTGTTTAGTTTTATTTCTATTATGAATATGCATATGACTAAGCATGTTCTAGAAACAATTTTTTTTTGAAATTGTTTTTTGCTGTTTTGTGGAAACTAAACATGTGTGTTTGACCATATTGACCTTGACCCCATGGAGAAACAACTGAAACTCATGGCTAACCTAGAAGTCGTGAACCCACTACCCAAGCACCATCGTGACCCACTGCCCAGCCACCATCAAGCGGTGTTTTTTCGCTGCATAAGGAAAATAGATGTTGGCCGCATAAGGTGAGCCCGGGACACCGGCGCTCAAAGCAGCGGCAGCCCATATCTGTGGGTAAGAGCCAAGCTCTTGCTTGCAGCGGTTGAGAGCCGCTGTCGCCCATAAAGGACGACGACAACAGCCTTACACGGGCTGCCTATCGTCTAGCTGGCCTTTGATGGCCGGCACATGAGGAACAACGGCGGCGGGGTATGTGGAATTAAATGGGGTGGCGGCTAGGGTTTGGTTATTTTCGGGTTGGGGAGTTAAGGATCTGGGTAGGGTTTCAAACCCACATACAAATCGGGTCTAGTGTTTTGGCCACTGGGTATGGGTTTATTTTAACCCAAGCCCGATCCAGTTTAAAAAAAAAAAACTGGGTCATTAAGTGGGTTGACCCATAGCCCAATCCATTTGCCCATCCAGATTTCAAAAAAAAAAAAAAAAAAGGAAAACCAATTTGGGCTGTATGGGATTTCGAACTTGGGTTCTTCAGGTGCATAAAAGGCCTAAGATTCTCTTAGACCATTAAGCCATGCATTTTATATGTGTTTATATTGCAATTTTATATTATTTAAATTGTTTAGCATTAATACATTAACTTGTGATTAAATTATTCTTATTATTTGAATATAAATTGTTTGATGTCTGGACCTAAGAATAATTAATTAAACCATATATGTTGGTGAATGTTTATGGTACTATCCAATGTTGCAAAAGGGTAACTCTGGCAAGGCGGGATTGGGATTTAAGTGTGCCATTGTGCGCCCCCTCACGGCCTGGGACATTATCCGATTGTACTTTGGAAAAATACTATTTACCCACTAATGTGTTGGTTTGTCAATTATTCTTGGGAACTTTATTTGGCATCTATAAAGTTATTAGATGTTAATGAAGTCGTGATTATCATAATAATTTTTGGGAGAGCCACAACATCCCAATTTTTATAATGATAGTTGCATCAAGATTATGTGAACTTCATAAAGAAAATTAACATCGTGTTGTGATTAATTCATAAATTTAATTGCCAATCCCCACAAGGACGTTTTTATTTTTATGACTTAATTAGAATAAGATAGTAAATTTAACATTAAAAATAAAATTTCTCTTAGGCCCACAAGTACGGAGAATTTTATTTATTAATGCTAAATTTATTAGTCTTATTAATAAAGAGTAAATTTCATGCGTGATGCAACCTTTGCCCACAGGTAGGTTGAAATTTACTATTAAATTAACATTGGTTAATTTAAATAAAGTTACTTCATAACAATTAAAGTATTTTTTCTTGGTTATTGCAGCTATTCCAACTGCTTTAATGGATGGAACTTTTCATGTTCCAATGCTTAATGGTAACAACTTTTCTGACTGGAAAGAAAATTTGCTTCTTACATTGGGGTGTTTGGAGCTTGACTTGGCGCGTGAGGATGAACCACCCGCCCTCACGGAGAAAAGTACGCCACTAGAGATTGCTAAACATGAACGGTGGGAGCGATCTAATCGCTTAAGTTTAATGTTCATGAAATCTCATGTCTCTAAGGGCATTAGGGGTTCCATCCCTTAATGCACTAAGGCTATTGAGGAACAATTTGTAAGTTCCAACAAGGCCCTAGCCAGCACCCTCATGAAGAAGCTCTCAAGCAAGTCCTTTGATAACTCCAAAAGTGTGCAAGAGAACATTATGGAAATGAGGGACATGGTAGCTCAACTCAAGTCCCTAGAGATTGACATATCTGAGTCATTCTTGGTCCACTTTATATTGAACTCTTTCCCCTCTGAGTATGTTCCTTTTAAAATATCCTATAACACACATAAGGATAAATGGTCAGTTAATGAACTTCTGACCATGTGTGTTCAAGAGGAGGAGAGGTTAAAACATGAGAAGCCAGAAGGTGTTCACATGGCTGTTCATGCTAAGGAAAGGACCAAGAGAGGCAAGTATGCTCCTAAATTCAAAAGGAAGAACAAGGTGCCAATCAAGCAAAATGGCAATAAGGATGCTTGTTACTTCTGTAAGAAAGAAGGGCATATGAAGAAAGATTGCCAAAAGTATATAAAGTGGCTCGAAAGAAAAGGTAATCTCATATCTCTAGTGTGTCATGAATCTTTTTTTGTTGAGGCTCCAAATAATACATGGTGGATTGATTCGGATTCTACAATCCATATTGTCAACTCAATGCAGGGTTTTCTCACTACAAGGAAACCGGCAAGCAATGAACAAAGAGTCTATTCAAGAAATAAATTGTTTTCAAGAGTTGAAGCTGTTGGGACTTTTAGAATAATTTTGAAATCTAGATATATTTTAGATCTTGAAAATGTATTTTTATTCAGAATTTTCTAGAAATTTAATTTCGCTTCCATGGATAATGTTGGTTTTGGATTTTGGTTTATCAATTCAACTTTCAGATTTTTAAAGGTGAACAATTTATTGGTGGTGGAATAAAATGGATGGTTTATTCAAAATTGATTTAGATCCCAACTTTGAAAATAACTATTTGTCATTGCATACTGATGTTGGCATAAAGAGGAGCCTTATGGATCAAAGCTCCGCTTTGTTATGGCACGGGAGATTGGGACATATCTCCATAGAGAGAATCAAAAGGTTAGTAAATGATGGAGTTTTAAAAACTCTTGACTTTACAAATCTTGGTACTTGTGTGGATTGCATAAAGGGAAAGCAAACCACCAAGACCATTAAAGGTGCCAAAAGGAGTTCTGAGATTCTTGAGATCATACACACTGACATCTGTGGACCTTTTCTTACTCCCTGCCTAAATGGTCAAAGATATTTCATATCTTTTATTGATGACCATACAAGGTTTATGAATCTCTATCTTCTAAATGATAAGGCTAAGGCATTAAATGCTTTCAAGGCCTATAAGGTAGAAGTAGAGAAACAAAAGGAAAAGAAAATCAGGATCATAAGATCTGATAGAGGTAGAGAGTACTATGGTAGGTACATATAAGGGACAAATGATAGGTCCATTTGCTAAATTCCTTGAAGAGGAAGGTATTGTGGCTCAATACACGATGCCTGGCACACCACAACAAAATGGTGTAGCAGAAAGAAGGAATCGCACACTTATGGACATGGTTAGGAGCATGCTAAGTAATTCCCATCTCCCTTTATTTTTATGGAGTGAAGCCTTAAAAATTGTTACGTATGTTTTAAACAGGGTTCTATCCAAGGCTGTCCTTAAGACACCTTTTGAGTTATGGAATGGGTGGAAACCAAGTTTAAATCATTTACACATATGGGGTTGTCCTCAAGTGAGGATTTACAATCCAAATCAAGAAATTAGACCCAAGGACAACTGGATTTTTTCTGGGCTATGCAGTTAACTCCAAGGGATTTAGGTTTTACTGTCCTTCACATAGTCCTAGAATTGTTGAGTCTATAAATGCAAAATTTATAGAGGATGTTGAACCTAGTGCTTATCCTCATTTGGTTGAACTAGAGGAAGCACGAGAGTTGGCTGAAGCTCCTTCACATGAAGGACATTTGATTGTGCTTAGGGAAAATCAAAATGATTGCCTTGAACCACAATCAATTTCAGAACAGCCAACTCATGAGGAATAGGTTCAAAATGAGCCTACTCAACCTCTTCCAAATGAGGGGGAAGTAGGATTAAGGAGATCCTCTAAAATAAACAGACCAGCAATCCCTAGTGATTATGTTGTATACCTTCAAGAGTCTGATTTTGATGTTGGGCCTAAAGATAATCCAAAATCGTTTTCACAAGCCATGAGTGGGGATAACTCCACATTTTGGTTCAATGCCATGAAAGAAGAGATGGAATCCATGGCTAAAAATCAAGTCTGGGATCTCGTTGACTTACCAAAGGGAGTTGTAGCCATAGGCTACAAATGGGTTTACAAAACCAAAACAGATGCTTTCGGTAATGTTGAACAATATAAAGCTAGACTTGTGGCCAAAGGCTTTACTCAAAAGGAAGGCATTGATTATCATGAAACCTTTTCTCCAGTATCAAAGAAGGATTCATTCAGGATAATCATGGCTTTAGTAGCTCATTTTGATCTAGAGTTACATCAAATGGATGTGAAAACAACATTTCTAAATGGGGATCTTGAAGAAGAGGTATACATGAAACAACCTGAAGGATTTAATGATGACAGTCAGAAGGCTTGCAAATTAAGGAAATCTATATATGGACTAAAACAAGCCTCCCGTCAATGGTATATCAAATTTCACAAAGTTATTACCTCATATGGTTTTATTGAGAACTTTGTTGATTAGTCCATATACCTTAAGGTCAGTGGGAGTAAAGTTATTTTCCTAGTCCTATATGTAGATGATATTTTGCTTGCAAGCAGTGATTTAGGTTTGCTACATGAAACCAAACAATTCCTTTCTCAAAACTTTGAAATGAAGGATTTGGGTGAAGCCTCTTATGTCATTGGCATAGAGATTCACAGAGACAGAAATCAAAGAATTTTAAAATTGTCTCAGAAGGCCTACATTGAAAAAGTTTTAGAGAGATTTGGAATGAAGAACTGTTCAACTTCTGTAGCACCTATCACTAAAGGGGACAAATTCAGTAACGATCAGTGTCCCCAAAATGCATTGGAACAAGAGCAGATGAAAAATATCCCATATGCATCTATAGTTGGCAGCCTATTATATGCACAGGTCTGTACTAGATGGTGTACCAAAAATAAAGTACTCACAAGTGTACAAGTCGTGTAAAGTAAAGTGCGCGTAAAAATGCGAGGTCGATCCACAGGGAATTGTGTTTTGTGCTAAAATCAACTTTCTATTCAAATAGATCCTATTTTAACCTAGTTCCTAGAGTTCGAAGTTGGTTGTGCAATTTTAACAAAACTAAATTAAAACGATAATTTAAACAACAATCTAAGTAAAAGACTAAGGTTTCGAATCCATCTCGCCAAATCAAACAGCATACTCTACTTAATTTACACACAATTGACAATCAAACGCATTTTAACAGAGTTCAAAATCATAAACATGCATGTAAAATCATTCGATGAATCCATCCGTTAAAGAATCACAAAGTATTTAATTGAGATCAAATCATCCACCGTATCCAGAGATCACGATGGATATTAGTCTCAATTTCAATCACTGATGTATCCCGCATGTAACACAACAAATATTAAACAATGCATGAAATCACAAAAGATGCTCAATCACTTAAAGTAATAAAGCAATGGAATTAATTTTGAACAATATAATATCAAATTGTGTATATAATTTCACGAGAATACAACTGTTTATCATTGACGAGGTTTCATCTTCAACCTTAGTTGAAGGTTTAGCCTCTCATGACAACAACAGACATAAACATATCAATTGAAATCATAAAGAAACAAAAACTTACAAAGAAAAGCGTTCGAAAAGCTCAAGAACGACTCTAGGTCAAAGTTTTGGGCTCTACGGCGCCCCCTAATGCGTTTACAATGAAAAAAAAAAGTATTTATACACTAATTTTAGGGTTTTAGCGTTGCCAGGTCGGCCGAGTGTGATCGATCGCACTTTAGGTGCGTTCGATCGCACTCGAGCATGCATTTTCAGTGCTGATGGGCGCAAGTGCGAACGATCGCACTATATGTGCGATCGATCGCAGATGCTTCAGAATTTGCCTAATCTTGTGAAATATGAATTTGTAGGTCTTCGAGTTAGATTTCCATAGACACTAAGATCACCCCAATCGGAGTTATACAACTCAAGATATGGCCGTTTTGGTGGAAGTCGTCGGGCGAATCATCGCTCGACTCAATTTTGCCGCCAAAGCTCCCCGAACTGTTTTAAGCCCCAGAGTTGATGGCATTAACCCCAAATGCAACTTAACAACCTGCAAAACACTAAAACACCAAAACTAACCAAAAACATCAGAAAATAACAAAACTAAGGGTTTAACAAATATAAGTTAAGGGGCCCAAATATGCAATATTAGGCACTCATCAAATACCTCCAAGCTTACATTTTGCTAGTCCCTTAGCAAAACAAAATGAAAAACATAACAAAATCAAGAAACATAAGTCCGCTGTCGTGGGAGAAACGGTTGCATTTAGCATATGCAACAAGCCTTTTAAACCCTTAGGAATTCCCTAGAGGACGAGTGAAGTCTCGTGAGGGTTTTCCAGGAATGACACCCACAAACATTTTATTGACACTATGTTATTGATGATAAAGCCTTTCACTTAAACATATGGTTCGTTCATACATCATTAGCAAATTTAACATGATTAAACATACAAAACCACATCATCTAGGCATCCAAACATCATTTCATTCAAGGTTGGAAAATTGAGACAACATATGCTCCATAATGAAAAGTGAACTAACAACAAGATCATGTGGTTTCAATCATTCTCAAAGAAAATGTATCCCAAAATTCAAAGGAAAACAATGTGATAAATTAACCAAGGCTTGAATTGAAAGATGCAATTTTTTTTTTTTTTTTTTTTGAGTAGGCTATGCAATGCTTGACTCCTTTAAGCTTCTAAATGACCTATGTAACGATTGTTGGGCCTGACTCCCAAAGGATGGCTTTAGGGCACTAGATGTAGAGACATCCCTAGGGCTTAATTACTCAAGTCAAAAGAGCTACGAAGCCTAAACTAGCCATACAATTTTTTAGCTGGAATTTCTCATCTTTTGACGCGAACACTCATTGCTTGGCCAGGCAAGAGGTCCGTTACTCAATGAAAAGCTCACTTATTTTGATTTTTTTTTTTTTAAAGCCAAGGTTTTCCTCACCACATCAAACCCACAAATCTCAAGAAACACACTTTAAGTCAAATCATACCCCACGGACCCTAATGCTAGTGTGCATGTGATATATCTATCAAAACATGGAGTCTCTAATCCAACACATGAATCAAACTGGGATTTCTAATGATAGGCAATGTTCAAACAAGATTAAACAAACCAATGATATGTAATCCACGATTATGATGTAAGTCATGACCAATCAACAACATAGCAAACAAACAAAAAGAAAAAATTTATATATAAAGGCAAAAACAAATATATACATGCAAAACAAAACAAGTAAATAAACAAACAAAACAGACAAAGTGTTTGTCCATACCCCAAACTTAAATGACACATTGTCCCTAATGTGGCAAGAAATACATTACAAGGGATGAGGAACCGGGATGAGCAAAAGTCAAGGCGCCCCCAAACTTGAACATCAACACTGCAAAAACTAACAGCAATCTTTTTTTTTTTTTTCTTAAAGATCAAACATCAAAATGTTAATTGCTGTTAGAAACTTAAACAAAACAAAAAGAAATAAAATGATAGGAAATAAAATAACAAAAAGAAAATAAATAAAAAATGCGGTGCAAAAAATAAAATAATAATAAAAAAGAAAAATACCACACCTTCCCCGCTCATAAGGGTGTCCAACCAATCCCTTCCATCCTTTCCTCTTTAAAATGAGATACCCCTCTAGAATGATGTTCCGCCATCTTATGTAGTTGACCTTATTTCGAGGAATCCACTTAGGAACGCGGTTCCTAGATTTGTGATCTTCTGTGTGTGATTCCTTGAAGATCTCTACGTAAGATGGTTCTTCGAGACATTGAAAAGATGAAACTTGAGGTGCATGAAATGTCTCGAGAGGGATTGCGACGAAGGAGTGAGCTTCAGTACTCACTTCCTTGTCGTTGGACGGAATTGGATTTGGCGGGGGCTCAAATTGCTCAACTTGCTCCTCTTTCTTTTCCTCCTCATGATCATCAACTCTTTCCTCACTAACAAGTGTGGTGGTGGCTTGGACATTCTCATGATGAGGATTGCTGGGGCAATCCTCATCAATCATGTACTGCCCTATCGCCATCTCCTGACTTTGAAGTTCCTCTTCCTCAATTCTATTGAATTCAGCAACTAGATGACCAAGTTGTCCTTCTAACCTTGCAACTGCTTCAGTGTTTGCCACAGTGGCATCTATGATTTCTTGACAAGGTTGGTCAACTGTTTTCCTAAACTCTTCGAGTGCGTCTTCTAATGATAGTTCTTGTGACGCAGGAATGGTCGGTTGGCCGACTAGTTCCATGAATTCCTTAAGCGTTTCTTCCAAAGAAGATTGCTTAGGAGGATAGTCATATGATGAATGGGAAGAAAAATGGTTGTCGAACTGCGGATAAACAGGATGGTGCAGTTCGTCAACTGGGGAACAAAATTTTTCGTAGCATGATCATGCCACGAAAAATCAGAATGGTTGCTCCAGTTCGGGTTATAAAAGTTTGAATTTGATTCAAACCTAGGATTGAGAAACGGTGTTCAACGCCCATTTGAAAATTAGACAATTGTCCCCAATGCGACAATCACCTAAATTATGGTAAGGGTTGGAGCAGGGTGAACATGGTTCATGTGGGTGCAAAGTGGAAGGGAAAATATTAAAATAATCGAACGGAAGACTCATGCTTCACCCAAACAGTTCAATATATCCCACATGAAACAATTAAAATTTATACAAAATAAAAATAAACAAATAAGTAAACAAAATAAACTAATTATGATGTGAACCCCGTCAAGAATAACGAGACCCAACAACGAAAGGGGAATCCAAGATCGTTCTATGGACAGATTTGAAGGGATGACCTCGACCCGTTGTTTATGACAAACAAGAACCTCGGTATAAGGAAGACGCCACAAACGGTGATGGAGTTTCGCTTGATAAGTCGAGATGAACGCCACGGAAATCCCGATAAGTTCAAGTAGTTCTTCAAAGAACCAAAGAGAATAAACCTCACCAATTTTATCAATGATCAATGTTGTGTCTCATTACAATGAGTCCATCCTATTTATAATGCATGGTTAAAATAGGAATACAAATTATTAAAGGAAAATACTAAAAGACCAAATAAAAGAATCCTAAAATTAAGGTAGATTTTGTCTGAAATTAGCTTCTCCTCCAAGAAAAGAAATCACCTATGGAATTAGCTTCTCCTCCAAGAAAACTTCTCCTCCAAGTAAAGAAATCACCTATGGAATTAGCTTCTTCTCCAAGAAAACTTCTCCACCAAGAAAAGAAATCAGTTATGGAATTATCCTTCTAGAACTTGAATCAAGCTGACGATTCTTTGTTGCCTACGTGGATTATGCTCAATGGGCCTCCATGAATTTGCTTGAGCCCATAACTCTTGAATGAGTCCATTGAGTACATCTTTGAACTTCTTTGCTCGTGCTCGTGAATCGCCCAATTGGTACTTGAATGAGATCCTTCAAGTGGTGCCTTGATCTCCATCATTCCCTCCTCTTGAGAAGGATTTGCCTCAAATCACCACCTACATCAAAAGGACTCAAATCAAGAATATTAAAAGTGGCACTTACATTGTACTCACCTGTAAATCTAGCTTGTAAGCATTGTCATTGATACGCCGAGGACTTGGAAAGGACCATCTCCTCTGGGAGCAATTTGGAACATCTTTGGAATCTTTCTTTTCTCATATGCAGCCAAACCCAATCTCCGGGTTCAAAACCAGGCGGCGCCCTTGTTGGCTTGTGGCATATTGGTCCGTTCTTCGCTCAATGTTGAGTCGTGTTTTCTCATGAATCTGCTTCACAAAGTCACTTTCTTTTGCCATCTAAATTAACATGTTCATTAAAGGTAAAGGAGATAAATCCAATGGAGTTAAAGGATTAAACCCATATACAATTTCAAATGGCGAAAATTTGGTAGCGTAATGAATAACAGCTCTATTATATGCAAACTCAACATGTGGTAAACATTCCTCCCATGTTTTGATGTTCTTTCTAATGATTGCCCTCAATAGAGTAGACAAAGTCCTATTTACTACTTCAGTTTGACCATCGGTTTGGATGATGACAAGTAGAAAACACTAACGGTTATCGCTTGAACGCAAAGGACCGCTTAACGCCACGCCTAATCAAATCGAGCCGCAGCGATTATTTGCATCGAGCACGCCATGCGTCGACCACAAATCTGTGATGCGTTCAACGCGTGATGCGTTGAGGCACTCAATCTCTGCCAGCCTATAAATAGGACCTTGTGTATTTTCTTATTCGGGCGTTTGAGGGGCGTTTGAGGTGCCCTTGAGGCCAAAAAACCTCCATTTATCTTTGTAAAACCCTCTAAATTGTCATTTATTTATTTTATGTTTTATTTTCGCTAATTAGTCTCTTAGTCCCTTCACATGAATTTATTTATTTATATTTAATCATTTAATTTATGTCTATTCGCTTTCAATACATTTTAGTGACAAAGTGTATTGATTGTTCGACTATTGTTGCAACCAGGAGATACATCGGATATTCGCGGACCATTATCCGTTGTGACCTCTTGTACAAATGTTTGCCTCGGATAGATCGACAAGATTGTGTAGCAACAATAGGATATACATATGTGCTATCGATAGACGGAAAATATGAACAATGTGTTAACGTCGAATATGCCTTGTAGCATAAATGTTTAATACATATGAGCTAAGCATATTTATATATTAAATTAATTTATTGTGAGGTGGATTAGGACTTAGTTATTTTATTTCTTTATTTTATTGCATTTATAGTTTAGGTGGGTTCGACAATTGCACTTGCACAGCCACATTACTACGATCGACTCGTGCAATAAAAAGTACTTTTTGGTAATGCATCAATTTACATTTGTGCTGTGGGATCTGTGTTTTGTTGAAATTGATTTTCTTGCTTAGATTAATTTTATCTTTCTACTAGTTTGTTTACTTTTTTAAAATTGTGACATTCCACGCCTCGTGCGGCAGCAGACGAGTTCTGCGTTCGACGTGACTCATGTGCGTTAACGCACCGCAAAACCGCTTTCTCATGCAACGCTTTAGTTTTAATTTTGTTCATTTAATTTTTTAGCTTTTTAGCTTTTGTTTTAATCGTTGTTGCTGGAAAATCAGGCACAACAAGCGGTCGAACTTATTGCGGTCGAACGCCAATATTCCAGCAAATGATACCTGGCCTTCCGACACGCTCAAGGCACCTTGTTCCATGAACGAAGCGGTGTAGAGCTCGGTCGTTCGCGTTGTGCCTTTTGAACGCACCGCAGCTCGCCCACATATTGTGCATCTGCGCGATCTCAACGCCGACTTTCGCTGATTTCATTCTCCGCACAGGATGTGTATTTGCTTTTCCTTTTATTATTTTTGCTTTATTTGATTATTAATTATTTATATATTGTGCCTGTTTTATTTGTTTTAGTTTTGTTAGATTAAATTTATTTTTATTTGTTAATTAGTTTAATATTTTGTTAGTTTATTTGTTAAATTTGTTTAGTTTATTTTTATTAGTTGTAGTTTATTTTTATTTTATTTTTGTTATTGATATTGTTTCGTGTGGGATATTTTGAACTGCTTTGGGTGAAGCATGAGTCTTCCGCTTAATATTTATGATGTTTCCCTATCACTTTGCACCCACATGAACCATGTTCATACTTGCCCACCATTACCGAGTTTAGGTGATTGTTCCACACTGGGGACAATTTCCTAAATTTTTTCAAATGAGCATTGAATTAATTTCTCCAGTCCGGTTTGAATCAAATTCAAATTTTTATTACTGATCGGAGCAACTATTTTCTTTTATTTTTCCACACCGCATTTTGATTTATTTTCTTTTTGTTATTTTATTTTCTGTATATATTTTATGTGTTTCAGCTTTAACAAAGAAATTAATCTTTGATGTTTGATCTTTAAGAGAAAAGATTGTGTTAGCTTTTGACAGTGTTCTTATGTTTAAGTTTGGGGGACGCTTGACTTTGCACATCCTAGTTCCTCATCCCACTGTAATGTATTTCTTGCCACATTTGGGACAATGTGTCATTTAAGTTTGGGGTGTGGACAAACATTCTGTCTTTTTTTGTTTGTTTTATTTTATTTGTTTGTTTTGCATGTATATATTTGATTTTGCCATGTATATAAAATTTTTTTTTTTTTTTGTTTGTTACTATGTTGTTGATTGGTCATGACTTACATCGTAATGTGGATTGCATGTCATTGGTTTGTTTAACTTGTTTGAACATTGCCTATCATTAGAAATCAGCTTTTGATTCATGTGTTGGATTAGAGAGACTCCACTTGTTTGATTGAAATTTCACATGCACACTAGCATTAGGGTCTGTGGGGTTTGAGATTTTACTTTGAAGTGTGTGTCTTGAAATTTTAGGTTTATATGTGATGATGAAAACCTTGGCTTTAAAAAAAAAAAAAAAAAAAAAAAAATCAAAATCATAATAAAGTGAATTTTTCATTGAGTAACCGGACCTCTTGCCCGCCAAGCAATGAGTGTTCACAAAAGATGAGAAATTGTCAGAAAAAATTGTATGGCTAGTTAGGCTTCATAACTCTTTTTGACTTGAGTAATTAAGCCCTTAGGGATGTCTCTACATCTAGTGCCCTAAAACCGCCTCGGTTTGGGAGTCACCGCCTAACACTGTTACATAGGTCATTTAGAAGTTTAAGGAAGTCAACATTGCATGCCTACACAAAAAATTGCATATTTCAATTTAAGCCTTGGTTGTATTTATCACATTGTTTTTCCTTTAAATTCGGGATACATGTCTTTGGAGAGTGATTGAAATCCCATGATCTTAGTTCACTTTGCACATAATGGAGCACGTGTTGTCTCAATTTTCCAACCTTGAGTGAAAGGATGTTTGGATGCGATGATGTGGTTCATATGTTTAACATGTTAAATCTACTAATGATGTATGAACCATGTGTTTAAGTGTTGGGCTTTATCTAATTAATAACATAGTGCCAAATAATTGTTTGTGGGTGTCATTCGGAAAACCTCACGAGATTTCACTGCCCTCTAGGGAACTCCTAGAGGTTTAAAAGGCTTGTTGCATACGCTCAATGCAATCGTTCTCCCCAAAGCGGACTTATGTTTTATTGTGTTTTCTTTTGTTTTGCTAAGGGACTAGCAAAATGTAAGTTTGGGGTATTTGATCGGTGCCTAAAAGTGCTTATTTGGACCCCTTAATTTATATTCGTTAGGCCTTTGGCATTGTTAATATTTAATCATTTTAGTGTTTTTAGTATTTTGTGTTGTGCAGGACATTGCATTAAAACATGGCTAGCAAAAGGCAAAATGCACCAAGTGAAGAAGTCGATTCGCCAAGTGCGTTCGAACGCACTTGAGTGCGTCAACGCACTCACGCACGCACGCATGAGCGAGGGTCGAACGCATGCCCAGCCGGCCCTAGCGGTTATGCGTTGAACGCAAGGACCTGCGTTGAACGCACGCCTAGTCAGCCCTAGCCGCCACGGCGATTATTTGCGATCGAACGCACGCCTATGCTCGACCACAAATAATCAGCGTTCGAACGCAGTAGTGCGTTCAACGCACTCTGTCCCGCCAGCCTATAAATAGGACCTTGTGTATTTTCTTATTCTTTGGACGTTTTGAGGTGCCCTTGGAGGCCAAAAACCTCCTGCTTATCATGTAAACCCTCTAAATTGTCATTTATTTATTTTATGTTTTATTTTACGCTTAATTAGTCTCTTAGTCCCTTCACTTGAATTTATTTATTTATATTTATGTTTAGTTCGTATTATTCTGTCATTTAATTTATGTCTATTCGTTTCAATACATTTTAGTGACAAAAGTGTATTGATTGTTGTTTGCCAATCGTTGAACGTCGACTATTGTTGCAACCGGAGATACATCGGATATTCGTCTTGGACCATTATCCGCTAGACCTCTTGTATGTTGTTTGCCTCGGATAGATCGACAAGATTGTGTAGCAACAATAGGATATACATATGTGCTTATCGATAGACGGAAAATATGAACAATGTGTTAACGCTCAGAATATGCCTTGTAGCATAAATGTTTAATACATATGAGCTAAGCATATTTATATATTAAATTAATTTATTGTGAGGTGGATTAGGGACTTAGTTATTTTATTTCTTTATTTTATTGCATTTATAGTTTAGTTTATTTTATGCACGTTACCTGTTTGTTTTTGGGACTAGGTTAAGATAAGTTTAATTTAAGCACTTTAAAATTGATTTTTGACAAACACGATTCTCTGTGGGTTCGACACTCGCACTTGCACAGCCACATTACTACGATCGACTCGTGCAATTGGCGAGTACAATTAAATTTGTACAACAGCATCTCTATCCGAAACAATTGTCCTAGGCATGCCATGCAATCTCACAATTTCTCTAAAGAACAAATCAGCAACATGTGAAGGCCATCCGCTTTGTGACATGGAATAAAATGTGCCATTTTAGAAAATCTATCCACGACAACAAAATGGAATCTCTTCCACGCTTAGTCCTAGGCAATCCTAACACAAAATCCATTGAAATATCAATCCAAGGCTCACTAGGAATTGGTAAAGGAGTATACAAAACCGCTGGGCTGCACTTTGGATTTAGCTTGCCTGTGTGACACATCTACCACAAACTGCTCGACATCTCGCTTCATGTGAGGCCAATAGAAGTGGTCTTGTAAAATAGCTAAAGTCTTTGCAACTCCAAAATGTCCCATTAATCCCCACCATGTGATTCTGCACTAATAACTCCTCATAGAACAGTTAGGCACGCATAGCTTATTTTCTCAAATAGAAATCCATCAAGCCTAAAGAACTTACTAGAGGTGATTTTCTCACAAGCTCGATATTCCTCACAAAATTGTGGTCTTCAAAGATATAATTCTTTAATGTATTCAAAACCAAGCAATTTTGCATCAAGTGTGGAGAGTAAGGCATACCTACGAGAAAGTGCATCACACACATTCTCCTTACCTTGCTTGTAGAATGACGACGGAAACGCCTCTATGAACTCCACCCATCGCAAGATGCCTTTTGTTTAGCTTGTGTTGGCCTTCAAGTGTTTCAAGGACTCATGATCGGTGTGAATCACGAACTCCTTAGGCCATAGGTAGTGCTGCCACGTCTCTAAAGCCCGAACCAATGCATACAACTCCTTGTCATAAGTTGGGTAGTTTAAGGCTGCCCCGCTTGAGTTTCTCGAAGTAAGCAATTGGTCGTCTCTTGCATAAGAACGGCGCCTATACCAACACAAGAAGCATCACATTCAATTTCAAATGTTTTAGAAAAGTTTGGTAAAGACAACAAGTAGTCACCTTCTCTTGATTAATTGAAATGCCTTCTTGTTCTTCTCCCCACCAAATCCAACGCTCTTCTTGATCACTTCAAGAGGCGGCTAAGCTATCAAGTCCTTCACGAACCGCCGGTAGAAACTAGCAAGTCCATGAAAACTACTTAACATTACCTACACTTGTGGGGCTCGCCAATCTTGGATTGCACGACTTCTCTTCATCAACCTGTATACCTTGTGCACTAACAACAAATCCCAAAATACAAGCTTATCGGTGTAAAAAGTGCACTTCTTTAAATTAGCAAACAACCTTTCTTTCCTTAGCACATCTAAAACAGATTTTACATGTACTACATGATCGCTCAGGTTTTTGCTATAAATGAGTATATCATCAAAATAGACAACAAATATGCCTATAAATGCATGCAAAACATGGTTCATAAGTCTCATAAAGGTGCTGAGCATTAGTCAAACCAAAAGGCATAACTAACCATTCATATAAACCATATTTTGTTTTAAAGGCGGTTTCCATTCATCTCCTTCTTTATCCTAATTTGATGATAACCACTTTTTAAATCAATCTTAGAAAATATGCAAGAACCATGCAGCTCATCTAACATGTCATCTAAGGTGGGATAGGATGACGACATTTTACCGTTATGTTGTTGATGGCTTGGCAATCAACGCATTCTCCACGCCCCATCCTTCTTAGGTACAAGTAAGACCGCACATGGGCTCATGCTCTCCTCACGCGTCTTTTTCCAATAATTCACTTACCTGCCGCTGAAGCTCCTTTGTCTCCTCGGGGTTGCTCCTATAAGTGGTCGGTTTGGAATGGTTGCACCGGCACAAAATCAATTTGATGTTCAATCCTCGGATTGAGGTAACCCATGTGGTGTTTCCTCGGAAGACATCCTCGTATTCTCGCAAAAGAGAAGCAATAGAACTAGGCAAAGCATGGTCAAGTTCGTTAGTGTTTAAAAGTGCCTCTTTGTACAAAAGTACAATCATCGGCTGATTTGAAAACATTGCTCGCTTGATCTCACTCACTTTTGCATAGAAATTCTTTTGTTTTCTCTCTGATTTTCTCTCAAGGGCGAACTTTGATTTTCTTTTTCTCTCATTTTTTCGGCCTCTCTCGATTTTCACTCTTTTCTTTTGTTCGCTTCTTTCTTTTGATCACTCTCCTTTGTAATCTCACTTGATCCTTGTATACTTGCATGTGTTAATGGTACAAGAGTGATTGATCTTTGATTAAGTACAAAAGAGTACTTGTTCATAAAGCCATCATACTTCACATGCCTATCAAACCGCCATGGACGCCTCTAGCAATAAGTGTCCCGCTTGCATCGGTACTATATCACACAACACTTCATCTTCAGATTTACCGATTCAAATGCAACTAACACTTGCTTGTTCACCCTTATCTCACCACTATCATTTAACCATTGCAACTTGTACGGTCTAGGGTGCTTTACCATGGGCAATCCCAATTTCAACCATAATTGTGCTTGCAACATTAGTACAACTACCACCATCAATAATCATACTACATACCTTGTCTTTAACATAGCACCTAGTGTGAAAGATGTTCTCCGCTGTACTTCATCAACTCCTTTTGCTTGCAAGCTCAATGCTCTCCTTGCCACCAATGTCAATGCATTAGGGCTAAATACTCCTCCTCAAAACATCCTCCAATGGCGCATGTCATCGGTGTCGAATCTTCACAATCGGTCACAATTTCACCATTGGCTTGCAACACCATGACTTGCTTGTTTGGACATTGACTTGCTATGTGGCCCTCGCCTTGACATCTAAAACATTTAATGTCACGATTCCTAGAGGTAGAGGCTTTTTACCTTGAGGAACGTGGCTGGTGGTCGCGACTTGGGTTCGGTTTTGGCAATTGTGACTTGTCTAGTGGCTTGGCATGACTCGATTTCCAAGAGGTAGAACTAGAGTTATGGCCTGCACGTGTCCCACTCCCTCTCTTAAGTTGTTGTTCCACTTTGATAGCCATATGCACCATATCTTCCAATTCCACATAATGCTGCATCTCTACCTTATCATGGATCTCCGGTTTAAGCCAAGTAAAATCTAGCCATTGTGGCCTCCCGATCCTCCTCTACATTAGCGGATCATAGCAATCTCCATCTCCTTGTAGTAATCCTCACGCTCAATTTCCCTTGTCTAAGACCTTGTAGCTTTTTGTACAACTCTCGGTAGTAGTAACTTGGAACAAACCGCTTTCTCATCACTACTTTCATCTCCTCCCATGTGTCTATTGGTCGCTCTCTATTCCGCCTGCTTTGTCACAAGTCGATCCCACCAAGTAATAGCATATTCAGAAAATTCAATCACGCTAATTTTACCTTCTTTGTCTCCGAGTAGTTGTGGCAATCAAACACGAACTCCATCTTCTTCTCCCACTCAAGATATGCCTCAGATCAGATCTACCTTGAAAGGACGGAATCTTCATCTTAATACCACCCAAGTTGTTATCTTCGATTCCTAGCTTCTCCAAATCTCCTCCGGTCTCCTATTGTTAACAATGGACTCGATCTTCTTCTTCATCAAAACCAGATCCATATCGCTTTCATCCTCCTCCCTTGGTGGAACTCTTCCCTTCTACGCAAATTACGACCGCTTTGTGGTTGCTCCTCACGCCTATTCTCCATCCGATCTATCCGCTCATGAACTGCCCATCTCTATCTTCATCACACGCCTCATCTCACTCATCATGGCCTCCATAAACACTTTTGATCACCAATTTTGTATCATTTTCGCAATGCTCTTACCACTATCTTGAGTCATGATTGCTGCAAAACAAAGGTTAGAAGAAAAAATAATAATAATAAATAAAAGAAAGGACCTCACAAATCACTCCCTTTACGTGTTTACACTCAAGAATTTGGTCACTTCCACTTGTGTTTTACTCAAAATAATATGGCTCTTACCCTCCGATGTTCTCACCACTCTTGCCTCTTTTCACTGATAATTCTTTTAGTTCTTTTGAAACTACACAAACAACTCAAAATTTCCAGCAACAATTCACCAAGAACTAATCAAGGAATTTCAGATTTGAACATAAGGA
Organism: Carpinus viminea; assembly: GCA_013348765.1. Classification (NCBI taxonomy): domain Eukaryota; kingdom Viridiplantae; phylum Streptophyta; class Magnoliopsida; order Fagales; family Betulaceae; genus Carpinus; species Carpinus viminea. Next base: position 16,990,390 of record CP054674.1, read on the forward strand.
ATATGGAATTTTCAGCTTGGAATTAGAAGGAGTATGGTAGTTTTAAATTTTGAAGCAGAATAGTTTGAGCAACAATTCACCAAGCACTAATGAAGGAATTTCATATTTTGAAAAGAATATGGAATTTTTTTTTTTTTTTTCGATTAGAATTAGAAGGAATATATGGAATTTGGAAGAACAAAATAGTTTTTTTTTTTTTCTTCCTTCTCTATCTCTCTTTTTTTTTTTTTTTTTTTTTCCGGATCACACTAGCTTTTGAGAATAATAAAATAAGATTTCATAACTAGAAGAAGTGACTACAACAAGAACAAACAAAGATTGAACTAGGGTAAAGAAAATTCGCCAAGAAGAGATAAATAATGTATGCAAAAAAGAAACAAAGGAATGAAAGATGTTAAAGGATTAGAAACTAGCTCGACACCAAATGATTTGAACCGTCAAGAATAACGAGACCCAACAACGAAAGGGAACCCAAGATCGCTTCTATGGACAGATTGAAGGATGACCTCAATTCGCTGTTTATGACAAACAAGAACCTATATAAGAAGACGCCACAAACGGTGATGGAGTTTCCGCTTGATAAGTCGAGATGAACGCCACGGAAATCCCGATAAGTTCAAGTAGTTCTTCAAAGAACCAAAGAGAATAAACCTCACCAATTTTATCAATGATCAATGTTGTGTCTCATTACAATGAGTCCATGCTATTTATAATGCATGGTTAAAATAGGAATACAACTTATTAAAGGAAAATAATAAAAGCCCAAATAAAAGAATCCTAAAATTAAGGTAGATTTTGTCCAAATTAGCTTCTCCTCCAAGAAAAGAAATCACTTATGGAATTAGCTTCTCCTCCAAGAAAACTTCTCCTCCAAGAAAAAGAAATCACCTATGGAATTAGCTTCTTCTCCAAGAAAACTTCTCCACCAAGAAAAGAAATCAGTTATGGAATTATCCTTCTAGAACTTGAATCAAGTCGACGATTCTTTTGTTGCCTACGTGGATTATGCTCAATGGGCCTCCATGAATTTGCTTGAGCCCATAACTCTTGAATGAGTCCATTGAGTACATCTTTGAACTTCTTGCTCGTGCTCGTGAATCGCCCAATTGGTACTTGAATGAGATCCTTCAAGTGGTGCCTTGATCTCCATCAAATTAGGCAAAATAAAGAATTCACTAAAAATAAAGAACTCAAATGAAATAAAAAGAAAAATGGGCACAAAGATAATTAAAGAAAAATAAATAGCTAAAACTATAAACAAAAATGTGGCAACGTCTGGAGCGCGCTCGAGCGCCCTGTACGTCTGCATGCCTGCTTTCAGTTCTTGACGCTAAGGCACAAGTTGGCTTCGAGTGTTCGATCGCACTGGATGCGTTCGATCGCATTTCGCAAATAATTTCGGGCTTCTGCAAACACCAAAAAAAAAAAAAAACACAAAACCCACTTTTTTTGCTTTTTATTAGATCAAAACAGAACCAAATAAAATAAAATAAAAACGAAATAAAATTTGTAGAAAGATAAATAACTAGTAGAAAATAGAATTAATTTAAACAAAAATCAATTTCACAAAAACAAACAATTCGCAACGGCGCCAAAATTTGGTGTACCAAAAATAAAGTACTGCATGTACGAGTCGTGTAAAGTAAAGTGTTGAAAAATGCGAGGTCGATCCACGTGAATTGTGTTTTGTGCTAAAATCAACTTTCTATTCAAATAGATCCTATTTTAACCTAGTTCCTAGAGTTCGAAGTTGGTTGTGCAATTTTAACAAAACTAAATTAAAACGATAATTTAAACAACAATCTAAGTAAAAGACTAAGGTTTCTGAATCCATCTCGCCAAATCAAACAGCATACTCGCAATTTACACACACAATTGACAATCAAATGCATTTTAACAGAGTTCAAAAATCATAAACATGCATGTAAAATCATTCGATGAATCCATCCGTTAAAGAATCACAACGAGTATTTAATTGAGATCAAATCATCCACCATATCCGTAGATCACGATGGATATTAGTCTCAATTTCAATCACTCGATGTATCCCCAGACAGAACATAACGAATATTAAACAATGCATGAAATCACAAAAGATGCTCAATCACTTAAAGTAATAAAGCAATGGAATTAATTTTGAACAATATAATATCAAATTGTGTATATAATTTCACGAGAATACAACTGCTTATCATTGACGAGGTTTCATCTTCAACCTTAGTTGAAGGTTTAGCCTCTCATGACAACAACAGAGACATAAACATATCAATTGAAATCATAAAGAAACAAAACTTACAAAGAAAAGCATTCAAAAAGCTCAAGAACGACTCTAGGTCGTGTTTTGGGCTCACGCGCCCCTAATGCGTTTACAATGAAAAAAGAAAGTATTTATACACTAATTTTAGGTTTCAGCGTTGTTAAATTGGCGAGTGATCGATCGCACTTTAGGTGCGTTCGATCGCACTCGAGCATGCATTTTCAGGTTGATGGGCGCAAGTGCGAATGATCATACTATATGTGCGATCGATCGCAGATGCTTCAGAATTTGCCTAATCTTGTGAAATATGAATTTGTAGATCTTCGAGTTAGCTTTCCATATGACACCAAGATCACCCCAATCGGAGTTATACAACTCAAGATATGGCCGTTTTGGTGGAAGTCATCGTGCAAATCATCGCCAACTCAAATTTGCTTAAAGCTCCCCGAACTGCTTAAGCCCCAGAGTTGATGGCATTAACCCCAAATGCAACTTAACAACCTGCAAAACACTAAAACACCAAAACTAACCAAAAACATCAGAAAATAACAAAACTAAGGGTTTAACAAATATAAACTAAGGGGCCCAAATATGCAATATTAGGCACTCATCACTAGACCTCGACATTACAATGGTAGTTGGAATGTCGGTCTATCAAGCAACCTGTGGATGGAACATTGAAAGCTGCAAAGAGAGTTATGGTATTTGCAAGGAACCAAGGACTATGGATTGACATACAGATACACTAACCATTTGGAGGTGGTTGGATATTCAGATTCAGATTTTGCTGGATGTGTAGATAGCAAGAAGCCAGGAAGTCTACTTCAGGATATATCTTTCTTCTTGCTGGAGGGCTATATCTTGGAGAAGCAGCAAGAAGACTATAGTTGCTACATCTACAATGGAGGCAGAATTTATTGCATGCTATGAAGCCACTACACAGGCATTATGGTTGAGGAATTTTATTGGTGGTCTCAAAATTGTCGATTCTATAGCAAGACCAATCAAGATCTTCTGCGATAATCTTGCTGCCATTTTCTTCTCTAAGAATAATAAAAGTGGAAGCAGAAGTAAGCATATCGACATCAAGTACCTTCGGGTGAGAGAGAACATCAAGAGAAATGAAGTGTTCATTGAGCATATCCGCACTGAGCTAATGATTGCGGATCCCATGACTAAAGGTTTACCGGTAAAGTAGTTTAAGAGTCATGTGGAGCATATGGGGCTCATTGATTCATATTGTATTTAGTTCTTTCTTCAGTCTATAGACATCATGTTATTGTTATAAAGTTTTGTGCACATTTATTTTCTTATCCATGAGGATAAAATTAAAGTTGGACCCGAATGACTTATAGGAAGTTCATTCATAAAGTTTGATTGCCCATATGGTACTCATTTGAGGAATATTATATATTGTGATGCATGGAAGGGACGACTTACTATATAAAAGTTTTACTGCCATGATTCATATGTGGTATACCTTGAGTGAGTGGGAGGATTCCATGAATGGTTGGAATAAATAAAGTAATGGCCATATCAGATAAGTAAACATCATAAGGAATTTATGTGTCATAAGGGCCAAGTGGGAGAATGTAAGATATTCCATTTAAAGTGTGTCCCTTATGTCACATAATTGTGATTACAAAATATCACAATAATATATGTCACATATTTATTGTGGTTACGGTGTTTAATGACTTATTCCAATCAAAGTGAAATCAAATATTCTAAATTAAGTTGTTGATTTAATTCTTGAGGAACAAGTAATTTGATTTCATTACTGATTTATTTTATGAAATCAAATATGCTATATTGATTAAATATTTGATTTGTATTCCTTGATGGGAGGAATAATTAAAGTTATAGCTATAATTGAGGGTCCCTGACCTACCTATAAATAAGGCATGCGTATTCCATCAAACGGCAGTCACTGGTAGGCATAGGTTAGAAGAACCACTCAATAATTTTATTTTTCTGTTTTGCTGTTTGGTTACTATGGGGTTGCTGTTGTGGAGTTGTTCTTCAATCACTTGAACAAAGCAATGGCCGGAGGTAACTTTATTCCGCTGCTAATTTATATTGATTAGCTTTAGTTTATAAAGAATTCTAACAGCTACTGGATTTCAATCCCTGGAAGCGTCTGTCCGGGGCTTACCCTGATGTCAGTGATGTGCTACTTGCATTACCTTCTTCGAGACTTGCCTGATCTGGGATTTGCGTTGCATGGGCTTCTATTCCCTGGGGTAGGCCCATCCCTAAGAGTCTTGCTTCCTTAGTTTGGAGTTTGAGGCCTTCTTATGGGCCAGTTTTGGCAATGAGGCCCATGATTCTTCTAATGGGCAAGGGCGAATGGGATTATTTCAAAAAAATATTATAAAGTAATTATATAATAAAATTATTGTTTCTATCAAAATTTTTTATTTTTAAAGAGACGGCTATATAATATTTGGCAATTGTTTACGAGGAAAACGATGTATAATCTTGGCGGTCCAAAGTCCAAACACAAAGTTTCCGATCAGACATGTCGAAGCGGCTTCGGACGCAAAATAATAGAAAGAGGTGGGGTCCGGACGGAGCAGGAACATTCTGAATTAACATATAAAATAAACAGGAATGGGTCAACTTTGCCCCATCATGCAAACTAAACATCCGTAGCTCATCTCTTTCTTCCACTAATATTTTTTAGGGAACTGGATAGAGCACACTATATCCTACAAATTATCTTTACTTTTTAAAAATAAATTAATTAATTAATTAATTTTTTATATCTCAGTAAGTCCCTGTCTTTTCCCATATTATCTTAATTCAAATTTTAGATTGTTTCGTTGAATGGGTTGGACTATTAGTTTCCAATTGGACTTGAGGCCCTTTTGTCAAATTTGTTTAATTAAGTGACTTACATGACTAGACAGGAAGGAGGAGAAGAAAAGGTTAAAATAATAATAATAATAATAATAATAAATAATAATAATAAATAAATAAAGAAAGGGAAAGGAAAGAAAGTGCCATGTGGATTTACTGTAGAAACTTAATTATTATTATTATTTTCTAAATCTAAATTTGATTAGACCGTTTGTGATCTAAACCCAAGTTTTGAGGTAGCCTGCCCCAACCCAGAAAAAAAAAAAAACAAAGAATGGAAAGAAAGCTCATGATTTCATGTTTATTAATTTTGCATATTGGTTTTTCAAGTTAACTTGATTCAATGAAATTATAATTCGGATTGTTATAATATAAATTAAATGATTAAATTCATTTCTTCATATTAGTTTAAAATTTTAGGATAATTGATGATTTAATATAGTTAACTCTGTCAATTCAGCTCCCAATTCAATTAATTATTTTAAATTTTGGACCTCGTGTATTAAACAAAAATGAGTTTGAAGTCACATATGAGAGAAAATCTTAAAATATAAATTAAATGATTGAATTTATTTATTCTTATTAGTTTGAGATTTTTGAATAAAATAATGATCTAATAGAGATTTATTTATTTATTTTTAACTCAACCGGTATTGAGTATGTGCGTTAAATTCGCCCATCATATCTATAAGATGTTTTGTAATGTTTCTTTCTTTAGACTTTAGTGGTGATATTTTTATCTTCAATCTATATATAGGAAAATGGTAGGGTTCTTCTTATAATATTCTCCTGGGTTCTTCCAAACTTATGTAAAACATGATTTAAAAAAAAAAAAAATTGTAGTGACTTCAACCACCTGTTTTTTAGGTATTAGTACTAAATTTAAGGCATTAGCACAAAAATTGAGGCATTAGTACTAAATTTAAGATGATCAAATATATTTTGAATGATACCATCCTTAAAGGGTTAACCTCCCACCCTTAGATTTTAGTTTTGAATATAAAAACAAATTTTAAAGTATTAAACACCAAATATTAACTCATAAAATTAATGTTGTAAAAAAAAATTGATTATAATTTTATTTTTCTTAAATCATGCTTACATTTCGTAAGTTCAAAAGAAGAAACTATAAAAGAACTCATAGCAAATCCCATATATATATATATATATTCATTAATCTTTTGTAAACGTAAAGAGGTCATTTTATATATATATATATATATATATATATATCACGTCTGGGTCTTTTTCTGGTTTTTCCCTTCTCAATCTTTGCTTAAAAAGGATGGGGTGGGGCCGGGGAGGCACGTGATTGGTTGGGTCGAAACTGAAGAGATGTAGGCAGTCCAACCGAATGGGGCCTTGGGGGGGCTGTGAGAGGGCGTAGTTGGTGGCTTAGGAAATAGGAAAGTGACGGCCACTAAGGGAAGAGGCATCAAGCACCATATCTTTTCTAATCTTTGAGATTGTGAAAGCTGCACACAAGAAGTTGATCTCTCCCTCTATATATATACATATATATATATATATATATCGGAAATAGGCCACGTCACAGGACCCCACCCCACCCCCGATGGAGCTTAATTTGCTGCCATTTCCCAAACCAGAGACAGCTACGGGCTACATATATATATATTGTGATGTTTGTGAGAGAGGAGAGAGAGTGATGTGGACAAATACCAGAGGTCCAGAAGGCCTAATTTGTAGGCCCCACTGCCGTCCCATGTGCATGTGAACATGTTCCCATCAGACTACCTGTTCAGTCAAGCATTCAAAATCAATTGCAACGCCTTTCCCTTTGATTTTAACTGCCGTCCACTAATCACACTATTGGATTCTATCGTGCTTCATGTGATTTTTATGTATAGAGGGAGAGGGTAAAACAACTTATTAAGTAGACTATTATACTTTTTCTTTTTCTCACTCTCCCACGTTAATTTGAAAAAATAAAAGAACAAAGGAAAAAAAAAAGAGACTATTATACGATTGCTTTATAAGTGAGATAGTGAAAATCTTTCATTTCTAAGGCTTATTTGGGAACCTCATCATTCGACCACACTCACACCGCCTTGCTTGACAGAAACGCAGAACTGATATGGAAACAATTTTAGGTCTCTTACACCTTGAAGATGGAAGTATGGCGTTTTTAAGACTCCAAGAGCTTATAGAGTTTATTTTAGACCCTATAAATACGTCATAAACCCCTCAAGAGATGGGGGGTGCTCAGCATAGAGAAATTTTACACATATCATTTTGAAAGCTTTAAGAGTTGAGGAGAAGATGAACATGGTAGAAGGTCATTCCAACACCTTCATGAGCAGCTAAATTCGTAATAGAGTGTTGATGTAGCAATTTTCAAGTAACAATATTGTATTTTAATTTAGGGTTTTTCTATATGCATGATGGTTATATACTAAGAATTGATTTTAATTCTTAGTTATATAACCATTAAGAAGTATAAAGAATAAGAGTGATTAATATAATCAATTCTTAGTTATATAACCATCAAGAAGTATAAAGAATAAGAGTGATTAATATACCTAAGTGGACCTAAGCCCATTATATAACATGTATATTAATTTGCTCTTATTTGACTCCCTTTGGTATTTCTCTCTCCAACAATTGGTATTGGAGCTCATGGTTAGCTTTTGTTGCTACTGATATAAGTGTCTTTGTTTGACGCATTTGGTTTGACTTTGGTAAAAAAAAAAGTGGTTACTCTTGGAGTACGTATGATACTCTTGTGTGTGGGAGACTTTGGTCAATGTGAAAGAGACTCACAAGTGAGGAGAGATTTGTTGTGTATGCACTTGTAAGGTTTGTGTCCCACATTGAGAAAGTGTAAAGAATAAAAGTGGTTAATAAACCTAAGTGGACTTAAGCTTATTAGCTTAAGCTTTTGAGGTAGAAGCGGTGTCCTAATATGTATATTAATTTACTATTGCTTGACTCCCGTCAAAGTTTCTCTCCCCAACAAATGTTTATATTGAATGATGGTTATGTAATAGTTTATCTTGTCTTATAAAGCTTTTTATCTTTATTGAACTCAATCATTCTTATTTTCTGTGATTATAAGAATGATGGTTATTAGTGTAATTAAGTAGAGGATTCGTACTAACCGAAGATAAGTTATGCTTATCCCTTGATTGTGTTCAACTAATTAAGAGTTTTAATAGTCCATACGTACCACATCTAGAGGTTTAGTAGATGTTATGTGCTAACTGAAGATGGATTATACTTATGTCTTAATAATGATATTTTATTGACTACTTTAGTGACACGAGCCTTATTATGCACGAAATGGATTTCCCCTGTTAATTTCTGATTGACCATTGTTATGCAGTTGGTGGTGAAGTCAACCCTATTTTCTTTTCCCCATTGCAATTTGCTTTACTTTTACTTTTCTGCATTTAGGCTTTGTTTGTTTCGTTGTAAAATGATTTGTGGAAAACATTTTCCAAATTTTTAGGTGTTTGGTGCGATGTAAAATAATAGTTAACAAAAAATATTTTCCTTACTGGTCTTGGCAGGGTCCATCAATTTGTGAATGACATGCTCAAAGGGACCTGCTAAGGACTCGCTTTGGACCTAATCGGACCCATCTGGGACCAAACCGGGATCCGCCTAGGACTCGACAAGACCTGTCTAGGACTCGCCTGGGACTTGACCAAGCCTTGCCTAGGACTCGTTATAGTGACCCAAATTATTAACTAGGTATAAGTAGCTTAGTTGGAGGAGTTAATTTGGGTTTTAGGTCACTAAGGACACTAAAGGGGTAATTTGGACTTTAGGGCGGATGTATGCTAGGTCTGACAAATGTACTGCTGTTTGTAGTGAACACGTATAGTGAGGACCATTGAACGTACGCTCTGCAAACCGTACAGGCAAACATACGTGGGACCATCGGATACACTACTTTTTGAATACCCTCTGGATAATACCTCGATGTGTGACGCAGCCTTTGGACCACTAGGCAAAGACCACCGGATGCACGCCCCTTTGGCCGGATATCCGTTACTTTGCTAGGGGAGTTGTTGGCAGCCCTCTCCTATAAATACCCCTTACCCTTTTGGTTTCTTCACTTGCTTTCAGACACCCCTAGGTTGCTGGTGTGAGTTTCCAAAGTGTTGTGAGTGTTTTTGAGCATGTGTAAGGTGATTGCGAGTTTCAAAACGTTTGTGAGGTGGAACTCTTGTAGTTTTGTTTCAAGGAGGTAACGTTCGATCCTTAGCTTTTAAATACGTTGTTATGTTGTTCGTTTTCTATTTGGTTGTAGTTATTAGCTTAGATAGGCTTAAAATTTCGTTTGGGTTAAGCATTTTTGTTAGCTTAGCATTGTTACATTGCATGGAGATTATTGACTAGACTAGAAGGCTTTAGGGAGTTCCTAGTAGCCCTAGGAGTTATAGAATAGGCGGACAATGGATAGAAAATGAGGTTCTCCCTGAGAACCCATATAGTGGATGTACGGTATTGTGCTGGACGTACAGCCCGTTGTGACACGATGGACGTACAACCTTGAGTCCGGACGTTCGGTCAGTGTGCGAAAACCCTATTTTCACCAACCGTCCCATAGCTCATGTTTTCCTTACTTTAGAGTTGTTTTAATGGAATTAGGACTAATAGAAGGTTTTCAACAAATTTGTAGAACTTGGATCTTTCAGAGTTTTCAGAGACGCTTTTGATCTAGGTGAGTTTTAACTCACATAATGCTCATTGCTATTTTCCATGCACTGCACATCTATTTTGTGTATCGAGAAAATATGCATATTTTACAACTCTCATAGTTTATACTTATTGCAAATAAACTCTGTCATTTTGAGAAAAATGTTGTGCTAAACATGTTAACCAAGTGAGACTTGTAAAAAGATATGCATGTAAAATACAGATAAGATAATTGCATTGTATGACATGGTACACTGGTATGTACAATAGTATTGGCCATGGTTTACTATACATGTTAGTTTTATGGTCAAATGTGTATGTTACATAGGGCTTTGAATTCATTGGTTTCGTGACCATGATGCAACCATTCCCAATGGTTTGGTCACTACAGGACGGACGTCATTAGTTGGTGTCGGCCACTCAAGGTCGGACTTGATCGTACCACTAATGTTACACACGGTATGTTATGCTATGGCTAGGGCACTGGCATTGTATTATAGGTCCCTTGGGATAGCATCAACCCTGTTGAAAAAGGGTAGTATCTCGGGTAGACCATACTGTTGAACTATGACTGTTGTTTACATTGTATGCATATATCATTACTATATTTATATCATGCATAAATAAGCTGTCATGATGGAACTACTTTTGCTTATTAAACATTTGAGTTCATTACTAAAACTAGCATGTATATTATCTACGTTAAAAATCACTAAGTTTTAGACTTACCATTTCTTTATGTTTCATCTCTCATTACGATTATTATACGGTTTAGCCACTTTAGAAGAGGATGCCGTTGGGCCGTTGGAGAAGACTTGGGTGCTAGCTCAGGACTTGATCCGTGTGATCTTTGAGGACATGGACCCTATTTGGTTGCGCTCGATGTGGGAGGTTGGAGGATCTGCCTGTGCAGACATGATAGATATTTTGATTTCACTAGCTTTGTTGAAGCTTAGTTCTAGGCTTTGATCTATTGATCTTTTGTGAACGATGTTGGCGTTTGTTTATTTTGGGTTGTATCTATTTTCTTGCTGATGGTCTGATGACCAGTATATTTGGTGACTATTTATGATATTATGGTGATGTAGCATTTTATCTATGGTGTTGTTGTATGATGTTTCAATTACTGTCTCTTGATCCCATAATCTTAGTATAGTCTTCTGCTACAGTTTTCTCATTATGACGAGGAAAGTGATTTTTCAGATGTCGTATCCTGGAGGGACATGGCTAGGATGGCATGCCGTGGGATCAATTACTAGTTAATTGATTTGCCCATTGTGCGGGGCGTCACACCCACCTTGGACTTGACCAAGACTCTCCTGGGACCTACTATAGTGACATATAACGCCCTAAGAATTAATTAACTGGTAATCAATTCCACGGTTCGTCTCTCAGCCTTTTTCAACTCAACAAGACCTCTAAGACCTCTACTCCTCAAAATAGAGGACACTAAGCAACTAAAGTAATAAAGTTCTATAAACATTAAATCATACAACCAGAGTGTCTAGCCAAAGATTATCAAAACAACGGAAATCATACTATAACATCAGTACAAGGGATCCATGCTAAACCTTAACATGCAAGCATACAACAAACCCTAAGTCTACAATATAACTCAAAAGTATTAATTACCATGAGTACCCGCTTAAGCTTGCAATAAGTCCTCAAGTATCTCCTGGATCGAATCGTCCACAAGAACCGGATATTTCACAGTATCCACTATCTACAACATCATAATCATACATATGGAGAAAAAAGGGAAATAATACAAGGGTAAGTTCGACGACTTAGTGAGTAAAAATCTACATGATGTACCCGTCATTAATTTGTGGAATATTTTATTTATAAAACATATGCAACATTATGAGATGACAATTATCATGCAGGTGATGTATATATAGTAACTCTAGTAGCACGATCGAGTAATAGTAATGGTCCATATGGTCTACCCAAGATTCGTGACCATCCATTGGAAATGGCTGCAACATTGGTCATGAAACCATTGGATCCAAAGCCCCCCCCTCCACACACGCACACACATACACATTGACCATAAAACTAAACCGTATAGTAAACCCATGGCCATTATACCACACATAGCAGTATACCATATCTTACAATACAATTAGTCTTATTAGTTTTTTACACGCATAGTTTTACAAGTCTATTTATTATCTTATTAACTGACCCACATTTTCACAAAAGAGAGTTCCCAGTAGTTTCAAAATGTATTTCATGAGAGTTGCAAAATATGCATGTTTGATATATATAAAATAGACGTACAATGCAGGAAAAGTAACAACAAAGCATCTATGTGAGTTTGTACTCACTTGGGCCATAAAGCTCCTCCATGTAATTCCCTTGAGGCTCCATAACCTTGAATTCTGAGAAAAGACCTATCATCAGTTCTATTTCTACTAAAACAACTCTAAAATAAGGAAACATGAGCTTTGGGACGGCTGATGAAAATAGGATTTCTTTGTCACACTTCTGGCCGTACGTCTAGCTCGAGGCCGTACGTCCACTCAGTCACAACGAGCAGTACTGTAGTGACCCAAATTATTAGCTAGGCATAAGTAGTTTAGTTGTGGGAGTTAATTTGGGTTTTGGGTCACTAAGGATACTAGAGGGGCAATTTGGACTTTTGGGCGGACATATGTTAGGTTTGGCGGACGTACACTGCTGTCTGTAGTACAGACGTACAGGGGGGACCACCGACGTACACTCTGTAAACCGTACAAGCGGATGTACGTGAGACCACCGGACATACGCTACTTTTTGAATACCTTTTGGTTAATACCTGGAAGTACAAGGCAACCATGAAAACACTGGGCAAGAACCACCGGACGTATGCCCCTTGGCCAGATGTCTGCTGCTTTTCTGGGCCTATAAATACCACCCTACCCCTCTTCATTCTTCACAAGTTCCAGATGCCCCCAAGTTGCCAAAGTGTTCCTAGAGTGTTTTCAAAGTGTTGTGAGTGTTTTGTGAGTGTGTGTAAGGTGTTTGTGTGTTTTGGAACGTTTGTGAGACGAAACTCTTGTGTTTTGTTTCAAGAAGGTAACATTCAATCCTTATCTTTTAAATACATTGTTATGCTGCTCGTTTTATGTTTAGCTGTAGTTGCTAGCTTAGTTACACTTTGAAACTCGTTTGGGTTAACATTTTTGTTAGCTTAGCATTGTTACATTGCATGAAGGTTGTAAACTAGACTAGAAGGCTTTAGGGTGTTTCTAGTAAACCTAGCAGTCAGAGAATATGCAGATAATGAGAGAAAATGAGGTTCTCCCTAAGAACCTATATAGCGAACACACGGTATTGATATTTAAGCCCCTTAATTTATATTTGTTAATCTCTTAGTTTTGTTAGTTGTGCTATTTTATTTCTTTTTTGTGTTTTTGTAGGTCATGGAAGAAAAGGAAGTGTTTCTGGAAAAGTTCAAAGCTTAATGGGCAAATTGGGAAGACTTAGAAGATGTGGAAAGGATTAAATTGGAATTTATCAAATTAGAGTCAAAATCGGATTGGATTCAAATTTGGATTCTGCACATGTCTCAGTATTTTGGCCACAACTTTCAGCTCAAATATTGTATTGAGGTGATTATAGCGGCATTGTGAAGCTAACTCAAAATTCTACAAATCATTGTGAAATAGAATTTTCCCAATTCAAATTGTTGCAATGCCAAAATCTCCTGGTAAAATAGAAATGCAATTCTGGACGAATTTTAATCCTATTTGTACTAGGATTATTTCCTAATTTGATTAGGAGACATAATTCCGAATTTCCTAGGTATACTTGGGTTTCTAGGATTCTCTTAAAGCCTATAAATAGACTTCTAAGCTTTACAATTAGACCTAAAATTTCAAGGAGGAGAATTTGGAGGCTACTTCTAGGAGTAGTTTTCGGTTCTTTCTTTTCCTTTTTCTTTTTAGTTTTATTTTAACTATGTGTAACTAATTACTTTTGTGGGGCTAGATTAAAGCCCTAATTATGTTTGTTTAATATTTCAATATTGGCGCCTTTGTGATAATCATATTGTGTTGCTTAACTTGATTAATTCCTGCTTTCAATAATTCCTCATATGCGTTTGTCTGGCCAACATATGCATGTGGTATGGACTAGTTAGTTAAACTAATTTGGATGGCCGAGTCTTGAGTTTAATAAAAGTAACAAAAGCAATCTATGCTGGGTTCTTGGGTTAATCAACATAGGGAATCAGGAGTATACACCATGCCCTAGGCCTTGTGTGTTTGTCAATTTCCATAGATTTATCCTTTCTTAGAGAACAACTTATTATACACTCATGCTAAATCCTTTAAGAAATAAAAGAATTAGAGTATACACCATGCCTAATTCGTTGCTTAGGGAAATCAAAAGCTTAAGGAGTATACATCATGCCTTAGGTTGCAAAATATTAGGTAATCTAGGTCATGATTGATCATTGGCATATTGTTATATTAATTGAGTATGATTCAGTGGTGGATATTAAAGCTCCACTTTATTTATTTTATTTCTTTTTAAATAATATCAATTTTATGACACTTTTGGTATTGTAATTTAGTTAATCAATTTAAATGAAATTAATACCAATCTGTGGGATCGATCTCTGCTTTGTTTACTATATTATTGTTTTGATCTTGTGCACTTGTGAGTTAAAACATACTAAATATTAATTAATTTATAGGTACATTTGGCACAACATATTAATGTGTAAGGAAACCCTATTTTCACCAATCCTTGTTTTCTTTACTTTAGAGTGGTTGTAGAATTAGGACTAATAGAAGGTTTTTCTTAGATTTGGAGAACTCTAGATCTTTCGGAGTTTTAGAGACGCTTTATCGACTTAGGTGTGACTAGGTGAGTTTTAACTCCTATGCTATTATTTCCATGCATCACATATCTATATTTGTGTATTAAGAAAATAGCTGTTTATACTTATTGCACATGAACTTTGTCATTTGAGAAAAACGCATTGTGCTGAAATATTAAACAAATGACATGTCAAATTCATTTACGGCATGTAAAATGCACAGATAAGATAATTTGCATCGTATGACATGGTACATGATGTACAAATTTATTGTACTCGCAAGCGCACAAGTCATGTGCAATATAATGGTGTGCAAGTGTGAGGTCGAACCATAGAGAATTGTATTCTTGAAAGCAAATTTATACCTAAACTAATAAAATCCTAATCTAGTTCCAAAAGGGTTTTGATTTGGGTTTTTGAAAACTAAAAGATTAAACATAAAATAAATAAAATAAAACAAAAGATAAACTACTAAAGATGCGGAATCCACACTCACCAAATCATAACAACACATACTTCATGTTCATCAATATTAATCCGAAGTTCTCATAAATTAAATCTTATGTATGCTTTACTATGCTTCAAAGAATTAATCAAAACCATCCCATGTATCCGTTCATTGCACAAATCACAAAAGGAATCCAAATTTAATTGAAACACCAATATATCCAAAGAACAAATCATAAGGGATATCCAATTTTAGGCATATAAAACCAAGCAATCAATTATGCAATTATCCTAAATCATCAAGTGTATCCTTGAATCACAACAAGATATCCAAGAATCATTCCACACATTGAAAAGAATTAAAACAATTAAAATATTAAACCATAAAATCGGACAATAAAGACTTTCATAAAAGTACAGTTGTTTTTTATAGGTGAGCCTTCATCCCCAACCTTAGTTGGGGGTTAGCCCAACATAAAAATAAATCCTAAACTACAGAAAAACTAAACTAAAGAGAAGCTGTGAATTTTTGTCTCCGCTTCTTCTTTCTTGAATGCAAAGAGGTCTATTTATAGGCTTAGAGAAGTCCTAGAAGCCCTAGTAAATCTAGATAATTCGGAGGTCATCTCGTCAAAATAGAAGTCTGAAATCCGATAAGATTCGCTCAAATTTGTTCTCATATTACGGATGATTTTGGCATAGTAAACGTCCGAATTAGGAAAATCCTATTTCACAATAAATTGTAGCATTTTGAACTAGCTTTCCACTGCCATTTGAATCACCTCAATCCGATATTTGACCAGAAAGTTATGGTCAAAACACTGAAACATGTGCAGAATCAATTTGAATCAATCCGAAATTTATCTCCATTTAGGAAATTCGATTTATCCTTCTTTGATTTGGTCAAACTTAACCATATCTTCTAGGTCTTCAAAGCATGCTTTATTCCAAGACTTTGCAATTTTTCCTTTAAGATGCAGTTTCTCTTCAGCAATCTACAAAACACTAAAACATAAATCTAACACAAAGTGTTAGATAACAACACAGTTAAAGGATTAACTAATGTAAATTAAGGGGTTCAAATATGTAATATTTGGCACTTATCAAACACACCCAAACTTACATTTTGCTAGTTGATAAGTGCTGAATGTTGCACATTCAAGCCCCTTAACTCACACTTGTTAATTCCTTAGCATTGTTATTTGTTTGATTTTGTGTTGTTTTTGTGTTTTCAGGTATTTAATAAAGATGCAAGAAAAACCATTAAATTTGGGTTTAAAGCACAACTTGAGTGGACCTAGAAGACATGATTAAGCTTAACCAATCACAATAGAGGATAGATATGATGTGGTTAAGTTTAATCATAACAAGAAAAGGATAAAATCGGAATTTCTCCACTTTGAGTCAAAATCGGATCGGATAGAATTTCAGATTTTGAACACGTCTCAGTATTTTGGCTATAACTTTCAGCTCAAATATCGGATTGAGGTGATTCCAGCGGCATTGGAAAGCTAATTCAATTTTCTACAAATCATGCTGAAATAGGATTTTCCTAAATCGAACTCCCGCTACGCCAAAATTGCCTCGCAAGTGAAGAAGACAAATCTGGACGAATCCTTTTCCTACTTGTACATGGATTGACTCCTAATTCAACTAGGAGAATGAATTCCGAATTTTCTAGGTTTACTAGGGCTTCTAGGACTTGTTACTCCCTATAAATAAGCCTCTATGCTTCAAGAGAAGAGACTTAGTTTTAGACAGAAAATATTTCTTGGAGGCTTAGTGGAGCTTAGAAGATCATGAGCGGCTAAACCCCTTAGTGGGGTATCGATGTAAACCCTTTCCAAGCACAATGGTGATTGTATTTGATTTCATTTAATTCAATTTATGTATGTTGATTGCATAACTGTGAGGATTGCATCTTTAGATTTCTGTTCTTAATATTCAATGCAATTGTTATTCAATTCAATTTCAATATTTGCAAAATTCTATTCTTGTCTTAGAAATTATTTTGCTCAGATTGAACTCAAATCAACCTTATTTTCTGTGATTATAAGATTGATGGTTATGCAATGGATTTTAATAGACATATGATTAATAGGATTAAGATAGGCCATGCCTAGGGAGGACGTCGTACTACACCCTAGTTTAGTGTAATTTAGGTAGACGATCCGCAACAAGATGGGTTATGCTATTCCATTGATTGTATGAAAACTTATTAAGGGATTTTATAGTTTATGCCTAGGGAAGACGGGTGCACTGCATCTTAGTGGTTAGGTGGACGATCCGTGCCAAACCAAGATAGATTATCCTTATCCCTTGATATTGTATTTTCTTGTTCTTTTTATAACATACATATTCGAGTTTTGGAATTAAATACGGTTGCCATTGTTAAAGCGGATTGTGGTGAAATCGGTACCTTACTTTTCTCTCTCTCATATATTTACTTTTAATTCATTTACTTTCATGCACTCAATTTCACAAACAATCAAACATCTTTTGTTAATTAGGTTAAAATTAGTTCTTTGAATTTAATAGCTTCTTGAGGTTCGACATCAATATAGCCCTATCCACGGATTTCTATTGCAGTGGTATTTTATTATTGATAAATTTGGATCCTTACATTAGCAAAACAAAACAAAACAAAATAAAAATGAAAGCAATAACATAAATCCTTTGTGGAGAGACGATTGCATTTAGCATATGCAACAAGCCTTTAAACCCCTAGGCATCCTAGAGGACGAGTGAAGTCTCGTGAGGGTTTAACAGAATGATACCCACAAACATTGCAGCACTATGTTGTTAATAAGAAAGAGTTTCACATAAACCATGGTTCTTATTCATAAGCAAGCTTAAAAGACAAACACCATCATCACCATCAATCATCCAAAATCAAATAACTCATAAATGGATAATCAAGACATCATAATGAAAAGTGTAAAGTGAAAATAGCATATAATCATGAAGCTTTAGTTTAAACTCAAAACAAGTTCCACAAAATTTGTAAGAATCCCAAAAAGATGAAACAACCAAGGCAAGATAAACATATATATATTTTTTTCTTTAGTGCAATGCTTAACTCCCTTAAGCTTTCTAATTGACCTTGGTAGAGTGTTAAGCCAATGACTCCCAAGCCTTGGCTTTAGGGCACTAGATGTAAACATCCCTAAGGGCTTATTAACTCAAGTCAAAAGGCTACAAAGCCAAGCTAGCCATACCATCAATCAACTTTAAATTCACACCTTTTGACGCAACACTCAATGCTTAATGAGGCAAAAGGTCCGTTACTTAGTGAAAACTCAAAATGATCTTCTTCTTTTTTTTTTTTTTTTTTTTCTTTTTATTTATTTTTTTTATCTTGCAAGCCATGGTTATTCATCAATAGGTCATCCAACAAATCTCAAAAGAACAAACTTAAGCTCAAACATCATACCTCACAAAACATGCTAATGTGCTCATAAAATTTAGCTTAAAACAAGTGAAATCTCAATTATCCAAAAATGAGTCAAAAGACTCAGACACCTACTGACATAATGATATGTTTAACCCTTTAAGCAAGCCAATGAAATGCAAATCACAGCATAATTTAACTCAAACTTGACAAAAACATAGCACAATTTTTTTTTTTCAATTTTTAGAACAAAAAAAATAAACAAATAATAACAAAAACAAATATAAATAGACAAAGTGTTTTCCATACCCCAAACTTGAATTACACATTGCCCTCAATGTGTAGTATAGAAATACATTACGAAGTAAGGAAACGCTCAAGGTGTGAAAAGGTAGGCCCCCAAACTTAAACACCAAAACACTCCAACAAAACTAACAAGAATATATATATAAACAAAACATCAAAAGATTAATTGTTTAGAAACAAAAACAAAACTAAAAACAAGTAATGAAAAGGAAAGAAAGAATTTGTGGAGTGAAGTGCAGAAATAAACTGAGGAGAAAACTTTATAGCGCTTTCCCTATCATAATCGATGTCCAACCAATCCCTTCCACCTTTCTTCTTCAAAACTTCATACCCTCGAAGGATATTTTGCCATCTTATGTAGAATTGCTTGCTTCAAGGATCTTCTTAGGAAAGTGGTTCCTAGATTTTCGTGTTTGTATGCATAGATCCTTGAATATCTTGACATAAGATGGTTCTTGGATATGTACAAGAGATGAAGCTTTGGGCTCTTGATGTGTCTCAAGAGGTGCAGTGTTGTAGGTAGGAGCTTCAGTACTCACTTCCATGTCACTGGGTGGATTAGGATCTGTTGGGGGCTCACTTTTCTCATGGTGCTCAATTCACTCACTGTGCTCAACTTGCTCCTCTTGTTATCCACGCATGCTCATGATAAGAATTTTCAGAATCATCCTCATCACTCATGTAGTGCCTTTCAATCATCAACTGACTTTGAAGCTCTTCTTTCTCTATTCTATTTAATTTAGTAACTAAATGACTGATTTGTCCTTCTATCCTGGCAACAGAACTTTTCAGCTCTTGTATGTCTCTGCTATTGGCCAGAGTGGCATTCTTCAACTCTTGATTGGTTTGGGAGCTTGCTTGTATGAATGCTTGAAGTGTGTCTTCCAGTGAAGTCTTGGATGCAAGTTGTGGCACTTGATAAACAGATGGCTAAGCTTGATGATTGAACTGCAGATAGTCTGAATGGCACAATTCTTGATATTGGGGAGCATAATTTCCTGCAGTCTGAGTTGACCGTGAGAAATCAAATTGGTTGCTCCAGTCCGGGTTGTAAAAATTGGAATTTGAATCATATCCCGGATTGGAGAAACTGGTGTTCATTTGCTCATATGAAAAATTAGAAAATTGTTCCTAGGATGGACAATTATTATCACTATGATAAGGATTGGAGCAATATGAACTTGGATTATTTGGTGTGTACTTGTGGAAAAAATGGGTCGGGGTAGATCAGCTGCTATGAGTTGGTCGACTTTATCACATATGTCTTTGAACTCAGCTCGTAGATCTGTACACTTATTTTCCTCATACACATTATTCATCTCTTTTTTTTTTTTTAATAGAAACAGGGATAAAATAAAATAAATCGCAAAAATTGAAATCCTAACTATAACTAGTAGAAAAACAAAATCAATTTAGGCATAAATAGGTTTAAAAAATTTGAACAACTCCCCGGCAATGACGCCAAAATTTAATGTACAAATTTATTGCACTCACAAGCGCACGAGTCGTGTGCAATATAATAGTGTGCAAGTGCGAGGTCGAACCCATAGGGAATTGTATTCTTGAAAGCAAATTTTTATCTAAACTAATTAAATCCTAATCTAGTTCCAAAAGGGTTTTGATTTGGGTTTTTGAAAACTAAAAGATTAAACATAAAATAAATAAAATAAAACAAAAAATAAACTACTAAGGATGCGGAATCCACACTCACCAAATCATAACAACACATACTTCATGTTCATCAATATTAATCTGAAGTTCTTACAAATTAAATCTTACATATGTTTTACTATTCAAAGAATTAATCAAAACCATCCAATGTATCCATTCATTGTACAAATCACAAAAGGAATCCAAATTTAATTGAAACACCAAATGTATCTGAAGAACAAATCACAAGGGATATCCAATGTTTAGGCATATAAAACCAAGCAATCAATTATGTGCAACTATCCTAAATCATCAAGTGTATCCTTGAACTATAACAAGATATCCAAGAATCATTCCACACATTGAAAAAAAGTAAAACAATTAATATATTAAACCATAAAATCGAACAATACAGACTTACATCAAAGTACTGTTGTTCTTCATAGGTAAGGCTTCATTTCCAACCTTAGTTGGGGTTTAGCCTGACATAAAAATAAATCCTAAACTACAGAAAAACTAAACTAAAGAGAAGTTGTGAATTTTTGTCTCCAGGCTTTCCTCCAGGCTTCCTTTCAGGCTTCCTTCTCTTTCTTGAATGCAAAGAGGTCTATTTATAGGCTTAGAGAAGTCCTAGAAGCCTAAGTAAATCTAGATAATTCGGAGGTTAGTCTCCTAATCCAACTGGAAGTTTGAAATCCGAATAAGATTTGCTCAAATTTGCGTTCTCATATCGTGGGACGATTTTGACATAGTAAACGTCCGAATTAGAAAAATCCTATTTCACAATGAATTTGAATCCAATTCGAAATTATCTCCATTTAGGGAAATTTCGATTTTATCCTTTTGATTTGGTCAAACTTAACCACATCTTCTAGGTCTTCTCAAAGTATGCTTTATTCCAAGACTTTGGAATTTTCCCCTTTTTAGATGCAGTTTCTCTTCAGTAACCTACAAAACACTAAAACACAAATCTAACACAAAGTGTTAAATAACGACATAGATAAAGGATTAACTAATGTAAATTAAGGGGTCCAAATATGCAATATTTGGCTCTTATCAGTACACCTGTAAATGCGATAGTAATGGCCATGGGCTTACTATACATGTTAGCTTTATGGTCAAATGTGTGTATTATATGGGGCTTTGGATCCATTGATTTCGTGACCCCGGTGCAACCATTCCCAATGGTTTGGTCACTATAGGATGTACATCATTACACTAAACTAGGGTGTAGTACGACCCGTCCTCCCTAGGCATGGCCTATCTTAATCCTATTAATCATATGTCTATTAAAATCCATTGCATAACCATCAATCTTATAATCACAGAAAATAAGGTTGATTTGAGTTCAATACATGCAAAATAATTTCTAAGACAAGAATAGAATTTTGCAAATATTGAATTTGAATTGAATAACAATTGCATTGAATATTAAGAACAGAAATCTAAAGTTGCAATCCTCACAGTTATGCAATCAACATACATAAATTGAATTAAATGAAATCAAATACAATCACCATTGTGCTTGAAAAGGATTTACATCGATACCCCACTAAGGGGGTTTAGCCGCTCATGATCTTCTAAGCTCCACTAAGCCTCCAAGAAATATTTTCTGTCTAAAACTAGGTCTAAAACTAAGTATATCACTCAGTCGCCCTTTCTCTTGAAGCATAGAGGCTTATTTATAGGGAGTAACAAGTCCTAGAAGCCCTAGTAAACCTAGAAAATTCGGAATTCATTCTCCTAGTTGAATTAGGAGTCAATCCATGTACAAGTAGGAAAAGGATTCGTCCAGATTTGCCTTCTTCACTTGCGAGGCAATTTTGGCATAGCGGGAGTCTGATTTAGGAAAATCCTATTTCAGCATGATTTGTAGAAAATTGAATTAGCTTTCCAATGCCGCTAGAATCACCTTAATCCGATATTTGAGCTGAAAGTTATGGCCAAAATACTGAGACGTGTTCAAAATCTGAATTCCTATCCGATCCGATTTTGACTCTAAGTGGAGAAATTCCGCTTTTATCCTTTCCTTGATTTAATTAAACTTAACCACATCATATATATCCTCTATTGTGATTGGTTAAGCTTAATCATATCTTCTAGGTCCTCTCAAATTGTGCTTTAAACCCAAAATTAATGGTTTTTCTTGCATCTTTATTAAATATCTGAAAACACAAAAACAACACAAAATCAAACAAATAACAATGCTAAGGAATTAACAAATGTGAGTTAAGGGGCTTGAATGTGCAACATTCAGCACTTATCAACCGTTGTTTATTTTGGGATGTATCTATTTTCATGCTGATGGTCTAATGACCAGTACAACTGGTAACTGTTTATAATATTATGATGACGTAGTACTTTATCTCTGGTATTGCTATGTGATGTTTTATTATTGTCTTTTAATCCCATAGTCTTGGTAAAGTCTTTCGCTATAGTTTTCTCGTTATGACGAGAAAAGTGATTTCTCAGAGGTCGTGTCTTGGAGGGACATGGCTGGAATGGTGCGTCGTGGGATCAATTACTAGTTAATTGATTTGCCCATTGGGCAGGGTGTCACAGTTGGTATCAGAGCTTTTGCTCTGAGAGGACTATAGGATAGAGGGAAAATAGAACTTATGCCATGATCACACAGAATTGGCTAGATGAGCGATTGGGACTTAGTCTCTAGACTTGTTGCTTGGTTCTAGAAGAGTCGGTTCTAAATCTACTCTTCGTTGCAGAGAATGTTACCCCGAAGGAACCCTGCAACCAGACCTAACATGTTGGAGTTTAGAGAGGGAAGTGTTCACCCTGAGCTTGTGGACATTCCCATTGATGAGGCGACACTCCTAGGGAGCCATGTGATGGATGTGATTGGCCAGTTGGTTTTGGCCATAGATTGTGATAGGGTTGCGAGACAGCCAGCTGAAGGGACTGGATGTTCTCTGAAGGATTTCTGTAGTCATTACTTGAAGAGTTTTGACGGGAGAGGTAACCAAATTTGTGCAGAGAACTGGTTGAACGACGTGGAGAAGTTGTTAGCTACACTTGGATGTATGAATGAGCAGAAGGTGGCTTATGTTACTTATAAGCTGACTGGAGAAGCTAAGCGCTGGTGGCAGGACGCAAATGTGGTGCTTGTCGCTGACTTGGGTTCGAAGATTGCCATTTCTTGGGAAGTCTTCAAGCATGAGTTAAATCGACACTTCTTTCCTCGAGTCGTGCAGGAGGCGAAGGCACAAGAGTTTTTGGATTTGGTCCAAGGAGGGATGTCAGTGATTGAGTACACTGCAAAGTTTCTGCAGTTGTCGTGTTTTGGGTTATACCACATCCTGACTAAGGAAAAGAAAGCAAAGAAGTTTGAACAAGGTCTGAACTCTCGTATTTGAATCATGATGAGCTATTTTGATATTTGGGATTTCTCCTAGTTGGTCAATAGGGCATCGATCTATGAGGAAAGTCTGAAGGAGAATGCGGTTGAGTACGTGGATTAGGAGAGGAGGGCTCAAGGAACTAGTACTTCGGTCGGAGGAGCCGGGCCAGCTAAGAGAATGGTGGTGGGGAGTTTTCTACCCCAGAGGTCACAAGGATGTATCTTTGGTAACCCTCTAGTTTTGTCATAGAAGAATTAGATGTCGGAGCTATGCAAGAAGTGTAACCGTGTACACTTGGGACCTTACAGGGTGGCAACCAGGACTTGCTATCGATGTGGCCAGTTTGGTCACTTCAACAAGGATTGCATGGGCAAAGGAGTTGCTTAGAAGCCTTTGGCACCAGCTCAGGTTTATGCGCTTGTTCCAGGAGAGTTGGAAGGTGGATCGGAAGTAGTGACAGGTACTGCCCCTATACTTGGGTTTGAAGCTTTAGTTTTGTTTGTTTAGGGGCTACCCACTCTTTCATATCTATAGTATTCGTAAGGTTGTCTAGACTTGTTATGAGAACTTTTGAACCTAGTCTAGCTGTAACTACACCCGTAGGGAAAATTGTGGTCTGTAAGCATGTAGTTTGCTAATGCTCTGTTAGCATTTGTGGAAGAGTACATCCCGCAAACTTAGTTGTTCTCCTTATGTTTAGTTATGACGTTATTCTCAGAATGGATTAGTTGACGAGACATTCTACAGTTATCGACTGTGCTCTAAAGCAAGTGATGCTTACACCATGGGTAAAAGAAAAAGTTGCAAGCGAGGTCTTTACCTCCGACGATTTTGGTCGTGCAAGCTAGGAAGCTTATCATTGGAGGTGATCAGGCATTTATGGCATTCATTGTCACTCTAACGAAGCAAGCAAAGAGGAATATGTAAGATATTCCTATAGTATGCGAGTATCCAGATGTTTTTTCGACAGACTACCCTGGATTACCACCACAAAGGAAGGTTGAGTTTGGGATTGAGTATGTGCCAGGCACTAATTCTATCTCTAAGGCACCATCTAGGATGGCATTGTTAGAGTTGAAGGAGCTAAAGGAATAGCTCTAAGAGCTTTTGGACAAGGGTTTTATTCGCCCTAGTATATCACTGTGGGGAGCACTGGTGTTGTTTGTTAAGAAGAAGGATAGGTCAATGACGATGTGCATTGACTATCGGGAGTTGAGTAAAGTGACAATCAAGAATTGATATCCTTTGCCAAGGATTGATGACTTCTTGGATCAGTTGCAAGGAGCGTGAGTGTTTTCTAAGGTTGATTTGCGCTCAGGCTATCACCAAGTGAGGGTGAAGGAAGAAGACATTCCTAAAATAGCCTTTAGGGCTCGTTATGGACACTACGAGTTCTTAGTTATGTCGTTTGGACTAACTAATGCTCTAGCAATCTTTATGTACATGATGAACAGAGTCTTTCATAACTACTTTGATCAATTCACCGTTGTCTTTATTGACGACGTCTTAATCTACTCATGGACGTCGGAGGAGCACAAGGAGCATTTGCGGAAGGCATTGGAGAGGCTTCGAAGGGAGAAGCTCTATGCTAAACTCGAGAAGTGCGAGTTTTAGTTGGATAGCGTGTCTTTCCTTGGACATGTGAATTCTGGTGAAGGGGTAGCAATTGACCTAGGGAAGGTGAAGGCTGTTGTAGAGTGGACAAGACTAACTAGTGTGTTTGAGATTTGTAGTTTCTTAGGACTCGCTAGTTATTATTGACGCTTCATCGAAGGTTTTTCGAAGCTGTCGGGACCACTCATTGCTTTGATTAGGAAGAATGATCGTTTTGTTTAGACAGATGAATGTGAGCAATGTTTCCAAGAGCTGAAGAGGCGATTGGTGACTACTCCAGTGTTGGCATTACCTACGAAATCTGGTAATTTTGTAGTGTATAGCGACGCTATGCTTCACGCTAGCTAAAGCCATACGAGTAGAACTATCCTACACATGACCTGAAGTTGGCAGCGGTTGTGTTTGCTCTTAAGATTTGGAGGCACTACTTGTATGGCGAGAGGTCTTGAAGTATTTCTTTACTCAGAAGGAGTTGAACATGAGACAAAGGAGGTGGCTAGAATTGATCAAGGATTATGATTGTGAGATCAATTATCATCTTGGCAAGGCTAATGTTGTAGCAGATGTGTTGAGTAGGAATCAACGTTGGAGCTTGCTGCTCTTGGGATTTCTCAACTTAAGTTGATTAAGGAATTCGTTGGGATGGGATTGGAAGTAGTAGGTGAAGGTACACCTGTACACCTAGCTAACTTGATGGTTCAGTCAGAATTGCTTGCAATAATTGATCGGTGCCAAATATCGGTGCCAAATATTGTATATTTGACCCCCCTTAACTTATGTTTGTTAAGCTCTTAACTTTGTTAATTTATAATGTTTTGGTTAGTTTTGGTGTTTTAGTGTTTTGTATGTTGCTATGTTGCATTTGGGGCTAATGCCACAAAATCTGGGGTTTAAAATAGTTCGGGAGCTTTGGCGGCAAAATTGAGTTGAGCGATGATTCGCAGCCGACAAGTTCAACCAAAATGGCCATATCTAGAGTTGTAGAACTCCGATTGGGGTGATCTTGGTGTCTTTAGAAAGCTAACTCGAAGATCTACAAAATCATATTTTACAAGATTTGGCCAAATATGAAGGATGTGCGCTCGAGCGCATATCGAGTGAGATCAAGCGCACTTGTGCCCATCAAATGTAGAAATTCATGCATGAGTGCGATCGAGCGCACTTAGCTGACCTGGCAGCACGAAAACCCTAAAATTAGCCTATAAATACCCCCTTTCTTTAGTAAACAGACCCAGATGCTTGGAGGCGCCTTTGGGAGCTAGGACTCCCCTATTTGGCAGTCTTGAGCTCCTCTAAACATCAATCTTTGTATAGTTTAATTTAATAATGCTTTCTTTTCAATTTTCTTGTTTCTTGTTATGATTATAGGCTAATCTTCAACTAATCTTCAACTAAAGTTGAAGATGAAGCCTCACCATTTATTTATCTTCATGTTTTTATGCTTAATCTGTCGTTTAATTTTATGTATATTCGTTTCAATTCAGTTTAGTGACAAAAATTGTATTGATTGTTGTTTACAAATCGTTAAACGTCAACATTCGTTGCTTCCGGAGGTACAATGGATGATTCTTCCTTGGATCAATATCCGTTGTGACTTTTTGAACAGTGTATGCATCGATTAGTTCGATAAGATTTTGTAATAACAATAGGATATGCATATGTTCTTTATCGATAGACGGAAGTATGAACAAAGTGTTAGCGCTCAGAGTATGCCTAGTAGCATAGTCGTTTTGGAAGTATGAACTAGCATGATTATATGTTTATTAATTGTGGTGAGGTGGATTCTAGACCTTAGTTTTTTTATATCTTTCTTCTTAAGCATTTAAATTTAATTTATTTTATGTACACCACATGTTTGATATTTGAATCTAGGTTAAGATAGGGTTAGTTTAGGCATTTAAATTAGTTTTACACAAAACCTAATTCTTTGTGGGTTCGACATTTGCACTTGCACAACTACTTTATTGCAAAACGATTTGTGCTAATGCGAGTACTATTTTTGGTACGATCAAATTTTGGCGCCATTGCTGGGGAATTGGTTGTTTTGTTGAAATTAATTATTTTTTTTTGTCTAGATTAATTTTATGTTTCTACTAGTTATTTTATTTAGCAATTATTTTATTTGTTTCATGCTTTTGTATAGAAAAAAATCCAAAAAATTTGTGTTTGGCTGTTTTTCGTAATTTACAAGTTTGTAGAAAATCAAGCGCTGATAGTGAGATTGAGCGCATTTGAGCCTATTCCAGCCTGTTCATGTACCTGCGCTTGCTTGATACACAGTTACGTGTGAGCGCGCCTTTTTGACAGACCTTAGTACGCTTTTGTGATCGACTGCACCTCTATTGCGATCGAGCGCACTTGCTGCAGCTACTATATTTCTATGTGTCTACAATCGATCGTACTATCCTGCACTCGAGCGCATCTCTGTTTATTGCACCAACATACCCGAGGTAGTGTATGTGTTCAGTTTTCATTTTTGTTGTTGTTTTGTTTAATTGTTAGTTTTTCTTTTAATTGTTTATTTTATTCTGCCTGTTTTTATATGTTTATTTGCTGCTGTTAGTTTTGGTTAGTTTGTTTTTAATTGTTTAATTGTTTAATTAGTTTATTGTTTTGTTAGTTTATTGACTAGTTATTTGTTTAGTTTATTTTTGGTAGTTTTTGTTTATTTTATTTTATTTTTGTATTATGGTTATTGTTTCATGTGAGATATTTTAAACTATTTGGGTGAAGCATGAGTCTTCCGTTCGATTATTTTGATGTTTCCCCTAGTTGTAGGATGCAAAATCCTACCAATTTTCACCCACATGAACCATGTTTACACTGTTCAGCCCTTACCATAGCTTAGGTGATTGTCCACATTGGGGACAATTTTCTAATTTTTCACATGAGCAGATGAACACCAGTTTCTCTAGCACTGGGTTTGAATCAAATTTAAATTGTTATAACCCAGATTGGAGCAACCTTTCTAATTTTTCGTGGCAAGCTCATGCTACGGGAAATTACGCTCCCCAAGTTGACGAATTGCACCATCTTGATTATCTGTAGTTTGACAACCAATTTTCTTCCCATTCATCATATGACTATCCTCCTAAGCAATCTTCTTTGGAAGAAACTCTTAAGGAATTCATGGAACTAGTCGGCCAACCCAACATTCCTACATCATAAGAACCATCATTAGAAGACGCACTTGAGGCGTTTAGGCAAACGGTCAACCAACCTTGTCATGAAATCATGGATACCACTATGGCAAACACTAAAGCAATTGCAAGGTTGGAAGGATAGTTCGGTCATCTAGTTGTTCAATTCAACAGAATAGAGGAAGAGGAACTTCAAAGTCAGGAGGTGGCGAGAGGGCAGTACATGATTGATGAGGATTGCCCCAGTGATCCTCATCATGAGCATGTCCAAGCCACCACCACACATGGGAGTGAAGAAATTGCAGATGAGGTTGTTAGTGAGTTTAGCATAGAGGATCCTAAGATGGAATGCTTCACCCAAGATGACTGTGACCTAAACCTTGATAGGCTAGTTGTACAAGATGGTATGTTGTAGGAGTTAAGTTTAGAGGATCCTGAGATGGAACACTTTGCTCAAGATAAAGATGACCTAGACTGGACAAGCTACTTGATCATGTTGATACTTTTAGTGAGCCAAGTCTTGAGGATCCATCGGGAGAGTGTTTTGATCAAATTGAATATAATCTAGATCTTGACAAGTTCCTCAAGCAAGCTGTGATGTTTAGAGAGCCAAGTCTGAAGGATCCTTTGAAAGAGAGCTTTGCTCAATTTGAGTTTGATTTGGATCTTGATATGATACATGAGCAAGCTAAGGCCTTATTGGATCCCACTCCTAAGATGTGGACTAAGAATGGAGAAGAAGAGAACCAGGAGCAGATTGAGCCCCTGCCAATTTCAAATTGGTCCAATGACAAGGAAGTGAGTACTGAAGCTCATTCCTTCATCACAATCCCTCTCGAGACACAACATGAACCACAAGCTTCACCTTTCCAATTTCTTCAAGAGCCATCTTATGTAGAGATTTTCAAGATATCACACACAAAAGGTACAAATATAGGAATAGGCATACCAAGAAAAATTTTCAAAGAAAGCAAATTGTCTACATAAGATGGCGGAACATCCTTCCAGAGGGATATCATATTCTATATAAGAAAGGACGGAATGGATTGGTAGGACACCCATATGAACAGGGAAGGTGCGGTATTTTTTATTTTTTATTTTTCGCACTGCATTTTTGATTTATTTTCTTTTTGTTATTTTATTTCCTGTTTTTATTTTTATTTTATTTGGTTTCTAACAGCAATTAACCTTTTAATGCTTGTGCTTGTGAGAAAAGATTGCTGTTAGTTTTTGTCAGGTGTTTGGTGTTCAAGTTCGGGGCACGCCTTGGCCTTTATACACTTTGGTTCCTCATCCCACTGTATTGTATTTCTTGTCACATTGGGGACAATGTGTCATTTAAGTTTGGGGGTGTGGACAAACACTCTGTCTGTCTATATGTTTGTTTTATTTGTTGTTTTGCTTGTTTTTGCTGTATATAAATTTTTTTATTTTTGTTTGTTGCTATGTTGTTAATTGGGCATAACTTACATCGTAACTATGGATTGTATGTCATTGGTGTGTTTAACTTGTTTGAACATTGCATATCATTAGAAATCCTGGTTTTTGATTCTTGTGTTGGATTAGAGAGACTCCACTTGTTTGATTAATATTTTACATGCACACTAGCATTAGGGTCTGTGAGGTATGAGATTTGACTTTGAAGTATGTTTCTTGAGATTTTCAGGTTTTTGCAATGTGATGATGAAAACCTTAGCTGTTAATAAAAAAAAAAGAAAAGAAAAAGAAAAGAAAAATATAATAAGTTGAGTTTGCATTGAGTAACTGAACCTCTTGCCTCACCAAGCAATGAGTGTTCGCGTAAAAAGATGAAAAATTCCAGCTAACTGATTGTATGGCTAGTTAGGCTTTGTAGCTCTTTTTGACTTGAGTAATTAAGCCCTTATAAAAAAAGAAAAGAAAAACATAATAAGTTGAGTTTGCATTGAGTAATTGAACCTCTTGCCTCACCAAGCAATGAGTGTTCGCGTAAAAAGATGAAAAATTCCAGCTAACTGATTGTATGGCTAGTTAGGCTTTGTAGCTCTTTTTGACTTGAGTAATTAAGTCCTTAGGGATGTCTCTACATCTAGTGCCCTAAAATCACCTGGTTTGGGAGTCATTGGCTCAACACTCGTTACATAAGTAGATTAGAAGCTTAAAGGAGTCAAGCAATGCATAGCCTACACAAAAAAAATTGCATCTTTCGATTCAAGCCTTGGTTGTATTTATCACATTGTTTTCCTATTTTGGGATACACGTCTTTTGAGAATAATTGAAACCCCATGATCTTGTGTTAGTTCACTTTGCACTTCATAGAGCATGTGTTGTCTCAATTTTCCAACCGTGAGTGAAAATGATGTTTGGGTGCTTGGATGATGTGGTTTGTATGCTCAACATGTTAAATTTGCTAATGATGTATAAACCATATGTTTTGTGTGAAGGGCTTTGTCCATTAATAACATAGTTCCGGATATTTGTTTGTGGGTGTCATTCCCGGAAAAGCCTTACGAGACTTCACTCGTCCACTAGGGATGCCTAGGGGTTTAAAAGGAAGCCAATCGTTTCTCCCACGAAAGCAGATTTATGTTTCATGTTTTTATTGTGTTTTTATTTTTGTTTTGCTAAAGGACTAGCAAAATGTAAGTTTGGGGGTATTTGATCGGTGCCAAATATTATATATTTGACCTCCCTTAACTTATATTTGCTCTCAGCTTTGTTAATTTCTAATGTTTTGGTTACTTTTAGTGTTTTAGTGTTTTGCAGATTGCTATGTTGCATTTGGGGCTAATGCCATTAAATATGGGGCTTAAAATAGTTCGGGGAGCTTTGGCGACAAAATTGAGTTGAGCGATGATTTGCACCCAACGAGTTCCACCAAAACGGCCATATCTAGAGTTGTAGAACTTCGATTGGAGTGATCTTGGTGTCTTTGGAAAGCTAACTCAATTTCTACAAAATCATATTTCACAAGATTTAGCCAATTCGGAAGTATGTGCATTTGAGCACACATCGAGTGTGATCAAGCGCACTTGTGCCCATTAGATGCAGATTTCCATGCACGAGTGCGATCAAGCGCACCTAGAGTGCGATCGAGTGCACTTAGTTGACTTGGCAACGCTGAAACCCTAAAATTAGCCTATAAATACCCCATTTCTTTAGTAAATGGACCCAGCCGGTTGGAGGATGCTTGGAGGCACCTTTGGGAGCTAGGACTCCCCTATTTGGCAGTCTTGAGCTCCTCTAAACGTCAATCTTTATATAGTTTAATTTAGTAATTATTTCTTTTCATTTTCTCTTGTTTCTTGTTATGATTATAGCATAATCTTCAACTAAGGTTGAAGATGAAGCCTCACCATTTATTTATCTTCATGTTTTTATGCTTAGTTTAATGCTTAATCTTTCGTTTAATTTTATGTATATTCGTTTCAATTCAGTTTAGTGACAAAAATTGTGTTGATTGTTGTTTACAAATCGTTAAACATCAACATTTGTTGCTTCCGGAGGTATATTGGATGATTCGTCCTTGGACCAATATCCGTTGTGACTTTTTGAACAGTGTATGCATCGATTAGTTTGACAAGATTTTGTAATAACAATATGATATGCATATGTGCTTTATCGATAGACGGAAGTATGAACAAAGGGTTAGCGCTCAGAGTATGCCTAGTAGCATAGTTGTTTTGGAAGTATGAACTGGCATGATTATATGTTTATTAATTGTGGTGAGGTGGATTCTAGACCTTATTGTTTTTATTTCTTTCCTTTTAAACATTTAAATTTAGTTTATTTTTATGCACGCCACATGTTTGATATTTGGAACTAGGTTAAGATAGGGTTAGTTTAGGCATTTAAATTAGTTTTACACAAAACCCGATTCTCTATGGGTTTGACACTTGCACTTGCATAACCACTTTATTGCAAAACGATTTGTGCTATTGCGAGTACTATTTTTGGTACGACCAAGAATCAAGGCTGCTCAACTTGAGGACCTTGAGTGTGCCAAGATCAAGCAATTGCTTGTGGAAGGTAAGGCAAAGGAGTTTTGTCTTAAGAAGGACGGGCTGCTCACACATTTCAAGTAAGTGTGTGTGCTGAGAATCAGAGAATTGAGGGAGGAGATAATGAGTGAGGCTCATCATTCTCCTCTACGCTGTGCATGCTGGAGGCACCAAGAGGTACTGTGATGTGCAGAGGTCATATTGGTGGAACAATATGAAGAAGGACATTGCAAAGTTTGTAGAGTAGTGTTCGACTTGCCAGGAAGTTAAGGTGAGCATCAGAGATCGGAGTGGACGCTTAAGCCATTGCTTATATTGAAGTGGAAGTGGGACGAGATCGCTATGGATTTTATTTTGGGTTACCCAAGACAACCATTAGGGAAGATTCCATTTGGGTTGTTGTCAATTGTCTAACGAAGAGTGCTCACTTCATTCCCATCAAGGTTAAGGATCTGATGGATAAGTCGGCTAGACTATATGTCTAGAATATAGCCCGTTTGCGTGGAGTACCATTGGCAATCATTTTGGATAGAGACTCACGTTTTACTTTGAGATTTTGGCAAAGTCTTCAAAAGGAAATAGGGATGGAGTTGAAGTTCAGTACTACTTTCCATCCTTAGATAGATGGTCAGTCTGAGTGGAAAAACTAGATCCTAGCGGATTTGTTGCGGGTATATGTGTTGGAATTCAAAGGTAGCTGGGTTTAGTACTTGCCTTTGATCGAGTTTGCCTACAACAACAGTTATTAGGCGACTATTGGAATGCCGCCGTATGAAGCACTTTATGGATGAAAGTGTCAGTCGCCCTTGTATTGGGACAACGTTCGTGAGAGATAGACGTTGGGGCTGGAACTAATTCAGGACACTCGTGACAAGGTGCATGTCATCAAGGAAAAGATGAGTGCAGCTCAGAGTCGGCAGAAGAGTTATGCTGATAACCAAAGGAGGCCTTTGGAGTTCGAAGTGGGGGATCTTGTGTTCCTGAAGGTATCACCCATGAGGGGAGTAATGCGGTTTGAGAAGAAGGGGAAGCTCAACCCTAGATTCATTGGACCATTTGAGATTATTTAGAGAGTGGGGGGGTTGGCTTATAGGATTGCCTTACCCCCCATATTTGGTTGGAATACATGACGTTTTCCATGTGTCTATGCTAAGGAAGTACATCACTAACCTCGATGTGATTGTGGAGTATGAGGTGTTGGAAATCCAAGAGGGATTAACCTACGTGGAAGAACCGGAGAAGATCGTGGACAAAAGGAACAGGTGCTGCATACCAAGATGATTCCTATCGTCAAGGTACTGTGGTGCAATCATGGAGTTGAGGAAGCATCATGGGAAGCAGAACGTGACATATGGAGTCGCTACCCGCATTTGTTTGAATGATTGTGTATGACTCTTTCTTTTAAGATTATACTTAGACAGTATACCTATTTTCATTTTGGACAAGGGAATAGTTGACTAAGAAAGGGTTGTTTTCTCTTTAGGATTATGGCACCTATACCAATCGACCTGGACTGCGTGTGGAACTACTCCTTTTGTGAATGGATGGACTTGGAAGTAGAGATTGACGAGGATTGGTATAGTGTGTGCAACATCGAGTATGATGCACTTGATGACTTGTGTGGTGATTTTCCATAGCAGTTTGAAGAGGATGACATACTGATTAATGGATAAGACGAGATAATCCAGGAATGTACCGAGCATGATGAGGAAGACTCTATGGATGAAAGGTAACATTATACTCCTCATTGAGTGTTGTTCTTTTAGTATTTGTCTCGGAATTTTGAGGACAAAATTCGTATAAGTAGGGGAGAATGTAGTGACCCAAATTATTAGCTAGGCATAAGTAGCTTAGTTGGGGGAGTTAATTTGGGCTTTGGGTCACTAAGGACATTAGAGGGGCAATTTAGACTTTTGGGCAGATGTACGCTAGGTCTAGCAGACGTCTGCTCTATTTGTAGTGTGGATGTACGGGGGGGAGGGGACCACTAGACGTACGCTTTGGAAACCTTACAAGTGGACGTACGCTTTACAAACCTTACAGGCGGACGTACGTAGGACCATCAGACGTACTCTACTTTTTGAATACCCTTTGGTTAATACTTGGACGTACGAGGTAGCCATGAAACCACTGGGCAAGAACCACCGGACGTACGCCCCTTGGTCGGACTTTCGCTGCTTTTATGGGCCTATAAATACCACCCTACCCCTCTTCATTCTTCACAAGTTCTAGAAGCCGCCTCTGCCAGAGTGTTTTCAAAGTGTTGTGAGTGTTTTGTAAGCATGTGAGGTGTTTGCGTGTTTTGGTACGTTTGTGAGGCGAAACTCTTGTGTTTTGTTTTAAGGAGGTAACATTCGATCCTTATCTTTTAAATATGTCGTTATGCTGCTCGTTTTATGTTTAGTTGTAGTTGCTAGCCTAGTTACGCTTTGAAACTCGTTTGGGTTAGCATTTTTGTTAGCTTAGCGTTGTTATGTTGCATGAAGGTTGTAAACTAGACTAGAAGGCTTTAGGGTGTTTCTAGTAGCCTTAGGAGTCGGAGAATAGGCAGACAGTGGAGAGAAAATGAGGTTTCCATAAAAACCCACATAGCGAGTACAGTATCTTGCCGGATGTATGGCCAGTCGTGACGCAGTGGACATATGGCCCTGAGCCTGGACGTACGGTCAATGTGTGGCAGGGAAACCCTATTTTCTTCAACCGTCCCATAGCTCCTGTTTTCTTTACTTTAGAGTGGTTTTAGTGGAGGACTAATAGAAGGTTTTTCACAAATTTGAGAACCCAGATCTTTTGGAGTTTTCGGAGACACTTATTGATTTAGGTGAGTTTTAACTCACATAATGCTCATTGCTATTTTCCATGCACTGCACATCTATTTTGTCTATCGAGAAAACATGCATATTTTACAACTTTCACAGTTTATACTTACTGTACATGAACTCTGTCATTTTGAGAAAAATATTGTGCTGAACATGTTAACCAAATGAGACTTGTAAAATGACATGTATGTAAAATACAGACAAGATAATTTGCATCGTATGACATAGTACACCGGTACATGTGGTTGTAATAGCCATGAGCTTACTATACATGTTAGCTTTATGGTCAAATATGTGTGATATATAGGGCTTGGGATCCATTGGTTTTGTGACATCGGTGCAACCATTCCCAATGGTTCTGTCACTATAGGACGAACGTCATTAGTTGGTGTGGGCCACTCGAGATCGGACTCGATTGTGCCACTAATGTTACGTATGGTATGTTGTGCAATGGTTGGGGTACTGGCAATGTACTATTGTCTCTCGGGATAGCATCAACCCTGCTATGAAAGGGTAATATCTCGGGTAGACCATACTATTGAACTATGGCTGTTGTTTAAATCATATGCATATATCATCTATTATACATATATCACATATAAAATAAGCTGTTATGATGGAACTGATTTTACTTATTAAACATCTAAGCGCATTACTAAACTGACATGGGTATTATTTGCGTTAAAAATCACTAAGTCATAGATTTACCCTTTTTATTTATGTCTTTCCCCCATCATTAAGAATAATTGCGTGGCTTAGCTTCACTAGACGAAGATGTCTTCGGAAACTACTTGGATGATTGCTCAGGACCTGATACGGGTGATCTTTGAGGGTATGGATCCCGTTTGGCTTAGGACTCTGTGGGAAGATGGAGGATCTACTTGCGCTAACATGATAGAGATTTTGATCTCATTAGCCCTGCTTAAGCTTTAAGTCTAGGCTTTGATCTATTGATCTTTTGTGAACTATGTTGACCATTGTTTATTTTGGGATGTATCTATTTTCCTACTGATGGTTTGATGACTAGTACAATTGGTGACTATTTATAATATTATGATGACGTAGTACTTTATCTCTGGTATTGCTGTGTGATGTTTTATTATTCTCTTAATCCCATAGTTTTGGTAAAGTCTTCCTCTGCAGTTTTCTCGTCACGACGAGGAAAATGATTTCCCGGAGGTCGTGTCTTGGAGGGACATGACTGGGATGGCGTACCGTGGGATCAATTACTAGTTAATTGATTTGCCCATCAGGCGGGGCGTCACACGTACTTCCAGTCACGAGACCGTGCGTCTACTTTGATGTTTTTCAGGGAGAACCTCATTTTCTCTCCACTGTCTGCCTATTCTCTGACTCCTAAGCCTACAAAGACTACCTAAGGCCTCTTAACTTAGATCGAAACCTCCATGCAAAGTAACAATGCTAAGCTTAACAAAACACTAGCCTAAGCAAGATTAAAGCATAACTAAGCTAACAACTGCAACTAGCAACATAGAACTATAATCGAGCAGAATAACGACGTAACTAAAAAGCTAAGGAATTGAACGTTACTTCCTTGAAGCGAAATGACAAGAGTTCCTCCTCCAGCAGCACCGAAACACGCACGAAACCTCACAAACACTCACGAAACTGCCTACTAGCAGCCTAGGGGCGAAGAGGGTGGTTGAGGGGTGGAAATGGTGTGCAATGGGCAAGGGGGTGAGGGGGTATTTATAGGGTCAGAAAGTAGTAGACTTCCGGCCAAAGGGGTGTACGTCTGGTACTATTACACAGCGGTCCAAAGGCTATCTCATATGTCTAGGTATTACTCAGAGAGTATTCCAAAAAGTAGCGTACGTCTAGTACTTTTGAGCGTACGTTCGTGTACTATTCACAGAGTACGACATACTATCTATCAATGTATATCAGGTGGTCCCCTGGCGTCGTCCAAAAAGTAGCTTACGTCTGCACTAAAAGACAAGAGCGTACGTCTGCCTAACCTAACGTATGTCCACACTAAAAGACGAGCGTACGTCCACCAAAAAGTAGCGTACATCCATTCTAGAAGTTTAATTCCCCAAAATGCCCTTATGGCAGATCCTAGTGACCTAAAGTCCAAGTTAACCCTCTAACCAAGCTACTTATGCCTAATTAAATTTTTGGGTCACTACATTCTCGTCTCATAAAAATTTCGCCCTCAAAATTTTGTTGCCCCAAAACACAAGAAGAAATAGTAACATCACTTGAATGTCCGTAGTTTAACAAGGTTCGTGCTTAGCCTCATCCTTGGAAAAATCTTATCTCATTCATTCTCATAACACCAACCTCCTTCATCCAATATAAAGTGATCCACAAGCGGCATCCTCACAAGTTATCCATTTGCAAGTTACCAAGGGTGCCGTAGTCGATATTACCCACACTATATCAATTATCGTTAGACCTATGACTCCTAAATACACCAAAACAAGCCAAGCCCATGGGTATCCTTGACATGATTCCATACTTCCTAGCCGGAAGCAACTTTTCCTTAATTGACTACTCTTAGAGAATTCAAATGTAACGATTATCCAAAACTGTAACAGATAGGAACACAACCTAAAAGAAATTAACCATACGAATAAAATCCTTGAACCTTAATGTACCAACATCATGTTCAGTGTTTCCTACACTGTACCAGTCCTCAACAATCTTGATACCCAAGTTGAGTAATTCCACATACAATCCAGGTCGATGGGTATCTAGCCATAACCCTATAGAGGAAAACAAACTCTTTTATACATGACTATCCCTTCAACCAGAACATGAATAGGTATATTGTCCAAGTATGATCTTGAGAAAAGAGTTTTCAGGTCTAGGGGTAAGGCAAACTTGTATGCCAACCTCCCCTTCCTCCTCAAGTTGCATCACTTTCCTCGTTGATGACATCTTAAGGAACACACGATCCCCTACTTCGTGTTCCAAAGGTCATCCCTAGTTATCGATGTAACTCTTCTGTTGACCATAGGATGCACTCATCCTTTGTCCAACGGTAAGCACTTTATCACAAGTGTTAGGCTCAAATGTTGTCTCTTTCCAACGTTGTCTCAATATAAGGGTGACTAACACTTAACTCCATAAAGTGCTTCATAAGGCGGCATTCCAAAAGTTGCCTGTAACAACCTCGATCAAAGGTAGGTACTAAACTCCAATTCTGATCTCTCCTCGTCCTTGTACATCTTGGTACTTCTAGGATGTGCAGTATATAGAGAATGATGAGTCTTGCTCAAGATCTCCTTTCTTATACCTTCATCCTCTAACACACACTCATTTGAAATGGGTGAGCAACCCAACATCCCAAATCCTTAAGGCGAAACCTTTATGCCTTAACAACTGCTTGATCTTGGTGCACTCAGGGTTCTCCAACCGATGGGCAAGCAATCCTAACCCAACCACCAAGTTAGACAAGAGTGCAGACACATCCTCATTCACCACTCCTACTCCCATCCTAGCGAATTACATAACTAACTAGGGTTGGGAAATTCCAAGAGTGATAAGCTATTGGATTAAGGCAGTCACCTTTCTACTTAAGGCATCAACTACTATGCCAGCCTGATCATAACCCTTAGATCATCTTTAGTCACCTCTTTTGTCTCCACAGACAATTGTACCCGGGAACTCCTTAGTCCATTTAGGTACAGATAGATTCTCTAGAATCTCTTAGCTATTAAGTAACCCAAAATCATGTAATCCAATACAAGATCCATGGGTAAAAGATTCACTAATTGCCCTTTACTAGAATCCAAGTCCAAAAATATCATGCCTTAACATACTTTTAATGGGCAATGAACAAAATCATGAATCTTATCATAAACCCATCAACAAAGCGTAACAAGCATCATGCATTAACAAAATTCTTAGTTAATGTTACACTTTTAGGTCTCAAAACCCCAAAGCAAGTGCAAGTACAAAACAAAAGACAATTGGCTAATGTATGAGCAACATCAAGTAACCCAGCCCTTGACTACAAAATAAGGCGAATCCACATGCCTAAACAACCCGATGGTTATGGTTAACCCTCGTCCTGCCATCATTTCCTTCCAAGTGGACCAGTACCATTCCTTTTGGCCTGGTTGCAATTCCGAATGAAGTGTCCCACCTTGCCACATCCGTAGCACAAATTCTTCCTTGATCTGCATTTCCCAAAAAGCACTCTGCCACACGGTATACAAATTTACTTGTACTTGTAATAGTACGAACCGTTTGTAGTGTAGTAGTGTGAAAGTGTAAGGTCGAACCTTAGGGAATCGTGTTTGTTTAAAATTAACTCTAAGTCTAGACTAATATTATCTTAACCTAGTTCCAAGTTAGGTATTTTTGAAAGAAAGGAAACATAAACTAATTAAAATGTGGTAAAGTAAACAAAATAAAGTAACTAAGGTTAAAGACTCCACCTCACCCACTCAAAAACACAAGTTAAATAATCCATCTATTGATTATAATCAAAGCATACTCTATTGTGCCTATTGAAGGATTCAAAGAATCTATCTTTTTGACAAAAGACAAAACATATTTAATTTAATTCAAAGGATCCAATGTGAATGTGATTAACACAAATGACAACTGATAAATAAACTTAAATTAAAAGATGAAATGTATCCATTAGACAAAACACAATGAATAAACAACTACGACACAATCTAACTCAATCTTGTCACTAAACCGAATTGAAACGAGTAAACGATATTAAATGATAGTATTAAATGAACTTAACGCAAATAACAAGCATGAAATCAAAGGTGAGGCTTCATATTCAACCTTAGTTGAAGATTTAGCCTCCCATGCTAAAGAGAGACACAAGAAAGCTAAAACAAAGCATTAAATTAAATTAAGCAAGTAAAGTTTGACAATTAAATGGGTTGGTCAGTGCCAAACAGAGGCTGATGCTCTCAAAAGGTGCCCATAAAACGTAGGTCTTAAAATTTACACAAGTGGTCCTATTTATAGAAAATGTAAGCTGTCTAGAAAGAGATTGTGTGCTCAATCACAGGGTATGCGCTCAATCGCAATGCACTTAGTGCGCTCAATCGCAATGCACTTAGTGCGCTCAATGCGAGTCTTGGCAACAATTGTCTGTCTTGCTCCAACATCCCAGTAGCGAGCAAGTTGATGGTGGCTAGGGCGACACGGAAAACATGGGAGTATGTGGCATGTGCTTTGATCGAACCAAATTTGGTACTCGCAATAGAACGAACCGTGGTTCTTATAGTGTTGTGCAACTACAAGATCGTATCCACAGAGATAAGTGTTTGTTCTAAAACTAATATTAAATGTAGATTAACCCTATTTTAACCTACTTCCGAATTGGTTGTTTGATCGAACATAAAACTTGCAAAAATGTAAACTACTCTAAAAAGCTTAATCGAATAAAGAAAAGTAACTAAGGTTAAAGACTTAACCTCACCCAATATTAAAATGTTTGCTTAAACGCAAAACACACACTTTCGTCTATCAAGTTAAACCTTAATCATACTCTATTGCCTTTGTGACACTAGTAAAACCGACTTGGTGTGTTCACCGTTAAGGAGACACAATGGATATTGATTTGCAATAGAATCATCCACTGTATCCATGGATCACAGTGGATATTTAATTGAGATTCAATCATCCGTTGTGCACCCGGCTTGGAACACAACAAGGGTTGAACTTTTGATGCATCACAACCCGCAATCACTCACAACTTATGTCACTTAAATTGAAAATGAAACGAATACGATAATTAAATGACAAAATGTAACGCGTTTAATGTAAAAGCAATAAATAAATGCTAAGGGTGAGGCTTCATCATGAACCTTAGTTGAAGATTTAGCTACCCATAAGAGTAAACAACAATAAAGTAAAGGTAAACATTAAAATATAGAAAGGAATTAAGGTTTGAGGTTTAAAAGGGGGCGGTAGACCCAAACAGAGGGTTTGTGCTCTCAATTGCGCTCCCAAAAATGTAACCAACAAAATTGACACTAAGGGTCCTATTTATACAAAATGAAATGATGCCAGGTCGGAGGGCTGCGCTCGAGCACAGTCATGTATGCGCTCGATCCTGGAGGCTGCGCTCAAACACAAATAACTGCTCTCAGAAACTTCCACTGCGTAAGGGGAAAGCGATGGAACATAGGGCCGGCTAGGGCAACCGCGTGAGATACGGGCTAACTAGGCCTGCGCTTGATCGTGGGCACTAGGCTCGAGCACAGTGCACTCGATCGCTCCTTGTGTGCTCGAGCGCAGTGGCAGGGAGCATACTTCTCTTCTTTACCCTTTTCACCCTTTCTGCCGAGGTTTCACCGTAAGGACCTGCAACACCAAAAGACACTAAAACAAACTAAAATGTTAGATAATAACACAGCTAAAGGCTTAGCAAACATAAATAAAGGGGTTTGATTAAGCACTAAACAGTACTCATCAAATACCCCCAAACTTATATTTAGCTAGTCCCTTAGCAAAACAAAATGAAAAACACAATTAAACATAGGTCCGCTTTCGTGGGAGAACGGTTGCATTTAGCATATGCAACAAGCCTTTTAAACCTCTAGGGATTCCCTAGAGGACGAGTGAAGTCTCGTGAGGGTTTTCAGGAATGATACCTACAAATATTGTACAATCATTTTATTCTCAACAATGCAACAATATAAAAATCATGGTTCTTATTCATGAGCAAACTTAATCAAACAAACACTATCTTCACAATTTTCAGGGAATTAACGATTAAGCTACTAACATGGCATTATGAGACATCACACAAATCAATTCCAGTGAAAGTAAAATTAGCACATAATTATGGGATTTCAAAAACTAATCTTAGTCATGCATGCTTTGACACTCAAAATTCACTAGACTACCCATCGGACATAATAACCAAGGTTTAAAATTTTTATTTATTTATTTTTTTTGACATAAACCAAGGTTATTTCCCAATAGACTACTTAACAGCATTTAAGCTTACAAAACTAACATGACTAAACTCAGAATTTTATCCTACAAACTAAGTGCCAAATGTGCTCCTGAAAATCAAATTGAACTGTAATATCTCATGCTGCCAAAGAAAATAACATAATTTAAATTCCCTTAACAAAGTGATTATATGTTCATTAAATTAAGCTCAGAAAAGAAAATAAACCATAATTAAAATAAAATGCATAATCAAAAGCAAAATTTGCATAAATAATACCCCCAAACTCAAAATATCACTTATTAAAGTTCATCATCATCCACTTCTGGCAGCACATAAATATGAGATTTCTCATTTGTTCTCTCACCTCCTCATCTCTTCCTTTGACTTTTCTCCATTTTCTTTTCTTTGTTGCACGTGAAGGAAGTTCCTCCCTTCAATAAATCCGGCTATTTCAGAAGTCATAAAGAACTACTAAAGTCAACAAGTTTGATTGCAATATCTCACTCTCACCCACTCCCATAATTATTGCAATGGACACCACTCTATAATAACATTACTCTAACTTACCGACTATTATTAACTCTCTTACTATCCAATCCATCTGATTAAATCACAGTCAACTCCTAAATTATTTCATAACATAATTTATTAAAATCAGGAGAACCATTATGTCAGTTTCTCAAATTAATCGGTAATTTCTCAATAATTAATATTGCACCAAAATGAATATCGAAATAGTCCTATTATCTCATTATTACATCATAAATCATATTAATAAAATATGGGGCGCTACAAATCTTCATCACCCCCGACCTAAAATTGATTAGGGTGTTAGCCGTAGTTAAAAATGGTCGCCCTAAAATCATAAGGATATTAGTCCCTACAACCTAAATTGGCTCCGTGTCCAGCACAATAAAATCCACGGGAAAATAAAATTTTTCCACTTTAATCAGTACATCCTCAACTATTCCCCGTGGAATATTCACAGACCTATTAGCAAGTTGCAGTGTCATGGATGTGGGCTTCAGCTTTCCTAGCCCTAACTGCAAATAGACTAAGTAGGGCAACAAATTCACACTTGCTCCCAAATCTAATAATGCCCTCTCAATCTGACTAACTCCTATCATGCAAGTAATTGTAGGACATCCAGGGTCCTTGTACTTGAGAGGAAACTTGCATTGTAGGATAGCACTTACTTGCTCGGTCATGAATGCCTTCTTAGGGACATTCGTCTTCCTCTTCACTGTGACTAAGTCCTTCAAGAACTTGGCATATGAAAGGATTTGCTGGATGGCATCCAAAAATGGTATATTAATTTGGACTCGTTTGAACACCTCCAGAATGTCCTCTAATTTCCCACCATTCTTGGGCGCTTGTAATCTTTCAGGGTAAGGTGCCTTTGGCACAAGCACCCTAGGAGGTTCCTTAACAATTGGAGTGACCGTAGATGACTCAGCATCTCTTTCCTTTTGGTTGTCACCCTCTTCACCTTTTGGCTCTTCTTTCTCAGTATGGTCTGCTTCTAGGTCCACCACTTGATTGTCCACTCTTTTCCCAAACCTCAAAGTAACAATCGCCTGTACATGCTTCTAATTTGAAGAATTTCCGATACTGCATGCCATAGGGTTGTTCACTGCTTGGCTGGGGAGCTTTCCCTTATCACTCTCACCAAGGTGATTTGCCAACTATCCCATCTGCATCTCCAACTTTGAGATTGCTTGGGTGTTCACCATGGTGGAATGCCTCACGTCACTAATTGATTGACCAGTCATTTTCATAAAGTCCCTCATGGTCTCTTCCAATGACTGTGTTGATGATGATGGGGCTTGAGTGGGGGCTCGATAAGATGATGATGTTGGCGGAGCCGAGCATCCATGATTTTGATAAGAAGAAGAAAATCCTAGATGATAATGATTTGGAGCATGTGGAGCTCCTCCTTCATTTGTGGTGGGTTGATTCTGCTTCCAAGAGAAATTAGGGTGGTTCCTCCACCCTGGATTATATGTCTCAGAATATGGGCCACTGGACTGCTTTTGAAAGTTGTTGAAAGCGTTCACTTGTTCCATCTCAGCAAAAACTATCATCGATGGACAATTCTGTGGTCGGTGCAAGGGACTAGCACAGACAAAACAACTCTCAACTGGAAACGTGTTTGCAACATTGACAGGCTTTCCTACACTCAGAGCATCCAATCTCCTAACAATGGTATCCATTTTCTGTGTCAACTCTAATTCGCCTTTTAAATCAAGGATGCCCCCTTTCTTGGGGATTCGGGCTGATTGATCACGACAACTCTTGAAATCCCACTGTTGTGAGTTGTCAGCCAATTTGTCCAAAGCCTTGTAGGCTAAATCTCCCGTTAAGTTCAGGAATTCCCCTCTATTCATCGACTCTGTCATGCTACGGTTGGGTTGAGACAGCCCTTTGTAGAAGAATTGCACAAGTCGCCATTTTTCATAACCATGAGGGGGGCATTTGATGAGCAAATCCCTGAACCTCGCCCAACACTCAGAGAATTTTTCGTCCTCGTCCTGAGTAAAGGAACTAATCTCCTTTCTTACCTCATTTACTCTACACATTGGGAAAAACTTGTTGTAGAATTGCTTCAACAATTCTTCCTAGGATGTAATAGATCTAGGAGTGTTGGAATCCAACCACTCCATGGCTTTATCATGAAGAGAGAATGGAAAAGTCTGAGGTGGACAGCTTCCTCA
Source organism: Carpinus viminea (assembly GCA_013348765.1). Taxonomy (NCBI): domain Eukaryota; kingdom Viridiplantae; phylum Streptophyta; class Magnoliopsida; order Fagales; family Betulaceae; genus Carpinus; species Carpinus viminea. Next base: position 17,035,305 of record CP054674.1, read on the forward strand.
GAAAAATTTTGAAATTTGGTGGTGGCACAGATGTTTGAATTTCTTCACATGGGATATGGGTTTTCATGATCTAAGCCATAAAAAGATGGTAACATTTGGATTATGTGTGGCTTTAGATCATAATGGAAGCAACACTATGCAATGGGAACTAGTATGGCAATGGTAAAAAAGTTCACAGAAGTGAGAGTGAAATCCACGTCATAAGCTCTTCTTTGCTCCCCATTCCCAGCTCTAGCACCTTGGTACTCCTCCGTGTCAGCATTCATTTGATTATCCCCCATCTCAATGTGAGCTCTACGCTTCTCCTAATGTTTCTCTCTAAGTCGGGATCTAAAGGTGTTAACTCTAAGTTCAAGGATTGCCGACCATGCATAAACTAACAAAATTTAAACTAAACACTAAGGAAAAACAACAAGCTAAACAAGCAAACATGCATGGAAAAATAATAAAACAGGAACACAAAACAAGAGATAAAGAACAAAACAATAACCTAGATGAATTTAAAACTACTAACTTAAAATTAAACTACAAAATTAGCAACCTATATGCACTAAATGAATTAAAACTAAATAAGTTCAAACAAATATGAACCACAGGCATAAATTACATAAACAGCAAAATATTCACAACCTAGCTAAGGCAAATAAAAACTAACATGGCATAATCAATTAAACAACTAACTATAAAATTAACTAAACTACTATTTAAAAATAAAACTAATTAATCAATTAAAACAAAATAAACTAGGCACAACAAACAACAATAGAGATCATGTGAAAAATAGGCAAATAAATCAATTAAAACTAAGCTAACAATTAATCAAAACAACTAGAAATAGAAAATGAACAGAGTATGTTGATGCAGAAGCAGGTGGACGTGATCGATCACATACACGTAAATGTAGCAGTTTCAGCAAGTGCGTTCGATCGCAATAGAGGTGTCAACGAACATACTGCTTTTTGTCAAGGTACTGCACTCACACAGCAGGTACAAAAAGCTGTAGTGATCGAGGAATAGGCTCAAGAGCGCTCGATCGCAATAGACTACGATTGATCGCACTATTAGTGCCTGATTTTCCAAAACCCAAAATTAACTAATAAACTAGCCAAACACTATTCTAAAAATTAACAAAAATTAATAAAAACGTAAAAATAAACTAAGAACATAATTGAAATTGCAAAAAAAAAATCAATACTAGTAGAAAAATAAAACTAAGCTAAAAATAATATTAATTTAAACAAAAACAACCTATCCCGGGCAATGGCACCAAAATTTGATCGAACCAAATTTGGTACTCGCAATAGAATGAACCGTGGTTCATATAGCATTGCGCAAGTACAAGATCGTATCCACAGAGATAGGTGTTTGTTCGAAAACTAATATTAAATCTAGATTAACCCTATTTTAACCTACTTCTGAATTGGTCGTTTGATCAAACATAAACTTGGAAAAATGTAAACTACTCTAAAAAGCTTAACCAAATAAAGAAAAGTAACTAAGGTTAAAGATTTAACCTCACCCAATATTAAAATGTTTGCTTAAACGTAAAACTCACACTTTCGTCTATCAAGTTAACCCTTAATCATACTCTATTGCCTTTGTGACACTAGTAAAATCGACTCGGTGTGTTTACGATTAAGGAGCCACAACGGATATTGATTCTCAATAGAATCATCCACTGTATCCATGGATCATAGTGGATATTTAATCGAGATTCAATCATCTGTTGTGCACCCGGCTTGGAACACAACAAGGGTTGAACTTTTGATGCATGACAACCCGCAATCACTCACAACTTATGTCACTTAAATTGAAAATGAAACGAATACGATAATTAAATGACGGAATGTAATGCGTTTAATGTAAAAGCAATAAATAAATGCTAAGGGTGAGGCTTCATCTTCAACCTTAGTTGAAGATTTAGCTACCCATAAGAGTAAATGACAATAAAGTAAAGGTAAACATTAAAATATAGAAAGGAATTAAGGTTTGAGGTTTAAAGAGGTTTGTGCTCTCAACTGCGCTCCCAAAAACGTAACCAACAAAATTTACATTAAGGGTCCTATTTATACAAAATGAAATGCTTCTACAATCGAGGGATGCATGTATGCGCTCAATCGTGGAGAACGCATAATCTGCTCTCAAGAACTTAAAGCGATGGAACATAGGGTCGGCTAGGGCAATCACGTGTGACCACGCCGATCGTGGGCACTAGGCTCAAGCACAGTGCACTCGATCGCTCCTTGTGCGCTCGAGCACAGTGGCAGGGAGCATACTTCTCTTCTTTTGTCCTTTTTCACCCTTTCTGCCGAAGTTTCACCGTAAGGACCTGCAACACTAAAAGACACTAAAACAAACTAAAATGTTAGATAATAACATGGCTAAAGGCTTAACAAACATAAATAAAGGGGTTACATTAAGCACTAAACAGCACGCTTCAGTGTACGCTCGATCGTAAGCCAATCCGTCACTTCTCCAAAGTTCAGGTTCCCCTTAAACATAGGGAAAGGATGCTCATAGAACTCCTTGAAAGAGTAACCCTTTCCTCCACTTGGAGTCCCTTCTCCTCGTACATTGACCAATGCCTTTACAAGACGACTTGCCATAGATTCCAATGCTTGGGTAGTGTCCAGAACGTTCCTTGTCCTTTCATTGGATTGGGATGGTCTCCTACCATCGTTGCTCCCAATGATGTCACGTCGTGGTGACATCTCTGCAGTCACAATGATCATTAGCCCTTACTTAGGAAGCGTTACACTGAACCTCAATCAAAACGTCAAAGCTAATCGTAAAACTATTCATACAAATCGCCTAAACTACTACCACCTTAGCCAAAGACCTAAGGCAAATCTATGCTTAAGACCCTTTCTAGCTATCTTAGTGCAGAACAATCCTAATCTCCAAAGTTGCATCATTAAAGCGGTCTTGTCCTGACTCCAATACCATATCAAATTCCTAAAATCCCAAGTCCAACATCCTCAACATCATAGGTATTGAAATCCTGTATCCCTTGTATACATATAATCCATCCTATGCTTTGGTCGATCATCTTCTAGCACCTAATAGATCATGTCCTATATTCCGCTGAGCAAAATGCTCTAATGAATCTATATCTAACTCCTAATAGATCCATTCCTATGGTCTGAAGAGCAACAGCCATGATACCAATTGTAATGCCCCACGAATTAATTAAGTGGTAATTAATTCCATGATTCATCTCCCAGCCTTATTCTAATATGAACAAGACCTCTGGGACCTCTACATCTAAAAAATAGAGGATACTAGGCAGCGGAAGTAATAAAATTCTATAAATATTGAATCATACAACCAGAGCGTCTAACCAAAGACCATCAAAACATCGAAAATCATACTATAACGTTAGTACAAGGGATCCATGCTAAGCCTTAACATGTAAGCATGCAACAAACCTTAAGTCTACAACATAACTCAAAAGTACTAATTACCATGAGTACCCGCTTAAGCTTACAATAAGTCCTCAAGCATCTCTTAGATCGAATCCTCCACAAGAACCGAATGCTTCACGGTTTCCACTATCTAGAATAGCATAATCATACATATGGAGAAAAAAGAGAAATAATACAAGGGTAAGTTTGGCGACTTGTGAGTAGAAATCCACATGATGTACCCATCATTAATTTGTGGATTCTTTTATTTATAAAACATATGCAACATTATGAGATGATAGTTATCATGCTGGTGATATATATAATACAATATATGCTTATAATCATGAGTAACAATAATAGTTTAACAAATATGGTCTACCCGAGATATTACTTATTCTCAGCAGAGTTGACACTGTCTTGAGAGACCTGTTGCCCTAGCCATTGCACATCGTACCTTACATAACACTAGCGACATGACCAAGTCCAACCTTTGGTGGTCCACACTATTAATGACGTCTGTTCTATAGTGACCATCTATTAGGAATGGCTGCATCGATGGTCATGAAACCATTGGATCCAAAGCCCCCCCCACACACACGTTGACCATAAAGCTAAGCCGTATAGTAAGCCCATGGCCATTATACCGCAGATACTGGTGTACCATGTCAAACGATGCAATTAGTCTTATCAGTATTTTACATGCACAGTTTTACAAGTCTCATTTTTATCTTACTAACCGACACATGTTTTCACAAAAGAGAGTTCCCAGTAGTTTCAAAATGTATTTCATGAGAGTTACAAAATATGCATGTTTGATATATATAAAATAGACGTACAATGCAAGAAAAGTAACAACAAAGCATCCATGTGAGTTCGTACTCACTTGGGCCGTAAAGCTCCTCCATGTAATTCCCTTGAGGCTCCTGTTCGGTGTCAAATATTGTTTATTAGACCCCCCTTTACTTATGTTTGTTAGGCTCTTAGCTGTATTAATAACTAACATTTTGTATAGTTTTTAGTATTTAGTGTTGTGCAGGTCATTGCAACAAACATGGCTGGCAAAGGGCAAGAAAGTGGACTTACGCGCATGCAGCTGCACCACGGTCGCACGTAGCCCTGCAGCACCACGGTCGCACGCAGCCTTGCAGCATCACGGTCGCACGCAGCACCTCACGTTCGCACGCAGCTTGCAGCCGGCCCTAGCAGTTATCTGCGTTCGAATGCAGAAGCTCTTCGGTCGAACGCACAACTGACTCAGCCCTAGCCGCCGCAGCAGTTATTTGCGGTCGAGCTTGCCCCCTACGGTCGACCACAAATAACTGGTGCGTTCGAACGCACTTCAGTGACCTGTTAGCTTATAAATAGGACCTTAGGTCCATTTGTTCGAGAGCTTACTTTTTGGGTGTGTTTTGAGAGCTTTTGCCTCGTGGCCTATCGCCTTTCTTTTGTAGTTCTTTACATTAGTTTTAATATAATGCATTTATTTTGCTTATTTACGCTTCCGTTGCTTATGGGAGGCTAGATCCCAACTAAGGTTGAGGATGTAGCCTCACCATGAATGCTATGTTAATTATTTACGTTTAAGTCATTTCATTCCGTTATTTCTTTATTTACTTAAATCGTCTCTCGCTTGGTTTGGTGACAAAACCAAGTGAGATTGCACCGTAGTCGTTTATTTTTGGTGTTTTGTCCGACGGATACATTCCATCCTTCGGTTTACACTCATTTATCCATAGTAGTTTGTGTCTTAACACATTCACTTTGGATCCTTTGAGCCTTAAACCGTTTATGGTTTGTCTTTCGTCACATGGACGGATTCCTTTAATCCTTCGATAGGTGCAATAGATTTAGTTTTATTTCAAACCGATAGACAGATGTTTGTGCTTAGCATTTTTAATTAATGTAGTTGAAATGGTGAGGTGAAAACCTCAACCTTGGTGCTTTTACGTTTACATTTCCGCTTTAAATTACTTTCAAGTTGTCAAACACCCATCATGAGCTAGGTTAAAATAGCACTAACCTAGACTCAAGTTATTTTTCAGACAAGCAATTTACGGTTCCTTGTGGTACGACTCTGTGCAAACCACTATACGAACTTCGGTCCGTTCAATTGCAGTACCTAAATTTGGTCCGATCAAATTTTGGCGCGGGAACCGTCTAAATTGTTTTGAAATTAACTTTGTTTTTAGTTTGATGTTATTTTTCTACTAGTTTTTATTTTCTGCATTGTACATATTGTTTATAGTTTGTTTACCGTTTGGTAAAATTGTGGCATCGGCAGATCGCGGTAAAGATGGTCGAACGTATATGCATTATGCTCGAGCGACGTGCAATGTACTTGCAACATTCCACAGATCTGCAATCAACGGCATATCGACCAAGGCCGAGCGCACCTATGCTTCTGCACCAACATACCGGAAAGCGGTATGTTACATTTTTAAATTTTTTTTGTTTTAATTAATTGTTAGACTTATTTTAAGTGTTTTATTGCTGTTTTAAGTATTTTGTTTCTTTGAGTTTAGTGTTTAGTTTAAATTTATTTTTGATTGTTTATATATTTTGCATGTTTGTAGTTAATAATTTTGTTAGTTTAAATTTATAGTTGTGTAAATTAGTTTATTCTTTCTTTGTTTAGATTAATTTAGTTAATTTTACTCTCTGTTTTTTATTATTATTGCTTTTACTTTTTTATCATTTTATAATTTTATGATTTATTTTTGTTGATATGTTGCTTTTAGTATATTGTTAAGTTGTTGTTCATATTTTTGCCATCTTGTTGTTGCTTTGTTTTGTTCAATTATTTTCTTTAATTTTTCCTGCATATTTGTTTTTCTAGCTTGCTTTTTTCCTTAGTGTATAGTTATATTTCTTTTAGTTTATGCATGGTCGATCGTTGAACCTAGAGTTAACACCATTAGATCCCTTAGAAAGAAACATTAGAGAGCCGATCTCAAGGCGAGATGGGGACAATCAAAGAGAACCAAGGGTGGAGCACGAAGAAGATCGAAGGATGAAGAAGAGGAGAACGAGGAATTGAAGATGCAAGACACGGGAGCACAGAGAAGAATGTATGAGTTGGATTTTACGACTGCATTGCATGAACTGTTCGCACCTACTGCGGTCAGTACCCACTCATGCATAGTATTACCTCCAACTAATGCCACTCATTATGATCTTAAGCCACATGTGATTCAGATGCTACCATCTTTCTATGGCTTAGATCATGAAAACCCTTATTCCCATGTTAAGAAGTTTAGGAGTATAACTGCCACAACCAAATTTCAAAACTTCTCAGAGGAATCTGTCAATCTTCGACTTTTTCCTTTCTCCCTTCATGACAGAGCCACTGAGTGGCTGGATTCCTTAGCCCCTCGTTCTATTACGACATGGAAAGAACTGTTGAAGCAATTCTATCACAGATTCTATCCAATGTCCAGAGTGAATGATGCGAGAAAGGAAATTAGTTCCTTTTCTCAAGAGGAGGACGAGAAATTCACGGAATGTTGGACAAGATTTAAAGATATGTTGATGAAGTGTCCACCCCACGGATATGAGAAATGGCGTCTAGTTCAATTTTTCTACCAAGGGCTGTCCCAGCCCAACCGTAGCATGATTGAACTAATGAACGGTGGGACATTCCTGAATTTGATGGGAGATTTGGCTTACAAAGCCTTGGAGAAGATTACGCCAACACCCAAACTGGGATTTCACCAGCAATGAGACAAGTGCTCAAAGAAAGGAGGCGCCCGGAACTAAATGCGAGCAAGAGTTGACTCGAGAATGGACGCCATTGTCAAGAGGTGGATACCATGAGTATGGAAAGGATACCATGGTATGGAAAAGCTTGTGAACACAATTCAGGTTGAAAGTTGTTACATACGTGCTAGTCCTATGCACCTAGCATAAATTGTCCATCTATGGCAGTTTTCTCGAGATGGAACAAGTGAACGCTTAACAACTTTCAAAAGCAATCAACTGGCCCATACTCAACTTATAACCCGGGTGGAGGAACCACCCAAATTTTTCATGGAAGCAAAACCAGCCCACAAATCAAGGAGGTTTTCCTCCTACTTACCAAAATCCCGGACGCTGGCCCAGCCATCATCTTCCTATCAAGCCCCACTCAACTCCCAACATCATCAACTCAATCATTAGAAGAGTCAATGAAAGAATTCATGAAGATGACTGGTCAGTCCATTAGTGACATTAGACACTCCACCATGGTGAACACCAGCGATCTCCAAGTTGGAGACCCAAGTGGACAATTGGCAAATCACATAGGTGAGAGGACAAGGAAAGCTCCTAGCCAACCAAAGGAACAATCCTAGGGCATGCACTATCAAGTGCTCCAAATCAAGAACATGCCCATGCGATTGTCACACTGAGGTCAGGGAAACAAGTGGACAACCGAGTGGAGGAGCCAGAAGTAGTTGATGAAGCAGTACCAGCAGCAGACCTTGCTGAGCAAGAGGAGACAAAGAGTGACGACAAGGAGAAGAAAGATGTTGAGCCATCTACGTCATTCCCATTGTGAAGGACCTTACAAGGTCATTTGTCCCAAAAGCCCTTATCCGGAGAGATTGAGAGCGTAAAGAAGAATGCGCATTTGCTGAAATCTTAGAGGTGTTTAAGCAAGTACAAATAAACATCCCGTTCTTGGATGCAATTCAGCAAGTGCCAGCATATGCGAAATTCTTGAAGGATCTGGTGACAATTAAGAGAAAAACCAATGTCCCTAAGAAGGCTTATCTGACGGAGCAAGTGAGCTCCATCCTCCAATGCAAGCTACCCATCAAGTATAAGGACCGGATGTCCAACCATTGCTTGCATGATTGGAGAGAGTCGATCAATAGGGCATTGTTGGACTGGGGCAAGTGTGAATCTCTCTTCCCTATTCAGGTATTTGAAGTTGGGACTGAGAGAGTTGAAGCCAACCACGATGACGCTCCAATTGGCAGATAGGTCACTTAAGAGACCACGGGAATACTTGAGGATGTGTTAATCAAGGTTGACAAATTTTATTTCCCTGTGGACTTTATAGTGATAGACACGGAGCCAGTCCACAATGTGGCAAACCAAATTCCAGTGATTCTAGGGCGACCTTTCTTAGCTACGGCTAACGCCCTAATCAACTGTAGGACGGGAGTTATGAAGATCTCATTTGGAAACATGACGGTGGAGCTAAATATTTTCAACATCAATAGCCAACCATTGAGTACGATGAGACCCATCCTATGAACTTCATTGAAGAAATCACTGATTTTGGCTTGAAAGGACCCGGAGATTGAGTGTTTTACTCAAGATTTTGATGACCTAGATTTAGACAGTTGATTAGGACAGCTTTGCATGAGCCTAGCCTGGAGGACCTCGACATGGAGTGCTTTGCACTATTTGGAGGTCATTTGAGTGAGCTACTACTTGACGAGCCGAGATATGAGCTCACCGAGCACCCGGAGTTGGAATGTTTCAGGATGGAGGAAACATAGATTTTGGTAGGATACTTGAGCCAACTCAAGTAGTTGAGCCAGTTTGGAGGACATTGAGCTAGAACTATTTGCTCACCGGGAGATGACAAGATTTGACGAGGTAGGTGAGCTACTTCATTTCTTTATCGATCCCATATCTCGAAGTTATTGTCGAGTGTGGGAAACCATGGATTTAGTTTTTCCCCACTATTTATTCCTCCACATTTGAGTCATCTGGTTTTATCTTGAGAGCAAGCTTTTGCTCTATTCACATATGCCAATGATTTGAGATGGACCTTGGGAAGGAATGACTATTTTCCTCCCCATTTTTTTGATCATTTGAGGTGGGTATTAGTTGGACATCCATCTTTGTTTATTGATTATCCCATACAACCATCACCCGCTTGACCGCAAGATAGTGCCCACCATTTTCGTACATCGCTTTTGTGTCTACCTAGTATCATAGGTAGTTTGTTCCTTATCACGAGTCCGGTCAAGACGTTAAACTTAGCGCTTGTGGGAGGCACCCTCATTATGTTTTTTTTTGTTTTTAGTCAAATTTGGGGAAGCATTCTTTACCTAAATTGACTTGTCCCCTAGTTAATTACATTGTCCAATGTAACGCCTTAAGTTTTTATTGTATTGTAAATATGTTATTTTATGTTTTTGTGTGTGTCAATTTTGTAAAAATTTATTATGCTTAAAAAAAAAAAAAAATTTTTTGCAGTGCAAGTTTGAATGTACTCCTGTAAGTTCGAACGTCCACTAGGCGCTGCTCGACTTTTTGCTTGGTGAAGTTCAACCGCAGCACCTGCACTCACACATGCACTGACTGCGTGCTCAACTTGCTTATGTAAGTTCGAACGCATTACGACACACACAACACTCAGCACGAGTACGGGTCGAACGACTCTGACGCTCGAACGTACTCGGTTTCTGTGTCTTTGTGGCCAGCTTCTTCCCCATTTTCCCATTTTCCCTTCACCAGACACCCTCCCAAAACCCACCTCCTCCTCTCTCCTCCCTAAATCCAAAATCACCCACACCCACGACCACCCACCACCTTCCCACCACCGAACACCACCCGCCATTCTCCACCGTGCCCACCCACCGCCGCCCAAAACCCGATTTGCCTTCTTCCCAAACACAACCCAAAAACCTAAAGTCTCAAAAATCCCCATTTTTTTTCATTTTTTGTTCAATCAAAGGGCACAAATCCACTCTTGGATTGTGCCCCTTTGATTCTGTGTTGGTTTTGATTGTTTTTTGTGGGGTTGGCATTTTTCAAAAGGGTTCTTAAACCCTTTATTTTGGGGGCGCACCGTGTGCTCGAAAAGTCCCCAACGAACCTTCATCATGCCTAGAGGCCGAGGTTGTCATCCCGGCCTTCGGGTCCCACGCTAGTACAGCCAGGCCATCGATGGAGAGTCGAAGCTCTTGTTGGAGAACACTTTTGCAAAGAGGTGTTCTCCAACAATGAAGCCACAAGTTGGGCGTCAGATTTGAAGCGCCGGGTTTGAAAAGGCTTTTCAAACCCGCCACCTCCATTGCATATGAGCGGCTGGTCGAGAGTTTTACACTCATCCGAGGATTGACGGTGACCAGTGGATATTTTTTCTCCTCCATTGACGGAGAGAAGTGGAGGTGACCATTGGAGATATAGCTATGTTGAAGTGCAGCCATGAGCCGCTGAGTCGACACCCCCATGGATTGAGTGCCCCTCCATGCTTACACTCGAGGATATCATTTCCGATATGTGTGAGGGGCAGTACGCCGATGATCGCCAGAATGCAAAGCAAGATGAAGATTCCTCGAGAATCTTCTCTTCATTGATATGGTGTATCCGCAATGTGTGTCCATTGGGACACAAGACACTGAGGCGAGACCTATTCCTCAAGGCCCTCTACTCATTTCCACAGAGGATTCGGTGTTCTATTCGAGATTATCTAGCGTCGGATCCAAAAATTCGTGAGGAGTGCACCATCGGGGAGGCGGAGCACACGAAGGCGATGGGGATTGCCTTTCCCCTTTCTCATCACACATTGAGAAAGATGGGGATCAAAGGCACATCGGACGAGCGATCCTGAGAGCCCACATTTTGGCTCCATCGGTGGCGTCGAGTCTATCCCACATGCCCGAGCCGCCGCACCACAGCTACAGCGAGCCAGCTGGGCCAGGCCATGGACATTCGAGTTGGTAGCGAGCATGAGATGGCTTTTGAGCCACAGGGGACACTGAGGAGAGCAGCTGAGGTCGAGGAGGAGCAGCTAGGGAGGATGAGGTGTATCACGCTCGAGGCTCGATCTATTACACTTCGGGACACCCTCGTGGACATCGATCCCGGATCGTCGATTTCATTTTGCAGATTTCAGAGGATGTTCGTCGGGCACTCGAGTCCGAGATGTTCGAGCCATCATGGACAGCGCCTCCAGCAGCGGGACCTCATGCACCACCACCAGCCCGTGGCGTCTTTGTGACGTCTTGGTTTATTTTATACCTTGCACTATGTTTTCATTTTCTATATCGGCCTGCTGTAGACGGTCTGATTTTGAGTTTGGGGTATTTTATCATTTGTGTGCACATTTGTTTTTAAATTATGCATTTTATGTTAGTTATGGTTTATTTTCATTAGTGTACTTAATTTGATGAACATATGATCACATTGATTAAGGGATTTTCAGTTATGTTACTTTCTTGGCATAATGAGATATTGTAGTTCAATTTGAGTTTCACGAGCACAATCGATACGTAATTTGTGGGATGAAAATTTGATTTTGGTCTTGTTAGTTTTGTAAGCTTGAATGCAGTTAGAAAACCGTTCGATAAGATAACCATGGTTCATTTAAAAAAAAAAAAAAAAAAAAAAAAAATGATGATGATCATTTTGAGCTTTCCACCGAGTAACGGATCTCTTGCCTCATTAAGCAATGAGTATTCGGTAAAAAGTGAGAAGTTAGATGTGGTTAGCAAAGCTTCGTAGCCTTTTTGACTCGAGTTAGTAGGTCCTTAGGGGTGTTTTTACGCCTAATGCCCTAAAACCATTTGGTTTGGGAGTCATTGACTTAACACTTGATACATGGGTCAATTAGAAAGCTTAATGAAGTTATGCAATAAAAAAAAAAAAAAAAGTTTTGATGAACCTTGGTTATTGTTTTTGATGTGTTGTCCAATGAATTTAGTGTCAAAGCATATAAGACCAATGATTAGTTTTGAAATCCCATATTTTGTGCTAATATCACTTTCACTAGAATTGATTTTTGTATCTCATAATGCCATGTTTGTATCTTGATTGTTAAATCCACGAAATTTGTGAAGATGATGTTTGTTTGATTAAGCTTGCTTTTGAATTTAAACCATGATTGATATATTTTGCATGATTGAGAATAAAATGTGTACACGAGATGTTTGGGTATCATTCTGAAAAACCCTCACGAGACTTCACTTTCGTCCTCTAGGGAACTCCTAGAGGTTTAAAACTTGTTGCATCGCTCAATGCAATCGTTCTCCCCAGCGGACTTATGTTTTATTATGTTTTTCATTTTGTTTTGCTAAGGGACTAGCAAAATGTAAGTTTAAGGGTATTTGTTGATGGTGTCAAATATTGTTTATTAGACCCCCTTTACTTATGTTTGTTAGGCTCTTAGGCATTAATAACTAACATTTGTATAGTTTTTAGTATTTAGTGTTGTATGCGGTCATTGCAACAAACATGGCTAGCAAAGGGCAAGAAAGTGGACTTAAAGTGAAGAATCGCCATAGTCGTTCGACCGCACTTCTGCGATGCGAACGCACCACGTACGCAGCGCCTTGCACCACGGTCTACGCAGCCTGTAGCACCACGGTCGCTGCAACTTAGCATCACGGTCGCGAGCACCCCACGTTCGACGCAGCTGCGTAGCCGGCCCTAGCGATTATCTGCGTTCGAACCAGAAGTCTGCGTTGAGCACACGACTCAGCCTATAAATAGGACCTTAGGTCCATTTGTTCAGAAACTTACTTTTTGGGCGTGTTTTGAGGCGGTTTGCCTCTGTGGCCTGCTTCTGCCCTTTTCTTTGTAGTTCTTTACATTAGTTTTAATATAATGCATTTATTTTGCTTATTTATGCTTCCTTTGCTTATGGGAGGCTAGATCCCAACTAAGGTTGAGGATGTAGCCTCACCATGAATGCTATGTTAATTATTTACGTTTAAGTCATTTCATTCCGTTATTTCTTTATTTACTTAAATCGTCTCTCACTTGGTTTGGTGACAAAACCAAGTGAGATTACCATGTCGTTTATTTTTGGTGTTTTGTCCGATGGATACATTCCATCCTTGGTTTACACTCATTTATCCATAGTAGTTTGTGTCTTAACACATTCACTTTGGATCCTTTGAGCCTTAAACCGTTTATGGTTTTGTCTTTTCGTCACATGGGATTCCTTTAATCCTTGATAGGTGCAATAGATTTAGTTTTATTTCAAACCGATAGACAGATGTTTGTGCTTAGCGTTTTTAATTAATGTAGTTGAAATGGTGAGGTGAAAACCTCAACCTTGGTGCTTTTACTTCGTTTACATTTCCGCTTTAAATTACTTTCAAGTTGTCACGAACACCCACTGCGGAGCTAGGTTAAAATAGCACTAACCTAGACTCAAGTTTATTTTTCGCACAAGCAATTTACGGTTCCTTGTGGGTATGACTCGGTACTTGCGCAACCACTATACGAACTTCGGTTCGTTCAATTGCGCGTACCTAAATTTGGTCCGATCAAATTTTGGCGCCGTTGCCGGGGAACCGTCTAAATTGTTTTGAAATTAACTTTGTTTTTAGTTTGATGTTATTTTTCTACTAGTTTTTATTTTCTGCATTGTACATTCTGTTTATAGTTTGTTTTATGTTTCAGTCAATTTTTGTTAATTTTTAGTCTGCTCTTTTGGTTCTGTTTGTGTTTCTGGAAATTCAGGCATCGACAGTGCTGTCGAACGTACTGCTGCCTATTCCAGGACGTGTTTGTATGATTAAGCTTGCTTTTGAATTTAAACCATGATTGAGATATTTTTGCATGATTGAGAACGAAATGTTTGCACAAATGTTTGTGGGTATCATTACTGAAAAACCCTCACGAGATTTCACCCGTCCTCTAGGGAACTCCTAGAGGTTTAAAAGGCTTGTTGCATATGCTCAATGCAACCGTTCTCCCACGAAAGCGGACTTATGTTTTTATTGTGTTTTTTTTTTATTTTGTTTTGCTAAGGGACTAGCAAAATGTAAGTTTGGGGGTATTTGATCGGTGTCAAATATTGCATATTGGACCCCCCTTAACTTATATTTGTTAAGCCTTTAGCACTTTTAATATCTAACTATTTTTAGTGTTTTAAGTGTTTTGTGTTGTGTAGGTCATTGCAACAAAACATGGCTAGCAATGGGCAAAGTGGACTTAAAGTGAAGAAGTGGATTCACCTTAAAGTGCGTTCAGCACCTACGAGAACAGCGAGCATGCCCAACTAAGGACCCTAGGTCCATTTTGTCCAGAGTCTTTAGTTTGGCGCATTTTTTAGAGCAGTTTTCCACCTTAGGCCCTGCTCTGCCCATTTTCTTTGTAAACTTTCATTTTATTTAATATTAATGCTTTACTTTTATTCATTTACGTTTCCCTTGCTTATGGGAGGCTAACTCTGCAACTAACGTTGAGGATGTAGCCTCACCATGGATTCTATGTTTATTGCTTACGTTTTAGTTAATTATTTCCGTTATTTCTTTGTTGCTTTTCTCACTTGGTTTGGTGACAAAACCAAGTGAGATTGCACCATATCGTTTATTTTGGTTTTTCGTCCGATGGATACATTCCATCCTTTGGTTTACGCCCATTTATCCATAGTAGTTTGTGTCTTAACACATTCACTTTGGATCCTTTGGGCCATAAACCGTTTATGGTTTGTCTTTCGTCAAATGGATGGATTCCTTGAATCCGTCGATAGGCGCAAGAGATAAAGCCTCAATTCTAACCGATAGACGGATATGTTAGCATAGCGTTTTCAATTCACATAGTTGAAATGGTGCGGTGAAAACCTCAGCCTTGGTATTTTAATTCATTTACTTTTCCGCATTAATTTCAGTTTACATTTATGTTGTCACAATCACCCACTGCGGAGCTAGGTTAAAATAACACTAACCTAGACTCAAAGTTATTTTCATTTAAAGCAATACACGGTTCCTTGTGGTTCGATCTCGGTACTTGCGCAAACGCTATACGAGCTGCGGTTCGTACAATTGCGAGTACCTAAATTTGGTACGATCAGGAAGTTTTGAGATGATGTCAATCTTGGCATTGTCCACCTCAATACCCTTGTTGGGAATAGAATGACCCTACACAATGCCTTGTTGTACAATGAAGTGACATTTTTCCCAGTTTAGCACCAAATTGCATTCTTCACATCTCTTGAGGACACTCTTCAGATGATGGAGGCATTCATCAAAATTAGAACCAAAAACACTAAAATCATCCATAAATACCTCAATGATTTTCTCCACCATGCCAGAGAAAATGCTCATCATGCATCTTTGGAAGGTGGCTGGGGCATTGCATAATCCGAATGGCATCCTTCTGTAGGCAAATGTGCCAAAGGGACATGTGAAGGTGGTTTTGTCCAGGTCCTCTGGTGCTATTGCAATCTGGTTGTAACCACTATACCCATCCAAGAAGCAATAGTAACTATGGCCAGCTAACCTTTCTAGCATCTGATCAATGAAGGGCAGGGGAAAATGATCCTTCCTGGTCACCTTGTTCAGTCTTTTGTAATCAATACATACCCTCCAACCAGTGGTTATTCTTATAGGTATAAGCTCCTCATCTTCATTCTTCACCACTACGATCCCACTCTTTTTTGGGACAACTTGAACTGGGCTTACCCATTGATTGTCTGAAATGGGGTAAATAATTCCAACATCTAATAGTTTCAATACCTCCTTCTTGACTAACTCCTTCATGTGCGGGTTAAGCATTCTTTGTGCATCCCTGGTAGGCTTTGCCTCATCTTCAAGGTGGATTTGATGCATGCATTTTGGGCTTATCCCTTGATGTCAAGCAATGGTCCATCCAATAGCGATCTTATGCTCTCTAAGAACTCTCAACGCTTCTCTTCTTCCCCAAACTTAGATTAGCGCAACTATCACGGTAGCGTCTTGTATTCTCTCTAGATAGGCATATGTCAAGTGCTCTGGTAGCTTCAATTCAAATTTGGTGCTGGACAATAGAAGGAACAAGAGTAGTAGTATTAGTAGGTACAAGAGTTTCAAATGGAGGAGTATAACTACTTGGGTACTTTCGAGAGGCCTTTAGAAGGTGAACAACTTTGGTGATGTCCTTCTTGACTTCTTCAACTTCTGATTCAATGTCCGCCTTTGTGAGACTATGGGTGAGGGTGGCTTCCATTAGATCCATGTGCTAAACCAGAAAAACTTTCTCAACCACATCTTGCACCATGCATACATTAAAGCATTCCATATCATCTTAAGGTAATTTCAATGCATCAAATATTTTAAATTCTATCTTCTCACCATTTACCTTCATACTTACAAAACCCTTTTTCACACAAAATTTGGTATTAGCGGTTCTCATAAAGGGTCTTCCTAAGATGATGGGCAAAGGCAATGGCGTAGGAGATTCTTCCATATCTAATACAATGAAATCTGTAGGTAAAATAAATTCGCCTACCTTTACAAAGACATCCTCAAGTATACCTCTTGGTCTTTTGATGCTTCTATCTGCCAATTGAAGGTGACAAAAGAGGGTTTTAGCTCCCCAAAATCAAGCGTCTCATACATTGTGTACGGCTGGAAATTGACACCCGCTCCTAGATCCAGTAATGCTTGCTCAAAATCATGGTCACCAATCCTACAAGGAATAGTAAAACTACCTGGATCTTTTAGCTTTGGGGATAGTTTTCTTAATAAAACCGCACCTACCTCTTCAATTAAAGCCACTGTTTCATGTTCCTGAAACTTCCTTCTATGAGTGCAACAATCCTTCAAAAATTTAGCATATACAGGTATTTGTTGAATTGCATCTAATAAAGGAATGTTTATTTCTACTTTTTTTAAAGTTTCAAAAATATCAAACAATTTTTTCTCCTTCTTTGGCTTTACTAACCTTTGAGGAAAGGGTGGAGGAGGAAATTCCCTCTCCATTTTATTTACCTTGGAAGCAGATGCTTCATCTGGAGATACTTGTGTTGGTTCATCCGCCCCTATGATCTTACCATTTCTGAGATTGAAATAGCCTGCACTTGCTGGTGACCTCCTGGATTAGGTATGGTTTGGACTAGAAACTCACCTTGCTTTCTTCCGCTCAGCTCTTTAGCCATTTGGCCCACTTTTACTTCCAATCTCTGAATAGATTGTTCATGCTTTGCATTGGTTTGCCTTTGCTCAATCCGAAATTGTTTTTCATCTGCCAAGAACTGCTCTTGCAAAGCTACCAATTGCCTTACAATGCTCTCTAAGTCACTCTTCTTTGACTCTTGCATTGGTTGGGATACTTGCTGGGAGTTTCTCTGCTACCCTTGATGGTTCAGAGCATTCTAATTGTTACTCCATGAGAAGTTCGGGTGGTTTCGCCATCCTGGATTGTAGGTGTTGGAGTATGGGTTGTTCTTGGGAGGATAATTGTTCATCCCACATATTTGCTTGCTCTTGATCTCTGAGATGAATACAAAGGACAAGTGTCGAGTGTGATCAAGCGAGAACAAATAGCACATACACAGGTGGTGCAGCTTGTTGACTAGGTGAGATGTTTTTGCAAGCCATGGCCTTGACAATCATGTCTAACTTTCATCCACAATAACCATGTGACTTGGAGATCCACCATTTAGTTCACTTCATATGCCCTTTACTCTTTACTCCTTGCCTTCCTCTAGATGAGAATTGTTGGGAGTGCTCACTTAATGTCTCAAATGGTTCCATGGCTTCTTCCTTTGCTCTTTTCCATTAGCACTCCTCACAAAGAATCAACAACCCCTTTATTTGCATCATTTAAACCTTCATAAAAAGCTTGTACCAATTCATCTTGAGGGAGCTTGTGATGTGGACACTTTAGAAGCAAATCATTGAAATGCCCCCATGCTTCAAAGAATTGAAACTAAACAAGATAATTCTAAACTTAAATTAAACAAAAATAGGATTAAAACTAAAATAAATAAAAACTAAATTAAACTAAACGAAAACAATTCTAAATAGAATTTAACACAAACCTCGGCAACAGCGCCAAAAACTTGTTGTGCAAATTATCTACCTAAATAAATAGAAAAATAGTCACAGTTTTACTTGCAAGTGCACAAGATCAATGTAGTTGTATAATGTGTAAGTGCAAGATCAATCCCACAGGGATTGGTAAATTTTGCTTAAAATTAAGTTCGCAATATAAAATAAAAGAGATAAAAATTGAGTTTGATTAAATAATGAGAAAGAGGTAGGGCTTTGATTTCCACTACTAACCATACTTATACAATAAAACAATATGCCAATGCTTTAATCACATTATGAATATTTAATGTCTGCCAACCTAAGGGTATGGGTGTCTACTCCTTAAGCTATTGGTTTTCCTAAGCAACGAATTAGGCATGGGTGTCTACTCTAATTCTTTTCTTTTCTAAAGGATTTAGTATGGGTGTCTACTAAGTTGTTCTTTAAGAAATCATAAATTCTATGAAAACCAACAGACACATGAGGCCTAGGGTATGGATATCTACTCCCGGTTCCCCATGTTGATTAACCCAAGAACCCGGCGTGGATATCTTTTGTTACTTTTATTAAACCTAGGACTCGATCATCCAAATTGGTTTAACTAACTAGTCCATACCACATGCATATGTTGATCAAGCAAATACATACAAGGAATTCAAGTAAGCAGGTATTAATCAAGTTAAATATCAGAATGCAATTATCACAAAGGTGCCAATATTGAATTAAAATATAAACATGATCAGGGCTTCAATCAAGCCCTATGTAAAGGTTTAGTTACATATAAAATTGATGTAATCATCTTCATAAAATAAAGTAAAGGAAAAGAATAAACCTGGAAAATTGCTTCCTTGAGAGCTGTCAATTCTTCTCCAAAAATAGCGTGTGTTTTTCTATTTTATAGGCCTATTTATAGACTATAAGAGAATTCTAGGAACCCTAAAAATTGTAGGGTTGAATCCTTGTGCAACAAGGATTCAGAAAACCCTAAAGCCAAGAATTTCCAAAATAGGGCTACGACTGGAGTGGGCTTCACGCACAGGTGCGCTCGATCGCACTAAAATTGATCTCCTTCTTTCGTATGCGAACGCAAGTGCGTTCGATCCTTGCCTTAGGCACACGATGGTTGGTGCGCTCGATTGTAGGTCTCTTGCGCTCAATCGCTCTTTCAAGACTCTAGCTCCTTCTTGATCATCTTTTAGCTTTTCCAAATTCTTGTCCATTAAGCCCTAAACTTCCAGAGTGCTCTCTTTTCTTCCAAAGGCCTCTAAAATAAAGAAAACACAAAAATAAAGTAAAATAGAACAAAACAACATAAACTAAAGGCATAATAGATATAAATTAAGGGGTTAAATATGAATATTTAAGCACTTATTAGGTAGTTGGTAGGAATTGGTATCCTACAACTACGGGAAACATTAAAATTATTGAACGGAAGACTCATGCTTCACCCAAACTCTTTAGTATGCAAATATCCCACATGAAACAATAGCTAGTTTTATTGGAAATAAAATATACACCAAAAATAATCTAACTAAAAAAAAATATATATTCACAAAAATTAACAACTAATAAAAGATAAAAGATGGGCACAGAAAAATAAATAGATGAAGAAAAATAACAATAAACAAAAAAAAATAAAAAACTATATACTTAGTTGCCTCTGGTTTGTTGGTGTTGATTGCGGAATGGCGCTCAAGTGCAAGTACCATGCGATCGAACGTAGGCGTGCACAAATGTAGCAGTCTGCTAGTGCGCTAGATCACAACAGAGGTGCGATCAATCGTAAGAGCACACTGCGCTCGAGTGTCGGTCTGGGTTAGATATGCGCTTGTGCGTACATGCAATTTGTCGAGCACAGGCGCACAGACAGAGCAGCAAAATGCGGCAGTGCACTCGATCGCAACAGAGGTGCGATCAATTGCATTAACAGAGACCAATATTCCAGAAATTCCAACAAACTCAAAAAACAACCAAACACTATTCTAATTTTTTTTTTTTTTAAGAAAAATGCAGAAACAAATAAAAAAATAATAAAATTGCAAAAAGTAAATAACTAGTAGAAAAATAAAATCAATCTAGACAAAAAATTGATTTCCACAAAAACTAATGACTCCCCAACAATGGCGCCAAAATTTGATGTACAAATTTACTGTACTTGCAATAGCACAAGTCATGTGCAATGTAGCATTGTGCAAGTGCGAAATTGAATCCACAGGGAGTCGTGTTTTCTAAAAACTAATTCTCTACCTAAACAAACTCTATTTCGACCTAGTTCCAAGTTCAGAGTTTGGTCATGCAAAAGTATCAACCAAACTAATAACTTGAAAGCAAATAAATGAAAATACTAAGGTCTTAGAATCCACTTCACCAAATCAATATACATATTATCATGCTTAGTTCATACATCCTAAACGATTAGGCTCTCTACCTATTATGTTTGCTATTACTTAACTCATACATCTGTCTATCGATGAATCCACCGTTAAATAATCACAAAGGATATTTAATAGATAAAATCAATAGAATTATCTGATGTACCCCCAAACAAAACACAATGAATATTGGATGTTTAATGATTCATAAACAACAATCAATCACAATTTTGTCATGAAATTAAATTGAAATGAACATACAAAATTAAACAATGGATTGAGTATAAACTAAACACGAAAACATGTAAAACATCAATGGTGAGGCTTCATCTTCAACCATAGTTGAAGATTTAGCCTTTCATACTAATAAGAGACAAATGAAAATTAAAGGAAAGCATTAAATATTGAAAGATTACAACTAATGACGAATGGAAGGCTAAATAGAGGAGTTTTTGCTCCCGAAAGTGCCTCCCAAAACGTAGGTTTTACAAAATGAGAAGAGGTGCTATTTGTAAGGAAAAATAATGTGCTACCAGGTCAGTGGGTGCGCTTGATCGCACTTAGTGTGCTCGAGCGCTCTCAACTACTTAGAATTCCCACGGCTCAGCAATGAAAGCGATGGGCTAGGGCAACGCGGGAAACTCGGTCTGATGTGGAGTGCACTCGATCACGACCTCTTGGGCTCAAACGCAAGTGTTCTCGATCGTGGCCTGCTTAAGGTCGATCGCAAGTGCGCTTGATTGTAGCTCTTGTGCGTTCAATCACACTAACAAGGACCAGATGTGCGCTTTGCTTATTTCCACCCTCTAAACTGCATCTTGATACCAATGGCCTGCAACACAATAAAACACTAAAACTAACAAAAACATTAGAAAACAACTAAGCTAAGAGCTTAACAAACATAAATTGAGGGGTTCAAATGTACAACATTTTGCACTCGTTAATCACTCGGAGAGTTTCGATGGAAAAGGCTATCACATTAGCACTGAGAATTGGCTGAATGGCATGGAGGAGTTGTTAGCTATAATCAGATGTACGAATGAGCATAAGGTAGCTTATACTACTTACAAGCTAATGGGGGAGGCTAAGTGCTAGTGGCAAGACAAGAAGGCGGTGCTTGCCACCAATTTGGGATAAAAAACTGCCATTACTTGGGACATTTTAAGCATGAGTTCAATCGGCACTTCTTTCCCCAAGTTGTGCAAGACGCAAAGGCACGAGAGTTTCTACAATTGGTTTAGGGAGGAATGTCGGTGATTGAGTATGCCGTGAGGTTTCAACAACTGTCACGATTCGGCATGTATCTCATTCTGAATGAGGAGAAGAAAGCGAAGAAGTTTGAGCGAGGTATGAACTCTCGTATTCGGATTATGATGAGTTGCTTTGACATTTGAGATTTCTGTCACTTGGTGGATTGGGCTTCGATCCATGAAGAGAGCTTGAAGGAGAATGCAACTGAGTATGCGGAGTAGAAGAGGAAGGCTCAAGGACCTGGTACTTCAACAGTAGGAGCTGGGCTAGCTAAAAGGATGGCAATAGGGAGTTTTCCACCTCAATGGTCACAAGGACGTGCCTTTGGTAACCCTCTAGTTCCACCATAGAAGAGTCAGATATTGGAGCAATGTAGGAAGTGTAACTGAGTTCACTAGGGACCCTGTAGGATGGCAACTAGGACTTTCTATCGGTGCGGCTAGCTTGGTCACTTCAGTAAGGACAGTGTGGGTAAGGGAGGAGCCTATAAACCTTTAGTGTCAGCTCAAGTTTATGCACTTGTTCTAGGAGAGTTGGAAGGAGTATCAAAAGTAGTGACAGGTAATATCCCTATACTTGGATTTGAAGCTTTAGTTTTGTTGGATTCAGGGGCTACGCACTCTTTCATATCTATTATGTTCATAAGACTATCTAGACTTGTAGTGTGAACTTTGGAACCTGGTCTAGTTGTAACTACTCTCGTAGGGAAAATTGTGGTCTGTAAGCGTTTAGTTTGCGGATGCCCTATTAGAATTTGTGGAAGAGTACTTCCCACAACTTAGTTGTTCTCCCTATGATTAGTTACGACGTTGTTCTCGGAATGGAATAGCTGGCAAAGCATTTGGCAATTATTGATTGTGCTTGAAAGTAAGTTAAGCTTAGGCCATGGGGAGAAGGAGAAGTGATGCACGTTGGATCGCACTTCGACTATTTTGGCCATTCAGGCTAAGTAGCTTATTCTTAGAGGAGGATAGGTGTTTTCGGCGTTTGTCGTTGCCTTGACAAAGGAAGAAAAGAAGGACCTGCAAGACATTCATGTGGTGTAAGATTATCCAGATGTCTTTTCAATAGACTACTCTAGGTTGCCACCACAGAGGGAGGTGGAGTTTGGGATTGAATGCATGCCAGGCACTAATCCTATATCGAAGGCACCGTATAGGATGGTGCCATCAGAGTTGAAAGAGCTAAAGGAATAGCTCCAAGAGCTTCTGGATAAAGGATTTATTCACCCTAGCATGGGGAGAGCTACTGTTGTTTGTAAAGAAGAAGGACGGGTCGATGAGAATGTGCATTGACTACTGCGAGTTGAACAAGTTGACGATCAAGAATAGATATCCTTTGCCAAGGATTGACAACCTGTTGGATTAGTTGCAAGGAGCGCACATGTTTTCTAAGATCGATTTGTGTGTAGGCTATCACCAGGTGAGGGTGAAGGAAGAAGACATTCCTAAGACGACCTTCAAAACTTGTTATGGACACTACGAGTTCTTAGTTATGTCTTTTGGACTAACTAATGCGCTAGCTGTCTTCATGGACACGATGAACAGAGTCTTTCATGACTATCTAGATTAGTTTACCGTTGTTTTTATTGATGACATTCTAATATACTCCAAGACGTGGAGGAGCATCTATGGAAGGCATTAGAGAGGTATTGTAGGGAGTAGCTCTATGCTAAACTTGAGAAATGCGAGTTGGCTGGATAGTGTGTCTTTCCTTGGACACGTGATTTTCTGAGAAGGTGTAGCGATCAACCCGGAGAAGGTGAAGGCAGTGGTAGAGTGGACTAGGCTAATCAATGTGTTCGAGATCAAAAGTTTCTTAGGACTCGCTAGTTATTACCAATGCTTCATTGAGTGTTTCTCGAAGCTATCAGGACCATTTACTGCTTTGACTAAGAAGAACGCTTGCTATGTTTGGATGGACGAGTGTGAGAAGGGTTTTCAGGACCTGAAGAAGCGACTGATAACTGCTCTAGTGTTGGCATTACCTACAGGATCTGACAATTTCATAGTGTATAGCAACCCCTTTAAGAAGGGTTTAGGGTGCACGCTTATGCAAAACGACAATGTCATTGCCTATGCTTCACCCCAACTGAAGCCATCTGAGCTAAACTATCCTACACACAACTTGGAGTTAGCAGCAATCGTGTTTGCTTTGAAGATCTAGAGGCACTACTTGTATGGCGAGAAGTCCGAGATCTACACGGACCACAAGAGCTTGAAGTACTTCTTTACACAGAAGGAGCTTAACATAAGGCAAATGAGGTGGTTGGAGCTGATCAAGGATTATAATTGTGAGATCAATTATCATCCTTGCAAGGCTAAAGTAGTGGCGGAGGCATTGAGCATAACCCATGTAGCGAGTGTTGAGTCAATGACTCCCAAACCATATGGTTTTAGGGCATTAGGTGTAAAGACACCCCTAAGGACTTACAAACTAGAGTCAAAAAGGCTATGAAACTAAACTAGCCATAATTTTAACCAATCAAATTTCTTCACCTTTTGACATGAACACTCAATGCTTTAAGGCAAAAGGTCTAGTTACTTAGTGAAAAGCTTATCAATGATCATTTTTTTTTAAATTTATTTATTTATTATGCAAGGTATCCAACCAATAAGTCATCCAATTTCACCCAAAACATAGAAACATAGACATCAAAACCACATGTCATACCCCACAAATCCTGTGTTAATGTGCTTGTGTTAGAGCATATCAAACACGTGAATTCTCAAATGCACAAAGTAAGTAACCAAACTTAAAAATTCTATCAATAGATCATGTGTTCAAAATTTTAAGTTCACCAATGAAATCAAATCACAATTCTTAGATCAACAAAAATTTTCAAGACAAACATGACATGCAATTTTTTTTAACAAAAGAAAAATAATGAAACAAGGACAAAGTGTGTGCAATATGTCTCCCATACCCCCAAACTTAAAGTACACATTGTCCCCAATGTGTAGATATCATTGAAAGAGCTAACCTTGGAAGATAGTGAACTGTTTGGATTAGCATGGCTCATAGCACACCCTCAAACTTGAATTGAAGTACCCGTTGTCCCTGAAAAACACAATACTATAGTAATACTGGAAAACAAAAAGAAACTAAAAAAATAAACAAGAAGAAGAAATTGAAAAACAAATGAAAACATAAAGGATAAGTTGTAGGGGGCCTCCCATGAGTGCTAAGTTTCCATCTTCAGCTAGATTGTGCAACTGCTCACTGCTGTCCCCCATGTGGTGCTAGAGACGATGCCCCTGAGGCTGGTGGTAATCGATCTAAAATGGCCTTGAGCATCTCTCCTTGCTTATCAAAGTGCTTTTCCAGCCTGTTTATGCGCTAATTTGACAAGAACGTGTTCTCCCGTTCCTCCCACCTAATGTCAGCTATTTCATGCAGGAAGAAGGACATCTCATCACATAAGAATTCATACTCTATATGGCCCATGACAATAGGCTCTCCTTCCCAACCCTGTTGAGTTGCAGGTTCCTCCGCTTCAATAGGTGTTGTGTCCTCCACTCTTTCAGCAGCAAGGATTGGCATCCAAATGCCTCTTGGCATGTGTGATTGGCTTTGGTTCCACTGGTTTCTGCCAAATAATGGGTGCTCCTTGATAGGTCCATCTTCGGTGGTGCCCTTGATGTTCTTTTTCTTCAAGATATGGGTGAGTAAAAAGGGGAATGGTAGCCAGCATGAATGGGTAGTGGAGTCTCGGCGTGCATGTACCCAATCCAAAAACTTGTGAATTTGGTTCCAGATTATTGAAGGGATGGAATACCAATGGCCACTGGTCACGCCTTTGCGTCTTGTGTTCCAATGGGCACACATTGGGCTGCATAATAGAGTCCACAAGCTAGAGTTGTGGAGGCAACTTGGACCAGCTGCTAGCATTATTGTGACCATTGGTATATTGCCCTGCACACATATCTTCAATTATTTTTGAAATGTAGAATGATTCCGATTGCTCATCCAATTGTGCATCTTCAGGGGGTGTTCATCGTTGCATTTGAGTGTAGCAATAATATCTGAAGAGGTCACCTCAATTAGCTTGCCTTGAACAGTTGAGAACAAGACACCCCGCCTACTGCAGTCAGTGAATAGGTTCTCACAAAACTGAACAACCAACCCCTTGTAGGCAGTAGAGGTGATGGGCTTGAATAGCTTCTATAACCCACAGCGTTTGAATTCTCAAACTGCCCATTGGGTTGCTTCAAAATTCTTGAAATCACTATTTATGTCAAATTCTATATAAAAAAGGAGCTCTCGTTGCTCAAAAGTGGGTCAGGAGGACTGGGCTCGGGAGCCTGAAGTTTGAGTGGTGGAAGGAGTGGTCTTAGCCATCTTTGAGTGTTGGTCAAGACTTCTGTCGAACAGGTGCTGCGCAGCTCTCAACCCAAGTGGTGTAAAACCATTCCTAAAATTTTCTCACCCCCTTGCAAAACACAAGAACCAACAATAGAAGACAACTACAATCTATATACACAGATTGCAGTTGTAAAAAATAGGAAAAATAATTGGGGAATGGGGTGTGATAACAAAATGTGAAAAAGGGAGAAAAAAAAAGAGAAAATTTAGGGAATAGAGGAGTTTTGGTGTAAGTGGGTGGGTAGCAGGGACTTACGGCGACATGTGGTGGCCGGTGAGTGACTGTGGGTGGTGGTTGGCGGTGGGTGATAGTGTGGAGAGTGCAGGTGAGGCTGGGAGAGTGCTGAATGTGCACGGTGCAAGGGACAAAGTGATTGGGGATAGGGGAAGAAGTGACCTCAAGTAGGTCACGCGACCCTCTGTCACGAATGCGCTTGATCGCACTATGAAGTGTGATCAATCATACTCGTGCAAATATATGTGTATGTGTGGATGCGCTCACGCAGCTATGGGCGTATGGCAATATTGCAATTGATCGCAATTTACATTGTGATCGTTCGCTCTAACAAAATGCAGAGCACAATTGATGTAGCACGACTTAGTGGGCTATAGCGAAGAACAACAAATATGCAGTGGATAAATAATTCTAGATCTTGAGACTATCCATGATCTAAGAACTCTTCTTGAAAATCTAGATACTCTCTAGCATTTTGGAGGAAAAAGAGAAATAAACACAACTCTAAGTATTCTCATTAATCAATATCGATAAATAAACAACTATCCCATTCTTAGGGCTCTAAGTATTTATTTATAACCCCAAGACTCCTAGTCCTAAGATAACAATGACATAAAGTTAGCTTAAAAGTCTACGAAAGAAAACTAAACCAAATAAAATACTAACAAAGAAACCTAACTCAAATAAAAGACTTTAAAGATAAGATAGAATAAAAGACTAACAAATAAACCTAATTCAAATAAAATACTGAAGACAAGATGTTGTCCTAATCTACATCAACAATTTAAGAGGTTTCTACGCTCGATCGCATAGAATGTGCGATCAATCGTAGCAACAGAATGCCATTCCCCATTGACTGACCCACAAATTTAACTAAGGACAAGTAAGAAAAAAAATTGAAAAACAACAAAAATAAAGAAAGTACAGAAAATTAAGAAAAGTTTACCGCTCTCAGTGGCCTCAGTACCACTAACCTCAACAGAGGTGCTTGAGCTCCTAGACTACTCAAACGCTCTCCACAGTAACTTTAGTGCTACTCTTTTGGGAAGGTGCACTTGAAATCCACCAAATGTGGCTCAAGTGCTCTTGGTGTTGCACACTGGACAATTGGGAGTGCCAAATCATCTTCTCTTGGTGTAGAGTTCACTTCAATGTACGGCTTCACTCTGTGTCCATTCACCTTGAACGTTTGATTTTTCTATGGACTATAGACCTCCACAGCTCCATGAGGAAACATGGTAGGGACAACACAAGGACCAAACCATCTAGACTTGAGCTTACCAGGGAACAGTCTTAATCATGAATTGTAGATCAACACCTTTTGTCCCATATGAAACTCCATCCTAACTAGCTGTTTATCATGGTATGCTTTGGTTCTTTCCTTGTAGAGCTTGGCGTTCTCATATGCATCATGCCTTAATTCTTCATGTTCATTTAATTGCAACTTTCTCTTATCACCCGCTTGTTTCATGTCAAAGTTGAACTTTTTGATGGCCCAATACGCTCTATGCTCTAACTCCACTGGTAGATGACATGCTTTCCCAAAGACTAATCGATATGGGGACATACCGATTGGGGTCTTGTATGCAGTCCTATATGCCCTAGTGCATCATTCAAGCAGAGACCAATCCTTCCTACTGGTATTCACCATCCTCTCTAGGATGCCTTTAATTTCTCTGTTGCTTATCTCTACTTGGCCATTGGTTTGAGGGTGATATGGAGTGCCAACTTTATGGGTGATCCCATACTTCTTTATCAAAGAAGCAAAAGCCTAATTATTAAAGTGGCTTCCTCGATCACTGATTATTGCCCTTAGAGTCCCAAATCTAGTAAAGGTGTTATCTTGCAAAAACTTCACAACTTTGTGATCATTAGTCTTTAAGGGGACAGCCTTGACCCATTTAGGCACATAATCCCCACCCACAAGAATATACAAATTTCCATATGAGTTAGGAAAAGGACCCAAGAAATCAATACTCCAAACATCAAAGAGCTCTACCACTAGAATATTTTGCAATGGCATCTGGTTTCTAGATGAGATGTTACCTGACCTTTGGCATCTATTACAAGAGCTGCAAAACAAAAAGGCATCTTTAAACACATTAGGCCAATAAAAACCATATTGTAGTACCTTAAGAGTTGTTCTCTTGGCCCCAAAGTGTCCTCCACAAGCAAATTGATGGCAATGCTGCAGTATGCTCAGGTGATCCTCCTCTGAGACACACCTTCTGATGATTTGATTAAGGGAGAATTTGAAAAGATAAGGGTCATCCCAATGGTAATGTCAAGATATAGACATCAACCTTATACTTTCTTGACTAGACGTACCTAGAGGAAAAACTTTGGAAGTTAGATAATTAACAATATTTGCATACCATGGAAGTTGTATCTCTACTGCAAACAATTGTTCATCTGGGAAATTTTCATTCAAGGGAAGTGATGCACAAATTTAATGTACTCGCAATAGCACGAGTCATTGTTCATGTAGCGTTGTGCAAGTATGAGATCGTATCCACAAGGAATCGCATTTGTGAAAAACTAATTCTATGCCTAAACTAACTCTATCTTAACCTAGTTCCAAATATCAAACATATGGCATGCATTAAGATAAACTAATCTAAATGCTATAAAAAACAAATAATTAAAAATACTAAAGTCTTAGAATCTACCTCACATTAAAATACACATATTATCACGTTTAATTTATACATTTGTCTATTGATTGAAAACAATGCATGTTCTAGTATCACTCTAGCTCATGCACCCTTTAAGCCCTATGAATGTTCTATTGTGCCTATTGAAAGATTCAAAGAATCCATCCACTCGACAAAAGACAAAATATATCCAACTTATTTCAAAGGATCCAATGTATCCATGCTTAACACAAAAGACAATGGATAAACAAACTTAAATCAAAAGATGAAATCTATCCGTCGGACAAAACACTATGAATATCCAACTACAGCACAATTAATCACAATTTTCTCACAAAATTGAATTGAAACGAACATTCACGACATTAAAAGATGGATTAAAGTACAAACTAACTATGAAAACATGTAAATAAATCCATGGTGAGGCTTTATCTTCAACCTTTGTTGAAGATTTAGCCTCTCATGAAAATAAGAGACAATCTACAAACAAATAAAAGCATTATAAAATAAATGACAATTTAAAGGCTTTACAGTGAAAAATAGAGAGGTTTTTGGCCTCTAAGGCACCTCTAAAATGTAGGTTTAACAAAAAAAACACGAGGTCCTATTTATAGACAAAATTAATGTGCTACCTGTCATGTGGGTGCGCTCGAGTGCAGGCATACGTGAGTTCAATCGCTCATGTATGCACTCGATCGCACATAACCACTCCAGATCTCCCACTGCGCAAGCAAGTTAGCGATGGGCTAGGGCAACAAAATGACGTGGAGAACGCTCGATCATAGGTCTTGCGCTCGAGTGCAATTGCGCTTGAACACTGGCTCTGCGTGCTCGATGGAGGCATGCTTGATCTTGTCTGCTGGGCTCAAGCGCAGTGCGCTCGATCGCACCTAGTGTGCTCGAGCGCACTAGCAAGGACTCCAAATCTTCACTTTAAGTCATTTTCACCCTTTAAACCACATTTCGATGCCAAAAACCTGCAACACAATAAAACACTAAAACTAAACTAAACATTAGAAAACAAGGAGGCTAAGGGTTTAACAAACACAAATTAAGGGGTCCAAATAAACACTATTTGGCACTCATCAGGAAGCTCGTCTTCTTCTTCTTCTTTTTCATGAAGTAGCCTGGATAGGTGATCTGCAACGACATTCTCACTACCCTTCTTATCTCTAATCTCCAAGTCAAACTCTTGTAGTAAGAGTGCCCATCTGATCAATCTAGGCTTTGCATCTTTCTTAGCAAACAAATATCTCAAAGCAGCATGGTCAGTGAATACAATACCTTAGTTATGCTTTCATCTTGCTTAGGCTAGTGTTTTGTTAAACTTAGCGTTGTTACTTTGCATTGAGGTTTGATCTATGTTAGGAGGGAAGCCCTTGTTGGCCTAGGAGTCGGAGAATAGGTGACAGTGGAGAGAAAATGAGATTCTCCCCGAAAGACGTCGGACGGATGTACGGTCTCATGACTAGACGTACTGCCCTTTGTGTCAAAGTGGACGTACGGACCCGAGCCCAGACGTACTGTTAATGTGTGACAAGGAAACCTTATTTTTACCAACCGTTGCATAGCTCTTGTTTCCTTGTTATAGAGTTGTGCTTTAGTAGAAATATAACTAATGATAAGTCTTTTCTCAATATTCGAGGTTATGGAGCCTCAAGGGAATTACATGGATGAGCTTTACGGCCTGGGTGAGTATCAACTCACATGGATGCTTTGTTGTTACTTTTCCTACATTGCATGTATTTTATATAGATGTCAAACATGCATATTTTGCAACTCTCATGAAATAAATTTTGGAACTACGGGTAACTCTCTTTTGTGAAAACATGTGTCTATTAACAAGATAATAATAAGACTTGTAAAACTGTGCATGTAAAAGACTGATAAGACTAATTGCATCGTATGACATGGTACACCGGTATGTGTGGTATAATGGCCATGGGCTTACTATGCAGGTTAGCTTTATGGTCAATGTGTGCGGGTGGGGCTTTGGATCCAATGACTCGTGACCAATGATGCAGCCATTCCCATTGGGTGGTCACTATAGGATGGGCATGATTAGCGGTGTGGGCCACTGGGGTTAAAGTCGATTGCGCCGTTAGTATTACATACGGTATGTTTCTTGCAATGGCTGGGGCACCGATGTTGTACTACAGGTCCCTCGGGATAGCGTCAACCCTGCTGAGAAGGGGTAATATATCGGGTAGACCATACTGTTGAACTATTACTGTTACTCATGATTATATATCACCTGTATAATAACTGTCATCTCACAATGTTGCATGAGTTTTATAAATAAAAGAATCCACAAATTAATGACGGGTATGTCATGTGGATTTCTACTCACTAAGTCGTCAGACTTACCCTTGTATTATTTCCTTTTTTTCTCCATATGTACGATTATGCTATTATAGATAGTGGATACCGTGAAGCATCCGGCTCTTGTGGAGGATTCGATCTAGGAGATGCTTGAGGACTTATTGCTAGCTTAAGCGGGTACTCATGGTAACTAGTACTTTTGAGTTATGTTGGAGATACGAGGACTTGATGCATGCTTGCATATTAAGGATTACCATAGATCCCTTGTACTGATGTCATGTTATAGTATGACTTCCGTTGTTTGATGATCTTTGTTAGACACTTTGGTTATACTGATTAATGTTTATAGTACTTTATTACTTTCGCTACTTAGTATCCTCTATTTTTTTAGGAGTAGAGGTCCCGGAGGTTTTGTTTGGAGTGGAACAAGGTTGGGAGATGAACCATGGAATTAATTATCAGTTAATTAATTCTCGAGGCGTTACATTTTAGCCCCTTAATTCACATATGTTAATCTCTTAGTTTTGTTATTATTTGATGTTTCGTGTCGTTTTTGTGCTTTCTATTACTTTCAGGGTTTTGAAGAAAAGTAGGCATTTGCGGTAAGTTTCAGACTTAAAAGACATTTTTGGAAAAGCTGGATGCTACAGGATCGATCGCAGGTAACACTAAAGCTTGAATGCACAAGCCACTAGGATCCGCACTTGATCGCATATTGATAAGCGCTGAATGTTGCACATTCAAGCCCCTTAACTTGCATATGTTAATTCCTTATCGTTGCTATTTGCTTGATTTTGTTTTGTTTGTGTGTTTCAGGTCAAATACAAGAGTTCCATTGAAAATTGGACTAAAAGGGACGAGTGGGTGCTTTTCTGTGCTGGCAAACGATCGTGGCTACACCTGTGATCAAGCACCAGGTGATCGATTGCACACCCTGGTGATCAATCGCACTTGGGAATCCTTCAGACGGCAGGCACCTTTTTACAGCATGAATGTGATTGTAAAGTTTCCTACTTGAAGTGGGAAACTGACCTACGACTGTAATTAGGGTTTTAGGGTTTCTAGGGTTTCCTAGTTCCTATAAATAGGCTCTTATACATTGTAAAAAGGGTCCGTCTTTCTTAGAACAAAAATTGCATCAAAATCCCTTTGAGTTTATTCATCATCATGAGCGGCTAAACCCCCTTTGTGGGGTACCGATGTAACCTTTCTCCAAGCACAATGGTGACTGTATTTGATTCTAGTTAACTCGTTATATGTATGTTGATTGCATAAGTGTGAGAATTGCAACCTTTGAATTCTGTTCTTAATTTTAATGCAATTGTTATTCAATTACAAATTTAGTACTTGTGAAATTCTCTTCTTGTCTTAGAAATTATTTTGTCTGTATTGAACTCAAATCAATCTTATTTTTTGTGATCATAAGATTGATGGTTATGCAATGGGTTTTAATACGAATATGATTAATTGGATTAGATAGACCATGCTTAATGAAGACGGGTCGTACTATACCCTAGTTTAGAGTAATTTAGGTAGACGATCCGGGCCTTCTGAAGATGGGTTATACTATTTCGTTAATTATATAAAAATTATTAGGGGATTTTATAGTTTATACCTAGGGAAGATGGGTCGTACCGCATCTTAGTGGTTAGGTGGACGATCCATGCCAACCGAAGATAAATTATTCTTATCCTTTAATATGTATTTTCTTGTCTTTTATAACATTTATATCATGAGTTTTTAGAATTAAATACGGTTACCATTGTTGTGCAGAGTGTGGTGAAATTTGTACCTTACTCTCTCTCTCTCATATATTTACTTTTAACTTTGCGTTTAATTTCATGCACTTTCAATTCATAAAACAAATCAACTATCTTTTAATTAATTAGATTAAATTTCATTCTTTAAATTTAATAACAAACCCCTATAGTCCTTGAGGTTCGACACCCTCAATATAGCCTTATCCTACGAGATTCATTCTATTGCGAGTGGTACTTTTTTAACTGATAATTTTGATCACAAAATTATCACATCAATTTTTGGCACCATTGCTGGGGATTGTCAACGGTTTAGTTATTAAATTTTAATTATTAAGTTTATCTTGATTTTTATTTTTGTTTTTCTTTTTGTATTTTTAACTTTTGAATTTTAATCTTTGTTCAAGTTCACATTCAATTCTCACAGGTGCCTACTCGGTAACTGTGATCGATCACAGCCCGTGTGCAATCGTTCGCAGTGCCCTTGCGTTGCTGCCATCTTCGGTATTGTGATCAAATGCACCCTATAGTGCGATTGAGAGCCCTCGTGACAGGAGCTTCTGCAACTCCATTCCAAAGCACCTAAGGGCCGTTTGTGAGCTTTTCCTTTCAGCTTTTATTTAATTTTCTATTTTTGTTTTTGTTATTTCCTGCTTTTGTCTTTATTTTCTAGTCTAGTTTATGTTGGGTCATTGATCTTTGGCTTTGCCTTTAATTTCTTGTGACCTTGACATTGAGTAGAGTCTTACACAAATTAGAGCCAAAAGGAATTCTAAATTGTCTAAGGAAAACACCACCGACACCATGGCTGGTGCCCCTCACGTAGCTTTGCAAGATCACTACATTCCACCCACATATACTACCCCTTCATGTCTCAGGCTGCTGAACATTACGGCAACCCACTACGAGATCAAGCCTAGCACCATATAGAGTCTACCGACTTTCCTAAGGCTTACCCATGAGAATCCTTATGACTTCCTCAGCGAATTCCAGACAATATGTTGTACCATTCAACTGACGGGATTCACTAAGGATGCCTTAAAGATGCGTCTCTTTATCTTTGCCTTCAAAGATAGAGCCAAACATTGGTTCCAATCCTTAGATCCTAATTCTATCACTTCTTGGGATCAATTGCAACAAGTTTTTCTCAAGCAATATTTCCCCATAGGAAGGACCAATGACACTAGGAGAGCCATCACTAGTATCACCTAGTATGAGTGGACCATTCCATGAGATGTGGGAGAGGCTTAAGGATTTACTTTAGATCATGTCCATACCATGTTGTCCCCAAATGGCAGCTAGTGCAAAGTTTCTATGATAGTATGATTGAGTCTAGTAGGAGTACGGTTGATGAATCTTGTGAGGGGACATTTATGTTAAAAAGTGAAGATGAAGCATGGTCTATGTTTGAAAACTTGGGTAACAATTCTCGTCAACAAGCTTCCAACAAACGGAGAGAACCCACACCTAAAACACCAAAGATGGAGAGTCTTTTCAAAGTAGGGCCTCCTGCAGACATGGCCACCCAAGTAGTTGATGCTATCACCAAGAAGCTGGACCAATTGATGATTGCTTCACCTCTAATGCTGCTCACATAAGCACCCAACCTGAACCATGCTCATTCTATTCTAACACTATGCATCAGGTAATTAACTGTCCTACTGTTGTCAATTACACTGATGTTTCTAATGAACAGGTCAATGTAGCCTTCTCCAGACCGGGTAATGATCCGTATTCTAACACTTACAACCCAGGAAGGAGAAACCACCCCAATTTATCCTGGCAAAGTCCAAATGCAGAAAACTCAGCACAAGGGCCACACAATCAAGCTCAGTCCAATAGATAGCCCTACAACTCGTCTTCCACATACCAGCCTCCACAAAAGCAATACCAAGCTGCACCGCCTCCTGGGTCAGACTTGAATTTTGAAAACCGGATGCTGAAAATGATGAGTGACATGTCTGACAGAAGGGTGGGTGAGGTAAATGGCAAAGTTGGTGAGATAAAGGGCACTACATGGTAACCAAAGATACTTCACATCGCCATCAAGTTCAAGCAATCACTACACTTAGAAGCGGAAGACTAGTTGATAATCAAGTGGAAGAAAAGAAAGATGAGCATACAGAGGTTTTAGAGACTTTGCAGAGGGACAAACGTAAACAAGTGATCGAGGATACATCTACATCAGCTACCCCAATTCAGAGACACCATATGAGCCTTGGGCCCCATTCCCAGAACTTCTCAAGGCACCTTCTCATTTTGAAATACAAGGAGAGAAAATACAAGCAATGATGGAGGTGTTCAAACAAGTGAAGATCAACATTCCCCTCCTAGATGCCATTCAGCAAGTGCCTGCATACGCCAAATTCCTGAACGATCTTTGCACTCAGAAAACGAAATCTAGAAATCACATTCCCAAGAAAATCCTACTTATTGAGCATGTGAGTTCTCTGATTCAGCACAACACTCCTCCAAAGTTTAAAGACCCCGGAGCACCAACAATTTCATGCATTATTGGCCAGAAAGAAATTGATAAAGCACTCCTTGATCTTGGAGCCAGAGTTAATCTACGCCATACTCAATGTATTAGCAACTTGGCCTTGGAGAGTTGAAGCCTACTACAGTGATTCTGCATCTAGCTGACCGATCTATCAAGAATCCTAGAGGAATTATAGAAGATGTTATCATCAAGGTAGATAAGTTATTCTTCCCAGTGGACTTCATTGTTCTTGGCACTGAACCTCTTCCCTATCCTGAGAGGCTGATTCTGGTCATCCTTGGGCGTCCTTACTTAGCCATAGCCAATGCATGTATCAATTGCCAGACTGGAGTTATGGAAATTTCCTTTGGAAATATGAAGGTTAGGCTGAATATCTTCAATGCATTCTATCATGCCCTTGATTAGAATGGGTGTTTCTTTGTGGACAACATTGAAGAGTATGTTGAAGACTCACTCCCTAATCTCTTGGCGGATGATCCGTTGGAAGCTTGTTTAGACAACTTTGGGTTTGAAGATTTCGACACTGACCAGTATGTTGAAGAGGTCCATGATTTGCCAGAGACAGCAGCCAATGCAGATTTTCATCCATGGAAACTACCAACGGAACCCTTGCCCCTGACATCAAGCACTCCTCTCATTCCTTCCCTTGAATCTCCACCGAAGCTTGAGTTGAAGCCCCTGCCAGACAAGCTTAAGTATGCCTTCCTTAGTGCTAACGATACTCTTCCAGTCATCATTGCTTCAGATTTACAGAAGGACCAGGAAGATAATTTGTTAGAAGTGTTGAAGGAGCATAAAGAGGCTATTGGATGGACTGTAGCAGATCTAAAGGGAATTGATCCATCCATCTATATGCATTGGATCCATCTAGAAGAAGGAGCAGACCCTCCCGTGAGGTACAACATTGGCTGAATCTTGACGTGAAAGAGGTTATGAAGAAAGTAGTCAAGTTGCTTGATGCTGGCATCATCTACCCTATCTCAGACAACAAATGGATCAGCCCCACTCAAGTAGTTCCAAAGAAGTCTAGCCTTACAGTTGTAGAGAATGCAGCTGGAGAGTTAATTCCACAACGCACAACCACAGGATGGCGTGTTTGCATTGACTACCGAAAGCTTAACTCTCACACTAGGAAGGATCACTTCCCACTCCCATTCATTGATCAGATCCTAGAGTGTCTAACTGGCCAGAGTTACTACTACTTCCTAGATAGATACTCCAAATACAACCAAGTTGCTGTGGACCCCCAAGACTAGGAGATAACGACTTTCACATGTCCCTTTGGCACTTTTACTTACAGACGTATGCCCTTTGGCCTATGCAATGCACCTGCCACCTTTTAGAGATGTATGATGTCTATCTTCTCCGACATCGTAGAAAATTTTTTAGAGGTATTTATGGATGACTTTTCTGTTTTTGGTTCTTCCTTTGATAACTGTCTCCATAATCTTTCACTTGTGCTAAAACGTTGCAAAGAGACTAACCTAATTTTGAGTTGGGAGAAGAGTCAATTTATGATGCAAGAGGGTATAGTTCTGGGCCACATAGTATCCAAGAAAGGAATTGAGGTGGACCGCACAAAGGTTGAGCTGATTGAAAATCTACCGCCGCCTACTTCAGTGAAGCAAATCCGCTCCTTCTTAGGGCATGTTGAGTTTTATCGACGCTTCATCAAGGACTTTAGCAAGATTTCAAGGCCCTTGTGCAATTTGCTTACCAAGGACATCCCATTCAACTTTGATGAAGCTTGTCATGAGGCATTCCAGAAGCTCCGGTCTCTGCTATCCTCTGCTCCCATCATGAAGCCTCCTGACTGGTCCTTGCCATTTGAGATCATGGGTGATGCATCCGACTTTGCTATAGGTGCAATCTTGGGACAGCGTGTGGGCAAGCTCCCTCACGTCATTTACTATGCTATCAAGACTCTAGTGGATGCTCAAGTCAATTACATAACAACGGAGAAAGAGTTGCTAGCTATGGTTTTTGCCTTGGACAAATTCCGATCATACCTCTTGGGATCCAAGGTAATTATCTACTCTGATCATGCTGCATTGCGACATTTGTTGGCAAAGAAGGAGACAAAGCCCCGGTTGATTAGATGGATAATGTTGTTACAAGAATTTAACATCGAAATTCAGGACAAGAAGGGCACTAAAAACGTCGTCGCCGACCATCTGTCACGGATTCAGTTTGAGACACCTCAGCGAATTCCAGTTCATGATTCCTTCCCGAATGAGCAACTGTTTGAAATTACTCCAAGAGACTCACCATGGTATGCTGACATCATCAACTATTTAGCCACAAGTCAGATTCCTCCTCATTGGTCTAAGCAAGACAAGGATCGCTTCTTCAAGCAAGTCCAATTCTACTTTTGGGAAGATCTAGAATTGTTCAAGTACTGCGCTAACAAGATAATCCGATGCTGCATCCCGGAGAGTGAATTCCATAGTATCCTCACATTTTGCCACTCTCTAGCTTGTGGGGGTCATTTTAGTGCCAAGAAGACTGCAGCCAAGGTTCTACAATGTGCATTCACTTGGCCAACTTTGTTCAAAGACGCCTATGACTTTTGCCAGGCTTGTGAGAGATGTCAATGCCTAGGAGCTATGTCTTGGAGAGATTTGATGCCATTGAAGCCCATCCTCATAGTCGTAATTTTTGATGTTTGAGGTATTGATTTCATGGGCCCCTTCCCACCATCTTTTGGGTATGAATACATTTTAGTAGGGGTAGACTATGTCTCTAAATGGGTAGAAGCCGTGGCCACCAAGACCAATGATCACAAGGTGGTAGTGAAATTAATCCAAGCCAACATCTTCAACAGATTTGGTACTCCCCAAGCCATCATCAATGACGGAGGCAAGCACTTCTGCAACCGATTTCTCAAAACCTTGCCTCTCAAGTACTCAGTTACACACAAGGTAGCCACTCCCTACCATCCTTAGACTAGTGGCCAAGTAGAAGTTTCCAATAGGGAAATCAAGCATATTCTGGAGAAGACGGTTAGGCCAGACCGCAAGGATTGGTCCTTGCACCTCAATGATGCATTATGGGCCTATTGCACAACTTACAAAACGCCGATTGGTACTTATGCCACTGAGAGGTAAAAGTTTTTGTTTTACTTTTTTGTTTTTCTTTACTTTTGTTGTTTTTCATCTTTGGTTTTATTTTTGGTTCACTTATTTTATGTTATTGTAGTTTCTTTTCTTTTATTTTATTTTTATTAGTTTGGTTCGTTCACAGTGGAAAATGGCACCTAAGGAAGCGAACCACTACACCTCCTGGTGCATGGCTCTCTCGCCATGCACCTAAGGGCGTACGATCACCCCCTGACCACACTCACACCTTAGCACGAGTGCCATCGTTCACTCGTTAGGGAGATCGAACTCATTCGAGGAAGAGTGGCACGACCTATTTAGGTCACTGTTCCCCCTTGTCCCCATCACTTTCCTTTGCGCCAAAGAAGATTTTTGATCATGCTCTCTCAACCATCGGCACTTATCACACTTCCCCACTGCACAACCACCCCCAACCACCACTCATGGCCACCGCGGGCCCACACACACCATCGCCGGCCACTACATTTTTCCCACAGCACCATTTTTACACTTTCCTTTATCTCCACTACATTCTTCCCAACCTTCATAGTTAAGCTCTTAGCTTTGTTATTTTCTAATATTTTTGTTAGTTTTAGTGTTTTATTGTGCAGCAGGTCATTAACAGAAAATACAGTTTGAGGGTGGAAATTAGCAAAGGAGTCCTTGTCAGTGCGATCGAGTGCACGGAGTTGCGATCAAGCGCAGTTGTGATCAAGCACATCTGCGCTCGAGCCCAAGAGGCCGCAATTGAGTGCACAACCATGTACACCCAAGATACTCGCGTAGCCCTAGCACCTTTGCTTACTTGCCTACGCTATGGGAATATTGAAGCGGTTGAGTGCGATTGAGTGTACTAAGGCTGCGCTCGAGTGCACTATGTGCAATCAAGCGCACTTATGTTGACTTGTTAGCACATAACCCTAGTTTTACTTTGCTTATAAATAGCACTCTTATATTTTGTAAAGCCCTATGTTTGGGAGGCACTTTGGGAGCAAAAACTCCATTGTTTACTTACTCTTTAGCCTTTCAAACTTCATTTCTTTGTAAGCCTTCATTTCAATATGATTAGAGGCTAAATCTTCAACTAAGGTTGAAGATGAAGCCTCACCATTGATTTGTTTACATGTTTTTTTTGTTCATACTAAATCTGTCATTTAATGTAATGTATGTTCGTTTCAATTCAATTGTGTGATAAAATTGTGATTGATTGTGCCGTAGTTGGACATTCATCTTGTTCTATCCGATGGATACATTGCATCTTTTGATTTACTTTGGATATCTATTGCCTTTTGTGCAAAGCATGGATACATTGGATCTTTTGAACTAAATTGGATATGCATTGTCTTTTGTCAAATGGATGGATTATTTGAATCTTTCAATAGGAACAACAGAACATGCACTATTTTTAATTGTTTGTCGGATGTATGAACTAAGAGTGAGAATGTGTGCCCTGATTTGGTGAGGTGGATTTTAAAACCTTAGTGCTTTCATTTAATTGTTTTCAAGTATTTAGTTTATTTTATATTTTTGCACGACACAACTACGAATTTCGGAACTAGGTTGAAATAGGATTAGTTTAGATAAGAATTAGTTTTTGCAAACACAACTCCCTGTAGATTCGATCTTGCATTTGCACAACACTATATTGCAAGCTTGTGAGTACAATAAAATTTGTACACCAGGGGACCACCCTTTCGTATGCTTAACAATCCTTGGTCCAATGGGCAATACACCAAAACATGTGCCTGAACCCTTTTATCTAATGTGTTATAGTACCATTCATACACCCCTAGTACAGTACGTACTTTACTTTTCAAAACAACTTGTAGTGCCCTCATCTTTTTCTCACCCATAATGTGACGACCTTAATGCGCAAATCAATTAACTAGTAATTGATCCGATGGCTCGCCTCCCAGCCCTATCCCTTGCGGGACAAGACTCGAGGATTTTAACCTTTCTCATTGTAATGCGAAAGCTGTAGTGGAAGACTTTACTAAGATTACGAGAATTAGAGATTAATAACTTAACATTCACACAACATGTACCAGAGAAAATATAACATCAGCATCATCATAACATAGATAGTCATCAAAATGTATTGGTCATCAGACCGTCATCAAGTAAAGGTACAAACCATAAGATAGCATTAAACATTGTTTTTGAAAAAGATCAAAATATCGAAGCCTAGATCTAAGCTTAAGCAGGGCTAATAAGATAAAAATCTCGATCATGTTCTCACAGGCAGTTCCTCCATCCTCCCACATGGTCCTAAGCCAAATATGATCCATATCCTCAAAAATCACGTGGATTAAGTCCTGATCTATCACCCAAGTTGGTTCTTGCGGCATCCTCGCAGGATAGCTAAACCACGCATGTATTTGTAATGATGGGGGAAAACATAAATAGAAAGGGAAGTAAGTCTAAGACTTAGAGATTCTTAAAACAAATGATGCCCATGCCAGTTTAATAATGAACTCTAATGTTTTTGCAAAACAAATGACAGTTTCATCATGATAGTTTATACTATGAGTAATATAGATATATAATATATGCATAAGATACAGAATAATAGTCATAGTTCAATAGTATGGTCAACCCGAGATATTATTCCTTCTCAGCAGGGTTGGCGCTGTCTCGAGGAACCTATAGTACAATGCCGGTGCCCCAACCATTGCACTTCTACCATTAATAACACCAGTAGCACGATTGAGTCTGACCTTGGGTGGCCCACACCACTAATGATGTTTGTCCTGGGATGACCGTCCTTTAAGGCTATGCCAACAACAAACAACCATTGGATCCTAGGCCCATGTAACATACACATTTGACCATAAAGCTAACATGTATAGTAAGCCCATGGCCATTATACTGCACGTACCGGTGTACCATGTCAGACAATGCAAATTATATTGTCTGATTTTACATGCATGCTCTTTTACAAGTCTCACTTTATTAACATATTAGCACAACATTTTCTCAAAATGCTAGAGTTCATGTGCAAAAAGTATAAACTGTAAGAGTTGTAAATATGCATGTTTTCTTGGTACACAAAATAGTTGTGTAGTGCATAGAATAACAACAAGCATTATGTGAGTTAAAACTCACTTAGGTCGAATAATGTCTTCGAGAATTTTGAACGATCCGGGTTCTCCAAATCTGTGAAAAACCTTCTAGTAGTCTTATTCATACTAAACCAGCTCTAGAATAAGGAAAACAAGAGCTATGGGACAGTTTTCCCCTGTCACACTCTGGGCCGTATGTCCGAGCTTGGGGTCATACGCTCACTGTGACACTTCAGACTGTACATCCAGTCTCGAGACCGTACGTTTGCTTCGAGGTTTTCAGGGAAAACCTTATTTTCTCCACTCATCCTCCTATTCTCCACACCAACCCCTAAACCTAGAAAAGGGCTCCTTAGGGCCTTCTAAGTCGAAATAAAACCTCCATGCAATGTAACAATGATAAGTTAACAAAATGCAAACCTAAGCAAGATTTAAAGCATAACATAAGCTAACAACTACGACTAATAGCACAAGACAGAAATCGAGTAGCATAACGACATATTTAAAAACCTAGGTAATCGAGTGTTCCCTCCTTGAAGTGAAAATTCAAGAGTTCCTCCACCGGTAACACCAAAACACTCACAAACACTCACAAAACGGTCAATTGGCAGCCTGGGGACGAAGAGAGGTGTGATGAAACTGAAGGGGGTAGGGGTTGTTTATAGTTGAGGGGCTCTACCAACTCCTTAGAAAAGTAGCTGAATGCCCGCCAACCCTAGTGTACGTCTGGTACTTTTACATAGCGATCTAAAGGCTGCCTCGTACGTTCAAGTATTAACCGAAGGGTATTTCAAAAAGTAGCGTACGATTGTGTGGGACCACGTACGTCTATGTACTATTTGCAAAGCGTACGTCTGGTGGTCCCCCCAAGTACGTTTGCACTACAAACAACAGTGTAAGTCCGGCATTTCCTATCGTCAACTAGAAAAAACAAGAGTGTATGTCCATCCTAAAAGTCCAAGTTACCCTTCAAGTGTCGTTAGTGACCCAAGGCCCAAAGTAACTCCCTTAACTAAGCTACTTATGCCTAGTTAATTATTTGGGGCATTACACATAAATACCACTTACACATTGCCCTCTCGTGCTCATTTTCGCCCCTAGACCATCTAAAAACCCTTATGTAAGTGTCTTTGTGAGTTTTGTGATTGGAGAGAGAGAAGGAAGAAAGCCTTGTTTTCTTGCCATTTTCTAAGGTAACCTCTGCCCATTTCTATGGTTTTAGTATTGTTCTTAGTATGTTATAAGTTTGAAAGACACTGTGTTAAGCTCTTGCATTCTTTTCTTACAAAAACAAATAAACGTTTTCAAAAGAGTTTAAACCACCTCTTTTCCTTTGTGTTGCATGTTAATTTGTTATCCTTACAAAGCATGTGCTTATTTAATAGCCTAAAATGAGATATAGTAGCCTATAGATTTCATAGGAACCTTAAAATGTTGTTTGGAGCTTGTGGCTGGATTGCCTAACTCCTTCAAGC
The DNA here is from genome assembly GCA_013348765.1 of Carpinus viminea. Taxonomy (NCBI): domain Eukaryota; kingdom Viridiplantae; phylum Streptophyta; class Magnoliopsida; order Fagales; family Betulaceae; genus Carpinus; species Carpinus viminea. Next base: position 17,078,490 of record CP054674.1, read on the forward strand.
TTTTATGTTTAGCTAGGAAACTAGGCACCTGCCTTAGCCTCATCTCTAGGTCGGGATCTAAAGGTATCAAATCTAAATTTTGGGATCTCCGACCAAGCTGATCGGTATCAAATATTGTATATTTAACCCCCTTTAACTTATGTTTGTTAGCTCTTCGCTTTGTTAATTTCTAATGTTTTGGTTAGTTTTGGTGTTTTAGTGTTTTGCAGGTTGTTAAGTTGCATTTGGGATTAATGCCATCAAATCTAGGGGCTTAAAAAGCAGTTCGGAGCTTTGGCGGCAAAATTGAGTCGGCGATGATTCGCAACCCACGATTCCACCAAATGGCCATATCTTAAGTTGTATAACTCCGATTGGGGTGATCTTGGTGTCTTTGGAAAGCTATCTCGAAGATCTACAAAATCACATTTCACAAGTTTTGGCAAATTCTGAAGCATTTGCGCTCGAACGCACATTTTGAGTTCGAACGCAGCTATGCCCATCTGATGCAGAATTTGTTGCACGAGTGCGTTCGAACGCACTGAACGCACTTAAGCTGACCTGGCAGCGCTGAAACCCTAAATTTAGCCTATAAATACCCCCATTTCTTTTGTAAACGATTAGGGACGCTTGGAGGCCGCTTGGAGGCGCCTTTGGGAGCTGGGACTCCCCTGTTTGGGCATTTTGAGCTCTTCTAAACGCCACTCTTGTATATTTTTAATTAATATTTAATGCTTTTAGTTGTTTTAATCTAGTCTCTTATTTTTCCTCACTATGGATTTGTTTATATATATTCATGTTTAGTTTACATTTTCTGTCATTTAATTTAATGTTTGTTCGATTCAATCACAATCCCGTGACAAGATTGTGATTGATTGTTGTTTATGGATCGTTTATCGTCCAATATGTGTTGTGATTTATCCGGGCTACATCGGATAGTTTAAGCGAGTCCAATATCCGTTGTCGTCAATGACACATCGGATGATTCGATCTCAGCTCAACATCCGTTGTGACCATTTATGGGTTAATACATCGCATGATTCGACTAGATTTTGTAAAGGCAAAAGAACATGCGTCGAGCTAGGCCGTACGACGGATGTGTGGACTATCGTGAGAATGGGACATACATTTTAGCCTAATTGTTTGATGGATATATGGATTAGCATGTTTATATATTGACTAAATCATAGTGAGGTAGATTAGGGACCTTAGCGTTTTTATTTATTTATTTTATTGCATTTTAATTAGATTTTACTTTATGCACGCCATGTGTTCGATATTGGGACTAGGTTAAGATAGGATTAGTTTAGGCACTTTAAAATTGATTTTTAACAAACATGATTCTCTGTGGGATCGACCTCGCACTTGCACACCCGCTACACTGCTAACGACTCGTGCAATTGGCGAGTACAATTAAATTTGTGCAACAAATTTTGGCGCCGTTGCCGGGGAATCGGTGTTTTGTTTGAATTAATTTTGCTTGCTTAGATTGATTTTATTTTTCTACTAGTTATTTTTATTGTGCATTTATTTTATTTATTTCGTGCTTTTGTATAGAAAAAAAAATCCAAAAAAAATTAGATTTGCGTTTTGTTTGCAATTTTTAGTTTGTTGAGTCCTCGAATTTCAGGTGATAGTGCGTTGAACGCACATACCACGTCGAACGCACTTGAGTCTATTCCGGTCGATTGTATACCGCCGCCTTATGCTTCTGCGAAGCACGCTGTAGCGCCTCGACAGATCAGTCTTGTAATCTAACGCACCTTCGCTATGCTCGAACGCATTGCACAAGATCGCTACATTTTCAGATCTGCGTGTTGCGATCGATCGTGGTGCCCCGAGTTGAACGCCGCAACAAATGTAAGAAGCGTTGTATGTGTTTCAAATTTTCATTTTTTTGTTTAATTATTAGTTTTTTATTTTATTATTTCTGCCTTTTTTAATTTATTTGCTTGCTGTTTTTAGTTTTTGTTAGTTTATTTTTTATTATTTTTTTTATTGTTATTTTTGTTAGTTTATTTATTAGTTACTTGTTTAGTTTAATTCTTTTTGTTAGTGTTTGTTTGTTTATTTATTTATTTTATTTTTATTTTTATTTTTATTTTTAAATTTTTTATTTTGTTAACTGTTTCATGTGGGATACTTTGAACTGTTTGGGTGAAGCATGAGTCTTCCGCTTAATTATTTTGATGTTTCTAGTGGTAGGATGCCAAATCCTACTAATTTTCACCCATGAACCATGTTCACACTGCCCTTTCTTACCATAGTATAGGTGATTGTCCGCATTGGGGCAATTTTCCAATTTTTCAGATGAGCGTTGAACACCGCTTTCAAATTGGGGTTTGAATCAGATTCAAATTTTTATAACCCAGACTGGAGCAACTATTCTGATTTTTCGTGGCAAGCTCATGCCACGGGAAATTTTGCTCCCCAGGTTGACGAACTGCACCATCCTGATTATCCGCAGTTCGACAACCATTTTTCTTCCCATTCATCATATGACTATCCTCCTAAGAAATCTTCCTTGGAAGACACACTTAAGGAATTCATGGAATTAGTCGGCCAATCCACCATTCCTGCTTCCCATGAACTATCTTTAGAAGACGCACTCGAGGAGTTTAGGAAAACAGACAACCAACCTTGTCAAGAAATCATAGATGCCGTGGCAAACACTAAAGCAGTTGCAAGGTTGGAAGGACAGCTTGGTCATCTAGTCGCTGAATTCAACAGAATTGAGGAGGAGGAACTTCAAAGTCAAGAAATGGTAAGAGGGCAATACATGACTGATGAGGATTGCCCCAACGATCCTCATCATGAGAATGTCCAAGCCAACACCACACTTGTTAGTGAGAAAAGAGCCGATGATCATGAGGAGGAAAAGAAAGAGGAGCAAGTTGAGCAATTGGAGCCCCCGCCAAATCCTAGTCTTTCCAACGACAAGGAAGGGAGTACTGAGGCTCATTCCTTCGTCACAATATCTCTCGAGACATATCTTGAACCTCAAGTTTCATCTTTGCAATGTCTCGAAGAACCGTCTTATGTAGAAATCTTTGAGGATTCACACTCACAAGATCACAAATCTAGGAATAGTGTGCCTAAGTGGATTTCTCGAAACAAGGACAACTACATAAGATGGCGGAACATCCTTCCAAAGGGGTATCTAGTTCTAAAGAAGAAAGGATGGAAGGGATTGGTTGGACACCCATACGAGCGGGGAAGGTGCGATTTTCTTTCATTTTTATTTTCCGCACTTAAATTTTTGTCATTTCTTTTTGTTATTTTATTTTGTTTCTAACAGCAATTAACCTTTTGATGTTTGATCTTTGAGAAGAAGATTGCTGTTAGTTTTTGACAGGTGTTTTGATGTTTAAGTTCGGGGGACGCCTTGGACTTTGCTCATCCCGGTTCCTCATCCCACTGTAATGTATTTCTTGTCACATTAGGGATAATGTGTCATTTAAGTTTGGGGGTGTGGACAAACACTTTGTCTGTCTTGTTTTGTTTTGTTTTTGTCTGTATATATTTGTTTTTGCCTTGTATATAATTTTTTTTTTCTTTTTTGTTGTTGCTATGTTGTTGATTGGTCATGACTTACATCGTAACTGTGGATTACATATCATTGGTTTGTTTAAACTTGTTTGAACATTGCCTATCATTAGAAATCCCAGTTTTTGATTCATGTGTTGGATTAGAGAGACTTCATTTGCTTGATCGATATTTCACATGCACACTAGCATTAGGGTCTGTGGGGTATGAGATTTGACTTTGAAGTGTGTGTCTTAAGATTTCTAGGTTTGCATGGCGATGTGATGATGAAAACCTTTGCTTAAAAAAAAAAAAAATCAATAAGTCGAGCTTCTCTTTGAGTAACGGACCTCTTGCATGGCCAAGCAATGAGTGTTCACAAAAAAGATGAGAAATTCCAACTAAAAATTGTATGGCTAGTTTAGTAGCTCTTTTGACTTGAGTAATTAAGCCCTAGGGATGTCTCTACATCTAGTGCCCTAAAGCCGCCTGGTTTGGGAGTCACTGGCCCAACGCTTGTTACATAGGTCATTTAGAAGCTTAAGGGAGTCAAGCATTGCCCCTACACAAAAAAAATTGCATATTTTAATTCAAGCCTTGGTTGTATTTATCACATTGTTTTCCTTTGAATTTTGGGATACACGTCTTTTGAGAATGATTGAAACCCCATGATCTTGTTGTTAGTTCACTTTGCACTTCATGGAGCATGTGTTGTCTCAATTTTCCAACCTTGAGTGAAATGATGTTTGGATGCCTAGATGATGTGGTTTGTATGTTCATCATGTTAAATTTGCTAATGATGTATGAACCATGTGTTTGTGTGAAGGGTTTTGTCCATTAATAACATAGTACCAAATAATTGTTTGTGGGTGTCATTCCTAGAAAGCCCTCACGAGACTTCACTCGTCCACTAGGGATGCCTAGGGGTTTAAAAGGCTTGTTGCATATGCTAAATGCAATCGCTTTCTCCACTAAAAGAGGATTTATGTTTATTGTTTTCATTGTGTTTTCATTTTGTTTTGCTAAGGGACTAGCAAAATGTAAGTTTGGGGTATTTGATCGGTATCAAATATTGTATATTTAACCCCTTTAACTTATGTTTGTTAGCTCTTCGCTTTGTTAATTTCTAATGTTTTGGTTAGTTTTGGTGTTTTAGTGTTTTGCAGGTTGTTAAGTTGCATTTGGGATTAATGCCATCAAATCTGGGGCTTAAAACAGTTCGGGGAGCTTTGGAGGCAAAATTGAGTCGAGCGATGATTCGCAACCCATTTACTTCCACCAAAATGGCCATATCTTAAGTTGTATAACTCGATTGGGGTGATCTTGGTGTCTTTGGAAAGCTATCTCAAAGATCTACAAAATCACATTTCACAAGTTTTGGCCAATTCTGAAGCATTTGCGCTCGAACGCACATTTTGAGTTCGAACGCAGCTATGCCCATCTGATGCAGAATTTGTTGCACGAGTGCGTTCGAACGCACCTAGTGCGTTCGAACGCACTTAAGCTGACCTGGCAGCGCTGAAACCCTAAATTTAGCCTATAAATACCCCCATTTCTTTTGTAAACGATGAGGGACGCTTGGAGGCCGCTTGAGGCGCCTTTGGGAGCTGGGACTCCCTGTTTGGGCATTTTGAGCTCCTCTAAACGTCACTCTTTGTATATTTTAATTAATATTTAATGCTTTTAGTTGTTTTAATCTAGTCTCTTATTTTTCCTCACTATGGATTTGTTTATATATATTCATGTTTAGTTTACATTTTCTGTCATTTAATTTAATGTTTGTTCGATTCAATCACAATCCCGTGACAAGATTGTGATTGATTGTTGTTTATGGATCGTTTATCGTCCAATATGTGTTGTGATTTATCCGGGCTACATGGGATAGTTTAAGCGAGTCCAATATCCGTTGTCGTCAATGACACATCGGATGATTCGATCTCGCTCAACATCCGCTAGACCATTTATGGGTTAATACATCGCATGATTCGACTAGATTTTGTAAAGGCAAAAGAACATGCGTCGAGCTAGGCCGTACGACGGATGTGTGGACTATTGTGAGAATGGGACATACATTTTAGCCTAATTGTTTGATGGATATATGGATTAGCATGTTTATATACTTTGTGTTGTATGTTAATTTGTTATCCTTACAAAACATGTGCTTATTTAATAGCCTAAAATGAGATATAGTAGCCTATAGATTTCATAGGAACCTTAAAATGTTGTTTGGAGCTTGTGGCTGGATTGCCTAACTCACTGACTGGATATAGGCCTTCAAGCTTTTATGTTCAGCTAGGAAACTAGGCACCTGCCTTAGCCTCATCTCTAGGTCGGGATCTAAAGGTATCAAATCTAAATTTTGGGATCTCCGACCAAGCATAACAATAAAATAAACAAATAAAGAAAAAAATAACAATAAACCAAAAGAAATCAAAAACTTTGTACTAAGCTGCTTCGGGTCTGTTGTTGTTGACTGCGGTGATGCGCTCAACCGCAGGTATGGAACGATCGAGGTAAGCATGCATGAATGTAGCTATCTACTAGTGTGCTCGATCACCACTGAGGTGCGATCAATCGTAAAAGTGCACTGTGCTCAAGCATCTAAGGATTGTGCTCGAGCATCAGTTTGATGTATGCTCATGCACAATTGTGGAATTGTTGAGCGAGGCATGCAAACAGTGCAGCAAAAGGCACAAGTGCGATTGAGCGCAAGTAATCTATGCTCAATCACTCAAACGGAGACCGAATACACAAATCCTTCTACAAACTTAAAAACACCAAACACTTTTATTTTTTTCTTATTTAGACAACACATAAAAATAAAAATGAAATAAAATTGCAAAAAGTAAATAACCAGTAGAAAAATAAAATCAATCTAGACAAAAAATCAATTTCCACAAAAACAAACAACTCCCCGAAAACAGTGCCAAAAATCTGGTGTACAAATTTTATTATATTCGCAAACACACGAATCATTTGCAATATAGTGTTGTGTAAGTGCGAGGTCGAATCCATAGGGAGTCATGTTTGCAAAAACTAATTCTTATCTAAACTAATCATATTTCAACCTAGTTCTTAAATTCATAGTTGTGTCGTGCAAAAATATAAACTAAATTAAATACTTGAAAACAATTAAATGAAAGCACTAAGGTTTTAGAATCCACCTCACCAAATCAAGGCACACATTCTCACGCTTTGTTCATACATTCGACAAACAATTAAAAACAATGCATGTTTTGTTGTTTTTATTGAAAGATTCAAAGAATCCATCCATTTGACAAAAGACAAAGCATATCCAATTTAGTTAAAAAGATCCAATGTATCCATGCTTTGCACAAAAGACAATAGATATCCAAAGTAAATCAAAAGATGCAATGTATCAATCGGACAAAATACAATGGATATCCAACTACGACATAATCAATCACAATTTTATCACACAATTGAATTGAAACGAATATACAATACATTGAGTGATGGATTTAGTACGAATAAAACATGAAAACATGTAAACAAATCAATGGTGGGGCTTCATCTTCAACCTTAGTTGAAGATTTAGCCTCTGAACATAATGAAATGAAGGCTTACAAAGAAATGACATTTGAAAGGCTAAAGAATAGGCAAACAATGGAGTTTCTACTCTCAAAGGTGCCTCCCAAACATAGGATTTTACAAAATATAAGAGTGCTATTTATAAGCAAAGTAAAACTAGGGTTATGTGTTGACAGGTCAATGTAAGTGTGCTCAATCGCACTCAACCACTTCAATATTCCCACGGCACAGGCAAGTAAGCAATGGTGCTAAGGCTATGCGGGTATCTGATAAGCACTGAATGTTGCACATTCAAGCCCCTTAACTCACATATGTTAATTCCTTAGCATTTTTATTTGTTTGATTTTGTGTTGTTTTTATGTTTTCAGATATTTAATAAAGATGCAAGAAAAACCATTGATTTTGAGAAAAGCATTCGAATGGCTAAAGTACGACAAAAAGTCGTGTTCTTGCTATAAACGACGCCTCCCAATGTAGGGTTACAGAAGAAAAGAATGCAATATAAAATATGACAAGAGTAGGGTTTGGCATTACCAAATCAACGCAAGTGCGTTCAATCGTACTTAAGGTCCACTGGTCGTATCCAAATTTAGGTACTCGCAATTGCACAAACCGTTGGTTTGTATAGCGTTTGCGCAAGTACCAAGATCTAACCACAAGGAACCGTGTATTGTTTATACGAAATTAACTTTGAGTCTAGGTTAGTGTTACTTTAACCAAGCTCCACTGTGGGTGATTGGCGACAACAAAAATGTAAACTAAATTAACGCAGAAATGTAAATAAAATAAAAACACCAAGGCTAAGGGTTTCACCTCACAATTTCAAGAATGCGAATTGAAAATGCTAAGCTAACATATCCGTCTATCGGTTTAAAATAACGCCTTATCTATTGCGCCTATTGAAGGATTCAAGGAATCCGTCCCTTTGACGAAAGACAAACCATAAACAATTTAAGGCCCAAAGGATCCAAAGTGAATGTTTTAAGACACAAACTACTAAGGAAAAATGGGCGTAAACCAAAGGATGGAATGTATCCATCGGATGAAAAATCAAGAATAAATGACTACGGTGCAATCTCACTTGGTTTTGTCACCAAACCAAGTGAGAAATGATTTAAGTAACAAATAAATAACGGAAATAATTAACTTAAACAAAAACAATAAGCATTAAATCCATGGTGAGGCTACATCCTCAACCTTAGTTGAGGATTTAGCCTCCCATGTGATAAGGAAGCATAAAGGAACTAAAACAAAGCATTGATATTAAATAAAATGAAAGGTTACAAAGAAAAAAGGGTCAGAGCAGGGCCTAAGGTGGCAAACTGCTCTCAAAAACACCCAAAGAAAAAGCTCTTGACAAAATGGACCTAAGGTCCTATTTATAGACCGATACGTCACTAGTCTGCGCTCGAACGCATTGATGAATATACGTTCGAACGTGCATTCCACGTTCGACCATAGATAACCACCACGGTGCAAGCTGGAAGCGATGGACTCCTAGGGCCAGCTAGGGCAACTGCGTGAGACACGGGCTGACTGGGCCTGCATTCAATCGTGCCCTCCTGCGTTTGGCCGTGAGTGCGTTCAAACGCACCAAGTGCGGTTGAATGCACTTGGCAGGGATCCATTTCTTCACTTGATGCATTTTGCTCCTTTGTGGCCATGCTTTGTTGTAAGGACCTGCAGAACACAAAACACTAAAAATAGTTAGATATTAACAGTGCTAAAGGCTTAACAAATATAAGTTAAAGGGGTTCAAACGTCAATGTTTGGCACCGGTCATGCACTCGAGCGCACATGGGTCCTCAAGGGTCCTATGGCGCGCGCTTAAGCGATGGCGCTAGGGCTAGGGCTTATATCAATGACCTGCAACAAACTAAGACACCAAAAACTAACAAAAACAATAGAAAATAACACAACTAAGAGCTTAACAAACATAAGCTAAGGGGCCCAAATATATAATATTTGGCACACATCAAATACCTCATACTTACATTTTGCTAGTCCCTTAGCAAAACAAAATGAAAAACACATCAAAAGCAAGAAACATAAGTCCATTGTCATGGGAGAAACAGTTGCATTTCGCATATGCAACAAGTCTTTTAAACCCCTAGGAATTTCCTAGAGGACAAATGAAGTATCGTGAGGGTTTTCCAGGAATGACACCTACAAATGTTTTATTGGCACTATGTTATTGACAGACAAAGTCTTTCACCTAAACACATGGTCCATACATCATTAGCAAATTTAACAAGTTGAATATACAAACCACATCATCCAGGCATCCAAACATCATTCAACTCACGGCTGAAAAATTGAGACAACACATGCTCCAAAATGTGCAAAGTGAACTAATACATGCTCATGGGGTTTCAATTATTCTCAAAAGATGTGTACCCCAAATTCATAGGACTACAACATGATGAAAACAACCAAGGCTTGAATGAAAATGTGCAAAATTTATTTATTTATTTATTTTTATTTTTTTGTGTAGGCTATGCAATACTCAACTCCCTTAAGCTTCTAAATAACTTATTGATCAGTGTCAAATATTGTATATTTAATCCCCCTTAACTTATGTTTATTAAGCTCTTAACTTTGTTAATTTCTAATGTTTTGGTTAGTTTTGGTGCTTTAGTGTTTTGTAGGTTGTTAAGTTGCATTTGGGGCTAACACCATCAACTCTGGGGCTTAAAACAGTTCGAGGAGCTTTGGCGGCAAAATTGAGTCGAGCTATGATTCGCACCCAATGACTCCCACCAAAATGGCCATATCTAGAGTTGTAGAACTCCGATTGGGGTGATCTTGGTGTCTTTGGAAAGCTAACTCAAAGATATACAACTTTGTATTTCACATGTGAGGGCTAATTCTGAAAGCAGTGTGCTAGAACGCACGTTTTTGCGTTCGAATGCACTTATGCCCATCTGATGCAGAAATTCTTGCACGAGTGCGTTCGAACGTTTAACTGACCTGGCAGCGCTGAAACCCTAAAAATTAGCCTATAAATACCCCCCTTTCTTTTGTCAACGAACCTAGACGCTTGGGAGACGGTTTGAGGCGCCTTTTGTGGCCCAAAACCTCATTGTTCTTCATTGTAAACACTCCTAACGTTATTTCTTTAATTTAATGTTTTATTTTGCTTTTATTTAGTGTCTTATTCCCTTCACTATGGATTTGTTTATATATATTCATATTTAGTTCGTATTTTCTGTCGTTTAGATTTATGTTTATTCGTTTCAATGCATTTTAGTGACAAAAGTGTGTTGATTGTTGTTGACAAATCATCAAACGTCAACACTCATTGCAACCAGAGATACATCGGATGATTCGTCTTAGACCAATATCCGTTGTGACCTCTTGTAACAGTGTTTGCGTCGAGTAGTTCGACAAGATTTGTGACAACAATAGGATACGCATATGAGCTTCATCGATAAACGAAAATATGAACAATATGTTAGCTCTCAGAATATGCCTAGTAGCATAAATGTTTAATAAATATGAGCTAAGCATGTTTATATGTAGATTAATTTGTTGTGAGGTGGATTAGGGACCTTAGCGTTTTTATTTCTTTATTTTAAAGCATTTTAATTTAGTTTATATTTTATGCACACCACCTGTTTGATATTGGGACTAGGTTAAGATAGGAGTAGTTTAGGCACTTTAAAATTAGTTTTTAACAAACACGATTCTCTGTGGGATCGATCTTGCACTTGCACACCCACTACACTGCTTAAAAACTCATGCAATTGGCAAGTACAATTAAATTTGTGCAACACTTATGTAACGAGTTTTGGGCCGGTGACTCCCAAACCAAGAGCCTTTAGGACACTAAATGTAGAGACATCCATAAGGACATAATTACTCAAGTAAAAAAAGCTACGAATCCTAGCTAGCCATACAATCACTTAGCTGGAATTTCTCATCTTTTTACGCAAACACTCACTACTTGGTGAGGCAAGAGGTTTGGTTACTCAATGAGAAGCTCAACTTATGATGATTTTTTTTTTTTATTTTAAGCCAACATTTTCCTCACCACATCAACCTACAAATCTCTAGAGATACTCCTTAAGTCAAATCTCATACCCCATATGAAAAATCAATCAAACAAGTGGAGTCTCTTGATAAGTGCTAAAATATTCATATTTAAGCCCCTTAATTTATATATGCTGTTATTCTGTTCTTTTTTATTGTCTTTTTGTGTTTTCCTTGTTTTATAGGTCTATGGAAGAAAAGGAAGCAATTTTGGAAGTCTAGGGCTTAAAGGACAAAAGTTGGGAAAAGCTAGAGTCTATTGGAGTGATCGGCGCCTAAGACAAGGAACAAGCGCACCTGTGCTCGTGCGCACAAGAAGAGGATCGATTGCAGTGCGATCAAGCACACACGGCCTGCGATCGAGCGCACCTAGTTTTTGATGACCAAGTCAGCCGCAACCCTATTTTGAAGAGTTTTATTTTTAGGGTTTTTGCAACTAGGACTAAACCCTATGATTTTTAGGGTTTCTAGGGTTTTCTTAGACTTTATAAATAGGCTTGTAAACATAGAAAAAGACACAGGTGATTTTGGAGAAGAATTTACGACTCTCTAGGAAGCGATTTTTCGGGTTTTGTTCTTTTCCTTTATTTTATTTTATGGAGATGATTAGCATTAATATCATATGTAACTAAACCTCTTAGTAGGGCTAGATTGAAGCCCTGATCATGTCTACTTAGCAATTCAATATTGTTGCCTTCGCCATAATTGCATTATGGTATTTAACATGATTAATTCCTACTTTCAATAATTCCTCATATGTGTTTGTTTGGCCAACATATGCATGTGGTATGGACTAGTTAGTTAAACCAATTTGGATGGCCGAGTCCTGGGTTTAATAATAGTAAAAAAGCAATCCACGCCGAGTTCTTGGGATAATCAACATGGGAAACCAGGAGTATATACTATGCCCTAAGTCTCATGTGTTTGTCGGTTTTCATAGTTTTAATGCTTTCTTAAAGAACAACTTAGTATACACCATGTTAAATCCTTTAAGAAAGAAAAGAGTTAGAGTATACACCATGCCTAACTCGTTGCTTAGAAAAACCAATAGCTCAAGGAGTATATACCATCCCTTAGGTTAGCAAACATTAGGTAGTCATAATGTAATTAAAGTATTGGCATATTGTTTTATTGTGTAAGCATGATTAGTGGTGGATATCACAACCCTACCCTTTTATCGTTATCAAATCAAAAATCAATTTTTCTCTCTTTTATTTTACATTGCAAAATCAATTTTTAATTAAAATTTACCAATCCCTGTGGAAATGATCTTGCATTTGCACATTATGCTATTATATTGACCTTGTGCACTTGCAAGTAAAACTGCAATTATTTGCCTATTAATTTAGGTAGATAATTTCACAACAACTTTTTGGCGCCGTTGCCAAGGATTGTGTTAAATTCTGTTTATAATTGTTTTCGTTTAGTTTAATTTTTTTTAATTTTATTTTAGTTTTAACTATGTTTTTGTTTAATTTTGTTTAGAATTATTTTGTTAATTTCAGTTCTGTTTTAATTTTTTATTAAAAAAAAAAAAAGTTGTTTTCCATTTCTGTGTTGTTCCAGTTTTGTGGCGGACGAGTCTCAGTTAGAGCGATTGATTGCAAGACAAGTGTGATCGAGCACACATCCTTCAACAATCAAGGGTAGTTCCAGACGATCAACAAAATCGCAAAATTTCATGAGATTCATGCAAAGGCTTCGATCCCAGAATCCAACCATCCTTCCAATTAATACAGAGATTGAATGGACCATTCGACAGAAGCCTAGAGACAACGCTGAGGAGGAAGAAGAATTGAACGTTGAGGAGGAAACAATGGTGGCACAAAATGTCAACCAACCGCCACTAGAGTGAAGACCCATGAAACAATCTTTCATCCCAGACAATCCCAACCAGTCATCATGCATTGCCTATCAAACGGAGGCAGAAGGAAATTACTACATATCCCCACAAATACTCAATGCATTGACACATTTCAAGGGCACACCTACTGAGGATCCAGACTTGCACCTTAGGGAATTCTCTGATCTTTGCAAGTTTCAGCACATCCAAGGCCTAGATCAAGAGGGAATCAGGATGATTCTTTTTCTTTTTTCCTTGAAAGACAATGCTAGGTTGTGCTACAATTCAATGCCTTCAAGTTCTATCCATACCTGGGAAGTGTTGTCTAGTAAGTTCCTAAAGAAGTTCTTCCCAGCTCAAAAGACAAGGTAGATGAGAAAAGAAATTCAATCTTTTCAACATAGAGATGGCGACCTATTTTTCGAAGCATGGGGACATTTCAATGACTTGCTTCTTAAGTGTCCACATCACAAGCTACCTCAAGATGAACTCGTACAAGCTTTTTATGAAGGTCTAAGTGACATGAATAAGAGAGTTGTTAATTCTAGTTGTGGAGGTGTGCCGATGGAAAAAAGTAGTGAAGAAGCCATGAAGCTTTTTGAAACATTAAGTGATCATTCCCAACAATTCTCGTCCAGAGGGAGACAAATCACATGGCTACTATGGACAGAAAGATAGATATGATCGTCAAGGCCATGCTTTGTAGAACATCTCACCTAGTCAACAAGCTACACCATTCCAGGTATGTGCTATTTGTTCTTAGTTTTGATCACACTACTGAAACTTGCCCTTTGCCTACATTTGGAGGCGCCCTTAGAGGCCATAAACCACTATGTTCTTCATTGTAAACCCTATAAATCGTCATTTAATTATTTAAGGCTTTTATTTGTTTGTCGACTTGTCTCTCTTTAGCATGAGAGACTAAATATTTAACTAAGGTTGAAGATGAAGCCTCACCATTTAATTATCTTCATGTTTATATAGTTAGTTTGTACTTTAATCTGTCTTGTAATGTCATGAATGTTCATTTCAATTCAATTTCGTGAGAAGATTGTGATTGATTGTGCCGTAGTTGGATATTTATAGTGTTTTATCCGATGGATACATTTAATCTTTTGATTTAAGTTTATTTATCTTTTGTCTTTTGTGTTAAGCACATTCACATTTGATCCTTTGAACTAAATTGGATATGTTTTGTCTTTTGTCAAATGGACGGATGCTTTGAATATTTCAATAGACACAATAGGACATTCATAGGGCTTAAGGGTGCATGAACTAGCGTGACATTAGAACATGCATTATTTTTAGAGGATAGACAGATGTGTAAATTAATCATGCTAATATGTTTATTAATGTGGTGAGGTGGATTCTAGACCTTAGTATTTTTATATATTTGTTTTTAAGCATTTAGGTTAGTTTACATTTATTGCACGCCATATGTTCGATATTTGGAACTAGGTTAAGATAGAGATAGTTTAGGCATAGAATTAGTTTTTCACAAATGCGATTCCCTGTATATTCGATCTCGTACTTTTGCAACACTACACGAACAATGACTCGTGTTATTGCGAGTACATCAAATTTGTACACCAAATTTTGGCGTCGTTGTCGGGAATCATTTGTTCTTGTGAAAATTAATTTTTTGTCTAGATTAATTTTATTTTTCTACTAGTTATTTTATTTCAGCAATTATTTTATTTGTTTCTGTGTTTTTGTATAGAAATTTTTTTAAAAAATTAATTAGGTTAGTGTTTTGCTAATTTTCTTAGTTTGTTAAATTTATGGAAATCAATCTATGATGGTGAGAACGAGCACAATACTTGCGATCGAGCGCACTTGAGCCTATTCCAACTCTGTCACGTGCCTACACTCGCTTAGTATGCAGTTGCGCGTGAGCGTGCTTTTTCGACAGACAACAGTGCAGTGTTATGCTCAATCGCACCTCTGTTGTAATCGAGCGCACTTGTAGAGTCTGCTACATTTGTATTGCTTGCGATCGATTGCACCAATCTGCACTCGAACGCATCTCTACTGGCTGCACCTAACAGACTTGAGGCAGTGTATGTGTTCAGTTTTTATTTATTATTTATTTTAGTTTAATTATTAGTTTGTCTTTAATTGTTTATTTATCCTGCCTGTTTTTATTTGTTTATTTGCTATTGTTAGTTTTGGTTAGTTTATTTTTATTTTTAATTGTTTAATTAGTTTGTTTTGTTAGTTAATTGATTAGTTATTTGTTTAGTTTATTTTTGGTATTTTCATTTATTTTACTTTTTTCTTTAAAATGGTTATAGTTTTATGTGAGAATTTGCATACTAAATTGTTTGGGTGAAGCTTGAGTCTTCCGTTCAATAATTTTAGTGTTTCCCCTAGTAATAGGACCCAAAATCCTACCAACTACCCTAAAAATTTGCACCCACATGAACCGTGTTTATGTTGCTCCAGCCCTCATCATAGTTCAAGTGGTTGTCCACATTGGGGACAATTATCCAATTTTTCATATGGGCAGATAAACACCTACTTTTTCGGCCAAGGGTTTGAATCACAGTCTAACTCGTACACTCCGAACCTGAATAACCATTATGATGTCTCGTGGTATGCTCATGCCACGGAAAATTTTGCTCCACAATCTTATGGACTGCACCATCCTGGATATCCATAGTCCGATAATCCATCTTCCAATCCTTCATCATACGACTATCCTCCTAAACAATCTTTGTTTGAAGAAACTCTTAAGGAATTCATGCAACTAACTGGCCAATCCTTGTAAGAAATCACAAATGCCACTGTGGCATACACTAAAGCAATTGCAAGGCTAGAAGGACAGTTTGGTCATTTAGTTGATGAATTCAGCATTGAGGAAGAGGAACTTCAAAGTCAGGAGATGGCGAGAGGGCAATACATGATTGATGAGGATTGCCCCAGCGATCCTCACCATGAGCATGTCCAAGCCACCACCACACATGGGAGTGAGGAAATTGTTGATGATACTGTAAGTGAGTTAAGCCTAGAGGACCCTGAGGTGGAGTGTTTTACTCAAGATGGAGATGATCTAAACCTAGACAATTTCCTTGAGCAAGCTAAGACCATTTATTGAGCCAAATCTTGAGGATCCTTTGGAAGAGAGTTTGCTCAGTTTGAATTTGATCTAGATCTTGATATGATACGTTAGCAAGCACATGCCTTATTGGATCCCACTCCTGGAATGCAAACTAAGAAGGGGGAACTCGTTGAGACATCATTCCCCAACCCATGTCCATCAGTAGCTAAGCACTCATTATTGAGAACAATAAGGTGGAAGAAAAGGAGGTGCAGAGTGAGCCCCCAGCAATTCCAAATTTGTCCAATGACAAGGAAGTGAGTACTAAAACTCATTCCTTTGTCACAATCCCTCTCGAGACCCATCATGAAACCCAATTCTCATTTCTTCAATTTCTCAAAGTGCTATCTTATGCCATAATCTTCAAAGATTTATGCACTGGAGGTCACAAATCTAGGAACAATCTTCCAAAGAAAATCAGGTCAAGCAAGAAAATTGGGTACCTAAGATGGCGAAACATCCTTCCAAAGGGATATCAAATTCTTAAGAAGAAATGATGGAAGGGATTGGTTGGACACACATATGAACGGGGAAGGTGCGGTATTTTTTATTTTTTATTTTCCACACTTTATTTTTGAGTAATTTTCTTTTTGTCATTTTATTTCTTATCATTTCATTTTATTTTATTTTGTTTCTAACAGCAATTAACATTTTGATGTTTGTGCTTGTGAGAAAAGATTGATGTTAGTTTTTGACAGGTGTTTTGGTGTTCAAGTTCAAGGGATGCCTTGGCCTTTGCACACTTCCTCATCCCACTGTGTTGTATTTCTTGCCACATTGGGGACAATGTGTCATTTAAGTTTGGGGGTGTAGACAAACATTCTGTCTGTTTGTTTGTTTGTTTTATTAGTTGTTTTGGTTGCTTATGTCTGTATATATTTGTTTTTGTCTATATATAAAAATTTTGTTTTGCTATGTTGTTGATTGGGCATCATTTACATCATAACTGTGGATTGTGTGTCATTGGTGTGTTTAACTTGTTTGAACATTGCATATCATTAGAAATCACGACTTTTGATTTATGTGTTGGATTAGAGAGACTCCACTTGTTTGATTAATATTTCAGATGCACACTAGCATTAGGGTCTGTGAGGTATGAGATTTGACTTTGAAGTATGTTTCTTGCGATTTTTAGGTTTTTGCGAAATGATGATGAAAACCTTGGCTGTAAAAATAAAATAAAAAATCATCATCAGTTAAGCTTTTCATTGAGTAACTGGACTTCTTGCCTCACAAGCAATGAGTGTTTGTGTAAAAAGATAAGAAATTCTAGCTAAGTGATTGTATGGCTAGTTAGGCTGCATAACTCTTTTGACTTGAGTAATTAAGCCCCTAGGGATGTCTCTACATCTAGTGCCCTAAAACCGCCTGGTTTGGGAGTCACTAGCCCAACACTCATTACATAGGTCATTTAGAAGCTTAATGGAGTCAAGCGTTGCACAACCTACACACAAAAAAAAAAAAAAATTGTATCTTTTGATTCAAGCCTTGGTTGTATTTATCACATTGTTTTCCTATGAATTTTAGGATTCACCTCTTTGGAGAATAATTGAAACCCCATGATCTTATGTTAGTTCACTTTGCACTTTATGGAGCATGTGTTGTCTCAATTTTTCAACTGTGTGTCGAATGATGTTTGGATGCCTGGATGATGTTGTTTGTATGTCCAACATGTTAAAATTGCTAATGATGTATGAACCATGTGTTTAAGTGAAAGGCTTTGTCTATAAATAACATTGTACCAAATAATTGTTTGTGGGTGTCATTTCTAAAAAACCCTCACGAGACTTCACTCATCCACTAGGAAGGCTTAGGGGTTTAAAAGGCTTGTTTCATATGCTAAATGCAATCGTTTCTCCCATGAAAGCGGATCTATGTTTCTAGTTTTTATTGTATTTTCATTTTTGTTTTGCTAAGGGACTAGCAAAATGCAAGTTTGGGGGTATTTGATTAATGCCAAATAATGTATATTTGACCCCTTAAACTTATGTTTGTTAAGCTTATAGCGTTGTTAATATCTAATGTTTTAGTTAGTTTTAGTGTTTTATTGTGTTGTAGGTCGTTAACATCAATATATGGGTTAAAGGGTGAAAATGACTTAAAGAGAAGATTTGGAGTCCCTACTAGTGCGCTCGAGCGCACTGCATTTGAGCCCAGTAGACCAAGATCAAGCATGCCTACATCGAGCGCCCAAAGCCAATGTTCGAGCGCAACTATGCTCAAGCGCAAAACATGCAATCAAGCGCACTCCACGTCAGCCTGTTGCCTTAGCTCCATCACCTTCGCACTTGCGCCGTGGGATTCTTAAGCGGTTACGTGCAATCGAGCGTACCATCTACGATCGATCGCACATAGGCATGTGCTCAAGCACACTACATGCGATTGAGCGCACCCACGTGACAGGTAGCATATTAAAATTGTTTATAAATAGGACCTCTTTGTTTATTTGTAAACCTATGTTTGGAGACACCCTTAGAGGTGATAAACCTCTCTGTTCATCACTGTAAACCCTCTAAATTTTCATTTAATTATTTAACGCTTTTATTTGTTTGTTGATTTGTCTCTCTTTAGCATGAGAGGCTAAATCTTCAACTAAGGTTGAAGATGAAGCCTCACCATTTAATTATTTTCATGTTTTTATAGTTAGTTTGTACTCTAATCCGTCTTTTAACGTCATGAATGTTCATTTCAATTCAATTTCATGAGAAGATTGTGATTGATTGTGCCGTAGTTGGAAATTCATAGTGTTTTATCCAATGGATACATTTCATCTTTTGATTTAAGTTTATTTATCTTTTGTCTTTTGTGTTAAGCACATTCACATTTAATCCTTTGAACTAAATTGGATATGTTTTGTCTTTTTTCAAATGGATGGATGCTTTGAATATTTCAATAGGCACAATAGGACATTCATAGGGATTAAGGGTGCATGAACTAGCGTAACACTAAAACATGCATTGTTTTTAGTCGATAGATGGATGTATAAATTAATCATGCTAATATGTTTATTAATGTGGTGAGATGGATTCTAGACCTTAGTATTTTTATCTATTTGTTTTTAAGCATTTAGGTTAGTTTACATTTATTGCATGCCATATGTTCAATATTTGGAAGTAGGTTAAGATAGAGTTAGTTTAGGCATAAAATTAGTTTCTCACAAATGCTATTCCCTGTGGATTTGATCTCGTACTTTTGCAATGCTACATGAACAACGACTTGTGTTATTGTGACAACATCAAATTTGTACACTAGCCTCAGAAGTTGGAGAATAAGTGGACAGTGGAGAGAAAATGAGATTCTCCCTAAAAGACGTCAGAGCGAACATGCGGTCTCGTGACCGAACGTACGGCCCACCGTGACACGGTGGACATATGGCCCTAAGCCTGAACGTATGGTCCAGAGTGTGACAGGGAACTTTATTTTCACCATCTGTCCCATAGCTCATGTTTCCTTATTCTAGATTTGCTTTAGTGAGAATAGAACTAATGATATGTCTTTTCTCAGGATTCAAGTTTATGGAGCCTCAAGGGAATTACATGGATGAGCTTTATGACCCGGGTGAGTACAAACTCACATGGATGCCTTGTTGTTACTTTTTCTACATTGCACGTCTATTTTATATATATCAAACATGCATATTTTGCAATTCTCATGAAATACATTTGGAACTACTAGAAACTCTCTTTTGTGTAAACGTGTGTCGATTAATAAGATAATAATGAGACTTGTAAAACTGTGCATGTAAAAGACTGATAAGACTAATTGCATCATATAACATGGTACACCGACATATGCGGTATAATGGCCATGGGCTTACTATGCGGGTTAGCTTTATGGTCAATGTACGTGTGTGGGGGCTTTGGATCCAATTGTTTTGTGATCAAGATGCAGCCATTCCCAATGGATGATCACTATAGGACGGACATCATTAGCAGTGTGGGCCACCCAAGGTTGAACTCGGTCGTGCCGCTAGTATTATGTACAATATATTGTGCAATGGTTGGAGTATCGGCATTGTACAATTGGTCCCTCGAGACAGCATCAACACTGCTAAGAAGGGGCAGTATCTCGGGTAAACTATATTATTGAACTATGTTACTCTATATATCATATGCATATATAATATTAAATATATATGGTGTACAAATTTACTTGTACTCGCAATAGCACAAGCTGTTGTTCGTGTTGCGTTTCGGAAGTACGAGATCGTATCCACAAGGAATCCCATTTGTATAAAACTAATTCTATGCCTAAACTAACCCTATCTTAACCTAGTTCCAAATATCAAACATGTGACGTGCATAAAATGTAAACTAATCTAAATGCTTAAAAACAAATAAATAAAAAGCACTAAGGTCTAGAATCCCCCTCACCACATTAATAAACCTATAATTGTGCTTAGTTCATACTTCCAAAATGATTATGCTACTATGCATATTCTATTGTCTGTTAGTTAGTTCATAAATCCGTCTATCAATTAAGCATATACGCATGTTCTATTGCTATTATTAAAATCTAGTCGAATCATCTGATGTATTTACTGTTTAAAGGAATACAATGGATATTAAATCGATAATATCGATAGAATCATCTGATGTATCCCCAAACCAATCACAACGGATACCGGACGTTTAACGATTTATAAATAACAATGAACATAAGTCATGAAACTGAATTGAAATGAACAAACAAAACATTAAACGACGGGTGGAGTATTAAATGGTCATACCAAAAATAGTACTCGCAATTGTATGAATCATTTTGCAGTGTAGCAAGTGTGCAAGTGCGAGGTCGAACCCACAGATAATCGGGTTTTGTGTAAAACTAATTTAAAATGCCTAAACTAACCCTATTTTAACCTAGTTCTGAATATCAAACGGGTGGCATGCATTAAATATAAACTAGATTAAATGCAATAGAAACAAATAAATAAAAAGCCTAAGGTATAGAATCCACCTCACCACAATTAATTTATACATCCGTCTATCGATTAAAAGCGATGCATGTTCTAGTGTCACGCTAGTTCATACATCCTTACACCCTGTACATGTCCTATCGTGCCTATTGAAATAATCAAAGCATCCGTCCATTTGACGAAAGACAAAACAAATCCGACTAGGTCCAAAGGATCCAATGTGAATGTGATTTAACACAAACTACAATGGATAAATGAACATAAATCGAAAGATGAAATGTATCCATTAGATTAAACACTATGAATAAACAACTACGGCATAATCAATGCAATCTTCTCACGAAATTGAAATGAAATGAACACACATAACAAATAAAAGACGGATTAACGTACAAACTAACAATGAAAGCATAAAAATAAATCTATGGTGAGGCTTCATCTTCAACTTTAGTTGAAGATTTAGCCTCCCATGCTAAGGGGAAACACAAACGACAAGAAATAAAAGCAATAAATAAATTAAATGACGTTTAGAAGTGTTTACAGTGAAGAACGGGAGGTTTTAGGCCTCGAGGGCACCTCCAAACATCTCCCAAAACGTTGGTTAAAATGAAAACATAAAGGGCCTATTTATAGACAATTTTAATCTGCTGCCAGCTCGGGTGTGCGCTCGATCACATGCGTTGCGCTCGAGCGTAGCCCTGCATGCGAGTGATCGTAGGACATGCGTTCGATCGCATGAAACCACTCCAGAATTCCCATGGCGCAAGCAAGCTAGTGATGGCAGCTAGGGCAACGTGAACTTTGAGGGCTGACGAGGCATGCACTCGATTGTGGCTTGTGGGCTCGAGCGTAGTGTGCTTGATCGCACCAATTGCGCTCAATCGTACTGGCAAGGGCCAAAATTTCTTCTTTGCTCAATTCCACCCTTTTAACCGCATATTGCTACCAATGTCCTGCAACACATTAAAACACTAAAACAACTAAAAACATTAGATATTAACAAAACTAAGAGCCTAACAAACATTAGTTAAGGGGGTCAAATATACAATATTTGGCACCGATCATTAAACTAAACATAATACATGAAGATAATTAAATGGTGAGGCTTCATCTTCAACCTTAGTTGAATATTTAGCCTCTCATAAAAATAAGTGACAAAGGGCTACAGAGTAAGGAACAGAGGGTTTCTAGCCCTAAAGGCGTCTCCCAAAATGTAGGTTTTAGGTAAAATGAAAGAGGTCCCATTCATAACAAAAACTAATGTGCTACCAAGTCATGTGGGTGCGCTCAATCGCAGGCAGTGCGCTCGAGCGCAGCCCTATGTGCACTCGATCGTAGGCAATGCGCTCAAGTGTAGCCCTATGTGCGCTTGATCGTGGCAGTGTGCTCGAGCACACGTAACTGCTCTAAAAACCCATGGCACAGTGGGTGAAGCGATGGCGGCTAGGGCAACATGCGCTATACAGGCTGACGAGGCATGCGCTTGATCGCGCCCATTGGGCTCGAGAACAGTGCGCTCGAGCGCACTGACAGGGGCCAGATCTTCACTTTTTGCCTTTTTTCACCCTTTTAACCGTAGTTTGAATACAAGGACCTGCAACACCATAAAACACTAAAACATTATAAATTAACAATGCTAAGAGCTTAACAAACATAAGTTAAGGGGGTTAAATATAGAATATTTGGTATTGATCAAATACCCCAAAGTTACATTTTGCTAGTCCTTTAGCAAAACAAAAATGAAAACACAATAAAAACAAGAAACATAAATCCGCTTTCGTGGGAGAAACGATTGCATTTAGCATATGCAACAAGCATTTTAAACCCCTAGAAATTTCCCCAGAGGACGAATGAAGTCTCATGAGGGTTTTCCAGAAATTATACCCACAAACTTTGTTAAAAAATATTATTCTAAAAAATGCAACAATATAAAAGTCATCGTTCTCATTTATGAGCAAGCTTAACTAAACAAACACCATCTTCACAATTTTAAAGAATTATCAATCAAGCTACTAACATGGCATTATAAGACATCACACGAATCAATTCTAGTGAAAGTGAAATTAGCACATAGTTATGGGATTTCAAAAACTAGTCTTAATCATGCATGCTTCGACACTCAGAATTCATTAGACTACCCATCAGACCCAATAACAAAGTTTTATTACTATTATTTTTTTGTGCTCAGCTTCCTTAAGCTTTCTAATTGACCTATGTATCGAGCGTTAAGTCAATGACTCCTAAACCAAATGGTTTTAGGGCATTAGGTGTTAAGACACCCCAAAAGACCTACTAACTCAAGTCAAAAAGGCAACGAAGCTTAGCTAACCATGTCTAACCTCTCACTTTTTAACACGACACTCATTGCTTAATGAGACAAGAGATCCGGTTACTCGGTGGAAAGCTCAAAATGATCATTTTTTTTTTATAAACAAAAAATGAGGTTGTCTCTCCAATAGGCTACCCAACTGCATCTAAGCAATCAAAACCAAACATGGTTGATCCCATAATTTATACCCCACAAACTACGTGCCAATGTGCATGTGAAAATCAAATTGAAATTGTAATATCTCATGCTGTCAATGAAAGTAATACAACTCAATTCCCTTAATAAAGTGATCATGTGTTCACCAAGTTAAGCTCACTAATGAAAATCAAACAATAATTTAAAATAAACTGCATAATTAAGAACAAAATGTGTAGACATACCCCTAAACTTAAATTTCACAATGACAGTGTGTGGATAAAGAAAATAAAAATATAATGCAAGGGGTTAGAGTACTCAACACGTCACTATGCTGGTAGAGATGCTCCTAAAGCTGGTGGCAGTCATGCTAAAATGGCTCGCAGCATGGATTGTTGTGCCTCAAATCTTTCCTCTACATATCAGCAAGCTCAAATCAAATGTCTGCCAAGGTCTCTTGCAAGGCATAAAAATCTGCAGGGCTAATGGTGATCATCTCTTTTTGCTCCGCCACTTCTTCTGCTGCTGCCTCTAGTTCTGCTACTACCGCTGCTAGCTCATCCATGTCCATTGGCTCTGGTTCATCAACGACTCTGGCCCGATGCCCACGTGGCATGTGTGAATAGCTCTGATTCCATTGGATCTGGTCGAATTGCGGATGCTTAGTGGTGGGCCCATTTGTCGAAGTGCCTTTTATGCCCTTCTTCCAGAGCATATAGGTGTTGAGAAATGGGAACGGTAATCCCCAGCTTTTGGTGGTGTCAGCAGCTCATTGGTCTACCCCATCCTAGAATTTATGCAACTGTATCCAGATGATCTTGAGAATGGAGCACCAATAGCCCTTGTAAAATGAATACAGGGTAGTGAGGAAAATGTCCCGTCTTTACGTTCTGTGTCCCAAGGGACACACATTCCTCTATAGCTTGAAGTCCACAAACTAGAGTTGTGGAGGCAGCTTTGACTTGCTAGCGGCATTCTTGTGTTGTTCTGCAAATTGCCCCTCACACATATCTCCACCTATATCCTCTATAGTGAGCATGGTGGGGTGGGCTATCCATTAATCGTTTGCCTCAGGCTACTTAGAATAGCACTTTAAGGCTGTAGCTATGTCAACTATGGTCACCTCAACGTCTTTGTCATCGATGGAAGAGGAAAGAACGTTTGGTCGGTTGCAGTAATATGTCAAATTCCCATAAAATGACCGGACCAGATGTTCATAGGCAGTGGATGTGACCAGCTTGAACAGCTACTTCAAACCTCGACGCTTCAATTGTTGAACTACCCAACTTGTTGTCTCAAATTTGGTGAAGTCTTCTTTGATGGCAAAAGACGTCTCCAACATAAGCTTCCGAGACTGGAAAGTTGGCTTGGCTGTTATGGCTTGGCTTGGGTTTGTAGGACCGAGAAAAGGAACCTTGGTCTCTACGCATGCTGACAGTTGGTTGAGGAATTTTGTCGAGCACATGGTGGGCATTCCCAAAAACCAGGGTTTCAAAAACCTCCTTAAAATCTAACCCAACCCCCTACAAAAAGAAGAAAAACCAACACAGAATGCGAAACACAATTCGTAGCAATGGATTCTGCCTCTAAACAATTTAAAGATGGGGGAAAATTTGAAGAATGGAGGAAAAATGGGTTTTTAAGGAAAATGGGAAAAAGTGAGAAAAATATATAAATGGGAGTGATAGGAATAGCAGGGTGCAACGGCGGTGCGGAGGTGATTTGGTGGTGATGGGAGTGTGTTTGGGTGGTGGAACGGTGGGGTGTTGGGTTGGTTTGAGAGAAAAGAGAAAAGGATGGGGAGAAGTGGGTTTCGGCGCAGGTGAAAAATAAGGAGGGGAAGGGGGGAAAAGTGACCTAAAAAGGGTCACATGAGGCCTCTGAATGAGTGCGCTCGATCGCACTGGCGCATAGGTGTGCACAATGTGTGATGGTGCGCTCGTGAGCACAAGGCGCATAGTGGGAGTGCGCTTGAGCGCGCATCAATGTGTGCTCGATCGTACTCGTGCAAGAGTGTGTGTGTGAAAATTGGGCCTCTACACTCGAGCCAATGTGTGTGGGCTCAAGCGTAGGCCCATGTATAGGATCGAACGTACAAAAGTGCGCTCGATTGCAGAGTGTAGAAATTTAAACAAAAATTTAAACAAAGCAAAATTTAAAAATAAAATAAAATAAAATTTTATACAAACAACAACAAAAACAAACAAAAAGAAAATAGTGTTTTTTCCACACCCCCAAACTTATATGACACATTGTTCCCAATGTGTAAAGAGTTAGTAAATCGTGGGATGAAAAACCGAAATGAGCAAAGGCCAAGGTGTCCCCCGAACTTGCACACCAAAACACATCAACAACTAACAGCAATATTTTCTCAGATGAACAATAAAGGGCTTATTGCTGTTAGAAACAAAATAAAATATAATAAAATGACAAGAAATAACATGACTCAAAAAAAAAGTGTGGAAAATAAAAAAGAAAAAAAATACTGTGCCTTCCCCGTTCATATGGGTGTCCAACCAATCCCTTCCATCCTTTCTTCAATAACACTTGATATCCCTCTAGAAGGATGTTTGGCCATCTTTGGTACCCAATTTTCTTGCTTAACCAGATTTTCTTATGAAGATTGTTCCTAGATTTGTGACCTTCAGTGCAAAAATCTTTGAAGATTATGGCATAAGATAACACGATGAGACAGTGATGAAATGAAACTTGGGTTTCATGATGGGTCTCGAGAGGGATTGTGACAAAGGAATGAGCTTCAGTACTCATTTTGCTCCTCCTTTTTCATTGGACAAATTTTGAATTGGCGGGGCTCAATCTGCTCCTCCTTTTTCTTCCACCTTGTTAACAACTTTTTCCTCACTAACAAGTATGGTGGTGGTTTGGGCATTCTCATGCACAGACTTGTTAGCTTCAATCATGTGATGATTCAAGAATGGGCAATCATCTATCCGATGAGAAGGATGATAACAATATGAACATGATAGATGAGGTGCATGAGTGTGGGAAAGCTAGGTATGGGCATGCCTAGCTACCATGAGTTGGTTCAGCCTCTCCTCTAAGTCATTGAAATGAGCAGTTGGAAAATGTTGCACTAATGACTCTTGAGAAGGATGATTGTATGATGAAGGCATGGAAGAGTGGTTATCTAAAATGAAAGGCTCAGCTACTAATGAAGATGAGTTAGGGAGTAACAAGTCCTAGAAGCCCTAGTAAACCTAGAAAATTCGGAATTCATTCTCCTAATTGAATTAGGAGTCAATCCATGTACAAGTGGGAAAAGGATTCGTCCAGGTTTGCCTCCTTCACTTGCGGGGCGATTTTGGCATAGCGGGAGTCCGATTTAGGAAAATCTTATTTCAGCATGATTTGTAGAAAATTGAATTAACTTTCCAATGCCACTGGAATCACCTCAATCCGATATTTGAGCTAAAAGTTATGGCCAAAATACTGAGACGTGTTCAAAATATGAAATTCTATCCGATCCGATTTTGACTCAAAGTGGAGAAATTCCGATTTTATCCTTTTCTTGTTATGATTAAACTTAACCACATCATATCTATCCTCTATTGTGATTGATTAAGCTTAATCATATCTTCTAGGTCCACTCAAATTGTGCTTTAAACCCAAATTTAATGGTTTTTTCTTGCATCTTTATTAAATACCTGAAAACACAAAAACAACACAAAATCAAACAAATAACAATGCTAAGGAATTAACAAATGTGAGTTAAGGGGCTTGAATGTGCAACATTCAGCACTTATCACACCCCCAAACTTACATATTGCTAGTCCCTTAGCAATACAAAACAGAAAATAAACTGAAAAACATAAAGATAAATCCAGCTTTCGTGGGATGTATGGTTGCATTTAGCATATGCAACAAGCCTTTTAAACCCTAGGAATTCCCTAGAGGGCAGTGAAGTCTCGTGAGGGTTTTCCAAAATGATACCCACAAACATTATGCACAGTTCATGTTATCTAAAAATTAAAGCATCACTCAAAACCATGATTTTCATTCATTAACAAGCTTAAAAGATTAAACTCCATCTTCACAATGAATTGGAAATTAAAGTCTAATTACTTACAACAAGCAAACCGAGGCATCACAAGTTCAAGCGATTGTAAAGTGAACTAGCACAAGACTATGAAGCTTCCAAACAAATTCAATGTGCAAAGTCTCAATATCTCAAGATTCACTAGAAGTCCTATCAGAATGAGCGACAATGGCATACTTTTCTTATTTTATTTATTTATTTATTTTATTAGGCTCGCAATGCTTAGTTCCCTTAAGCTTTCTAATTGACCTATGTAGCGAGTGTTGAGCCAATGACTCCCAAACCAGATGGTTTTAGGGCATTAGGTGTAGAGACACCCCTAAGGACTTATTAACTCAAGTCAAAAGGCTCTGAAACTAAACTAGCCATAATGTTAACCACATCAAAACTCCTCACCTTTTGACGTGAACGCCAATGCTTAATGAGGCAAGAGGTCCAGATTTAGTGAACAATTCATCAATGATTATCATCATTTCATTTTTTTTTTATATAAATTTAACCACATCAAAGCTCCTCATCTTTTGACGTGAGCACTCACTGCTTTGAGGCAAGAGGCCCAGTTACTCAATGAAGAGTTTATCAATGGTCAAATTTTTATTATTTTATTTATTTTTTTCATTTATGCCAATGTATCCAACCAATAAGTCACCCAGTGTCACCCAAAACATCGAAACATACACATTAAACCCACATGTCATACCCCACCAATCATGTGCTAATGTGCTTGTGTCAGAGCAGATCAAACATGTGAATTCTCAATTGCCTAAAGCAAGTAACAAACTAAAAAAAATCCAACATCAGATCATGTGTTCAAACTTTTAAGCTCACTGATGAAATCAAATCACAAATTTTTAGGTCAACCAAAATTTAAGGACAACATAAACATGCATTTTTTTTTTTTTCTCAAAAACAAGACAAGTGTGTGTAAATGTGTCTCTCATACCCCCAAACTTGAATCATACATTGTCCCCAATGTATGTACAGAACTGA
Source organism: Carpinus viminea (assembly GCA_013348765.1). Classification (NCBI taxonomy): domain Eukaryota; kingdom Viridiplantae; phylum Streptophyta; class Magnoliopsida; order Fagales; family Betulaceae; genus Carpinus; species Carpinus viminea. The sequence goes on from CP054674.1 coordinate 17,106,947, forward strand.
AAAATGAGGTGAAGGGTATAGGAGTACCTGAGTGAGCAGATGTGGGTATATCATACCCCCAAACTTGTATCCAAAACACATGTCCTGAAAAAAATTAATACTCCAACCAAGAACAATCAAGTGCAACATTGTTGTAAAAGTGATGGGGGAAAGGGGAAAAAATGACCTAAATAAGTCACGTGAGACATTCTCCCTCGAGGGAGAACAATCGCCCAAGGGTGGGCGAACGTTCACACTTGAGTGTTGATGCGGGCGCGGGCTGGGGATGAACGCGCGCCCTTGTGCGCCTAGCGAGGGAGCGAATGATCACCCCAAGAGGTGCGATCGTTCACTTCCTCAGTAGGTTTGGCACTTTGGAGGAAAGTTCTGCAAACGATCGTCCAAGGAGGTGCGATCGTTTGCTTCCTCAGAATGCCATTCCCCACTTGAGTGAACCACGAAATTAACAAAGAATGAACAACAATGGATAAAATACCTGGATGGAGATCATGTACCCTGGTGAAGTGAGGAGTCAAGCGCACAGGGTTTGCGCTTGATCCTATAAAGCTGACTCATGTAGTCGAAATATATGGAATCCGCCAAATTAGCGGAATCCACATCCTTGATGCGCTCAGTGTTCTCAAACCCTTAAGTTTAAATTTGAAACACCAATCTTTTCTTCTCTTGGACCACAGAAAATGGATTTTACCTATAGACAGGTAATTTTGAATTTTTGTATATTGAGGTAGATCCCTCTAAGTATTCTCAAACAGTTTCTCATCCAGTAGGGAATCATGAACTGGAGTAAAATGAGGAGAATACTCAGGGAATTTTTCTACCTCGATGGTCTCTTTTTGCTCTTCTAATAGCCCTAATGGTCTACTCTCCTGGCCTATTGGTAAGTCATAAGAACTAATGACTGGGAGAGTGTCACCTATATCTAAAAATATAATTTTTAGATTACAGAATAAGGGCTTGGAGCTCATATGGCACCTCGGGAATAAAATTGATGGTGAAGAAGCCTCGCTCCCTTCCTTGCATTTTTCCCAAGTAGATCATGTGGGGCCTCAATTTGCTCCTCCTTCTCTTCCACGTGGTTTTCACCACTTCCACTCCTCGTGTGGTGATAGCTTGTTCAAGATAAGTACTCTCATACCATGTAGTGTTCATTAGGATTGGCCAGGTGACTTTGAAGCTCTTCTTCTTCTCTATCCGGGATATCTATTAGTTACTTTGAGCCTCTAGGCGGCAATGGATTGAGAGTGAGAATTTATTATGCAGTCATCTCGCCAAACTTGTCGTTCAACTCATCCAACTTTGCCGTTCATCTCATCAAACTTGTCGGTTATCTCACCCATCATTTGCAACATCCGGTCTTCAAAATTGAATCATCTTGAGGAGGTGATGCGGTTGATATTGAAGGGAATAGGATTGATCATTGAGCTGCGAATATGGTGATGGTGCAGTTCATGACCTTGTGGAACATACATTCCATGATCTTGAGCTTGCCGAGAAGTTAAATTTGGTTGCTCCATGCGGGTTATAAGAATCAAAATAAAAGTCATTCCGGTCTAGAGAATGCACATTCATATGCTCAAAGAATAATTAGAAAATTGTCCGTAGGACAATTTCTAACATGATGGTAAGGACTATTGCAATATGAACATGGTCCATGGGGTGTTGGAATGTTTCCCCACATGAACTAAACCAAATAAAATAATAAAGAAAATAAAATAAAAATAAAAATAAAACTACAACTAAAACTCACAAGCGGCCTCGGGTGCCTTTGGAATGGAGCTGCAGAAGGTCATGTCGGAGGAACGATCGCGCCGATGTCAAGATGTTAAATGCTTGCCAAGAGAGGAACAAACAGCTGAGAGAATCTGACGATCGCACGAGATGCGATCGATCGCGATTCTGAGAGTGGAACTCTTGAAAAGAAAATTAAAATCCACAAATTGAAAATAAAGAAAGAAAAAACAACTAAAATAAAAATAAAAATTCTAAACTTAATCTCTAAAATTTAATAACAAAACCATTAAAGGTCCCAACAGCGGCGCCAAAAATTGATGTGGTGATTTCGACCAAAATTTATCAATAATAAAATAAACCACTGCAATAGAACGAATCTCGTAGGATAGGGCTATATTGAGGTGTCGAACCTCAAGGGCTGAGGGGTTTTGTTACTAAATTGAAAGACTAAATTTAACCTAATTAATTAAAAGAGAATTGTTTTGATTTTATTTTCTAAAACTAAATGCATAAAATAAAAGATAATTAAAATAAAAGGAGTGTAGGGTATTGACTTCACCTCTATCCGCAACAATGGTCAATCGATTTAATCCGAAATTCATTCTATGCATATTATAATTAAACAAGAAACTACTTTATTAAAGAGTAAGGATAATCTATCTTGGTTGGCGCGGATCGTCCACCTAACCACTAAGATGCGCGACCCTCTTCCTAGGCATAAACTATAAAACCCTTTAATAAGTTTCATACAATTAATGGAATAGCATAACCCATCTTGGTTGGCACGGATCGTCCACCTAACCACTAAGATGCGATAATCGCCTTCCCTAAGCATGGCCTATCTTAATCCTATTAATCATATGCCTATTAAACCCATTATATAACCATCATCCCCATAATCACAGAAAATAGGAATGATTTGAGTTCAATAAAAGTAAAATACTTTCTAAGACAAGATAAGAATTTCACAAATATTGATTTGGAATTTAAGAACAATTGCATCTAATAATTAAGAACAAAATCCATATGTAGCAATTCTCACAGTTATATAATCAACATACATAAATTGAAAGTCTGGAAATTAAATACAATCAAACCATTGTGCTTGGATAGGGTTACATCAACACCCCACAAAGGGTTAGCCGCTCATGACTCCGCTAAGCCTCCAAGAATTATTTTCTACCTAAAACTAAGTCTAAAACTAAGTATATCTTCTCTTGAAGCATAGAGGCTTATTTATAGGGAGTAACAAGTCCTAGAAGCCCTAGTAAACCTAGAAAATTCGGAATTCATTCTCCTAGTTGAATTAGGAGTCAATCCATGTACAAGTGGGAAAAGGATTCGTCCAGATTTGCCTCCTTCACTTGCGGGGCGATTTTGGCGTAGCAGGAGTCCGATTTAGGAAAATCCTATTTCAACATGATTTGTAGAAAATTGAATTATCTTTCCAATGCCGCTAGAATCACCTCAATCCGATATTTGAGCTGAAAGTTATGGCCAAAATACTGAGACGTGTTCAAAATATGAAATTCTATCCGATCCGATTTTGACTCAAAGTGGAGAAATTCCGATTTTATCCTTTTCTTGTTATGATTAAACTTAACCACATCATATCTATCCTCTATTGTGATTGATTAAGCTTAATCATATCTTCTAGGTCCACTCAAATTGTGCTTTAAACCCAAATTTAATGGTTTTTCTTGCATCTTTATTAAATACCTGAAAACACAAAAACAACACAAAATCAAACAAATAACAATGCTAAGGAATTAACAAATGTGAGTTAAGGGGCTTGAATGTGCAACATTCAACACTTATCAGATTCGATTCAGGAGATGCTTGAGGACTTATTGCAAGCTTAAGCGAGTACTCATGATAACTAGTACTTTTGAGTTATTCTGTAGACTTAGGGTTTGATGCATGCTTGAATATTAAGGTTTAGCATAGATCGCTTGTAATGATGTTGTGTATATTGTGTCATTTTCTCTACTTTTATGATCTTTGGTTAAATGCTCTGGTTATACAGATTCAATGTTTATATAACTTTATTGCTTTTGCTACTTAGTATCCTTTGTTTTCGAGGAGTAGACGTCACTAAGTCTTGTTCGGAGTAGAATAAGGCTGGAGATGAACCGTGAAATTAATTACCAGTTACTTAATTCTTAGGGCATTACATTTGGTATCAGAGTTATTGCTCTTCGGGCCATAGGAATGGATCTATTGGGAGTTAGATATGGATTTATTAGGGCTTTTTGCTCAGCGGAATATAGGACAAGATCTATTACGTGTTAGGAGATGATCTACCAAAGTATAGGATGGATTATATATATGCAAAGGATATAGAATTTCAATACCTATGATCTTGAGGATGTTGGACTTGAGGATTTTAGGAATTTGATATGTTATTGAAGTCAAGACTAGGACCACTTTGATGACGAAACTTTGGAGATTAGGATTGATCTGCACTAAGATAGTTAGATAAGGTCTTAAGCTTAGATTTGCATTAGGACTTTGGCTAAGGTAGTAGCAGTATAGGCGCTTAGTATGTATAGCTTTACGATTAGGTTTGACGTTTTGAGCAAGGCTCGATGTAGCACTTTGAAGTTAGGGCTGATGATCGTTGTGACTACAAAGATGTCACCACGACACAACGTCATTGGGAGCAACGATGGTAGGAAACCATCTCAACTCGATGAAAAGAAGAGGAACATTCTGGATGTTAGCCAAGCATTGGAAGCTATGGCAAGTCATCTTGTGAAGGCATTGGTCAATGTACGAGGAGAGAACTCCAAGTGGAGGAAAGGTTTGCTCTTTCAAGGAGTCCTATGAGCATCCTTTCCTTATGTTTAAGAGAAACCTGAACTCTGGAGAAGCAAGGGAGTGGCTTATGAGCTTGAAGGAGTTGCTACGAGTTATGGACTGCACTGAGGAGCAAAGAGTCTAGTACATAGCCTACAAGTTCTCTGGAGAAGTAAGGCGATGGAGGTACACTAAGAGGAACTCGTTGGTGATGGAAATAGGAAGCGAGGGGGCCATCATTTGGACTCGATTGAAGGAAGAGTTTTATCAGGAATACTCATGGAACTTAAGGAAGAGTACACCCCAAGAGTTGAGTTCTAAGAAGAAACAAAGTCGTAGGTGCCATAGGTGTGGTGGACTGCATTTTGGGAAATGTAGATCAAGGAAGAATTTGTGCTACGGATGTGGCAAGGTGGGACACTTCATTTGGAACTACAACCAAGCCAAAAGGAATGGTACTGGTCCACCTAGAAGGAAATGATGGCAGGACAGGGGTTAAGCATAACCACCAGAGTTATTTAAGGCAAGTGGGTTTGCCTTATTTTGTACTTACGTTAATATATGTTTGTTCATACATCAGCTAGTTGTCTTTTGTTTTGTACTTGCACTTGATTTGGGGTTTTGGACCTAAAAGTGTAACATTAACTAAGAGTTGTGTTAATGCATGATGCTTGTTACGCCTTGTTGATGTGTTGATGATAAGATTCCTGATTTTGTTCATTGCCCATTAAAAGTATGATAAGGCATGATGTTTTTGGACTTGGATTCTGGTTAAGGGCAATTAGTGAATCTTGTACCCATGGATCTTGTATTAGACTACATGATTTTGGTTACTTAAGAGCTAAGAGATTCTAGAGAATCTTTCTGTACCCGAATGGACTAAGGAGTTCTCAGGTATAGTTGTCTATGGAGACAAGGAAGTGGCTAGAGCTAATCTAAGGGTTGTGATTAGGCTGGCGTAGAAGCAAATGCCTTGAGTAGAAAGGTGATGGAGGAGCTTGCCACCCTTGGAATTTTTGAACCCTATTTGGTTATGGAATTCACTAGGATGGGATTAGAAGTGGTAGAAGAGGGTGCTTCTGCATGCTTGTCTAACTTGGTGGTTGGATCAGGATTGCTTGCTTGGATTAGGGCCACTCGGTTTGAGGACCCTGAGTGCACCAAGATCAGGCTATTGTTAAGGCATAAGGGTTTTTCCTTAAGGATGATGGGTTGCTCACCCATTTCAGATGAGTATGTGTCAAAGGATGAAGGACTAAAAAATGAGATCTCGAGCAAGACTCATCATTCTTCATATACTATACATCCTGGAAGTTCCAAGATGTACAAGAACGAGGAGAGGTCAGGATTGGAGTTTAGTACCTACCTTTCATCAAGTTCATTACAGGTGACTTTTGGAATGCCACCTTACGAAGCACTTCATAGAGTGAAGTGTTAGTCGCCCTCGTATTTGGGACAACATTGGAAGGAAACAACAATGGGGCCTGAATGATTCAAGTGCTTACCATTGGACAAAGGATGAGTGCATCCCAGGGTTGGCAGAAGAATTGTGTCGATAACTAGGGATGACCTTTGGAACAAAAAGTAGGAGATCGTGTGTTCCTTGAGATATCATCAACGAGGGGAGTGATGCGATTTGGGAAGGAAAGGGAGATTGGCATACAGGGTTGCCCTACCCCCAGACCTGATAACTCTTTTCTCAAAATTATACTTGGACAGTATACATATCCCTGTTTTGGTGGAAGGGATAGTCGTGTAAGAAAGAGTTTGTCTATAGGATTATGGCTTGGATACCCATCAACTCGGACTGTATGTTGAATTACTTGACTTGGATGATGAGATTGGTAAGGACTAGTATAGTGTAGGGAACATTGAGTATGTTGTTGGTACAATGAGGTTCAAGGATTTTATTTGGTTCATTTCTTTTGTGCTGTGTGGCTATCTATTACAGTTTTGGGTAACCATTACTGTAATGCCCCCAAAATTAGCCTCGTCTAATCTAGTGGAGTCACTAGCAATTTACCTAGTTGAGCCACTTGTGACCAAACAGAAAATCACCCTTATACAACTATCAGAGTAAATGCAAAGGAAGGTGAATAAATCTGAGTAACTACAATTCATCAAGTAAGAACATGGAGTAACTACGTAGTAAAGACAAACCTGTAGTTATAGGTAAAGCATAACCAGTCAAGTAATAGCATCTCTTGCCACTTCCATAGCAGTAAACTAGATTACCTAAAGAATAATAACCGCATAAGTTTAACGACTTAGTAAGTAAACCCTACACTTAGGTATGACATGAACCCAATTAATAAAAGTAAACTTGCAATTTGAGTAATAACCAGAAATAGGGCATTACCTACGCTATTACACCATTTGATGGGTTTTAAGGTTTTTAAAGCTTATGGTGTAGAATCGACGATAATTACCTAAGTGTTTTAATGCAGAAAAGCTAATGTTTTATAAGTCATAACTCCCATACATGGCCTACCTGAGATATTACCCCTTTTCAGCATGGTTGGTGCTGTCCCAAGGGACCTATAATACAACGCCAGTACCCTAGCCATTGCACAACATACCGTATGTAACATTAGTGGCACAATCGAGTTCGACCTCGAGTGGCTCATACCAACAAATAACGTCTGTCCTATAGTGACAAAACCATTGGGAATGGTTACACCAGGATCACGAAACCAATGGGTTCAAAGCCCCCATATAACACACACATTAGACCATAATATGCAATTTATATAGTAAGCCCATGGCCGTTCATACTGCACATACCGGCGTACCATGTCTTACGATGCATCTTGGTAGTTTATTTAATATCATAGTTACTGAGTAATTACAGAAAATAGACATGATCATATCATACGCGTTGTCAGTCAACTGACATATCCCACGTTTTACATAAAAATGGTGTAAGTGTCTACTTACCTTGAGCACTCGAGCGAATCCTCCGACCAAGCTACATCCAGTTATAACAGATACAAGACACTGTTATTCCAAGCCTTAAGAAACCTAGAAATATAGCTAAGCCCAAGCATACACGTGTGAAACTTAAGAACAAGTGCTCTACCCATTGATTGTACGTTAGACCTCGATGGCGTATGTCTGCTCAGTGTGTTAAGTACATCATTTCAAGATTTGGACAGATCATATTTCTAATGGCATTCATAGACCTCTAAACCTTTCCTAAGCTAGCAAAATAGTACATGCAACGCACGAAATCACAAAACAACGATGCTTTGAAAAAATTCTTTGAAAACATCATTATCTTTAAAGAACGTTTAATGAACACTTGGAAAACCTCATCAAGGTAGATATACAAGATAAAACAGTGCTAAATACAAAGGGAACAGAGCTTACCCCAAAGCTAAGCACATACATGGTCTCACCTTCTCGAAAACTCCTCTTTGAAGCTTACTCTCACCAATTTCTCACTCAAAACTCAAGGAAAGGACTTTGGCAACCCAGGGGCATACCAGGGGATGGCAATGGGTGAGATAAATGGGAGTTGGAATGGCCTATTTATAAGGAAAGTTTGCCACCATTTGTCTAACAGAGCAGTGGACGTTCAGCAACCCTAGCGTACATCCGGTGGTCTTTGCACATTGGTCCAGATGGTGTCTCGTACATCTAGGTATTATCCAAAGGGTACTCCAAAAAGTAGCATATGTTCGATGGTCCCACTTACGTCTGTTGTACTTTTTGCAGAGCGTACGTCCGGTGGTCCCCCCATATGTCAGCACTACAGATATCAACATACGTCCGCCAGAGCTAGCGTACGTCTGCCTCCTGAGGATTAGTGTTTGGCATTTATTCTCTAAGGTTCAATGTGTGTTTAGGCTAACGCTAAGGGTTCTAGGTCTCGTTAAACACCTTTATTGAAAACCTTTGTTTATTGCTCCTATGGAAAAGATTTTTTCTAATAAAAAGGTTGGGGTTTTTATTGGGGTATTAGACTATCCCCTCCTTATAGAAATTTCGTCCTTGAAATTTAGAGCCCTCAAAACTAAGGATAAAACGTCAATTTTTCGAAAAGGTTTTGCAATTCGAAACTTGGAAGGAGAAAATAAATCATGTTAAAATTTCTGCAATTTGAAAATGACAAGAAAATGTACTAAATAACATTTTTACAACCTTTAAAAGAAGAGTAGAATAGATCAACAAGCATCACATCAACAACAACATAAGCAGTCAATAAATATACACAAGAGAAAATTGCAACCCTAAAATGGTGGACTTAAGCTATAGCAAAATACACCTAAAATTGCCACCGCCGCGGTGGACTTATTCAAAAAATGAAAAATAAACGCCTAGTAAGATAGTCATCAATCAACACTAAACTACGAGTGGGGCCGTCTCCTCAAAGTTGGCTTTGCAGATGCTCGCACTGGCGTCCCTCTCACACTCAGGCTCCCTCTCGTGCATGGGCTCCCATGGGCACTAGGACTCCTTTCACCCTAGGGCTCCCTCGGCCTCTGCTAAAACTAGACTGTGGATGCCAAAGTCTCTGACGTCCAGAGGCTCCATAAGGTGCTTGCACAACCGATCCAAGATGGCACGATCCTCGGTTCTAGCTCGCTGTAGATCCTCTCATGTCTCTCAAAGTGTAGCCTCAAGGCGATCCAAGCACTCCTCCACCCTAGCAGGTGCCCCACCAACTCGAGCTACCCTCCGTGGTCACTACACTCTCGGCTCCTACTCTACCTCCCGTAAGTGAGCTTGACTCGCATTATGGAAGCATACGCCCATAGCCCCCTTCTATGGCTGAACCTCCCTCAACTTTGTCATGTCCACCTTGAAGCGCTCCGCAATTTGGGTGATCAGGGCCCTGTATGGCAATGCAAAACCCTTGTCTAAAAGTCGAACAAACATCATGGTGGAAGTGACCACGGAGCCATAGTTGATGGGAGTCTCGATCAATAGGGCATATAGGCAGCATGTCCTCTCTATAGTGATCGTCATGTGGTTGATGATCTAGAGTACTTGGCTAGTGAGGAAGTGGTAGATCCAACGAATGTCATTTATGAAATCGCTCATCTGGAAGCAACCCTCTCCCTCAAACTCCATCTGGTGAGGGCGCCCCTCGGTGAAACATGCTACCAAGTCCGCGTGAGTAGGGAGATGATCAACTGGATAAGGGTAAGCCAGGTCATGTACTCGAGGTGCTCGGTGATCTCACTAATGAGCATAGGGGTCACCTCTATCGCTGTCCCTCCAAGCTAGGTATGGAACAACTCGCCATGTCTCTAGCTGAGGTTCACGTAGAACTCCCACACTATGGTCTCCACCGTAGGGTGGTGATCCTCTATCGTGTCAATCCACCTCTGGGCATCCAACACTGCTCGTAGCCTCGATGTGCTCTTCGAGCTCCTCTATGGTGGCTCCCCTCTCGATGATGATCTTGAGCCCATGGTAGTAACGGAAGTATCGGTGCTTGACCTTATCCTTCCGAAAACAGGTGTGGTCGTATGCCAACTCGACATCCTCCTCATTAGTAGTGGTACTAGCCTCTCTGATAGGCACACCATGGAATGGCCTTTCTCCGGCGGCATCGTCACTCTCAACATCCACCATCACGACCTCCGGCTCAGACTCGGGGTCCTAAGCCTCCTATAAAGGTGCTCGACGTGGACGCTGACATGCGGTCGAGGAAGAAGCGGCCTCACTAGCACATGTGCATACCATCATCCTACATAGAAAATTCCTATCAATATCAACTCTCAAAATTCCCATGCAAAACCCAACCCGTGCAAAGGTCCTAGTTCTACATGCCCTAAAATGCAAGTACAGGGAAAAGAAACAAAGTTTTATTGGTGGATCCAAACTTAGGTGGCTTTTAATGATGCTAAAAATTTAAGACATTTTAGGAATATCAAAGTATTCGAGATTTTGGTTAGCTAGATAGATGTAAAGTACCAATGATTTTAGGTGTATTAGAATTAGGTGAGTCTAAAAGGTCAAAATTGCCCCTTCTAGGAGAAGAATGGTATTTTGGTAATTTGAGGTAAATCAAAAATATCAAGGGTTACAATTAACTAGGGAGTATTAGATCCCATGGTGATCAATTGGGACCTAGTTTATTAGGTTAGGTGGTAAAAGACGAAAATGCCCCTTCTAGGGAAAGAAGGGCATTTTGATAATTTGTGAGATTTGGACAGGTCTCCAAGGATCGGGTTGACAAATTGAGTCCTTGGTAACATTTTACCTTTCAATTGAATAGCGAGGGTCAAATTTCTGCCTTATGGGTTTGGATTAGGGCGAAAACCCTATCCTTTGTACGTGAGGGGTATTTTGGTAATTTCGGGCTTAATGAAAAAATTCAAATCCAAATGGTCCAAATCATATATTGAACTTCAAAGTATGAGTTTTGAGTTCTAAGTGGTCCAAATGACCCAAAAAATCCCAAATTTGATCAAAAATCCAGAACCCCCAAATCTCAAAACTAGGTTTTTGACCCAAATTATTTTTTGAGAAATTTTGGGCAAAGGATGAATGGGTTTTGTTCCTAGATCATAATGGAAAGGCTTAGGCTTTATTTCATGCATCAATTGCATGCAAGAATGAAAAAATTTGAAGGAGTTCGAATTTAGGGCAAAAACCCCCAGTTTCTAATGGGCACGATTTCAATAGGGGAAATGCTCAAAATGCATGCACACATAAACCCTAATATGATCCTAGTTCACAACCAAGCCAGCTAAATGCAAACTATGCAAGAAAATTCAATATTTCGAACAATACCTTAAAATTGCAAAAACTTGAAAAATTTGGGAAAAATCTTCATACCTCGATTTAATCTCGAAAATGAGGTGGGAATCCTTTAAAACCTTGAGAGCCTTGGCTGAAAATCACTATGCGAGTGTTTGGGTAGAGAGAAAATAGGAGAAAGTCCAAATGAATAGGGTTTGAGGACGTTTGGCCATTTTATAAAACGCTGGGTTAATGGCATATGTCCAGCATTGAGGGTGTATGTCCGCTTAACCCTAAGAATGATTTTTTTTTTTTTTTGAAAGCTTTTAGAAAATTTCCAAAGCACAAAAAAGTTGGAAGTAACGAGGTGGGTCAAAATGATTTTATTTCTGAAAATTTGGGTACAGTGAAAATTCTTTGGTGAAATTACATTTTGACCCCTGAATTATCCACCAATTTGCAGTTTTACCTCCAAAGTTTCAAATGTAACACTTAGCCCCGCCAAACTTTCAAATTGTGGCATTTCAACCACTTTGACATTTTTTTCCCAAAATGCCCTCATCACATATTTTATTTAAAAAAAAAAAAAAAAAAAAAAATGTGAACCACCCCATAGGGATGTGGCCACCCCAAGTCGGCCCGCGAACCACCCCAAGTCGAGTCATTCTCGGGTGGCCGAGCCACCCCCTTAGGACCTGGGGGTGGTTTGGCCACCCCCAGACAAAGGGGTGGCCGGCCACCCCCTATTGGGTGGTTCAGCCACCCCAACATATTTTTTTTTTTTTTGGTTTTTGTTTTATTTTATTTTATTTTAAATAAAAAATGTGATGGGGGCATTTTGTGGAAAAAAAAAGGTCAAAGTGGTCGAATTGCCACAATTTGAAAGTTTAGGGGGGTTAAGTGTCACATTTGAAACTTTGGAGGTAAAAGTGCAAACGAGTGGATAGTTCAGGGGTGTAAAGTGTAATTTTCCCAAATTCTTTTGTGCTCTACAATCAACCCCAGATGTCCAAACACCAAAACTCTCCACTACTAAGAGTGAAGGAAAACCTAGCTATCTACCAACTAAAGATTACTACCCCAAGACCTATCACTCTTCAGACGAGTCTTCCTCATCCTTAACTAATGCATTGTAGTCCTTGTTGATACTGGAGAGAAATACAGTCCTTTGACAATTAGATCCTTCTGGCAATGCTCCTGCCTTCAGCAGTCAAATTTCCTCTAGTTCCATTCGAGCGTATTCATCCAAAATCTGAGTTAGTTGAGTGTGCATTGCTCGCTTCTTTTCATCACTAAGATAAGGGTTAAACCTCCCGGGGATAGGTGGAAAATCTCGTATCGCCAAGATACTGCTATACTTAGGGACGGCCATTTTCCTCTTAGTTTCTACGCATATCTCCTTCTCTTCAACTGGCTTAGGGACAGGCAAAGGTTTCAGCTCCTGGTTAGCCTGGGTTGAAACCTTGCATTTACCAGAGCGAGGTTGGTATCCGAGTGTGTAAGGTCCGACTCAGCTGGTGATAAGTGTTGTTAAGTGCTTATTCACACCCTCTTATTTATGTTTGTTAGGCCTTTAGCAGTGTTAATATCTAAAAATTTTACTTGTTTTAGTGTTTTGTGATGTGCAGGTCATTGCATCAAATCTTGGCTACAAAGGAGCAAAATGGATCAAGTGAAGTGAAGGGTGCGTCGACCGCAACTATGGTCGAACGTAGGAACCAGGCTCGAACGTATGTCCAGTCAGCCCGCGTCTCACGCGGTTGTCCTACCTGGCCCTACGATTCCATCACTTCCAACTTACGCCGTGGCGGTTATTCACGTTCGACCGCATAGTGGACGTTCAAATGCATGCATCAGTGCGTATGAACGCACGACCTGCATTCGAACACATATCCATGACTTGTTAGCACACTAGTTTCCTATAAATAGGTGCCTTAGTGCATTTTTCGAGAGTCTTTTCTTTTGGGCAAGTTTTAAGAGCATTTTGCCATTATAGGCCCTGCTCTGCCCTTTTTAATTGTAACCCTTTACTTTAATTTAATTTAATGCATTCTATTACTTGTTCTTTACTTTATTGTTACATGGGTGGCTAAAATCTTCAACTAAGGTTGAAGATGAAGCCTCACCCTTAGTTTATTTCATGCTTTTACATTAAATGCATTTACTTTCCGTCTTTTAATTTTCCATACTCATTCATTTAATTTCTGTGACAAAAGTTAAGTGGTTGTCATTTTTGAGGCATCAATAATCATCCTCTATTGTGTTCCAAGCCGAGTGCACAACAAATGATTAATGATTGATTTTATCAAGAATTAATATTTGTTGTAGCTCCTTAATGGTAAACACACCAATTGGTTTGACTTGTGTCAATAATGGAAATAGAGTGTGTTTAAGGGCTTAACTCGATAGGCGGAAAGTGTGTGTTTTATGTTTAAGATAACTTTTTATATTGGGTGAGGTTAGTCTTTAACCTTAGTTAGTTTTATCCATTCCTTTACGCTTTTTAGAACAATTTTAATTTCTGCAAGTTACGTGTTCGATGATATGACTTTTATTCGGAACTAGGTTAAAATAGATTTAATTTAAGATTAATATTAATTTTTTTAGCAAAACTCTGTTCTCTATTGTTCGATCTCAGTACTTGTGCAACGCTATACGACCTAACGGTTCATGCTATTGCAAGTACCCAAATTTGGTACGATCAAATTTTGGCACCATTGCCGGGGAAGGGTTGTTTTTGTTTAAATTAATATTATTTTTAGATTGATTTTATTTTTCTACTAGTATTTATTTTATGCAATTTCAATTATGTTCATAGTTTATTTTTGCATTTTAATTAATTTTTGTTAACTTTTTAGAATAGTGTTTGGCTAATTTCTAGTTTAATTCGGTTTCTGGAAAATCGGGCGCCTACAGTGCGGTCGAACACAGTTCTTGCGATCGAATGCACTGTCGCCTATTCCAAAACATTCGGGCACTTGCAAACACTCATTACGCGTCTACGTGCGAGCGCAAGTCCCTACTAGAAAGCAGTGTAGTGCTACGTTCAAACACACCTGAGTTGCGTTCGAATGCACTTGCAGAGCCCGCCAAATTGTTGTGTCTGTGTAAACGAACGTACTGCCTATGCTCGAGTGCACCTCTGCTTCCTGCATTAACATACCCGAGGCAGTATGTATTTTCCTGTTTCCAATAGTTTTAATTAATTGTTAACTTAGTTTTATTTGATGTCTTTGCCTATTTTTAGCATGTTATCTGCTGTTTGTGTTTGTGTTTATATTATTTTAAATTTTTAATTGGTTAATTAGTTTATTTTCTTAAATAGTAGTTAAGTTAATTTATAGTTAATTGTTAATTTAATTTTGCCATGTTAGTTTTTGTTTGTTTTAACTAGGTTGTTAACACTTTTTTGTTTCTGTTCAATTCCGTCTGTGTTCATATTTGTTTAAAATTGTTTAGTTTTAATTCGTTTTAGTGCATATAGGTTGCTATTTCCATAGTTTAATTGCAAGTAGTGTTTATATTCATCTAGGTTAGTTTAGTTCTTTAATTGTTGTTTTAACTCCCTATTTTTATTGTTTTTCCATGCATTTTTGCTTGTTTAGCTTGCTGTTTTTCCTTAGTGTTTAGTTAAATTTTTGTTAGTTTATGCATGGTCGGCGATCCTTGAACCTAGAATTAACACCATTAGATCCCGATTTAGAAAGAAACATTAGGAGAGCGCGTCGAGCTCAAGTGGATATGGGGGATAATCCAAGGAATCCAAGAGAGGAGGAGCACGGTAAAATCAAAGGAACCCAAGAATGGAGGAGCACGAGGAGTATCAAGATGCAAGAGAAGGGAACGGGGAGTAAATACGAGCTTATGAAGTGGATTTCACAACGTCACTACGGGAATTGTTCGCACCTATTGCGGTCAGCTCCCATTTGTGCATTGTGTTGCCACCGAGTAATGCGACTCATTATGATCTAAAGCCACACGTGATTCAAATGTTACCATCCTTTTACAGCTTAGATCATGAAAACCTATACACTCATGTGAGGAAATTTAAAAATATCTATGCCACCACAAAATTTCAAAATTTTTCTGAGGAATCTGTCCACCTCAGACTTTTTCCTTTCTCACTTCATGATAGAGCCACGGAGTGGTTGGACTCCAACACACCTAGCTCCATCACATCCTAGGAAGAACTGTTGAAGCAATTTTACAACAAGTTTTTCCCAATGTCCAGAGTAAACGAGGCAAGAAAGGAAATCAGTTCCTTTACGCAGGATAAGGATGAGAAATTCTCAAAATGTTGGGCACGGTTCAAAGATCTGCTGATGAAATGTCCCCCTCATGGTTATGAAAAATGGCGTCTGGTGCAATTCTTCTACCAAGGGTTGTCTTAGCCCAACCGTAGTATGATTGAGTTGATGAATGGAGGGGCATTTCTAAACTTAACGGGAGATTTAGCCTATAAAGCTTTGGAAAAAATTGCCGACAACTCCCAACATTGGGATTTCACGAGTTGTCAAGACAAATCTGCCCGAAACCCTAAGAAAGAGGGCATCATTGAGTTAAAATGAGACACAGAGTTGTCTCAAAGGATGGATGCCATTGTCAGGAGATTGGATGCTCTAAGTGTAGGAAAACCTGTCAATGCGGCAAACACATTTCTTGTTGAGAGTTGTTCTGTCTGTGCTAGTCCCATGCACCAAGCACAGAATTGTCCATCGATGACAGTTTTTGCTGAGATGCAACAAGTGAACGCTTTCAACAACTTTCAAAAGCCGTCCAGTGGGCCATATTCTAAGACATATAATCCAAGGTGGAGGAACCACCCTAATTTCTCTTGGAATCAGAATCAACCCACCACAAATCAAGGAGGAGCTCCACATCCTCCAAATCATTATCCCCCAGGATTTTCTTCTTCTTATCAAAATCATGGATGCTCGGCTCCGCCAGCATCATCATCATCTTATCAAGCCCCCACTAAAGCCCTAGCTTCATCAACACAGTCACTGGAAGAGACCATGAGAGAATTTATGAAAATAACTGGTCAATCAATCAGTGATATGAGGCATTCGACCATGGTGAACATCCAGGCAATCTCGAAGTTGGAGATACAAATGGGACAATTGGCAAATCACCTTGGTGAGAGGGACAAGGGAAAGCTCCCTAGCCAAGCAGTGAACAACCCTAAAGCATGCAGCATTGGAAACTCTTCAAATTAGGAGCATGTACAGGCGATTGTCACTTTGAGGACTGGAAAGAGCATGGACAATAAAGTGGTGAACCCAGAAGTAGACCATGTTGAAGAAGAAGAGCCAAAAGGTGAAGGAGGTGACAACTAGAAGGAAGGAGATGCTGAGCCATCTATGGTCACCCCAGTTGTTAAGGAACCTCCAAGGGCGCTTGTGCCAAAAGCGCCTTACCCTGAAAGATTACAAGCGCCAAGGAATGGAGGGAAATTAGAGGATATTCTGGAGGTGTTCAAACAAGTCCAAATAAATATTCCATTTTTGGACGCCATCCAGCAAATCCCTTCATATGCCAAGTTCTTTAAAGACTTGGTTGTCCTACAATTACTTGCATGATAGGAGTTAGCCAGATTGAGAGGGCACTGTTGGATTTGGGAGTAAGTGTGAATTTGTTGCTCTACTCAGTCTATTTACAGTTAGGGCTAGGAGTACTGAAGCCCACATCCATAACACTGCAACTTGTTGATCGGTTTGTGAAGGTTCCACGGGGAATAGTTGAGGATGTACTGATTAAGGTGGACAAATTTTATTTCGCCATGGATTTTATTGTGTTGGACACAGAGCCAGTTCAAGTGATAGGGAGTGAGATCCCTGTGATTCTACGCCGACCATTTTTAGCTACGACTAACACCCTGATAAATTGTAGGTTGGGGGTGATGAAGATTTCTTTTGGGAATATGACGGTGGAGTTGAACATTTTTCACATCAGAAAACAACCACTTGATTATGACCAAATGAATCAAGTATGCTTGATTGAGGAAATTATGGATGAAGTCATTGAAGTCAAGCATAGAGGACCTCCTGGAAGCATGCCTTGCTCATTTGGTGAAGATTTGGATTTAGAAAAACTCATGGAGCGGCAGATGCACTTTTGGAGACTGCTCCTTTGGTGAGCAAAGAGAAGGAGGAGACAGTAGTACCTAATTCCCCGAATAAGGAACTTAAGCCGTTACCTGATAGTCTTAAGTACAAGTTCGAGTCCTTACCTATGATTATAGCTTCAGACTTGGAAGATGCTCAAGAGGAGGATTTGTTAGAGGTTTTGAGAGAGCATAAGGAAGCTATAGATTGGACTATTGAGGACATTAAGGGAATTAGTCCCTCGTTGGTTATGCATAAGATCCATCTTAAGAGAATTCCAAACCATCGAGGGAACCACAGAGAAGGCTCAACCCAGCAATGTAGGAGGTTGTAAGAGCAGAAGTGATAAAGTTGTTGGATGCTGGGATCATCTATCCCATTTCTGATAGCAAGTGGGTGAGCTCGATACATGTTGTGCCCAAGGGCTAGATTGACGGTAGTGAAGAACCAGGATAATGAGTTAGTGCGAACTCGTATTCAGTCAGGATGGAGACTTTGTATAGACTACCGAAAGTTGAACGTTGCCACCAGGAAAGATCACTTTCCTCTTCCATTCATTGATCAGATGGTGGAGCGTTTAGCTGGGCACGAGTACTATTGCTTTTTGAATGGTTAATCAGGATATAACCAGGTCCCAGTGGACCCCGAAGACCAGGAGAAGACTACATTTACATGTCCCTTTGGGACATTTGCCTACCGTCGCATGCCTTTTGGGCTATGCAATGCACCTGCTACTTTTTAGCGGTGCATGATCAGCATATTTTTTGACATGGTAGAGCGATTTATGGAGATCTTCATGGATGACTTCTCCGTCTTTGGTTCAACCTTTCAATAGTGTTTGCACCATCTCACATTGGTGTTAGTGAGATGTAAAGAGAAGAACCTTGTACTTAACTGGGAGAAATGCCATTTTATGGTTAAGCAGGGGATAATACTGGGGCATGTCATATCTCAGAGTGGTATTGAGGTTGACAAGGCAAAGGTAGATTTGATCTCTAACCTTCCACCCCCATGTACTATGAAGGAAATCCGTTCCTTTTTGGACCATGCAGGGTTCCACAGCGATTTATCAAAGATTTCAGCAAGATTGCCAAGCCCTTGTGTAGGTTGTTGGCCAAAGAGACCCTGTTTGAATTTGATGGAGAATGTGTGAAAGCATTCAGGGCTCTGAAGGAGATTCTAACGTCCACACTAGTGATTAGACCACCCAGTTGGGGTGAACCATTTGAGATTATGTGTGACGCATCACACTATGCTGTTGGAGCTGTTTTGGGGCAGCGCATTGAGAAACTTCACCATGTGATTTACTATGCGAGCAGGACTTTGAACGATGCACAACTCAATTACTCCACCACAGAAAAGGAGTTGTTGGCCGTCGTTTTTGCACTAGACAAGTTTAGATCCTATTTGTTAGGATCTAAAATCATTATCTATTCTGATCACGCGGCATTGAAGTATCTTTTCTCCAAGAAAGATGCTAAATCCCATTTTATCCGATGGATTTTGCTGCTTCAAGAGTTCGACATAGAAATTCGGGATAAGAAAAGGACAAAAAATGTGGTGGCTGATCATTTGTCTAGGTTGACCATGGATTTCATTGAGGATGCCACTCCCATTTCTGAGACCTTTCCTGATGAGCAATTGACGCACATTGCTCACAATCCCGCACCTTGGTTTGCTGACATAGTGAACTATCTTGTTACCGGCCAAATGCCTTTGCATCGGGGTCAACAAGATGAGCTCAAATTTTTGTCCAAGGTGAAAACTTTTCTCTGGGATGATCCTTACCTGTTCAAGTATTGTCCCGATCAGATCATTAGGAGATGCATACTTGAATTTGACCAAACCAATGTCATCTCCTTTTGTCATGATCATGCATGTGGAGGCCATTTCAGTGCAAACAAGACCGCTGCAAAGATTTTGCAGTGTGGATTTTATTGGCCCACCATGTTTGCAGACGCTCATGCTTATTGCACATCTTGTGAGCGCTGTCAGAAACTCGAGGGTATTTCAAAGAGGAATATGATGCCCTTCAATCCCATATTGATAGTTGAGATTTTTTATGTATGGGGCATCAATTTCATGGGACCTTTCCCAAACTCCTTCAGGTTTTTGTACATTTTGGTTGCTGTGGACTATGTGTCCAAGTGGGTGGAGGTGGTTGCGTGCAAGATCAGACCAATGGCCTCAGAGGTGTGGTCAAGTTTTTGTAGGACACTATTTTCGCTTGGTTTGGTACACCTAGAGCAATCATCAGAGATGGAGGTACGCACTTCTGCAACCAAATTTTTGAGCAGCTGATGAAGATGTATTTCATCACCCATAAGGTTGCCACCCCTTATCACCCACAAACGAGTGGGTAGGTTGAAGTGTCAAATCGTGAGATCAAACACATTTTGGAGAAAACAGTGAACCCCAGCAGGAAAGATTAGTCTCTGCGATTGAATGACGCTTTGTGGGCATACATGACGACATTTAAGGCACCGATTGGGATGTCACCATATCGGTTGGTGTACGGAAAGCTTGTCATCTTCCCGTCGAGTTGGAGCATTGGGCATAATAGGCCATCAAGCAGCTGAACTTCAATTTTTTGAAGGCCGGCTCTCAAAGGAAGCTCCA
Source organism: Carpinus viminea (assembly GCA_013348765.1). Lineage (NCBI taxonomy): Eukaryota > Viridiplantae > Streptophyta > Magnoliopsida > Fagales > Betulaceae > Carpinus > Carpinus viminea. The sequence continues at coordinate 17,126,896 of CP054674.1, forward strand.
ACTCACTGAACTAGAGGAGCTGAGGAATGATGCTTATGACAGTTCGAGGAGGTACAAAGAACACATGAAGAAGGTTCATGACCAGAGCATTCTGAGGAGATCTTTTGAGCCAAGTCAGAAAGTCCTTCTTTACAATTCTCGATTGCATCTATTTCCTGGCAAGTTAAAATCTCGGTGGATGGGCCCATTCATCATTAAGACAGTGTTTTCTCATGGGGCCATCGAGATAAAGGATCCCAAGAATGGTAACATCTTTAAGGTGAACGGACAAAGAGTAAAATCATTCTTGGAGTTGAGGAGTTTAAAGGTTGAGGCTACCTTGTTAGAGGATCCAATTTATACAGAGTGATTGTAGTCTCATATCACGAGTCTGGCTAAAGACGTTAAACTTAGCGCTTGTGGGAGGCACCCTGATTATGTTTCTTGCTTTATGTTTTGCATTTGTTGTTTACCAGTCAAATTTGGGGAAGTATTCTTTTATGCTATACCTGAATTGACCCATCCCCTAGGTTCGTTAATTCAGTCACATTGTGGGCAATGTGACGTTTTAAGTTTGGTGGTGTTTCTGTAAATATATATTTTTTTTGTGTTTGTAAATATGTGTGTAATTATTTTAGTGTTGTGTTTGTTTGTAATTATTTTATTTTGTAAATATCTTTTAAAAAAAAAAATTTCTTTGTGCACTCTGCGTTTGAGCGTATCCGTTGAGCGTGAACTGAAATTCGTCTGAACTCACTTGCGTGTGTTGACCATCAACACACACACTCCTTGATGCGAATGCATTGAGCGTACCCTTTATGTTTGAATCGTTGCCCACTTGACACACCTTTTTCACAAGTGCATTGAGCACTACATACGTTCAACACACTCATATTAGGCCTCAAGTGACCTATTCTTAGGTCATTCTCCTTCTTCCCCACTTTCACCCTAAATAGCCTTTCTCCCCTCCATCTCCGTCTCTCTTCCCCAAACACCTCCAAACACCACATCCACGCCACCCATCATTTCCACACCTACACACACCAGCTGGCCTCTCCACCATCACCACCCACCCCCGGCCACCCATTTCCCTCTTTTCCCCATTTTTTCCCACAAACCCCATTTTCACTCCATTTTTTTCATTGTTTTAGGGCACAACTCCATTTGTGGATTGTGCCCATTGGTTGTGGTTTGTTTTTGAGTGTTTTTGCAGGGGGTTGGTTTGGATTTGGAGAGGGTTCTCAAACCCTTTGGCTTCTTGTTGCATGCCTAGAGGGCAAGGTTCATCTTCCCAATCATCCGGGACTTGACCCATCATAGCCAGACCGCCCATTGAGAGCTGTAAGCTCATTTTGGAGAACACCTTTGCCATCAAAGAGGAGTTCTCCAATAATGAAGCTACAAGATGGGCGGTTCAAGAGATAAAGAACCGGGGTTTGAAGAGGTTTTTCAAGCCCATTGCCTCCACTGCATACTAGCGCGCTTGGTCAAAGCTTTTTACGGGCATCTAAGTTATGATTGCGACCAGCCAGACGTTCTTGTCTCTTCCATCGACGGAAGAGAAGTGGAGGTGACCATATCCAATATAACAGCTATTTTAAAGTGCAGCTATGAGCCTCCCGAGTCGGACGATTCCTTGGCTCAAGTGCCCCCCATACTCAACCTCGAGGAGATTGTTTTTCGACATGTGTGAGGGGCAATATGCAGACAATCACCAGAATGTAGCCAGCAAAACAAAGATTCCTTGAAATCTTCTATTCATTGATATGGTGCTGTACAGGAACGTGTGTCCTTTGGGACACAAGACACAGAGGCAGGACTTGTTCCTCAGTTCTCTTTACACATTCCACAGAGGTTTCTGGTGCTCTATTCCCGAGATCATATGGCGATAGATTCAGAAATTCTGGGAAGGAGTGCACCATCGAGCAGCTGAGCACACGAAGACCTTGGGTTTGCCTTTCCCTTTTCTCATCACTCACATTTGAAAAGAAAGGGATTAAAGGCAAGGCTACAAACGGGTCGATCACTAAGAGCCCATATTTTAGCCGCATCTAGTGGAACTAGAGTTTGTCCCACATGCCAAGAGCTGCACCAGCACCAGAGCCAGAGCTAGAGCCCATGGACATTCCGGAGATGGCAGCTGAGCAGGAGATGGCAGCTAAGCCAAAGAGAGTGGCAGAGCAGGAGGAGCATCCAGAAGAAGAGGAGGAAGAGGAAGAGTATGAGGAGACGATCACACTCAGAGCCTCAGATTTTGTATCCTTCTAGGACATCCTAGAGGGCATGCGATTTCAGATCGCATTTTTGCAGAGGATTGTACGCCAGGACAGGCTCGAGACCCAGGAGATGCTCCAAGCCATCTTAGACAAGCTACCACCAGCCTCGGGACCTTATGCACCACCAACCCCGTGACGTCTTCATGATGTTTTGGTTATATTTTTCACACCCCTTTGCACTACATTTGTATTTTCTTTATATGCACACTGTGAGCAGTGTCAATTTTGAGTTTGGGGGTATTTTTTTGTGCACATTTGGTTTTTGATTATGTATTTTATTTTAATTATGGTTTATTTTCCTTTGTGAGCTTAATTTAATGAACACATGATCACTTTGTTAAGGGATTTTAAATTAAGTTATTTTCTTTGGCAACATGAGATATTACATTTCAATTTGATTTTCATGAGCACATTTGGCACATAGTTTGTGGGATAACATGTTGAGTTTGGTCATGCTAGTTTTGTGAGCTTAAATGCAATTGGGTAACCTGTTGGGAAATAACCGTGGTTTGTGTCATAAAAAAATAAAAAATAAAAATTGATGATCATTTTGAGCTTTCCACCTAGTAACCGGATCTCGTGCCTCATTAACCATTGAGTGTTCGCGTAAAAAGTGAAAAGTTAGACTTGATTTGCAAAGCTTCGTAGCCTTTTTGACTCAAGTTAGTAGGTCCTTAGGGGTGTCTTTACACCTAATGCCCTAAAACCTTTTGGTTTGGGAGTCATTGACTTAACGCTTGATACATGGGTCAACTAGACAGCTTAAGGGAGCTAAGCAATTAAAAAATAATAATAATTAAAAAATTAAAAAAATTTTTTTGAAATAAACCTTGATTATTGTGTCCGATGGGTAGTCTAATGAATTTTGAGTGTCAAAGCATGCATGACTAAGATTAATGTTGAGATCGCATAATTATGTGTTGAATTCACTTTCACTAGAATTGATTAGTGTGATGTCTCATAATGCCATGTTTGTAGCTTGATTGATAATTCTCGGAAAATTGTGAAGATAGTGTTTGTTTGGTTAAGTTTGCTCATGATTGAAACCATAATTGTTATACTGTTGCATTGTTGAAAATAAAATGTTTGTGCAAATGTTTGTGGGTATCATTCTTGGAAAACCCTCACGAGACTTCACTCGTCCTCTAGGGAATTCCTGGATGTTTAAAAGGCTTGTTGCATCTGCTAAATGCAACCATTCTCCCACGAAAGCGGACCTATGTTATTTATGTTTTTCATTTTGTTTTGCTAAGAGACTAGCAAAATATAAGTTTGAGGGTATTTGATAAGTGCTGTTAAGTGCTTATTCACTCCCTCTTATTTATGTTTGTTAGGCCTTTAGCAGTGTTAATATCTAACAATTTTACTTGTTTTAGTGTTTTGTGATGTGCAGGTCATTGCATCAAATCTTGGCTATAAAGGAGCAAAATGGATCAAGTGAAGTGAAGGAGTTCGCCAGTGTGTTCAACCGCAACTACAGTCAAACATAGGTCTAGTTAGCCCGCATCTCACGTGGTTGCCCTAGCCGGCCCTACGATTCCATCGCTTCCAGCTTGCGCCATGGCGGTTATTCACATTCGACTGCATAGTGGACGTTCGAACGCATGCATCATGTGTTCGAACGCATGACCTGCGTTCGAACGCATACCCGTGACCTGTCAGCACACTAGTTTCCTATAAATAGGTGCCTTAGTGCATTTTTCCGAGAGTCTTTTCTTTTGGGTGAGTTTTAAGAGCATTTTGCCATTATAGGCCCTGCTCTGCCCTTTTTAATTGTAACCATTTACTTTAATTTAATTTAATGCATTCTCTTACTTGTTCTTTACTTTATTGTTACATGGGTGGCTAAAATCTTTAACTAAGGTTGAAGATGAAGCCTCACCCTTAGTTTATTTCATGCTTTTACATTAAACGCATTTACTTTCCGTCTTTTAATTTTCCATACTCATTCATTTAATTTCTGTGACAAAAGTTAAGTGGTTGTCATTTTTGAGGCATCGATAGTCATCCTTTGTTGTGTTCCAAGCCGGGTGCACAACGAATGATTAATGATTGATTTAATATCCACTTTGATCCAAGGATACAGTGGATGATTTTATCAAGAATTAATATTCCTTGTAGCTCCTTAACGGTAAACACACCAATTGGTTTGACTTGTGTCAATAACGGCAATAAAGTGTGTTTAAGGGCTTAACTCGATAGGCAGAAAATGTGTGTTTTATGTTTAAGCTAACTTTTTATATTGGGTGAGGTTAGTCTTTAACCTTAGTTAGTTTTATCCATTCATTTACGCTTTTTAGAATAATTTTAATTTCTGCAAGTTACGTGTCCGATGATACGACTTTTATTCGGAACTAGGTTAAAATAGATTTAATTTAAGATTAATATTAGTTTTCACACATTTGAGTATGAAGGAGGATCAAGTTCCTGTAAGGGTTTTAAGGTTTTCAAAGCTTATGGTGTAGAATCAGCAACAATTACCTAAGTGTTTTAATGCAGAAAATCTAATGCGTTATAAGTCATAACTCCCATACATAGTCTACCCAAGATATTTACCCTTTTAAGCAGGGTTTGAGCTCTCTTGAGGGACCTATAATACAACACTAGTGCCCCAGTCATTACACAACATACCATACGTAATATTAGTGGCACGATCGATTTCGACCTAGAGTGGCCTACACCAACTAATGACGTCAATCCTATAGTGACCGAACTATTGGGAATGGTTGCCCCCATATAACACACACATTTGACCATAATATGCAATTTATATAGTAAGCCCATGGCCATTCATACCGCACATACTAGCGTACCAAGTCATACGATGCATCTTGATAGTTTATTTAATATAACAGTTACAGAGTAATTACAGAAAATAGACATGCTCATATCATACGCGTGGTCAGTTGGTCGTACCAAATTTTGGTACTTGCAATTTGTATAAACCGTTGGTTCGTGTATTGTTTAAATGAACTAACTTTGCATCTAGGTTAGTATTACTTTAACCTAGCTCCGAGTGGGTGACTTCGTGACAACAAAATTGTAAACTAAGCTAATGCAAAAAAGTAAACAAAATAAAACACTAAGGCTAAGGATTTCACCTCACCACTTCAAGAATGCTAATTAAAAACACCAGGCTAAAATACGTATCGATGAAAACAACGCTTAATCTATTGCGCCTATCGAAGGATTCAAAGAATCCGTCCCTTTGACGAAAGACAAACCATAAACAATTTAAGGCCCAAAAGATCCAAAGTGAATGTGGTAAGACATAAACTATTATGGATAAATGGGCGTAAACCGAATGATGGAATGTATCCATCGGACGAAAAACTAAGAATAAACGACTACGGCATAATCACTTGGTTTTGTCACCAAATCAAGTGAGAAACGAAAAAGCTATGATGAAATAATGGAAATAAACAACTTAAGTATAAAATCCATGGTAAGGCTACATCCTCAACCTTAGTTGAGGATTTAGCCTCCCATGTACAAGGGAAGCAAGAACAACTTAAAGTGCTACAAATAAATGGGCAAAGGAGGGCCTAAACAGAGGCAAATGCTCTTAAAAACGCGCCCAAAAACCGAACTCACGTAAAAATAAACTAAGGGTCCTATTTATACAAAACAGATGTGCTGCCAAGTCATAAGACTACGTTCGAACGCACGCCATGTGTTCGATCGCACTGATGCATGCGTTCGATCTTGATCCATGAGTTCAAACACACATAACCACCCACGGCGCAAGGTTGGAAGCGATGGAAGCTAGGGCCTGCTAGGGCAACTGTGCGAGATATGGGTCTACATGGAGTGCGCTCGAACATGCTCCTTGCGATCGACTATAATTGCGCTTGATCGCACCAAGTGCGATCGAATGCATTGGCAGGAACTTCCCTTCCTTCACTACAAGTCCAATTTGTCCCTTGTTAGTCATGTGTTGATGCAATGACCTGTACATCACAAAACACTAAAAATAACTAAAAACGTTAGATATTAACAGTGTTAAAGGCTTAACAAATATTAAGTTAAAACATCAATGTTTGGCACCGATCATGTAGTAAACTAAATTACTGACTAGGCATAAGTGGCTTAGTTGGGGGAGTTGATTTGGGCTTTGGGTCACTAAGGCTGCTAGAAGGATGATTTCAACTTTTGGGTAGATATCGCTAGGTTAGGCAGACATCATTGTTGTCTATTAAAGCGGACGCACGTGGGGGACCACCAGATTGACGCTCTACAAACCAATCGCGGACGTATGCGGACCACCGGATGTATGCTACTTTTTGAGTAACCTCGATAATACCTGGACATACGAGACAGCCTTTGAACCACTGGGCAAGAACCACCGGATGTACGCCTTTGCCGACGTTCACGCTTTCTCGGGCCTATAAATAAAGCCTCACCTCAGATTTTCTATAGTTTTGAACGCCCTAGGCTGCCCGCTTGTTTCCAAAGTGTTTTCCAAGCTTGGAGTGTTTGGTGAGTGTGCAAGGAGTTTGCAGTTTGGGACATTCGTGAAGCGAACTCTTGCGGTTTTGTTTGTGGAGGTAACATTCGATCCATAAGCTTTTGTTTATGTTGTTATGATGCTTGGTTATTGCTTTAGATATAGTGGTTAGCTTAATTGCACCTTAAAACCCGCTTTGGGCTAACGATTAGTAGTTTAGCGTTGTTACTTTGCATGGAGGTTTTAAACTAGACTAAAGGGCTTTAGGGAGCCTTAGGAGTCGGAGGATAGGCGGAGAGAGAAAAGAAGTTCTCCTAGAGAACGCATGGATTTAATTCGGCCTTGACGCATTTTCACTGGTGGGTGGAAACCCTATTTTCGCCAAAAGTCCTATAGCTTATGTTTTCTTTGATTTAGGGTTGTTATAGTGGGATTAGGACTAATAGAAGGTTTTTCATGATTTGGAGAACCTGCACTATTTGAGTTTTCAGACACGTATTAACCCAAGTGAGTTTTAACTCACATAATGCGCATTGTTATTTTCCATGCACTGCACGTTTATTTTGTGTACCAGAAAAACATGCATATTTTACAACTCTCACTTTTTGTACTTATTGCACATGAACTCTGTCATTTTGGGAAAAATGTTGTGCTAAATTTGTTAACCAAGTGAGACCTGTAAAAAGACATGCATGTAAAATACAAACAAGATAATTTAGATTGTATGACATGGTACACCGGTATGCGGTAGTAATGGCCATGGGCTTACTATACATGTTAGCTTTATGGTCAAATGTGTGTTATGTGAGGGCTGTAGATCCATTGGTTTCATGACCTTGATGCAACTATTCCAAATGGTTCGATCACTACAGGACGGACGTCACTAGTTGGAGTGGGCCACTCGGGGTCGGACCCAATCGTGCCACTAGTGCTATGTACAGTATGTTATGCAATGGCTGGGGCACTGGCATTGTATTATAGGTCCCTTGGGACAGCATCAACCTTGCTGAGAAGGGGTAATATCTTGGGTAGACCATATCATTGAACTATGACAAATGTTGACACCATATGCATGTATCATCCTTATACATATATCACGCATAAATAATCTGTCATGGAGGAACTATTTTGTTCAATAAATACCTGAGTTCATTTCTCAAAACTGGCATGGGCATTATCTGCGTTAAAAATCACTAAGTCTTAGACTTACCCTTTTGTTTATATCTTTCCCATCATTACGATTAATTGCGCGGTTTAGCTGCACTAGACGAAGATGCCATCGGAGGTTACGTGGGTGATTGCTCAGGACCTGATACGGGTAATTTTTGAGGACATGGACCCGGTTTAGCTTAGGACGAAGTGGGAGGATGGAGGATCTACCCGTGCAGATATGGTCGAGATTCTGATCTCGTTAGCTTTGTTAAAACTTAGGTCTAGGCTTTGATCTGTTGATTTTTTGAGAACTATGCTGATGTAACATATTTTGGGTTGTATCTATTTCTTTGGTTGATAGTCTGACGACCGGTACATTGATGACTACTTATTATGTTATGGATGTAGTATTCTATCTCTGGTATTGTTGTGTGAGGTTTTATTTACTATCTCTTAAATCCCATAGTCTTGGTAAAGTCTTCTTCTGCAGTTTTCTCGTTACAACGAGGAAAGTGATTTCCCAGAGGTCGTGTCTCGGAGGGACATGGCTGGGATGGCGCACCATGGGGTCAATTATTGATTAATTGATATTCCCACTGGGTGGGGTATCACAGATCAAATACCTCTAAACTTACATTTTGCTAGTCCCTAAGCAAAACACAATAAAAACATAAGTCCACTTTCGTGGGAGAACGGTTGCATTTAGCATATGCAACAAACCTTTTAAACCTCTAGGAGTTCTCTAGAGGATGAGTGAAGACTCGTGAGGGTTTTCCAAGAATGATACCCACAAACATTGTGCAAACATTTTATTCTCAATCATGCAGCAATATAGCAATCATGGTTCTTATTCATGAGCAAGCTTAACCAAACAAACATCATCTTCACAAGTTTCAGGGAATTATCAATCAAGTCTACTAACATGGCCTTATGTGATACAAAAATCAATTCTAGTGATAGTGAAATTAGCACATAATTACGGGACTTCAAAACTAATCTTAGACATGCATGCTTCGACACTCAAAATTCATTAGACTACACATCAAACACAATAACCAAGGTTCATCAAAAACATCCTTTTTAATATTATTATTGTTATTATTATTTTTTTTTATTGCTTAGCTCCCTTAAGCTTTCTAGTTGATCCATGTATCAAGTGTTACGTCAATGACTCCCAAACCAAATGGTTTTAGGGCATTAGGTGTAAAAATACCCCTAAGGACCTACTAACTCAAGTCAAAAAGGCTACGAAGCTTTGCTAACCACTTCTAACTTCTCACTTTTTTACATGAATACTCATTGTTTAATGAAGCAAGAGATCCGGTTACTCGATGGAAAGCTCAAAATGATCATCATTTTCTTTTTTTAAATGAACCAAGGTTATCTGCCCAATGGGTTACCCAACTGCATTTAAGCTTACAAAACTAACATGATCAAAATCAGAATTTTATCCCACACTACGTGCCAAATGTGCTCATGAAAATCAAAATGAACTGTAATATCTCATGTTGCCAAAGAAAGTGACACAATTGAAATTCCCTTAATCAAAGTGATCATATGTTCATCAAATTAAGCTCACAAAAGAAAATAAACCATAATTAAAAACAAAATGTGCACAAATACATAAATAAATACCCCCAAACTCAAAATTTGCATTGTCCACAATGTACGAATATAGAACATATAACAGTAATGCAAGGTGATCAGTGTCAAATAGTGTATATTTGACCCCTTTAACTTATATTTGTTAAGCCTTTAGCTTTGTTAATATCTAATTATTTTTAGTGTTTTTAGTGTTTTGAGTTATGCAGGTCTTTACAACAAAAGTTGGCCACAAAAGAGCAAAAATACACTAAGTGAAGTCCTAGTCATCCCGCGATCTCGCGGTGCCCTAGGAGTCCATCGCCCAAGCTGCGCATGCTTTCTGCATGGTCGAACGACATTGTGATCGAACGCACAACTCATCTACGCTCAATGCATCGCATGCGCGCTCAATTCACTTCACGCATGAGCCTATAAATAGGACCCTAGGTCCATTTGGTCGAACACACATTTTTGGGGCGATTTTAGAGAGCATTTTGCTTCTTGCCTTGCTTTCCCCTTTTATTTGTAAGCTTTTACTTTAATTTAATTTTAATGCATTCTTTTAATTTAATTATGCTTTGTTGTTCAATGGGTGGCTAAAATCTTCAATAGGTTGAAGATGAAGCCTCACTTAGTTTATATTTCTTGCTTTTACATTTTATGCTTTATTTTCCGTCATTTAATTCCGTACTCGTCATTTAATTTCCGTGACAAATAATTGAATGGTTGTGAGTTGTTGATACTTGATAGTCATCATGTGATGTGTTCCAAGTCGGTGCACAACGGTTATTGGTTTGTGATTTAATATCCACCGTGATCCAAGGATACGTGATGATTTTATCCATAATCAATACTCATTGTAGCTCCTTAACGGTAAACACATTATTCGGTTTGACTTGTGTCAATAACCACAATAGAGTGTGTGAAGGGTTTAAAGTTTAAAACGGAAAAATGAGTGTTTAATGTATTAAGCTAATTTTATTGGGTGAGGTTAGTCTTTAACCTTAGTTATTTTATCCATACATTTGCATTTGTTTTTATATAAATTTAATTTCTCACATCATCTCACTTTGGGACTAGGTTAAGATATATTAAATTTAAGAGTCGTATTAGTTTTTAATTGCAAAACTCCGTTCTCGTGGTTCGATCTCGCATTTGCCAACGCTATACGACCTAACGGTTCGTTTCTATTATGAGTACCCAAATTTGGTACGATCAAATTTTGGCCGTTTGGGAACGGTTGTTTTGTTTAAAATTAATATAATTTTTAGATTGATGTATTTTTCTACTAGTTTTATTTTCTGCATTTTAAATTTTGTTCATAGTTTATTTTGCATTTTATTCTAGACGCTTTCAGCCGCGAACGCTCATCACGTATCGCGTCAAACCTAACCTCACGACAAATACGTTAGATGTGTTGCTTCAACGCACTGAGTTGCGAACGCACTTGCGAGAATCGCCACATTCTTCTTTGCTTGCATAATCTAACTGCGCCGAGCACACTCGCTCTCTGCATCGACATACCGTAAGGCAATATGTTCCTTTTTAATTTTTTTGTTTTGATCAATTTCTAGACTTATTTTAATTGTTTTAATTGCCTGTTTGAGTATTTTGTTTGTGAGTTTAGCGGTGTTTAGTTTTATATTTATTTTAGTTGTTTAAATATTTTGCATGTGTTTTAGTTAATAAACTTTGTTAGTTGAAATTTTAGTTGTTTAAATTTTCTTATTTTTGCTTTGTTTAGGTAATTTTTTTGTTAAGTTATTTCTCTGTTTTTATTATAGTTTCTTCTGCTTTTACTGCATCATTTGTGCTTTGATTTTTTTCTTTTTTGGTAATTTTAAGTAGTTTTCATAGCTATTTTTTGCCATCTTGTTGTTTGTTGTTTTGTTCCTTTGTTTTCTTTATTTTCCTGCATTGTTTACTTTCCTAGCTTATTGCTCTTTGCTTTGTAGTTTAGTTAAATTTTGTTGGTTTATGCTTGGTACGATCCGTGAACTTAGAGTTGACATCATTAGATCCCGATTTAGAAAGAACCATTAGGAGAGCACGTCGAGCTCAAGTGGAGATGGGGGATAATTAGAGAAATCCGAGAGTGGAGGAGCACAAGGAGCACCAAGATGCAAGAGAAGGGAACGGGGAGCAGAGAAGAGCTTATAACGTGGATTTCACGACGTCACTCCGGGAATTGTTCGCACCTACTGCGGTCAGTTCCCATTCGTGCATTGTGTTACCACCGACTAATGCAACCCACTACAATCTTAAGCCACGCGTAATCCAAATGTTACCTTCCTTTTACGGCTTAGATCACGAAAACCCTTACTCGCATGTTAAAAAATTCAAAAACATCTGTGCAACCACCAAATTCCAAAATTTTTCTGAGGAATCTGTCCACCTCAGACTTTTTCCTTTCTCACTTCATGATAGAGCCACGGAGTGGTTGGATTCCAACGCACCTGGCTCCATCACATCCTAGGAAGAACTGTTGAAGCAGTTTTACAACAAGTTTTTCCCAATGTCTAGAGTAAACGAGGCAAGAAAGGGAATCATTTCCTTTACTCAGGATGAGGATGAGAAGTTCTCCGAATGTTGGGCACGGTTCAAAGACCTGCTAATGAAATGTCCCCCTCATGGATATGAGAAATGGCGTCTAGTGCAATTCTTCTACCAAGGGCTGTCTCAGCCCAACCGTAGTATGATTGAGCTAATGAATGGGGGAGCATTTCTCAACTTAACGGGAGATTTAGCCTACAAGGCTCTGGAGAAAATTGCCGACAACTCCCAACACTGGGATTTCACAAGTTGTCGAGATAAATCAGCCCGAACCCCTAAGAAAGGGGGCATCCTGGAATCAAAAGGAGAGACAGAGTTGGCACAAAGGATGGATGCCATCGTTCAAAGATTGGATGCCCTGAGTGTAGGGAAGTCCGTAAACACGGCAAACACTTTTCCTGTTGAGAGCTGTTCTATTTGTGCTAGTCCCATGCACCAAGCACAGAGTTGTCCATCGATGATAGTTTATACTGAGATGGAACAAGTGAACGCGTTCAACAACTTCCAAAAGCCGTCCAGTGGGCCATATTCTGAGACATACAATCCGAGGTGGAGGAACCACCCTAATTTCTCTTGGAAACAGAATCAACCCACCACAAATCCAGGAGGAGCTCCTCATACTCAAAATCACTATCCTCCAGGATTTTTTGCTCCTTATCAAAATCATGGACGCTCGGTTCCACCAGCGTCATCATCATCTTATCAAGCCCCCACCCAAGCCCCAGCCTCATCTACCCCGTCACAGGAAGAGACCATGAGAGAATTCATGAAAATGACTGGTCAATCAATCAATGGTGTGAGGCAGTCTACCATGGTGAACACCCAAGCGATCGCAAAGTTAGAGATGCAGATGGGACAATTAGCAAATCACCTAGGTGAAAGGGACAAGGGAAAGCTCCCTAGCCAAGCTATGAACAACCCTAAAGCATGCCACAGTGGAAATTCCTCAAATCAGGAGCATGTACAGGCAATTGTCACTCTGAGGTCAGGGAAGAAAGTGGACAATAAGGTGGTGAACCCAGAAGAAGCTGAGGAAGAAGAGCAGAAAGAGAAGGAAGAAGAGAAAGAAGAAGAGGGTGACAATCAAAAGGAAGCAGATGTTGAGCCATCTACTGTCACCCAAGATATAAAGGAACCTCCTAGGGCGTTTGTGCCAAAAGCACCATACCCTGAAAGATTACAAGCGCCCAAGAATAGAGGGAAATTAGAGGACATTTTGGAGGTGTTCAAACAAGTTCAAATAAATATTCCATTTTTGGACGCCATCCAGCAAATCCCTTCCTATGCCAAGTTCTTAGAGGACTTGGTCACAGTGAAGAGGAAGACGAATGTCCCTAAAAGGCATTCATGACCGAAAGGTCGTGCTATCCTACGCGTGCAAGTTACCCCTCAAGTATAAGGACCACGATGTCCTACAATCACTTGCATGATAGGAGTTGGCCAGATTGAGAGGGCATTATTGGATTTAGGAGCGAGTGTAAACTTGTTGCCCTACTCAGTCTATTTGCAGTTAGGGCTAGAAAAGCTGAAGGCCACAACCATGACACTGCAACTTGCTGACCGGTCTGTGAAGGTTCCACGGGGAATAGTCGAGGACATTCTGATAAAGGTGGATAAATTTTATTTCCCCGTGGATTTCATTGTGTTGGACACGGAACCAGTCCAGATGGTGGGGACTGAGATTCCTGTGATTCTAGGGCGACCATTTTTAGCTACGGCTAATGCCCTAATAAATTGTAGGTCAAGGGAAATGTAGATTTCCTTTGGAAATATGACGGTGGAGCTAAATATTTTTCACATCAGGAAACAACTACTTGATTATGACCAAATGAATCAAGTATGCTTGATTGAGGAGATAATGGAGAAGTAGTGGAAGAATCAAGCATGAGGACCCCCTGGAAGCTTGCCTCGCTCAGTTTGGTGAAGATTTGGACTTAGATAAACTGATGGAGCAGGCAGAGGCACTTTTGGAGACAACTCCTTTGGTGAGCGAAAAGAAGAAGGAGACAGTAGTACCTGATTCCCCAAAGAAGGAACTTAAGCCTTTACCTGATAGTCTTAAGTATAAGTTCCTAGGACCAGCTGAGTCTTTGCCAGTAATTATAGCTTCAGACTTGATAGATGCTCAAGAGGAGAAATTGATAGGAGTTTTAAGAGAGTATAAGGAAGCTATAGGATGGACTATTGAGGACATCAAGGGAATCAGTCCCTCGTTGGTTATGCATAAGATACACCTGGAAGAAGATTTCAAACCATCGAGGGAACCACAGAGAAGGCTCAACCCAAAGAATGCGAGGTTGTGAGAGAGTAATCAAGCTGTTGGATACTGGGATCATCTATCCCATTTCTGATAGCAAGTGGGTGAGCCCGATACATGTTGTGCCCAAGAAGGCTGGGTTAACGGTAGTAAAGAATAAGGACAACGAGTTAGTGCCAACTCGTATTCAGTCAGGTTGGAGAGTTTGTATAGACTATCGGAAGTTGAACGCTGCTACTAGGAAAGATCACTTTCCTCTTCCATTCATTGACCAGATGGTGGAGCGTTTAGCGGGGCACGAGTATTACTGCTTCTTGGATGGTTATTCAGGATATAACCAAATCCCAGTGGACCCCGAAGACCAGGAGAAGACTACCTTTACTTGTCCGTTTGGGACATTCGCCTACCGTCGCATGCCGTTTGGGCTGTGTAATGCACCTGCTACTTTTCAGCGGTGCATGATCAGCATTTTTTCTGACATGGTAGAGCGGTTTATGGAGATCTTCATGGATGACTTCTCCGTCTTTGGGTCATCTCTTCAAGAGTGTCTTGACCGTCTCACATTGGTGTTAGTGAGATGTAAAGAGAAAAACCTTGTGCTTAACTGGGAAAAGTGCCATTTTATGGTTAAGCAGGGGATTGTACTGGGGCATGTCATATCTCAGAGGGGCATTGAGGTTGACAAGGCAAAGGTAGATTTGATCTCTAACCTTCCACCCCCACGTACTATGAAGGAAATCCGTTCCTTTTTGGGCCATGCAGGGTTCTACAGGCGATTCATCAAGGATTTCAGCAAGATCGCCAGGCCCTTGTGTAGGTTGTTGGCCAAAGAGACCCCGTTCAAATTTGATGAAGAGTGTTTGAAAGCATTCGGGGCTCTCAAGGAGATTCCGATGTCCACACCAATTATTAGACCACCTAGTTGGGGTGAACCTTTTGAGATCATATGTGACGCATCAGACTATGCAGTTGGAGCTGTTCTAGGGCAGCGCATTGAGAAACTTCCCCATATGATCTACTTTGCGCGGGGACTGACGACGACGCAACTCAATTACTCCACCAGAAAAAGGAGTTGTGTCGTTTTTATAGGACAAGTTTAGATCTTATCTGTTAGGATCTAAAATCATTATCTTCTCTGATCACGCGGCATTGAAGTATCTTTTCTCCAAGAAAGATGCTAAATCTCGCTTGATCCGATGGATTTTGCTACTGCAAGAGTTCGACATAGAAATTCGGGATAAGAAGGGTTCCGAAAATGTGGTGGCTGATCATTTGTCTAGCTTGACGTTGGATTTTACCAAGGATGCCACCCCCATTTCTGAGACCTTCCCTGATGAGCAATTGATGCACATTGCTCACAATCCCGCACCTTGGTTCGCTGACATAGTGAACTATCTTGTTACCGACCAAATGCCTTTGCATTGGGGGAAACAAGATAAAATCAAATTTTTATCCAAGGTGAAAACTTTTCTTTGGGACGATCCTTATCTATTCAAGTATTGTCCCGATCAAATCATTAGGAGATGTATACCTGAAGTTGACCAAACGAATGTCATCTCCTTTTGTCATGATCATGCTTGTGGTGGCCATTTCAGTGCAAATAAGACCGCTGCAAAGATTTTGCAGTGTGGATTTTATTGGCCCACCTTGTTTTCAGACGCTCGTGCTTATTGCACATCTTGTGTTTGTCGAAACTTCGAGTATTTCAAGAGGAACATAATGCCCCTCAATCCCATTTTGGTAGTTGAGATTTTTGATGTATGGGGCATCGATTTCATGGGACCTTTCCCAAACTCCTTTGGGTTTCTATATATTTTGGTTGCTGTGGACTATGTGTCCAAATGGGTGGAGGCAGTTGCGTGCAAGACTAATGACCACAGAGTTGTGGTCAAATTTTTGAAGGACACAATTTTCGCTCGGTTTGGTACACCTAGAGCGATTATCAGTGATGGAGGCACGCATTTCTACAATCAAATTTTTGAGCAGTTGATGAAGAAGTATTTCATCACTCATAAGGTTGCCACCCCTTATCACCCACAGACGAGTGGGCAGGTTGAAGTGTCCAATCGGGAGATCAAACATATTTTGGAGAAGATTGTGAACCCCAGCAGGAAAGATTGGTCTTCACGATTGAATGACGCTTTATGGGCATACAGGATGGCATATAAGACACCGATTGGGATGTCACCATATTGGTTGGTGTACGGGAAAGCTTGTCATCTTCCCATCGAGTTGGAGCATCGAGCTTACTGGGCCATCAAGCAGCTAAACTTCAATTTTTTGAAGGCTGGCTCTCAAAGGAAGCTACAACTGACCGAATTAGAGGAGCTAAGGAACGATGCTTATAACAATTCGATGAAGTACAAAGAACACATGAAGAAGGTTCATGACCAGAGCATCTTGAGGAGATCTTTTGATCCAGGTCAGAAAGTCCATCTTTACAATTCTCGGTTGCATCTTTTTCCTGGCAAGTTAAAATCACGGTGGACGGGCCCTTTCATCATTGGGACTGTATTTTCTCATAGAGCCATCGAGATAGAGGATCCCACGAATGGTAACACCTTTAAGGTAAATGGACAGAGAGTAAAACCATTCTTGGAATTGAGGAGTCCAGAAGTTGCAGACACTCTTATGGAGGATCCGATTTATTCGGACTGATTGAGATGACAAGTCTGGCTGAAGACGTTAAACTTAGCGCTTGTGGGAGGCACCCCTCATTATTTTTACATGTTGATTTTGTTTGTTTGTGTTTTGTTTTTCAGGTTGAGTGTTTGCCATCCAAGTTTGGGGGAGCTTCTCTTATGACTTACCTCACGTGCGACATCCCTCTGGTATTGTATTTTTGGGCACATTGGGGACATTGTGCCATATTAGTGTGGGGGTAGGGTAGACACTATCTTTTTGCATATTTGTTTTTTTTTTGTTTTGTATAAATTTTTTAATTTTTTTTTTCTGTGTAAATATTTGTTATTGATTGACATGACTTACATCATATCTGTGGATTACATATCATTGGTGTGTTTTAACATTGATTAAACACTTCATATCTTTAGAAATCCCAGTTTTCAATTCATATATTGAATTAGAGAGATTTCACATGTTTACTCCATTTCTTTCACATGCACACTAGCATAGGTTCTGTGAGGTATGAAATTTGATTTGAGAAGTGTTTTTCTTGAGATTTGTGGGTTGTTGTGATGTGTGATGATAAACCTTGTCTAAAAAAAAAATTTAAAAAAATTTAAAAAAAAAAAAAAAATTCATCACAAGTTGAGCTTTTCATTGAGTAACCGGAACTCTTGCCTCATTTTGCAAAGAGTGTTCGCGTAAAAAGATGAGAATTCTTAAACAAGTGATTGTATGGCTAGTTAGATTTCGTAGCTCTTTTTGACTTGAGTAATTAAGCCCTTAGGGATGTCTCTACATCTAGTGCCCTAAAGCCGTCTGGCTTGGGAGCCACTGGCCCAACACTCGTTACATAGGTCATTTAGAAGCTTAAGGGAGTCAAGCATTGCACAGCTACACGAAAAAAAAAAAAAAAAATTGCATTCTTTTCAATTCAAGCCTTGGTTCTTTTTATCACATTGCAGTCCTATGAGTTTCTGAGAAGCACATCTTTTGTAAAATTGAAACCCCATAAGCATATGGTAGTTCACTTTGCACCTTTGTTTTGTCTGTGATTTGATTGATGTCTGGAGGCCTTGATGATGTGGTTTGTTTGTTCATATTGTTAAAAGTGCTAATGATGTATGAACCATATGCATGTGTAAAAGGCCTTGTCTGTCAATAACATTGTGCCATATAACTGTTTGTGGGTGTCATTCCTGAAAAACCCTCACGAGACTTCACTCGTCCTCTAAGGAATTCCTAGAGGTTTAAAAGGCTTGTTGCATATGCTCAATGCAATCGTCTCTACCACGAAAGCGGACCTATGTTTGTTTTGTTTTTTTATGTTTGTTTTGCTAAGGGACTAGCAAAATGTAAGTTTAGGGGTATTTGATCAGTGTCAAATAGTGTATATTTGACCCCTTTAACTTATATTTGTTAAGCCTTTAGCTTTGTTAATATCTAATTATTTTTAGTGTTTTTAGTGTTTTGAGTTATGCAGGTCTTTACAACAAAAGTTGGCCACAAAAGAGCAAAAATACACTAAGGGAGGAAATGGATCCTTCCCAAGTGCATTTGATCGCACTTGGTGCGTTCCAACGCACTGATGGTCAAATGCGGGCCACGGAACGTAGTCCAGTCATCCCAAGATCTCGCGGTGCCCTAGGAGTCCATCGCTTCCAAGTGCGCGTTCATTTTTCATGTTGAACGCAGACATTGTGCTATCGAACGCACAACTCATCATTACGCTCAACGCACTGCAATTTATGAACTCCACAAATAGTACCCTAGGTCCATTTGGTCGAACATGGAGTTTTTGGGGCGATTTTTAGAGAGCATTTTGCTTCTGTTGGCCTTGCTCTGCCCCTTTTATTTGTAAGCTTTTACTTTAAAGTTAATTTTAATGCATTCTTTTAATTTAATTATGCTTCCTTGTTCAATGGGTAGCTAAAATCTTCAACTAAGGTTGAAGATGAAGCCTTACCCTTAGTTTATATTTCTTGCTTTTACATTTTATGCTTTATTTTCCGTCATTTAATTTCCATACTCGTCATTTAATTTCCGTGACAAAATAATTGAATGGTTGTGCGTTTTGATACTTTAATAGTCATCCTGTGATGTGTTCCAAGCCGGGTGCACAACGGGTTATTGGTTTTGATTTAATATCCACTGTCATCCAAGGATACAGTGGATGATTTTATCCATAATCAATACTCATTGTAGCTCCTTAACGGTAAACACATTATTCGGTTTGACTTGTGTCAATAACCACAATAGAGTGTGTGAAGGGTTTAAAGTGTAAAAAAAAAAAAAAAAGGAAAATGAGTGTTTAATGTATTAAGCTAATTTTTATTGGGTGAGGTTCGTCTTTAACCTTGGTTATTTTTATCCATACATTTGCACTTTCTTTTTTTTATATAAATTTAATTTCTACACGTTCCATGTTCGACATCATTTCTCACTTAGGGACTAGGTTAAGATATATTCAATTTAAGAGTCATATTGGTTTTTAATTGCAAAACTCCGTTCTCTGTGGTTCGATCTCGGTACTTGCGCAACGCTTATCGACCTAATGGTTCGTTCTATTGCGAGTACCCAAATTTGGTACGATCACAAGGGGTGTAAAAATAACCAACACGTCACAGAGACGTCATGGAGCTGGAGGTGCAAAAGATCCTGAGGCTAGTGGTAGCCTGTCAAATATGGCTCAGAGCATGTCCTGGGTCTCGAGCCTGTCCTATTGTGCATCCCTCTGAATGTTTGCAATCTAAAATCGCATGTCCTCCAGGATGTCCTGGAAAGCTACAAAATCCAAGGCTCTGAGCATGATCGTTTCTTCATACTTCTTCTTCTTCTTCTTCTTCTGGCTCCACAGGCGGCTCTGCTGGCTCAGGTGTTGCTGTCTCTGGCACTATTAGCTCATCAACGTCCATCATCTCTGGCTCTCGTACAACTCTAGGCATGTGGGAACAACTCTGGTTCCACTGGATTCACCCAAAGTGTGGGTTCTCAATGATCGGCTTTAACTCTCCCAATCCCAACTGCAGATACACTGAATATGGAAGGAGGTTCACACTTGCCCCCAGATCTAACAATGCCATGTTGATCTGACTTACTCCAATCATGCAAGCAATGGTCAAACACCCAGGGTCCTTATACTTGATTGGCAACTTGCATTGGAGGATGAAGCTCACTTGCTAAGTCAGATAAGCCTTCTTCGGGACATTGGTTTTTCTCTTGATTGTGACCAAATCCTTCAAAAATTTTGCATATGCTAGCACTTGCTGAATTGCATCCAAGAATGGGATGTTTATCTGAACTTGCTTAAACACCTCTAAAATTTCAGCAAATTGCGCATTTTTCTTTGGCACTCTCAATCTATTAGGAAATGGGGCTTTAGGGACAAATGACCTCGAAAGGTCCTTCTCAATGGGAGTGACTATAGATGACTCAGCATCTTTCTTCTCCTTGTTGTCACTCTTCGTCTCCTCTTGCCTGGCAAAGTCTGTTGTTGGTACTGCCTCTGGTTCAGCCACAAGGTTGTCCACTCATCTCCCTTACCTCAATGTAACAATCGCATGTGCATGCTCTTAAATTGAAGAATTTCCGATAGTGCATGCCTTAGGATTGTTCACTGGTTGGCTGGGGAGCTTTCCCTTGTCTCTCTCACCTAGGTGATTTGCTAACTGTCCCACTTGGATCTCTAACTTGGAGATTGCCTGGGTGTTCACCATGGTGGAATTTCTAACGTCACTGATGGATTCACCAGTCATTTTCATGAATTCTCTCATTGTCTCTTCTAATGACTGTGTCGATGACGCTGGGGCTTGAGTGGGGGTTTGATAGGAAGATGACGCTGGCTGAGCCGAGCGTCCATGATTTTGGTAAGTAGAAGGAAATCCTCCTTGACTTGTGGGCTGGTTTTGCTTCCAGGAGAAATTAGGGTGGTTCCTCCACCCTGGATTGTAAGATTCAGAATATGGGCCAGTTGAATGCTTTTGGAAATTGTTGAAAGCGTTCACTTATTCCATCTCAGAAAATACTGTCATCAATGGATAATTCTATGCTTGGTGCAAGGGAATAGCATAGACAGAACAACTATCAACTAGAAATGTGTTCACAGCATTGACAGGTTTTCCCACACTCAAAGCATCCACTCTCTTCACAATGACATCCATCCTTTGAGTCAACTCTTGCTTGCCTTTTAGCTCAAGGATGCCTCATTTCTTGGGGTTTCAGACAGATTTGTCACGACAACTCATAAAATCCTAGTGTTGGGAGTTGTCGGCTATTTTCTCCAAAGCTTTGTGAGCTAAATCTCCCGTCAAATTAAGAAATGCTCCTCCATTCATCAACTCAACCATACTACGGTTGGGCTGAGACAGTCCTTGGTAGAAGAATTGCATGAGTCGCCATTTTTATAACCGTGAGGCGGACATTTCATCAACTGATCCTTGAACTGTGCCCATCATTTTGAGAATTTCTCATCCTCATCCTAAGTAAAGGAACTGATTTCCTTTCTTGCCTCGTTCACTCTGGACATTGGGAAAAACTTGTTGTAAAACTGATTCAACAGTTCTTCCTAGGATGTGATGGAGCCAGTCGTTGGAGTCCAACCACTTCATGGCTCTATCATGAAGTGAGAAAGGAAAAAGTCTGAGGTGGACAGATTCCTCAGAAATATTTTGAAATTTGGTGGTAGCACAGATATATTTTGAATTTCTTAACATGGGAATATGGGTTTTCATGATCTAAGCCATAAAAAGATGGTAACATTTGGATTACATGTGGCTTTAGATCATAGTGAGTAGCATTAGTCGGTGGCAACACGATACAAGAATAGGAACTGACCGCAGTAGGTGCGAACAATTCCCATAGTGATGTTGTGAAATTCACTTCATAAGCGCCTTTGCTCCCCGTTCCTAGCTCTTGCATCTTGATAGTCCTCGTGCTCCTCCATATTCTCATTCCTCTAATTATCCCACATCTCGGCACGTGCTCTAAGGGATCTCCTAGGATTCCTTTCTAGGTCGGAATCTAATGGTGTTAACTCTAAGTTCAACGATCGCCGACCATGCATACACTAAGTGATAAATCAAATTAAACTAAGAAAGCAATAAACTAAGCAAGCAAAAATAAGTATAAATAGCAAAAACAGGGACTATGAAATCAACAAAAACAACATGTGAAATGCATAAACTAACAGGAAACAAAATAGCAAATTAACTATAAACTACTTAACAATAAACTATAAACAACATGTGAACAAAAACAAAACAAACTTAAACAAATATAAACAGATGCAGTCAAAACAGAAACAAATATTGGAAACAAAAAATAAACTAGTTAAGACAATTTAAACAGTAACAAAATAAGACAATTTAAACAAATAACAATTTGAACTAACTAAACTACTAACTAAAACACATGCAACTAATATAAACAACTAAAAACAAAAATAAGCTAAACACAACTAACCACAACATGCAAAATACTCAAAATAAGCAATTTAAACAATTAAAATTAATCTAAAAATTAATTAAAGCAACAAGAAATTAAAACTGAACATATTGCCTCGAGTTTGTTGATGCTGAAAGCAGAGATATGCTTGAGCGCAGGAAGTACGGTAGATCGCATACAGGTAACAATGTAGCAGGCTCTGCAAGTGTGTTCAAACACAACTAAAGTGCGTTTGAACGTGACACTGCTTTTCTGTTTTGCGTGCATTGTGAAGCGTGAACGAGTGTTCGCAGGTATGCGACTTTAATGAATAGGCTCAAGTGCATTCGATCGCAAAAGGTACGATCGATCGCACTATCAGTGCCTGATTTTCCAGAAACTAGAAATAGAACCGAAAACTACCAAACACTAAGCTAAAAATTAACAAAAATAAATAAAAACACGAAAATAAACTATGAATAGTATTGAAATTGTAGAAAATAAAAACTAGTAGGAAAATAACATTAATCTAAAAGCAAAGTTAATTTCAAACAACTCAAACGGTTCCCCGACAACGGCACCAAAAATTTGGTTGTACCAAATTTTGGTACTCGCAATTTGTACGAACCATTGGTTCGTATAGCGTTGCAAAGTACCGAGATCGAATCCATAGAGAACCGTGTATTGTTTAAATGAACTAACTTTGCATCTAGGTTAGTGTTACTTTAGCCTAGCTCCGAGTGGGTGATTTCATGACAACAAAATTGTAAACTAAGTTAATGCAGAAAAGTAAATAAAATAAAACACTAATGCTAAGGATTTCACCTCACCACTTTCAAGAATGCTAATTAAAAACATCAAGCTAAAATACTCCGTCTATCAATTAAAACAATGCATAATCTATTACGCCTATCAAAGGATTCAAAGAATCCGTCCGTTTGACCAAAGACAAATCATAAACAATTTAAGGCCCAAAGGATCCAAAGTAAATGTGGTAAGACACAAACTACTACGGATAAATGGGCGTAAACCGAAGGATGAAATGTATCCATCGGACAAAAAACTAAGAATAAACGACTACGGCACAATCTCACTTGGTTTTGTTACCAAACCAAGTGAGAAATGAAAAAGCTATGATGAAATAACGGAAATAAATAACTTAAGCATAAATAACAAGCATAAAATCCATGAGGCTACATCCTCAACCTTAGTTGAGGATTTAGCCTCCCATGTGCAAGGGAAGCAAGAACAACTTAAATGAAAGCATTTAAATTAAAATGAAATAAAGTGCTACAAATAAATCGGCAGAGCAAGGCCTAAACAGAGGCAAATGCTCCTAAAGACGCACCCAAAAACCGAACTCACGTAAAAATGGACTAAGAGTCTTATTTATACAAAATAGAGGTGCTGCCAAGTCACAGGACAGCGTTCGAATGTAGGCCATGCGTTCGATCGTGATCCATGCATTCGAACACACATAACCGCCCACAGCGCAAGGCTACAAGCGTTGGAAGCTAGGGCTGGCTAGGGCAATTGTGCAAGATACAGGTCTACGTGGAGTGCGCTCGAACGTGCTCCTTGCATTCAACCATAATTGCGCTCGATCGCACCAAGTGCGATCAAACGCACTGGCAGGAACTTCCCTTCCTTCACTTCAAGTCCAATTTGCCCCTTGTTAGCCATGTGTTGATGCAATGACCTGCACATCACAAAACACTAAAAACAACTAAAAGCATTATATATTAACAATGTTAAAGGTTTAACAAATATAAGTTAAGGGGGTCAAATGTCAATGTTTGGCACCGATCATCAGTCAACTGACATATCCCACATTTTACATAAAAAGGGTGTAAGTGTCTACTTACCTTGAGCACTCGAGCGAATCCTCCGACCAAGCTACTTCCAATTATAATGGATACAATACACCATTATTCTAACCCTTAAGAAATCTAGAAATATAACTAAGCCCAAGCATACACGTGTTAAACTTAAGAACAGGTGCTTTGCTTGTGACCGTCTCGAGCTAGGTGGTGTCGTTACGTCAGTGTTAAGCACCGCTTCAAGATTCGAAGGTGCATGTTTCTAATGGCAATCATAGACCTCTAAACCTTTCCTAAGCTAGCAAAATAGTACATGCAACGTATGAAATCACAGAACAACGCTGCTTTGAAAAAATCCTTTGAAAACATCGTTATCTTTAAAGAACATTTAATGAACACTTGGAAAACCTCATCAAGGAAGAAACACAAGATAAAACAATGCTAAATACAAAGGGAATAGAGCTTACCCCGAAGCTAAGCACAGACATGGTCTCCCCTTCTTAGAAACTCCTTTTCGAAGCTTACTCTCACCAATTTCTCACTCAAAACTCAAGGAAAGGACTCTGGCAGCCTAAGGGGCATACCAAGGGATGGGAATGGGCGAGAGAAATGGGAGGTGGGACAGCCAATTTATAGGGAAAGTTCACCACCAACTCTCTAACAAAGTAGTGAACGTCCGGCAACCCTAGCGTATGTCCGATGGTCTTTGCACATTGGTCTAGAGGGTGTCTCGTACGTCTAGGTATTATCCAAAAGGTACTCCAAAAAGTAGCGTATGTCTGGTGGTCCCACGTTTGTTTGTTGTACTTTTTGCAAAGCATATGTCCGGTAGTCGGCCTTACTTTCGTACTACGGACAACAGCATACTTCCGCTAAACCTAGCATACGTCCGCCTCCTGAGGTCAGTGTTTGGCTTTTATTCTCTAAAGGTTCAAAGTGTGTTTAGGTTAATGCTAAGGGTTCTGGGTCTCGTTAAACACCTTTATTGAAAACCTTTGTTGATTGCTCCTATGGAAAATATTTTGTCTAATAAAAAGGTTGGGGTTTTTATTGGGGTATTACAGTTACATTTGGACTCTCTAAGAGTAGTCAATTAAGGTAAAGTTGCTTCCAGCTAGGAAGAATAAAATCATATCAAAGATACCCACGGGCTTGGCTCTATTTTGTTGAGTATAGGAGTTGTAGGTTTCACGATGATTGATATACTGTGGGTAATATCGACTACGATACCCTCGGTATCTTGTCAAATGGATTTGCTATAACTTGTGAGGATGCCAACATGGATTGCTTTATATTGGACGAAGAAGGTCAGTGCTATAAGGATGAACGGGAAAAGATTTTCCAATGACTAGACTAAGCACGAACCTTGTAAAACTACGGATGTTAAAGTGATGCTACTGCTTCTTCTTGTGGTTTGGGGCTACGAAATTTTGAGGATGAAATTCTTATAGGGAGGGGAGATTGTAGTGACCCAAATATTTAACTAAGCATAAGTAGCTTACTTAGAAGGTTAATTTGGAATTTGGGTCACTAGGATCTGCCAAAAAGGCATTTTGGAGAATTAGACTTCTGGACCGGACGCTACTGATAAGCGCCAAATGTTGCACATTCAAGCCCTTTAACTTGCATATGTTAATTCCTTAGTGTTGCTATTTGCTTGATTTTGTTTTGTTTTGTGTTTCAAATCAAACACATGAGCTTAGTCAGGAATTGGATTAAAAGGGCAGACAAGCAAACACATTGTGCTGGCGAACAATCGCAGCACACTGGCGATCGTGCGCCTAGTGAACGTGCGCCATGCACTTGTGAACATGCCTTGGGCGAACGATGACCCAGACCTGCGAATGTGCGCACTCGGGCTTCACTTAACCCGGCAGCCGTGTTGGACAACTTAAAATGCCACTCCAAGTCTCCTAGTTGAAGTGGGAAACTAACCTACGATCGTGATTAGGGTTTTAGGTTTCCTAGTGTCTATAAATAAGCCGTTATACAATGTAAAAGGATTAGATTTTCCTTAGTGCAAATTTTACATATAATTTCCTTGGAGTTCATTCGTCAGCATGAGCGGCTAAACCCCCATTGTGGAGTACCGATGTAACTCTTTCCAAGCACGATGGTGATTGTATTTGATTTTAGTTAATTCATATTATGTATGTTGTTTGCATAACTGTGAGAATTGCAACCCTTGAATTCTGTTCTTAATTTTAATGCAATTGTTATTTAATTCTAAAATCAGTACTTGAGAAATTCTTATCTTGTCTTAGAAATTATTTTGTCTGTATTGAACTCAATCAATTTTATTTTCTGTGATCATGAAATTGATGGTTATGCAATGCTTTTAACATGCATGTGATTAATAGGATTAGATAGACCATGCTTAGGGAAGACGGGTTGTACTACGCCCTAGTTTAGAGTAGACGATCTGTGCCAACCGAAGATGGGTTATACTATTCCATTGATCATATAAAACTTATTAAGGGATTTTATAGTTTATACCTAGGGAAGACGGATCGTGCCGCATCTTAGTGGTTAGGTGGACGATCCGTGTCAACCAAGATAAATTATTCTTATCCTTTGATATGAAATTTCTTGTCTTTTATAACATACGTGATTATGAGCTCGAGAATCGAATTATGGTTACCATTGCTGTGCGGATTGTGGTGAAGTTGGTACCTTCCTCTCTCTCTCTTTGACATTATTAATTTTAATACTGCGTTTAATTTTATGCAATTCAATTTACAACAATCAATCTTGTTTTCTCAATTAGGTTAAATTTAGTCTTTTAATTTTAATAACGAAACTCTACAGTCCTAGAGGTTCGACACCCTCAATATAGCCCTATCCTACAGGATTCGTTCTATTGCGAGTGATAATTTTATTATTGATAAATTTGGTCACAAATTTACCACATCAATTTTGCCATTGCCAGGGACCGTTAACGGTTTAGTTATTAAAATTTTAAGGGATTACGTTTAGCTTAATCTTTAATCTTTGTTTTTTTTCGTTATTTTCAGTTTTCGTAAATCTAAATTTTCTGTTCAAGTTTCACATTCAACTCTACAGGGTCCGTTCTATAACTGTGAACTATCACAGCTCGTGTGCGATCGTTCGCAACCCTACAGCGATCGTTCACCCCTTCTGTCGTGCGAACGATCACACCTCCTGGGGTGATCGTTCGCTCTCTGGACAATTTTGCAGCAACCCATTCCAATGCACCTAAGGGCCATTTGTGAGCTTTTCTTTTTATTTTAAAGTAATTTTTGTTTTGTTATTTTCTGTTTTGGTTTTTAGTTTCTGCTTTATTTTTCTAGTCTAGTTTATGTTGGGTCATCGATCATTGTCTTTGCCATTAATTTCTTGTGACCACATTGAACACACTCTTAGACAACTTAGAGCGAAAGGAAAGCTAGTTTGTCTAAGGAAAACACCGACACCATGGCTGGCCCTCACGTAGCTTTGGGATCACTACATTCCACCCACACTACTCCTCATGTCTCAGGTTGCCGGATTACGGCAACCCACTATGAGATCAAGCCTAGCACCATACAAAGTCTACCGACTTTCCTAGGGTTTACCCATGAGAATCCTTATGACTTCCTCGGAATTCCAGTCAATCTTCTACCATTCAATTGGAGATTCACGAGGATGCCTTAATAAAGATCGTTTGTTTGTCTTTGCCCTTAAAGAAAGAGCCAAACATTGGTTCGATCCTTAGAGCCCAATTCTATCACTTCTTGGGATCCAGCAACAAGTTTTCTCAAGCAATATTTCCCCATAGGAAGGACCAATGATATTAGGCGAGCCATCTTGGTATCACCCAATACCAGGGTGAACCACTACATGAAACTTGGGAGAGGCTTAAAGATTTACTTAGATCATGTCACACCATCTGTCCCCAAATGGCAGCTAGTGCAAAGTTTTTATGATGGTCTAACTGAGTCTTGTAGGAGCACGGTGGATGCATCTTGTGGGGGGACATTCATGTTAAAAAGTGAAGATGAAGCATAGGCTATGATAGAAAACTTGAGTAACAACTCTCGTCAAGCTTCCAATAGACGGAGAGAACCCACACCTAAGCACCAAAGATAGAGAGTCTTTGAAGTAGAACCTCTGAGACATGGCCACTCAAGTAGTTGATGCTATCACTAAGAAGCTGGACCAATTGATGATTGGTTTTGCTCCTAATGTTACTCACATCAACACCCAACCTGAACCATGTTCATTCTGTTCTAGCACTATCATCGTAAATAACTACCCTCTGTCAATTATCGATGTCTCTAATGAACAGGTCAATGCCGCTTTCTCCCGACCGGGTAATGATCCATACTCCAACACTTACAACCCGGGGTGAAGAAATCATCCGAATTTCTCCTAGAAGGTCGAATCTGAGAGAACTCATGGCCACAATCAAGCTAGTCCAACAGACAGCCCTACAACTTGTCATCCACATACCAACCTCCACATAAGCAATACCAGATTGCTCTACAGCAATGGGCAAATTCTAATTTTGAAGATCGAATGTTGAACATGGTGGGTGAGATGAATGGCAGGTTTGGTGAGATGACTGGTAGGTTTGGTGAGATGAACGACAAATTTGGCGAGATATCTCACACAGTAAATTCCCACTCTCAATCCATTGCCAAATTAGAGACTCAAATGGGACAGATGGCAAACACCTTCAACAGGAGAGAAGAAGGGAAGCTTCCAAGTCAGTCAGTGATGAATCCTATGGGGCTTTACATGATAGATGAAGAAACCTCACATCAGCATGTGCAGTCCATCACCACTTTGAGAAGCGGGAAACTGGTTGACAATCAAGTAAGAAAGAAGAAAGAAGCGCATCTTGAGGTTCGGAGACTCTGCAGAACAACAAGGGCAAGCAAGTGACCACTGAAACATCTACTTCATTGACCCCAATTCAGAGATACCATATGTACCCCGAGCCCCATTCCCATAACGGCTCAAGGCACCTTCTCACTTTGGAAAACAAGGAGAGAAAATACAAGCAATGATGGAGGTGTTCAAACAAGTGAAGATCAACATTCCTCTCCTTGATGCCATTCAGCAAGTACCTACATACGCCAAATTCCTGAAAGATCTCTGTACTTAGAAGAGGAAGTCCAGAAATCACATTCCTAAGAAGGTCTTCCTTACTGAACATGTGAGTTCCCTGATTCAGCACAACACCCCTCCGAAGTTCAAGGACCCCGGAGCTCCTACCATTTCATGCATCATAGGACAGAAAGAGATTGACAAGGCACTCCTTGATCTAGGAGCTAGGGTAAATCTACTACCATACTCAGTGTATCAGCAACTTGGTCTAGGGGAGCTAAAGCCTACTATAGTGATTCTGCAGCTAGTTGACCGGTCTATTAAGAAACCTAGGGGAATTATAGAAGATGTTATCATCAAGTTGAATAAGTTCTTCTTCCCAATGGACTTCATTGTTCTTGACACTGAGCCTATTCCACATCCTGAGAGGCTGATTCTGGTCATCCTTGGGCATCCTTTCTTAGCCACAGCCAATGCATGTATCAACTGCTGGACTGGGGTTATGGAAATCTCCTTTGGAAATATGTAGGTGAGACTGAACATCTTCAATGCATTCCAACATGCCCCGGATCTGAATGAGTGTTTCTTTGTGGACCACATTGAAGAGTATGTAGAAAACTCACTCCCTAGTCTCTTGGCTGATGATCCGTTGGAAGCTTGTTTAGCCCACTTTGGGTTTGAAGACTTCAACACGGATGAGTACATTGAAGAGGTCCATGATTTGCTAGAGACAGTAGCCAGTGCAGATTTTCACCTATGGAGATTGCCAAAAGAACCCCACCTTTGACATCAAGCACTCCTCCTGTTCCTTCTCTTGAGTCCCCACCGAAGCTTGAGTTGAAGCCTGATCGGTGCCTAAAAGTGCTTATTTGAACCCTTTAATTTATATTCATTAGGCCTTTGGCATTGTTAATATTTAATCATTTTTAGTGTTTTTAGTATTTTGTGTTGTGCAGGACATTGCATTAAAACATGGCTAGCAAAAGGCAAAATGCACCAAGCGAAGAAGTGATTCACCAAGTGCGTTGAGCGCGCACTTGGGTGCTGATCAACGACTCACGCATGCGCATGGCGATTGACGAACGATGCCCACGGCCCTAGCGGTTATCTGCGTTTGAATGCAAGGACCTCTCGAACGCACGTCGCCACCACGGTTATTCACGGTCGCTATAAATAGGACCCTTTTCTTATTTCCCACGTTTGGGAGGTGCCTCTAGGGCCCGAGCCCCTGCTTTCCTTTGTAAATCCCTCCTAAATTGTCATTTATTTAATTTATGTTTTACTTTTATTTAGTCTCTTATTCGCTTCACTTTAGATTTACTTAAATGCTTTCATAGTTAGTTTTACATTTAATCCGTTTATTATTTGCCATGCTAGTTTGTTTGATTTAATTTCGTGACAAAGTTGCATCGATTGTGCCGTAGTTGTTTGGTCATAGCGTTTAGTCCGATGGATACATTTCATCGTTAGGGCTACATCCATTTATCCATTGTAGTTAGTGTTAAATCACTTTCACATTGGATCCTTTGGACCTAGACCTTTCATGTTTTGTCTTTCATCAAATGGGCGTGTTGATTATTTCAATACGATAGGACTTGCATAGAGGCGTAAGCATGCATGAACTAGCGTGACACTAGAACATGCATTGCTTTTAATCAATAGACGGATGTTTAATTAACTATATATTTAAATATATATTCATGTTTAGTTCATTATTGCATCATTTAGGCGGAAATATGAACAATGTTAACGCGTATGCCTTGTAGCATAAATGTTTATTGAATATGAGCTAAGCATGTTTATATATTAATTAATTTATTGTGAGGTGGATTAGGGACTTTAGTTATTTTTATTTCTTTATTTTAATGCTTTTAGCTTAGTTTTATTTTATGCACGCCACGTGTTTGAAATCGGAACTAGGTTAAGGTAACATTAGTTTAGGCATTTAAAAGTTGGTTTTAGCAAGACCGATTCTCTATGGGTTCGACACTGACTTGCAGCCACATTACTACGATCGACTCGCAATTGGCGAGTACTATTTTTCGTACGACCAAAGCCCCTGCCAGACAAGCTTAAATGTGCCTTCCCTGGTGCCAACAATACTCTTCCAATCATAATTGCTTCAGATTTACAGAAAGACCAGAAAGATAATCTGTTATAAGTTTTGAAGGAGCATAAAGAAGCTATTGGGTGGACTGTAGCAGACTTCAAGGGAATTGATTCATCCATCTGTATGCATCGGATCCATCTAGAAGAAGGAGCCAAACCCTCCCGTGAGGCACAACGTCGGCTGAATCCTA
This sequence comes from Carpinus viminea, assembly GCA_013348765.1. Classification (NCBI taxonomy): domain Eukaryota; kingdom Viridiplantae; phylum Streptophyta; class Magnoliopsida; order Fagales; family Betulaceae; genus Carpinus; species Carpinus viminea. The sequence goes on from CP054674.1 coordinate 17,158,362, forward strand.
ACATGAAAGAGGTTGTGATGAAGGAAGTAGTCAAGCTGCTTGATGCTGGCATCATCTATCCTATCTCAAACAGCAAATGGATCAGCCCCACTCAGGTAGTACCAAAGAAATCCGACCTTCCAGTAGTGGAGAATGCAGCTGGAGAATTGATTCCTCAACGGACAACCACAGGATGACGTGTTTGCATTGATTACCGGAACCTCAACTCACACACTAGGAAAGATCACTTCCCACTCCCTTTCATTGATCAGATCCTAGAGCGTCTAGCTGGCCAGAGTTACTACTACTTCCTCGATGGCTACTCCGATTACAACCAGGTTGCTGTTGACCCCTAAGACCAGGAGATGATGACGTTCACCTGTCCCTTTGGTACTTTTGCTTACAGACGCATGCCCTTTGGCCTATGCAATGCACCTGCCACCTTCCAAAGATGTATGATGTCCATCTTCTCTTACATGGTAGAAAAATTTTTGGAGGTATTTATGGATGACTTCTCTGTTTTTGGGTCTTCCTTTGATAATTGTCTTCATAATCTTTCACTTGTGCTAAAACGTTGCAAAGAGACTAACCTAATTTTGAGTTGGGAGAAGAGTCACTTTATGGTGCAGGAAGGGATAGTCTTGGGGCATATAGTATCCAAGAGAGGAATTGAGGTGGATAGAGCAAAGGTTGAGCTGATTGAAATTTGCCGCCACCTACTTCAGTGAAGTAAATCCGTTCCTTCCTAGGGCATGCCGGGTTTTATCGGTGCTTCATCAAGGACTTCAACAAGATCTCAAGGCCTTTGTGCAGTTTGCTGGCCAAGGACATTCCATTCCAATTTGATGGATCTTGTCACGAGGCATTCCAGAAGCTCCAGTCTCTGCTATCCTCCGCTCCCATAATGAAGCCTCCTGACTGGTCTTTGCCATTTGAGATTATGTGTGATGCATCCGACTTTGCTATGGGTGCAGTCTTGGGACAGCGTGAGGGCAAGCTACCTCACGTCATTTACTATGCTAGCAAGACCCTGATGAATGGTCAAATTAATTACACCACAACGGAGAAAGAGTTGCTAGCGATGGTATTTGCCTTGAACAAATTCAGATCATACCTCTTGGGATCCAAGGTAATTATCTATTCTGATCATGCTACCTTGCGACACTTGTTTGCAAAAAAGGAGACCAAACCCCATCTGATTCGATGGATACTTCTATTACAAGAATTTGACATCGCGATTCGGGACAAGAAGGGCACTGAAAATGTCATTGCCGACCATCTATCACGGATTCAGTTTGAGATAGCTCAGCCACTTCCAGTTCATGATTCCTTCCCAAATGAGCAACTGTTTGAGATTACTCCAAGCGAACCACCGTGGTATGCTGACATCATCAACTATTTAGCCACAGGTTAGATTCCCCGTCATTGGTCTAAACAAGACAAGGGCTCGCTTCTTCAAGCAAGTCGATTCTACTTTTGGGAAGATCCGAAATTGTTCAAGTACTGCGCTGATCAGATAATAAGACGTTGCATCCCGGAGAGTGAGTTCCACAGTATCCTCACATTTTGCCATTCTCTAGCCTGTGGGGGTCACTTCAATGCCAAGAAAACCGCAGCCAAGTTTCTACAATGTGGTTTCACTTGGCCAACTCTGTTCAAGGATGCCTATGACTTTGGCCAGGCTTGTGAGAGATGTCAGCGGCTAGGAGCTATGTCCCGAAGAGATATGATGCCATTGAACCCCATCCTCATAGTCAAAATTTTTGACGTTTGGGGTATTGACTTCATGGGCCCCTTCCCACCATCTTTTGGGTATGAGTACATTTTCGTAGGGGTAGACTATGTCTCCAAATGGGTTGAGGCCGTGGCCACCAAGACCAATGATCACAAGGTGGTAGTGAAATTCATCCAAGCCAACATCTTCAGCAGATTTGGTACTCCCAGGGCCATCATCAGTGACGGAGGCAAGCACTTTTCTTAAAACCTTGTATCTCAAGTACTCCGTTACTCATAAGGTAGCCACCCCTTACCATCCTCAGACTAGTGGCCAAGTAGAAGTTTCCAACCGGGAGATCAAGCATATTCTGGAGAAGACGGTTAGGCCAAACCGCAAGGATTGGTCTTTATGCCTTAATGATGCATTATGGGCCTACCGCACAGCTTACAAAACGCCGATTGGTATGTCACCATACCGGTTGGTTTATGGAAGAGCATGTCACCTCCTTGTGGAACTGGAGCACAAGGCTTTGAGGGCAATCAAGCAATTCAACTTTGATATACAGCAAGCTCCACCGAAGCTTGATTAGTGAGTGGAAGAGCTGCGGAATGATGCATATGACAGCTCCAAATTATACAAGGAGAAGACAAAGGCTTTCATGACTGGCACATCAGGCCTAAGACATTTGAGCCGGACTAGAAAGTATGGCTTTTCAACTCCAAACTCCGGCTCTTCCCTGGTAAGCTCCGCTCCAGATGGGATGGCCCGTTCACAGTTATTTCAATATCTCCACATGGTGCAGTTGAGTTGAGGGACCCAAAGGACGGCAACATTTTCATGGTCAATGGTCAAAGACTGAAGCCCTGCATTCAAAATCCCGAACCAAGCACAGACGTGGAATCCGTTAAGTTGACGGATCCCACCTATTCGTTTTAAGAATGCATACAGCTAACAGGGAGGCGTTTGGGTAGTCCTGATTCTCAAACGTCTCTGTGGCGGGAAGTGGTACTGATGCCGCTAAGAGGTAAATTTTTGTTTTATTTTTCTGTTTTTCTTTACTTTTGTTGTTTTTCATTATTGGCTTTATTTTTACGGAGTTTTGTTCTTTTATTTTCATTTTTATTTTGGTTTAGATTTTATTTCTTCTTAAGTTTGAGTCGTGCATAGTGGAAATTGGCACCGAGTGAACGTTCACCCATCCTTGGGCGATCGTTCGCCAAAAGCCTCTCTAAAGTGCTAAACACACTGAGGAAGCGAACATTCGCCCATCCTTGGGCGATCGTTCACAGAAGTGCTCTCAATAGTGCTGTAGACAATGAGGAAGCGAACGTTCACCCAATACTGGGCAATCGTTCGCTCCCTCGCCAGGCGCTTGAGGATGAATGTTCATCCCCCCGGTCACACACGCACACTGGCACGTGGGTGAACATTTGCCCAGCACTGGGCGATCGTTCGCCCTCAAGGTGAGCTTCCTCACGTGACCTATTTAGGTCACTTTCATCTCCTTCTTCCGTCACTTTCACCTACCCCACCCACCCTCCATCACGCCGCCCACTCCTCACGTCTCACAACCACCACAAACCACCACAAAGCAACCACCAAATCATCTCACAACCACCACAAACCAACCCAAAACACCCCTCACGGCCACCATCGGCCACTACACCCACTCCCCGCACCACCCTAATCACCACAAAACCCCACATTGGCCCATATACTCCCCAACCTTTCCAACACACTCTGGCCAATTTTTTTTTTTATTTTTGGCAACTACACTCCACTCATATAGAGTGTAGTATCATAGTTGGTTTCCTTCTTTTTGCAGGGGGTTGAAATTGTTTGAAGGTTGGTTTTCACAAGTGGATTTCAAGGCTGCCCACCACCTGTTTGACAAAAGTCCTGACCGAACTCTACAATGCCCAAAACCACTCAATCCACCTCCCAAGCGTCAAGCTCCCGTGCCCAATCCTCCCATCGGGAGATACTATTTGAGACAGAATTCGATATCAACGGTGACTTCAAAAATTTTGAAGCCACCCAATGGGCAATCCAAGAGTTCAAGCGCCGGGGGTTGAAGAAATTGTTCAACCCCGTCACCTCCACGGCTTATACAAGGTTGGTCATCCAGTTCTCTTCCAACCTCTCCCGGGATTGCAATAAGCCGGGCACCCTATCTTCTATCGTCAAAGGGAAGCAAGTGGACGTGACCACCTCGGACATTGCCGCCGAGCTGCATTGCAACGATGAGCACCCACCGGCAGATGCACAACTTGATGACCAGCCGGATGCTTTCTATGTTTTCAAGATTATTGATGACATGTGTGCCGGTCAATATGCCGATGAAAAGCGGAATGCAAGCAGTCGGTCCAAATTGCCACAACCACTCTTGCTTGTGGATTATGTTCTATACCGGAATGTGTGCCCACTAGGGCACAAGTCACAGAGGCGTGACCAATTTCTCCAAGCACTGTACACCTTCCACAAGGGACATTGGTATTCCATCCCGTCCATCATTTGGAACCAACTTCAAAAATTTTGGGATAGGGTGTTTGCGCGAAGGGCATCCACCACAAAGTCATGGGGGCTTCCATTCCCATTCCTGCTCACACAAATTCTAAAGAAGAAAGGAATCAAGGGAACCCCCGAAGATGGACCGGTCACAAAACATCCATTCTTTGGTAGAAACCAGTGGAACCACAGCCAATCCCATATGCCCAGAGAGGTTGAGGAAGGAGGAGAAGAAGCCGAACATATGGAAGAGGATGCACCAGCACCACAGCAAGGTGGGAGTGCCAACACTGTAGTCATCAGCCGCACCGAGTATGAGCTTTTGAGTGGTGCACATCAGCACTTGGAAAAACTGGAAGAACGCTTCACCACCATCGAAGCACAGTCGGCTGGCTACCCATACTACCTTACTCCAGGCCATTTTGGACCGACTACCACCAGCAGTAGGGGCATCATCTTCCGTCCCACCAGGGGGGCAGCAGTGAGCTGCTGCACCATCTGGCTGAAGACGTTAAACTTAGCGCTCATGGGAGGCACCCCACAGTATATCCCTTTATTTATTTTTATTGTCCTTGTTTTTACCTTTATTTTTATTTTTATTTTATTTTTCTCGTATTACTTGTGTGTTTTCTTTTCAGAGACAAAAGGGTATTTCAATTCAAGTTTGGGGGTGTGCTATAAGCCATGCCAGTCCAACAGTTCTCTAACTCCCAATCCAAGTCAGCTCTTTTCATAAATTATATATTGGGGACAATGTGTAGATTAAGTTTGGGGGTATGGGAACACAATTTCACACACCTTGTCTCGTTTAAAAAAAAAAAAAAATTTGCATGTTCATGTTGTCCTTAAATTTTGGTTGACTTAAAACCTTGTGATTGATTTCATCAGTGAGCTTAAAATTTTGAACACATGATCTGATGTTGGACTTTTAAGTTTGTTACTTTCTTTAGGCAATTGAGAAGTCACATGTTTGATCCCTGACACAAGCACATTAGCACATAAGCGGTGGGGTATGACATGTGGGTTTAATGTGTATGTTTCTATGTTTTGGGTGACCTTTGGGTGACTTATTGGGTGGATACATTGGCATAGTTAAAAAAAAAAAAAAACACACAAATGGTGGTAGTCATTGATAAAGCATTCCGAGTAAGCTGGGCCTCTTGCATCAAAGCATTGAGTGCTCACGTCAAAAGGTGAGGAGTTTGAGGTGGTTAACATTACGGCTAGTCTAGTTTCGTAGCCTTTTTTACTCGAATTAGTAAGTCCTTAGGGGTGTCTCTACACCTAATGCCCTAAAACCATCTAGTTTGGGAGTCATTGGCTCAACACTCGTTACATGGGTCAATTAGAAAGCTTAAGGGAACTAGACATTATCGAGCCTAATAGTAAAATAAAAGGCAAGAAAAGTATGCCATTGTTGTTCATTCTGATAAGACTTCTAGTGAATCTTGAAATATGGAGACATTGCACATTAAATTTGTTTGGAAGCTTCATAGTCTTGTGCTAATTCACTTCACACTGTTTCGAGCTTGTGATGCCTTAGCTTGCCTGTTGTAAGTAATTAGACTTTAATTTCCAATTTATTGTGAAGATGGAGTTTAATCTTTTAAGCTTGCTAATGAATGAAAATCATGGGTTTGAGTGTTGCTTTACTTTTTGGATAACATGAACTGTGCACAATGTTTGTGGGTATCATTTCTGGAAAACCCTCACGAGACTTCACTCGTCCTCTAAGGAATTCCTATGGGTTTAAAAGGCTTGTTGCATATGCTAAATGCAACCGTACATCCCACGAAAGCTGGATTTATCTTTGATGTTTTTCATTTTATTTCCTGTTTTGTATTGCTAAGGGACTAGCAATATGTAAGTTTGGGGGTGTGATAAGTGCCGAATGTTGCACATTCAAGCCCTTTAACTTGCATATTTTAATTCCTTAGAGTTGCTATTTGATTGATTTTGTTTTGTTTTGTGTTTCAGATCAAATACATGAGCTTAGTCAGGAATTGGATTAAAAGGGCAGAGAAGCAAACACACTGTGCTGGCGAACGATCGCAGCACATTGGCGATCATGTGCCTGGTGAATGTGCGCCATGCACTTGTGAACATGTGTTGGTGAACGATCGCCCAGATCTGCGAACGTGCGCACTTGGGCTTCACTTAACCCGGCAGGCGCATTGGACAACTTAAAATGCGACTCCAAGTCTCCTAGTTGAAGTGGGAAACTAACCTACGGCCGTGATTAGGGTTTTAGGGTTTCTAGGGTTTCCTAGTGTCTATAAATAGGCCGTTATACAATGTAAAAGGATCCGGTTTTCCTTAGTGCGAATTTTACATACAATTTCCTTGGAGTTCATTTGTCAACATGAGCGGCTAAACCCCCATTGTGGGGTACCGATGTAACCCTTTCCAAGCACAATGGTGATTGTATATGATTTTAGTTAATTCATATTATGTATGTTGATTGCATAACTGTGAGGATTGCAACCCTTGAATTCTATTCTTAATTTTAATGCAATTGTTATTTAATTCTAAAATCAGTACTTGCGAAATTCTTATCTTGTCTTAGAAATTATTTTGCCTGTATTGAACTCAATCAATTTTATTTTCTGTGATCATGAAATTGATGGTTATGCAATGGTTTTAACATGCATGTGATTAATAGGATTAGATAGACCATGCTTAGGGAAGACGGGTCGTACTACGCCCTAGTTTAGAGTAGACGATCCGTGCCAACCGAAGATGGGTTATACTATTCCATTGATCATATAAAACTTATTAAGGGATTTTATAGTTTATACCTAGGGAAGACGGATCGTGCCGCATCTTAGTGGTTAGGTGGACGATCCGTGCCAACTGAATATAAATTATTCTTATCCTTTAATATGAAATTTCTTGTCTTTTATAACATACGTGATTATGAGCTCTAGAATCGAATTATGGTTACCATTGTTGTGCGGATTGTGGTGAAGTCGGTACCTTACTCTCTCTCTCTCTGATATTATTAATTTTAATACTGCGTTTAATTTTATGCAATTCAATTTACAACAATCAATCTTGTTTTCTCAATTAGGTTAAATTTAGTCTTTTAATTTTAATCACGAAACTCTACAATCCTTGAGGTTCGACACCCTCAATATAGCCCTATCCTACGAGATTCGTTCTGTTGCGAGTGGTAATTTTATTATTGATAAATTTGGTCACAAATTTACCACATCAGCTACTTTTTGGTAGAAGTACGCTCTTGTCTTTAGTATAGACATACGCTAAGTTAGGTGAATGTATGCTCTTGTCTTTAGCGTGGACGTACTTAGGGGACCACCTGACATACGCTGATAGATAGTATGCAATACTCTGTGAATAGTTGGCAGACATATGCTTAAAAGTACCAGACGTACGCTACGTTTTGGAATACCCTCCGATTAATACCTGGACATACAAGATAGCCTTTGGACCGCTATATAATAGTATCAGACGTACGCCCTTATGGCCAGACATCTGCTGCTTTCTTGCCCTATAAATACCCCCTCACCCCCTCGCCCATTTCACTCCAAATCTGCCCTCAACCCATTTCTTTACCCCTAGGGTGCTTGTTGGCCGTTTATGAGTTCAGAGCTAATGAAGTGGAGGTTCTTGCAGTTTTGCTTCAAGGAGGTAATGCTCAATTGTCTTTCTCTTTAGTTATGTCATTATGCTGCTTGATTATTGTTTGTAGCTAGTTGTAGTTGTTAGCTTAGTAATGCTTTAGATCTTGCTTAGGCTAACAATTTGATAACTTAGTGTTGTTACTTTGCATGGAGGTTTCAATCTGAGTTAGAAGGCCCTAAGAAGCTTTGTTGGCCTTAGGATTCGAATAATAGGACGGACAGTGGAGAGAAAATGAGGTTCTCCGTGAAAGATGTCGAAGTGGATCTACGGTCTTGTGACCGGATGTATTGTAATGCCCCCGAATCTAGCCTCGGCTAATCCGGTGGAATCACTGGGAATTTACCGCTTTAAGCCAACTTGTGACCAAACGGGTAATCACCCTTATAAAACGTCAGAGTAAATGCAAAGGAAGGTGAATAAATCTGAGATTTACTATGATCCATCAAGTAAGAACGTGGAGCTACTAAATAGTAAACACAAACCTGTAATTTAAGTAAAGCATAACCAGTCAGATAGTAGCAACTCTTGCCACTTCCATAGCAGTAAACAAAGTTACCTAAAGAATAATAACCGCGTAAGTCTAACGACTTAGTAAGTAAACTTTACACTTAGGTATGACATGAGCCCAATTAATGAACATAAACGTGCAATTTGAAATATAACCAAAAGAGGGCATTACCTCTACTAATACACCATTTAATGGGTTTTAGGGTTTTCAAAGCTTATGTGTATAACCGGTGATATGTACATAAGTATTTTAATGTAGAAAAGGTTAATGCATTATAAGTCATAACTCCTATACATGGTCTACTCAAGATATTACCCCTTCTCAGCATGGTTGGTGCTGTCCCGAGAGACCTATAATACAATGTCAATTGATGTGGTAAATTTGTGACTAAATTTATCAATAATAAAAAATACCACTCACAATAGGACGAATCCCGTAGGATAGCGCTATATTGAGGGTGTCAAACCTCAAGGACTATAAGGGTTTTGCTATTAAGTTTAAAGAACGAAGTTTAACCTAATTAAGAAAACGAGATTGATTGTTTTGTGAATTGAAGTGCATAAAATTAAATGCAAAATTAAAAGTAATAATATCAGAGAGAGAGAAAGTAAGGTACCGACTTCACCGCAATCCGCACAACAATGGTAACCATAATTTAATTCTAGAAACTCATAATCATGCATGTTATAAAAGACAAGAAATTACATATTAAAGGATAAGAATAATTTATCTTTGGTTGGCACGGATCGTCCACCTAACCACTAAGATGCGGCACGATCCGTCTTCCCTAGGTATAAACTATAAAATCCCTTAATAAGTTTTATACGATCAACAGAATAGTATAACCCATCTTTGGTTGGCACGGATCGTCTACCTAAATTACTCTAAACTAGGTGTAGTACGACCCGTCTTCCCTAAGCATGGTCTATCTAATCCTATTAATCATATGCATATTAAAACCATTGCATAGCCATCAATTTTATGATCACAAAAATAAAATTGATTGAGTTCAATACAGGCAAAATAAATTCTAAGACAAGATAAGAATTTCGCAAGTACTGAATTTAGAATTGAATAACAATTGCATTAAAATTAAGAACAGAATCAAGGGTTGCAATCCTCACAATTATGCAATCAACATACATATAATGAATTAACTAAAATCAAATACAATCACCATTGTGCTTGGAAAGGGTTACATCGGTACCCCACAATGGGGTTTAGCCGCTCATGCTAACGAATGAACTCCAAGGAATTTTTGTGTAAATTTCACACTAAGGAAAAACCGGATCCGTTTACATTGTATAATGGCCTATTTATAGGCACTAGGAAACCCTAGAAACCCTAAAACCCTAATTACGGCTGTAGGTTAGCTTCCCACATCAACTAGGAGACATGGAGTATCTTTTACGTTGTCCACGTGCCCGAGTTAAGTGAAGCCGAGCGCATGCGTTCACATATGGGCGATCGTCATTCAGCCCACATTAACGCGTGCAAGTGATCGTTCACCAAGCGCAAGATCGCAAGTGTGCGATCGGGTCCTTTTAGTCCAATTTCCAATGAAGCTCATGTATTTGACCTGAAACACAAAACAAAACAATAATCAAGCAAATAGCAATGCTAAGGAATTAACATATGCAAGTTAAAGGGCTTGAATGTGCAACATTCGGTGCTTATCACACCCCCAAACTTACATATTGCTAGTCCCTTAGTAATACAAAACAGAAAATACAACGAAAAACATCAAAGATAAATCCAGCTTTCATGGGATGTACGGTTATATTTAGCATATACAACAAGCCTTTTAAACCCCTAGGAATTCCCTAGAGGACGAGTGAAGTCTCGTGAGGGTTTTCCAGAAATGATACCCACAAACATTATGCACAGTTCATGTTATCCAAAAGTTAAAGCATCACTCAAACTCATGATTTTCATTCATTAGCAAGCTTAAAAGATTAAACTCCATCTTCACAATAAATTGGAAATTAAAGTCTAATTACTTACAACAGGCAAGCTAAGGCATCACAAGCTCGAAACAGTGTAAAGTGAACTAGCACAAGACTATGAAGCTTCAAACAAATTCAATGTCCAATGTCTCCATATTTCAAGATTCACTAGAAGTCCTATCAGAATGAACAACAATGGCATACTTTTCTTATTCTTTATTTTATTATTAGGCTCTGTAGTGTCCCTTAGCTTTCTAATTGACCCATGTAACGAGTGTTGAGCCAATGACTCCCAAACCAAATGGTTTTAGGGCATTAGGTGTAGAGACACCCCTAAAGACTTACTAACTAGAGTCAAAAAGGCTATGAAACTAAACTAGCCGTAATGTTAACCACCTCAAAACTCCTCACCTTTTGACGTGAACACTTAATGCTTTGAGGCAAGAGGCCCAGTTACTCAATGAAGAATTCATCAATTGTCAAACTTTTTTTTTTTTTATGCCAATGTATTCACTCAATAAGTCACCCAATGTCACACAAAACATAGAAACATACACATTAAACCCACATGTCATACCCCACCAATTATGCTTGTGACTTCTCAATTGCCTAAAGCAAGTAACCAACTTAAAAATCCAACATCAGATCATGTGTTCAAAATTTTAAGCTCACTGAAGAAATCAATCATAAATTTTTAGGTCAACCAAAATTTAAGGACAACATGAACATGCAAAATTTTTTTTTTAAAAAAAAAAAAAAAAAGACAAGTTGTGTGAAATTGTGTTCCCATACCCCCAAACTTAATTTGCACATTGTCCCCAATGTGTAATTACATGGAAAGAGCTGACCTGGACCTGGAGTTAGAGAACTGTCTGGACTGGCATGGCTCATAGCACACCCCCAAACTTGAACTGAAATACCCTTTTTTGTCTCTGAAAAGAAAACACAAAAGTAATACGGGAAAATAAAAATAAAAATAAAGGTGAAACCAAGACAACAAAAATAAATGGATATACTGTGGGGTGCCTACCATGAGCGCTAAGTTTAACGTCTTCAGCCAGACGGTGCAGCAGCTCACAGCTGCTCCCCAGGTAGGACGGAAGATGACGCCCCTGCTGCTAGTGGTAATCGGTCCAAAATGGCCTTGAGTAAGTCAGTGTGGGCAGCCGCTTGTGTTTCAATATTGATAAAGCATTGTTCCAGCTTGTCCAGGCGCTGATGTGCACCACTCAAGAGCTCATACTCGGTGCGGCTAATGACCAAAGTATTAGCTCTTCACCTTGCTGCAGTGCCGGTGCATCCTCTTCCATATGTTCGCTTCTTCTCCTCCTTCCTCAGCCGGAATTTCTACTCTAACCTCTCTGGGCATATGGGATTGGCTGTGGTTCCACTGGTTTCTGTCGAAGAATGGATGTTCTGTGACCGGTCCATCTTCGGGGGTTCCCTTTATTCCTTTCTTCTTTAGAATTTGTGTGAGCAGGAACAGAATGGGAGCCCCCATGACTTTGTGGTGGTTGCCCTTACACAATCACCCCATCCCAAAATTTTTTAAGTTGGTTCCAAATGATGGAGGGGATGGAATACCAGTGGCCTTTATGGAAGGCGTACAGTGCCTGAACGAATTGGTCACGCCTTTGCGACTTGTGCCCCAATGGGCACACATTTCAATACAGAATATAATCCACAAGCAAGAGTGGTTGCGGCAATTTGGACTGGCTGCCTGCATTCCATTTTTCATCAGCATATTGACCGTACATGTCTTTAATTATCTCAGAGACATAGAAAGGATCTGGCTGTTCATCGAATTGTGCATCTGCAGGTGGGTGCTCATCATTGCAATGCGTGGTGGCAATATCCGAGGTGGTCACGTCCACTTGCTTCCCTTTAACGGTAGAAGATAGGGTGCCCAGCTTATTGCAATCCCGAGAGAGGTTGGAATAGAATTGGACAACCAACCTTGTGTAAGCCGTGGAGGTGACGGGTTTGAACAATTTCTTCAACCCCCGACGTTTGAACTCTTGGACCGCCCATTGGGTGGCTTCAAAATTTTGAAGTCACCTTTGATATCGAATTCGGTCTCAAACAGTATGTCCCGCTGCTCAATAGTTGGATGGGAGGATTGAGCACGGGAGCTTGACGCTTGGGAGGTGGATGGAGTGGTCCTAGGCATCTTGGAGTTCGGTCAGGACTTCTGTCGAACAGGTGGTGGGCAGCCCTTAAGCCGAATGGTGAAAACCAACCTTAAATGTATACCAACCCCTGCAAAAGAAGAGAAACCAACATAGCAGCACTACCTCTTGTACAAATGGCACAATAGTCAAGAATTGCAAAAAAAAATTGACGATGAAAGTGGGGTTGTGAAGGTTGGGGAAGAATATAATGGAAGGAGGGGGAAATGAAAAATGGGGCTGTGAAGAGGAATGTGGTGGCCAGAGATGGCGTATATGGGCTAACGGTTGCTATGCGTGGTGGTTGGGGAGTGCTTGGTGGGGATTTGTGGTGGTTGGGGGAAGGTTTGTGAGACGTGGGGAGTGGACGGCGTGAAGGTGGGGTATGTGGGGCAGACGAAAGTGATGGGGGAAAGAGGGGTACAGTGACCTAAATAGGTCACGTGACGCCTGTTTCGAGAGCGAACGATCGCCTAGTACAAGCAAACATTCGCTTTTGTGCTGTAGTGCGTGTGTGGCTGGGGGAACGAACGTTTTCCTTGTGCGCCTGGCGAGGGAGCGAACGATCACCCAAAGATGGGCGAATGCTCACTTCCTCAGTATGTTCAACACAATTGAAGAGGTTTCGGCAAATGATCGCCCAAGGATGGGCGAACGTTCGCTTCCTCAGTGTGCCAATTCCCATTATGCACGAATCAAACTTAAGAAGAAATAAAAATCTAAAAACAGAAAATAAGAGAAAAGAACGAAACTACATGAAAATAAAGCCAACAATGAAAAACAACAAAAGTAAAACAAAAACAAAAAGGAAAAAAAAAATTTTACCTCTTAGTGGCATCAGCACCACTGACCTTAACAAAGACATTTGAGATTCAGGACTAGTCAAACGCCTTTATGTTAGCTGCATGCATTCTTAAAACGAATAAGTGGGATCCGTCAACTTAACAGATTCCACGTCTGTACCTGGTTCAGGGTTCTGAATGCAGGCTTCAGTCTTTGACCATTTACCTTGAAAATGTTGCCATCCTTTGGGTCCCTCAACTCAACTGCACCATGTGGAGATACTGAAATAACCGTGAACGGGCCATCCCATCTAGAACGGAGCTTGCGAGGGAAGAGCCAGAGTTTGGAGTTGAAGAGCCATACTTTCTGGTCCAGCTCAAATGTCTTAGGCCTGATGTGCCGGTCATGAAAAGCCTTTGTCTTCTCTTTGTAAATTTTGGAGCTGTCATATGCATCATTCCACATCTCTTCCAATTCTGTCAACTGAAGCTTTCGGTGGGAGCAAGCTGCTTGCATATCAAAGTTGAACTGCTTGATTGCCCACAAAACCTTGTGCTCCAGTTCCACAGGGAGGTGACATCCCCTTCCATAAACCAGCCGGTATGGTGACATACCAATCGGCATTTTGTAAGCTGTGCGGTAGGCCCATAATGCATCATTGAGGCGCAAGGACCAATCCTTGCAGTCTGGCCTAACTGTCTTCTCCAGAATATGCTTGATCTCATAGTTGGAGACTTCTACTTGGCCACTAGTCTGAGGATGGTAGGGAGTGGCTACCTTATGAGTAACGGAGTACTTGAGAAGCAGGGTTTTAAGAGACCGGTTGCAAAAGTGCTTGCCTCCGTCACTGATGATGGCTCTTGGAGTACCAAATCTGCTGAAGATGTTGGCTTGGATGAATTTCACTACCACCTTGTGATCATTGGTCCTGGTGGCCAGTGCTTCAACCCATTTTGGGACATAGTCTACCCCTACCAAAATATACTCATACCTAAAGATGGTGAAAAGGGGCCCATGAAATCTATACCCCAAACATAAAAAATTTCAACTATGAGGATGGGGTTTAATGGCATCGTATCTCTCCGGGACATAGCTCCTAGGTCAGACATCTCTCACGCCAGCAAAAGTCATAGGCATCCTTGAACAAAGATGGCCAAGTGAATCCACATTGTAGAACCTTGGCTGCGGTCTTCTTGGCACTGAAGTGACCCCCACAGGCTAGAGAATGGCAAAATGTGAGGATACTGTGGAACTCACTCTTCGGGACGCAGCGTCGGATTATCTGGTCAGCGCAGTACTTGAACAACTCTGGATTTTCCCAAAAGTAGAATCGGACTTGCTTGAAGAAGTGGTCCTTGTCTTGCTTAGACCAATGAGGGGGAATCTGACCTGTGGCTAAATAATTGATGATGTCGGCATACCACGGTGGTTCTCTTGGAGTGATTTCAAACAGTTGCTCAACCGGGAAGGAATCATGAACTGGAAGTGGCTGAGCTGTCTCAAACTGAATCCGTGACAGATGGTCGGCGACGACATTTTAGTGCCCTTCTTGTCCTGAATTTCGATGCCAAATTCTTGTAACAGCAGATCCATCTAATCAACCGGGGTTTTGTCTCCTTCTTTGCCAACAAGTGTCGCAATGCAACATGATCGGAGTAAATAATTACCTTGGATCCCAAGAGGTATGATCTGAATTTGTCCAAGGCAAAAACCACTGCTAGCAACTCTTTCTCTGTTATTGTGTAATTGACTTGAGCATCCATCAGGGTCTTGCTAGCATAGTAAATGACGTGAGGTAGCTTGCCCACACGTTGTCCCAAGACTGCACCCACAACAAAGTCGGATGCATCACACATGACCTTAAATGGCATGGACCAGTCAGGAGGCTTCATGATGGGAGCGAAGGATAGCAGAGACCGGAGCTTCTGGAATGCCTCATGACAAGCTTCATCAAATTGGAATGGAATGTCTTTGGCCAGTAAACTGCACAAAGGCCTTGAGATCTTGCTGAAGTCCTTGATGAAGCATCGATAAAACCCGGCATGCCCTAAAAAGGAACGGATCTGCTTCACTAAAGTAGGCGGCAACAGGTTTTCAATCAGCTCAACCTTTGCCCTATCCACCTCAATTCCTCTCTTGGATACTATATGCCCCAAGACTATACCCTCCTGCACCATAAAGTGACTCTTCTCCCAACTCAAGATCAAGTTAGTCTCTTTGTAGCGTTTAAGCACAAGTGAAAGATTATGGAGACAGTTATCAAAAGAAGACCCAAAGACAGAAAAATCATCCATAAATACCTCCAAAAATTTTCTACCATGTCGAAGAAAATTGACATCATACACCTGGAAGGTGGCATGTGCATTGCATAGGCCAAAGGGCATACGTCTGTATGCAAAAGTGCCAAAGGGACAGGTGAACGTCGTCATCTCCTGGTCTTGAGGGTCAACAGCAACCTGGTTGTATCTAGAGTAGCCATCAAGGAAGCAGTAATAGCTCTGACCAGCTAGACGTTCTAAGATCTGGTCAATGAAAAGAAGTGGGAAGTGATCCTTCCTAGTGTGTGAGTTGAGCTTCGGTAGTCAATGTAAACACGCCATCCGGTGGTTGTGCTTTGAGGAATCAACTCTCCAGCTGCATTCTCCACTATTGTAAGGCCGGATTTCTTTGGTACAACTTGAGTGGGGCTGATCCATTTGCTATTTGAGATGGGGTAGATGATGCCAGCATCAAGCAGCTTGACTACTTCCTTCATCACAACCTCTTTCATGTTAGGATTCAGCCGACGTTGTGCCTCATGGGAGGGTCTGGCTCCTTCTTCTAGATGGATCCGGTGCATACAGATGGATGGATCAATTCCCTTGAGGTCTGCTATAGTCCACCCAATAGCTTTTTTATGCTCCTTCACAACTTCTAACAGATTATCTTCCTGGTCTTTCTGTAAATCTAAAGCAATTATGACTGGAAGAGTATCATTGGCACCAAGGAAGGCATATTTAAGCTTGTCTGGCAGGGGCTTCAACTCAAGCTTCGGTGGGGACTCAAGAGATGGAACAGGAAGGTGCTTGATGTCAAAGGCAGGGGTTCTTTAGGCAGTCTCCATGGGTAAAAATCTACACTGGCTGCTGTCTCTAGCAAATCATGGACCTCTTCAATGTACTGGTTCATGTCGAAATCTTCAAATCCAAAGTGAGCTAAACAAGCTTCCAACGGATCATCAGCCAAGAGACTAGGGAGTGAGTCTTATACATACTCTTCAATGTGGTCCACAAAGAAACACTTATTCTGATCCGGGGCATGCTGGAATGCATTGAAGATATTCAGTCTCACCTTTATATTTCCAAAGGAGATCTCCATAACTCCAGTCCGGCAATTGATACATGCATTGGCCGTGGCTAAGAAAGGACGCCCAAGGATGACCAGAATTAGCCTCTCAGGATGTGGAACAGGCTCAATGTCAAGAACGATGAAGTCCACTGGGAAGAAAAACTTGTCTACCTTGATGATGATATCCTTTACAATCCCTCTGGGTTCTTGATAGACCGGTCGGCTAGCTACAGAATTACTATAGTAGGCTTCAGCTCCCTAGGCCAAGCTGCTAGTACACTGAGTATGGCAAAAGATTCACCCCAACTCCAAGATCAAGGAGTGGTTCATCAATTTCTTTCTGGCCGATAATGCATGAAATTGTAGCCCAGGTCTTGAACTTGGAGGGGTGTCTTTGAATCGTGAACTTACATGCTCAGTAAGGAGGACTTTCTTAGGAATGTGATTTCTGGATTTCCTCTTCTGAGTATAGAGATCCTTCAGGAATTTGGGGTATGCAGGTACTTGCTGAATGGCATCAAGGAGAGGAATGTTGATCTTCACTTGTTTGAACACCTCCATCATTGCTTTTATTTTCTCTCCCTGTTTTCGAAAGTGAGAAGGTGTCTTGAGCCGTTCTGGGAATGGGGCTCGAGGTACATACGGTGTCTCTGAACTGGGGTCACTGAGGTAGATGGTTCATTGATCATTTGCTTGCCCTTGTCCTTCTGCGGAGTCTCTGACACCTCAATATGCTCATCCTTCTTGTTTCCCACTTGATTGTCAACCATTTCCGCTTCTCAATGTGGTGATGGATTGCACATGTTGATGTGAGGGTTCTTCATTTACCATGTAGAGCCCCTTAGGATTCATCACTGGTGGCTTGGAAGCTTCCCTTCTTCCCTCTTGTTGAGGGTGTTCGCCATTTGTCCCATTTGAGTCTCTAATTTGGCAATGGATTGAGAGTGGGAATTTTCTGTGTGAGATATCTCACCAAATTTGTCGTTCAACTCAACAACTTGCCATTCATCTCATCCACCGTGTTCAACCTACCGTTAATCTCACCAAACCTGCCATTCATCTCACCCATCATATTCAACATTCGATCTTCAAAAGTAGATTCTGCTCGCTGCGGTGGGGCAGCCTAGTATTTCTGTTGTGGGGGCCGGTATGTTGAAGACCGTTGATAGGGCTATTGCTAGATTGAGCTTGATTGTGCTACGGTGCTGTGTTTCCTGAAGTTGGATTCTTCCATGAGAAATTTGGATGATTTCTCCACCCCGGGTTGTAAGTGTTGGAGTATGGATCATTACCCGGTCGGGAGAAAGCTGTAATGACCTGTTCATTAGAGACATCAGTATAATTTACAGCAATATGACAATTATTTACTTGATGCATTGTGCTAGAACAGGAGCATGGTTCAGATTGGGTGCTTATGTAAGCAGCTTTAGGAGCAAAACCAGTCATCAATTGGTCCAGCTTCTTGGTGATAGCATCAACTACTTGAGTGGCCATATCCGCAGGAGGTCCTACTTTGCAAAGACTCTCTGTCTTTGGTGCTTTAGGTGTGGGTTCTCTCCGTCTATTGGAAGCCTGCTGACGAGAATTGTTACTCAAGTTTTCAAACATAGCCCATGCTTCATCTTCACTTTTTAGCATAAATGTCCCCCCACAAGATGCATCTACTGTGCTCCTACTAGACTCAGTTAGACCATCATAAAAACTCTGCACTAGCTGCCATTTGGGGACAGCATGGTGTGGACATGATCTAAGTAAATCCTTAAGCCTCTCCCATGTCTCATGTAGTGGTTCACCCTGGTACTGGGTGATACCAGTGATGGCTCGCCTAGTGTCATTGGTCCTTCCTATGGGGAAATATTGCTTGAGAAAAATTTGTTGTAGTTGATCCCAAGAAGTGATAGAATCAGGCTCTAAGGATTGGAACCAATGTTTGGCTCTATCTTTATGGGAAAAGACAAAAAGATGCATCTTTAAGGCATCCACAGTGAATCCCATCAATTGAATGGTAGAACAGATTGTCTGGAATTCGCAGAGGAAGTCATAAGGATTCTCATGGGTAAACCCTAGGAAAGTCGGTAGACTTTGTATGGTGCTAGGCTTGATCTCATAGTGGGTTGCCGTAATTTCCGGCAACCTGAGACAGGAGGGAGTAGTGTATGTGGGTGGAATGTAGTGATCCTGTAAAGCTATGTGAGGGGCGCCAGCCATGGTGCCAGTGGTGTTTTCCTAGAGGAATTAGCTTTCCTTTCGGCTCTAAGTTGTCTAAGAGTGTGTTCAATGTCGGGGTCACAAGAATTTAAAGGCACAAGACAAAGATCGATGACCCAACATAAACTAGACTAGAAAATAAAGCAGAAAATAAAAACAAAAGCAGGAATAATTAGACAGAAAATTAAATTAAAACTAAAAAGAAACGCTCACAAACGGCCCTTAGGTGCACTAGAATGGGCTGCAACAGATTTGTCCAAAGGGTGAACAATCGCCCCAGGAGGTGTGATCGTTCACACGCAGGGAACGAATCGACGCAATGCAAAGGATCGCAGTGTGATTGTTCGCAGATTACAAAAAAGGAACTCAGAGAATGAACGTGAACTTGAAAAGAAAAATTAGTTTATGAAAATTGAAAATAAAGAAAAACAAAACAAAAATTAAAGATTAAGCTAAACGTAATCCTTAAAATTTAATAACTAAACCGTTAACAGTCCCCGGCAACAGCACCAAAAATTGATGTGGTAAATTTGTGACCAAATTTATCAATAATAAAAAATACCACTCGCAATAGGACGAATCCCATAGGATATGGCTATATTGAGGGTGTCGAACCTCAAGGACTATAAGGGTTTTGCTATTAAGTTTAAAGAACGAAGTTTAACCTAATTAACAAAATGAGATTGATTGTTTTGTGAATTGAAGTGCATAAAATTAAATGCAAAATTAAAAGTAATAATATCAGAGAGAGAGAAAGTAAGGTACCGACTTCGCCGCAATCCGCACAACAATGGTAACCGTAATTTAATTCTAGAAACTCATAATCATGCATGTTATAAAAGACAAGAAATTACATATTAAAGGATAAGAATAATTTATCTTCGGTTGGCACAGATCGTCCACCTAACCACTAAGATGCGGCACGATCCGTCTTCCTTATGTATAAACTATAAAATCCCTTAATAAGTTTTATACGATCAACTGAATAGTATAACCCATCTTCGGTTGGCACGGATCGTCTACCTAAACTAGGGTGTAGTACCCGTCTTCCCTAAGCATAGTCTATCTAATCCTATTAATCATATGCATATTAAAACCATTGCACAGCCATCAATTTTATGATCACAGAAAATAAAATTGATTGAGTTCAATACAGGCAAAATAAATTCTAAGACAAGATAAGAATTTCGCAAGTACTAAATTTAGAATTGAATAACAATTGCATTAATTGCAATCCTCACAGTTATGCAATCAACATACATATAATGAATTAACTAAATCAAATACAATCACCATTGTGCTTGGAAAGGGTTACATCGGTACCCACAATGGGGTTTAGCCACTCATGTTTAATGAACTCAAGGAATTTTTGTGTAAATTTCGTACTAAGGAAAACTGGATCCGTTTACATTGTATAATGGCCTATTTATAGGCACTAGGAAACCCTAGAAACCCTAAAACCCTAATTATGGCCGTAGGTTAGCTTCCCACTTCAACTAGGAGACTTGGAGTATCTTTTACGTTATCCGTTAAGTGAAGCCATAGGGCGATCGGACATTCACAGGTGTAGGTGATCATTCACCAGGCGCACGATCGCAAGTGTGCGATCATTCAATAAGGCTACGCCCTTTAGTCAATTTAGCTCATGTATTTGACCTGAAACACAAAACAAAACAATAATCAAGCAAATAGCAACGCTAAGGAATTAACATATATGCAACTTAAAGGGCTTGAATGTGCAACATTCGGCGCTTATCACCAGTGCCCCAGCTATTGCACAACATACCGTACGTAACATTAATGCCACGATTGAGTCCGACCTCTAGTGCCCCACACCAACTAATGGCGTCCGTCCTATAGTGACCAAACCATTGGGAATAGTTGCTCCAAGGTCACGAAACCAATGGATCCAAAGCCTCATATAACACACACATTTGACCATAATACGCAGTTTATATAGTAAGCCCATGGCCGTTCATACCACACGTACCGGCATACCATGTCTTATGATGCATCGTAGCGGTTTATTTCAATAACATAATTACCAAGTAATTACAAAAGTAGACATGTTCATATCATACGCGTGGTCAGTCAACTGACATATCTCACGTTTACGTAAAAATGGTGTAAGTGTCTACCTACCTCGCACATTCGAGTGAATCCTCCGATGAAGGTAAGTCCTATCATAACAAATACAAGACACCATCATTCTAAGCCCTATTTAACCTAAAAATGTAGTTAGGCCAAAGCATACACATGTGAAGCTCAAACTAGTGCTCTACCCACTGACCATACATCCGGCCTCGATGGCATATGTCCGCTCAGTGTGTTTAGCACACCGTTTTAAGATTCGGACAATGCATGATTCCTATTTCACTTTTAGACCTCTAAACCTCCTCTAAGCAAATAGAAAAGCACAAGCAACTTAAGCAATCACAACACAACGGGATTTTGAAAGAGTTCTTTGCAAACATTATCATTTCTAAGAGGAAACTTGATGAATACTTTCGAAAACTCAACAAGGCATAAAACAAAGGCTATAATAGTGTTAAATATTAGGGAAACAATGATTACCCCAAAGCTGAGTATGGACATGTCCTCTCCTCCTTGGAAACTCCACTTGGAAGCACTCTTCCTCACCAAGCTCTCTCTTAGAACGTGGAAGGGGGTTTCGGCAGCCTAGGGGCACACCAGAGGGTGGGAATGGGTGTGAGAAATGAGAGGTAGGGGTGGGTATTTATAGGGAAAATCCATCACCAACTCTCTGTCAGTCCAGCGAACGTCTAGCAACCCTAGCACACGTCTGGTGGTTCTTACATAGTGGTCCAAAGAGTATCCCGTATGTCCAGGTATTATCCAAAGGGTATTCAAAAAGTAGCGTATGTCTGATGATCCCACATACGTCCGCTAGTACGGTTTGCAAAGCGTACGTCTGGTGGTCCCCCATTATACGCCCGCACTACAAATAGTAGCGTACGTCCGTCAGACCTAGCGTACGTCTGCCTTTTGAGGATCAGTGTTTGACTTCTATTTTCTAAAGGTTCAAAGTGTGTTTAGGTTAAAGCTAAGGGTCTTAGGCCCTGTCTAAGCAACTCTATCAAAGACTCTTGTTTAACGCTCTAGTGGAAAGGATCTCCTCAAATAAAAGGGTTATTTTACCAGGGTATTACACATATGGCCCACCGTGACACAGTGGACATACAGCCCCAAGCCCGGACGTACGGTCCAGAGTGTGACAGGGAACTTTGTTTTCACCAACCGTCCCATAGCTCTTACTTCCTTATTCTAGAGTTGCTTTAGTTGAAATAGAACTAATGATAGGTCTTTTCTTAGTATTCAAGGTTATGGAGCCTCAAGGGAGTTACATGGAGGAGCTTTACAACCCGGGTGAGTACAAACTCACATGGATGCCTTGTTGTTACTTTTTCTGCATTGCATGTCTATTTTATATATATCAAACATGCATATTTTGCAACTCTCGTGAAATACATTTTGGAACTACTGGGAACTCTCTTTTGTGAAAATGTGTGTTAGTTAATAAGATAATAATGAGAGTTGTAAAACCGTGCATGTAAAAAAATGATAAGACTAATTGCATCGTATGACATGATACACCGGTATGTGTGGTATAATGGCCATGGGCTTACTATACGGGTTAGCTTTATGGTCAGTCTGTGTATGTGGGGGCTTTGGATCCAATGGTTTAGTGATCAAGATGCAACCATTCCCAATGAATGGTCACTGTAGGACGGACGTCATTAGCGGTGTGGGCCACCCGAGCTTGAATTCAGCTGTGCCGCTAGTGTTATGTACAGTATGTTATGCAATGATTAGGGCACCGGCATTATACTATAGGTCCCTCAAGACAACGTCAACCCCGCTTGACAAGCGTCGAATGTTGCACATTCAAGCCCCTTAACTCGCATATGTTAATTCCTTAGCGTTGTTATTAGTTTGATTTTGTTTTGTTTTGTATTTCAGGTCAAATACATGAGCTCCGTTGAAAATAGGACTAAAAGACGAGATGCAACTTTCTGCGCTGGTGAACGATCGCAGCACACTAGTGAACATGCGCTGGGTGAACGATCACCCATCTGTGCGATCGTGCGCACTCGAGGTTCACTTAACCCGGCAGGCACGTTTGTGACTTAACACCGAATTCAAGTCTCCTAATTGAAGTAGGAAACTAACCTACGGGTTTCTTAGGGTTTCTAGGGTTTTTAGGGTTTGATGAGTCCCTATAAATAGGCCATTATACACTGTAAAAAGGGTTCGGTTTCCTAGAGCGAAAATGGTACAAAAATTCCTTAGAGTTTATTCGTCAGCATGAGCAACTAAACCCCCTTTGTGGGGTACCGATGTAACCCTTTCTAAGCACAATGGTGATTGTATTTGATTCTAGTTAATTCATTTTATGTATGTTGATTGCATAACTATAAGGATTGCAACCTTTGAATTATGTTCTTAATTTTAATGCAATTGTTATTTAATTCCAAATACGATTTATGTAAATTCTTATCTTGTCTTAGAAATTATTTTGTCAGATAGACTCAATCAATCTTATTTTCTGTGATCATAAGATTGATGGTTATGCAATGGTTTTAATATGCATATGATTAATAGGATTAGATAGACCATGCTTAGGGAAGACGGGTCGTACTACACCTTAGTTTAGAGTAATTTAGATAGACGATCCGTGCCGACCGAAAATGGGTCATACTATTCCATTAATCATATAAAACTTATTAAGGGATTTTATAGTTTGTACTTAGGGAAGACGGGTGTGCCACATCTTAGTGGTTAGGTGGACGATTTGTGCCAACCAAAGATAAATTATTCTTATCCTTTATTATGTATTTTCTTGTCTTTTATAACATACATGATCATTGATCGGTGTCAAATATTGTATATTTAACCCCCCTTAACTTATGTTTGTTAAGCTCTTAGCTTTGTTAATTTCTAATGTTTTGGTTAGTTTTGGTGTTTTAGTATTTTGCAGGTTGTTAAGTTGCATTTGGGGTTAATGCCATCAAATCTAGGGCTTAAAACAGTTCGGGGAGCTTTGGCAGCAAAATTGAGTCGAACGATGATTTGCACCCGACGACTTCCACCAAAATGGCCATATCTTGAGTTGTATAACTCCGATTGGGGTGATCTTGGTGTCTTTGAAAAGCTATCTCGAAGATCTACAAAATCACATTTCACAAGTTTTGGCCAATTCTGAAGCATTTGCGCTCAAACACACATTTTGTGTTCAAACGCAGCTATGCCCATCTGATGCATAATTTGTTGCACGAGTGCGTTCGAACACACCTAGTGCATTCGAACTCACTTAACTGACCTGACAGTATTGAAACCCTAAAAATTAGCCTATAAATACCCCATTTTCTTTTGTAAACGAACCAAGACGCTTGGGAGACGATTTGAGGCGCCCTTAGTGGCCCAAAACCTCATTGTTCTTCATTGTAAATACTCCTAACGTCATTTCTTTAATTTAATGTTTTATTTTACTTTTAATTAGTCTCTTATTCCCTTCACTATAGATTTATTTATATATATTCATGTTTAGTTCGTATTATTCTGTCATTTAATTTATGTCTATTCGTTTCAATACATTTTAGTGACAAAAGTGTGTTGATTGTTGTTTGTTAATCGTTGAGCCGACTATCGTTGCAACCGGAGATACATCGGATATTCGTCTTCGGACCATTATCCATTGTGACCTCTTGTAACAGTGTTTGCCTCGGTAGATCGACAAGATTGTATAGCAACAATAGGATATACATATGTGCTTATCGATAGACGGAAATATGAACAATGCGTTAGCTCAGTATGCCTTGTAGCATAAATGTTTAATAAATATGAGCTAAGCATGTTTATATGTTAATTAATTTGTTGTGAGGTGGATTAGGACCTTAGTTGTTTTTATTTATTTATTTTATTACATTTAATTTAGTCTTTATTTTCTGCACACCACGTGTTTGATATTGGGACTAGGTTAAGATATGATTAGTTTAGGCACTTTAAAAGTTAATTTTCACAAAGCCGATTCTCTGTGGATTCGACCTCTTGCACACTGCCATTAATCGCTTAACGACTCGTGCAATTGGTGAGTACAATTAAATGCAACAAATTTTGTACCGTTGGGGAATGGTTTTGTTAAAATTAATTTTGTGCTTAGATTAATTTTATCTTTCTACTAGTTATTTTAAATTGTGCAATTATTTTATTTTTTTTTGTGCTTTTGTATAAAAAAAAAATCCAAAAAAAATTAGATTAGTATTTATTGAGTCTATTAATCGATCGATCGCACCTGCGATCGAATCTATGCCTGTTGCTACATTTTTGCTGATCTGTGTATGCGCAATCGATCACAGAGTCCTGCACTCGAGCGCACCTCAATTGGCTGCCCCAATGGACCGAGAAGCGTTGTATGTGTCGGTTTTAATTTTTGTTTGTTTAATTATTAGTTTTTATTTAACTATTTATTTTTTTCTGCCTGTTTTTATTTATTTACTTGTTATTTTTATTTTTGTTAGTTTTTGTTTATTTTATTTTTATTGTTAATTGTTTCATGTGAGATATATTGAACTGTTTGGGTGAAGCTAGTCTTCCGCTTTGATATTTATGATGTTTTCCTACCAATTTTCACCCACATGAACCGTGTGTTCACAGCTCTAGCCCTTACCATAGTTTAGGTGATTGTCACATTGGGGACAATTTTCTAATTTTTCAAATGATTTCTCGATCTGGTTTGAATCAAATTCAAATTTTATAACCCGACTGGAGCAACCATTCTGATTTTTCGTGGCATGATCATGCTTTGGAAAATTTTGCTCCAGTGTTGATGAACCGCACTTCTCGAATATCCGGTTCGACAACCATTTTCTTCATTCATCATATGACTATCCTCAGAAATCTTCTTTGGAAGACACTCTTAAGGAATTCATGGAACTAGTCGTAACCCACCATTTCTCGTCTCATGAACCATCATTAGAAGACACACTCAAGACGTTTAGGAAAACAGTCAACCAACCTTGTCAAAAATCATAGATGCCACTATGGCAAACACAAGAAGTTGCAAGGTTGGAAGACAGTTGGTCATCTAGTTGTCAAATTCAACCTAGTTGAGGAGGAGGAGTTTGAGTCATGAGATGGTTCATCCTCCCAAGAGTCATTAGAGCAACATTTTCCAACCGCTCATGTCGATGACTTCAAGGAGGGCGAACCAACTCATGGCAGCGGACATGCCCATACCGCTTTCTCACACACACACCTCATCACATATGAATATTGTTATCATCATTCTCACCAGCTTGATGATTGTCCTTTCATTAATATTACATGAGGTTAAAAGTCTGCACTTGACAATGCCCAAACCACCACCATACTTGTTAGTGAGGAAATTGGAGATGAAGTTTCAAGTGAGTGTAGCTTAGATGACCTCGAGATAAAATGTTCACCCTATGACTGTGGACCTAGATGGGCGCTTGATCATGCTGATATTTTTAGTGAGCCTAGTCTGAAGGATCCATCGGGAGAGTGTTTTGATCAAATTGAATATGATTGGATCTGGACGAGTTCCTCGAGCAAGCTGTTAGGTTTAGAGAGCCGAGTCTGGAGGATCCTTTGGAAGAGAGCTTTGCTCAATTTGAGTTTGATATGGACCTTGACATGGTACATGAGCAAGCTAAGGCCTTATTGGATCCCGCTCCTGAGATGCAAATTGAGAATGGAGAAGAAGAGAACCTGGAGCAAATTGAGCCCCCGCCAATTTCAAATTGGCCCAATGACAAGGAAGTGAGTACTGAAGCTCACTCCTTCGTCGCAATCTCGAGACATTTCATGCACCATATATTCCATCTTTCCAATGCTGTCTTATGTAAAATCTTTGAGGATTCACACTCACAAGATCACAAATCTAGGAACCATGTTCCTAAGTGGATCCTCAAAACAAGGACAACTACATAAGATGGCGAACATCCTTCTAGAAGGGTATCGATTCTAAAGAAGAAAGGATGGAAGGATTGATTGGACACCCTTATGGGGAAGGTGTGGTATTTTTTTTCTTTTATTTTTTACCGCATTTTATTTTCTTTTGTTATATTATTTTCCTGTATATATTTGTTTTATTTAGTTTCTAACAGAATTAACCTTTAATGTTTGATCTTTGAGAAAAGATTGTTGTTAGTTTTTGATGATGTTTTGATGTTCAAGTTTGGGGACGCCTTGGACTTTGCTCATCCACGTTTCTCATCCTGTAATGTATTTCTTGCACATTGGGGACAATGTGTCATTTAAGTTTGGGGTGTGGACAAACACTTCTGCTTTTGTTTGTTTATTTACTTGTTTTGTTTTTGCATGTATATATTTGTTTTGCTATGTATATAAAAATTTTCTTTTGTTTGTTACTATGTTGTTGATTGGTCATGACTTACATCAGAATCTGTGGAATACATGTCATTGGTTTGTTTAACTTGTTTGAACATTGCCTATCATTAGAAATCGATTTTGATTCATGTGTTGGATTAGAGAGACTCACTTGTTTGATTGAAATTTCACATGCACACTAGCATTAGGTGTGGTATGAAATTTGACTTTGAAGTGTGTTTCTTGAGATTTTTAGGTTTTTATGATGTGTTGATGAAAACCTTGGCTTTAATAAAAAAAAATCAGAAAATCATAATAAAGTGAGTTTTTCATTGAGTAACCAAACCTCATGCCTCATCAAGCATTGAGTGTTCGCGTAAAAAGATGAGAAAATCCAGCTAAAAATTGTATGGCTAGTTTAGGCTCCGTAGTTCTTTTTGACTTGAGTAATTAAGTCCTTAGGGATGTCTTTACATCTAGTGCCCTAAAACCGCCTGGTTGAGTCACCGCCCAACACTACATAGGTCATTTAGAAGCTTAAGGGAGTCAAGCATTGCACAGCCTACACAAAAAAATTGCATCTTTCAATTCAAGCCTTGGTTGATTTATCACATTGTTTTCCTTTGAATTTTGGGATACACGTCTTTGAAGAATGATTGAAACCACATGATCTTGTTGTTAGTTCACTTTGCACATTATGGAGCACGTGTTGTCTCAATTTTCAACCTTGAGTGAAATGATGTTTGATGCCTGGACGATGTGGTTCTTATGTTTAACATGTTAAATTTGCTAATGATGTGTGAACCATGTGTTTGTGTGAAGGGCTTTGTCCATTAATAACATAGTACCAAATAATTGTTTGTGGGTGTCATTCCTGGAAAACCCTCACGAGACTTCACTCGTCCACTAGGGAATGCCTAGGGGTTTAAAAGGCTTGTTGCATATGCTAAATGCAATCGTTTCTCCCACGAAAGCAAATTTATGTTTATTGTTTTCATTGTGTTTTCATTTTTGTTTTACTAAGGGACTAGCAAAATGTAAGTTTGGGGGTATTTGATCGGTGTCAAATATTGTATATTTAACCCCCCTTAACTTATGTTTGTTAAGCTCTTAGCTTTGTTAATTTCTAATGTTTTGGTTAGTTTTGGTGTTTTAGTGTTTTGCAGGTTGTTAAGTTGCATTTGGGGTTAATGCTTAAAATAGTTCAAAATTGAGTCGAACAATGATTTGCACCTGACGACTTCCACCAAAATGGCCATATCTTGAGTTGTATAACTGATTGGGGTGATCTTGGTGTCTTTGGAAAGCTATCTCGAAGATCTACAAAATCACATTTCGGCCAATTCTGAAGCATTTGCGCTCAAACACACATTTTGTGTTCAAACGCAGCTATGCCCATCCGATGCATAATTTGTTAGACGAGTGCGTTCAACACACCTAGTGCATTGAACTCACTTAACTGACCTGACAGTATTGAAACCCTAAAATTAGCCTATAAATACCCCATTTTTTTGTAAACGAACCAAGACGCTTGGGAGCGATTTGAGGCGCTCTTAGTGGCCCAAAACCTCATTGTTCTTCATTGTAAATACTCCTAACGTCATTTCTTTAATTTAATGTTTTATTTTACTTTTAATTAGTCTCTTATTCCCTTCACTATAGATTTATTTATATATATTCATGTTTAGTTCAGATTATTCTGTCATTTAATTTATGTCTATTCGTTTCAATACATTTTAGTGACAAAAGTGTGTTGGAGATACATCGGATATTAAGTCTTGGACCATTATCGCATTGTGACCTCTTGTAACACTGTTTGCCTTGGGTAGATCGACAAGATTGTGTAGCAACAATAGGATATATATATGTGCTTATCGACAGATTTAAAATATGAAATCAATGCAAGTGAACCAGTATGCCTTGTAGCATAAATGTTTAATAAATATGAGCTAAGCATGTTTATATGTTAATTAATTTGTTGTGAGGTGGATTAGGGACCTTAGTTGTTTTTATTTATTTATTTTATTACATTTAATTTAGTCTTTATTTTATGCACACCACGTGTTTGATATTGGGACTAGGTTAAGATATGATTAGTTTAGGCACTTTAAAAGTTAATTTTCACAAAGTGCAACAAATTTTGTGATTCAGGGAATGGTGTCAAATATTGTATATTTAACCCCTTAACTTATGTTTGTTAAGCTCTTAGCTTTGTTAATTTCTAATGTTTTAGTTAGTTTTGGTGTTTTAGTGTTTTGCAGGTTGTTAAGTTGCATTTGGGGTTAATGCCATCAAATCTGGGGCTTAAAACAGTTCGGGGAGCTTTGGCAGCAAAATTGAGTCGAACGATGATTTGCACCCGATGACTTCCACCAAAATGGCCATATCTTGAGTTGTATAACTCCGATTGGGGTGATCTTGGTGTTTTTGGAAAGCTATCTCGAAGATCTACAAAATCACATTTCACAAGTTTTGGCCAATTCTGAAGCATTTGCGCTCGAACACATTTTGTGTTCGAACACAGTTATGCCCATCTGATGCATAATTTGTTGCACGAGTGCGTTCGAACACACTTAACTGACCTGGCAGCGTTGAAACCCTAAAAATTAGCCTATAAATACCCCATTTTCTTTTGTAAACAAACCAAGACGCTTGGGAGACGATTTGAGGCGCCCTTAGAGGCCCAAAACCTCATTGTTCTTCATTGTAAATACTCCTAACGTCATTTCTTTAATTTAATGTTTTATTTTACTTTTAATTAGTCTCTTATTCCCTTCACTATAAATTTATTTATATATATTCATGTTTAGTTCGTATTATTCTGTCATTTAATTTATGTCTTTTCGTTTCAATACATTTTAGTGACAAAAGTGTGTTGATTGTTGTTTGCCAATCGTTGAACGTCGACTATCGTTGCAACCGGAGATACATCGGACATTCGTCTTCGGACCATTATCCGTTGTGACCTCTTGTAACAGTGTTTGCCTCGGGTAGATCGACAAGATTGTGTAGCAACAATAGGATATACATATGTGCTTATCGATAGACGAAAATATGAACAATGCGTTAGCGCTCAGAGTATGCCTTGTAGCATAAATGTTTAAGAAATATGAGCTAAGCATGTTTATATGTTAATTAATTTGTTATGAGGTGGATTAGGGACCTTAGTTGTTTTTATTTATTTATTTTATTACATTTAATTTAGTCTTTATTTTCTGCACACCACGTGTTTGATATTGGGACTAGGTTAAGATATGATTAGTTTAGGCACTTTAAAAGTTAATTTTCACAAAGCCAATTCTCTGTGGGATTTGACCTCGCACTTGCACACCCTCTACACTGCTTAACGACTCATGTAATTGGCGAGTACAATTAAATTTGTGCAACAATCATGAGTTTCTAGAATTGAATTACAGTTTCCATTGTTGTGCAGATTGTGGTGAAGTCGATATCTTACTCTCTCTCTCTTTGATATTATTACTTTTAATTTTGTGTTTAATTTTATGCACTTCAATTCACAAACAATCAACTCTCTTTTGATAATTAGGTTAAAATTAGTTCTTCGGATTTAATTACGAAATCCCTACAGTTCTTGAGGTTCGACACCCTCTCTATAGCCGTATCCTACAAAGATTCATCCTATTACAAGTGGTTATTTTTAATATTGATAATTTTGGTCACAAAATTACCACATCACTGCTGAGTGGGGGTAATATCTCGGGTAAACCATACTATTGAACTATAATTGTTACTCTATATATAATATGCATATTATATATATATCACATTCTTGATAAACTATCATCTTATAATGTTGCATGTGTTTTATAAATGACTAAATCCACAACTTAATGATGGGTACGTCATGTGTATTTATACTCACTAAGTCATCGAACTTACCCTTGTATTATTTTCCTTTTTTCTCCATATGTACAATTATGCTTTTATAGATAGTAGATACCATGAAGCATCCGGTCTTGTGGAAGATTCGATCCAAGAGATGCTTGAGGACTTATTGAAAGCTTAAGCAGATACTCATGGTAACTAGTACTTTTGAGTTATACTATAAACTGCTGTAGACTTAGGGTTTGATGCATGCTTGCATATTAAGGTTTAGCATAGATCCCTTGTAATGATGTTATGTATATAGTGTGATTTCAACTGCTTTGATGATCTTTGGTTAGACGCTCTGGTTATACTGATTCAATGTTTATAGAACTTTATTACTTCCGCTACTTAGTATCCTCTATTTTTTAGGAGTAAAAGTTCTTGAGTCTTGTTCGAAGTGGAATAAGGCTGGGAGACAAATTGTGGAATTAATTACCAATTAATTAATTCTCGGGACGTTACAACAAGAAAGGAGATTCCTCTTAATATCCCAAAATTTCTTCTATCAACTAAAAAGCCATGAGATTCCCCATGGCGATACTCAAGATGTTTGTCCCGAACTAGTTCCATGATCAACCTTTTGTCTCTATGGGGATCCTCAAAAACTGGGGCAGCTAGAGAACTTGCCAAAGAATTGTTTACCCCAATGAAATCAACTTTAGTTACCTCTAAATGAAATATGTCCCCCTGTGGGGTTGACATCAAGTGGTGGAGTAATTGAAGTGAGAGGCATAAACTCCGATGGGTTTCTCCATGATGGGGCTTCAAGTAGAGGATCAGGAGGTGGGTGTTCAATAATTTCTCCAATGTCATCCAAAAAGAAACATGTATTCGGACGAGGTGCATTCTGGAAGGCATTGAAGGTTTTCAGTCTAATCTTCATATTCCCAAAGGAGATCTTCACTATCTAGTTGATGCATGCATTGGCTGTGGCCAAGAAAGGACACCCAAGGATGACCAGAATTTGCTTTTCTAGATACGGAATAGGTTCTATGTCAAAAACTATGAATTCAACTGGATAGTAGAACTTGTCCACCTTGATAATGACATCTTCCACAATCCCGTGGGGTTTCTTGATAGATCGGTCAGCCAATTGCAAGAAAGTACTTGTCAATTTTAATTTCCCTAGGCCTAGTTGCTAATATACCGAGTATGGAAGCAAATTAACACCAGCTCCTAAGTCAAGGATGTCTCTCCTAATCATGGTGCTTCCAATGATACATGAAATTGTAGGCGCTCCAGGGTCCTTGAACTTTAGAGGAGTGTTAGGCTGAATCAAAGTGCTCACTTGCTCAGTAAGAATGACCTTCATGGGGATATGTTTCCAAATCTTCCTCTTCTAAGTGCACAAATTGGTGTACAAATTTAATGTACTCGCAATAGCATGAGTTGTTGTTTGTGTAGTGTTGCGCAACTATGAGATCGTATCCACAAGGAATTGCGTTTGTGAAAAACTAATTTTAATTATCTAAACTAACTCTATCTTAACCTAGTTCCAAATATCGAACATATGGCGTGCAATAAATGTAAACTAACATAAATGCTTAAAAACAAATAGATAAAAACACTAAGGTCTAGAATCCACCTCATCACATTAACAAACATATTAGCATGATTAATTTATACATCCGTCTATTGATTAAAATCAATGCATGTTCTAGTGTCATGATAAGTGCTTAAATATTCATATTTAAGCCCCTTAATTTATATTTGTTATGCCTTTAGTTTATGTTATTTTGTCTATTTTATTTCCTTTTTGTGTTTTCTGTGTTTTTTGTAGGTCATGGAAGAAAATGAAGCGTTTCTAGAAATGTTCCAAGCTTAAAGGGCAAATTGGGAAGATCTAGAAGATGTGGAAAGGATTAAATCGGAATTTATCAAATTGAAGTCAAAATCGGATTAAATTTGGATCCTGAACATGTCTCGGTATTTTGGCCATAACTTTCAGCTCAAATATCAGATTGAGGTGATCCAACGGCATTGGAAAGCTAACTCAAAATTCAACAAATCATTGTGAAATAGTATTTTCCCAATTCGGACCACCGCAATGTCAAAATCACCCCGCAAGATAGGAGCCCAATTCTGGACGAATCCTTCTCCGATTTGTAATAGGATTGTCTCCTAAATTGACTAGGAGATAGAATTCCGAAATTCCTAGGTTTACTAGTGTTTCTAGGACTCTCCTAAAGCCTATAAATAGACCTCTAAGCCTCACAATTAGGGAGACAATTTCAGAGAGGAGAATTTGGAGGCTACTTTTAGGAGCGGTTTTCAGTTCTTTCTTTTCCTTTTCTTTTTAGTTTTTATTTTAATTATGTGTAACTAATTATTTTAGTAGGGCTTGATTGAAACCCTAATTATGTTTATTTAATATTTCAATATTGGCGCCTTTGTGATAATCATATTGTGTTGCTTAACTTGATTAATGCCTGTTTTATTGAATTCCTCATATGTATGTGATTGGCCATTATATGCATGTGGTATGGACTTGTTAGTTAGATCAATTTGGATGACCGAGTCCTGGGTTTAACATAAGTAACAAAAGTAATCCACGCCGGGTTCTTGGGTTAATCAACATGGGAAACCGGGAGTATACACCATGCCCTAGGTCTCATGTGGTTGTCGGTTTTCACAGTTCATATGCTTTCCTAGAGAACAACTTAGTATACACCATGCTAAATCCTTTAGGAAAGAAAAGAGTTAGAGTATACACCATGCCTAATTCATTGCTTAGGGAAACCAATAGCTTAAGGAGTATACACCATGCCCTTAGGTTGGCAACCATTAGGTATTCATAATATGATTGGAGCATTGGCATATTGTTATATTATTTGAATATGATTAGTGGTGGATATCAAAGCCCTACACTTTTATTTACCTTTTCATTTATTTTATTTCTTTTAACAATATCAATTCTGTGACAAGTTGGTATTTTAATTAATTAATTCTAAACGAAATTAACAATCCTCGTGGGAATGATCTCGTATTTGCCTACTATACTATCGTTTTGATCTTGTGCACTTGTGAGTAAAACGTACTAAATATTATCTATTAATTTAGGTAGTATTTGGCACAACAATTTTTTGGCGCCGTTGCCGGGGATTGTTTAATTTTGTTTAGAATTATTTTCCTTAGTTAATTTTATTTAATTTTATTATTTTTTTTTTCTCTAGTTTTTCAGTTTCTGTTCTGTTCTCTGGAGGTGCGCTCGAGCGGCCACAGGGCGATTGAGCGCACTAGTGTGATTGAACGTACCTCACGGTGCGATCGATCACACATCCGGACAGCAGAACTGAAACTGTGGTAATTACGAATCTGATTTCTTTCTTTTATTTTTGTTCTTATTTTTCTTTTGTTATTTAATTTTCTTTTTGTTTTAATCATGTTGAGAGACAACACACCCAGTTACGATTTATCTCCACTGCTCAATATGTGTCCACACTATAAAGGCACACCAACAGAGAACCCATATTGGCATATTCGAGAAATCGTTGATCTCTGCAGGACTCAGAATGTTCAGGGTTTAACTCAAGATGAAATCAGGTTAATCCTCTTCCCTTTTTCTTTAAAAGATAATGCTAAGATATGGTACTATTCTTTGGCCGCAGGTTTTATTCATACTTGGGATGAGATGACCACAAAGTTCTTAAAGAAGTTTTTCCCAGCCCACAAGACAAGGCAATTAAGAAGGAAATTGACTTTCCAACAAAAGACGGAGCCCTTTTCTTTGAAGCATGGGAGCACTTTAATGAGCTACTTCTCAGTTGCCCTCATCACAATTTATCTCAAGAAGATCAGGTTCTGGCATTTTATGAGGGTTTAAATGATCCTAACAAGAGTCTTGTAGATTTAGCTTGTGGTTACATGTTGATGGAGAAAAGTAGCGAGGAAGCCATAGAACTCTTTGAGACCATAAGTGAGAACTCCCAACAATTCCCATCTAAAGGGAGACAGGGACTCAAAGAAAAAGGCATACAGGAAGAGAGCACCAATGGTGGAATTCAAGCTCAAACGGCTGCCATAGAGAAAAAGCTGGACATGATCATGAAAGCTATGATTAATCATAACAGTACTCCTGAGTCATCTCTCATCAATTTGTCCCAACATTATCATGAAGAGGAGCCATCTTCCACCTATTGGCCTCAACAATACCAAGAAGAAGAGTGTCAAAGTCATTTTGTTGCCAATTACAATGGACAATACATGGAGGAAGAGTGCACTTGCTATCGTGAGCAAACAACCACCACACCCAAGAATGAAGAAACTATTGAGGAAAATTTTTGTAAGCCAAGTCTTGAAGATCCTTTGGGAGAGCACTTTGATCAATTTTATCAGCAAGTTGTGGTTGAAAATCAAGTGGATGAGAGGAAAGAGGAGCAAACTGAGGATCTAGAAGAGCCGCATCAGGAAAAAGAAGAGAGCACTAACACTTTTTCAACATGAGCTCTTATTCCTGAAACACCAAAAGGCCAAGAGAGAAGTTTGTTAGAGCTACCAAATGAGCAAATTGAGGACATCAAGATAGAAAAGCTCCCTGAGTCTTCTTCTTACTTTATTCCAGTTCATGATGAGAAACTATTTGAGAAGACTCAGAGTGGTCCACCCATATATATAGACAATTGGAATCCCCCTGCAATGGGAAGACATCATTCTCTTTGGTGCAAGAGAAGAAAAGACTGGTGCTTCAAGTTTAAAGTGCCAACTAAATCTACTGTGGAGGCAGTTGAGTAGTCTTGGATCTCAAGCGCCTCTGTGAGGTTAGTGGTACTGAGGCCACTAACTGTGGAACAAGTGTGCTTGAGTTCAAGTTTGGGGGGAATGCTTTGAGTCAAACTTATTCCAGACAGTTTCATCCATCTCCCGGTAAGATCTTTCCATGTTAGACACACATTGGGGACAATGTGTAATTTAAGTTTGGGGGTATGGGGGACACATTTACACACACTTGGTCCCACTTTTTGTTTGTGATAAAAAAAAAAAAAAAAAAATTGATCATTGATAAACTTTTCACTGAGTAACTGGGTCTCTTGCCTTAAAGCATTGAGTGTTCACGTCAAAAGGTGAAGAGAATTGATTTGGTTAACTTTATGAAAGAAAAAAAAATGATGATAATCATTGATAAACTTTTCACTAAGTAACTAGACCTCTTGCCTCAGTAAGCATTGAGTGTTCATGTCAAAAGGTGAGGAGATTTGATGTGGTTAACATTATAGTTAGTTTAGTTTCGTAGCCTTTTTGACTTGAGTTAGTAAGTCCTTAGGGGCATGTCTACACCTAATGCCCTAAAACCATATGGTTTGGGAGTCATTGGCTCAACACTCGCTACATGGGTCAATTAGAAAGGTTAAGGGAACTAAACATTAAAGAGTCAAAAAAATAAAAGAAAGAAAGAAAAATATAATAAAAGCATGCCAATGTTGTTCATTTTAATGGGAAATTCGGTGAAGCTTGAAATGTTGAGACATTGCACATTGAAATTATTTGGAAGCTTCATAGTTTTGTGCTAGTTCACGTTACACTGTTTCGAACTTGTGATGCCTTAACTTGCCTGTTGTAAGTGATCAGACTTTAAATTCCAATTCATTGTGAAGATGGAGTTTAACATTTTAAGCTTGCTAATGAACGAAGATCATGGTTTTAAGTGATACTTTAATTTTTGGATAACATGAACTGTGCATAATGTTTGTGGGTAACATTCCTGGAAAACCTTCACGAGACTTCACTCGTCCACTAGGGAATTCCTAGGGGTTCAAAAGGCTTGTTGCATATGCCAAATGCAACCGTACATCCCACGAAAGCTGGATTTATCTTTTTGTTTTACATTTAGTTTTTTATTTTGTATTGCTAAGGGACTAGCAATATGTAAGTTTGGGGTGTGATAAGTGCTTAAATATATATTTAAGCCCCTTAATTTATATTTGTTATGCCTTTAGTTTATGTTATTTTGTCTATTTTATTTCCTTTTTGTGTTTTCTGTGTTTTTTGTAGGTCATGGAAGAAAATGAAGCGTTTCTAGAAATGTTCCAAGCTTAAAGGGCAAATTGGAAAGATCTAGAAGATGTGGAAAGGATTAAATCGGAATTTATCAAATTGAAGTCAAAATCGGATTAAATTTGGATCCTGAACATGTCTCGGTATTTTGGACATAACTTTCAGCTCAAATATTGGATTGAGGTGATTCCAACGGCATTGGAAATCTAACTCAAAATTATACAAATCATTGTGAAATATCATTTTCCCAATTCGGACCACCGCAATGTCAAAATCACCCTGCAAGATAGGAGCCCAATTCTGGACGAATCCTTCTCCGATTTGTAATAGGATTGTCTCCTAAATTGACTAGGAGATAGAATTCCGAAATTCCTAGGTTTACTAGTGTTTCTAGGACTCTCCTAAAGCCTATAAATAGACCTCTAAGCCTCACAATTAGGGAGACAATTTCAGAGAGGAGAATTTGGAGGCTACTTCTAGGAGCGGTTTTCGGTTCTTTCTTTTCCTTTTCTTTTTAGTTTTTATTTTAATTATGTGTAACTAATTATTTTAGTAGGGCTTGATTGAAACCCTAATTATGTTTATTTAATATTTCAATATTGGCGCCTTTGTGATAATCATATTGTGTTGCTTAACTTGATTAATGCCTGTTTTATTGAATTCCTCATATGTATGTGATTGGCCATTATATGCATGTGGTATGGACTTGTTAGTTAGATCAATTTGGATGACCGAGTCCTGGGTTTAACATAAGTAACAAAAGTAATCCACGGTTCTTGGGTTAATCAACATGGGAAACCGAGTATACACCATGCCCTAGGTCTCATGTGGTTGTCGATTTTCACAGTTCATATGCTTTCCTAGAGAACAACTTAGTATACACCATGCTAAACTTTTTAGGAAAGAAAAGAGTTAGAGTATACACCATGCCTAATTCGCTTAGGGAAACCAATAGCTTAAGGAGTATACACCATGCCCTTAGGTTGGCAAACTATTAGGTATTCATAATATGATTGGAGCATTGGCATATTGTTATATTATTTGAATATGATTAGTGGTGGATATCAAAGCCCTACACTTTTATTTACCTTTTCATTTATTTTATTTCTTTTAACAATATCAATTCTGTGACAAGTTGGTATTTTAATTAATTAATTCTAAACGAAATTAACAATCCTCGTGGGAATGATCTCGTATTTGCCTACTATACTATCGTTTTGATCTTGTGCACTTGCGAGTAAAACGTACTAAATATTATCTATTAATTTAGGTAGTATTTGGCACAACATGTCACGCTAGTTCATGCACCCTTAAGCCCTATTGAAATATTCAAAGTATCCATCCATTTGACAAAAAAGACAAAACATATCCAATTTAGTTCAAATGATCCAATGTGAATGTGGTTAACACAAAAGACAATGGATAAATAAATCTAAATCAAAAGATAAAATGTATCCATCGGACAAAACACTATGAATATCCAACTATGGCACAATCAATCACAATCTTCTCACGAAATTGAATTGAAACGAACATTTATGACGTTAAAAGACAGATTAAAGTACAAACTAACTATTAAAACATGAAGATAATTAAATGGTGAGGCTTCATCTTCAACCTTAGTTGAAGATTTAGCCTCTCATGCTAAAGAGAGACAAATCAACAAACAAATTAAAGCGTTAAATAAATAAATGATGGCCTTGAGGCCAAAGGTTTCTGGCCTCAAGGACGCCTCCAAAACATAGGCTTACAAATAAACAAAGAAGTCCTATTTATAAGCAATTTTAATGTGCTGCCTGTCACGTGGGTGCGCTCAAGCGCATGCCTATGCGCAATCGATCGTAGATGGTGCACTAGACCGCACGTAACCACTCAAGAATCCCACGGCTCAAGTAAGAATGCGATGGAGCTAGGGCAATAGGCTGACTTGGAGTGTGCTCAATAGCCTGTTTTGCGCTCAACCGCAGTTGCGCTCGAACACTGGCTTTGCATGCTCAATGTAGTCACACTCAATTTCGGTCTACTGGGCTCGAGCGCACTGGCAGGGACCAGATGTGCATTTTGGCCAATTCCACCCTTAAAACCACATTTCAACGCCAATGACCTACAACACAATAAAACACTAAAACTAAACTAAATATTAGAAAATAACAAAGCTAAGATCTTAACAAACATAAGTTAAGGGGGGTCAAATATACAATATTTGGCACTGATCAAATACCCTCAAACTTACATTTTGCTAGTCCCTTAGCAAACCAAAAATGAAAACACAATAAAAACAAGAAACATAAATCCACTTTCATGGGAGAAATGATTGCATTTAGCATATGCAACAAGCCTTTTAAACCCCTATGCATCCCTATAGGATGAGTAAAGTCTCATGAGGTTTACCACCAATGATACCCACAAACAAATTATTGGTACTACGTTATTGATAGACAAAGCCCTTCACTTAAACATATGGTTCATACTTCGTTAGCAAATTTAACAAGTCGAACATACAAACCACATCATCCAGGCATCCATACATCATTTCACTCACAGTTGGACAATTGAGACAACACATGTTCAATAAAGTGCAAAGTGAACTAACACAAGATCATGGGGTTTCAATTATTCTTCAAAGAGGTGAATCCCAGAATTCATAAGAAAACAATGTGATAAATACAACCAAAGCTTGAATAGAAAGATGCAAAAAAAAAAATTATGTAGGTTGTGCAATGCTTGACTCCCTTAAGCTTCTAAATGACCTATGTAACGAGTGTTGGGCCAATGACTCCCAAGCCAGGTTGTTTTAGGGCACTAGATGTAGAGACATCCCTAGGGGCTTAATTACTCAAGTTAAAATAGCTACAAAGCCTAACTAGCCATACAATCACTTAGCTAGAATTTCTCATCTTTTTACACAAACACTCATTGCTTGTGAGGCAAGAGGTCTGGTTACTCAATGAAAAGCTCAACTTATTATGATTTTTTTTTTGTTTAGTTAATTTTTTTTTATATAGCCAAGGTTTTCATCATCATATCACAAAAACATAAAAATCTCAATAAACATACTTCAAAGCCAAATCTCATACCTCACAAACCCTAATGCTAGTGTGCATGTGAAATATCAATCAAACAAGTGGAGTCTCTCTAATCCTTCACATGAATAAAAACTGGGATTTCTAATGATATGCAATGTTCAAACAAGTTAAACATACCAATGACACACAATCCACAGTTATGATGTAAGTCATCCCCAATCAACAACATAGCAAAACAAAACAAAAAATTATATACAAAAACAAACAAAACAAGTAAACAAAGAAACAAAAAGACAGTGTTTGTCTACACCCCCAAACTTAAATGATACATTGTACCCAATGTGACAAGAAATAAAATACAGTGGGATGAGAAACCGGAGTGTGCAAAGGCCAAGGCGTCCCCCGAACTTGAACACCAAAACACCTGTCAAAAACTAACAACAATCTTTTCTCACAAGCACAAACATCAAAAGGTTAATTGCTGTTAGAAACAAAATAAAATAAAAATAAATGACAAGAAATAAAATGACAAAAGAAAATGACTAAAAAATAAAGTGCGAAAAATAAAAAAGAAAAAATAACGCACCCTCCCCGTTCATATGGGTGTCCAACTAATCTCTTCCATCGTTTCCTCTTAAGAATTTGATATCCCTCTGGAAGGATGTTTCACCATCTTAGGTACCCAATTTTCTTGCTTAATCGGATTTTCTTAGGAAGATTGTTCCTAGATTTGTGACCTTCAGTACATAAATCTTTGAAGATTATGGCATAAGATAGCACTTCGAGACATTGAAGAAATGAGACTTGGGTTTCATGATGAGTATCAAGAGGGATTGTGACAAAGGAATGAGATTCAGTGCTCACTTCCTTGTCATTGGACAAATTTGGAATTGGTGGGGGCTCAAATTGCTTCTCCTTTTCTTCCACCTTGTTGATAGCTTTTTCCTCACTAACAAGTTTGGTGGTGGTTTGAGCATGCTCATGCACAAACTTGTTAATTTCACTCACGTAATGATTAATGAATGGGCAATCATCTATCCTATGAGAAGGATGATAACAAAATGAACATGACGGATTAGGTGAGTGAGTGTGAGAAGGCTGGGTATGCGCATGCCTAGCTGCCATGAGTTGGTTCACCCTCTCCTCTAAGTCATCAATATGAGCAGTTGGAAAATGTTGCACTAATGACTCTTGAGAATGATGATTATACAATGAAGGCATGGAAGAGTGGGTATTGAACTGCGTATATTTAGGATGGTGCAATTCATCGGATTGGGCAGCATAATTTCCCGTGGCATGAGCATACCACGAGACATCAAAATGGTTATTTCGGGTTCGAGGTGTAAGAGTTAGATTGTGATTTAAACCCCTGGCTAGAAAAATCGGTGTTTATCTGGCCATATGAAAAATT
Organism: Carpinus viminea; assembly: GCA_013348765.1. NCBI lineage: Eukaryota > Viridiplantae > Streptophyta > Magnoliopsida > Fagales > Betulaceae > Carpinus > Carpinus viminea. The sequence goes on from CP054674.1 coordinate 17,199,837, forward strand.
GGATAATTGTCCCCAATGTAGATGATCGGTGTCAAATATTGTTTATTAGACCCCCCTTGACTTATCTTTGTTAGGCTCTTAGCCATGTTAATAACTAATGTTTTGGATAGTTTTTAGTGTTTTGTGCTGTGCAGGTCATTGCATTAAAACATGGCTAGCAAAGGGCAAAGTGTACTTAAAGAGAAGAAGCTGATTCCTGCCAAGTGCGTTCGAATGCACTTGGGTGTGTTCGAACGCACTCACGGTCGCACGCAGAAGCCGCGGTCGCACGCAGGCCCAGCCTGCCCTAATGGTTATCTACGTTCGAACGCAAGGAAGCTGCGGTCAAACGCACGCCTAGTCAGCCCTAGCCGCCACAGTAGTTATTTGCAGTCAAACGTGTACCCTGCATTCGATCACAAATAACTGGTGTGTTCGAATGCAGGTAGTGCGTTTGAACGCACTCCATGACCCGCCAGCCTATAAATAGGACCTTATGTTTTCATTTCATTTTCACGTTTGGAAACGATTGGAGGCGCCCCTTTGGGCCTAAGTCCTCCCTGTTCTTCACTATTAAACACTCTCAACGTCATTTTATTGTTTATTTTATTTAATGCTTTATTTTACTTTTATTTAGTCTCTTATTCCATTCACTTTAATTTGTTTATATATATTTATGTTTAGTTAGTATTATTCTGTCTTTTAAGATTTATGTTTATTCGTTTCAATTCATTTTAGTGACAAAAGTGTGTTGATTGTTGTTTACAAATCACCAAACGTCAACACCCGTTGCAACCAGAGATACATCAGATATTCGTCTTCGGACCATTATCCGTTGTGACCTCTTGTAACAGTGTTTGCCTCGAGTAGTTTGACAAGATTGTGTAGCAACAATAGGATATACATATGTACTTTATCAATAGACGGAAATATGAACAATGTGTTAGCGCTCAGAGTATGCCTTGTAACATAAATGTTTAATACATATGAGCTAAACATGTTTATATGTGAATTAATTTATTGTGAGGTGGATTAGGGACTTTAGTTATTTTTTATTTCTTTATTTTATTGCATTTTAACTTAGTTTATTTTATGCACGTTACATGTTTGCTTTTGGGACTAGGTTAAGATATTATTTAATTTAGGCATTTAAATTGGTTTTTGACAAACATGATTCTCTATGGGTTCGACACTTGCACTTGCACATCCACTCTATTACGATCGACTCATGCAATTGGCGAGTACAATTAAATTTGTACACCAGTAGACAATCGCCCGAACTATGATGAGGGCTGGAGCAATATAAACACGGTTCATGTGGGTGCAAATTTTTGGGGTAGTCAGTAGGATTTGATGTCCTACAACTAGGGGAAACATTAAAATTATTGAACGGAAGACTCATGCTTCACCCAAACATTAAAATATAGCACATGAAACAATAACCATTTTTATTGGAAATAAAATAAACACCAAAAATAAATCTAACTAAACAAATAAAAATTTTAAAGTTAAACAAACTAAACAACAAACTATCACTTAACTAAAAAAAAAAAAAAACTAATTAAACAATAAAAATAAACTAACCAAATAAACAAATAAAAACAGGCAGGATAAATAAACAATTAAAGACAAACTAATAATTAAACAAAATAAATAAAAACTGAACACATACTGCCTTGGGTCTAATGGTGCAACTTGCAGAGATGCACTTGAGTGCAGAATAGTCCGATCGATCGCAAACACGCACAAATGTAGTAGTCTCTGCAGGTGCACTCAATTGCAAAAAAGGCGCGATCGAGCGTAACACTGCACTGCTATCTATTAGAAAGGCATGCTCGCAACTACATACTAAGCGAGAGCAGGCACGTGACAATGTTGGAATAGGCTCAAGTGTGCTCGATCGCACTATCACAGACTTCCAAAAACTTAAAAACAAACTAAAAACAACAAAACACTACTTTTTAAAAAAAGAAAAAAAAAATTCTATACAAAAACACAGAAACACATAAAATAAGTGTCGAAATAAAATAACTAGTAGAAAAATAAAATTAATCTAGACAAAAAATCAATTTTCACAACAACAAATGATTCCCCGGCAACGGCGCCAAAATTTGGTATACAAATTTAATGTACCTGCAATAGCATGAGTCGTTGTTCATGTAGCGTTGCACAAGTACAAGATCATATCCACAGGGAATCACGTTTGTGAAAATCAATTTTAATTATCTAAACTAACTCTATCTTAACCTAGTTCCAAATATTGAACATATGACGTGCAATAAATGTAAACTAACCTAAATGCTTAAAAACAAATAGATAAAAATACTAAGGTCTAGAATCCACCTCACCACATTAACAAACATATTAGCATGATTAGTTTATACATCCGTCTATTGATTAAAATCAATGCATGTTCTAGTGTCACGCTAGTTCATGCACCCTTAAGCCCTATGAATGTCCTATTGTGCCTATTGAAATATTCAAAGCATCCGTCCATTTGACAAAAGACAAAACATATCCAATTTAGTTCAAAGGATCCAATATGAATGTGGTTAACACAAAAGACAATGGATAAATAAACTTAAATCAAAAGATGAAATGTATCCATTAGATAAAACACTATGAATATCCAACTACGGCACAATCAATCACAATCTTCTCACAAAATTGAATTGAAATGAACATTCATGATGTTAAAAGACAGATTAAAGTAGAAACTAACTATTAAAACATGAAGATAATTAAATGGTGAGGCTTCATCTTCAACCTTAGTTGAAGATTTAGCCTCTCATGCTAAAGAGAGACAAATCGGCAAACAAATAAAAGTGTTAAATAAATAAATGACAATTTAGAGGCTTTACAGTGAATAACAGAGAGGTTTCTAGCCTCAAGGGTGCCTCCAAAATGTAGGTTTACAAATAAACAAGGAGGTCCTATTTATAAGCAATTTTAATGTGCTACCTGTCATGTGGGTGTGCTCGATCACACGCAGTGCGCTCGAGCGCATGCCTATGTGTGATCGATCGTAGATGATGCACTCGATCGCATGCCTATGTGTGATCGATCGTAGATGATGCACTCGATCGCATGTAACCACTCAAGAATCCCACGGCGCAAGTAAGAATGAATGGACCTAGGGCAACAAGTTGACGTGGAGTGTGCTCGATCGCATGTTTTGCACTCTAGCGCAATTGCGCTCGAACACTAGCTTTGGGCACTCGATCTCACTCTGGGTTGAGAGATCGCCGATCACACCTAGTGTGCTCGGCGACCGGAGATGTGCATTTTGGCCAATTTCACTCTTAAAGCCATATTTCGACACCAACGACCTGCAACACAATAAAACACTAAAACTAAACTAAACATTAGAAAATAACAAAGCTAAGATCTTAACAAACATACAATATACAATATTTGGAACTGATCACAAATCCTTGAGAAATTTTGCATATGCCAGGATTTGCTTGATGGCATCAAGGAGTGGGATGTTGATTTTAACTTGCTTGAAGGCTTTCATCATATCTTGTATCTTCTCTCCTTGTTTCCAAAGTGGGAAGGTGCCTTGAGACACTCTGGGAATGGGACCTTAGGCTCATATGCTGGACATACGCTGCTGTTTGAAGTATGGACGTATGTGGGGGGACCACCGAACATATGCTCTGTAAATAGTACACAGACGTACGTGGGACCACACAGACATATGCTACTTTTTGACATACCCTCCCATCAATACTTGAACGTAAAAGACACCCTTTGGACCTCTGTGTAAAAGTGCCAAACATACGTTAGGGTTGATGGACATTCGCTACTTTTTTGAGGAGTTGGTAGAGCCCCTCAACTATAAATACCCCTACCCCCCTTTAGATTTCTCATGCCCCTCTTCGCCCCCAAGCTAATAGTAGACTATTTTATGAGTGCTTTGAGTGTTTCAATGCTGCCAAGGAGGAACTCTTGAGGTTTCACTTCAAGGAGGTAATGCTCGGTTACCTAGCTTTTTAAATACGTCATTATGCTGCTCGATTTCTCTCTTGTGCTATTAGTCGTAGTTGTTAGCTTAGTTATGCTTTAAATCTCGTTTAAGCTAGCATTTTGTTAACTTAGCCTTGTTACGATGCTTTGAGGTTTTATTTTGACTTAGAAAGACCTAAGAAGCCCTTTTGTAGGTTTAGGAGTTAGTTTGAAGGCTAGGAGGACAAGTGGAGAAAATGAGGTTCTCCTTGAAAAACCTTGGAGTGGACGTACGGTCTCAAGACCGGACGTACGGTCCAAAGTGTCATAGAGGACGTACGGCCTCGAGCCTGGATGTATGGGCTCGAGCCCAGACGTACAGTCCAGAGTGTGACAGTGGACTTTATTTTCACCAAGCCGTCCTATAGCTCCCGTTTTTCTTATTCTAGAATTGTTTTAGTATAAATAGGACTAATAGAAGGTTTTCTACAGATTTGAAGAACCCAGATCGTTTGGAATTCTCAAAGACATTATTCGACATTACTCACATAATGCTCAATGTTATTTTCCTTGCACTGAACGTCTATTTTATGTACCAAGAAAACATGCATATTTACAACTCTCAGAGTTTATACTTGTTGCACATGAACTCTAGCATTTTGAGAAAATGTTATGCTGAATTTGTTAATAAAGTGAGACTTATAAAAAGAACATGCATGTAAAATACAAACAAGATAATTTGCATTGTATGACATGGTACATCGGTACGTGCGGTATAATGGCTATGGGCTTACTATACATGTTACCTTTATGGTCAAATGTGTGAATTATATGGTCCTTGGATCCAATTGTTGTTCGAGGCCAGCGCAGCTTTAAAGGGCGTCTTTACAGGATGGACATCATTAGCGGTGTGGGCCGCTCGAGATCAGACTTAGTCGTGCCACAAATGTTTTGTACTGTAGCATGCAATGGTTGGGGCACCGACATTGTACTACAGGTCCCTCGGGATAGCGCCAACCCTACTAAGAAGGGGTAATATCTCGGGTAGACCATACCATTGAACTATGACTGTTATTGTGTATCATATGCATATATTATATATATATCACGCATTACATAAACTGTCATGATAGAATTGCCATCTGTTTTACGAAAACATCAAAGTTCATTACTAAACTGGCATGGGCATTATTTGTGTTAAGAATCACTAAGTCTTGACTTACCCTTTTATTTATGTTTTCCCCTTTCATTACAAATATTTGCGCAGTTTAGCTATCCTAGGCGAGGATGCCGCAAGAGCCAACTTGGGTGATCACTCAGGACTTGATCCACGTGATTTTTGAGGATATAGATCCCATCTGGCTGAGAACAATGTAGGAGGATGGAGGGATTGCTCACGGATATGATCGAGATTTTGATCTTATTAGCCCAGCTTAAACTTAGATCTAGGCTCTGATCCTTTGATTTGTTGATCCTTTTTGAGAATTATGTTTATTATGTTGTTATGGTTTGTACCCCCCTACTTGATGATGGTTTAAAGACCATGATGATTATCTTTGTCATGACGATGATGTTGTTATATTTTCTCTGGTGCGTGTTTGTGAATGTCAATTTATTATCTCTTATTCCCATAATCTTAGTAAAGTCTTCCACTATAGCTTTCTCGTTACGACAAGAAAGGTTGAAATCGCTGTGTCTTTTCCCATGAGGGATAGGGATGGGAGGTGAGCCATGGGATCAATTACTAGTTAATTGAGTTGCCCATCGAGGTTATCACAAATTACTAGTTAATTGATTTGCCCATCAAGGTTGTCATAGTAACACCCGATAAAAACAACAATTTTATTTGGGATTCATATTTCATAAAGCCTAGTTTTAAAACAAAAGACCGAAGCCCTCGCCCTTAACCAAGAAGTCATGAGGCAAAACATAAAATTTCACCTTTCCAACCGTACGTACACCCAATATTACAATACGTACACTCTTGTCTTTTAGTGTGTATGTACATCTGGAGACCACCATACATATGCTCTTGTCTTTAGTGAGGACATTCGATAGAAGACCACTCGTTCATACGCTTAACAATCCTTGACCTAGTAGGCAATACACTAGAATGTACGCCTAAACCCTTTCACCAAGTGTTTAATAGTACCGTACGTACACCCCTAGTATCATACATACACTACTTTTCATGCTCATTTTCGCCCCTAGGACCTCTGAAACCCCTTGTGTGAGTGTCTTTGTGAGTTTTGTGATTGGAGAGAGAGAAGGAAGAAAGCCTTGTGTTCTTGCCATTTTCTAAGGTAACCCTTACCCATTTCTATGCTTTTAATATTGTTCTTACTATGTTATAAGTTTCAAAGACATTACGTTAAGCTCTTGCATTCCTTTCATACAAAAACTAAGAAACGTTTTCAAAAGAGTTTAAACCACCTATTTTCCTTGTGTTGCATGTTGATGTTTTTCTTATGAAGCATGTGCTTATTTAATAGCCTAGAAGGAGATATAGTAGCCTATAGATTTCACAGGAACCTTAAAACACAGTTTGGAGCTTGTGGCTGGATTGCTTAACTCGTTGACCGGACGTATGCCCTCAAGCTCGTACGTACGACCAAGAAGCTAGGCACCTGCCTTATCTCACCTATGTATTTTAGAGTCCGACAAACTTTTTTAGACTTAGCATCCTACTCATAGAGGTCCTCTAGTACTACAAATAATGATGTGTTGTATTTTTTATATCAGGGTTTTTGTGATGTCGAAGGACTCGAGTGAGCAAACGAGGTAAGTAAACACTTATGAATACTTTCCTTAAAACGTGGGATATGTCAGTTGACTGACCATGCATATGATATGAGCATGTCTATTTGTTGTAATAACTTGATAACTACTTTAATAACTTGTTCATAAGATGTGTTGTATGACATGGTACACCAATACGGAAGTATATTGGTCATGGGCTTATCATATAGACTTGATTTTATGGTCAATGTGTGTGTGTGTGTGTGTGTGTGTGTGGGCCTTGGATCTAGTGGTTTCTGCGACTAGCGTAGCCATTGCCAATTGGTTGGTGATTAAAGGACAGATATCATTAGTAGCGTAAGCCACCCAAGGTCGGACTCAATCGAGCTGCTAGTGGTGGACGGTAGTGTACAATGGTCGGAGCACCGACATTGTATTATAGCTCCCTCAAGACAATGTCAACCCTGTGGAGAATGGGTAATATATCAGGTAGACCATACATGAGAGTTATGACTTATAAAGCACTAGTTTTTTTGTATTAAAATACTTAGGCGATTGCCACCGAAAGTACACCATTGTTTTATTAACCAAACTATACTTTTATGGTGTATTAATGGAGACAACACCTCTTTTAAATGTTTACCAAGAACTGCACGTTTATTTTAGCCTAATAATATGGAGCTCATGTCATACAATTGTGAGGTTTATTTACTAAGTCGTCAGACTTACGCGATTATCGCCCTTATAGGAAATCTATTTCTAGAACCTAAGAGTAGCACGGTTGCCATCATGGACTTTGCTCTTAATCTTCATGCTATTATCGGGTTTGCTTTGCATTATTATTAGTTTCTCCATGTCTTTAATTTAAGGATTTTACTTGTACCATAATGATTTATAGATTTCTTAGATTTATTTCACATTTTATGCATTAACTCTGATAATGCTTAGAGGGGCAGTTCCTCATTTAACTACCAGTTGGTTTAACCAGTGTAATTTCCTGTAACTCTATCAGGTTGGCCAAGGCCAATTTTAGGGGCGTTACAGTTTTAATTCAGAAAACTAATACTCTATAGGTCATAACTGTAATATATGGTCTACCTGAGATATTAACCCTTCTCAGCAAGGTTGGCACTATCCCAAGGGACCTGTAATATAATGTCGGTGCCCTAGCCATTGTACGCTATTTTCCACAATACTAGTAGCTAGACCGAGTCTGACCTTAGGTGGCTCACGCTACTAATGATGTACGTCTTAAAGTGACTTGCCAATTAAGGCTACGCCAATCACAAAATAACCATTGGATCTATGGCCCTTAAATCACATCCATACATGTTTGACCATAGAATCAAGTTTATATAGTAAGCCCATGGCTATTATACTACACGTACCGGTGTACCATGTCATACAATGCATCTTATCAACCAGTTATTAAGACATTTACCAAGTTATACAAAAATATAGGCATGCTAATATCATATGTGTGCTCAGTTAGCTGACATATCACACGCTTTTAAGGAAAGTCATAAGAGTTTACTTACCTCGTATGCTCGCTTGAGTCCTCTGACATCACAAATTCCTGTTATAATGAAATGTGACAGATCATTACACACAATACTAGAAAACTTTATAAGTAACATACTAGGTCCTGTCTAACGAAAAGGGGTCGTTAAAACCCTAAGATTACACTTTAAGAGCTAAGGGCGAACGCTTGGGCTCAAGAGAAAACGTTTGGCCAATGAATTAAGACTCTCAGTTGGAATCTCTAAACTATATTTTTTAGACTCCTACCTTAACTGAGGGTTGATATATCTCACCCTAGGCTACTAATGAACACATGCAACATATCAAAACACGTTAGTCAAGGAATCTCAAGAAATCGAAAGGGGTGTTTAAAACTTTGGAAAACATTTCTTCCTCTTTAAGAAATGGGCACATTACTCAACAAGGCCTCTTTAGAACTTAAAATACTTATGAAGAACAGTAAGAGCAACATGAAGGCTTGTGAAAATGAACAAGAGGTTACCTTATGAGGATGGCAAGGCACCAAGGTCTCCTCCTTCTCTCTCCAAAGCACTCCTCACACTAGTATTAGGGTTTTTTGAAGTTAGGGGAGGTTGGGGGGTCAAAAGATGTAGTTTATATAAAAACTAGGGGCGTGCCTTGCTCTTAAAAGGTGGAGAATGGGTTAAAATTCTTTTCAGAGTTGTCAACGAGCATTTGGGTACTATTAGACATTGGATAAAAGGGTTCAAATGTATGCTCTAGGGTATTGCCTACTAACTAAAAGACTGGTCAATGAACGCTCATGGTGGTCCTCTAGAGTACTTTTGCACTATAGGTTAGGTGCGTACATTCGGGTGTTCCTCTAGCATACGTTTGGTCAGTAAGGGATGGTTTTAGGTTTTGTTTTGAAAAAGCTTAAAGGGATTGGGATGCTAAATTGGTCTTTTGGTTTATAAAACCTTATTTTGTGAAAGCATTAACTGTTTATGTAGTAAATCATTAATCTTTTAAAACAGATATTTCGTCGGGGTATTATATAGCACACCCAACATTCGGCCTCATCCAATTGGGCTTCATTAGTTGCTACCACAGGCACCCAACATTTGGCCACGTCTAGCTGGGCCTCACAAGTCGCCACCATACACACATAGTGTTCAATCTTGTCTAACTGGACATCATAAGTTGCCATTATGCAGCACTCAACCTCTTGTTCAACTAAGTGTCATAAGTTGCCACCATGCGCACCTAACAGTCAGCCTTGTCCAACTAGGCATCATAAGTCACTACCATGTGCACTCAAGAAAGAACCCCACTCAATCAAGAGCCAAACAACCTTGGCTTACCCACAAGACTTGTCAAGGCACCATAAACCTCGATTGGTCACAAACTGACAAGGTACAACTACCTCACTTAAGCACGAACCATTCTGCTCTGGGAATGAGGGTTAATCGTTGCTACAATACATTTACCATAAGTACCATAAGCCCATTTTGATTTAATCAATTAATCCTCATGACATACTTATTTATTGTATATTACCTCTCAATGGAATCATTCCATAGTCGAACCAAAATCTATGTATTGTCACTTTCTTTATCACATCTTTTCCTTGAGTCACTAATTTAAATTCATGATTATCCTTATTTACCTTGTGAGAATGCATCTCACCTTATACACTTTTGAGTTTTCAGTATACTCTGAAAACACTCATGCTCAAACTTCAGGATAATCTTTCCCATTAAATCTAAAACAAGAGGAATATTCCTTATAAATTTGTTTTCTAACAAAGGATTTGGATTTCTTCTTGAAGCAAGTGTTTGCACAATCCTAGATGCGATTAACCAATGTTTCGAGTTTATTTCGATTGCTAATAGGTCTCACTATTTGATACATCAAAGTAAGCTACACTTCACATCTGATTTCATGAACTCCTAAGGATTTACAGTACATGCTATAAGTCATTGTGCACGTACACCATTCCTTATGACAACATTTATACATGAATGATAAATCTTGTGGTCTATTTGGTGTATGATATTACCTTGTCATTACCCCAACATACCAAGTCGAAGCCAACCTACTTCTCCTAACCAAGATAGGTCGTTGAGGTTCAATATGTTATAGTCTAGATGGAGTTCCTAATTCCATTTATGACAACGAACAATAATTTTATAAGTTGTAAGGATCTTTGACTATGATTTTCTATGTGACAATTCCATTATTCGCACCATAACTCAAATACAATGCATCTTAGAGATCTCAAATGCATGTAATCAGATAATACACAATCACACATATATCTCATGTAAGGATATAAATGTATATGTCCATTGTTCTATAATAATAATTAGAGAATAAACAATATTTATCAAAACACCATCAAACTAATTAAAGTTTTGGAACCAATTTCCAACATAAACCAGTTCCAAGAATCGCGTGTCCGTCTAAGAGGATGAAATCCATTTGTATCGACCCCCAGTGAACAAATACTTTTTTTCAATTTCGTTCGGTTTATTGATATGCTTTTCTTTTCCTCCAATTTTGCATAAACTAAACAAAGGGTACCCAACAAATCTCAAAAAACAACAAAGAAAGAGACAAAGAATGTGATGAGAGAAAGTGAGAGCAATGGACTAGTGGTATTTGCATGCAAAATGTTGTAAAGAGCCGAATGTTGTACATTTAAGCCCCTTAATTCACATACATTAACTCATTGGCATTATTATATATTTGATCTTGTGTTGTTTTAGTGATTTTAGGTTCTAAATGAAGATGCAAGCAATTCCATTGATTTTGCTCTTAAAATAGACTTTAAGGAGCTACTTCACTTTTACTTTTATGCATTTTGTTTTCAAACAAAACAAACAATCATCCTTTGAATTAGATTAGAATTAATCCTGATAAGCTGAATAACAACGTAAACGCAATCCTTGATATTCAATATTGTCAATATAACTCTATCCTAGAGATATTCGATCTATTGCGAGTTATAATTTTATTATTGATATTTTTTACACAATGAAAAGAGTCTTCTTTGTAAAATTAATATCCGACCATTTGGGGCAGATTTTTATTACCCTTATTGGTGGGCAGAGCCTGGCAGGCAAACCGGTTGTAATCGGCCCGTTGGTCAACCCTCAGGAGAGTGTGTGGCTGGTTCAAGCGGTCGTCTAGCCAGGCTCGACTTTATTGAGACACGTCTTGGAGTAGAGTTTGAGCCTAATATATGGCCATTATAAGCATACGTGTGTGAATAGTTTTTTAAGAAAAAGGTCCACAACATGTGCGGTGAAGGGATCAAAGTTGGGAATCAAATATTGTATAGTGGACAAGCACTCCATATACAAAGTTGTACAAATGGGCTTTCATTCACATCTCTGGCAAGTAATACAAAACTTGGAATTGAAGGTACAAGCTAATTAAGATGAGTGGACGGTGTTGCAGGGTGCAGCCCAGACTTTTGGCGCTTGCTAAGACACATGAGTTGGCTGAGACGAGCACAAAATTAGGTTCAAAGCTTTCTAAATACTGCTGCAGTATGCCACACCACCACGTGCTATCTATTCTGCCTTTACAGAGAGAACAAGACTTTCATCATCACTACATGCTCTAAACGCCACGTGGTTTCCCATACTAGTGTCCAATATTGTACAGAAATATAGGCCTGCTAGCTTGTTTGTTAGATTTTTTTTTTTATTGGATACCAAAATATATTTGGAATTCGAAAAATAAAATATAGAAAATTTTATTTGGACCACAACAATTAATATAGTAATTTACTTTGATAAAAGAAAAATAAGATATTGTAAGTATTTTTGTGCTTAGCTTCTCTTGAAATTTAGTGTATTCATTTTTCAATTGCTTAATTTTTATTATTTTTATAAAAAATAAATAAATAAACAGAAAATAATTGTAAAGACTAAGATATTGGTCTGAATTTAATGGTATTTACAAAGATACCCATGCCTCAATCTTTAAAAAAAATATATATATATTTTTTCTAAAAAAACATATAACGTATTTTGAAAATTTTGTGAAGATTTAATGAAAAATTATCCTTCGATTTCTATGTACGTACATCTCTATGAGAAGCTGATCACATCTATGTGCTCCACGTTCATCTCCATTAATTCTCTCAATTTCCATCGTCATACTTTCCACAGCCATTTCAAATTCAATTTCATTTTCAATTTTTCATTTACATTTCCATCCCCATCTTAAATATGAAGTTCTAAGTGTATTTCATTTAATTTTGTTTTATATATTAGTTGAGCTTGAATTCATCACCGAGTTAGATTTGGTTTTATTTACATTCTAAATGAATTTCGAATTTGCTAACTAACTGGTCTGCGCTTTAAGCCACGAATTATGAGCTAAATTATTATAAAGAATATATGATTGAAGAAAATTAGAAAGATTTTTTTTAAAAGAAATCCATTCATATCATTCATAAATAATCAAGAGTATAAAAACTCTTACAATCATTGAGCATAAAGCTTTGAAATTCTTAGCCAGAACTAAATGATTACACATCATAGATGTCAAAACATACATATCTTACATTGAAATCCTATGACGTCTACATCCGCTACCTCGTGCCTAATCTTCAACTTATAGACCATATTTGCCTGATGCTAATTCAATTTGAGACATAGGTAGTCATTCTCCAAGCATGAGTGAAAGCACCATGCCAAAACTAGCCCTTCTCGACCTAAAAGGCTAAAAAATTATTCATATCCTAAGTCCAACCTCCAAGACAGCAAGGCAAACAAGAAAATACAGGGAAAAACAAAAACATCAAAACCCATAACACAGCAGCAACCATTGGAGCAATGATAGCAGGAGGCAGCCGGTAAAGTTCGATGGGTGTTATGCTTAAGGGTACCAAGAAAGAAAAAAAGCTCTAAACCAAAACGAAACATGAGAAATCACACTGGCAGGGGAGGAGGGTGGGGAAGGAGGGAGGAAGCGGAGGAGGGAGCTTCCTCCTTGGAGCTGAGGACTTGTATGGCGCTCTCTAGAGAGAGCTAGGGTTCAAATGCTATTCGAAAGAGTATTTATATGTTCTCATATTCAACTTTAATTTGACCGTAAAATAAATCATATCCATGTATAACTCAATTTCTCAAATAAAATTGGAAAAACTTGGTTTAACTCTCCTAACTTCTATCGCTTTTGCATTCTTTCCCTTTAAAAACTCTAAATTTTGAGTCTCGTTAGGATTGGAGTTAAATTAAACCGTCAAATAATAAAATGGCCATTATGCTTCTCTAAACGTTATGAAATTATCAAATTACCCTAAATTACAATTAATTTTTTAAAAATGCAAGGGTATTTTAGGAACTTCTCATCCTTCCACTAGAATTTAACAAAAATATCTTATAAGAGGGATGAGATTGTCACTTTTTTAAATAATAATAATAATAATAACTTAGTTAAAAATTTTTAAATTTAAAAGATATTAAAAACTCAAAGAAAGCTGAACAGAGTAAAAAATAATAACTTGTTCTTGTTCAACCGTGTGGCTTTGTTTGCCAAAGGCCCGGACTGGAGAAAAAGGGACTCGTACTATAGCTTTATGTGATGGTTGGAAAGCGTTTCAATGGGTTGAGTCAAGTTTTTTATGCTTTATTTTCAAAAGTCTTACGCCTTGGGAAGACTTCTCACTGCAACCTGCATTTTCAGTCTGCCACACTATAATACCGGTCTCCAACTTTTTCAGTCCAAACCTTTGGCAAACAAAGCCTTTGTTCTTCTCTCATCAAAACCGTGAGGCGGCACCCACCTTTCGCACTCAAACTTTAAATTCTTGAGCACAATATAAATTATACGCATATAAAATTCAAAGTGCTGAAATAATTTTAAGAGTTGTTCGAATATTTATTCGTCTCTCATAAAAACTGATGGTAACTCAAAACTAGAAAGTCTCCCCGTATTACAACCTTTAATGCATTCGGTTATTGTCGGTTGCGGAGTTTTCGTAAACAAGTTGAAAAGAGTGTATCGGAACTCTGCGCAAGATGGACAGACATGGACGTAATGAAACCAACGCACTTAAATGCGTGACTCCTAGGGTAGACCACTTCTACACCCACCACGCCCACGCCCACCTAATATGGGGCCCACTCCAATTACACACACCCCTAGGCTCCAGGTCACCATCAACCCGCCATATATCTACCCTGTTCAGCACTCAATTGTCAGCAATTTGTGGGGATCAGACCAGTGCCAGGACAAACCGACCTCTCCCAGTAGCCGCCCTATAGCGTAACCCCACGTGGAGTCATGATCGCGCATGGGACTCGTCACTACCCGCTGTGGGTCCCCCCCCCCCGGGGTACCCGACCGACTTGGCGTCCGTACACTTTCCTGCATCAATGTTAGCACCCCCTCCATACCATTGAAGAGGGTGTTTGACTCGCGCTTTAAGCCACTAATTGAAGAGATTAGTAGATAAGATGAGATTTTAGGAAGCCCAAACAAAAACACTATATATCTTCTCTATATTTTTTGATTAATTCAGTTCAGATACATTAGAACACATAAACCCCTCCCCCCTCCCCCTCCAAAATAAAATAAAAAATTAAAATACAAATTAAAATAAGAAAACCTAACATAAAAGTTAGTTCAACATCACACCCAGACACTTTCCAAAATCATCCAAAAAAAGAAGCCCAAAAAGCAATTAAAAGAAGAACAAAAAAAAAAAACGATATAAACAATTTGCGTAGAAAAACAGTCATATGCATAATTTCACATAACTCTCTCGAATTCCTTTCCTTTTTCTTTTTTCGTTTTATCCTCTTTGATTTTTTTGAGAGTTTTTTTTTTGGGTTCAATAGTAAAAGGGCGTGAGAGAGATTTACGGGAGATAGAGACTTGGGTGGTCTTGGTCAGCCCATTGACTGTGACTCCAGTATGTTTGATCCACGGTGTTAGGAAGATCAAACAAGCTTTGATCCCCACTGACTTGCCAATCAAAAGATCCGAATCCCCCACCGCTCGATCTGTTCTGCAACGCTGATAAATCGACCGGGACCGTCTGATCCAGCAGCCCACCCGTGATCTCCTGCATCTTCAATTCCTCTGGAACCATACCGCCCATCACCTTCTGTTCCTGTTGCTGCCACTGAGTCTGCTGATCATGAACTTGTTGATTCAACCTAAACGGCGTGATCTCCGAAATAGTGTTAAACCCAAACGGCAATGCCTCGCTCGACGCCGTTATGAGGCTCGTGAAGCTCCCAATCTCGGAGAATATCCCGCAGTCGGAGCCTTGTTGTTCCAGCAACCCGGGCGGGTCGAAACTAGGGTTAGGAGGGAAGAGCTTCGGGTCTTGGACGTTCAACAAATTGGAGGCTGAGCTTAAAGAAGGCGCCTCCGTGACCGCCGAGACCGCCTCGGTGGCAGCGTTGTTCGTGGCGGTGAGACTCGAGCTCTCGCTGCTAGAATGAGAGTTGGACTTGCGCTCTCGCTGCTGCTGCTGTGGCGCTGATGCGTCGGAGGAGGGTTTAGTCTTGGAGCGCTTGGCCTTCCGGCAACCGCCGCCAACTGGGACGTTGCGAAGAACGCCACCTTTGGTCCAGTAGCGGCGGCAGCTTTTGCAGAAGTGGCGGGGCTGGGAGAGGTTGTAGTTGTTGTAGTAGCAGAACTTGGTGTTGAGCGAATCGCAGCGCGGGCACTTGAGCGCCGGGTGCTGGTGCTGGTTGTGCTGGTTGTGATGCGGTCGAAGCCTCCGGTCCCCCCCTCCGCCTCCTCCGCCTGCGCCGCCTCCCAATAGCCGCCCGCCCCCTCCGATCGAATGGATGTCTTGCATTTCGCTAACTCTCCCAGGCACGAAAGAATACTCAGAGTAGTATCTTTTCGGTGTTCGAATCACATGCTAGCTCGGAAGTTTCAGATTAAATTTTCTGGGATATTTTCAAGGAAAATGCTGACTATGACTGGGAAAGTTCTCTCCTCAGGACTCGCTGTTTTATGTGAGAGAGGGAGAGAGAGAGAGCAGAGAAAGAGCTTCCAAACTCTCTGACAAATATCCCTGCAAATCTTCCAATTCTATTTTCGATTTTTTTTTTTCTTCCAAATTACGGAAAGAGCCCTGTAGATTAAGCAAAATGACAACGGTCCACAATATTTATGTGAAATTACCAACTTAGGCCCATTCATAGTCGGGAGTTTTACTGAAACTATAGGTGTTATTTGGGAAGTTTGAGGATTTGTAGAGATGTTGACTAGACATGGTTGGACAGGGGAAGATTGTACGGCCCTGGATGGGGATCGAGCCGTCCACGTGGACGGATGAAGACCATGGAGAGTTGCTGTCCACAAAATCAGGTTGTCGCGTTGTCGGCCACACTAATTTTATCAGCTGTGCTATCCTGGTGTCAGTCACCACTGGTCCACTGGGCGCCACGTCGCCTACTGTCATTCCTGAGCAGTACACAGTACATGATTTTGTTAACAGTGGAGGTTTAGGTTTCCGTACCTTCAATCTGAGACTCCGAACTAACTGGTAGTGCCAGATTGTTAGTTGGTATTAAACTATTTTAATGTACTTCAACAAATGTTTTTTTATTTATTTATTTTGTTTTATTTTATTTTTCATTTTTTATTTTAAACTATTAAGCATAATCTCGTTAGCACTTTATCACATACCTATTCCTTTATTTAAATAAGAAAAATTTCAAAAAAATCACATGCAACATATTTATAAGTTGTCCTTAAGAGGAGGTCAATTGTAAAATCAGGCCTTATAAAGCGAATATTACTAATTTAAATTCTCCCTATCCTTTTGTGTAGACATGTCAAAATATATATATATATTTATAAGTCTTTTTATAACACTTTGATCCCATATTGGGAAGATGAGAAGAAGCCCATATAGAATGGATGGTTTATAAAGATAGTCATGAATGCTAAGTCCCACATTGCTTAATTACTAGGTGAAACTAGGCTTTATAATAAATTATAGAGAAACTTCAAATTGACTTGTCCTTTTGGAGTGATAGCACAAATATGACCAACGCAAATATGACTAGCGCTTTTCCTAAGGTTGTTACAAGTGATATTAGAACCACCTAGTAATGTCAAGTCATGTGATATTAAAGCACTATATGATGTAGCCCTGACGAGGACATGTCAAGAATTTAAGAGGGAGTTTATAACACCCTGATCCCATATTAAGAAGATGAGAAGAAGTCCACATAGAGTGGGTGGTTTATAAAAATAGTCATAAGTGTTAAGTCCCATATTGCCTAATTACTAGGTGAAACTGGGCTTTATAATGAATTCTAGGGAAGCTTCAAATTGACTAATCATTTTGGAGAGATAATGCAGATGTAACTAGCACTTTTCCCTAGGCCGTTACACTTTTAAACTATTAGTTACCGAACAATGTACCATAAATAACAATGTAGTTACCCAATGTTTTAGAGTCCTGCCACTACAAAAAAAAATCATTTACTAACGTGTCAACTATTCATTGGAATTTACTACATTACCAAATGGTGACATGGCAACATGTGCCACGTTACTATTTTGACTGATAATGTGTGGCATAATGCCACGTTACCATAAGGTAACGTGCCACTTTTAACACGTTACCATAAGGAAACGTACCACTTTTAACACATTACCTTATGGTGATGTGGCATTATGCCACGTTATCATATGGACAATAATTTAAAAAAATAAAATAATTTTAAACAGTTTATTTTAAAATTTTAAAAATAAATTTTTTGATATAGGAACTTAATATAATAAGATTACTATATATGCATGCATATATAGCTAGTAACTTATTTAATATATATTTATATATGGGTTATATATATATAGTAACGTTAACCCCAGATACATATTATTTTTTTTTTTTTTTTTAGAGAAGATTCAAAATATTATTAGCTCCGAAAGAGTAAAATTAGTTAGATGATAGAACAACCTCCTTCCCGACAACACCATCTATAAAAGATGGAATAGAATGCCACCAAACAGTTTCAGTGACATGGTTACAAGCCTCCTTTGCTATCCCATGGGCGGCATAATTTGCCTCCCTCCCTACATGTTGAAATACATAAGAATTAAAAGACCACAACACCCATTTAACATCTTCCACAAAATGGCCAAAGGAACTATCACATTGTAAAGGGTCATTCACGGCATTTACAATTTGCAAAGCATCTCCTTCAAAAATAATATTCATAGCACCAATTTCTTTACTGACCATCATTGCATGGAGAGCTGCCATTGCTTCAACCACCACCTTGTTGTTGCCATCATCTTCTTAATGCCGCAAGCCACTACAAATCATCCATTTTCATCCCTTACAATGATGCCCAAAACCCACTACACGGTCTTGTTTATTTAAAGCCCCATCCCAGTTTACCTTCAACATATTCACAGGCGGAGGTAGCCATCTTTCTAGAGGTTTTGCACATGTCTGCTCATTAGCCCCTCCTTTCTATCATTGACCTGATGAAACTCCTCCACTGCTTTCCTTGCTTCACGTAACACCCAGGCTGGATGGGTGAAAAAGCCTCTGTGCACCACGTCATTACGACGTAACCAAATACGCATGGCCATCACCACAAACAACTGTACCTCTTGTGTCGCACACCGGGTAAGGACGTACTCAAACAGTTGGATAAAATTCAGTCCAATGCTTGGGCTTTTTTGTAAACTAATTGGATCGTCACACCACACATCAAAGGCAAACGAGCACTCCCATAGAAGATGTTCTATAGTTTCTTCCTCACGTAGATTGAATGGACAAAGAGCATTATCCACCACCTTTCTCCGTAATAGATTGGCTTTTGTTGGCAGTAAATTATTACAGGCTTTCCCCATGAACATCTTAACTGCATTTGGAAGCCGAGTCTCCAACAATCCTTCCACACTTCATGCCCAGCCGTTTTATTTGATACCTCTCCCTTCTGTTGTTCTTATCTCTCCACTTCCATATGATAAGCACTTCTAACGGAGAAAACCCCATTAGTAGTGTCCCTCCATATTAGATGATCTGGTGGTTGAAAAGGGCTAAGAGGAATACTTTTTATCAACCTTGCCTCTTCCTCTATAAACGTTTTGTCAATTAAAGTCCCATTCCACCCCTTTGACTCTTGATCAATGAAATCAACAACTCTAGTGTCTTCCGCATATTGCCCATGGTAAGTTTGCACCTGAAAAGAAATTGGTTTTGGAATCCAATTATCCTTCCAAACTTTGACATCCTTGCCATTTCCTACTCTCCATATGGTCCCTCTTTGGATGATAACCTGTGTAGAAACCAAACTCTTCCAAGCAAGTGAAGGATGTTTACTTACTTTCGCTTCCAAGATATTGTTGTGTGGAAAGTATTTGGCTTTAAAAATCTGATTCACCAAAAAGTCTGGATTTTTAAGAATTCTCCATATTTGCTTTGCTAACAAGGCTTTATTAAAAATAACTAGGTCCCGAAATCCCAAGCCACCTTTGTCTTTTGAGATTCCCATCCGTTCCCAACTCATTCAATGAATTTTTGTATTATTCTCCTTGTGTCCCCACCAAAACATCTGCATGAGGGTATTAATCTCCTTACAAAGAGTCATTGGAAGAAGGAAAACGCTCATACAATATGTTGAAATTGCTTGAACAACAACTTTTAGTAATATCTCCTTACTCACTTGAGACAAAAATTTTACTTTCCAATTTTGCAATTGATCCCAAACTTTATCTCGTATTGCTTTAAAAGCATTTGTCCTAGACTTTCCCACCAAAGTTGGAAGCCTCAAATATTTTTCATATTTCTGAGTGGCTTGCAATATTGAAAGTCTAGCAATCTCCTCCATTTTTTTCATTATTAGTGTTGTGACTGAAAAAAAAATAGAAGTTTTGTCTTTATTCAATTTCTGCCTAGATGCTGCTTCATATTTTTCCAGAATCCGAGAAAGTCTTCTCCACTCTACCGAATTAGCCTTACAAAATAAAAGGCTGTCGTCCGCAAAAAATAAATGACTTAATCTCGGACCATTTTTTGAAGTAGGCACTCTTGTGATTACCTTGGTCTCCTCCACTCGTATTTAACATGGAACTTAGAGCCTCTACACAGATAAGAAAGAGATATGGGGATAAGGGGTCCCCTTGTCTCAAACCTCTTGTCAGTCGAATGTGCTCCACTGGTTTCCCATTTACCAAAATGGCATATGTAACCGGCGGTATGCATTCCATTATTAGATTGATCCGCCGACTAGGGAATCCCATTTTATGCATGACTGCTTCTAAAAAAGCCCACTCCACCCTGTCGTACGCCTTACTCATATCTAGCTTTATGCCAACAAAACCCATTTTACACTACATTCTGGTGTGCATTGAAATGGAGAGTTTCATAGGTCACCAGAATGTTGTCTGTTATTAATCTTCCTAAGATGAAAGCACTTTGATTTTTGGAGATGACATGGGGCAACACCACTTTAAACCTATTGGCTAAAACCTTCGCAATAATCTTATAAATCACATTACAAAGACTTATTGGATGAAATTCAGTTACACTACTAGGACAATTGTTTTTTGGAATTAGAGTAATGTACGTGGCATTCATAGCAGAATCCATTTTATTGGAATTGAAAAAATGCAATATAGCATCACATACCTTCTCTCCCATTGTCTCCCAATGCTTTTGAAAAAAATCGAAGTATAACCATCTAGCCTTGGGGCCTTGAGTGGGGCCATTTGGTTGAGTGCTTTGTGGATCTCTTCCTTTGAAATTCTGCCACCAGCCCCTACGCCATCATATTTGTCACCGTTTGTTTTATTGCGTAAGTGTAATCAACCTCATTTGGGGTTAAAGAGGATGTAAATAGCATGTGGTAGTACTCTACAAATGCCTTTTCCACTTCTTCCTGCGCATCACAGTCCTTCCCACGTATGTCTGTAATTTTAGAAATCATGTTTCACCTTGCACGTTGATTGGCACGTGCATGAAAAAACTTCGTAATACGATCCCCATTTTTAAGCCAAGTCTCTTTCGCCCATTGTTTCCACTTCAAATCTTCTTGTTCCAACAACCCATGTATTTCATCTTTGAGAGCATTTTCAGCCCCCAAATCCACACTTTCTTCCACCCATTGTAGCTCCTCTAATTCCTTTGTCTTGGCTTGTATTATTTCCTCCATGGCCCTTGTTTGCTTCCTCACCAATTGCTGAATGGGTCGTTGGCATCTTTTAGTTTTTCAAAAAAAAATTGCAGTGCGTTTTCCTTCCTATTTTTGACAACCCAAATCTTTTTAACTGTCTCCTTGAACTCTGACATAGAATTCTAGCTAGCTTCCACACGAAAAAGGCCTCTTTGGACCCTTCTACCTCTCTCATCATCATGAAACAGAATAAGGAGGGGATTATGATCCGAACTCCTACAAGCCATCACCATCACTTCAATTTTTTATTTTTTATTTATTTATTTTATTTTTTATATAGGCCACACCATTGAGAATTTGCTACAGCTCTATCTAATCTCTCTTGAACGAAACCAGCTCCTTCTCTCCCGTTGATCAACGTGAACTTCGGTCCAAAAAACCCCAAATCAGTTAGAGAACAATCATCCATGGCTTTTCCTTTTACTCCCTCCGGATGGCCATAAAAGTCCATGAACTTCCACTCCACCCCTCCATCATTAGAAGTAACAATAGCGTTGATGTGGTGCCAACTGTAATTCTGTATGATCACTTTAAACACATCCTTCCATAAAAGAATCAAACCTCCACTTCGCCCAACACTATCAACAACAAACAAATGATCCATACCCAATTTTGTTCGCAAAAACTCTAAATTTTTATTGTGCATTTTGGTTTCCATGAGAAAAACCAAAAGGGGTTTCTTTTCCTTCACCATTTGTTGAAGATCTCGAACTGTCTGAAGCTTCCCAAGCCATTGGTAGTTCCAACTTAAAATACTCATGTCGACAGGGGCTGCCATGCAACCTCTGCCAAATCCTTTTCATGGTACTCCTCTTCCTCCCTCTCCCTTCGGTTACGTTTGGCCATTTTATTTTGCTATCCCCCACCTCCATTCATATTTTTTATTTTACCCACACTGTCTTCTCCACCATCAACATCACTCCCCAATCTACGAACTTCAGTCTATTTCCTCTGTGAGTTTGTGTGATGACCCTTTGTTGTCATGTAGCTACTGTGTTTCTTTGTTGACTCTCCAAATACAAAATAATTGGGTCCCATAACTTTTTCCACAGGTGAATGACATGAATTACTACCAGCTAGCGTATATCCCCCTAGACTTGGCATCTCACTTCCTTTCTCCATGGTTTCCCAAATCATTTTTTTTCTTTATTGAGTCCCACTGGCCCACATAGATATTCTTCCCTCCTTCAGCTTCAATCTCTTTATTTTGTTGACCCACAGCTTTAATATCCATATCTTGCCCATTGTGGTTTCCCTCTTCATGTGTTTGTAACGGCAATAAAATATTGCCATAATTATTTTTGCCAAAATCTCCATCATCCAGATTCTCCTCATCTCTTAACTGTAGAATTCCATGATTCGCGCTCATCAATTTATGAGGGGGTGATTTTCCTTGTGCAGGCCCTTCTCTAGGACCTCCCTTCACCGGAGTGGCAGAAAATTCCAATGAAGCACCAGTGGATGTTCCCCCAAATGATAGGTCTGCAACATCTCTCCCAAACTGTCTCTTCTATCCTAGTTCTTCATCATGGTTGGCTGCTTGTGGGTGTTTGGCCTTACTGCCAGAAGCCCATCCACCTCCCATCCCCATTCGCCTAGTCGGAGAAGGGACCCTTAACCAAGGTCCAAACTCCATCTTCTTTTCTTCTCCATGTAACCTTCTACCTCCAAAACCCATGCACCCACGCTCCCCATGTTTTACAACACCACACTTGAAACAAAACTTTGGAATCTTCTCATACTGAAAAGCAATCCAAATGGATTTGCCTCTTAGCTTTATAGTCCTCCCCGAGAAAGAGGTTTTGAAAGATCCAACTTAATCTTCACTCTCAAAAACTCCTCCCAGCCAACCCCATCCTCCATGACATCAATATCTTCAACCTCTCCAATAGAAGCCCCAATCTTTTGTCCCAACACTCTTCCCATACAATCAAGAGGAAGTTGATACATTCGAACCCAAAAAGCCGCCTTATCAAACTCCAGTTGGTAAGGCGATATAGACACATAATCAACTATGGCAAAGAGATGCCCATCAAACTTCCACGGTCACCCCTCTAGAATCCTACTTTTGTCATATTCACTTGTAAACTCAATAAGAAACAGGTTTACTATGAAGGTTTTAAAAGAAACCATGTCTGTTGGATGCCAAGCTCTTATTAGAGGAGTCTTGATTATGTCTTTCTCTACAGACCAATCAGCCAGAAGCTTCCCAACAACACACGTCGTTCCCTTTTTAGCCAAAGATGCAGTGTCTGATTCTCCAATATCCAGGTCCTCTCCTTCCACATTCATCAACATAAGATTTTCCCACAGATGAGAAAGCTCCTCCACAGTTGTACCCATTCTTCCTTCACGTTCTTACCACCACTCAGATAACACAAAAACCTACCAACACTCCACCCTCGTCACTGGAGTAGATAATACGCTTCATCTTTGAGTCGCCGTCAAGGAGAAACCCTAGAGAGAAGAGAACAACCAATAGTTTTATGCTAGATACATATTAATTAATTAACCCTAGATACATATTAATTAATTAACCCTAGATACATATTAATTAATTAACCCTATATACATATTAAATAAACCTATATACATATTAATTAAACCTATATGCATATTAACTAACCCTAGATACATATTTAATATATATAACCCTATAAATAAGTTACAATATATATATATATATAGTAATTTATTTATTTTTTAATTTTTTTAAACTTTAGTGATGTGGCATATATGCCACGTTATTATTTGGTAACGTGGTGTATAGGCCACGTTAGGAAATGGCAACGTGGTATATTTGCCACGTTACCAACTTTTTTTTTTTTAGTATGAAATAATATATATATAGAGTAACTTAATTAATATATATATATAGTAATCTTATTATATATACATAGTTATAACCCTTAATTAATTAATTAAGTTACTTATTTAATATATATATATATATATATATATAACTTATTTATAGTAAGTTAATATATTTATTGTGGCCATTTAATATACTTCGTCTCATGTCTCAACTACAATTAATTGCTGTGTTGAACAGGTAAAATAAATACTATTTTTAAAGAAGAGCAAGTGGGGATGACTCCAAATTTTTGCAGTCGTAATTTATAAGATAATTTAAGGAATATGTGGTAAAGTTTTATTTTCATGTTTTGTCATTCAAGGAGTCATTGCCCATATGAAGCTCTGTTTGTGTGTGTGTACCCCCATGCTTATACATTCCAGCCAGGGAATGAGCCAAAGTTGATTAAGGAGGAGGAGCATAATCAGAGTTCTGATATGATTGTAAGATATAAAGATTGAAGTTCCTGGAGTGCAGTGGTGAAAGTTGATCATATTGACGTTGTTGGAATTTCCTCACCAATTACAGCGGTGGCCACAGAAAGTCAATCTTTTCTTGTATGTTATTCATTAGCCTATTGAGTTAGCATTTTTCTGTGAGTTATTTTGCAGTCAAAGATCGATGAAAGATTCCCTAGTCAATGCTGATACACCAGTGAGATCTCAAATCGAAACCTGCGTATAGTTGTCAAAGATCTAGTGAACAAGGGGGAGTGAGTAGAGTTGCACCTACAGGTGTTTCAAACTTTGAAATGATTGAGAAAAGTCACTATTATAAAGCAATTGATAAGAAGACATCCACTTCAAATAAAATATCTTGTGATGATGATATATTGGCATATATCCCTTGACCAATTCAGCTGTGAGACTTGAAGAAAATAAAGAGAAATGTGTAACATATTAAATAGAGGAATTACAAGGCGCCCAATTGATAAGAAGGCAGCCATTGCAAATAAAATATCATGTGATGATAAAATAATTGTGTGCAATAAAATCTAGGGAATAAGCCAAAGTTGATTAAGGAAGAGGAGCATAATCAGATGAGTTTTGATATGATTGTAAGATATAAAGATATTGTTCATGGAGTGAAGTGGTGAAAGTTGATCGTATCGATGTTGTTGAAATTTTCTCACCAATTACAATGGTGGCCACAGAAAGTCAATCTTTTCTTGTATGTTATTTATTAGCCTATTGAGTTAGCATTTTTCTTGTGTTTGTTACTATCAACTTTAAAATTGGTTTTACTCCTGAAACTAATTTTTTCTTGATTTACTATATTGTTCACTACAAAAAAAACAAGGTTTAGCGACACTGATATTTGGGGCATTTTTGGCTAAAAAAATGCCCCTAATGACTTAGCAATGCTTTATTAGGGGCACTTAGAGAATGTCGGTTTTCATGGCGACTAGAATATAAATTTGAGACGCTTTTTATTGATAAATGCCTCTAAAAGAGGGCATTTCAAACAAAACACCTCCTTTTAAAAAAGGGGGCGCTTTGCATGGAAAGCATCCCTTTTTTTAAAAGGGGGCGCTTTGCACGCAAGCGCCCCCATTTTTAAAAGGGCATTTATACAAGCGCCTTTTAAAAATGGGCGTTTGATCTAAGCTTTTTTAAAAAGGGGGCACTTTCAAATATAGCGTCTCTATTTCAAGTAAAGCGTCCCGATAATTAATATATGGGGAAAATATTTCCCCCCTACAATCCGTATATATTTTCTCAAAATCCATAAAATTCAAATTATACAATTTTCTCTATTCATCAATATCATACAATCTTATTAATCTCTCATAATACATTTTGAAATCTATTTATATAATCTCATCATATCTCATAAGACATACTAGCTTATAAAGATCTATAGATCCAAAATAATATCATAAACACAAAATGTACCACATTATAAAGATTTAACCAATGAGACTCATAAATATAAAATAAAATATCCAAAACGATATCATAATCACAAAGTGTACCATCTCTTAAAGAGTTAACAAAAATTATACCATACATATAAAATAAAGTTTCCAAAACGATATCATAAACACAAAATCTACCAACTCTTAAAGAGTTAACAAAAATTGTACCATACATAAGAAATAAAATAAAAACAACCGGTTCGCTTGGACAAGTATGCGTACGTCACTTAACGATTACCTGCAAATGATGAAACCAAAAAAAAAAAATTATATTAAATTACAAACCTACCTGCAAAGATTATATTAGAAGTAACAAAAATGAAGATCTACACATACTTTGTGATGATCCACGATGATCACCATTATCTGCAAGCTCATCTTCATTTGGTAATTCATTATCACCTATATATAAATAGATGCAATTGTATATTACGCAATCATATATATATTCTTAAGTCAAATACAATATAAAAGTAACATTTTTATAGATAGTGAAAATGTAAATATAACTAATATAATGTAATTAAGTTAATTAGTTACCTGGTTGACTAGCAACTGATGATCTTGCTCTCACACCATCGGGACACTCGTTGTCATATTGCGTATACATATTTACGTTGCTCGTTCCTTGGCTTGCAAAAAAAGATACCATCGATTTACACATGTCATTATAACAACTTGTTAACACAAAAATCTGTTGGTCTTGTTGATTTATACGAGCAAGTAGTGCAGGGACTTGTGCAGCTGAAGTCGATGATTTATTTGCATGTGTGCTGCCTTTGACTGGTAGATGCCCAGGTCCCATTCATCGTACACGACCAGTGTTTTCTACCGTCCCCATGACCTTGGCATAAGCATCATCAGGTGCCTAATTTATTGATCCCTTAATCAAGCTTGAGCTTGTTGCAGTGTCCTGTGAACTCAAGGCTCTCATCTTCTTCTATATGTAGAATATGTAAAAATGTTATGCACCAACTAATTGACTCATACAGACTTATCATATTACAATGTTTTTGAAAAAATCAATTCACGCATACACAAATTAAATCTAAAAGTTAAAGACATACAACTTTGTCTGCAATGTCATCATTGAGAAACCTACCATCCTTTTTCGTGTGGGTTACGTCAAAAACAGCCGCCCTTGTAGATGTTTTCCCTTTTTTTCTCTTACCAAAATTTAAAAAAAAAATGTAACATTTAGTCCATGAACAAACATATATACTAATACAATTAATTAATTGAAAATATGTTGAAAATAACGTACAATATCATGTGCAATACAAGCAAAGCTTTTCGAGCCAGCCGAGTGTGGCATATAATACATGTCTCGTATTTCTTTATTCTTTTTAGCCATATCTTACACAATTTACATTATGAATACATTAGTCTTCATACGATTACATCAATACAGTAATTAAGTTACTCAAAGATGACATGCCTTATTCTTTTGAGTCATCCATATGTCGATGGCGCTTTCCAATTCTGCTGGGTTGACTTGTCCAAAGTGCTGCGTCGACTGTAGAATGCTTTCCTTCGTATCATCC
Organism: Carpinus viminea; assembly: GCA_013348765.1. Classification (NCBI taxonomy): domain Eukaryota; kingdom Viridiplantae; phylum Streptophyta; class Magnoliopsida; order Fagales; family Betulaceae; genus Carpinus; species Carpinus viminea. Next base: position 17,227,491 of record CP054674.1, read on the forward strand.
TCTTTGATTAAAAGAGATTTCTTTACCACATGTTTGTAATTTCTCAATTTTTTTCCAAAGTCCATGAATGCGCACCGTTTAATATCATCTATTGGTAGATGTGCCGGGATATAGAATCTCATCTACAAAAAAAAAAAAAAGGGACACAACAAGTAGAAACATGCACAAAATAAATTAAAAACACCAAAATAACAATGATTTACATCAAACACTTACCATCAACATGTTTTAGATTTCTTCCTTTCTATCATTTGGAACCTGCCTCCAAGTAGGTTTATCTATGCCCACAATACCACTGTTACGAACATAATATCCAGCGCACCTACGTAATTTTTGACCACTAAAACCCATGGGCTGACCTATACCATCAAACTCAACGACAATCCTCTCTCCCTTTGGGATACTCCACATATTTTGCGGACCACTTATAATGCGCACATTAAATTTTCCTTCTTTATCTATATTTAAGTTGAACACATGCATCATATATAAGGTTATATGTAATGATTATTGCATAGGAACGACATCATTAAAGGATTTTATAACATAAATAAATACAAAACATATACATACCTATTGTTTGGACCTCATTACGGGCTAACACAAGATCATCCGGTTCTTGTGTCTTATCTGTCTCATGACCTTGCCCATTTGGATCTTGTGTGGCATTGCACTCATGATCCCATCCATGTGTGGAGAGAGGCCTATTGTCATCATCACCATCGAACGGATTGAATTCTGAATCAATTAACCTCTCCATGTTAGTCTGTAAATGTTGATCATTAGCCAATTCACCATCATCATGAACTTGATCCTAAGGTAGTGTAGGTCTATAAAGTCCCGCTTGCATGTCTTGTGTTTCATCATCATCGTAGCCGATTGTTGTGACGGCGGTATTCTCGCCGAAACCTCTCGTACTGGTAACTTCGACCATGCTCTTTTCCTTGGCATGTTTTTCACCTACAAGATAAACAAGGAATGTGAGATAACATTCAAATATATGAACATAAATATGTATACAAGTATTGTAATTATAAACATTAATTATAATAATTATTTTTAAGAAACTCATACCCATGTGATGTACAAATTTAATTGTACTCGCCAATTGCACGAGTTGATCGTAATAGAGTGGATGTGCAAGTGCGAGTGTCGAACCCACAGAGAATCGTGTTTGTCAAAAACCAATTTTAAAGTGCTTAAATTAAACTTATCTTAACCTAGTCCCAATATCGAACAGGTAACGTGCAGAAAATAAACTAAATTAAAATGCATTGAAATAAAGAAATAAAATAACTACAGTCTCTAATCCACCTCACAATGAATTAATCTAAAATATAAACATGCTTAGCTCATATTCATTAACAGTTATGCTACAAGGCATACTTTGAGCGTTAACGCATTGTTCATATTTTCGTCTATCAATAAGCACATATGTATATCCTATTGTTGCTACACAATCTTGTCGGATCATCCAGGCAAACAACTTTATAAGAGGTCACAACGGATAATGGTCCAAGAAGGCGAATATCCGATGTATCTCGGTTACAGCGATAATCGGCGTTTGACGATTAACAACAACAACAATCAATACACTTTGTCACTAAAATGCATTGAAACGAATAGACATAAATTAAATGACAATAATCTGAACTAAACACAAATATATATAAACAAATTAAAGCGAAGGGAAAAGAGACTAATTAAAAGTAAAATTAAACATAAATTAAATAAACGACAATTTAGGAGGATTTACGTGAAAAGCAGAGGGCTTGGGCCCTAGAGGCACCTCCCAAAATGTGCTAAACAAATGAATGCACGAGGTCTATTTATAGGGTGGCAGACCTTTGAGTGCGTTTTGAGCGCTACTGTTGCGTTCGAGCCACTGTTCGAACACAGTTATTTGTGGTCGAACGCAGGCTACGCTTGACCGCAAATAACCGCCTTAGGCGACGCTAGATGCAGCGGAGCACTTGCGTTTGAACGCATATAACTGCTAGGGCCGGGTGCGCGATGATCTTTACTTTAAGTCCACTTTCTTTCCTTGATTTAATGCAATGTCAATACTAAAAACACTAAATGATTAAATATTAACAATGCTAAAGGCCTAACGAATATAAATTAAGGGGTCCAAATAAGCACTTTTAGGCACCGATCAAATACCCCCAAACTTACATTTTGCTAGTCCCTTAGCAAAACAAAATGAAAAACAATATAAAAACATAAGTCCGCTTTCGTAGGAGAAACGATTGCATTTAGCATATGCAACAAGCCTTTTAAACCTCTAGGAATTCCCTAGAGGACGAGTGAAATCTCGTGAGAGTTTTTCAGGAATGATACCCACAAACATCTATGCACACATTTTATTCTCAATCATGCAAAAATATATCAATCATGGTTTAAATTCAAGAGCAAGCTTAATCACACAAACGCCATCTTCACAATTTTCAAGGAATTTTTAATTAGGCTACAAACATGGCTGAGATATCACAATAATCAATTCTAGTGAAAATGAATTCAACATATAATCATGGGATTTCAACACTAAACTTTTTCATGCATGCTTTGACACTCAAATTCATCAGACCACTCATCGGGCACAATAACCAAGGTTTATTTCAATTTTTTTTTTTTTTTTTATTGCATAGCTCCCTTAAGCTGTCTAGTTGACCCATGTATCAAGCGTTAGGTCAATGACTCCCAAACCGTATAGGTTTTAGGGCATTAGGTGTAAAGACACCCCTAAGGACCTACTAACTCGAGTCAAAAGGCTACTGAGCTTTGCTAATCAAGTTTAACTTTCTCACTTTTTACGCGAATGCTCAATGCTTACGAGGCATGAGATTCGTTACTCGGTGGAAAGCTCAAAATGATCAAAGAATTTTTTTTTTTTTGACATAAACCACGATTATTTCCTAACAAGTTATCCAACTGTATTTAAGCTTACAAAACTAGCATGACCAAACCCAACATTTAATCCCAAAAACTACGTACAAATGTGCTCATGAAAATCAAATTGATGCAATATCTCAAATTTGCCAAAGAAGTAACACAATCAAAATTCCTTCAAAAAGTAATCATGTGTTCATAAAATTAAGTTCACAAACGAAAATAAACCATAATCAACATAAACTGCATAATAGAAAATAAAATGTGCACAACATGATAAAACTACCCCCAAACTCAAAATCTGCACTGTCCACAGTGTGGTGATATAGAAAATAAAAACATAGTGCAAGGGGTATAAAAATAAACCAAGACGTCACAAAGACGTCACGGGGCTGGTGGTGGTGCATGAGGTCCTGCTGCTGGAGGTAGTCTGTCCATGATGGCTCGGAACATCTCCTGGACCTCGAGTCTGTCCTAACGAACATCCCTCTGTAAATATGCAAAATGAAATCGTACGTCCCTGATCTGGGATCGTATGTCCACGAGGGTGTCCTGGAAGTGTAACAAGTCTGAGCGTTTAAGCGTGATACACTCCTCATCCTCGTACTCCTTAGGCTGCTCCTCTGCCTCTCTCTGTGGCTCAAACGCCATCTCATGCTCAGCTACCAACTCTAGAATGTCCATGGGCTCGGGCTCTAGTGCGGGCTCTGGCTCTGGCTCTGGCTGTGGTGCTGGCAGTGGTGCAGCTCTAGGCATGTGAGATAGACTCTGACACCACTGGATCGAGCCAAAGTATGGGCTCTCAGTGATCGGCCCGTCCGCTGGTGTGCCTCTGATCCCCACCTTTCTCAAAATGTGTGTGATGAGAAAGGGGAAAGGCAATCCCCATGTCTTCGTGTGCTCCGCTCCTCGATGGTGCACTCCCTCACAGAATTTCTGGATCTGACGCCAAATAATCTCCGGAATAGAACACCAGAATCCTCTGTGGAATGAGTAGAGGCAGCGAGGAATAGGTCCCTCTAGTCTTGTGTCCCAAAGGACACATTTTGGTACAGCACCATATCGATAAAGAGAAGATTCGAGGAATCTTTGTCTTCTTCTGCAATTGCGTCATATCTTGCCCTCACACATATCGGAAACAATATCCTCGAGTGTGAGCATGGAGGGCACTCAATCCAAGGGATGTCGACTCGAGGCTTCATGGCTGCATTTCAACACTATATCCTCCACTTGTCTTCCGTCAATGGAAGAGAAAAGACTATCCGCTAGTCACCATCAATCCTCGAGATGAGTGTAAAACTCTCGACTAGCCGCTCATGTCTGATGGGCGACGGGTTTGAAAAGCCTCTTCAAACCCGCGCTTTAATTCCTCAACAGCCCAACTTGTGCTTCATTGTTGGAGAACACCTCTTTGATGGCAAAGGTATTCTCCAACAAGAGCTTTCGACTCTCCATGGATGGTTGGCTAGACTAGCATGGGACCACGATGACGGGATGGAACCTCGCCCTCTCTAGGCATCTTTGGAGGTTCATTGAGGCAATCTGTTGAGCACACGGTGTGCAGCCAATTCAAAGGTTTGAGAACCCTTTTGAATTAATCCCAACCCAACAAATTTGAAGAAAACCAACCAGAATCAAGGGGCACAATCCAAGAGTGGATTTGTGCCCTTTGATTGAACAAAAATGAAAAAAATGGGGATTTTTTGGAGAATTTGGGTTTGGTTGTGTTTGGGAAGAACGAAATCGGGGTGTTTGGGTGGCCCGGCGGTGGTGGGCACGGTGGAGAATGGCCGGGTGGTGTTACGGTGGTGGGAAGGTGGTGGGTGGTGTGGGTTTGGGTGATTTTGGATTTAGGGAGGAAGAGGAGGTGGGTTTTGGGAATGTCTGGTGAAGGGAAAATGGGAAAATGGGACCTAAAGCGGTCACGCTGCCTAAAAACCAGTCAAAGCAAAATGCGTTCGACCCGTGCCTGAGTGCTTGTGTGTGTGTGTGTCGTGATCGTTCGAACTTACATAAGCAAGTTCGAGCGCTCTTGATCGCAGTCTGATGGGTGTGTGAATGGGAACTTCACCAAGTCAAGGTCGAGCACCTAGTGCCGTTCGAGCGTTCGAGCGCCATTTTTTTTTTTTTAAACTATATACAAAATAAAATAACAAAAACTAAAAACTTAAACAAATAACCAATAAAACAGCAAACTAATTAAACAATTAAAACAAACAAACTAACAAAACTAAAAAGCAAGTAAATAAATAAACATAGAATAAATAAATAAATAATTGAATAATAAAATAAATAAATAAAATAAGAAAAGCAGAACACATACCGCCTCGGGTTTGCTGCTGCAGATGAGAGTGCGCCGAGCGCAGAACGATGATCAATCGCAGCCACGTAAATGTATAGCAGTGCAGTCTCGCGCAAGGGATGTGTTCAACTTACGCACTTAGTTTAACAGCGCTCACACACGCAGAGAGGCGTGCGCAAAGCGTCGAGACTGCTGAATGCCCAAGTGCATTCGATCAGCAGATTCTCGACGCTGCCGTGCAAATTCCAGGACTCAACGAAACCAAAAAACAGGAACAAAAATAATGCTTATCTTTTTTTTCTTTTTTTTTTTTTTTTTTCTATACAAAAACATGAAATATATAAAATAATTGCAGAAATTAAAATAACTAGTAGAAAGATAAAATTAATCTAAGCAAGAAAAATCAATTTCAACAAAACACCGATTCCCCGGCAACGGCGCCAAAATTTGATGTACAAATTTAATTGTACTCGCCAATTGCACGAGTCGATCGTAATAGAGTGGATGTGCAAGTGCGAGTGTCGAACCCACAGAGAATCGTGTTTGTCAAAAACCAATTTTAAAGTACTTAAATTAAACTTATCTTAACCTAGTCCCAATATCGAACAGGTAACGTGCAGAAAATAAACTAAATTAAAATGCATTGAAATAAAGAAATAAAATAACTACAGTCTCTAATCCACCTCACAATGAATTAATCTAAAATATAAACATGCTTAGCTCATATTCATTAACAGTTATGCTACAAGGCATACTTTGAGCGTTAACGCATTGTTCATATTTTCGTCTATCGATAAGCACATATGTATATCCTATTGTTGCTACACAATCTTGTCGGACTAACCGAGGCAAACACTGTTACAAGAGGTCACAACGGATAATGGTCCGAAGATGAATATCCGATGTATCTTCGGTTGCAACGATAGTCGACGTTTGGCGATTGGCAAACAACAATCAATACACTTTTGTCACTAAAATGCATTGAAACGAATAGACATAAATTAAATGACAGAATAATACGAACTAAACACAAATATATATAAACAAATTAAAGCGAAGGGAAAAAGAGACTAATTAAAAGTAAAATTAAACATAAATTAAATAAACGACAATTTAGGAGGGATTTACAGTGAAAAACAGAGGGCTTGGGCCCTAGAGGCACCTCCCAAAACGTGCTAAACAAATGAATGCACGAGGTCTATTTATAGGTCGGCAGACATCGAGTGCGTTGAGCAACGCTACACGCGCACTACCACTTCAACGCACTGCAGTTTATTTGTGGTCGAACGCAGCTACACGCTTGACCGCAAATAACTGCTGTGGCGTGCTAGGGGCTGGCGGCGTATGCGTCACCATAGTGGCACTTCTGCGTTGAACGCATATAATCGCTAGGGCCGGTAAGTCCACTTTCTTGCCCTTGCTAGCCCATGATTTAATGCAATGTCCTGCACAACACAAAATACTAAAAACAACACAAATAATTAAATATTAACAATACTAAAGGCCTAACGAATATAAATTAAGGGGTCCAAATAAGCACTTTTAGGCACCGATCACCATGTCATTTGGAGGTAGGCCGTTTGGAAGTATGACATTTGGAGGTAGGTCGTTTGGAGGTAGGTCGTTTGGAGGGTATGGGAATGTCGATTGGAGGTATGTCATTTCTACAACATTCAACAACATCGTTTGGATCATGACTAATGTTCATGTTAAACGGCTCACTCTCATGTTAGTTGTCACATGAATCATCATTGCCTTCATTCTCACCAATGTCATACACGTTTCGAGGTTTAGTCCTAACAACACAAGACCAATCTGGGTGCCTTTCATCAAAGACATAAAATACCTGTGACACTTGTGAAGATAACACATACGGCTCATCAGTAATTTGTTCTCCAGTGTGAATCAGGTTTTTAAAATTCACAAGCGTGAACCCATACTGGTCCTCCTTGTAGCCCCTATCCCTTCTTATGTCCGCCCAGTCACACTTGAACAACAGATATCTAGTGGTGTCATAGTACTCTACCTCGATTATTCTAGTCAACTTTCCATAATATGTGTCGCCATCTACGGTTGGTACGCACACGCCACTGTTTTGAGTCTTTTTACCTTCATCGTGTGCCAAAGTGCGAAACAATGAACCATTTACTACATAGCGGTTATATTCTAGGGCGTTCTTAATAGGCCCTTTAGAATGGCATACAAGCTTCACCCCCAGTTCATTGCGGCATTTTGAGTCCATTTGATTAACCTGCGATTTAGTATTAATAATAAAAATATTTAATGTCATTCAAACTTGTAAGTTAAGTCATTATTTGGAATACATGACTCGCATCTTACGTAGTCATGATACCAATCGCAGAATTGCTCCTTATGTTGTGTGTCCAATTCCATGGCTGTCATTCGCCTCCTATTGCTTCCTTGCCGAAGCATATCCAAGTGTCTCCTATATGCCCATATATATATATTGAAAATAAATGTTTTATGATTCACCAATAACGGTAAGAAAAGTAACATGTGTTTATAATACAACTCACCTTCGCAATTGCAAAAACTCATCTGAGTTAAACAGAATATATCGATGCACCTGTGCCAAGGTGCGATTGTCAAGGTTGACTCGTGTTACCGCCCCTTTAGCTTCATCAGGGTTTCTTTGAGGCCTATTGTGTACTGTTGATGCATTATCTAAATACATTGAAAGAAATGACATCAGTTCTCTCGCTACGTAACCTTCTGCAATAGACCCTTCAGGTGCAGATTTGTTGCGCACGTCATTTTTCAAGCCTCCAATACTCCTGCATACATATATTTAATCACCTTGCTCATAGAAGCCATTCATTATACATATATAGAAAAATATGTAATATTATGTTTGAATACCTCTCAATCGGATACATCCACCGAGTCGCTACCGGTCCACCAAGTCGGCATTCTCGAACTAAATGCACAACAACATGAACCATGCTGGTAAAAAATCCTGGTGGAAATATTTGTTCCAACTTGCACAAAATTATGATGATATCACTTTCAAGTTTATCTAGATCTGATTGACAATGTTTTCGAACATATGCCTCGAAAAAATAGCGACAACTCTATTAGTGGTATGACAACCTTGTCCGGCAATGATCCGCGCAATGCAATAGGCATAATTTGTTGCATAAGTATGTGGTTGTCATGACTCTTCAAACCCACTATTGTACGTTCCTTAAGTTTTACACATCGGGAGATGTTTGATGCGTATCCATTTGGCACTCGTACATCTCTAATCACTTTCAAGAAATTAGTTTTTTCCACATTGGACATTGTGTGACAAGCTGCAGGCAAATATATTTTCCCATTATTGCCGGTGAATGGATGAAGTTTTTTTCTCAACCTCATTTTTTTCAGATCCTTACGGGCTTCATGGTTGTCCTTTGTCTTTCCTGTAATGTCAAGGAGTGTGCCAAGTATATTGTCCATAACATTTTTTTCTATGTGCATCACATCAAGGTTGTGTCGTAACAAATTATCTTTCCAATATGGCAAAGTGAAGAAAATACTTTTCTTCTTCCACCCAGCATCAACATTTGTACCAACTACATCTTTCGTGATCTTTTGTCTTTTTTCTGTACGCACGCCATTTTTCCCACATTCAAATAATACGTCTAATTTTCTTAGGATGTCCTCGCCATTTGGCACAACAGGCACACCATCCAATTCTTGTGTACCATCAAAAGCTCTTTTCTTCATTCTCCACTTATGATCCATAGGCAAATATCGCCTATGCCCCATATAACAACATTTTCTCCCATATTTTAACCATTTAGAATATGTTGATTCCATACAAATTGGACATGCTTTTTTTCCCTTTGTACTATATCCTAACAAATCTGCATAGGCCGGAAAGTCATTTATTGTCCACATCAATGCCGATCGCAACACAAAGGACTTCTTCATCGATACATCAAATGTATTTATTCCTACATTCCATAACTCTTGTAGTTCTGATATCAAGGGTTGTAAGTATACATCTATTGCCATTCCAGGTGAACTTGGGCCTGGAATAATCAAGGATAAAATGAAATTTGGTTGTTTTATGCACAACCAAGGAGGCAAGTTGTACGGAATCACCATGACAGGCCAAGTGCTGTGGATTGAGCTCATGTTACCAAATGGATTAAATCCATCTGATGTTAACCCAAGCCTTACATTGCGTGGATCTGATGCAAAATCAGGGTGTTTCTCATCGAATGACTTCCATGCTTTACCATCCGCCGGATGCCTCAACACTCCATCTTTTGTGCGCCCATCAGCGTGCCATCTCATATTTACAGCGGTATGCTGTGACATAAACAACCTTTGCAAGCGTGGTATTAGTGGAAACCATCGCAACACCTTAATGGGACGTCTTTTAGATGGTCGGGACTACCCATCTCCAATATCGTCCTTCCACTTTGATAATCCGCATTTTGTACAAAATTCTAAATGCTCAATATCCTTCCAGAATAACATACAGCTATTTCGACAAGCCATAATCTTCTCATATCCAAGCCCTAAGTCCCTTAAAGATTTTTTGGCCTCATATGTATTTTTTGGTAAGGTTTCACCATCCGTCGGGAGCAATTGATTGATGAACTCAAGCAATGACGTGAATATAGTGTTACTCATTCCACCCATACACTTTAAATTGTATAGATGTATAATAGCACCTAGCTTGCTATGTTTGGTTTTATTATGTAGTGGCTTTTCTGATTCCATACGCAATTTGTAGTATTTTCTTGCAATCTCATCATCTACTACGTCTTGCACTGACTCTACAACATTAGGTTGCGCTCCAACATCGTCTGTTCTTGACTTGTGCATTCCAAAAACATCACAAAGCATGGCATTCATAGTTCTCGACTCGTCAAATACTGGGGCCGAGGAATTTCCTTCAACTATTGGCTCTCTTTGACTAACAAGATCACACATCCTTTCTCCATGAAACACCCATTCAGTGTAACCAGGCATAATACCAGTTCCACTTGTTAAATGTGTGTAAACCAACTCGGGATTAAGACTCTTCTTGAATTTACACATCTTACATGGGCAGATTATGCACTCTTTATTTGTGGACTTACTAACTGCAAATTCCACAAATGCCTTGGCTCCGTTCATATACTCTTCTGAACCCCTAAACTTTGACATCCAACTCTTGTCCATTGGTTGACTATATTATAAAAGGTCTATAAGTTACAATGAGTAATACTTAAGTTTGACTAATCAGATTATCATACAAAACACAGAAAAATAATAAATAGGCCCGCTCGAGGTTGTTATGACCTCTAATGGTTACTTTGTGTGAGATGAGAACTCGCAAAATAATGAGAATGTATTATAATACCAATATGAAATGAATTAATTAATTAATTAAACCTTCCATGGCGAGCACCAAGCAGCATGCATATGTAGGACACAAGTAAGATAAAAATAAGCCTTTTAGAATTACTAGCCAGTGCGTGCATGCTTCATATATATATATATATATATATAAAAGAAAATCATGGGAGCTTTAACAAATGAAGTAAAAATAAAAATAAATAAATAAATAAAAAATACCCAACAATGCACGTCCACCACATATATAATTCAGTAGAACAGAGAAAGTAGCAACTTTGGAAAAAAGGGGAAAAGCCTGGTATTGGCAAAGCTATGACTGTTTATTCTTTAAAGATAAAGTTATTATTACTCACTCATTTACATAATATTCCTGCCATTACTAAAACGGACATGAATAGGAATACGATAGAAAGCTCCCCAAGAATCGGAATAATACTCCTGCCATCTTTCAGTGTATCCTTGTTCAAACTCCTATACCTACTCACCATATACAAAATGACAAAATGGATAAACGTTTTTTAAAATATTTTTTAAGAAAAACGTGCTGTCTTTGATAATTTTTCTTAATCCCATGTGTAAAGGCAAGTTGGCACGCAAATCAGTAGGAAGACTAATTCTCACACTAAGAACAGGAAAAATTTAAGAGGATGAACAAAATATTACTCTAGTTGCCCAAAGAGGCATAAAAAAAAAATTAAAAATTAAAAATTAAAAAAAAAAGAAAAAAGAAAAAAAGGGAGGGCTGGACAAAACTCAAGCACTGCACGTCTGTACCTATTTATAATTGTTCTAAAAGGCTTCAAAATTGGGGATGCCCATGATTTGCTAAATATACAGAGTAGTTCTACAAGGCTTTTTAGTGCAAAATAGCTCCTTGTACAGAGTACTGCTACAGCCTACAGGGCATCCATATTCCATAAGAGTGCGAGTGGAATGGGAGGCTGCTGATATTCCCTAGAGCTGAGACCATAAAATTTACTAGGCCAAGCAAACTACGCAGAGTTGTAGAGATTGTACATGCACATATATTTAGTGTAGTTTTAGTACTAATGTGAGGAAACAAACTAAAAAATGACCCATTTACAATCCAGTTAATGATAAAAATATTACAAATTTCATTTGTCTTATTGTTTAAGATGATACACTTTTCAGGGCTTGATCTGAAAACTTCATCATATACCAAACAAATCCTAATATTAATGCTATAACCAAACAAAGCACAAATAAATACATTAGGGGTAATGCCCAAGCGCTTTAAATCATAAAACATATCAATCTTGAAACTCACAACAACCTCTAACAAATTGATCAGATTTGAGAAATCAAATTCTAGATTTTCAAATATAGAAAATATCGAACTGTTGACGGCAAACCTTTCCTCTCGCACATTCAAAATCCCAAAACTTCAAAAATGTCATAAAACCTAAATTGTTTACATATAATCAAAGCCACAACAGCTTCCTACTTCAAAAAGAGGAAGAGAGAAAACAAAAAACAATGGGAAACAGGATTTACCTGAAGAATCTGCCCTAACAGAGTATTAACCCACCTCCTGCGATGACCGAAACAACTCACTCCAAGAAGCAATAAAACCTAAGATGAGAAATAACAACCGGAGAGAGAGATATTTTCGTGTGAGATCAATAGATTTTTGTGAGAGAGAGAGAGAGAGATTGAGAGATGGGAAATACCTGGGCGCGCAGGGGAGAGAGAGAGAGAGATAGGGGACATTGGCCGGGGGAGGGAAACGGAGAGGGAGCTAGGATGGCCGGCCGGTTTCGACTAGAGGAGATGGTGGGTGGGGACTGGCGGGCAGGAGTGGGCGATGGAGAGAGAAAGATAGGTAATCGGTGAGGGTACTGGCGGCATCAAGTACTGGGCGAGGGAGAGATATATATATATATAGGTAATTCATCCAAAAAAAAAAGAAACGAAAAAAAGAGAGATATATAGGTAATCGGGGATGGAGAGATGGTACAGGGGGAAAGGAAAAATATTCAAATATGGGCACTAGGCGCAAGATCAAAATAATAAAAAGAGAGATATATAAGTAATCAGGGATCGAGAGGGAATGGGATCCTCTCCAGTCCAATGGGACTGGAGAGTATCCAGTTGACGGTTGAGAATTGCTTAAAGCAATCCAACGTTCCAAAATCAACACGCTATTTAAAAAAGAATAGAAGCGTTAAGTAACAGCATCTCCTTCCTAAAAAGAAAAAAAGAAAAAAATCAAAACCATTTCAGAACAAAATTTGGCCCCCAAAATTTTTTCCCCATATTCACATCTCTTCCCTCTCCTCGATCCCCCAAAATCAACCAGATGAGTCGACGATCAGCCATCCAACGGATGCTGAGTCACGAACCACCATACACCGTCGAGCTTCGGCGGATGCCAAATCGCGAACGGAAAGTGCCGTACGCCGCGAGCCCACAAGAAACCCACAGCCACCGTACACCAATGACGAACCGCCACCACCGTGCAGAGTAACTTTTCTCTTGTTGTCTTCTTTTTTTCCTTTTGATTTCCTCTGGTAGTGTGACTTCAGATTTGACTTTTCCATGTTATTTTTTATTCATTTTTGGTTTAAGAGCAGTTTGGTCTTTCTGGCTTTTTCCTTTAGCGTTTGTAGTATGTTCAGTTTTGTTTTGTTTTTTTGTTTTTTTTTTAAGATCACATGGTTAGCTGTAAGATTTTACTTACAAGTTAGGGGCCTTCTTTATTTTGGGACGCTTTTCAGTCCAGCGCCCTTATTTAAGGGCTCTTGATTGTTAAGCGTCCCTAATTAAGGGCGCTTAATTAGCAGACGCCTCAAATTGAAGATGTTTAAATAAAAAATATTCTTAATTAATTTAATTGATATCTTATGTAAGGGCGCTTAACTGTTAGACGTCCCTAATTAAAGGCGCTTAACTGTTAGACCCCCTTAATTAAGGGCGCTTGACAAGCAGGCGTCCCAAATTAAAGGCGTTTGGATAGAAAGTGTCTTTAATTAATTTAATTATGGTCTTATTTAAGGGCGCTTCACTATTAGGCGCCCCTAATTAAAGGCGTTTGACTAGTAGGCGCCCCGAATTAAAGGCGTTTGGATATAAAGTGTCCTTAATTAATTTAATTGGAGTTTTATTTAAGGGCGTTTAACTATTAGGCGCCCCTAATCAAGGGCACCTAACTAGCAGGCGCCCCGAATTAAAGGCGTATGGATAAAAAGTGTCCTTAATTAATTTAATTGGGGTCTTATTTAAGGGCGTTTGACTGTTAGACGCCCCTAATTAAGGGCGCATAACTAGTAGGTGCCCCGAATTAAAGGCGTCTGGATAGAAAGTGCCCTTAATTAATTTAATTGGGGGCTTTTTTTAAGGACGCTTGACTGTTAGGCGCCCCTAATTAAAGGCTTCTGACTAGTAGGCGTCCCGAATTAAAGGCACCTCAATTGAAAGTGTCCTTAATTAATTAAATAGGGGCGTTTACATATTAAAATGTCCCCTTATAGGGACGTTTTATTAAAGCGCCCACATTACAAGTGTCACTAAACCTTGTTTTTTTTGTAGTGCACTACAAAAAAAAATAAGGTTTAGCGACATTGGTATTTGGGGCATTTTTTGCCAAAAAAACGCCCCCAATGACTTAGTAACGCTTTATTAGGGGCACTTAGAGAATGTCTGTTTTCAAAGTGACTAGAATATAAATTTGGGATGCTTTTTATTGAAAAATGCCTCTAAAAGGCGGCGTTTAAAACAAAGTGCTCCCTTTAAAAAAGAGGGTGCTTGCCTAGGAAAGCGCCTATTTTAAAAAGGGGGAGTTTACATGCAAGTGCCCCTTTTTTGTAAAAGGGTGCACTTTTAGGTAAAGCATCCCTATTTCTATATGGGGATGCTTTCAAAGCGCCCCCAATAATTAATATATGGAAAAAAATATTTTTCCCATACAATCCATATATATACACGGATTGTAGGGGGAAAATATTTTCTCCAAATCCATAAAATTCAAATTATACAATTTTCTCCATTCATCAATATCATACAATCTTATTTATCTTTCATAATACATTTCTAAATCTATATATACAATCTTATCGTATATCATAAGATATACTAAATCTAAAATGATATCATAACATAAAGTATACCACATCATAAAGAGTTAACCAATGAGGCTCATACATATGAAATAAAGTATCCAATATCATAAACACAAAGTGTATCAACTCTTAAAGAGTTAACAAAAATTGTACCATACATATGAAATAAAATAGGAGTTTGCTAGGGGTTCTCCCCGTAGTGTTCTCTGGCATTCTCTCAGTCTTATGTAAAACATGATTTAAGAAAAAATAAAATTGTAGTACCGTTTTTTTGCTAACAGATTAATTTTTATGAGTTAATAGTTAGGTTGTAATGATTTAAAACTTGTTTTTGGAATCAAAACTAAAACCTAAGGGTGGAAGGTTAACCCCTTTAGGGATGATATCACAAAAAATAGATTTGATCATCCTAAATTTGATGCTAATGTCTTAGTTTTGGTGCTAATGCCTCACAAATTTGGTCCTAATATCTCAAATTTGGTGTTAATACCTAAAAAAATGATGGTGAAGGTCACTACAATTTTACTTTTTTATTAAATCATGTTTTACTAAGATTAGGAAAACGCCAGGAGAACCTACGGGGAGAACCTCTAGTGTTTTCCTTTAAAAAATTCAACATTTATTTTAAATGCCATGATAAAAAGCGCCAAGAGACCCATTTTTGTTGTAGTGAGAGCGGACTGGTAGGGGAGGAGGGAAAATATTGAGGGGATAGATAGTACTGGGCACTAGGTGTGAGTTTGCACCTCTAAAAATAATTTTGGGGCGTTTTTCAGCTGAGCACCCTTATTTAAGGGCGCTTGACTATTGCGTGCCCCTAATTAAGGATGTTTGACTAGAAGGTGCCCCGAATTAAAGGCGTCTGGATAGAAAGTGCCCTTAATTAATTTAATTGGGGTCTTATTTAAGGGCGTTTAACTAGCAGACGCCCCGAATGAAAGGCGTCTGGATATAAGTGTCCTTAATTAATTTAATTGGGGTCTTATTTAAGGGCGTTTGACTAGCAAGCGCCCCGAATTGAAGGCGGCTTCTAGATAGAAAGTGCCCTTAATTAATTTAATTAGGGTTTTATTTAAAAACGTTTGACTAGCAGGCGTCCCGAATTAAAGGTGTCTAGATATAAAGTATCATTAATTAATTTAATTGGGGTCTTATTTAAGGGCGCTTGATTGTTAAGCACCCCTAATTAAGGGTGTCTGACTAGTAAGCATCCCGAATTAAAGACGCCTCGATGGAAAGTATCCTTAATTAATTAAATAGGGACGTTTACACATTAAAATGTCCCCTTATAGGGATGTTTTATTAAAGTGTCCCTATTCCAAGCGTCGTTAAACCTTATTTTTTTCGTAGTGTGATAAGGTTGCACCTGGACATTGTATACTTCTTTATTTTACTTCTACTCGTTTGACAGAATTCTGTTAAGTATGAATGAAATGTTTGTTTTACTTCAACATGCTTGAAAAAGAAACAAATTGATGATCTATTTTATAGTAACTTAATATACTATCTAGGAGGGTTATATATACAGTAACTTATTTAATTTATGGGGTTTGCTAGGGGTTCTCCCAGTAGTGTTCTCCCAGTTTTACATAGAACATGATTTAAGAAAAAATAAAATTGTAGTACTATTTTTTTGCTAACGGATTAATTTTGATGAGTTAATAGTTAGGTTCTAATGTTTTAAAACTTGTTTTTGGATTCTAAACTAAAACCTAAGGGTAGAAGAACCCTTTA
The DNA here is from genome assembly GCA_013348765.1 of Carpinus viminea. NCBI lineage: Eukaryota > Viridiplantae > Streptophyta > Magnoliopsida > Fagales > Betulaceae > Carpinus > Carpinus viminea. The sequence continues at coordinate 17,243,853 of CP054674.1, forward strand.
GGGATAATATCACCTAAAATGGATTTGATCATCCTAAATTTGATGCTAATGCCTCAATTTTGGTACTAATGCCTCACAAATTTGGTTCTAATACTTCAAATTTGGTGCTAATACCTAAAAAAACCGGTGGTAGAGGCCATTACAATTTTATTTTTTTAAATCATGTTTTACGTAAGACTGGGAGAACGCCAGAAGAACCTACGAGGAGAACCCCTAGCAGTTTCCTTAATTTATATAGCTAGTAATAAGTTTTAATATATATATATATAGTAATTAAGATATATATTTGGGGTAATATATATTAATATATATATATAAATATCTAGGCTAGGGTTTTATAATTAATATAGTAAGTTACCATATATATACAAATCTTGGCTAGGGTTCTATAGTTAATATAGTAACTTACTCTCTCTCTCTCTCTATATATATAGGGTTATATAATTAATATCGTAACTCACTATATAATTATATATCTAGGGTTATATATACATATATATAATCATTTATATATATATATATATATATATAAGTTATGAAGGGTTACATATATATAATTTATTCTTTTTATTTTTTTTTCTTAAAACACTGGTAATGTGGCATATATGCCACGTTACCAATTTTTTATTTATTTGTTTAATATGAAATAATATTAATATAAAATCAAATTACCTATGTAGGGCTGGGTTTACTAGCCAGCTATATATATATATAGTAACTTATTTAATATATATATATATATATCCAAACCTAGATATATATTAAGTAAGTTACTATATATATATATAACTTAATTAATTTAATCCTAAATCCTATATATCTCGCTAGCTAGTACTAATTAACTTAATTTGCATATATATATATACATATACTAGGGCATGTATAACGTTGTATATATATTTATAGTAAGTAGCTAGCTAGCTAGCTTATTTAATAACCTAAATAAATAAAAACACCCACATTTTTATGTTTGTTAATATTAATATGAAATAATAGTAACTTACTATATATATTTATCTAGGGTACCCATATTAGTATGTTGAGTCTTTCTAATAGAAAGTTGCAGTATTAAAAAAAAAAAATTGAGGTTACTAGGTTTGTATGTAAATAATAATATATATCGATCCTGGCCTCTCCAGTCGAAAATAGACTATATATATAATATCCATGCAATTGGCTATAATTAAGAAATCTTAAAGTCACAAGTAAGACACCTGTATAAGAAATCCGATCCTAAAGCCATGCATTTGGTTATAATTAATAAATCCTAATGCCCCTTATTTTTTATTTTTATTTTTATTTTCATTTGTTGCATGCCGTAAATAATGAAGTTGCATAACAATTGAATTTATTGTGATTGTATCACATCTCTTTCTGATAATAAAAGATATATATCTAATTATAACCGACAATTAATATTTAAAAGATTAATCTTTTAAATATCTGTTAATTAATCTTTTAAATATTTTTTTATCTTTTTTTTTTTTGAAAGGTCATATATATATAAATAATATGTTATTGTAGATGAATTCGATGCATGCGGCCCATGCATAATAAGTTACTTAACTCTTCATATATATGTATATAATTTTTTTTTGTTTTGTTTTTTTTTAAAATGAACAATTGGTGACGTGGCATGGTGCCACGTCACCAAAGGGTAACATGGCACAATGCCACAAGTCACCCTTTGGGGGATTGTGATGCATGGCCCCAGCTGGCCCGCACAAACCCCCCCCCCTGGTTTTCCTTCTTCCCCACTTTTCTTTCCACCCTCATTATTCCCCTCCTGCGCGCACAGCTCTCTCCCCCTCTCCCCAGCTTCGGTTAGTCATATCCTGCCGGCGAACCCACCCCCCCAAGTCCTCCGGCCAGCTCACCCATCTCATTCGGCTAGCTCCATAGGGTAAGTATATAGTATTTATTTATTTGTTTGTTTATATTAACTTATATAAGATTATATTTTAATTTTCTTGTTTATAAGATTGTATTTTTATTGTTTAAGTGTTTATACTTAGAGAAAGTTTTAAGTGTTACGTGAAAATGCTAGGGGCATAGATGTGATTATAGTTTGTTAAATTAGTGGAGCACAAGTGTACCTTTGTTAGGATTTTGGGTCTTTCCATTCCTTATATTAATATTTGTCTTGGTTAGCTAGTTTGATATTTCAACTGCATCTTAAGTTTGGTTTTACTATCAAATTATTGTCTTGCTTTGCCTCTAACAAAATCGTTTGTACAATATCTCTTCTCAAGGGTTTGTGTTTCTCATTTTTTTTTTCTTTTGGTATTATGCTGTTAATATATTGTTTGTGTTTGTGTGTATATATATATATATATATATATTTGTGTTGATTTGAAGATAAAAACTTGGTTAGCTAGCTACAACCCCTTTGAATTTGTTTGGATGCTTAGAAAAAGCAAAAAGACAGTATTAATTATATGTGTTTTTATTATCCAAATAGTGCTGTACTGTGGAATTATACGACTCAACCAAAGCGTGTAGGACTCAACATTTATAAGTATGCTCACAAGAAGGAGATTTATTCAAAAGAGTTATTCAATCACAAATGTTTGTGATTAAATAACAAAGTATATATATACTTTGTTTTTTGTTTTTAGGGGATTGCAAATACTTTGTCGGCAAAACTTAACACATTGCCATTCAATGTAAAACATATGTACTATATAAACTACTAAAATACATGTATATTTCAAAATATTGAAACAATAAAAAAAGACTAAAAAACGAAAATTAATTACATATATGAAGACAATTACTTTTGGGAAAAAGATTAAAATCGGTCCATTTATTTTGATAGATTATCAAAAAGTTCCATTAATTTTTAATTTTATCACAAATATTATTCTCCAAGCTAATTTTCTTGTCAAAGCAACCTAGCTAATTATTTATCAACGTAGACATTATGACAAGTAGAAAAAATCCTAGTGTGAAATGCATAGCTTGTTTGTTGCTCTAATTAATTGTTGTCTTGTTCTCCCTCTGAGTGTGAGGCTAGGTTTATGGCCTTTGATTGTGGTTTTATTTTAAATCTTGACAAGGTGATTGTGCTTCATTTGGGTTTTTGGATTTGAGTGATATTACATGCACATAGATGAATTATGCATGTGTCATAGTTAATATTACCAACTTAATTGTTAAGAAGTATTCCATGATTGATCAGATGATAATTAAAGTCCTCAAGAGGTTGATGTGCCTCATATATATATTGTTTCAGTTATATATCTAGGCTATCTTTAACACTCTGAAAAGGAATTCTATAAACAGCTAGCAAGCATCAATATTGGCAAAAGTTGCCATATTTGGCAATCATGCAATGGTATGAATTGGTTGATTTTCTCTTGTACAGATCCCTCTTGGAGCATTGTTCACTTTAGAAAAAGTCCTAGTTCCGCCCCTAGCGCATTCCTTCGGCACATCTCCCTTCTGGCTCACATCTCCCCTTTGGGCCACTCGCAAGCTCACTCTTCGGGTCTCTCTCCATTTTTGGTAAGTATAAATATATATATATATATATATATATGTATATAATGAAGGTTCATGCATTCCACGTAAGCATAAATGTAATTGATTGTACATTTGATGATGATGATGGTTTGGCCTAGGGTGAAAAGAAAAACACAAAAAACAGCCACATTATATAGTCATTTAGTGTCTTTGTAATTTTGTTAGTGTACATTATATAAGAAAAAAAATTCAATATAGTAAACTAATTAACCACAATTGAGTCTTTTGGTATAGGGTTCCCATAAGAAATGGAGGGTTAAATTAAAAACTAATTTAGAATCATTTTGTTTATGGTACCTATAACAAATTCATTTAAATTTGGAAGTCGATTCATATTTTATTGTGAAAATGTTGTTATGTTATGAAAATTTGATGCCTGCATACAAATGAACGACCTACATGTAGTTTACACATAACCAACTCATTAACAAATTCATTTAAATCACCTACATAATCCAAATAACCTAAATAATCCTATATAATGCATGAATTTAAATTAATCGGTTTTTTTAATGTACATAGTAATGCTATGGACAAGAGTTGGATGACGAAGCCTAGGATCTCGAAGGAATACATAGACAGATGTAGATCATTTGTAGACTTTGCAATTCAAAATTGTAAGACTCCAGATGGACTCATTTTTTGTCTATGTAAGACGTGTTGCCTTAACAGGCGACACACTCCGGCATTGGTATATGACCACTTGACAGGGGGGAAATGAATGTGACCCCAATACAAAGATTGGATTTATTACGGTGAGAGGCCTGTATGAGCTCCAGTTGAAGGATCTAATTTGACTTGACCGGCCGTAGATGTGTGTGCAAGTACAGAGGATGTGGGTGGCAATATGCACGTAATGTTGTGTGATTTGTTCCGCATGCATGATGTTAGGGAAGAGAACTATGAGCCTCAACCCAAGGTGCAGGGTGGTGACATGGACCCCGATTGGGCTTGCGTGAGGACCAAATCTAGAAATGTGTATGATGTTGGTTAGGGTCAAGGGCCGGATGATGACCAAGCAAACTACCACAAAAGCGAGCCTCTCCAGTTGGATCATAATCATCATTATGATCCACATGAGGAGGACATAGATTACGTCAGAACTGACCTACCACCTATTGAAGCTTATGTGATTTCATAAAAATTAAATTGGCATTAATAGGATTTTTTTGTTAATTATTTTATTCTTTGGACATTCATTTGTTTGTATTTCTTTTTCTTAGCAACTTTAATCACATGTCGTTTTCACCCGCGTTTGATTAAGATTTTTTTGGGTTAAGAAAATTAATTTGGAATGTGATGTATTTTGTAGGTAGACATGAGTATTCATGGTGGGAAGACAAGAGGGCAAAAGCGAACACTTTTTATGAGGCAGACGACTGGTGATGACAGCCAGTCTTGGGACATTCGTACCCTTTTGATGCCGCAGTCAGGGTATCGACCAATACTCCCGAGGAGTAGAGTCCATTTGAGTTCGACAGCCCAATGGACGTGGCTATTGTTACGGGGCAGGCAGACCCATATAGACCACGACCTTAGAGCCTAGTGGGCAATCCATATAGTCGGGTGGGGTTTATGGATCATACTACTACGTATGATGATGCTCATGTGGAGTGGCATGATATGAACTCCACCAACAATTGTGATGAAACCCGATAACAATGATGGCGTGGAACCCCAAGATCGTGAAGATAAGATTTGTTGAATCTTGACCCGTCACCTAATCAAATGAAAACCAAGACTACGAAGGATTGAAACGCCACACCAAGAAACCTAAGAATCTCTCAAGAATCAAGGTGATAAGTTTGGGTTGTTTGAACGCCACAAGATTAACTTGATAAGTTCAAAAAGTTCTTTCAAGAACCAAGAGGAACACAAGACCTCACAATGATAATAAAAAGCCAAATCTCCATTCAAATTCGTAATAATCCACCTATATACTTGGAACAACCCTCCAAGCATAGGAAAAAGCCATAACAACAGCTTTAAAAGCTACACAAATATTAACATAACAAGTCCCCATGTTTTTTGACTAACTGGACTTCTAGAGACAACCAAAAGATGCCTAAAAGACTAGATTCATTCTCCTACTTAGATATCCTAGAAACTCAACAAATTCACACCCTTCAATGGTCAAACCATGCTGGAAAACCATGCTAATTAACTTCACCAACTGCTTTGATGACATGGACTAAACATTGATTATTATTTGTGCCCATCTTGGTCTTTTTAGAGTCAGCCCCATTTTCCTGGATTAGCCCATTTAGTGCTTCCTTGAAACGTTTGGCTCTAAGTCTTGTAATTGGGCCACTAGGAAGTGACAAAGGGTCTTGTCCAAATTCAACAAAGGGCCACTAGAAACTCAACAAATTCACACCCTTCAATGGTCAAACCATGCTGGAAAACCATGCTAATTAACTTCACCAACTGCTTTGATGCCATGGACTAAACATTGATTATTATTTGAGCCCATCTTGGTCTTTTTAGAGTCAGCCCCATTTTCCTGGATTAGCCCATTTAGTGCTTCCTTGAAACGTTTGGCTCTAAGTCTTGTAATTGGGCCACTAGGAAGTGACAAAGGGTCTTGTCCAAATTCAGCTCCATTCCCATATGTATGATTAGCATGTCCAGCTCCTTGGCTTGCATCATTCTCCCCCTCTTGAGAAGGATTTGCCCTCAAATCATCACCTACATCAAAAGGAGACAAGTCAACAACATTAAAGCTTGCACTGACACCATACTCACCTGGTAAGTCAAGCTTGTAGGCATTATCGTTGATGCGTTCCACTACTTGAAATGGTCCATCACCCCGGTAGGAGTTTTGAAGCCGTTTCTCCGAAAACGGTCCTTCCTTAAGTGCAACCAAACCCAATCTCCTGGTTCAAACACTACCTTCTTGCGTCCCTTGTTGGCTTGATGGACATATTGTTTAGTCCTCCTTTCAATGTTCAGCCGTGCCTTTTCATGAATCATCTTTACAAATTCTGCTTTCTTTTTGCCATCTAAGTTCACACGTTCACTCACAGGTAAAGAAGTTAAATCCAAAGGTGACAATGGGTTAAAACCATAAACAATCTCAAATGGTGAAAACTTAGTTGCTGAATGTGTACTTCTATTGTAAGCAAATTCAGCATGTGGCAAACAATCTTCCCATGTTTTCAAATTCTTTTTAATGATAGCACACAACAAAGAACACAAAGTTCTATTTACTACTTCAGTTTGACCATCCGTTTGTGGATGACAAGTAGTAGAAAAAAACAACTTGGTTCCCAACTTTCCCCACAAAGTCTTCCAAAAGTAACTCAAAAACTTTGCATCCCTATCAGAGACAATGGTCCTAGGCATACCATGTAGCCTAACAATTTCTTTGAAGAACAAATCAGCTATATGTGATGCATCATCAATTTTATGACATGCAATGAAATGTGCCATCTTGGAAAATCTATCTACAACCACAAAAACTGAATCTCTCCCCCTCTTAGTCCTAGGTAAACCTAAAACAAAATCCATAGAAATATCAGTCCAAGGTTCACTAGGTATTGGCAAAGGGGTGTACAAACCATGGGGTTTCAACTTAGACTTAGCTTGTTTACACGTGATACACTTCTCACAAATTCTTTCCACATCACGTTTCATATGAGGCCAAAAAAAATGTTCATTCAAAATTCCTAAAGTCTTAGCTACACCAAAATGTCCCATCAAACCACCGCCATGAGCTTCTCTCACAAGCAATTCACGCAAAGAACACATAGGCACACACAGTTTAGTTTCTCGAAACAAAAATCCATCGTGCCTATAAAACTTACCAAACGCCACCTTTTCACATGCATTGAACACATCACCAAAATCAGAATCTTGTACATACAAATCCTTAATGTATTCAAAGCCAAGCAATTTTGTATCTAACACGAAAGTAAAGCATACCTTCGGACAATGCATCACCACCACATTTTCCTTACCTTGCTTGTATTTGATCACATAAGGAAATGTTTCAATAAATTCCACCCACTTGGCATGGCGTTTGTTCAACCTTTGCTGTCCTTTCAAATGCTTCAATGATTCATGATCTATGTGAATCACAAATTCCTTTGGCCATAGATAGTGTTGCCAATTTTCCAAAGCCCTTACCAAGGCATACATCTCCTTATCATAAGTGGGGTAATTTAGGGTTGCTCCACTCAACTTTTCACTAAATAAGCAAATTGCCTTCTTGCATCAAAACAGCTCCAACACCTATTCCTGAAGCATCACACTCAATTTCAAAAGTTTTAGCAAAGTTAGGTAAAACAAGCAAAGGTGCATTGGTTAACTTTTCTTTGATCAGATTAAATGCCTTTTCTTGTTCTTTCCCCCACTTAAACGACACATTTTTCTTAATGACTTCAGTAAGAGGGGCGGCTAAGCTACTAAAATCACGCACAAACCGTCTATAAAAGCTAGCTAAGCCGTGGAAACTCCTCACTTGACTGATTGTTGTAGGCATTGGCCACTCTTGGATTGCCTTCACCTTTTCCTCGTCCACCTCAATTCCTCTCTTACTAACAACAAAACCAAGAAACACAAGCTTATTCGTACAAAAGGTGCACTTCTTGAGGTTAGCAAATAACCTTTCTTTCCTAAGAATTTCCAAAACAGATTTCAAATGCATTACATGTTCTTCCAAATTTTTGCTATAAATTAGGATATCATCAAAATACACAACTACAAACCTGCCAATAAAAGCATGCAAAACATGGTTCATCAAACGCATAAATGTGCTTGGAGCATTAGTTAAACCGAAAGGCATCACTAACCACTCATACAAACCATATTTAGTCTTAAAAGCAGTTTTCCATTCATCACCTTCTTTCATCCTAATCATGATATCCACTCTTAAGATCAATTTTTGTAAAGACACAAGAACCATACAATTCATCCAGCATATCATCCAATCTAGGAATGGGATGACGATACTTTACCGTTATGTTGTTGATGGCTCGGCAGTCAACGCACATCCTCCATGTTCCATCCTTCTTAGGAACTAATATGGAACAACCGCAAGGACTCATGCTTTCACGCACATACCCCTTCTCCAATAATTCACCTACTTGCCTCTGAAGCTCCTTGGTCTCCTCGGGATTACTCCTATAAGCAGGTCGGTTTGGAATTGATGCACCAGGTATGAAATCAATTTGATGTTCAATCCCCGGATTGGAGGTAAACCATGAGGTACCTCTTCGGGAAGGACATCTTCAAACTCTTGCAAAGAGAAACAATGTTGCCGGCAAAGCACCCGAGATCATTAGTACATAAAGAGCCTCCTTGTACATGAGTACAATAAGGGGCTGGTGTGAAATTAATGCTCTCTTGATCTCACTTTTTTTTGCAATGCAATTGAATGTTTCCTTTCTTGCTCTCACTATGGCCGAAGTACTTTCTCTTTCTTTTACACTCTGATCAATGTTTTTCTCTCCTTTTTTTTCAATTTCGGTCTTCCTTTCTTTTTCCCTCTTTTTTCATTTGATCTCTGTAATTTTAATTGATCCTCCTTGACTTGTTTTGGAGTTAATGGCACAAGAGTAATAGGTTGCCTGTTAAGAGTAAAAGAATACTTATTTGTGAATCCATCATGCACAGCCCTCCGATCATACTGCCATGGTCTCCCCAACAATAAATGGCATGCATGCATAGGAACCACATCACAAAGCACCTCATCCTCATATTTGCCAATGGATAATGCCACCAACACTTGTCTTGTCACCTTGACTTCCCCACATTCATTCAGCCATTGAAGCCGATAAGGAAGAGGATGTTTTAAGGTAGTTAAAGCCAATTTCTCCACCAAATAAGTGCTGGCTACATTTGTGCAACTCCCTCCATCGATAATGACACTGCAAACTTTGTTATTTACAAAGCACCGAGTATGAAACAAGTTCTCCCTTTGGTTACTTTCTTCCTCCTTAACCTGTACATTAAGAACTCACCTTGCTACCAATAAATCTCCAACCATAGCATTTTGTTCATTATTGGCATCCTCCAAAGATGGCATGTCATCATCATCTACTTCTTCCTCATTCTGTGACTCAAGCTCTCCTTGGGCGTTTATCACCATCACCCTTTTGTTAACACACTGGCTGGCTATATGTCCCCGCCCCTGACATTTAAAACACTTAATATCACGTGTTTTAGAACTCGAAGCCTCGGTGTTACCTAAAGTAGTGGAGGTCTTAGAGTTGGCATTCTTAGAGAGTTCAAATTTTGGCTTATGTTGTAGCTGCTCGTCCCTTTTTGTAGCTGTCTTCCACGGGCTGGTGGTAGTCATAGGTTGTCCCCTCCTAGCCAATCCCTTCCGTTTTAATTGTTCCTCCACCTTTTTGGCTTGATACACCATATTTGTCAACTCAACATAGTGCTGCATCTCAACTACATCTCGCAATCTCACGATTTAACTGGCAAAAACCTAGCCATGGTGGCTTCCGGTCCTCGTCTACATTAGCCCTCGATCATAGCTAATTCCATCTCCTTGTAATAATCATCCACACTCTTGGAACCTTGTCTTAAGTTTTGCAACTTTTGATACAATCCCTATAATAGTATTTGGGTACAAAACGCTTCCTCATAAGCATTTTCATCTCCTCCTGTCAATAGGTGGCTCTCTATTCCTCCTCCTATTAATCAATAATCGATCCCACCAAACAATGGCATAATCGGTAAATTCAATTGCAGCCAACTTAACCTTCTTTATCTACGAGTAACTATGACAATCAAACACCATCTCCATTTTAGTTTCCCCTCCAAATAAACTTCAGGATCATTTTTGCCTTGAAAAGATGGAATTTTAATCTTTATGTTTCCTAAATCATTGTCCCTCCTAGGCCTACCCATCCTAGCTTCTCTATTCCATTACGCTCAAACCTGCCTCGGTTCAAATATGGCTCATCAAAGTCCTCCAACTCCGCCTCTTCCTCATCATTCCGCCATAGAAACCGCCCACCTTGTCTGCCTATTGGGGTTGTTTTGTTGTTGGCCCCTAGGCATTCCCTTCAACCTGTCCAACCTCTCGTTAATAGGTTCTAACTCAGCCCTTAACATCGCCTCATCTCCCCTAACAACGCTTGCATTTGGAGGTTGAACAGTTCTCAAAATTCTTCTTCTTCTTGATTACCGGACATTTTTTTTTTACAAAACCTGCAAAATAAGGTTAGAATCCTCACAAGAACTCCCTCACGTGTTTCACTCAAGAATTGATACACTTGCACTCGTGTTTTCACTCTAAACGGCTTTTACCCTCTTATGGTCTCACACACTCCTACCTCTTTCCACTCTTTTGTGTCTTCTTTAGTTCTTAATCGAACTTTAAGAAACTATTTCAAAATAATCCAGCAGCAATTCAAAACAAAAAAAAATGAAAAACAACCAAAACTCATCAAAGGTCAAGAACTAGAATAAGGAGAGAAACAAGATTGAAAGGAAGAAATGAACAACAACCAAATCTCATAAAAAGGTCAAGAACACGAATATGGTGAGAAAAAAAAGACCGGAAGGAAGATTGTTTTTTTTTTTGAACAGAACAATTTTCTTGAAACAAGATTGAAGTGAAGGAATTTTCTTTCTAGAACAGAACTATTTTTACCGAATTCTGCACTTTCTTCTCTTTTTTTTGTTTTTTTTGATACAGAAGGAAGAGGAAATAGAATGAAAATAAAAGATAGTCAAAACTTATCTTAGAACCAAAGCTCTGATACCAAAATGATATGAACTCCACCAACAATTGTGATGAAACCCGATAACAATGATGGCGTGGAACCCCAAGATCGTGAAGATAAGATTTGTTGAGTCTTGACCCATCACCTAATCAGATGAAAACCAAGACTACGAAGGATTGAAACGCCACACCAAGAAACCTAAGAATCTCTCAAGAATCAAGGTGATAAGTTTGGGTTGTTTGAATGCCACAAGATTAACTTGATAAGTTCAAAAAGTTCTTTCAAGAACCAAGAGGAACACAAGACCTCACAATGATAATAAAAAGCCAAATCTCCATTCAAATTCGTAATAATCCACCTATATACTTGGAACAACCCTCCAAGCATAGGAAAAAGCCATAACAACAACTTTAAAAGCTACACAAATATTAACATAACAAGTCCCCATGTTTTTTGACTAATTGGACTTCTAGAGACAACCAAAAGATGCCTAAAAGACTAGATTCATTCTCCTACTTAGATATCCTAGAAACTCAACAAATTCACACCCTTCAATGGTCAAACCATGCTGGAAAACCATGCTAATTAACTTCACCAACTGCTTTGATGACATGGACTAAACATTGATTATTATTTGAGCCCATCTTTGTCTTTTTAGAGTCAGCCCCATTTTCCTAGATTAGCCCATTTAGTGCTTCCTTGAAACGTTTGGCTCTAAGTCTTGTAATTGGGCCACTAGGAAGTGACAAAGGGTCTTGTCCAAATTCAGCTCCATTCCCATATGTATGATTAGCATGTCCAGCTCCTTGGCTTGCATCATGGCAGGTATCCCCAGACGAGGGAGATGATGTGGACCATGGTGATGATTCACAGATATACCACAGCCTTATTTAGAGGATATACCATAGCCCGAGGACCCTGCTTTGCCAGTGTTGAAGGAGAACGAGGTTTATACGATAGGTATGTTTAGACGTATGTATTTATGTATGTTCTTAAAAATGTAATTACTATTTATTTTCATTAAATATTGATAGTCTTTTTGGGTTATACTTACCAAATGTAGATGCAAATGATAATATTAAAGTGCTAAATGTCAGTGACTCCCACAAGTTGTGGGAAATCCCAGATGGAAAACGGGTCATAGTGGAGTTCACTTGTTCATGTCAACCTGTAGGGAAAAACGGGGGAAAATGGAGATGTATGACGGGCAAGATGGTCAAGAGTGGTGTGTTTGTTCGGATATTAGATGACTGGAGGAAGGTACCATTAGAGAAGAAGAAGCAATTTTAGGATGCGTTGATGGTAAGTGTAATTTAGATGTTACGAATTTAAATTATATATAGCATATATAATTTATTATGTGAAACTTATTTGAAGGTAAAATATATAATGAGAGGTTATTAATTTCTCAATTGTTAACTAATATAGAAGCACTTCCACATCTTGCCTGGCTCAAATGTTGTAGATATAAAAAAGGACTTGTAGAGAGACATGGGTGAGAAGCAGCTTTGGAGACACGAATTGAAAAATCAACTCGCAATTTGAGCTGATGACACTCTTGACTCAGTGAGGGTAGGAGCGGGAGTAACCATCCAGAAGTACGACTTGGTGGATGTGGACATCTTGTTGGCAAAGTGGTGTGAGAAGAAAAATCAGGTAGGTTAATCTTTTGCTTGTAGTTATGTAGTATTATTAATTCTAATTATTTATCTTTTCACATATTAATAATGTAAGTTGTGTGCGCAGGAATATGCCGACCATATGAAACAAATACGAGAATTGTACAACACACCACATTGTGTCAGCTCGAAGAGCTACGCCCAACACTCACACAAGACGATATGTTTATCAAACCCTATACATATATTACTAAAATCATGATTACAATATACTAACGTGAAAATATGTTTATTTTCGTGGATTTTTAGGTCATTAAAATAGGCAAAGCCCCTACGTGAGCAAAGAATTACATCATGACCCATACGAAGAAAGGCGGTGGCTATCCAAATCCACTTCGAAGGATCTCGTTCAAGTACCAATTGGGCCGGTTACAAGAGCACGAGCAAAGAAGTTCAAGGATGTACTCAATGGACTCATTCAAGAGTTATGGGCTCAAGCAAATTCGTGGAGGCCCAATTGAGCATGATCCACGTGGGCAACAAAGAATCGTCACCTTGATTCAAGTTTTAGAAGGATTCGGTCAAGGCTAAAAATTGGCAAGAAATATTTTGGGTCTATTCTAGAAGGATCGGATTGCATGGCTATTCTAAGTGCCAATTTCTTTCCTTTTATGTTGTCTTTGTTTCCTTCCATATGACTCTAGGCGTCCAGCTCTTCTTTCCTATTTTTAGCGTCTCTTTTTAGGCAAGTAGGGATTTATTTTAGCTTTGATTAGGAGAGTGGGCGTCCAGCCTTTATTGCCTTATATGTCTTGTGTTTTCAAGAAGGTAAGGATTTCTGTCCTTACCCATTTTTTCAGCTTTAATTATGTTTTCTATGTAAGGTTTTTTTCCTTGTAATGATCAGCCCTTTAAATAGGTGCATAAGTAATGGAAAAGTCAGACATTGATTATTCATAAAACTTGTGAGGTTTATTCTCTTTGGTTCTTTGAAGAACTACTTGAACTTAGCAGGATTTACCGTGGCGTTCATCTTGACTTATCAAATGGAAATTCCACCACCGTTTGTGGCATCTTCCTTATACCGAGGTTCTTGTTTGTCATAAACAACGGGTCAAGGTCTTCCATTTGAATCTGTCCATAGAACGATCTTGGGTTCCCTTTCGTTGTTGGGCCTCGTTATTCTTGGCGGGGTTTACATCATTTGGTATCAGAGCACAGTTTCTAGTTCAGGTTTGCCTATCCTTGAGCATCTTTCATTCCTTTGTTTCTTCTTTAGCCGTCCACATCATTTATCTCTTCTTAGCCAAATTTCCTTTACCCTATCTGTGCAATTTTTGTTTGTTCTTGTTGATGTCTAAACTATTGGTCTGGTCACACATCTCTTAGTTATTTCAAAATCTTATTTCATTATTCTCAAAAGCTAGTTGCTGATAAAAAAAAAAAAAAAAAAAGAAGCGAAAAGAGAGAGAGACTCGAAGAAGAAGACAAAAAGGAGTCAAAAAAAAATCACTATTTTGTGCTTCCAAAATTTCAAACTGCCATATTCCTTCTAATTTTAATATGAAAAAATTCCATATTCCTTATTTTCAAATATGAAATTCTTTGATTAGTTCTTGGTGAATTGTTGCTAGAAACTATTCTGTGCTTCCAAAATTTCAAACTGCCATATTCCTTCTAATTCTAATCTAAAAAAAATTCCATATTCCTTGTGTTCAAATATGAAATTCCTTGATTAGTTCTTAGTGAATTGTTGCTGGAAACTATTATGTGCTTCCAAAATTTCAAACTGCCATATTCCTTCTAATTCTAATCTGAAAAATTCCATATTCCTTGTGTTCAAATCTGAAATTCCTTGATTAGTTCTTGGTGAATTGTTGCTGGAAATTTTGAGTTGTTTGTTTAGTTTCAAAAGAACTGAAAGAGAATTATCGAGTGAAAAGAGGCAAGAGTAGTGAGAACATCGGAGGGTAAAAGACATATTATTTTGAGTGAAACATAAGTGGAGAGTGATCCACATTCTTGAGTGTAAACACGTAAGGGAGTTATTCGTGAGGTCCTTTTTTTTTTTTGTTTTTTTCTAACCTTTGTTTTCCAGCAATCATGACTCACGATAGTGGTAAGAGCATTGTCGAAGATGATACAAAATTGGCTGATCCGAAAGTGTTTATGGAGGCCATGATAAGTGAGATGAGGCGTGTGATGAAGATGGAGATGGAGCAGGTTCATGAACGGATAGATCAGATGGAAAATAGACATGAGGAGCAACCACAAAACTGTCATAATTTGTGTAGAAGGGAAAGAGTTCCACCGAGGGAGGAGGATGAAGAGCGTTATGGGTCTGGTTTTGATGAAGAAGAAGATTGGGATTCCATTTTTAACAATAGGAGACCCGGAGGAAGATTTGGAGAAGCTAGAAATCGCGAAGATAACAACTTGGGTGGTATTAAGATGAAGATTCCATCCTTTCAAGGTAGATCTGATCCTGAGGCATATCTTGAGTGGGAGAAGAAGATGGAGTTTGTGTTTGATTGCCACAACTACTCGGAGACAAAGAAGGTAAAATTAGCCGTGATTGAATTTTCTAAATATGCTATTACTTGGTGGGATAAGCTTGTGATAAACAGGAGGCGGAATAGAGAATGACCAATAGACACATGGGAGGAGATGAAAGTAGTGATGAGAAAGCGGTTCGTTCCAAGTTACTACTACCAAGAGTTGTACAAAAAGCTACAAGGACTTAGACAAGGGAGTCGAAGCATAGAGGATTACTACAAGGAGATGGAGATTGCTATGATCCGCGCTAATGTAGAGGAGGATTGGGAGGCCACAATGGCTAGATTTTTACTTGGCTTAAGCCGGGAGATCCATGATAAGGTAGAGATGCTGCATTATGTGGAATTGGAAGATATGGTGCATATGGCTATCAAAGTGGAACAACAACTCAAGAAAGGGAGTGGGACATGTGCAGGCCATAACTCTAGTTCTACCTCTTGGAAATCGAGTCATGCCAAGCCGCTGGACAAGTCACAAATGCCCAAACCCGAGTCCAAGTCCGCAACCACCAGCCACGTTCCTCAAGGTAAAACCGAAGCCTCTACCTCTAAGAATCATGATATTAAATGTTTTAGATGTCAAGGTAGGGGCCACATAGCAAGTCAATGTCCAAACAAGCAAGTCATGGTGTTGTAAGCCAATGGTGAAATTGTGACCGATTGTGAAGATTCCGACATTGACGACATGCTGTCATTGGAGGATGTTTTCGAGGAGGAGTATTTAGCCCTTGACGCATTGACATTGGTGGCAAGGAGAGCATTGAGCTTGCAAGCAAAAGGAGTTGATGAAGTATAGCGGTAGAACATCTTTCACACTAGGTGCTACGTTAAAGACAAGGTATGTAGTGTGATTATTGATGGTGGTGGTTGTACTAATGTTGCAAGCACAATTATGGTGGAGAAATTGGGATTGCCCATGGTAAAGCACCCTAGACCGTACAAGTTGCAATGGCTAAATGATAGTGGTGAGATAAGGGTGAACAAGCAAGTGTTAGTTGCATTTGAATCGGTAAATACGAAGATGAAGTGTTGTGTGATGTAGTACCGATGCAAGCGGGGCACTTATTGCTAGGGCATCCATGGCAGTTCGATAGGCACATGAAGCATGATGGCTTTACGAACAAGTACTCTTTTGTACTTAATCAATGATCAATTACTCTTGTACCATTGACGCCGCAGCAAGTATACGAGGATCAAATGAGATTACAAAAGGAGAGTGATCAAAAGAAAGAGAGTGAGCAAAAGAAAAAGAGTGAAAATCAGAGGGAGGCCGAGAAAAATGAGAGAGAAAAAGAAAATCAATGTTTGGCCCTTGAAAGAAAATCAGAGAGAAAACAAAAGAATTTCTATGCAAAAGTGAGTGAGATCAAGTGAGCAATGTTTTCAAATCAGCCGATGATTGTACTTTTGTACAAAGAGGCACTTTTAAACACTAACGAACTTGACCTTGCTTTGCCTAGTTCTATTGTTTCTCTTTTGCAAGAGTACGAGGATGTCTTTCCCGAGGAAACACCACATGGGTTACCTCCAATTCGAGGGATTGAACATCAAATTGATTTTGTTCCCGGTGCAACCATTCCAAACCGACCAGCTTATAGGAGCAATCCCGAGGAGACAAAAGAGCTTCAACGGTAGGTAAGTGAATTATTGGAGAAAGGGCACGTGAGGGAGAGCATGAGCCCAAGTATGGTTCCGGTCTTACTTGTACCTAAGAAAGATGGGACATGGAGAATGTGCGTTGATTGCCGAGCCATCAACAACATAACGGTAAAGTATCGTCATCCTATCCCACGCTTAGATGATATGTTAGATGAGCTGCATGGTTCTTGCATATTTTCTAAGATTGATTTAAAAAGTGGTTATCATCAAATTAGGATAAAAGAAGGAGATGAATGAAAAACCGCCTTTAAAACAAAATATGGTTTGTATGAATGGTTAGTTATGCCTTTTGGTTTGACTAATGCTCCAAGCACCTTTATGAGACTTATGAACCATGTTTTGCGTGCATTTATAGGCAGATTTGTTGTTGTCTATTTTGATGATATACTCATTTATAGCAAAAACCTTGATGATCATGTAGTACATGTGAAATCCGTTTTAGATGTGCTAAGGAAAGAAAGGTTGTTTGCTAATTTAAAGAAGTGCACTTTTTACACCGATAAGCTTGTATTTTTGGGATTTGTTGTTAGTGCACAAGGTATACAGGTTGATGAAGAGAAGGTACGTGCAATCCAAGATTGGCGAGCCCACAAGTGTAGGTAATGTTAAGTAGTTTTCATGGACTTGCTAGTTTCTACTGGCGGTTCGTGAAGGACTTCAGTAGCTTAGCCGCACCACTTACCGAAGTGATCAAGAAGAACGTTGGATTTCAGTGGGGAGAAGAACAAGAGAAGGCATTTCAATTAATCAAAGAGAAGTTGACTAATGCACCTTTGTTGTCTTTACCTAACTTTTGTAAAACGTTTGAAATTGAATGTGATGCTTCAAGTGTTGGTATAGGCACTGATCTTATGCAAGAAGGACGACCAATTGCTTATTTCGGCGAGAAACTCAGCGGGGCAGCCTTAAACTACCCAACTTATGACAAGGAGTTGTATGCATTGGTTCGGGCTTTAGAGACGTGGCAACACTACCTATGGCCTAAGGAGTTCGTGATTCACACCGATCATGAGTCCTTGAAACACTTGAAGGGCCAACACAAGCCAAACAAAAGGCATGCACGATGTGTGGAGTTCATAGAGACGTTTCCATACGTCATTCGGTACAAGCAAGGTAAGGAGAATGTAGTCGCCGATGCACTTTCTCGCAGGTATGCCTTACTCTCCACACTTGATGCAAAATTGCTTGGTTTTGAACACATTAAAGAATTATATGCTGAAGACCATGCATTTTGTGAGGAATATTAAGCTTGTGAGAAAATTGCCTCTGGTAAGTTCTTTAGGCTTGATGGATTCTTATTTCGAGAAAATAAGCTATGCGTGCCTAATTGTTCTATGAGAGACTTATTAGTGCAGGAATCACGTGGTGGGGGATTAATGGGACATTTTGGAGTTGCAAAGACTTTAGCTATTTTGCAGGACCACTTCTATTGGCCTTACATGAAACGAGATGTCGAACGGATTTGTGGTAAATGTGTCACATGTAGGCAAGCTAAATCCAAATTGCAACCCAACAAGCACGTTAATTTAGATGGCAAAAAGAAAGCTGACTTTGTGAAGCAGATTCATGAGAAAGCAAGACTCAACATTGAGCAAAGAACGGAGCAATATGCCACACAAGCCAACAAGGGACGTCGCTAGTTGGTTTTTGAACCCAGAGATTGGGTTTGGCTGCATATGAGAAAAGAAAGATTCCTGGCGAAAAGATGTTCCAAATTGCTCCTAAGAGGAGATGGTCTTTTCCAAGTCCTCGAGCGTATCAATGACAGCGCTTACAAGCTAGATTTACCTGGGGAGTACAATGTAAGTGCCACTTTTAATGTTACTGATTTGAGTCCTTTTGATGTAGGTGATGATTTGAGGGCAAATCCTTTTTAAGAGGAGGGGAATGATGGAGATCAAGGCACCACTTCGAAGGATCTCGTTCAAGTACCAATTGGGCCGGTTATGAGAGCACGAGCAAAGAAGTTCAAGGATGTACTCAACGGACTCATTCAAGAGTTATGGGCTCAAGCAAATTCATGGAGGCCCATTGAGCATGATCCATGTGGGCAACAAAGAATCGTCACCTTGATTCAAGTTCTAGAAGGATCCGGTCAAGGCTAAAAATTGGCAAGAAATATTTTGGGTCTATTCTAGAAGGATCAGATTGCATGGCTATTCTAAGCACCAATTTCTTTCCTTTTATGTTGTCTTTGTTTCCTTCCATATGACTCTAGGTGTCTAGCTCTTCTTTCCTATTTTTAGCGTCTCTTTTTAGGCAAGTAGAGATTTATTTTAGCTTTGATTAGGAGAGTGGGCGTCCAGCCTTTATTGCCTTATATGTCTTGTGTGTTTTAGGAAGGTAAGGATTTCTGTCCTTACCCATTTTTTTAGCTTTAATTATGTTTTCTATGTTAGGTTTTTTTCCTTGTAATGATCAACCCTTTAAATAGGTGCATAAGTAATGGAAAAGTCAGACATTGATTATTCATAAAACTTGTGAGGTTTATTCTCTTTGGTTCTTTGAAGAACTACTTGAACTTATTAGGATTTCCCGTGGCATTCATCTGGACTTATCAAATGGAAATTCCACCACCGTTTGTGGCGTCTTCCTTATACCGAGGTTCTTGTTTGTCATAAACAACGGGTCGAGGTCTTCCATTTGAATCTGTCCATAGAATGATCTTGGGTTCCCTTTCGTTGTTGGGTCTCGTTATTCTTGGTGGGGTTCACATCACCATTGGCCGGGGAGAGAGTACTATGCTTGAAACAGATTTGTGTATTTTTATATTTATGATTAATACTTAGACTAAATGATGATCGTGTGTATGTAACATGAAGAATGAGATGAAGAGGCTAGTAGATTCTGACTCGGCCGAATTGGTTGAGGGGCCCTAGGGGATGGTCCAGTGGGCACCGAACGACGCATACGCATAGGCTCATGGCAATAAGCCAGAACATATGGGTCGTGTTCGCGGTGTGAGTAAGAATATTCTACCCATGCGGGGCAACATTCATTCGTATTACACATCGTCCCAAGCGAGGTCCCAGAATGCTCCTCCCCCAACAGTAATTTCTGAAATGATTGAAAAAAGACTTCAAGCGAAAGAGGAGCACCACAAGCTGGAGATTGATGAGCTGCTAGCCAAGAAGAGGGAGAAGATGAGGGAGGAGCACAAGCAGCAGATGGATGCGATGATTGTTGTGATTACCGCGCAGTTTACTACACAAATGGCTGCTCAGACTGCGGCATATGCGAACCATTTTCACATGCTTGAGGGGTATAGAGTGGTCACCTCTGAGCCGAAGGTGACCACTGAGAGGGCTTTGCAGGACGTAGGGTCCCCTACACGTATCATCATTCGATCATCGGTAGATAGCACACAAGGTAACAACATATTATTTTTTATTATCATTTAATAAGACGATCATCTAGCGTAAATAAATATCATGATAATTAGTAATAATTTCGTACAATAATAAAATATTGTGCATGTGTTTCTTAACCCATATGAATGTATATAACACATAGTAAAACTATAATATGCGTAGAGGACGATCGGAATGAAGCCTGACATTTGACCCTGGTTGGACAAAAGTCGCGTCTATTGAACTCGACAAAATGACCACCACTTTACATATATTGCGGAACGTGTATGTGCACCATATAAATTTTTATTTTCTTATTAATTTGTATGGATTGTCAGTACAACTTGGTTGTTTATGGTTGGTTTGGTTGTGTAATGCCCTGATAAAAACCAACCTTTTTATTAGATAAAATATTTTCCATAGGAGCAATCAACAAAGGTTTTCAATAATGATGTTTAATGAGACCCAAGACCCTTAGCATTAACCTAATCACGCCTTGAACCTTTAGAAAATAAAAGCCAAACACTAACCCTCAGGAGGTGGACATACACTAGGTCTGGCGGACATATGCTGCTGTCTGTAGTGCAAACATATGAGAGGGGACCACCGGACGTACACTTTGCAAATAGTACAACGAACGTACGTGGGACCACCGAACGTATGATATTTTGAGATACTCTTTGGGTAATACCTAGACGTAGGAGACACCCTTTAGACCACTGTGCAAAGACCACTAGACGTATGCTAGGGTTGCCGGACGTCTGCTGGTCTGTTAGAGAGTTGGTTGCAAATGTTCCCTATAAATAGCTCGCCCCACCTCTCATTTCTCATGCCTATTTCCTTCCCATGGTATGCCCCTAGGCTGCCAAAAATCCTTCCCCTGAGTTTTGAGTGAGAAATTGGTGAGAGTGAGCTTTAAGGAGAAGTTTTCGAGGGGAGGAGACCATGTCTGTGCTTAGCTTCAGGGTAAGCTCTCTTCCCTTTGTGTTTAACACTGTTTTATCTTGTATTTTTGCCTTGATGAGGTTTTCCAAGAGTTCATTAAACCTTCTTCAAAGATAATGATGTTTTCAAAGGATTTTCTCAAAGATTAGTTGTGTTGTGATTCCTTGTGTTGCATGTGCTGTTTTGTTAGCTTAGAAGAGGTTTAGAGGTCTATAAATGCCATTAGAAACATGCACTGTCCGAATCTTAAAATGGTGTGTAACACATTTTTAAGCTTACCGCCATCGATTTACGTATGGTCAAGGTAGCACCGGTTCTTAAGTTTCACACTTGTATGCTTAGGCATAGCTATATTTTTAAGTTTCGTAAGGCTTAGAATAATGATGTGTTGTCTCCGTTATAATAGGAATTAGCTTGGTTGGAGGATTAGCTCGAGTGTGTGAGGTAAGTAGACACTTACATCCTTTCTACGTAAAACGTGGGATATGTTAGTTGACTGACCTCGAGTATGATATGAGCATGCCTAATTTCTATAATTACTTGGTAACTACGTTATTAATAAAATTATTAAGATGCATCATAAGACATGGTACGTTGGTATGTGTAGTATGAATGGCTATGGGCTTTTTCTATAAACTGCGTATTATGGTCAAATGTGTGTGCTATATGGGGGCTTTGGATTCATTGATTTTATGACCCTGGTGCAACCATTCCCAATGGTTGGGTCACTATAGGACGGACATCATTAGTTGGTAAGGGCCACTAGAGGTCGAACTCGATCGTGCCACTAATGTTACATACGGTATGTTTTGTAGTGGCTGGGGCACTAACATTGTATTATAGGTCTCTCGGGACAACACCAACTCTGCTGAGAAGGGGTAATATCTCGGGTAGACCATGTATGAGAGTTATGACTTGTAATGCGTTAGCCTTTCCCTACATTAAAATAATTAGGTAATTATCAGCGGTTTTACACCATAAGCTTTGAAAATCCTAAAACCTATCAAATGGTGTATTAACGGAGGTAATGCCCTCTTTTAGTTATTACTCAAATTGTACGTTAACTTCTTTTAATTGGGCTCATATCATACCTAAGTGTGAGGTTTACTTACTAAGTCGTTAGACTTACGCAGTTATTATTCTTTAGGTAACCTGGTTTACTGCTATGGAAGTGGCAAGAGATGTTACTACTTGACTGGTTATGCTTTACTTATAATTTACTACTTGACTGGTTATGCTTTACTTATAATTACAGGTTTGTCCTTACTATTTAGTAGCTCCATGTTCTTACTTTATGAATTATAGTAACTCAGATTTATTCACCTTCCCTAGCATTTACTCTAACGTTTTTATAAGGGTGATTTTCCGTTTGATCACAAGTTGGCTTGACGGGTAAATTGCTAGTGATTCCACCGGATTAGCTAAGGCTAATTTTGGGGGCGTTACAGGTTGTGATTGCTGGTTGGATATTTGAATTAATCAACTATTAATGTGTGAAAGCCTTCTTCTTTTTATCTTACGTTCTTTAAGCTTTCTTCCACAGGATTTTATGAATCTATTATCTGTCTACACTTGTAATGATCTTGTTGGGTGTAGCAATATGTAAGTAAATTTCATACATTATTCTTAATATCTAGCTACTCAAAAGTCAAAACCTCATTACTCCCTTGTCTTATGCAATAAATGGACAATTGCTACCTTAAACTGATGATTTGTCCCTGGGCCTAGTATATGTGTAGGCATTTTTGTTGATAGACCTATGTCAAGATAATATGAATAGGTGAGGAAATTATAATAAATTTGTCAAATTCACATTATGTTCAAGTAACTGAGTTTGCCATGCAACATTGAGAGGTAGACCAGTATTTCTGAAGTTTTTGTTGAATTATAGTATTTCTATTTGATACTCAATTGTTGCTTAATAGGGAAGATACTTTTTGATGGGGAAGGCATATTTGAGATGCATCGGAAGCTAACTTTTCAAAGTTACTGATGATGTTGTGCTCTCTTAGGTTTATTGTTAAATTTGTATTTATAGCTATTTGTTTTTAAGGTAACCATCATTTAGATGTGTATTATGTTACATTATGGTGTAATACTGTAGATGTTGTAATTCAATCACGCGTCTGAAAATGAGAATCGGGAAAATATTTTGAAAATGGTGTGTCATTATCACGAACAAACATAACATAGCTAGCTTATTCTCTTATCAAGTTGTCAACTTCTATTTTATATGAACTGGCTAGTGATTGATAATGTAATTTGATAGAAATATTCTAAGTGATCTAAAGAGGTATTTGAAATGATAATCATAAATTTAAAGGGAAGAAGGCCGGCTATAGTAGTATAATAGCTTTCGATGTATTTCAACATTGAAAAGAATTCCTTGCAACACTCAATGTGTGAAGGACGTAAGTTCACGTAGAGATGGTATATTAATGCTATAACCACGGTTCAATATTCTCCAATTTGCAAAGTAGTGCTAGCCTTTCAAAACCTGGAAGAATATTATTGGAACACCTAAAAAAGAACTCCATCATATATGCTTAAATACAAAAATTTCAAAAGCAACTTGATTAAAATCTTGGGTGTGATCTATTTAAATTGATTGCAGCATCTAAGCCGGGGTCAAACTTGCCTTGAAGTGGCAAGGAACCATTATAGATGTTATAGCTTATATCTAGCTTGTTTAAGTTTCTCAATGCAATTAACTCTACGTTTGATATTCTGCCATGCTCCTCATTTATTATTTGTTTCTTTTATTATTTCTAGTTAGTGCAGAGAAGTCAGCGGTCTTTATGTTGTTTGATCACTTCGATTTGATGAAGGAGGCTAGGTGGTGTTTTTTGAGCCATGCATATGTTGTCACATCATTAAGAACTTGTATTTTTTTGTATGTTTTTATTATATATATTTGGATAATAGTGTTGATGTATCAAGACATTTTTACTTGTTACATTATGACGTGTTGTTTGTTAATTGTTTATATAGGATGAATGTCGTTAATTGTTACGTGTTTATATTTGAATAATAGTCTGGATAACAGTATTTTGCATATGATAATGTTCTCTTGATCAAATTGATAAGATTAGGGTGGATGGATATTATATAAATTTTGATTATCAGGTTTGGCGTTAAATATCGGCTTGAATTAGTCAGGAAATTTTAAAATAATAAGCAAAAAAAAAAGAAAAGGCTAATGTGGCAAAATTACCATGTTACCCCTAGGGTGACGTGGTTTTTACCACGTCACCCTAATGGTAACATGGTAAAAATACCACGTTAAAAATACCACATTACCCCTAGGGCTAATGTGGTATTACACATCTCTAACCCGTCACACACGTTAGTAATGGCACGTTACTACCGATTACTGATCGGTGCCAAATATTGATCTTTGACCCCCCTTAACTTATGATTGTTAGGTTCTTAGTTTTGTTAATATCTAATGTTTTTGTGTTATTTTAGTGTGTTAGTGTGTTGTAGGTCATTGGTGTAAAATGTGGTTTAAAGGGGTGAAATTGAGCAAAGAAGGAATCTTGGCCCTTGTTAGTGCGATGCGCGCCTAAAAGGCACGATCGAGCACATGCCTCGTCAACCTGCGAAGTCCGCGTCGCCCTAGCTGCCATCGCTAACTTGCTTGCGCCGTGGGAATTCTGGAGCGGTTATGTGCGATTGAGCACATACCTCACGATCGAGTGCACCACGATTGAGCGCATGTCCTACGATCGCTTGCATGTAGGGCTGCGTTCGAGCACACCGCATGCGATTGAGCACACACCTGACTTGGTAGCATGTTAAACTTTGTCTATAAATAGGACTCTTATGTTTTCTTGTAAACCTACGCTTAGGATATGTTTGGAGGCACCCTCAAAGGCTTAAAACCTCCCTGTTCTTCACTGTAAACACTCCTAAACGTCATTTATTTATTTATAGCTTTTATTTCATGTTGATTGTGTCTCCCTTTAGCATGGGAGGCTAAATCTTCAACTAAGGTTGAAGATGAAGCCTCACCATGGATTTAATTATATACTTTCATAGTTAGTTTGTACATCAATCCATCTTTAATTTGTCATGTGCGTTCGTTTCATTTCAATTTTGTGAGAAGATTGCATTGATTGTGCTGTAACTGTTTATTCATAGTGTTTAGTCTGATGGATACGTTTCATCTTTCGGTTTATGTTCATTTATTCATTGTAGTTTGAGTTAAATCACATTCACATTGGATCCTTTGGACCTAAATTGTTCATGTTTTGTCTTTTGTCAAACGGATGGATGCTTTGAGTATTTCAATAGGCACGATAGGACATACATAGGGCGTAAGGATGTATGACCTAGCGTGACACTAGAACATGCATCGCTTTTAATTGATAGACGGATGTATAAATTAATTGTGTATTTAAATGTGGTGAGGTGGATTCTAGACCTTTGGCTTTTTATTTATTTGTTTTTATGCATTTAATCTAGTTTACATTTTATGCATGCTACCCATTTGATATTCGGAACTAGGTTAAGATAGGGTTAGTTTAGGCATTTTAAATTAGTTTTACACAAAACCCGATTCTCGTAGGTTCGATACTCGCACTTGCACACCTGCTACACTGCAAAACGATTCGTGCTATTGCGAGTACTATTTTTGGTACGACCAAATTTTGGCGCCGTTGTTGGGGATTTGGTTGTTTTGCTGAAATTGATTTTATGCTTAGATTAATTTTATCTATCTACTAGTTATTTTATTTGTTTATGTGTTTTTGTATAGAGATTTTTTAAAAAATTAGAATAGGTTAGTGTTTGGTTGTTTTGGGTCTTTGTTTAAGTTTCTGGAAATTCACTCTCTGTTAGTGCGATTGATCGCATCTTAGTTGCGATCGAGCACTTGCCATTCTGCACTTTGCATGCACAAGCTCAAAAGCTTTTCGATGGCCTTGGCGCCTGATTTGAACAGACGGTAGTCTTTGTCGATCGATCGCACCTACGATCAAGTGCACATGCAACAAACTGCTACATTTTTACACATACGCTCGAAGGCACAATACTGGCGCTCGAGCGCATCTTCACAGTTAGCACCAACATACCCGAGGCAGCTAAGTTTTAATTTTTGATTTTTTTTGTTTAATTATTAGTTTGTCTTTAATTGTTTATTTTTCTACTTGTTCTTATTTGTTTATTTGCTGCTATTAGTTTTGGTTAGTTTGTTTTTATTTTTATTGTTTAATTAGTTTATTGTTTTGTTAGTTTATTGATTAGTTATTTGTTTAGTTTATTTTATTTTTGTAAAATTGCTATTGTTTCATTGGGAATTTGCATATTAAACTGTTTAGGTGAAGTATGAGTCTTTCGTTTGATAATTTCGATGTTTCCCCTAGTTGTAGGATGCCTAATCCTACCAATTTTCATTAACATGAACCTTGTTCACACTGCTCTAGCCCTTACCATAGTTTAGGTGATTGTCCACATTGAGCACAATTTTCCAGTTTTTCGCATGAGCAGATGAACACCAGTTTCTCCAGCCCTAGGTTTGAATCAAATTTAAATTTTTATAACCCAGACTGGAGCATCCATTCTAATTTCTTGTGCCAAGCTCATGCTACGGGAAATTATGCTCCCCAAGTTGATGAACTGCACCATCTTGATTATCCGTAGTTCGACAACCAATTTTCTTCCCATTCATCATATGACTATCCTACTAAGCAATCTTCTTTAGAAGAAACTCTTAAGGAATTCATGGAACTAGTCGGCCAACCTAACATTCCTGCATCATAAGAACCATCATTAGAAGACACATTTGAGGCATTCAGGCAAACGGTCAACCAACCTTGTCAAGAAATCATAGATGCTACTGTGGCAAACACTGAAGCAATTGAAAGGTTGGAAGGACAGCTTGGTCATCTAGTTGCTGAGTTCAACATAATTGAGGAAGAGGAGTTTCAAAGTCAAGAGATGGTGAGGTGTGAGGAAGTTTTCAAGGAGATTGTTAATAAGTCAAGTCTAGAGTATCCTACTCTTAAGGTACAAACGGAGAAGGGGGAAACCACTAAGATATCATTCCCTAACTCATTTTCATTAGCAGCTGAGCCTTTCATTTTAGAAAACCACTTTTCCTTGCCTTCATCATATAATCATCCTCCACAAGAGTCATTAGTGCAACGTTTTCCAAAAGTTAATTTCAATGACTTAGAGGAGAGGGTGAACCAACTCATGGCAACCAAACATGCCCATACCCAACTTTCTCACACTCATGCACCTCATCAGTCTTGTGAATATTATTATCATCCTTCTCACCAGTTTGATGATTGCCCTTTCATATATCATTACGTGCTGGAGCTAACAAGTCCGCACATGAGAATGCCCAAACCACAACCAAACTTGTTAATGAGGAAATTGCAGATGAAGCTGTAAGTGAGTTAAGTTTAGAGGATCCTACGATGGAACACTTTGCTTAAGATAAAGATGACCTAGACCTGGACAAGCTACTTGATCATGCTGATACTTTTAGTGAGCCAAGTCTTGAGGATCCATCGGGAGAGTGTTTTGATCAAATTGAGTGTAATCTGGATCTTGACGAAGTCCTCAAGCAAGCTGTAATGTTTAGAGAGCCAAGTCTAGAGGATCCTTTGGAAGAAAGCTTTGCTCAATTTGAGTTTGATTTGGATCTTGACGTGATATATGAGCAAGCTAAGGCCTTATTGGATCCCACTCCAAAGATGTGGACTGAAAATGGAGAAGAAGAGAACCAGGAGCAGATTGAGTCCCCGCCAATTTCAAATTGTTCCAATGACAAGGAAGTGAGTACTAAAGCTCACTTCTTCATCACAATCCCTCTCGAGACACAACATGAACCACAAGCTTCATCTTTCCAATGTCTCAAAGAGCCATCTTATGTAGAGATTTTCAAGGTATCATGCACAAAAAGGTGTAAATATAGGAATAGGCATACTAAGAAAATTTTTTGAAGAAAGCAAATTGGCTACATAAGATGGTGGAACATCTTTCAAGAGGGGTATCATATTCTAAAGAAGAAAGGATGGAAGGGATTAGTTGGACACCCATATGAACGGGGAAGGTGGGGTATTTTTTTTTTTAATTTTCTGCACTGCATTTTTTATTTATTTTCTTTTTGATATTTTATTTCCTGTCATTTCATTTTTATTTTATTTGGTTTCTAACAGCAATTAACCTTTTGATGCTTGTGCTTGTGAGAAAAGATTGCTGTTAGTTTTTTACAGGTATTTTGGTGTTCAAGTTCGGGGGACACCTTGACCTTTGCATACTCCGGTTCCTCATCCCACTGTATTGTATTTCTTGCCACATTGGGGACAATTTGTCATTTAAGTTTGGAGGTGTGGACAAATATTTTGTCTGTCTGTTTTGTTTATTTATTTGTTGTTTTGCTTGTTTTTGTCTATATATAATTTTTTTTTTATTTTTGTTTGTTGCTATGTTGTTGATTGGGCATAACTTACATTGTAACTGTGGATTGCATGTCATTGGTGTGTTTAACTTGTTTGAACATTGCATATCATTAGAAATCCCATTGTTTGATTCATGTGTTGGATTAGAGAGACTCCACTTGTTTGATTGATATTTCACATGCACACTAGTATTAAGGTTTGTGAGGTATGAGATTTGATTTCGAAGTGTGTTTCTTGATATTTTTAGGTTTTTACGATGTGATGATGAAAACCTTGGCTCTTTAAAAAAAATAAAAATCATAATAAGTTGAGTTTTTCATTGAGTAACTGGACCTTTTGTCTTACCAAGCAATGAGTGTTCGCGTAAAAAGATGAAAAATTCAGCTAAGTAATTGTATGTCTAGTTAGGCTTCATAGCTCTTTTGACTTGAGTAATTAAGCCCCTAGGGATGTCTCTACATCTAGTGCCCTAAAATCGCCTGGTTTGGGAGTCACTGGCCCAACACTTGTTACATAGGTCGTTTAGAAGCTTAAGGAAGTCAAGCATTGCACAACCTACACAAAAAAAATTGCATCTTTCGATTCAAGCCTTGGTTGTATTTATCACATTCTTTTCCTATGAATTTTGGGATACATGTCTTTTGAGAATAATTGAAACCCCATGATCTTGTGTTAGTTCACTTGCACTTCATGGAGCATGTGTTGTCTCAATTTTCCAACCGTGAGTGAAAATGATGTTTGGATGCCTAGATGATGTGGTTTGTATGTTCAACATGTTAAATTTGCTAATGATGTATGAACCATGTGTTTGTGTGACGGGCTTTGTCCATTAATAACATAAGTACCAAATAATTGTTCGTAGGTGTCATTCCTGGAAAACCCTCACGAGACTTCACTTGTTCACTAGGGATGCCTAGGGGTTTCAAAGGCTTGTTGCATATGCTAAATGCAATCGTTTCTCCCACAAAAGCGGATTTATGTTTCTTGTTTTCATTGTGTTTTCATTTTTGTTTTGCTAAGGGACTAGCAAAATGTAAGTTTGGGGGTATTTGATCGGTGCCAAATATTGTATGTTTGACCCTCCTTAACTTATATTTGTTAGCTCTTAGTTTTGTTAATATCTAATGTTTTTGTGTTGTTTTAGTGTGTTAGTGTGCTGTAGGTCATTGGTGTAAAATGTGGTTTAAAGGGTGGAAGAATCTTGGCCGAGCCCAAAAGCACATGCCTGTCCTTTATGGGAATTATGGAGTGGTTACGTGTGATCGAGTGCATACCTCACGATCGAGCGCACCATGATCGAGGGCATGTCCTACGATCGCTTGCATGCAGGGCTGCGCTCAAGCGCACCGCATGCTATCGAACACACACCTAACCTGACAGAATGTTAAACTTTGTCTATAAATAGGACTCTTATGTTTTCTTGTAAACCTACGCTTAGGATACGTTTGGAGGCACCCTTAGAGGCCTAAAACCTCCCTGTTCTTCACTGTAAACACTCTTAAACGTCATTTATTTATTTATAGCTTTTAGTTCTTGTTGATTGTGTCTCCCTTTAGCATGGAAGGCTAAATCTTTAACTAAGATTGAAGATGAAGCCTCATCATTGATTTAATTACATGCTTTCATAGTTACTTTGTACGTTAATCCATTTTTTATTTGTCATGTGTGTTCGTTTCATTTCAATTTTGTGAGAAGATTGCATTGATTGTGGCATAGTTGTTTATTCATTGTGTTTAGTCCGATGGATACATTTCATCTTTTGGTTTACATTCATTTATCTATTGTAATTTGAGTTAAATCACATTCACATTGGATCCTTTGGACCTAAATTGTTCATGTTTTGTCTTTTGTTAAATGGATGGATGCTTTGAGTATTTCAATAGGCATGATAGGACATACATAGGGCGTAAGGATGTATGACCTAGCGTGACACTAGAACATGCATCACTTTTAATTGATAGACGGATGTATAAATTAATTGTGTATTTAAATGTGGTGAGGTGGATTCTATACCTTAGGCTTTTTATCTATTTGTTTTTATGCATTTAATCTAGTTTACATTTTATGCACGCTACCCGTTTGATATTCGGAACTAGGTGAAGATAGGGTTTGTTTAGGCATTTTAAATTAGTTTTACACAAAACTTGATTCTATGTGGGTTCGATACTCGCACTTGTACACCCGCTACACTGCAAAACGATTCATGCTATTGCGAGTACTATTTTTTGTACGACCAATTACTAACGTTTCAATGGTCCTGACACGTTAGTAATGGGTCGTTAGTAAAATACTTGTTTTTAGTAGTGTGCTATGCGGCTGCCAAATTTTGGTATCCTAGTGTAGGACATATATTAAAAATTAAAAATTAAAAAAAAAAGATTTTGTTTTTTTTTTTTTTAGTTAAATTTCTATGAGTTAATATTTAGTTTTTAATGCCTCAAAACTTTTTTTTTATTCAAAACTAAAACCTAGGGGTGGAAAATTAACCCTATAAGGATGGTATCATCCAAAATGGATTTGATTATTCTAAATTTGGTGATAATGCCTCAAATTTGGTGCTAATACCTAAAATTTGAATTCCCCTTGTAATATCTCTCTTCCTAATTTTTTTTTTTCTAGAAAAAAGGAAAATGTTTGATGCTTGGCTGCCTCAATTTGGCAGCCGGAAAGATCAACTCAATGTTGTATTATATTCATAAAAAATAATATTCTCTCTCCTATCGCCGGTCATGCCCCTTAATTCTTGGCCTTCTTCTCCTTCACTTCCCTAAATTAGAGATTTGACCCACATCCTTCGAATCTCTCACATTTTCTTCATCTTCTTGTAGTGGGAAATAAAAAATCAAAACACTGCAAAAACTACAAAAAACATAGGTGTTGGGGATGCTCTAAAATTTGGTCATTTTAACAAAAAGACCTCACCATGGTTATTTTAGTAGTAAAATGACTACTCTAAGAAGAGAGGAGTCTCGAAACCCTCTCCCTCGATCAGCTCACTCTCCTTCACCCTTAGCTCACTTAGTCTCTCTCTCTCTCTCTCATACCTCCAGTAGATAGCCCATGTGGCGTCTTGCATCGCTTGGTAATGAGTGCCAAATATTACATATTTGAGCCCTATAATTTTCATTTGTTAATCTTTTAGCTTTATGATGATATAATGTTTTGTGTTTTTAGGATTTGAATATTACTAAAGGAAAAGCATGGAATTAATGTGAGATATGCAAGTTTTTTGGGAAGAAGACCACCAAGGCAGCAACACTTGAAGAAATGTACTCGTCAGGGACGACCTCATTAGCAGTGATAGCAAAGTGGATGCTAGTGAGCACCTATCAACTAATAATCGACAATTGATTAGTATTAGCGTCCACTTCATAGTGGATGCTAATACATTGGTGAATTATACCAAAGGCAGGAAAACTATTAGAGGTGACAAAATACCTATTAGTGTCCACTATATGTCGACGCTAACAATAAAATATCAGTGTCCACTATAAGTGGACGCTAATAGGTCTATATAACTATAAAAAAATTAAAAAAAAATTGAAACAATCAACATCCACTTTAGTGGATGCTAATGGGCTTGTACAAAAATAAAAAATCAATAAAACTAGAAGATCAACAATGTCCACTCAAGGTGGACGTTGATGATAGATCAACAACATCCACACTGAAAGCGGACGTTGATAATATGCCATTAGCATCCAATTTAGTGGATGCTAATCAATTATACAAAAATAAAAACCCAATAAAACTAGATGATCAACATTGTCGATCAAAAAGTGGATGCTGATGATAGATCAATAGTGTCCACTGCGGAAGTGGATGCTGATGATATGTCATTAGCATCCACTTGAGTGGATGCTAATGCTATTGTAGAAAAAAAAAACTACAGAATAAATAAAACTAGAAGATCAATGATCAGTGTCAAATATTGTATATTTAACCCTCTTTAACTTATGTTTGTTAAGCTCTTAGCTTTGTAAATTTCTAATGTTTTGGTTAGTTTTAGTGTTTTAGTGTTTTGCAGGTTGTTATGTTGCATTTGGGGCTAACGCCATCAATTCTAGGGCTTAAAATAGTTCAAGAAGCTTTGGCGGCAAAATTGAGTCAAGCTATGATTCGCACCCAACGATTCCCACCAAAACGGCCATATCTAGAGTTGTAAAACTTCGATTGGGGTGATCTTGGTGTCTTTGGAAAGCTAACTCAAAGATCTATAACTTTATGTTTCACATGTGAGGGCTAATTCTGAAGGAAGTGCATTCGAACGCACGTTTTTGCGTTCGAACGCACTTGTGCCTATCAAATGCCAAAATTCATGCACGAGTGCGATCGAACGCACCCAGTGCGTTCGAACGCACTTAACTGACCTGGCAGTGTTGAAACCCTAAAAATTAGCCTATAAATGCCCCCATTTCTTTTGTAAATGAACCTAGACGCTTGGGAGACGATTTGAGGCGCCCTTAGTGGCCCAAAACCTCATTGTTCTTCATTGTAAACACTCCTAACGTCATTTCTTTAATTTAATGTTTTATTTTACTTTTATTTAGTCTCTCATTTCCCTCACTATGAATTTGTTTATATGTATTCATGTTTAGTTTACATTTTCTGTCATTTAATTTAACGTTTGTTCGATTCAATCACAATCTCGTGACAAGATTGTGATTGGTTGTTGTTTATGGATCGTTTATCATCCAATATGCGTTGTGATTTATCCGGGTTACATCGGATAGTCTAAGCGAGTCCAATATCCGTTGTCGTCAATGACACATCGGATGATTCGATCTTCGGCTCAACATCCGTTGTGACCATTTATGGGTTAATACATCACATGATTCGACTAGATTTTGTAAAGGCAAAAGAACATGCGTCGAGCTAGGCCGTACGACGGGTGTGTGGATTATCGTGAGAATGGGACATACATTTTAGCCTAATTGTTTGATGGATATGTGGTTTAGTATGCTTATATGTTGATTAAATCATAGTGAGGTAGATTAGGGACCTTAGCGTTTTTATTTATTTATTTTATTATGTTTTAATCTAGTTTATTTTTATGCACACCAACTGTTTGATTTTGGGACTAGGTTAAGATAGGATTAGTTTAGGCACTTTAAAATTAGTTTTTAACAAAACACGATTCTCTCAGAGTTCGACCTCGCACTTGCACACTGCTCTATACAAGCGACTTGTGCAATTGGCAAGTACAATTAAATTGTGCAACAAATTTTGGCGCTTGAGAATCGGTATTTTGTTGGAATTGATTTTTTTTTCTTAGATTAATTTTATCTTTCTACTAGTTATTTTAAATTTAGCATTTATTTTATTTATTTTGTACTTTTGTATAGAAAAAAATCCAAAAAAAATTAGATTAGTATTTATTTAATCATTTTCGTAGTCTGTTTTAGATTTTGAAAATTCAGTGATAGTGCGATTGATGATCGAGCGCGAGTCTATTCATCGCATACCTTCGAGCTGTGCTGCGCGCCTCTAACAAAACCGCATTACGCTAGTGCGATCGATCGCACACCCCTGCGATCGAACGCACGTGGATAGACTACTACATTTTTTTGCGTACCCTCGTTCGTGATCGATCGCAAAGACTTGTGCTCAGTGCACCTTAGCTGCTGCACCAGCAGACCCGGCGTGTATGTGTCGATTTTTTTTTTATTTTTATTTTTGTTTGTTTAATTATTAGTTTTATTTAATTATTTATTTATTTTGCCTATGTTTATTTATTTACTTGTTATTTTTAGTTTTTGTTAGTTATTTTATTTTTAGTTGTTTAATTAGTTTATTGTTTTGTTAGTTTATTTGTTTATTAGTTTTTGTGTTTAGTCTCTTTTATTAGTTATTTGTTAGTTTATTTTTGTTAGTTTTTGTTTATTTTATTTTTATTGTTAATTGTTTCATGTGGGATATATTGAACTATTTGGGTGAAGCATGAGTCTTCCATTCAATTATTTCAATGTTTTCCCTAGTTGTAGGACGCCAAATCCTACTAATTTTTACCCACATGAACCATGTTCACACTGTTCTAGCCCTTACCATAGTTTAGGTGATTGTTCACATTTGGGACAATTTTCTAATTTTTCATATGAGCAGATGAACACCAGTTTCTCTAGTCTTGGGTTTGAATCAAATTCAAATTTTTATAACCCAGACTGGAATAAGCATCCTGATTTTTCGTGGCAAGCTCATACTACAGAAAATTATGCTCCCCAAGTTGATGAACTGCACCATCCTGATTATCCGCAGTTCGACAACTAATTTTCTTCCCGTCCATCATATGACTATCCTCCTAAGCAATCTTCTTTGGAAGAAACGCTTAAGGAATTCATGGAACTAGTCGGCCAACCCACCATTCCTGTTTCCTATGAACTATCTTTGGAAGAAACACTCGAGGAGTTTAGGAAAACAGTCAACCAACCTTGTCAAGAAATCATAGATGTCACTGTGGCAAACATTGAAGTAGTTGCAAGGTTGGAAGGACAGTTTGGTCATCTAGTTGAATTCAATAGAATTGAGGAAGAGAAACTTCAAAGTCAGGAGATGGCGATAGGGCAGTACATGATTGATGAGGACTGCCTCGGCAATCCTCATCATGAGCATGTCCAAGCCACCACCACACTTGTTAGTGTGGAAAGAGCTGATAATCATAAGGAGGAAGAGAAAGAGGAGCAAGTTGAGCAATTTGAGCCCCCGCAAAATTCAAACCCGTCCAATGACAAGGAATTGAGTATTGAAGCTCATTCCTTTGTCACAATCCCTCTCGAGACATATCATTCATCACAAGTTTCATCTTTTCAATGTCTTGAAGAACCATCTTATGTAGCAATCTTTGAGGATTCACGCACACACGATCACTAATCTAGAAATCGTGGTCCTAAGAGAAATTTTAGAAGCAAGTTTTTAGGCTGCATAAGATGGCGGAACATCCTTCCAGAGGGGTATCATATTTTAAAGAAGAAAGGATGGAAGAGATTGGTTGGACACCCATATGAGCGGGGTAAGTGGTTTTGTTACTTTTTATTTTCCGCACTTTATTTATTTATAGTCATTTTCTTTTTGTTTATTTCTTGTCTTTTTGTTTTATTTTGTTTCTAACAGCAATTAACCTTTAATGTTTGATCTTTGAGAAAAAGATTGTTGTTAGTCTTTGACAGGTGTTTTGATGTTCAAGTTCGGGAGACGCCTTGGCCTTGGCATGTTTCGGTTTCTCATCCCACTGTAATGTATTTCTTGCCACATTGGGGACAATGTGTCATTTAAGTTTGGGGGTGTGGACAAACATACTATCTGTCTTTTTGTTTGTTTTTATGCATATATACTTGTTTTTGCTGTATAAAATTTTTTCTTTTGTTTGTTGCTATATTTTTTTATTGGCACAACTTACATCATAGAATCGTGGAATGCATGTCATTGGTGTGTTTAACATTTTTTTGAACATTGCCTATCATTAGAAATCCCAGTTTTGATTCATGTGTTGGATTAGAGAGACCCCACTTGTTTGATCGATATTTCACATGCACACTAGCATAGGGTCTATGGGTATGAAATTAGATTTGAGGAGTGTTTTTCTTGAGATTTGGTTGATGTGAGTGTGATGATAAACCTTGGCTAAAAAAAAAAAAAAAAAAAAAAATCATAAGTTGAGTTTCTCTTTGAGTAACGGACCTCTTGCCTCGCCAAATAATGAGTGTTCAAGGCCAAAAGATGAGAAGTTCCAACTAAAATATTGTATGGCTAGTTAGGCTCAGTAGCTCTTTTGACTTGAGTAATTAAGCCCTAGGGATGTCTCTACATCTAGTGCCTAAAACCGCTTGGTTTGGGAGTCATGCCCAACGCTCGTTACATAAGTCATTTAGAAGCTTAAGGGAGTCAAGATTGCACAGACCTACACAAAAATTGCATTTTCAATTCAAGCCTTATTTTAATCACATTGCATTTCCTATGATTTTGGGGATACACGTCTTGAGAATAATTGAAACCCCATGATCTTGTTGTTAGTACACTTTGCACTTTATGGAGCATGTGTTGTCTCAATTTTCCAACCTTGAGTGAAATGATGTTTGGATGCCTGGATGATGTGGTTTGTATGTTCAACATGTTAAATTTGCTAATGATGTGTGAACCATGTGTTTGTGTGAAGGGCTTTGTCCATTAATAACATAGTACCAAATAATTGTTTGTGGGTGTCATTCCTGGAAAACCCTCACGATTAGTGAATTCCCTAATCAACTAAGGTTGAAATTATATTTGTTATGCTCTTAGTTTGTGTTATTTTGTTCTATTTTACTTTCTTTCTGTGTTTTCTTTGTTTTATAGGTCTATGGAAGAAAATGAGACATTTTTGGAAATCTAGGCTTAATGAGCAAAAATGGGGAAAAGCTGGAGTCTGCCAAAGCGATCGAGTGCCCAAGGCAAGGATTGAGCGTGCCTATGTTCACGCACATAAGGCCAATTCAGCTGCAACCCTATTTTGGAAATTTTTGTTTTAGGGTTTTATTATTCCTTGTGTAAACCCTATG
This sequence comes from Carpinus viminea, assembly GCA_013348765.1. NCBI lineage: Eukaryota > Viridiplantae > Streptophyta > Magnoliopsida > Fagales > Betulaceae > Carpinus > Carpinus viminea. The sequence continues at coordinate 17,281,131 of CP054674.1, forward strand.
ATTTTTAGGGTTTCTAGGGTTTCCTTAGACTCTATAAATAGGCCTGTAAACACATAAAAAAGAGACACAATTTTGGTGAAGAATTTACAGCTCTCAAGTGATTTTTCAGAGTTTATTCTTTTCCCTTTTATTTTATTTTATTTTATGAGGATGATTAGCATCAAATTCATGTGTAACTAAACCTCTCAGTAGGGCTTGATTGAAGCCTTGATCATGTTTATATTTTAATTCAATATTGGTGCCTTTGCGATAATTGCATGATAGTATTTAACTTGATTAATACCTGTTTTCATGAATTCTTCATGTGTGTCTGCCTGATCAACATATGCATGTAGTATGGACTTGTTAGTTAGATCAATTTGGATGCACGAGTGAAGCAAAGCCCACCAGGGATGCATAAAGAAGGATCAACCCGTACATGAAGGAGGTAGTCAACGAGGAGGTATTGAAACTATTAGATGTTGGCATTATCTATCCCATTTCAGTCAGTTAGTGGGTCAGTCCAGTTCAAGTTGTCCCAAAGAAGAGTGGGATCACAATGGTGAAGAATGAAGATGAGGAGCTAATACCTACAAGAATAACCACTGGTTGGAGGGTATGCATTGATTACAGAAGACTGAACAAGGTGACCAGGAAAGATAATTTTCCCCTGCCCTTCATTGATCAGATGCTAGAAAGGTTAGCTAGCCACATTTACTATTGCTTCTTGGATGGGTACAATGGTTACAACCAGATTGCAATAGCACCAGAGGACCAAGACAAAACCACCTTCACATGTCCGTTTGGCACATTTGCCTGTAGAAGAATGCCATTTGGATTATGCAATGCACTAGCCACCTTCCAAAGATGCATGATGAGCATTTTATTCGACATGGTGGAGAAATTCATTGAGGTATTTATGGATGATTTTAGTGTTTTTGGTTCTAATTTTGATGAATGCCTCCATCATCTGAAGAGTGTCCTAAAGAGATGTGAAGAATGCAATTTGGTGCTAAACTGGGAAAATGTCACTACATGGTACAACAAGGCATTGTGTCGGGTCATTCTATTTCCAACGAGGGTATTGAGGTGGACAAGGCTAAGATTGACATCATCTCAAAACTTCCCCCTCCTATGACAACCAAAGGTGTTAGAAGTTTCCTTGGACATGCTGGATTCTACAGAAGATTTATCAAGGATTTTTCTAAGATCTCTAGACCCCTCTATGCACTACTAGCCAAAGATACCAAGTTTGAATGGACAGATAAATGTATGGAAGCTTTCAACACATTAAAGAAGTTGCTCACATTGGCCCCAATAATGATGGCACCTGATTGGAGCCTTCCATTTGAGCTGATGTGTGATGCCAATGACTTTACCTTGGGAGTTGTTTTGGGCCAGAGAATCAATAAGGTACGTCATGCTATATATTATGCTTCTAGAACTTTAATTGATGCTCAGCTAAATTATTCTACTACTGAGAAAGAATTGTTAGCTGTCATTTTTGCTTTGGAGAAGTTTAGATCATACCTTATTGGCTCTAAGGTTATTGTATTCACTGACCATGCTGCTTTGAGATATTTGTTTTTCTAAGAAAGATGCAAAGGCTAGATTGATCAGATGGGTACTCTTACTGCAAGAGTTCAACTTGGAGATCATAGACAAGAAGGGCAGTGAAAATGTAGTTGCCAATCACCTTTCCAGGCTACTTCACGAGGAAGAAGAAGATGAGCTGCCCTTGAATGAAAATTTCCCAGATGAACAATTATTTGCAGTAGAGGTACAACTTCCTTAGTATGCAGATATTGTTAATTATCTAACTGCCAAATTTTCCTCCGGTATATCTAGCCAAGAAAGGAAGAGATTGATGTCTATATCTAGACATTACCATTGGGATGACCCCTACTGATCAGTGCCAAAAAATGTATATTTGACACCCCTTAATTTATGTTTGTTAGGCTCTTAGCTTTGTTAATATTTGTTTTATTGCGTTGCAGGTCGTTCGTGTTGAAATGTGGTTTAAATTGTGGAAATTGGCCAAAATGCACATCTAGTCCCTGCTAGTGCGGTCAAGCCCAGCAGGATCAAGTGCACTACACTCGAGCACAAGATCCACGATCGAGCGCATGCCACATCAGCCGCATATCCTGCATTGCCCTAGCCGCCATCGCTTCACGCCCTACGCCTTGGGAGTTACATGCAATCGAGCACACCTTCTGGGATCGAGTGCACATAGTCTATCGCACACCGCAGTCGGCACCCGACCCAAAGACATTTAATTTTGCCTATAAATATAACCTTATGTAATTTGTGAAACCTACATTTGGAGGCGCCCTCAGAGGCCTAAAACCTCTATGTTCTTCACTATAAACCCTCTAAATTGTCATTTATTTATTTAATTCTTATTTTTGTTCGTTGATTTGTCTCTCTTTAGCATGAGAGGCTAAATCTTCAACTAAGGTTGAAGATGAAGCCTCATCTTAGTTGAAGATTTAGCCTCATCATTTAATTATTTTCATGTTTTTATGCTTAGTTTAATACTCCATCCGTCATTTTAATGTTGTGTGTTCATTTCAACTCAGTTTCGTGACAAAATTGTGTTGATTGTTGTTTTTGAATCATTAAATGTCAACATTCGTTGCATCCGGAGGTACATCGGATGATTCGTTCTTGGACCAATATCTGTTGTGACTCTTAAAACAGTGTATGCATCGATTAGTTAGACAAGTTTTCATAACAGGCGATAAAACATGCATATGTGCTATATCGATAGACGGTTGTATGAACAAAGTGTTAGCGCTCAGAGTAGGTGTATTCTAATCATTTTGGAAGTATGAATTAGGCATATTAATATGTTTACTAATGTGGTGAGGTGGATTCTAGAACTTTGTATTTTTATCTATTTGTTTTTAAGCATTTAATTTAATTTACATTTTATGCACGACCGATCTATGAACTTGAAACTAGGTTAAGATAGAGTTAGTTTAAGCATAGAATTAGTTTTATACAAATGTGATCCCCTGTGGATACGATCTCATACTTGAACAACTCTACACGAACAACGACTCGTGCTATTGCGAGTACAAGTAAATTTGTATACCAAATTTTGGCGCCATTGTCGGGGAATTGTTTGTTTTGTGAAAATTAATTTTATTTTTCTACTAGTTATTTTGTTTCGGCACTTATTTTATTTGTTTCTGCGTTTATGTATAGAAAAAAATTAAAACAAAAAATTAGATTAGTGTTTGTTTGGCTGTTTTGGTGTTTGTTAAAGTTTCTGGAAAATCACTCTTTATTAGTGTGATTGATCGCACCTTTGTTGTGATCACCATTTCTTGAGTACTCGAGCATACCTAGATTGACAGACCGCAATGCGCCTTTGCAATTGATCTCACCTTTGTTGTGATCGAGAGCACTTGCTGTAGACTGCTACATTTTTATGATTACGCTCGATCGCATGGTACTTGCAGTCGAGTGCATCTCTACAGTCAGCTCCAACATAACCAAGGCAGCTAAGTTTTAATTTTTGCTTTTATTGTTATTTATCTTTATTTGTTTATTTTAGTTACTTATCTTCTTCTTTTTTTTTTTTGCTTAGTTTGTTATTGTTAATTTTTTTTTTTTTTGTTAGATTATTTTTGTTGTTTTTGTTTATTTTATTTTCTACAAAAAAGGTTATTGCTTCATATGGGATATTTGCATACTAAACTATTTTGGTGAAGCAAGAGTCTTCCGTTCAATAATTTTAGTGTTTCCCCTAAAAATTTGCACCCATATGAACTGTGTTTAGGATGCTCTAGCCCTTACCATAATTCCAGTGATTGTCCACATTGGAGACAATTTTCCAATTTTTCATATGGGCAGCTAAACACCAGTTTTTTCGGCCAGGGGTTTGAATCCCATTCTAATTCTCACACCCCTAACGGGGATAACCATTTTGAAGTCTCGTGGTATGCTCATGCCTCAGGAAACTATGCTCTCCAACCCGAAGAACTGCACCATCCTGAAGTTTTGCAGTTCAATACCCACTCGTCCATGCCTTCATCGGATAATCATCCTCCTCAAGAGTCATTAGTGCAACATTTTCCGACTAATCATATTGATTATTTAGAGGAAAGGGCAAACCAACTCAGGGCAACTAGGCTTGCCCACACCTAACCTCCTCACACTCATGCATCTCATCAGTCTTGTGAATATTGTTATCATCATTCTCACGAGTTTGATGATTGCCCATTCTATAATCACTACATGAAATTAACAAGTCTACACATGAGCATGCTCAAACCACCACCAAACCTGTTTTTATTTGTTATCTGTTGTTGATTAGTTGTGGTTAGTTTATTTTTGTTTTTAATTGTTTAATTAGTTTATTTTAATTTTAGTTAAATAAATAATTTGTTTATTTAGTTGTTTAATTGTTAAGCTAGTTTGTTTCTATTTTATTCTTTAATCTGTTTGTTTGTTATCTGCATGTGTTAATATTTGTTTAAATTGCTTAGTTTTTAATTCATTTATTGCTTATATAGTTTATTGTTTAGTAGTTTATTTTAATTCATTTAGTTTATTCTTTTTGTTCTTTATTTGTTATTTTGTGGTCCCTGTTTTTCTGTTTTTGTTCATACTTGCTTAGTTAGTTTGCTGTTTTTATAGTTGTTTAGATGAATTTCTTGATTACTGTATGCATGGTCGACGATCCTTAAACGTAGAGTTAATACCTTTAGATCCCGACTTAGAGAGAAATTTTAGTAGAGCCCGTAGATCATAATTTGAGATGGAGGACAATGTGAGAAATGAATGTGGAGAGGAGCATGAAGAGTACCAAGATGCAAGAGTTGGGCATGTGAAGCAAATCCAAGCTTATGATGTGGATTTCACAACATCACTCAGGGAGCTGTTGCAGTTGTGACTAGTTCCCATTCGTGTATAGTGTTGCCACCGACTAATGCAACTCATTTCGACTTATAGGAACACGTCATCCAACTTTTACTGTCATTTCATGGTTTGGATCATGAAAGCCCTTACGGCCATACCAAAAAATTCAAGGACATATGTGGCATGTTCAAATTTCAAAATTTCTTGGAAGAGTCAGTCCATCTCAGATTGTTTCCATTTTCCCTTCAAGGTAGAGCCAGGGTGTGGTTGGATTCCAACATGCCTGGATCTATTACATCGTGGGAAAGCTTATTGACCAAATTTTAGAGTAAGTTTTTCCCGATTTCAGCTATGAACGAGTGCCAAAAAGAAATCAGTTCATTCACTCAAGAAGAAGATGAGAAGTTTGTGAGTGTTGGGAACGGTTCAAGGATCTGCTAATTAAATGCCCTCCACATGGTTATGAAAAGTGGAGATTCATACAATTTTTCTACCAAGGGCTGACTCAACCCGACCGTAGCATGATTGAGTCGATGAATGGAGGGGCATTTTTGAGTTTGATGGGAGACTTGGCATACAAGGCGTTGGATAAAATATCAGACCACTCTCAACAGTGGGACTTTACTAGTTGTCATGACAAATCAACATGAATCACCAAGAAAGGAGGCATCTATGAGCTTAAAGGAGAAATGAAGATGAATTTAAAAATTGATGTGCTCACCAAGAGACTTGACACTCTCAATGTCAGTCGACCCATCAGTGCTCCCAACACACTCACTATCAAGAGTTGTTCTATCTATGCTAGTCCGATGCACTTAGCACAAACTTGTCCATCTATGATGGTATTTTCTAAGATGATGGAACAAGTGAACTTTCAATGATGCTCGAGACATACAACCCAAGGTGGAGGAACCACCCTAATTTCTCTTAGAAGTAGAACCAACCCACAAATCAAGGAGGACCAACTCATAACCCAGCGTTGTCAATACAGTCATTGGAAGATACCATGAGGGATTTTATGAAAATGACTGGTTAATTAATCAATGACGTGAGAAATTCCACCATTGTGAACACCCAGGCAATCACCAAGTTGGAGATGCATATGGGATAGTTGGCAAATCACCTTGGTGAGAGAGATAAGGGAAAGCTCCTAGCCAATCAGTGAACAACCCTAAGGCATGCACTATCAGAAATTCTTCAAATCATGAGCATGTGCAGGCAGTTGTCACTTTGAGGCCTGGGAAATGTGTGGACAATCAAGTGGTGGACTTAGAAGCAGACCATGCTGAGCTAGAACCAGACCTCGCTGGGAAAGAAGGTCAAGAAGGTAAAGAGGGTGAGAAGGAAGGAGATGTTGAGCCATCTACAGTCACCCTAGTTGTTAAGGAACCTCCTAGGTCATTTCTACCTAAAGCACCTTATCCTGAAAGACTACAAGCTCCTAAGAAGGGAGGGAAGAAATAGGGCATTCTGGAGGTGTTCAAACAAGTCCAAATCAATATTCCATTTTTGGATGCCATCTAGCAAATTCCTTCATATGCCAAGTTCTTGAAGGACATGATTACAGCGAAGAGGAAGACAAATGCCCCGAAGGACTTCTTGATTGAGTAGATCAGCTCAATCCTACAATGCAAGTTACCCATCAAGTACAAGGACCTTAGTTGTCCGACAATCACTTGCATGATAGGAATCAGTCAGATTGAGAGGGCGTTATTAGATCTGGGAGCCAGTGTTAATTTGTTGCCCTACTCAGTTTATGTGCAGTTAGGGCTAGGAGAGTTGAAGCCCAAGTCCATGACATTACTATTGGCAGATAGATCTATGAAGGTACCACGGGGAATTGTTGAGGATGTACTGATTAAAGTGGACAAATTTTATTTCCCCGTGGATTTTATTGTGCTGGACACTAAACCAATTGAGATCATAAGGAGTGAGATATCGGTAATTTTAGGTCAAGGGTGATGAAGATTAGTTTTGGGAATATGACAGTGGAGTTAAATATTTTTCACATCAGAAAAGAACCACTGGAGTATGACGAAGCGCATCAAGTATGCCTAACTGAGGATATTATTGATGAAGTTGTTGAAGAATCTATCATTGAGGACCCCTTGGAGGCATGTTTTGCTCAATATGGAAAGGATCTTGATTTGGATACGTTAATTGAGCAAGCAGATGCACTTTTGGAGACTGCTCCTCTGGTGAGCAGTGAAAAGGAGGAGATAGCGATGCTGATCCCCAAGAAGGAACTTAAGCCTTTACGGATAGTCTTAAGTATAAGTTCCTAGGTCTAATGATTCTTTGCTTGTGATTATAGCTTAGATTTTGATTGATGCTCAAGAGGAGAAATATTGGATGTTTTAAGAGAGCATAAGAAGCTATCGGCTAGACCATTGAAGATATCAAGGGAATCAGCCCTCGTTGGTGATGCACAAGATACATCTTGAGGAGAATTCCAAACCTGGAAGTGATTAAGTTGTTAGATGGGATCATCTATCCAATCTCATATAGCAAGTGGGTCATCCTGATAAATGTTGTGTGCAAATCGGATTGACAATAGTGAAGAACAAGGACAACGAGTTTGCATAGACTACCGTAAATTGAATGCCGCCACTAGGAAAGATCATTTTCCACTTCCATTCATTGATCAAATGGTGGAGCATTTAGTTGGGCATGAATATTATTGCTTCTTGGATGGTTATTCTAGATATAACTAGGTCCCTGTGGACCCCAAAGATCAAGAGAAGACAACATTTGCCTGTCCTTTTGGGACATTTGCCTACCGTCACATGCCTTTTGGGCTGTGCAATGCACCTGCTACTTTTCAACGATGCATGAACCAGCATATTCTCTGACATGGTAGAACGATTTATGGAGATCTTCATGGATGACTTCTTTGTCTTCGGTTCATCTTTTTAGGAGTGTCTGCACCGTCTCATGTTAGTTTTAGTGAGGTGCAAGGAGAACAACCTGGTGCTTAATTGGGATAAATGTCATTTTATGGTCAAACAAGGGATTGTACTGGGGCACGCCATATCTCACCTGGGGATTGAGGTTGACAAAGTGAAGGTGGACTTGATTTCCAACCTTCCACCCCCATGTACGTTTGGCATCGAGAGCGTATGTCCGCTTAACCCTATTTTTTTTTTGAAAGTTTTTTAGAAATTTGTGATGCTCAGAAAAGGATAGTTAAAAGTAAACAAGGCATGTCAAAATGATTCTATTTCTCTAAATTCGGGATACAGTGAAAATTCCTTTGTACTCTACAATCAACCCCCAAATGCTCCAAACGTAAAACTCACCACTACTAAAAGTGAGGGAAAACCTAACTATCTAACATTTAAGGATTACTATCCCAAGACCTATCACTCCTCAAACGAGTCTTCAGGCTGGTCTTCCTCATCCTTGACCAATGCCTCGTAGTCCTTATTGATACTAGAGAGAAATGTAGTCCTTTGATGATTAGATCTTTCTAGTAACGCTCTCGTCTTCAGTAGTCAGATTTCCTCTTCTTCCATTTAGGCATATTCATCCGAAATCTGAGTTAGATGAGCATGCATTGCTCACTTCCTTTCGTCACTAAGATAAGGGTTAAACATTCCAAGAATAGGTGGAAAATCTCGTATCGCCAAGATACTACGATACTTAGGTACGACTAATCACTTCTTAGTCGATTTGCGTACCTCATTTCCTCCATCTGGCTTAAGGATAGGTGAAGACTTCAACTCCTGATTCACTTGGGTGGAAACCCTGCGTTCACCAGAGCGAGGTTGGTATCCGGGTGCAAAAGGACCAAACTCAGCTGGCCACTAGCGAATAGTTGGTAGGCATCTACAACTGTCACACAGTTGAGTATGAAATAGGATCAGGTGCTTGTAACGCAGAACAGGTGATCCTGTTCATCCCAAGTCAAACAATCAATAGGCCGTTACAATGGCCTGCACCCATAAACAAGGGAACTAAACCTATCCTATGCTCTAGTTCCTTAAGATTAAACCTAGATGCTACATCCTATTCTCAGATTTACAGCTATGATCGGCAAGACCGTATGCTTTGATACCATACTGTAATGCCCCCAAAATTAGCCTTGGCTAATCCGGTGGAGTCACTGGCAATTTACCCATTCTAGCCAACTTGTGACCAACAGAAATCACCCTTATAAAATTGTCAGAGTAAATGCAAAGGAAGGTGAATAAATCTGAGATCTACTATGTTCATCAAGTAAGAACGTGGAGCTACTAAATAGTAAAGACAAACCTGTAATTATAAGTAAAGCATAACCAATCAAGCAATAGCATCTCTTACCATTTCCATAGAAGTAAACCAGGTTACCTAAAGAATAATAACCATGTAAGTCTAATGACTTAGTAAGTAAACCTCACACTTAGGTATGACATGGGCCCAATTAAAGGAAATAAATGTGCAATTTGAGTGATAACCAGAAAGATGGCATTACCTCTGCTAATACACCATTTAATAGGTTTTAGGGTTTTCAAAGCTTTTATGGTGTAGAATCGATGATAATTCCCTAAGTGTTTTAATGCAGAAAAAGACTAATGCATTACAAGTCATAACTCCCATACATGGTCTACCCGAGATATTACCCCTTCTCAGCAGGGTTGGCACTGTCCCGAGGGACCTATAATACAATGCTAGTGCCCCAGCTATTGCATAACATATTGTACGTAACATTAGTGGCATAATCGAGTCCAACCTCGAGTGGCCCACACCAACTAATGACGTCCGTCCTATAGTGATTGAACCATTGGGAATGGTTGCACCAAGGTCACGAAACCAATGGATCCAGAGCCCCGTATAACACACATTTGACCACAGTATGCAGTTTACATAGTAGGCCCATGGTCGTTCATATCGTACGTATCGGCATACCATGTCTTACGATGCATCTAAACAATTTATTTAATAACATAGTTACCGAGTAATTACAGGAAATAGACATGCTCATATCATACGTGTGGTCAGTCAACTGACATATCCCACGTTCTGTGTAAAAATGGTGTAAGTGTTTACTTACCACGACCAACTCTCAATCAGACCAGCAGACATCCGGCAACCTAGTGCATGTCCAGTGGTTCTTGCACAGTGGTCTAAAGAGTGTCTCGTACATCCAGGTATTACCCAAAGGGTATTCAAAAAGTAACGTACGTCTGTTGGTCCCATGTACTTTCGCTAATACAGATTGCAGAGCGTATGTCCGGTGGTCTCCCCCATGTACGTCCGTACTACAGACAGCAGCGTATGTCCGCCAAACCTAGCCTACATCCTCCTCCTGAGGATCAAGGTTTGGCTTCTATTATCTAAGGGTTCAAAGTGTGTTTAGGTTAACACTAAGGGTCTTAGGCCTTGTTTAAGCAACTCTATCTAAGGTTCTTGTTAAACGTTCTAGTGGAAAGGATCTCCTCAAATAAAAAGGTTATTTTTATCGGGGTATTACAATTACACCAGGGCTTGGCCTATCTCTGGCAGTGTCGTCACTCTCCACATCATCCATCACAACCTCTGACTTAGAATCGGGGTGCTAAGCCTCCTATAAAGGTGCTTGACGTGGTCGCTGGCGTGTAGCCAAGGAAGAGTGGCCTCACTAGTGCATGTGCATACCATCGTCCTGCACGAAAAATCCTTATCACACTAAGCTCACTGTTCAATGCAAAACTACCCCACGCAAAAGCCCATGCAAATAGTCCTAGTTCTACATGCCCATATGCGGTACAAGAAAAGAAAAAAGAAGTTGTGTTGGCAAATCTAAACTTAGGTGGCTTTTAATGATGTCGGAAAATTAGGGCATTTGTAGGAATATAAAAATGTGTGAGATTTCAGTTAGCTAGATAGACACAATGTACCTAGCAATGATTTAAGGCGTATCGAAAAAAGGCAGGCTTTTAAAGTCAAAATTGCCCCTTCTAGGAAGGGAAGGGTATTTTGGTAATTCGAGGTTGATTGAAAATAATGAGGATTACAATTAACTAGGTGGTATAGGATCCCATGGTGATCAATTAGGACCCATTTGATTAGGTTAGGTGGTAAAAGACGAAAATGCCCCTTCTAGAAAAAGAAGGGTATTTTGGGAAATTGTGAGACTTGGACGGGGTCTTCAAGGATCGGGTTAGCAAATTGAGTCCTTGAGAAAGGTTCATGCCTCCAAAAATTTGGTAGATTTGAATTTCCGCTTTACGGGTTCAAAATAGGGCAAAAATCCTATCCTTTGGATGTGAGGGGTATTTTGGTAATTTCAGACTTGGACGAGAAATTCCAATTCTAACAGTCCAAATCAAAGGCTAAACTCCAAAGTATATGTTTTAAGTTTAAAGTGGTCCAAATGACCCTAGGAAATCCCAAGATCATCAAAAATCCGAAACCCCCAATTTCTAAAACTAGGGTTTTGACCCAAAACTTTTTGGTCAATTTTCGGGCAAAATGGCGATTAGGTTTTGCTCCTATGTCATCATGAAAGGGTTTAGGTCTCATTTCATACATCAATTGCATGCAAGAATCAAGAAATTTTAAGAATTTTGATTTAGGGCAAAAACCCCCAATTCCGAATGGGTACAATTTCAATTGGAAAAATGCTAAAAATTCATGCACATATTGTAACATGTCCCTAGTTCACAACCAAGCTAGCTAGAATGCAAAATGCATGAAATTTCAAAGATTTTAAACCAAACCTTAGAATGGCGAAAACTTTACAAAATTTGTGAAAAATCTTCATACCTTGATTTAATCTTGAAAATAAGGTGGGAATCCCTTCAAACCTTTAGAGACTTGGCCAAAAATCAATGTAGGAGTGATTGGGTAGAGAGAAAATAGGAGAAAACCAAAATGAATAGGGTTTGAGGATGTTTGGTTGTTTTTGTAAAACATTGGGTTAATGGCATACGTCCGGTCACGGGTGCGTACATCCATTTAACTCTATATATATATATATTTTGAAAACTTTTAGAAATTTTCAAGGCACAGAAAAGTTAGAAATAAATGAGGTATGTGAAAATGATTTTATTTCAGGGTACGGTGAAAATTCATTTGTACTCTACAATCCACCCCAAATACACAAAACTCGCCACTGCTAAGGGTGAGAGAAAACCTAGCTATCTAACATCTAAGGATTACTACCCCGAGACCTATCACTCCTCAAAAGAGTCTTCAAATGGGTCTTCCTTATCCTTAACTAGTGCCTCGTTGTCCTTGCTAATGCTAGAGAGAAACGCAGTCCTTTGACGATCAGATCCTCCTCGTAATGCTCCCCCGCCTTCAGCAATTGGATTTCCTTTAGTTCCATTCGGGCGTATTCATCCGAAATCTGAGTTAGATGAGTATGCATTGCTCACTTCCTTTCGTCACTAAGAAGATGATTAAACCTCCCAAGAATAGGTGGAAAATCTTGTATCGCCGAGATACTACGATACTTAGGTACGACTGATCTCTTCTTAGTCGCTACACGTGCCTCCTTCCCTTCAATTGACTTAGGGACAGGCAAAGGCTTCATCTCTTGGTTAGCCTGTGTTGAAACCCTGCGTTCACCAGAGCGAGGTTGGTATCTGGGTGCATAAGGGCCGAACTTAGCTGGCCACTCACAAACAGTCGGTAGGCGTCTACAACCATCGTACATTTGAGTATGAAGCAGGATCAGGTGCCTGTAACATAGAACAGGCGATCCCGTTCATCCCAATTCAAAAAATCAAATAGGCCGTTACGGTGGCTTGCACCCACAAACAAGGGAACTGGACCTACCCTATGCTCTAATTTCTTAAGATCAAACCTAGGTACTATATCCTATTCTTAGATTTACAGCTACGGTCAGCAAGACTATACGCTCTAATACCAGACTGTAATGCCCCCAAAATTAGCCTTGGCTAATCCGGTGGAGTCATTAGCAATTTTTCCATTTGAGCCAACTTGTGACCAAACGGGAAATCACCCTTATAAAAATGTCAGAGTAAATGCAAGGGAAGATGAATAAATCTGAGTCACTATAATTCATCAAGTAAGAACATGGAGCTGCAAAATAGTAAAGACAAACCTGTAAATATAAGTAAGCCTAACCAGTCAAGCAGTAGCATCTCTTGCTACTTCCGTAGCAATAAACAAGGTTACGTAGAGAATAACAACCATGTAAGTCTAACGGCTTAGTAAGTAAACCTCACAATTTAGGTATGACATGAGCCCAATTAATAAAATAAGTGTGTTAAGAGGGCACTACCTCTGTTAATACACCATTTAGTGGGTTTTAGGGTTTTCAAAGCTTATGGTGTAGAACCAGAGATGATTGCCCAATTTTTTTAATGCAGAAAAAGGCAAATGCATTATAGGTCATAACTCCTTACATGGTCTACCCGAGATATTACCCCATCTCAACAGGGTTGGCGCTGTCTCGAGAGACCTATAATATAATGTCGGTGCCCCAACCATGGCACAACATACTGTACGTAACATTAGTGGCACGATCGAGTCTAACCTCGAGTGGCCCACACCAACTAATGACATTCATCCTATAGTGACAGAACCATTAGGAATGGTTGCACCAAGGTCATGAAACCAATGGATCCAAAGCCCCCATAACACACACATTTGACCATAATACATAGTTTATGTAGTAAGCCCATGCCCATTCATACCGTACGTACTGGTGTACCACGTCTTACGATGCACTTAACAGTTAATTAATAACGTAGTTACCAAGTAGGCATACTCATATCATACTTGTGGTCAGTCAATTGACATATCCCACGGCCTCGATGGCGTACGTCTGCACAGTGTGCTAAGCACACCGTTTTAAGATTCGGATAGTGCATGTTTCTAATGGCATTTATAGACCTCTAAACCTCTTCTAAGCTAGCAAAACAACACATGCAATGAAGTAATCATAGTACAATGGAACTTTGAGAAAATCCATTGAAACATCATTATCTTTAAAAAATGCTTAATGAATACTTGAAAAACCTCATCAAGGCTGAAAACATAAGTTAAAATAAGGCCAAAACATAAGTTAAAATAATGCTAAACATAGAGAAAACAGAGCTTACCTCGAAGCTAAGCACAAACATTGTCTCCCTTCCTCCTGAAACTCCTCCTTGAAGCTCACTCTCACCAATTTCTCATTCAAAACTCAAGGGAAGGATTTTGGCAACCTAAGGGCATACTAGGGGAAGGAAACAGGAATGAGAAATGAGAGGTGGGACGAGCTTTTTATAGGGAAAGTTCGCCACCAACTCTCTGACAGAGCAGCGGACATCTGACAACCCTAGCAGACGTCCGAAGCTTAACTTAAACCTAAGCACGGACATTGTCTCCCCTCCTTTAAAACTCCTCCTTGAAGCTCACTCTCACCAATTTCTCATTCAAAACTCAAAGGAAGGATTTTGGCAACCTAGGGGCATACCAGGGGAAGGAAACATGAATGAGAAATGAGAGGTGGGACGAGCTTTTTGTAGGGAAAGTTTGCCACCAACTCTCTAATAGAGGAACAGACGTCCGACAACCCTAGCGTACGTCCAGTGGTCTTTGCACAGTGGTCCAAAGGGTGTCTCGTACGTCCAGGTATTACCTAAAGGGTATCCCAAAAAGTAGCAAACATCCGGTGGTCCCACGTACGTCCATTTTAGTATTTGTAGAGCGTACGTCCGATGGTCCCCCTGTACGTCCGCATTATAGATAACAGCGTACATCCGTAAGACCTAGCATACGTTCGCCTCCTGAGGGTTAGTGTTTGGCTTCTATTTTCTAAAGGTTCAAAGTGTGATTAGGTGTTAGCTAAGGGATTTGGGTCTCATTAAACACCGTTATTGAAGACCTTTGTTGATTGTTCTTGTGGAAAAGATTTTGTTTAATCAAAAGGTTGGTTTTCATCGGGGTATTATGTGAGGTTTCAAAAAAAAATCTCAATTATGCATGGTTCAATACTCAAAATTTGCTGGACTCCTCATTAGTTATGGCAAGAGCGGTTTCCAAAGTTTGTACTACAAGTCTAGACAGTCTTACAAACATGATATATACATATACGAAAGAGTGGGTAGCCCCTGAATCAAAAAAATTGAAGCTTTGATTCCAAGTATTGGGACAGTACCTGTCACCACTTCTGATCCTCCTTTCGTCTCTCCCGAAACAGGCACGTAAACACATGCTAGCTCCAAAGATTTCTAGGCACTCCCTTTGCCCATGCAGTTCTTGCTGAAGTGAGTGAACTAGCCGCACAGGTAGCATGTCCCGGCACCAATCTTGAAAAGGTCCCTAATGAACCCATTACACTTTCAACATAGTGTTACATCTTCACATGTCCTTTTAGCACATTTGCTTACAGAAGGATGCCATTTGGATTACGCAATGCACTAGCCACCTTAAAAAGATGCATGATGAGCATTTTCTCTGACATGGTGGAGAAATTCATTGAGGTATTTATGGATGACTTTAGTGTTTTCGGTTCTAATTTTGATGAATGCCTCCATCATCTGAAGAGTATCCTCAAGAGATGTGAAGAATGCAACTTGGTGCTAAACTGGGAAAAATGTCACTTCATGGTACAACAAGGCATTGTGTTTGGTCATTCCATTTCCAGCAAGGGTATTGAAGTGGGCAAGGCCAAGATTGACATCATTTCAAAACTTCCCCCTCCCTATGATAGCCAAAGGTGTCAGAAGTTTCCTTGGACATTGCAGATTCTATAGAAGGTTCATCAAGGATTTCTCCAAGATCTCTGGACCCTTCTATGCACTGCTAGCCAAAGATACCAAGTTTGAATGGACTAATGAATGTATGAAAGCTTTCAACACAATGAAGAAATCGCTCACATCTGCACCAATAATGATGGTACCTGATTGGAACCTTCCATTTGAGCTAATGTATGATGCCAGTTACTTCGCCTTAGGAATTGTCTAGGGCCAGAGAATCAATAAGGTACTCATGCTATTTATTATGCTTCTAGAACTTTAAATGATGCTCAGCTAAATTATTCTACTACTGAGAAAGAATTGTTAGCTGTCAATTTTGCTTTGGAGTAGTTCAGATCGTACTGATGTACAAATTTAATTGTACTCGCCAATTGCACGAGTCGATCGTAGTAATGTGGCTGTGCAAGTGCGAGTGTCGAACCCACAGAGAATCGTGTTTGTCAAAAATCAATTTTAAAGTGCTTAAATTAAACTTATCTTAACCTAGTCCCAAAAAACAAACAGTAACGGTATAAAATAAACTAAACTATAAATGCAATAAAATAAAGAAATAAAATAACTAAGTCCCTAATCCACCTCACAATAAATTTAATATATAAATATGCTTAGCTCATATGTATTAACATATGCTACTAGGCATATTCTCGAGAACTAGCACATTGTTCATATTTCCGTCATCGATAATGCACATATGCGTATCCTATTGTTGTCACAAATCTTGTCGAACTACTCGAGGCAAACATCGTTACATAAGAGGTCACAACGGATAATGGTCCAAGACTAATATCCGATGTATCTCCGTAATGAGTGTTGATGTTTAACGATTTGTCGACAACAATCAACACACTTTTGTCACTAAAATGTATTGAAACAATAAACATAAATCTTAAATGATGTAATAATACTAACTAAACATAAATATAAATAAATAAATTCAAGTGAAGGGACTAAGAGACTAATTAAGCGTAAAATAAAACATAAAATAAATAAATGACAATTTAGAGGGTTTACAAGGATAAATGTGGAGGTTTTGGCCTCCAAGGGCACCTCCAAACGCCCCTCAAACGCGAATAAGAAAATACACAAGGTCCTATTTATAGGTGCGTTCGCACTATCATTGCGTTCGAACGCGATTATTTGTGGTCGAACGCAAGGTGTGCGTTCGATCGCAAATAATCGCTGTGGCGGCTAGGGTCGACTAGGCGCGGCGTTCGAACGCAGGTCCTTGCGTTGAACGCAGATAACCGCTAGGGCGGCTGGGCATGCGTTCGACCCTGCTCATGCGTGCGTGCGTGAGTGCGTTGACGACCCAAGTGCGTTCGAACGCACTTGGCAGAATCACTTCTTCACTTGGTGCATTTTGCCTTTTGCTAACCATGTTTTAATGCAATGTCCTGCACAACACAAAATACTAAAACACTAAAATGATTAAATATTAACAATGCCAAAGGCCTAACGAATATAAATTAAGGGGTCCAAATAAGCACTTTTAGGCACCGATCACGTACCTGATTGGCTCTAAGGTTATTGTATTCACTGACCACGCTGCTTTGAGATATTTGTTTACTAAGAAAGATGCAAAGCCTAGATTGATCAGATGGGTACTCTTATTGCAAGAGTTTGACATGGAGATTAGAGATAAGAAGGGAAGTGAGAATGTAGTTGTAGATCACCCTTGAACAAAAATTTCCCTGATGAAGAATTGTTTGCAATAGAGGTACAACTTCCATGGTATGCAGATATTGTTAATTATCTAACTACCAAAGTTTTTCATCCAGGTATGTCTAGTAAAGAAAGGAAGAGGTTGATGTCTATATCTAGCCATTACCTTTGGGATGATCCCTATCTTTTCAAATTCTGCCCTGATAAAATCATCAGAAGGTGTGCCTCAGAGGAGGATCACTTGAACATACTGCAGCATTGCCATCGGTTTGCTTGTAGAGGACACTTTGGGGCCAAGAGAATAGCTCTTAAGGTACTACAATCTGGTTTTTATTGGCCTAGTGTGTTTAAAGATGCATTTTTGTTTTACAGCTCATGTGATAGATGCTAGAGGTTAT
Organism: Carpinus viminea; assembly: GCA_013348765.1. NCBI lineage: Eukaryota > Viridiplantae > Streptophyta > Magnoliopsida > Fagales > Betulaceae > Carpinus > Carpinus viminea. The sequence goes on from CP054674.1 coordinate 17,298,718, forward strand.
GTAACATCTCATCCAGAAACCAGATGCCATTGTAAAATATTCTAGTGGTAGAGTTCTTTGATGTTTAGGGCATTGACTTCGTGGGTCCTTTTCCTAACTCATATGGAAATTTGTATATTCTTGTGGGTGTGGATTATGTGTCCAATGGGTCGAGGCTGTCTATGACGACCCCGATGGGCAAATCAATTAACTAGTAATTGATCCCATGGTGAGTCATCCTAGCCTTGTCCCTCTAGGACAAGACCTTAGGGAATTCATTTTCCTTGTCGTAACGAGAAAATTGCAGCGAAAACTTTACTAAGACTATAGGATTTAGAAATAGTAAACGAAACATCACATAACAAATACCAGAGATAAAGTACTAAATGAAACATCACCAAAATATCATAAATAGTCATCAAATGTACTGGTTATTAGACCATCATCAGGAAAATAGATACAACCCAGAATAACAAAACATCAACATAGTTCACAAAAGATCAACAAACCAAAGCCTAGACTTAAGCTTAAGAAGAGCTAATGAAATCAAAATCTCTATCATATCATCATGAGTAGATCCTCCAGCTTCCCACATAATCCTAAGCCAAACGGAATCTATATCCTCAAAGATCACCCATATCAGGTCTTGAGCGATCACCCAAGTAAACTCCGACGGCATCGTCTAGTGCAGCTAAACCGCGCAATTATTCGTAGTGATGAGGTAAAGACAAATAAAAAGGGTAAATCTAAGACTTAGAGATTTTTAACACAAATAATACCCATGCTAGTTTAGTAATGAACTTGGATGTTTTTATAAAGAAAATGACAATTCCGTCATGACAGCTTATATTATAAGTGATATACATATAATAGATGGTATATACATATAATGTAAACAACAGTCATAGTTCAACAATATGGTCTATCCAAGATATTACCCATTCTCAATAGGGTTGGCACTATTCCGAGGGACCTATAGTATAATGCCAATGCACAAGCCATTACACAACATACCATATGTAACATTAGTGGCACAATCAAGTCTGACCTTGAGTGGCCCACACCAACTAATGACTTCCGTCGTATAGTGACCAAACCATTAGGAATGGTTGCACCATGGTAAAGAAACCAATGGATCCAAAGCCTCTGGTCGTACCAAAAATAGTACTCGTTAATTGCATGAATCGTTTTGCAATAAAGTGGTTGTGCAAGTGCAAGGACGAACCCACAGAGAATCGGGTTTGTGTAAAACTAATTTTAATATACCTAAATTAATCCTATCTTAACCTTGTTCCAAATAACAAACACGTAGCGTGCATAAAATGGAAACTAAATTAAATGCATAAAACAAATAAATAAAACACCTAAGGTCTAGAATCCACCTCACCATATTGAAATACACAATTAATTCATACATCCGTCTATCAATTAAAAGCGATGCATGTTCTAGTGTCATGCTAGTTCATGCATCCTTACGCCCTATGCATGTCCTATTGTGCCTATTGAAATACTCAAAGTATCCGTCTATTTGACAAAAGACAAAACATGAATGACTTAGGTCCAAAGGATCCAATGTGAATGTGATTTAACTCAAACTACAATGGATAAATGAACGTAAATCGAACGATGAAATTGTATCCATTGGACTAAACGCTATGAATAAACAACTACGGCACAATCAATGCAATCTTCTCACAAAATTGAAATGAAACGAACACACATGACAAATAAAAGACGGATTAACGTAAAAACTAATTATGAAAGCGTATTAAATAAATCCATGGTGAGGCTTCATCTTCAACCTTAGTTGAAGATTAGCCTCCCATGCTAAAGGGAGACACAATCAACAAGAAATCAAAACAATAATTAAAGAAACGACGTTTAGGAGTGTTTATAGTGAAGAACGTGGAGGTTTAGGCCACTAAAAGCACCTCAAAATGTCTCCCAAGCGTAGGAAAAACAAGATTACACAAGGTCCTATTTATAGACAAAAATAAGTGTGCTGCAAGGTCAGGGGTGTGCTCGTGCGCTCGAGCACAGGCCCGCATGTGTTCGATTGTTTGACGTGCGTTCAACCGCAAAGCCATGTACGTTCGATTGTGTGCTGTGCGTCCGACCACACTGTGTTCGATCGCATACCATGCGATCGATCGCAAATAACTGCTCCAAAATCCTACGGCGCAAGTGTTGAAGCGGTGGAGGCTAAGGCCAGCTAGGGCAATGCGGGGATTATGGTTGACATGGCTTATGCTAGATCGTGGCTCATGCATTCAATCGCAGTGCACTCGATTGCACCAAGTGCGCTCGAGCACACTGACAGTGGCCAAGATTCCAACTTTGCTTAATTTCTCCCCTTCGAACCACAATTTGCATCAAGGACCTACAACATACTAAAACACTAAAACAAGACAAAACATGAGATATTAACACAACTAAGAGACTAACAAATATAAGTTAAGTGGGGTCCAATTTACAATATTTGACACCGATCAAATACCCCCAAACTTACATTTTGCTAGTCCCTTAGCAAAACAAAAATGAAAACACAATGAAAACAAGAAACATAAATCTGCTTTCGTGGGAGAAACAAATGCATTTAGCGTATGCAACAAGCCTTTTAAACCCCTAGGCATCCCTAGTTGAAGAGTGAAGTCTCGTGAGGGTTTTCTAGGAATGACACCCATAAACAATTATTTGGTACTATGTTATTAATGGACAAAGCCCTTCACACAAACACATGGTTTATACATCATTAGCAAATTTAACATGTTGAACATACAAACCACATCATCTAGGCATCCAAACATCATTTCACCCAAGGTTGAAAAATTGAGACAACACATGCTCTATGAAGTGCAAAGTGAACTAACACAAGATCATGGGGTTTGAATCATTCTCAAAAGACGTGCATCCCAAAATTCATAGGAAAACATTGTGATAAATACAACCAAGGCTTGAATTGAAAGACGCAATTTTTTTGTGTCGGCTGTGCAATGCTTGACTCCCTTAAGCTTCCAAATGACCCATGTAACGAGTGTTGGACCAGTGACTCCCAAACAGGGCGGTTTTATGGTACTAGATGTAGAGACATCCCTATGGCTTAATTACTCAAGTCAAAAGAACTATGGAGCCTACACTAGCCATACAATTACTTAGCTAGAATTTCTCATCTTTTTACATGAACACTCAATTCTTGATGAGGCAAGAGGCTTGGTTACTCAATGAAAAGCTCACTTTATTATGATTTTCTTCTTCTTTTTTTTTTTAATTTTTTTATTTATTAATAGCCAAAGTTTTCATCATCAAATCTCAAGACACACACTTCAAAGTCAAATCTCATACCTTATAGACCCTAATGTTTGTGTGCATGTGAAATATCAATCCAACAAGTGGAGTCTTTCTAATCCAACACATGAATCAAAAACTAGGATTTCTAATGATATGCAATGTTCAAACAAGTTAAACATACCAATGACATGCAATCCATAGTTATGATGTAAGTTGTGCCCAATCAACAACATAGCAACAAAAAAGAAAAAAATTTATATACAGACAAAAAAAAAAAAAAAAAGAAATAAACAAACAAAACAGATAGACAGAATGTTTGTCCACACCTCCAAACTTAAATGACACATTGTCCCCAATGTGGCAAGAAATACATTACAGTGGGATGAGGAACCGGGATGTGCAAAGGTCAAGGCGTCCCCCGAACTTGAACATCAAAACACCTGTCAAAAACTAACAGCAATCTTTTTCTCACAAGCACAAACATCAAGAGGTTAATTGCTGTTAGATATGGAATAAAAATCAAATGATAGGAAATAAAATAAGAAAATAAATCAAAATGCAGGGCGAAAAATTAAAAGGAAAAAATACTGCACCTTCCTTGCTCATACGAGTGTCCAATCAATCCCTTCCACCTTTTCTTCTTAAGAATATGATACCCTTGGAAGAATGTTCCGCCATCTTATGTAGCAAAATTACTTTCTTTGAAAAATTTTCTTGGTATGCATATTCCTATATTTGCACCTTTCTGTGCGTGATACCTTAAAAATCTCCACATAAGATGGCTCTTCGAGACATTGGAAAGATGAAGCTTGTTGTGTCTCGAGAGGGATTGTGATTAAGGAATGAGCTTCAGTACTCACTTCCTTGTCATTAGACCAATTTAAAATTAGCGGGGGCTCAATCTGCTCCTCGTTCTCTTCTTCTCCATTCTCAGTCCTCATATCAGGAGCGAGATCCAATAAGGCCTTAGCTTGCTCATGTACCATGTCAAGGTCCAAATCATACTCAAATTGAGCAAAGCTCTCTTCCAAAGGATCCTCCAGACTTGGCTCTCTAAACATCACAGCTTGCTTGAGGAACTTGTCAAGATCCAGATCATATTCAATTTGATCAAAACACTCTCCCAATGGATCCTCAAGACTTGGCTCACTAAAAGTATCAGCATGATCAAGTAGATTGTCCAGGTCTAGGTCATCTTTATCTTGAGCAAAGTGCTTCATCTTAGAATCCTCTAAACTTAAATCATGGAACACACCATCTTGCACAACTAGCCTATCAAGGTCTAGGTCACAGTCATCTGGGGTGAAGCATTCCATCTTAGGGTCCTCTAAGCTACACTCACTTACAACTTCATCTACAATTTCCTCATTAACAAGTGTGGTGGTGGTTTGGGCATTCTCATGTGCAGACTTGTAAACCTCAGTCATGTAATGATTTATGAAAGGGCAATCATCAAACTGGTGAGTAGGATGACAACATTATTCACATGACTGATGAGGTGCGTGAGTGTGAGAAAGCTGGGCGTGGCCATGTCTAGCTGTCATAAGTTGGTTCACCCTCTCCTATATAAGTCATTGATATGAGCAATAGGTAAATGTCACACTAATGACTCTTAGGAAGATGATTATATGGTGAAAACAAGGAAGAGTGGTTATCTAAAATGTAAGGCTTAGTGGCTAATGAAAATGAGTTAGGGAATGATATCTCAGTGGTTTCCCCCTTCTCCATTTCTTCCTCAAGAGTAGGATACTCTAGATTTCGTTCATTAACAATCTCCTTATAAACTTCCTCATTCCTCGCCATCTCCTGACTTTAAAACTCCTCTTCCCTCATTATGTTGAATTCGGTAACTAGATGACCAAGCTGTCCTTCCAACCTTTCAATTTCTTCAATGTTCACCATGGTTACATCCTTGATTTCATACATGGATTTGGAACAGACCATGGTGGAACTCTTAAGCTCTTGTATACATTGGTTGGTTGTTTGCCTAAACGCCTTGAGTGTGTTTTCCAATGATAATTCTTGTGAAGTAGGAATGGATGGCTGACTAGTTCCATGAATTTCTTAAGAGTTTCTTCCAAAGAAGATTTCTTAGGAGAATAGTCATATGAAAGAAAATTGGTTGTCGAACTGTGGATAATCAGGATGGTGCAGTTCGTCAACTTGGGGAGCATAATTTCCTGTGGCCTGAGCTTGCCACGAAAAATCAGAATGGTTGCTCCAGTCCAGATTATAAAAATTTTAATTTGATTCAAAACCAGGTAATGTGTGCCAAATATTGCATATTTGGACCCCTTAATTTGCTATTGTTAATTTTTTAACTGTGTTATTATCTAATGTTTTGGTGTAGTTTTGTATTTTTAGTGTTTTGTATGTTTCTAAAGAGAAACTGCGTCTTAAATGGGGAAAATTGCAAAGTCTTGGAATAAAGCATACTTCGAAAATACCTAGAAGATATGGTTAAGTTTAACCAAATCAAAGAGAGGATAAAATCGGAATTTCCCTAAATAGAGATAATTTCGGATTAGATTCAAATTCAGATTCTGGACATGTTTTAGTGTTTTGATCATAACTTTCTGTGCAAATATCTGGATTGAGGTGATTCCAATGGCACTGGAAAGCTAACTCAATAGGCTTCAAATAATTGTGAAATAGAATTTTCCTATTTCGGACTGCCGCTATGCCAAAATCACCCCGCAAGATAGGAACGCAATTTTGGAAGAATCCTAACCCGATTTGGATAAGGATTGTCTCCTAAATTGACTAGGAGATAGAATTCCGAATTTTCTAGGTTTGCTAGGGTTTCTAGGACTCTCCTAAAGCCTATAGACCTCTTTGCATTCAAGAAGGGGAGGCTAGGAATTACGAAATTTCAGAGGAGAAAGAAGAGAGTTCTAGGATTTCCTAACTTTTGGATCTCAACTTTGTAATTCAATATTTGTAAGTACTCAATTTCTAATATGAATTCCATGAATAACGTTTTGTCTTTCAATAACATGAGAGGCTAAACCTTCAACTAAGGTTGAAGATGAAGCCTCACTTATGATTAACAATTTAGTTTCATGTTTTCCAGATTTCCCAATTTAATGGTTTAATTGCTTATTGTTTTACCTTTCTATTAATTGGGTTGAATGTATCTTGGATATCTTTTGTGATTTAAGGATACATTAGAAGACTTATGATAATTCAATACAATTAATTGCTTGGTTTTCTTGATTAAAAGATTAGATCTATCTTGCGATTTATTTTCTGGATACAATGGATGTTTCAATATAGATTGGATATTTGTCTGTGATTTACGAATACAGCTAATGATTTAATTGATTATTAGATTTCTATTGTGATTTGGATAAAGAATGGATACAATGAATGTTTTGATTAATTTGTGAAGCAAAAGGTGAAACATACGTAAAATTTATATGTGAGAACTTTGGGGAATATTTGAGATCATGGAACTAGGTTGTTAAGAATGAGTGAGTGTGGATTCTGAAACCCTAGTGTTTCGTCAACATATTACTTTTATTTAATTAGTTTTATGCTTTTGTTTCATTTAAACAACCATCATTCAAAAACTATGAACTAGATTAGAATAGAATTATTTTAGGGTTAAATTTGTTTTCAAAAACACAACTCCCTGTGGGTTCGACCTCGCACTTGCACCCCATTATACTGCACACAACTCGTGCACTTGTGAGTATATTTAATTTGTACATCACCGGGGCTAGAGAAACTGGTGTTCAATTGCTCATATGAAAAATTGGAAAATTGCCCCAGTGTGGACAATCACCAAAACTATGATAAGGGCTGGAGCAGTGTAAACGTGGTTCATGTGGGTAAAAATTGGTAGAATTTGGCGTCCTACAACTAGAGAAAACATTAAAAGTATTGAACGAAAGACTCATGCTTCACCCAAATAGTTCAAAATATCCCACATGAAAAAATAACAGCAAAAATAAAATAAACAAAAACTAATAAAAATAAACTAAACAAATAACTAAACGATAAACTAACAAAATAATAAACAAATCAAACAATTAAAAATAACAATAAACTAACTAAAACTAACAACAAGTAAATAACTAAATAATTAAATACAAAACAATAATTAAATAAAAAAAATAAAAAATTAACACTTAGCTACCTCGGGTTCGTTGGTACTGATTGTTGAGATGTGCTTGAGCGCAGGTACCGTGCGATCGAGCGTAAGCGTAAAATGTGGCAGTCTGCTGCAAGTGCGATCGATCTCAACAAGGATACAATCGATCGCATACAAGACTGCTGGTCGGAAAGTCAGGCTCGCATGCAATCACGTGCTAAGCGTATGCGACAGTTGTCATGAGTAATGCGCCGATCGCAATCGTAGAGGTGCGATCGATCGCAGTTACAGAGTGTGATTTTCCAACAACTTAAACAAATGCCCAAAACAGCCAAATAAACCTATTCTAATTTTTTTTTTAGATTTTTTTTTTCTATACAAAAGTACGAAATAAATAAAATAATTGTCAAAATTAAAATAACTAGCAGAAAGATAAAATTAATCTAAGCATAAAATCAATTTCAACAAAATAACCAATTCCCCAGGAACGGCGAAAATTTGGTTGTATCAAAAATAGTACTCGTCAATTGCACGAATTGTTTTGCAATAAAGTGGTTGTGCAAGTGTGAGGTCGAACCCACAGAGAATCGGGTTTGTGTAAAACTAATTTTAAAATGCCTAAATTAATCCTATCTTAAACTAGTTCCAAATAACAAACACGTGGTGTGTATAAAATGGAAACTAAATTAAATGCATAAAACAAATAAATAAAACGCCTAAGGTCTAGAATCCACCTCACCATATTGAAATACACAATTAATTCATACATCCGTCTATCGATTAAAAGCAATGCATGTTCTAATGTCATGCATCCTTCCTCCTTATGCATGTCCTATTGTGCCTATTGAAATACTCAAAGTATCCGTCTATTTGACAAAAGACAAAACATTAATGACTTAGGTCCAAAGGATCTAATGTGAATGTGATTTAACTCAAACTACAATGGATAAATGAACGTAAACCAAACGATGAAAAGTATCCATCTGACTAAACGTTATGAATAAACAACTACGGCACAATCAATGCAATCTTCTCACAAAATTGAAATGAAACGAACACACATGACAAATGAAAGACGGATTAACGTAAAAACTAATTATGAAAGCGTATTAAATAAATCCATGTTGAGGCTTCGTCTTCAACCTTAGTTGAAGATTAGCCTCCCATGCCAAAGGGAGACACAATCAACAAGAAATCAAAACAATAATTAAAGAAACGACATTTATGAGTGTTTACAGTAAAGAACATGGAGGTTTAGGCCATTGAGGGCGCCTCAAAACATCTCCCAAGGGTAGAAAAAATGAGATTACACAAGGTCCTATTTATAGACAAAAATAAGTGTGCTGCCAGGTCAGGTAAGTTAAAACTCACCTGGATCGAAAAGCGTCTCCGAGTACTCCGAAAGATTTGGGTTCTCCAAATCCCAAATCTGTTAAAAACCTTAAATTAGTCCTAATTCCAATAAAACAACCTTAAAGTAAGGAAAACAGGAGCTATGGGATATCTGGTGAAAATAGGGTTCCCCTTTCACATACTGACCGTACGTGGGCTCAAGGCCGTATGTCCACTGTGTCACGACAGGCCATACGTCTGGTCATGATACTGTACCTCCACTCTGAGGGTTTTCAGGGAGAACCTCATTTTCTCTCCATTGTCCGCCTATTCTTCGACTCCTAAGGCTATTAGAAACACCTTAAAGCCTCCTAGTCTAGATCACAACCTCAATGCAACGTAACAACGCTAAGCTAACAAAGTTCTAACCTAAACATGGTTCAAAGTGTATCTAAGCAAACAACTACAACCAAACAAAAATTGAGCAGCATAACGAAGTAATTAAAAAGCTAAGGATCGAACGTTACTTTCTTGAAACAAAACTACAAGAGTTTTGTCTCACAAATGTTCCGAAACACACAAACACCTCACACACGCTCACAAAACACTCACAAAACACTATGAGAACACTTTGGCAGCCTGGGGGTGTCTGCAACTTATGCAAAACACGAAGGGAGTAGGGGGTATTTATAGGCCCAAAAAGCAGCCGACATCCGGCCAAAGGGCGTATGTCCAGTTGTTCTTGCCCAGCAGTCCAAATGCTGTCTCGTACGTCCAAGAATTAACTAGAGGGTATTCAAAAAGTAGCGGTATCTAGTCCCACATACGCGTACAGTTTAAAGCATATGTTACTTTCTGGACAGCAGCGTATGTCCGCCAGAGCTAGCGTACGTCCGCCTAATAGTCCTAATTGCCCTCTAGTGTCCTTAGTGAACCAAAGCCCAAATTAACTCCACCAACTAAGCTACTTACACCTGGTTAATAATTTGGGTCACTACATTCTCCCCTCTTTATTAAAATTTTGTCCTCCAAATTTTTAGACAAATACCAAAAGAACGACACTTAACGAGAAGTGGAATGTTACCTTTCGTCCGTAGAATCTTCTTCATCATGCTTAGTGGGTTCCTGGACCATCTCGTTGCATCCGTTAATCAGTACATCATCCTCTTTGAACAGCTACGGAAAATCACCTCATAAGTTGTTGAGTGCATCGTACTCAATGTTGCCCACACTATACCAGTCTTCATCAATCTCTACTCCCAAGTCTATCCACTTGCAAAAGGAGTAGTTCCATATGCATCTGGGTCGATTGGTATAGTTGCCATAATCCTAAAGAGAAAACAACCCTTTCTTAGTCAACTATTCCCTTACCTAAAATGGAATAGGTATACTGTCCAAGTATAATCTTAAAAGAAAGAGTCATACACAATCATTCAAACAAATGCGGATAGCAACTCGACATGTTGTGCTTTACTTCCCACGACTCCTTAACTCCATGATTGCGCCACAGTACCTTAACGATAGGAATCGTATTGGTACATAGCAATTGCTCCTTCTTGTCCACGATCTTCATCAGTTCCTCAACGTAGGTCAATCCGTCCTGCATTTCAAACGGCTCATATTCCACAATTACATCGGGGTTAGTGATGTACTTCCTCAGCATAGATACGTGAAAAATGTCATACGTTCCGACCAAATCTGGGGGTAAGGCAATCCTATAAGCCAACTTCTCCACTCTCTGAGTGATCTTGATCGACCCAATGAATCTGGGGCTAAGCTTCCCCTTCTTTCCAAACCGCATCACTCCCCTCATAGGTGATACCTTCAAAACACACGATCCCCACTTTGAACTACAAAGGCCTTCTTCGATTATCAGCGTAACTCTTCTGCCGACTCTAAGCTACACTCATCCTTTCCTTCACGACATGCACCTTGTCACAAGTGTCCTAAATCAGCTCTGCCCTAAAGTCTATCTCTCACCGACGTTGTCCCAATACAAAGGTGACTAACACTTTCGTCCATAAAGTGCTTCATATGGCAGAATTCCAATAGTCGCCTAATGACTGTTGTTGTAGGCAAACTCGATCGAAGGTAAGTACTAAACCCAACTACCTTTGAATTCCAACACACATGCCCACAACATATTCTCTAGGATCTGGTTTGTCTGCTTAACCTGTCTGAGGATGGAAAGCTGTATTGAAATTCAAATTCGTCCCCATTTCCTTCTACAGACTTTGCCAAAATCTTGAGGTAAAATGAGAGTCGTCTGTCCGAAATAATTGCCGATGGTACCCCATATAAACGAACTATATTTTGAACATATAGTCTGGCTAACTTATCCATTGTGTCCTCAACCCTTACTGGAATAAAGTGAGCACTCTTTGTTAGACGATCGACAACAACCCAAATGGAATCTTCCCCAGTGGGTGCCTTGTGTAACCCCAAAATAAAGTCCATAGCAATCTCGTCCCACTTCCAATATGGTATACACAATGGCTTAAGTGTCCCCGCCAGTCTCTAATGTTCCGCCTTCACTTGCTGACAGGATGAACATTGCTCCACAAACTTCACAATGTCCTTCTTCATATTGTTCCACCAATATGACTCATTCACATCACGGTATGTCTTAGTGCCTCTAGGATGCGTAGTGTACGGAGAATGATGAGTCCCACTGATTATCTCCTTCCTCAATCCTTGATTCCTAGTACACACACTTGCTTGAAATGGGTGAGCAACCCGTCCTCCTTAAGACAAAACTCCTTTGCCTTACCTTCCGCAAGTAATTGCTTGATCTTCGCACACACAAGGTGCTCAAGCTGAGCAACCTTGATTCTTGCAAGCAATTCTGACTAAACCATCATGTTAGCCAGGTGTCTAGGCGTACCTTTGCTTACTACTTCTAATCCCATCCTAGCGAATTCCTTAATCAACTGGGGTTGAGAAATCCCAAGAGCGACAAGCTCCATCATTGATTTTCTGCTCAACGCGTCTGTTACCACGTTAGCCTTGCTAGGATGACAATTGATCTCACAATCATAATCCTTGATCAGCTCTAGCCACCTCCTCTACCTCTTGTTCAACTCCTTCTGAGTAAAGAAATACTTCAAGCTCTTATGGTCCATGTAGATCTCACACCTCTCGCCTTACAAACAGTACCTCAAAATCTTAAGAGCAAACACAACCGCTACCAACTCCAGGTCGCGTGTAGGATAGTTCTGCTTGTATAACTGGTGTACATATTTAATTGTACTTCAATTACACGAGTCGATCGTAATAGAGTGGATGTGCAAGTGCGAGTGTCGAAGCCACAGAGAATCGTGTTTGTCAAAAACCAATTTAAATGCCTAAATTAAATAATATCTTAACCTAGTCCCAAAAGCAAACAGGTAATGTGCATAAAATAAAGAAATAAAAAATAACTAAAGTCCCTAATCCACCTCACAATAAATTAATTCACATATAAACATGCTTAGCTCATATGTATCAAACATTTATGCTACAAGGCATACTCTAAGCGCTAACACATTGTTCATATTTCCATCTATCAATAAAGTACATATGTATATCCTATTGTTGTTATACAATCGTGTCAAACTACTCGAGGCAAACACTGTTACAAGAGGTCACAACGGATAATGGTCCAAAGATGAATATCCGATGTATCTCCGATTGCAACGAGTGTTGATGTTTGGCGATTTGTAAACAACAATCAACACACTTTTGTCACTAAAATGCATTGAAATGAATAAACATAAATCTTAAAAGACAGAATAATATGAACTAAACGTAAATATATATAAACAAATTAAAGTGAAGGGAATAAGAGACTAAATAAAAGTAAAATAAAACATAAGACAATTTAGGAGGGATTTATGGAAAATGAGGTTTTGGGTCCTAGAGGCACATCCCAAACGTGAAAAACAAATGATACATCGAGGCCTATTTATACTAACTCAGTTATTTATGGTAGAACGCAGGGTGCGGTCGATTAAATAACTACCGTGTTAGGCTAACTAGGCTGCGTGCTCGAACGCATCCCGCGACCATAGAAACCGCTAGGGCCGGCTGGGCAACCACGCTGAGTGCGAAGCGCACTCAAGTGCGTCGAACGCACTCGGCGAATCAACTTTTCACTTTAAGTCCTTTTTGCCCTTTGCTAGCCATGTTTTAATGCAATGACATGCACAACACAAAACACTAAAAACTATATAAAATATTAGTTATTTAACACAGCTAAGAGCCTAACAAACATAAGTCAAGGGGGGTCTAATAAACAATATTTGACACCGATCAATAACTGGTCATACCGAAAATAGTACTTGCAATAGTACAATTCATTTTATGTGTAGCGGTGTGCAAGTTCGAGGTCGAATCCACAGAATCGAAGTTGTGCAAAACTAATTTAAAATGCCTAAACTAACCCTATCTTAGCCTAGTTTCGAATATCAAACAGGTGGCGTGCATAAAAAGTAAACTAAATAAAATTGCTGTAAAATAAACAAAGAAGACATCTAAAGCTAAAGAATCCACATCACCCACTAAAGTAAATTGAATTCACCCATCCGCTATTGAATTCTCAATGCTTAACCTATAGTCATTAATGAAGTATCGAATCGCTCAATGTTTTACCATATAAATAGTCATGACGAATGTTGGTTCTAGATTGAGTCATCCACTGTGTCATTGATCACAGTGGATACCTCATCTTGACCAACCATCTGACGTACCTCTGGATTGGAACACAATGACCGTTGGAGATCGGCGCATCACAAACGACTATCAATGTGACTTTGTCACTAAATCAAATTGAAATGACTAAGCGGTATGTAAATGATGGAAATTAATGAACATAATGTAAAACATGCATAAATTAGAGGGAAGGCTTCATCTTCAAACCTTAGTTGAAGATTAGCCTCCCATATTAAAGAGAGACGGAATAGAACTACAACTAAGCAATAATTAAAGAGAAAGTAGAGGGTTTCAGGCCCTAGAGGCGCCTCCCAAACATCGGTTACAAAATATAAGACAATGTTCTATTTATAAGCAAAATTAAATGTGCTATCAGGTCAGGGGTGCGCTTGATGATTGATCAGTGTCAAATAGTGTATATTTGACCCCTTTAAATTATATTTGTTAAGCCTTTAGCTTTGTTAATATCTAATTATTTTTAGTGTTTTTAGTGTTTTGAGTTATGCATCTTTACAACAAAAGTTGGCCACAAAAGAGCAAAAGTACACTAAGGGAGGAAATGGATCTGCCAAGACTTGGTGCTGCTAACGCATTGACGATCGAATGCAGGAGAGAGATCGACGTAGTCGATCCCCATCTCGCTGGTGCCCTAGGAGTCCATCGCCTAAGCTCGCTACGGTTTTCATGTCGAACACATTGTGTGATCGAACGCACAACTCATCATTACGCGAACGCATGCAACGCGCACTCGTAGTTTAGCCTATAAATAGGACCCTAGGTCCATTTGGTCAACACACATTTTTTTGGGGCGATTTTAGAGAGCATTTTGCTTTGCTTGCCTTTGCCCCTTTTATTTGTAAGCTTTTCATTTTAATTTAATTTTAATGCATTCTTTTACTTAATTATGCTTTATTATTCAATGGGTGGCTAAAATCTTCAACTTAGGTTGAAGACGAAGCCTCACCCTTAGTTTATATTTCTTGCTTTTACATTTTATGCTTTATTTTCCGTCATTTAATTCTGTACTCGTCATTTAATTTCTGTGACAAATAATTGAATGGTTGTGAGTTGTTGATACATTGATAGTCATCCTGATGTGTTCCAAGCAGTACACGAGTTATTGGTTGTGATTTAATATCCACTGTGATCCAAGGATACAATGGATGATTTTATCCATAATCAATACTCATTGTAGCTCCTTAACGGTAAACACATTATTCAGTTTGACTTGTGTTAATAACAACAATAGAGTGTGTTGAAGGGTTTAAAGTTTAAAAACGGAAAATGAGTGTTTAATGTATTAAGCTAATTTTTATTGGGTGAGGTTCATCTTTAACCTTAGTTATTTTATCCATACAGTTGCATTTTTAGAATAATTTAATTTCTGCACATCATCTCTCACTTTGGGACTAGGTTAAGATATATTAAATTTAAAAGTCGTGTTAGTTTTTAATTGCAAAACGCCGTTCTCTGTGGTTCGATCTTGGTACTTGCGCAACGCTATACGACCTAACGGTTCGTTCTATTGCGAGTACCCAAATTTGGTACGATCAAATTTTGGCGCCGTTGCCGGGGAACGGTTGTTTTTGTTTAAAAATTAATATAATTTTTAAATTGATGTATTTTTCTACTAGTTTTTATTTTCTGCATTTTAAATTTTGTTCATAGTTTATTTTGCATTTTTAGTTTATTTCGTTATTTTTAGGTTAGTTCTTAGTTCTTTTTAGCATTGTTTTGGTTCGGAAATTTCTGCGGTAACGCAGCTTCTGCGGTCGTACGCATCGCCGCTTATTCCAGACGCCGCTCATACTGCGAACGCTCATCACGCGTATGCGTGCAGCAAAGCCTCGACAAATACGTAGTGTTGCGTTGAACGCACTTGAGTTGCGAATCAACGCATTTTGCGTAATCTGCCACATTCTTGTTTATGAATGAACGTCTTGACTGCGCTCCGGCCTCGCTTCTGCATCAGATACCGTAAGACGTATGTTCAGTTTTTATTTCTTTTTTGTTTGATCAATTTCTAGACTTATTTAATTGTTTTAATTGCCTGTTTTGAGTATTTTGTTTCTTTGAGTTTAGCGGTGTTTAGTTTTATATTTATTTTTAGTTGTTTAAATATTTTGCATGTGTTTAGTTAATAAACTGTTAGTTGAAATTCTTAGTTGTTTAAATTTTCTTATTTTTTTCTGTTTAGATAATTTTGTTGTTATTTCTCTGTTTTTTATTTTCGCCTGCTTTTACTGCATCATTTGTGCTTTGATTTGTTTTACATGTTGCTTTTGGTAATTTTTAAGTAGTTTTTCATAGCTATTTTTTGCCATCTTGTTGTTTGTTGTTTTGTTCCTTTGTTTTCTTTATTTTTCCTGCATTGTTTATTTTTCTAGCTTATTGCTCTTTGCTTTGTAGTTTAGTTAAATTTTTATTGGTTTATGCTTGGTCGGCGATCCGTGAACTTAGAGTTGACATCATTAGATCCCGATTTAGAAAGAACCCTTAGGAGAGCACGTCGAGCTCAAGTGGAGATGGGGGATAATCAGAGAAATCCGAGAGTGGAGGAGCACGAGGAGCACCATGATGCAAGAGAAGGGAACGGAGAACAGAGAAGAGCTTATGACGTGGATTTCACAACGTCACTCCGGGAATTGTTCGCACCTACTGCGGTCAGTTCCCATTCGTGCATTATGTTACCACCGACTAATGCAACCCACTACGATCTTAAGCCACACGTAATCCAAATGTTACCCTCCTTTTACGGCTTAGATCACGAAAACCCTTACTCGCATGTTAAAAGATTCAAAAAACATGTACGACCACCAAATTCCGAATTTTTTCGAGGAATCATCCACCTCGGACTCTTTCCTTTCTCACTTCATAATAGAGCCACGGAGTGGTTGGATTCCCTCACACCTGGCTCCATCACATCCTGGGAAGAACTATTGAAGCAGTTTTACAACAAGTTTTTCCCAATGTCCAAAGTAAACGAGGCAAGAAAGGGAATCAGTTCCTTTACTCAGGATGAGGATGAGAAGTTCTCCGAATGTTGGGCAGTTCAAAGACCTCGATGAAATGTCCCCTCATGGATATGAGAAATGGCGTCTAGTGCAATTCTTCTACCAAATGTCTCAACCGTAGTATGATTGAGCTAATGAATGGGGGAGCTTTTCTCAACTTAACAGGAGATTTAGCCTACAAGGCTCTGGAGAAAATTGCCGACAACTCCCAACACTGGGATTTCACAAGTTGTCGTGATAAATCATCCCAAACCCCTAAGAAATGGGGCATCATGGAATCAAAAGGAGAAACAGAGTTGGCACAGAAGATGGATGCCATCGTTCAAAGATTGGATGCCCTGAGTGTAGGGAAGTCCGTAAATGCGGCAAACACCTTTCCTGTTGAGAGCTGTTCTATCTGTGCTAGTCCCATGCACCAAGCACAGAGTTGTCCATCGATGACAGTTTATATTGAGATGGAACAAGTGAACGCATTCAACAACTTCCAAAAGCCGTCCAGTGGGCCATATTCTGAGACGTACAATCCGGGGTGGAGGAACCACCCTAATTTCTCTTGGAAACAGAATCAACCCACCACAAATCCAGGAGGAGCTCCTCATGCTCAAAATCACTATCCTCCAGGATTTTCTGCTCCTTATCAAAATCATGGACGCTCCGCCAGCGTCATCATCATCTTATCAAGCCCCCACCCAAGCTCCAGCCTCATCTACCCGTCACTGGAAGAGACCATGAGAGAATTTATGAAAATGACTGGTCAATCAATCAGTGATGTGAGGCAGTCTACCATGGTAAACACCCAGGTGATCGCAAAGTTAGAGATGCAGATGGGACAATTAGCGAATCACCTAGGTGAGAGGGACAAGGGAAAGCTCCCCAGCCAAGCTGTGAACAACCCTAAAGCATACCACAGTGGAAATTCCTCAAATCAGGAGCATGTGCAGGCAATTGACACTCTGAGGTCAGGGAAGAGAGTGGACAATAAGGTGGTGAACCCAGAAGAAGCTGAGGAAGAAGAGCAGAAAGAGAAAGAAGAAGAGAAAGAAGAAGAGGGTGACAATCAAAAGGAAGCAGATGCTGAGCCATCTACTATCACCCAAGATATAAAGGAACCTCCTAGGGCGCTTGTGCCAAAAGCACCATACCCTGAAAGACTACAAGCGCCCAAGAATGGAGGGAAATTAGAGGACATTCTGGAGGTGTTCAAACAAGTCCAAATAAACATTCCATTTTTGGACGCCATCCAGCAAATCCCTTCCTATGCCAAGTTCTTAAAGGATTTAGTCACAGTGAAGAGGAAAACGAATGTCCCTAAAAAGGCATTCATGGATCGGTCGAGTGCTATCCTCTGATTAAGTTACCCCTCAAGAATAAGGACCCTGGATGTCCTACAATCACTTGCATGATAGGAATTAGCCAAATTGAGAGGGCATTATTGGATTTAGGAGCAAGTGTAAACTTGTTGCCCTACTCAGTTTATTTGCAGTTAGGGCTAGGAGAGCTGAAGCCCACAACCATGACCTTTGCAACTTGCGACGTGCATGAAGGTTCCACGGGGAATAGTCGAGGATGTTTTGATTAAGGTGGACAAATTTTATTTCCCCGTGGATTTCATTGTGTTGGACACGGAGCCAGTCCAGATGGTAGGGACTGAGATTCCGTAATTCTAGGGGCGACCATTTTTAGCTTCTTACTAACGCCCTAATAAATTGTAGGTCGGGGGTTATGAAGATTTCCTTTGGAAATATGACGGTGGAGCTGAATATTTTCACATCAGGAAACAACCACTTGATTATGACCAAATGAATCAAGTATGCTTGATTGAGGAGATAATAGAGGAAGTAATAGAAGAATCAAGCATAGAGGACCCCTAGAAGCATGCCTTGCTCGGTTTAGTGAAGACTTGGACTTGGATAAACTTATGGAGCAGATGCACTTTGGAGACAACTCCTTTGGAGAGCAAAGAAAAGAAGGAGACAGTAGTACCTGATTCCCAGAAGAAGGAACTTAAGCCTTTACCTGATAGTCTTAAGTATAAGTTCCTAGGACCAGCTGAGTCTTTGCCAGTCATTATAGCTTCCGATTTGATAGATGCTCAAGAGGAGAAATTGATAGGAGTTTTGAGAGAGCATAAGGAAGCTATAGGATTGACGATTGAGGACATCAAGGGAATCAATCCCTCGTTGGTTATGCATAAGATACATCTGGAAGAAGATTCCAAACCATCGAGGGAACCACAAAGAAGGCTCAACCCAGCAATGCAAGAGGTTGTGAGAGCAGAAGTAATCAAGTTGTTGGATGCTGGGATCATCTATCCCATTTCTGATAGCAAGTGGGTGAGCCCGATACATGTTGTGCCCAAGAAGGCTGGGTTAACGGTAGTGAAGAATAAGGACAACGAGCTGGTGCCAACTCGTATTCAGTCGGGTTGGAGAGTTTGTATAGACTATCGAAAGTTGAACGCTGCCACCAAGAAAGATCACTTTCCTCTTCCATTCATTGACCAGATGGTGGAGGCGTTTGGAGGGCACAGTATTATTGCTTTTGGATGGTTATTCAGGATATAACCAGATCCCAGTGGACCCCGAAGACCAGGAGAAGACTACTTTTACTTGTCCGTTTGGGACATTCGCCTACCGTCGTATGCCGTTTGGGCTGTGTAATGCACCTGCTACTTTTCAGCAATGCATGATCAGCATTTTCTCCGACATGGTAGAGCGGATTATGGAGATCTTCATGGATGACTTCTCCGTCTTTGGGTCATCTTTTCAGGAGTGTCTTGATCGTCTCACGTTGGTGTTAGTGAGATGTAAAGAGAAAAACCTTGTGCTTAACTGGGAAAAGTGCCATTTTATGGTTAAGCAAGGTATTGTACTGGGGCATGTCATATCTCAGAGGGGCATTGAGGTTGACAAGGCAAAGGTAGATTTGATCTCTAACCTTCCACCCCCACGTACTGTGAAGGAAATCCGTTCCTTCCTGGGCCATGCAGGGTTCTACGGGCGATTCATCAAGGACTTCAGCAAGATCGCCAGGCCCTTGTGTAAGTTGTTAGCCAAAGAGACCCCGTTTGAATTTAATGAAGAATGTTTGAAAGCATTCGGGGCTCTGAAGGAGATTCTGACGTCCACACTAGTTATTAGACCACCCAGTTGGGGTGAACCTTTTGAGATCATGTGTGACGCATCAAACTATGCAGTTGGAGCTCTTTTGGGGCAGCGTATTGAGAAAATTTCCCACATGATTTACTATGCGAGCAGGACTCTGAACGACCACAACTCAACTACTCCACCACAGAAAAGGAATTGTTGGCCATTCGTTTTTGCATTAGACAAGTTTAGATCCTATCTGTTAGGATCTAAAATCATTTTGCATTAGACAAGTCGAGGCCTATTTATAGGCTGGCAGGTCATTGGAGTACGTGTACGTTCGAACGCACCAGTTATTTATGGTCGAACGCAGGGTGTGCGGTCGACCGCAAATAACTACTGTGGCGGCTAGGGCTAACTAGGCCTGCGTGCGTTCGAACGCACCTCCTGCGTGCGACCATAGAAAACTGCTAGGGCCGGCTGGGCATGCGTGCGACCACGGCTTCTATACCGTGAGTGCGTTCAAACGCACCAAGTGCGGTCGAACGCACTCGGCAGGAATCAACTTTTTCACTTTAAGTCCTTTTTGCCCTTTGCTAGCCATGTTTTAATGCAATGACATGCACAACACAAAACACTAAAAACTATATAAAATATTAGTTATTAACACAGCTAAGAGCCTAACAAACATAAGTCAAGGGGGGTCTAATAAACAATATTTGACACCGATCAATAACTGGTCATACCGAAAATAGTACTTGCAATAGTACAATTCATTTTGCGGTGTAGCGGGTGTGCAAGTTCGAGGTCGAATCCACAGAGAATCGAGTTTTGTGTAAAACTAATTTAAAATGCCTAAACTAACCCTAACTTAGCCTAGTTTCGAATATCAAACAGGTGGCGTGCATAAAAAGTAAACTAAATAAAATTGCTGTAAAATAAACAAAGAAGACATCTAAAGCTAAAGAATCCACATCACCCACTAAAGTAAATTGAATTCACCCATCCGTCTATTGAATTCGCTCAATGCTTAACCTATAGTCATTAATGAAGCTAGTCGAATCGTTCAATGTGTTTACCATATAAATAGTCACGAGGAATGTTGGTTCTAGATTGAGTCATCCACTGTGTCATTGATCACAGTGGATACCTCGTCTTGACCAACCATCTGACGTACCTCCGGATTGGAACACAATGACCGTTGGACATCGGCGCATCACAAACGACTATCAATGTGACTTTGTCACTAAATCAAATTGAAATGACTAAGCGGTATGTAAATGATGGAAATTAATGAACATAATGTAAAACATGCATAAATTAGAAGGAAGGCTTCATCTTCAAACCTTAGTTGAAGATTAGCCTCCCATATTAAAGAGAGATAGAATAAAACTACAACTAAGCATTAATTAAAGAGAAAGTAGAGGGTTTCAGGCCCTAGAGGCGCCTCCCAAACATCGGTTACAAAATATAAGACAATGTTCTATTTATAAGCAAAATTAAATGTGCTATCAGGTCAGGGGTGCGCTTGATGATTGATCAGTGTCAAATAGTGTATATTTGACCCCTTTAACTTATATTTGTTAAGCCTTTAGCTTTGTTAATATCTAATTATTTTTAGTGTTTTTAGTGTTTTGAGTTATGCAGGTCTTTACAACAAAAGTTGGCCACAAAAGAGCAAAAGTACACTAAGGGAGGAAATGAATCCTTGCCAAGTGCGTTCGATCGCACTTGGTGCGTTCGAACGCACTGACGGTCAAATGCAGGGGCCACGGTCGAACGTAGTCCCAGTCATCCCGCATCTCGCGCGGGTGCTCTAGGAGTCCATCGCTTCCAAGCTGCGCCGTTACGGTTTTCTGCGGTCGAACGCACATTGTGTGATCGAATGCACAACTCATCATTACGTTGATGCGACACCCTAGGTCCATTTGGTCGAACACACATTTTTTTGGGGCGATTTTTAGAGAGCATTTTGCTTCTGTTTGCCTTGCTCTACCCCTTTTATTTGTAAGCTTTTCATTTTAATTTAATTTTAATGCATTCTTTTACTTTAATTATGCTTTATTATTCAATGGGTGTCTAAAATCTTCAACTTAGGTTGAAGACGAAGCCTCACCCTTAGTTTATATTTCTTGCTTTTACATTTTATGCTTTCTTTTCCATCATTTAATTCCGTACTCGTCATTTAATTTCTGTGACAAATAATTGAATGGTTGTGAGTTGTTGATACATTGATAGTCATCCTGATGTGTTCCAAGTGGGTGCTGTGAGTTATTGGTTGTGATTTAATATCCACTGTGATCCAAGGATACAGTGGATGATTTTATCCATAATCAATACTCATTGTAGCTCCTTAATGGTAAACACATTATTCAGTTTGACTTGTGTCAATAACAACAATGGAGTGTGTTGAAGGGTTTAAAGTTTAAAAACGGAAAATGAGTGTTTAATGTATTAAGCTAATTTTTATTGGGTGAGGTTCGTCTTTAACCTTAGTTATTTTATCCATACAGTTGCACTTTTAGAATAATTTAATTTCTGCACATCATCTCTCACTTTGGGACTAGGTTAAGATATATTAAATTTAAGAGTTGTGTTAGTTTTTAATTGCAAAATGCCGTTCTCTGTGGTTTGATCTCGGCACTTGCGCAACGCTATACGACCTAACGGTTCGTTCTATTGCGAGTACCCAAATTTGGTACGATCAATGATAGATGGTGCGCTCGACCGCAACCCTATGTGCGCTTGATCACGGATGGTGCAATTGATCGCACTTAACTGCTCCCACCGGGCAAGTGTAAAGCGATGGCGGCTAGGACAACGCGGGGATTATGGCTGATGTGGAGTACACTTGATTGTGGCTCATGCGCTTGATCACTTTCGCGCTTGATCACTTTCGCTTGATCGTTGGTTCTTGGGGTCAGTCGTAGGAGCGCTCGATCTTCTATGCCGGGCTCGAACGCACTGGCAAGGACTCCAAAACTTCACCTTTTAGTCCTTTTTCACCCTTTAACCGCATGTTGATGTTATTGACCTGCAGCACACTAAAACACTAAAACTAACTAAAACATTAGATATTAACAAAGCTAAGAGCCTAACGAATATAAATTAAGGGGTCCAAATAAACACTATTTAGCACTCATCAACAACTTTAGTTAGTGTTAAGCATAGGCAATAACATTGCCGTTCTGCATCACCATGCACCCTAAACCCTTCTTAGAAGCGTCGCTATACACCACGAAACTACCAGATTCCATAGGTATTGCCAACATTGGAGCAATCACCAATCGTCTCTTTAGCTTCGGAAATTGCTCACACTCATCCATGCAAACAAAATGAGCATTCTTCCTAGTCAAAGCAGTGAGTGGTTTCGACAGCTTTGAAAAACCTTCAATGAAGCATCGACAGTAACCAGTGAGTCTTAAGAAACTCTGAATTTCAAACACGCTAGTTGGTCTTGTTAACTCCACCACGGCCTTCACCTTCTTCGAGTCAACTGCTACTCCTTCACTAGAAATCACGTGTTCAAGGAAAGACACGCTATCCAACCAAAACTTGCACTTCTCGAGTTTAGCATAGAGCTTCTCCCTCTAAAGCCTCTCCAATGAATTCCGCAAATGCTCGTTGTACTCCTCTAGCGTCCTTGAGAAGATCAAGATGTTGTCAATAAAGACAACGGTGAACTGATCCAAGTAGTCATGAAAGACTCTGTTCATTATGTCCATAAAGACTACTGGCGCATTAGTTAGTCCGAAACACATAACTCAGAACTCGTAGTGTCCATAATGAGTCCTAAAGGCTGTTTTAGGAATGTCTTCTTCCTTCACCTCACATGATGATAGCCCGAGCGCAGATTGACTTTAAAAACATGCATCCTTGCAACTGATCCAACAGGTCGTCAATCCTTGGCAAAGGATATCAATTCTTAATCATCACCTTATTCAACTCCTGATAGTCAATGCATATCCTCATTGACCCGTCTTTCTTCTTAACAAACAACACCTACACTCCCCATGGTGATGTACTAGGGTGAATAAAACC
Source organism: Carpinus viminea (assembly GCA_013348765.1). Lineage (NCBI taxonomy): Eukaryota > Viridiplantae > Streptophyta > Magnoliopsida > Fagales > Betulaceae > Carpinus > Carpinus viminea. The sequence continues at coordinate 17,322,243 of CP054674.1, forward strand.
TTTATCTAAAAGCTCTTGGAGCTATTCCTTTAGCTCCTTTAACTTTGATGATGCCATCCTATACGGTGCCTTAGAGATAGGACTAGTGCTTGGCACACACTCAATCCCAAACTCCACCTCCCTCTGTGGTGGTAATCCAGAGTAGCCTGTCGAAAAGACATCTGGATACTCGCACACCACAGGAATGTCTTCCAGATTCTTCTTTGCTTGCTTTTTTGGAGCGACAATGAATGCTAGAAATGCTTGACCTCCTCCAATGATAAGCTTCCTAGCCTGCACGACTAAAATCGTTGGAGGTAAAGACCTTGCTCACAATCTAGCATATGTCACTTTTCCTTCTCCTCACAGTGTAAGCATCACTTGCTTTCAAGCGCAGTCGATAACCACCAAATGCCTCATCAACCAATCCATTCTAAGAATAATGTCGTAACTAAACATAGGGAGAACAACTAAGTTTGCAGGTAGTACTCTTCCACAAATGCTAATAGGACATTCTCAAACTACACGCTTATAGACAACAGTTTTCCCTACAGGAGTAGTTACAGCTAGACCAGGTTCCAAAGTTCTCACAACAAGTCTAGACAACCTTACGAACACAATAGATACGAATGAGTGGGTAGCCCCAGAATCAAACAAAACAGTAGCTTCAAATCCAAGTATAGGGGCAGTACCTGTGTAATACCCCAATAAAAACTCACCTTTTATTAGATGGAATCTTCTCCATAGGAGCTATTAACAGAGGTTTTCAATGAAGGTGTTTTACAGGACCCAAAACCCTAGCGCCAACCTAATCACACTTTAAACCCATAGGAAAATAGAGTCCAAACATTGATCCACAGGGAGCGGACATACGCTAGGTCTAGCGAATGTATGCTACTATCTATAGTGCGGACGTACAATGGGGGACCACTGGATGTACGCTCTGCAAACCATACTAGCGAACATACGTAGGACCACCGGATGTACGCTACTTTTTGAATACCCTTTGGGTAATACGTGGAAGTACGAGACACCTTCTAGACCAATGTGCAAAGACCACCGGACATACACTAGGGTTGTTGGACGTTCGCTGCTCTGTCAGAGAGTTGGTGGCGAACTTTCTCTATAAATAGCCGTCCTTCCTCTCATTTCTCACACCTTCTTCCTTTCCCCAATATGCCCTTATGTTGCTAGAACCCTTCCTTAGTGTTTTGAGTGGGAAATTTGTGAGAGAGAGCTACAAAGAAGAGTTTCCGAGGAGAGGAGACCAAGTCCGTGCTTAGCTTTGGGGTAAGCTCTGTTCCAATTGTCATTATAACTTTGTTATCTAGTGTTTATGCTTTAATAAGGATTTCAAGTGTTCATTGAGTGTTCTTTTAAAATAATAATGTTTTCAAAGAGTTTCTCAAAAGATCATGGTTCTGTTATTTCTTACGTTGCATGTCCTGTTTTACTAGCTTAGAAGAGGTTTAGAGGTCTATGACTGCCATTGGAAACATGCACTATCCGAATCTTGAAATAGTGTGCTTAACACACTATCAAGACCGAATGTACGGTTAGTGGGTAGAGCACTGTTCTTAAGTTTCACACACGTATGCTTGGGCTTAGCCACATTTCTCGGTTTCATAAGGCATAGAATAACGGTGATTTGTATCCGTTATAATTGGAATTAGCTTGGTCTGAGGATTCGCTCGAATGTGCTAGGTAAGTAAACACTTACACCCCCTTTTACGTAGAACGTGGGATATGTCAGCTGACTGACCACGTGTATGATATGAGCATGTCTATTTCTATAATTACTCAGTAACTATGTTATTAAATGAATTGTTAAGATGCATCGCAAGACATGGTACACCAGTATGTGCGGTAAGAATGGCCATAGGCCTACTATATAAACTGCATATTATAGTCAAATGTGTGCGTTATGTGAGGGCTGTGGATCCATTGGTTTTGTGACCTTGATACAACCATACCCAATGGTTCGGTCACTACAGGATGGATGTCATTAGTTGGTGTGGTTCACTTGAGGTCGGACTCGATCATGCCACTAATGCTACGTATGTATGTTGTACAGTGGTTGGGGCACTGGCATTGAATTATAGGTTCCTTGGGACAGCATCAACCCTGCTAAGAAGGGGTAATATCTCGGGTAGACCATATATGGGAGTTATGACTTATAATGCATTAGCTTTTCTGCATTAAAACACTTTGGTAGTTATCGCTGGTTTTACACCATAAGCTTTGAAAACCTTAAAAACCTATTAAACGATGTATTAGCAGAGGTAATGCCCTCTTTTGGTTATTACTCAAAGTGCACGTTTACTTTTACTAAATGGGCTCATGTCATACATAAGTGTGAGGTTTACTTACTAAGTCGTTAGACTTACGCAATTATTATTCTTTAGGTAATCTGGCTTATCGCCATGAAGAGTGGCAAGAGACGCTACCACTTGTTTGGTTGTGCTTTACTTATTATTCAGGTTCGTTTTTACTACGTAGTTGCTCCATGTTCTTATTTGATGATTGTAGTAGCTCAGATTCATTCACCTTCCTTGCTTATACTTTGACGTTTTTACAAGGGTGATTACTCAGTTGGTCACAAGTTGGCTCAACTGGGTGAATTGCCAGTGACTCCATTGGATTAGCCAAGGCTAATTTTGGGGGTGTTACAAACTGTCACTACTTCCAATCCTCCTTTCGGCTCTCCTGGAACAAGCGCATAAACTCAAACTAGCGCTAATGGCTTATGAGCAACTCCCTTGCCCACGCAATCCTTGTTGAAGTGATCAAACTGGTCGCACCGATAGCAAGTCCCGGTTGCTATCCTGTAAGGTCCTCAGTGTACATGGTTACACTTCTTGCACATCTTCGATGTCTGATTCTTCTATGACAAAACTGAAGGGTTACCAGAGGTACATCCTTATGACTTCTAAGGTGGAAAAATTCCCACTGCCATTCTCTTAGCTTGCCCAGCTCCTCCAACCGAAGTACCAGTTCCTTAACCCCTCCTCTTCTAATTCGAGTACTCAGCCGCATTCTCCTTCAAACTTTCCTCTTAGATCGATGCCCTATCGACCAACTAGGAGAAATCCTGAATGTCAAAACAACTCATCATGATCCGAATACGAGAGTTTGGACCTCGTTCGAACTTCTTTGCCTTATTTTCCTCAGTTGGGATAAGGTACAACCCAAAACGCGATAGCTACAAAACTTCATGGAGTACTCAATCACCGACATCCCTCCTTGGACCAAATCCAAAAACTCTCATGCCTTCGCCTCCTGCAGGACTTGTGGAAAGAAGTGCTGGTTGAATTCAAGCTTGAAGACTTCCCAAGAAATGGCAGTCTATGAACCCAAGTCAGTGACAAGCACCACTTTCTTGTTATGCCACCAGTGCTTAGCTTCTCCAGTCAGCTTTTAAGTAGCATAAGCCACCTTCTGCTCATTCGTACATCTAAGGGTAGCTAACAACTCCTCCATGTCATTCAGCCAATTCTCAGCACGAATGTGATCGCCTCTCCTATCAAAACTCTCCGAGTGATGAATACAAAAATCCTTCAAAGATCATCCAATCTCCTCAGCTGGTTGTCTCTCAACCCTATCGCGATCTAAGGCCAAAACCAACTGGCCAATCACATCCATCACTTGGCTCCCTAGGAGTGTTGCTTCATCAATGGGAATGTCCACAGGCTCAGGGTGAACACTTCCCTCTCCGATCTCCAGCGCATTAGGTCTGGTTGTAGGGTTCCTTGAGGCAGCGTTCACTACAACAAAGAGCGAAGTTAGAACCGGTCTAGAACCAAGCAACCAAGCCTAGAGGCTAAGTCCTAATTGCTCATCTAGCCTAGTCTCTGGTGTGATCATGGCCTAAGTTCTCTTTTCCCTTTATCCTATAGTCCTTTTAGAGCATAAGCTCTGATACCAACTATGACGACCCCGATGGGCAAATCAATTAACTAATAATTGATCCAATGGCACGCTATCCCATCCAAGTCCCTCCAGGACAAGACCTCTGAAAATTCACTTTCCTCGTTGAAATGAGAAAGCTGCAGCAAAAAACTTTACTAAGACTACGGGATTTAGAGACAGTAAATGAAACATAACACAACAAATATTAGAGATAAAGTAAGACATATCCATAATATCATAAATAGTCATCAAATATACAGGTCATCAGGCCATCATCAAGAAAATAGATACAACCTAAAATAACAAAACATCAACATAGTTCACAAAAGATCAACAAATCAAAGCCTAGACTTAAGCTTAAAAAGTGCTAATGAAATCAAAATCTCAATTGATGAGTGCATGATGTTGTACATTTAAACGCCTTAATTTATATTTGTTAGGCTCTTAGTTTAGTTAATTTCTAATGTTTTCGTTTGTTTTAGTGTCTTATGGTGTTACAGGTCCTTGTATTCAAACCATGATTACAAGGGCGAAAAAGGGCAAAAGAAGTGTGGATCTATTCACTGCCAATGCGCTCGAACCCAAGGAGCGCGATTGAGCACATGCCTCGTCAAGCCGCATCTCATGCGTTGCCCTAGCTGCCTCGCTTCTTGCCTTGCACTATGAAAATTCTGAGCAGTTACGAGCAATTGAGCGCACCATGGGATTGAGCGTAAATATCTATGCGCTCGAGCGCAATGCCTATGATCGAGCGCATCCCCGTGACTTGGTAGCACCTTAGTTTTCTATAAATAAAACCCTAGTGTAATATTTTTGGGTGTTACAATGTTGAGCACATTTTCTTTGCAGAGACCACTGTTTGGCTCTGCAAACTATTTCTAAATGTTAACCATTTCCATTTGTCTTTATTTAATGATTACTTGCATTTCTATTCGTCTCTCTTTTATATGGGAGGCTAATCTTCAACTAAGGTTGAAGATGAAGCCTCTTCAACTTATGTTGAAGATGAAGCCTCCTTTCTAACTTATGCATATTTACATTATGATTATTTAATTTCATCTTTACATACCGCTTAGACATTTCAATATGATTCAAGTGACAATCTCACATTGATAGTTGTTTGTGATGCACCTACGTCCAACATCTTTGCATTCCAATCTGGAGGTATGTCGGATGGTTAGTTTGAGACAAGGCATCCATTGTGATCAATGATACAGTAGATGACTCAAGCTCGAACTAACATCCATCGTGACTCTGTATACGGTAAATGCTTTGAACAGTTCGACTAGCTTCACTAACGACTATAGGTTAAGCAAAGAACAAATTCGATAGGTGGAAGAGTGATTGTAGTGTTTTAACGTGTGTGTTTTAGTGGGTGAGGTGGGTTCTTTAGCTTTAGTTACCTTTTGTTTATTTTACAGCAATTTAAATTAGTTTACATTTACATTAATTACGAACACACAATTCGAAACTATGTTAAGATAATATTAGTCTATAACTAAAATTAGTTTTAAACACTCACGGTTCCCTAAGGTTCGACCTCGCACTTTCACACTACTACACTGTAACGGTTCGTGATATTGAGTATCTATTTTTGGGTACACCATCAATCATATCATCATGAGCAGATCCTCCATCTTCCCACATAGTCCTAAGCCAAATAGGATCTATATCCTCAAAGATCACCCGCATCAGGTCCTACGCAATTTCACAAATGAACTCCGACGGCATCTTGTTATAGTGCAGCTAAACCGTGCAATTATTCATAATGATAGGGGAAAGACATAAATAAAAAGGGTAAGTCTAAGACTTAGTTATTTTTAACACAAATAATACCATGTCAGTTTAGTAATGAACTCAGATGTTTTTATAAAGAAAATGACAGTTCCATCATGACAGCTTATATTATGAGTGATATACATATAATAGATGGTATAAGCATATGATGTAAACAATAGTCATAGTTCAACAGTATGATCTACTTGAGATATTAACCCTTCTTAGCAGGGTTGGCACTATCCCAAGGGACCTATACAATGTCAGTGCCCTAGCCATTACCGTACGTAACATTAGTAGCATGATCGAGTCCGACCTCAAGTAGCATAACAACTACAACCAAACAAAAATCGAGCAGCATAATGACATAATTAAAAAGTTAAGGATCGAACATTCCCTCCTTGAAACAAAACCACAAGAGTTCTACCTCATGAACATTCTAAAACACACAAACACCTCTCACACGCTCACAAAACAATCCGAAAACACTCTAGGAACACTCTGTCAGCTTGGGGTCGTCTGCAACTTATGCAAAACACGAAAGGGTTAGGGGGTATTTATAGGCCCAAAAAGCAATAGATGTCTAGCCAAAGTGCATACGTCCAGTGGTTCTTGCCCAGCGGTCCAAAGGCTACCTCGTACATCCAGGTCTTAACCCAAGGGTATTCAAAAAGTAGAGTACGTCCGATGGTCCCATGTACATCCACCTGTACGGTTTGCAGAGCGTACATCCAATTGTCCCCTTCATACATCGGCACTATGAACAACAACATACTTCTGCCAAACCTAGCATACATCCACTAGACCTAGCGCACATCTACCCAAAAGTCCAAATTACCCTTCTAGTGTCCTTAGTGACCCAAAGCCCAAATTAACTCCCCCAACTAAGCTACTTACACCTAGTTAATAATTTGGGTCACTACACTGTCCCCTCAAAGACTAATGATTACAAAGTTGTTGTAAAGTTTTTGCAGGGTAACATCTTTACTAGGTTTGGGGCTCCAAGGGCAATAATCATTGATGGAGGAAGCCACTTCAACAATCAAGCTTTTGCTTCTTTGTTAAAGAAGTATGGGATCACCCATAAAGTTGGCACTCCATATCATCCTCAAACTAGTGGCCAAGTAGAGATAAGCAACAGAGAAATCAAAGGCATCCAAGAGAGGACAGTGAATACCAGTAGGAAGGATTGGTCTCTGCGCTTGAATGATGCACTATAGGCTTATAGGACTGCATACAAGACCCCATTCGTATGTCCCCATATCGATTAGTCTTTGGGAAAGCATATCATCTACCAGTGGAGTTAGAGCATAAAGCGTATTAGGCCATCAAAAAGTTCAACTTTGACATGAAACAAGCAGGTGATAAGAGAAAGTTGCAATTAAATGAACTTGAAGAATTGAGGCATGATGTATATGAGAACACCAAGAACAACAAGGAAAGAACCAAAGCATATCTTGATAAACAACTGGTTAGGAAGGAGTTTCATGTGGGACAAAAGGTGTTGATCTACAATTCACGATTAAGATTGTTCCTTGGTAAGCTCAACTCTAGATGGTTTGGTCCTTGTGTTGTCACTAACATGTTTCCTCATGGAGCTTTAGAGGTCTATAGTCCATAGAAAAATCAAACATTCAAGGTGAATGGACATAGAGTGAAGCCGTACATTGAAGTGAACTCTACACCAAGAGAAGATGATTTGGCACTCCAGACTATCCAATATGCAGCACCAAGAGCACTTGAGCCACATTTGGTGGATTTCAAGTGCACCTTCCCAAAAAAGTAGCACTAAAGCTACTATGGAGAGTGTTTGAGCAATCTAGGAGCTCAAGCGCCTCTGTTGAGGTCAGTAGTACTGAGGCCACTGAAAGCGGTAAAATTTTATTAATTTTTGGAATTTTCTTTACTTTTGTTGTTTTTCAATTTTTTTCGTACTTTTCCTTAGTTAAATTTGTGGGTTAGTCAATGGGGAATGGCATTATGTTATTGCGATCGATTGCACATTCTATGCGATCGAGCGCATTCTTCTTCGGAGCTTTCAATCTCTCAAGATATGGAGCATTCAGGATAAATGACCTCGAAGGTTCCTTATCAATGGGAGTGACTATAGATGGCTCAGCATCTCTTTCCTCAAGGGTCCTTATCAAGGTCTGCCTTTGGCTCTTCTTCATGATCTACTTCTAGTTCAGCCACATGATTGTCCACTCATCTCCCAGACCTTAGTGTAACAATCGCATGTGCATGCTCTTGATTTGAAGAATTTTTGATAGTGCATGCCTTGGGTTGTTCACTGATTGGCTGGGGAGCTTTCCCTTGTCTCTCTCACCAAGGTGACTTGCCAACTGTCCCACTTGCATCTCCAACTTAGAGATCGCCTGGGTGTTCACCATGGTTGAGTTTCTCACGTCATTGATTGATTGACCAATCATTTTCATGAATTCCCTCATTGTATCTTTCAATGACTGTGTCGATGACGCTAGGGCTTGAGTGGGGGCTTGATAAGATGATGACGCGCTGAGCGTCCATGATTTTGATATGAAGGAGGAAATCCTGAAGGATATTGATTTTGAGCATGTGGAGCTCCTCCTTGATTCGTGGGCTAGTTTTGCTTCCAGGAGAAATTAGGGTGGTTCCTCCACCCTGGATTATAAGACTCAGAAAATGGTCCGCTGGACTGCTTTTGAAAATTGTTGAAAGTCTTCACTTGTTCCATCTGGTTCTCGTAAAAAACCGGCGAAGATAGACAAGTCTGTGCTAAGTGCATCGGACTAGCACAAATAGAACAATTCTCAACATTGAAAGTGTTTGCAGCAGCTATGGGCTATCCTACACTTAGAGCATCAAGTCTCTTAACAATCGCATCCATCCTTAAATTCAACTCTGCTTCACCTTTAAGCTCATGGATGCCTTTTTTCTTAGGGTTTCGGGCAAATTTATCACAACAACTTGTAAAGTCCCACTATTGAGAGTTGTTAGATATTTTCTCCAAAGCTTTGTAAGCTAAATCTCTCGTTAAGTTTAGAAATGCCCCACCATTCATCGACTCAATCATGCTACGATTGGGCTGAGTCAGCCCTTGGTAAAAAAATTGCATGAGTCGCCATTTTTCATAACCATGAAGGGGACATCTGATTAACAAATCTTTGAACCACCCCCAACATTCAGAAAATTTCTTGTCCTCTTCTGGGTAAAGGAACTGATCTCCTTTCTTGCCTTATTTACTCTGGACATTAGGAAAAACTTGTTGTAAAATTGTTTCAACAATTCTTCCCATGATGTAATAGACCCAAGCGCGTTGGAATCCAACCACTCCATGGCTCTATCATGAAGGGAGAAAGGAAAAAGTCTAAGGTGGACAAATTCCTTAGAAAAATTTTGGAGTTTAGTGGTGGCACAAATATTTTTGAATTTCTTAACATGGGGAATATGGATTTTCATGATCTAAGCCGTAAAAAGATGGTAACATCTGGATGACATATGGCTTAAGATCATAGTGGGTTGCATTAGTCAGCGGCAACACTATGCACAAACGGGAACTAATCGCAATTGGTGCGAATAGTTCCCGTAGTGACGTAGTGAAATCCACGTCATATGCTCGTCTTTGCTCCCCATTCCCAGCTCTTGCATCTTGGTAATCTTCCTGCTCCTCATTTGCATTCCTAGGATTTGCCTCCATCGCAGCGTGAGCTCTATGCGCTCTCCTAATGTTTCTTTCTAAGTCGGAATCTAAGGGTGTTAACTCTAAGTTTAAGGATCACCAACCAAGCATACACTAACAAGAATTTAAACTAAACAACTGAGAAAAATAGCAAACTAAACAAGCAAATATAAACAAAAACAAGAAAAATAGGGACACAAAATAACAAATAAATAACAAAAACAACACCCTAAATGAATTTAAAATACTAAATTAAAATTAAACTACAAAAACAGCAACCTATAAGCACTAAATGAATTAAAACTAAGCAATTTTAAACAAATATTAACAGATGCATATTAAAACAGAAACGAAAAAACAAACTAGCTAAGAAAAATAAGAACAAACAAAATTTAAGAAATAAACAACTAGATATTTAACCAAACTACTAATTGAACATATGCAAACTATTTAAGCAATAAAAACAAAAATAAACTAAACACAACTTAATATAGCAGAGAACATACGAAAAACAGGCAGAAATAACAATTAAAACTAAATTAACAATTAATCAAAGCTAAAAAGAACTAAAAATTGAACACAGTGCCTCTGGTATGTTGGTGCAGTAAGTAGAGGTGCGCTCGAGCACAGGGTAGCATGATTGATCACATACACGAATATATGTAAAGGCCTTTGCAATGCGTTCGATCTATGATGTATAATCGACGTATCAACATTGTTCTATCGAGCGTCACACAAATGCGTATAAAGTGAGCACAGGTACGCGACACTGTAGGAATAGGCTCAAGTATGCTCGATCGCAACAGGAATGCAATCGATTGCACTATCAGTGCCTAATTTTCCAAAAACTGAAATTAAACTAAAAACTAGCCAAACACTATTTTAAAAATTAACAAAAATTAACTAAAACATGAAAATAAACTATGAACAGTATTGAAATTGCAGAAAATAAAAACTAGTAGAAAAATAACACTAATCTAAAAGTAAAATTAATTTCAACAAATCAAAACGGATCCCCGGCAACGGCACCAAAATTTGATCGTACCAAATTTAGTACTCACAATAGAACAAACTGAAGTTCGTATAGTGTTTGCGCAAGTACATGTTCGTATCCACAGAGAACCGTGATTGTTTACAAATCAATTTTAAATCTAAACTACTATTATTTTAACCTAGCTCCAAGTGGGTGTTTGTGTAACAAAGGAAACATAAACTAATTTACTTGCAGTTAAATGAACAAAAGAACCACTAAAGTTAAGGATTCCACCTCACCAAATCAGAAAAATACTAATTAAAAACACTAAGCTACTTATTTCGTCTATCGATTGAATCAAAACTTTAATCTATTGCGTCTATCCAAGGATTCAAAGAATCTGTCTCTTTGATGAAAGACAAACCATAAACAATTTAGACCAAAGGATCCAAAGTGAATATGACTTAACACAAATTACAATGGATAAATGACCATAATTGAAGGATGGAATGTATCCATCGGACAAAAAACTAAAATAAACAACTATGGCACAATCATACTTGGTTTTGTCACTAAACCAAATAGAAACAATAAAGCTATATTAAAGACAGAATTAAATAAGCTTAATGTGAATAACAAGCATGAAAATCAATGGTGAGGCTTCATCCTCAACCTTAGCTAAGGATTTAGCCTCCCATGTAAAAGGGAGACAAGAACAAATTAAAACAAGTAAATAAAGGTGACAATTAAAATGGGCAAAGAGTGCCAAACAAAGGCAAAAACTCTCAGAAAGTGCCCATGAAAACTTAGCTCTAAAATTTTACACAAGTATCTTATTTATAGAAAACTGATATGCTACCAGGTCACAGGGATGTGCTCGATCACAGCCATTGCGCTCGAGCACAGGAATGTATGCGTTCAATCGTAGGGGTTTTGATCGAACGCTTGTAACTGCTCAAAAATCCCCACGGTGCATTAGGTGAAGCGATGGCAGCTAGGGCAATGCGTGAGACACGGGTCTACATGGAGTGCGATCGATCTCGCCCCTTGGTGAACTCAGTGCGCTCGATCGCACCAAGTGCGCTCAAGCGCACTAGCAGGAACTACAAACTTCTCTTCAAGTCAATTTCACCTTTTGTAGCCGTGGTATGAATGCAATGACCTATAACACCATAAAACACTAAAACGACACAAAACATTAGATATTAACAAAACTAAGAGTCTAACAAACATAAGTTAAGGGGGGTCAAATATCAATATTTGGCACCGATCAATGAGCAACCAAAATCGTTCTACATTTCAAAAATAATTGAAGATATGTGTGAGGGATAGTATGCAAATGAAAAGAATAATGTCGACAGCTGATCCAAGTTGCCTCCACAACTCTGGCTTATGAACTCTATTCTGCAGTGCAATGTGTGCCCATTGGGACACAAGACACAAAGGTGTGACCAATTCATTCAAGCGCTATATGCCTTCTATAAAGGCCATTGGTATTCCATCGCTTCGATAATCTAGAACCAAATTCACAAGTTTGGGATTGGGTACATGCACACCAAGCCATGACTACCAATTCATGGGGGCTACTATTCCCCTTTTTACGCACCCATATCTTGAAGAAGAAGGGCATCAAGGGCACCACCGAAGATGGACATATTGATAAATGCTTAAATATTCATATTTAAGCCCCTTAATTTATATTTGCTAAGGTTTGTGTTATTTCGTTCTATTTTATTGTCTTTTTGTGTTTTCCTTATTTTATAGGTCTATGGAAGAAATGGAAGCATTTCTAGAAATCTAGGGCTTAAAGGACAAAAATTGGGAAAAGCTAGAGGTTTGATCAAAAGCTAGAGTTTTCACTAGAGCGATAGATCGCAGGAGACCTACGATCAAGCGCACTAGCACTCGAGCACCCAAGCCAAGGAACGAGCGCACCTACGCTTGCGCTTGCAAGAAGAGGGATCGAGCACAATCGTGCACTGGTGAACAATAAGCAGCTAGTCTTATTTAGGAAATAGGCTTAGGGTTTTGTTTTATGATTTCTAGGGTTCCTAAGTGCTTCTAGGGTTTCTTAAACTCTATAAATAGGCTTGTAAACACAAAAAAAAACACACGTGATTTTGGAGAAGAATTTACGGCTCTCAAGGAAGCGATTATCTGGTTTTATTCTTTTTCTTTCATTTTATGAAGATGTTTAGCATCAAACTCACGTGTAACTTAGTAGGGCTAGATTCAAGTCTTGATCATGTTTAATTAGTAGTACAATATTGGTGCCTTTGCGATAATTACATTATGATATTTAACTTAATTAACACATGCTTTCTTGAATTCCTCATATGTGTGTGCCTGATCAACATATGCATGTGGTATGGGCTAGTTAGTTAAATTAATTTAGATAATCGAGTCCTGGGTTTAATAAAAGTAACAAAAGATATCCACACCAGGTTCTTGGGTTAATTAACATGGGGAATCGGGAGTAGACACCCGTACCCTAGGCCTCATGTGTTTGTCGATTTTCACAGTTTTTATGCTTTCTTAAAGAACAACTTCGTAGACACCCATGCTAAATCCTTTAAGAAAGAAAATAATTAGAGTAGACACCCATGCCTAATTCATTGCTTAGGGAAACCAATAGCTTAAGGAGTAGACACCCACACCCGTAGGTTTGCAGACATTAGGTATTTATAATGTGATTAAAGCATTGGCATATTGTTTTTCTGTGTAAGCATGATTAGCGGTGGATATCGAAGCCCTACCACTTTCTCATTATTAAATCAAACCTAATTTTTCTCTTGTTTTACATTGCAAAATTAATTTTAATCAAAATTTACCAGTCCTTGTGGTAATGATCTTGCACTTGCACATTATGCTACACTTTTGACCTTGTGCACTTGCAAGTAAAACTGCATTTATTTACCTATTAATTTAGGCAGATATTTGCAACAACAATAAAAAACACTAAAATTGTGTGTTCATGTTGTCTTAAAATTTTGGGTGATCTGAAAAAATTGTGATTTGATTTCATTGGTGAGATTAAAATTCTGAACACATGATTTGGTGATAAAATTTTTAAGTTTGGTTACTTACTTTGGGCATTTGAGAATTCACATGTTTGATCTGCTATAACACAAGCACATTAGCACATGATTTGTGATGACATGTGGTTTTGATGTGTATGTCTCTATGTTTTGAGAGAAACTAAATGACTTATTGGTTGGATACCATGGCATATTTAAAAATAATAATAATAATAATGATCATTGATAAGCTTTTCACTGAGTAACTGGACCTCTTGCCTCAAAGCATTGAGTGTTCACATCAAAAGGTGAAAAAATTTGATTTTGTTAAAAATTATGGCTAGTTTAGTTCCGTAGCCTTTTTGACTCGAGTTAGTAAGTCCTTAGGAGTGTCTTTACACCTAATGCCCTAAAACCATTTGATTTGGGAGTCATTGACTCAACATTCGCTACATGGGTCAATTAGAGAGCTTAAGGGAACAAAACATTGCAGAGCCTAATAATAAAAGAAAGAATAAAAGAAAAAGTATGCCATTGTTGTTCATTCTAATGCGAATTTAAGTGAACCTTGAGATATTGAGACACTGCATATTGGAGTCATTTGGAAACTTCATATTTTTGTGCTAGCTCACTTTACACTATTTCGAACTTGTGATGCCTTAACTGGCCTGTTGTAAGTGATTAGACTTTAAATTCCAATTCATTGTGAAGATGGAGTTTATATTTTTAAGCTTGCTAAGGAATGAAAATCATGGTTCTGAGTGACACTTTAATTTTTGGGTAGCATGAGCTGTGCATAATGTTTGTGGGTAACATTACTAGAAAACCCTCACGAGACTTCATTCGTCCTCTAGGGAATGCCTGAGGGTTTAAAAGGTTTTTTTCATTTAGTTTTTAGTTTTGTATTGTTAAGGGACTAGCAATATGTAAGTTTAGGGATGTGATAAGTGCTTAAATACTCATATTTAAGCCCTTTAATTTATATTTGCTAAGCTCTTAGTTTGTGTTATCTCGTTCTATTTTGTTTCCTTTTTGTGTTTTCCTTGTTTTATAGGTCTATGGAAAAAGGAAGCATTTCTAGAAATCTAGGGCTTAAAGGACAAAAATTGGGAAAAGCTAGAGGTTTTATCAAAAGCTGGAGTTCTGCTAAAGCGATCAATCGCAGGAGACCTATGATCAAGTGCACTAGCGCTCGAGTGCCAATGCCAAGGAACGAGGGCACCTACGCTCGCATGCACAAGAATAGGGATTGAGCGCATTGCATTTGCAATTGAGCGCATTGCATTTGCGATTGAGCGCAATCGTGCGCTAGTGAACAATAGGTGACTGGTCTTATTTAGGAAATAGGCTTAGGGTTTTGTTTTACGATTTTTAGGGTTCCTAAGTGCTTCTAGGGTTTCTTAAACTCTACAAATAGGCCTATAAACATAGAAAAACACACATATTTTGGAGAAGAATTTACAGCCCTCAAGGAAGCGATTTTCGAGTTTATTCTTTTCCTTTTATTTTATTTTATGAAGATGTTTAGCATCAAACTCATGTGTAATATAATATAAAGGGCTAGATTGAAGCCTTAATCATGTTTACTTAGTAATATAATATTGGTGCCTTTGCGATAATTACATTACGATATTTAACTTGATTAATACTTGCTTTCTTGAATTCCTCATATGTGTGTGCCTGGTCAACATATGCATGTGGTATGGACTAGTTAGTTAAACCAATTTAGATGATCAAGTCCTGGGTTTAATAAAAGTAACAAAAGATATCCACCTAATGTTCTTGGGTTAATCAAAATCTGGAACCGAGAGTAGACACCCATACCCTAGGCCTCATGTGTTTGTCAATTTTCATAGTTTTTATGCTTTCTTAAAGAATAACTTAGTAGACACCCATACTAAATCCTTTTAGAAAGAAAAGAATTAGAGTAGACACCAATGCCTAATTCGTTGCTTAGGGAAACCAATAGCTTAAGGAGTAGACACCCATACCCTTAGGTTTGCAAACATTAGGTATTCATAATGTGATTAAAGTATTGGCATATTGTTTTCTTGTGTAAGCATGATTAGCGATGGATGCCAAAGCCCTACCTCTTTCTCATTATTAAATCAAACCTAATTTTTCTCTCTTGTTTTACATTGCGAAATTAATTTTAATCAAAATTTACCAATCCTTGTGGGAATGATCATGCACTTGCACATTATGCTACACTTTTGACCTTGTGCAGTTGCAAGTAAAACTGCATTTATTTGTCTATTAATTTAGGTAGATATTTGCACAACACTTGTCAAGGAGTACCCATTCTTTGGTAGAAACTAATGGAACTAAAGTCAATCACACATGCCAAGAGGCATTAGGGCGCCAACCCCTACTACTGAAAGAGTGGAGGACATAGGGAACCTGTAGCTCAACAGGGTGGGGAAGGAGAACCTGTTGTCTTAGGCCATTCAGAGTATGAATTCTTATGAGATGAGATGTCCTTCTTCCGATGTGAGACAACTGACATTAGGTAGGTGGATCGAGAGGACATTTCCTACCAAATCAGCGCATAGATAGGCTGGAAAAGTGCTTTGATAAGCAAGGACATTTTAGACTAATTACAACCAACTTCGGGGGCGTCGTCTTCTACAACACATGGGGGATAGTAGTGAGCGGTTGCACAATCTAGTTAAAGACGTTAAACTTAGTGCTCATGAGAGGCATCCCACAGCATATCATTTTTATTTCTTTGTCTATTTTATTTTATGCTTATTTTTGTTTTTGTTTTCCTTTGTTACTTTAGTTTTTTGGTTTTAAGGGACCAGTGTCCTTGAGTTCAAGTTTACAGGGGAATGCTTTGAGTCAAACCTATTCTAGACAGTTTCATCCATCTCCTGGGTCAGATCTTTCCATGTTATACACACATTGGGGGCAATGCATAATTTAAGTTTGGGGGTATGACACATTATACACACTTTGTCTTTAGTTTTGTTTTTTTTCTTTTATAAATAAATAAATAAATTGCATGTTCATGTTGTCTGAAAATTTTGGTTGATCTGAAAAAATTGTGATTTGATTTCATTGGTGAGTTAAAATTCTAAACACATGATCTGATGATAGAATTTTTAAGTTTGGTTACTTACTTTGGGCATTTGAGAATTCACATATTTGATCTACTTTGACACAAAAACATTAGCACATTATTTGTGAGGTATGAAATATGGTTTTGATGTGTATGTTTCTATGTTTTAGGTGAAACTTGATGACTTATTTTTTGGATACCTTGGCATAAATAATAAAAATTAAAAAATTAAAAATGATCATTGATAAGCTTTTCACTGAGTAACTGGACCTCATGCCTCAAAGCATTGAGTGTTCACATCAAAAGGTGAGAATTTTGATTTGGTTAACTTAATGCTGGTTTAGTTTCGTAGCCTTTTTGACTTGAGTTAGTAAGTCCTTAGGGTTGTCTTTACACCTAATGCTCTAAAACCATCTGGTTTGGGAGTCATTGGCTCAACACTCACTACATGGGTCAATTAGAAAGCTTAAGGGAACTAAACATTGCAGAGCCTAATAATAAAAGAAAAGTATGCCATTCTTGTTTATTCTGATGGGAATTTCAATGAATCTTGAGATATTGAGACATTGCACATTGGAATCATTCGGAAACTTCATATTTTTGTGCTAATTCACTTTACACTGTTTCAAACTTTAAATTCCAATTAATTGTGAAGATGGGGTTTGTATTTTTAAGCTTGCTAACAAATGAAAATCATGGTTTTGAGTGACACTTTAATTTTTGGGTAATATGAATTGTGCATAATGTTTGTGGGTAACATTCTTGGAAAACCCTCACGAGACTTTACTCGTCCTTTTGCGAATGCCTAGGGGTTCAAAAGGCTTGTTGCATACGCTAAATGCAATCGTACATCCCACGAAAGATGGATTTATCTTTTTGTTTTTCATTTAGTTTTTAGTTTTGTATTACTAAGGGACTAGCAATATGTAAGTTTGGAGGTGTGATAAGTGCTTAAATATTCGTATTTAAGCCCCTTAATTTATATTTTTTAAGCTCTTAGTTTGTGTTATTTCGTTCTATTTCATTGTCTTTTTGTGTTTTCCTTGTTTTATAGGTCTATGGAAGAAAATGAAGCATTTTTGGAAAAGCTAGAGCTTAAAGGACAAAAATTGGGAAAAGTTAGAGGTTTGATCAAAAGCTAGAGTTTCTGCTAGAGCGATCAATCGCAAGAGACCTGCGATCGAGTGCACTAGCAGAAACTCTAGCTTTTGATCAAACGCGCACTAGCGCTCGAGTGCCCAAGCCAAGGAAAAAGCGCACCTACACTCGCACGCACAAGAAGAGGATCGATTGCAGTTGCAATCGAGCGCACACGGCTTACGATCAAGTGCACCCATGCGAGAAGACCAACTTAGCCGTAGCCCTATTTTGGAAGTTTTATTAGGGTTTTTATTAGTCATAGTTGCACAAGGACTAAACCCTACGATTTTTAGGGTTTCTGGGGTTTCCTTAGACTCTATAAATAGGTTTGTAAACAAAGAAAAACACAAACATGATTTTGGAAAAGAATTGACGGCCCTTCAAGGAAGCGTTTTCCAGGTTTATTCTTTTCCTTTCTATTTTATTTTATGAAGATGTTTAACATCAAACTCATGTGTAACTAAACCTCTTAGTAGGGCTAGATTGAAGCCCTAGTCATGTTTACTTAATAATTCAGTATTGGTGCCTTTGCGATAATTGCATTATAATGCTTAACTTGATTAATTCCTGTTTTCTTGAATTCCTCATATGTGTTTGCCTTATCAACATATGCATGTGGTATGAACTAGTTAGTTAAATCAATTTGGATGATCAAGTCCTAGGTTTAACAAAAGTAATGAAAGATATCCACACCGAGTTCTTGGGTTAGTCAACATGGGGAACCGGGAGTAGACACCCATGCCCTAGGCCTCATGTGTTTGTTGATTTCCACAATTTTTATGCTTTCTTAAAGAGCAACTTAGTAGACACCCATGCTAAATCCTTTAAGAAAGAAAAGAATTAGAGTAGACACTCATACCCTTAGGTTGACAGACATTAGGTATTCGTAATATGATTAAAACATTGGCATATTGTTTTATATTATAAGCATGATTAGTGGTGGGAATCGAAGCCCTACACTTTATCATTATCGAATCAAAATCAAATTTTCTTTTTCTTGTTTTACATTGCAAAATTAATTTTAATCAAAATTTACCAATCCCTATGGGAATGATCTCGCACTTGCACATTATGCTACTCTTTTGACCTAGTGCACTTGCAAGTAAACCATTCAAGTATTTGCCTATTAATTTAGGTAGATATTTGTACAACAGTTCAACAGTGTGGTCTACCTGGAATATTACCCCTTCTCAGCAGGGTTGGCACTATCTCAAGGGACCTATAATACAATACTGGTGCCTCAGATATTGTATGCTACCATCCATATATTAGCAGCCCGATCGAGCCTGTCCTTGGGTGGCCCACACTACTGATGATACATGTTTTGTAGTGATTGCCGGTTCATGTTGTGCCAATCACAAAATAACTATTGGATCCAAGGCCCATATATCACACACACATTTGACCATAAAGTTAATATGTATAGAAATCCCATGGCTGCTATCCCGCATGTACCGTGTACCATTTCATACGATGCAATTAATCTTGTCCATATTTTACATGCATACTTTTACAAGTCTCAATGTCATTGTTGTTGTGAGTTTTAAAGTACTTGCAAGTGCATACAATATAATGTGTGCAAGTGCAAGGTCGAATTCGTAGGGAATTGCGTTGTAAAAATCAAATTCTATTTAAACTAATCCTATTTTAACCTAGTTTCGAAATTGTGTGAACTTTGTTGTGCAAAAATATAAACTAAATGAAAACTAGTTATGAAATAAATGAATAAAAACTCTAAGGTTTTAGAATTCACTTTTCCAAATCTAAACAATATATCCTTGTGTTTGTTCATACAACCGGCAAACCATAAAACTCTATGTGTTTTTCGATGTTCCATAAAAAAGATATGTATATCAAAGCATTCAATGAATCAATCATTTAACAAATCACGAAGAATACCCCATTGAAATCAAATCATCCTATGTATCTGTTTAATTAACAAATCATAATGGATATTCAATTTCAAACGAATGACTTGATGTATCAATGGATGAAACACATCAAATATTTAATATACTTACAAATAATGACCAAACATTCAATTAAAAGAAGTTATCAACTAATTGAATTGAGACGAAACAAGACTTTTATTTAATAATCAAAATTGTACGAACAAATAAAGAGAATACAATTGTTTATCAATGGCAAGGCTTCATCTTTAACCCTACTGGGCTCAAACATAGATGCACTCGAGCGTAGGTGCCCTATGCTTGATCCCATTTCCAGAATTACACTTGTCCCCTCTTCTTTGCAATTTCCACATTAAGACTGCACTTTTCTCTCAACAATCTGCAAAACACTAAAATACCAAAACTAACAAAAATATTAGAAAATAATAAAGCTAAGGGCTTAACAAATACAAGTTAAGGGGCCCAAATATATAATATTTGGCACTCATCAAATACCCTCAAACTTATAATTTGCTAGTCCTTTAGCAAAACAAATTGAAAAACAACACAAATCAAGAAACATAAGTTCAATGTCGTGGGAGAAACGATTGTATTTAGCATATGCAACAACCCTTTTAATCGCCTAGGCATCATTGGAGGACAAGTGAAGTCTCATGAGGGTTTAACAGAAATGATACTCACAAACATTTCGAGCACTATGTCATTGATGAACATGAACTTCAACACAAACACATGGTTTTTACATCATGAGCAAATTTAACACAATGATACACACAAACACATCATCAAGTCATTCAAAAATCATTCAACTCTTAGATGGAAATTTGAGACAACATGATAAGTGCCGAATGTTGCGCATTCAAGACCCTTAACTCACATATGTTAATTCCTTAGCGTGGTTATTTGCTTGATTTTATTTTGTTTTTATGTTTCAAGTCAAATGCAAAAGTTCCGTTGAAAATTGGACTAAAAGGTACAAGTTGGAGCCATTTTGTCTTTGAGGATCAATCACTGCTGCACTGTGATCGGCCTTGATGTGATCGACTTGATCAAACGACTTTTCGAGGTTTATATAATGTGGCAGAGGCCTTTGACAGCTTAAAAATCAATGTCCAATCTCCTACTTGAAGTTGGAAATTGACCTACGGGTTTCTTAGGGTTTCTAGGGTTTTTAGGGTTTCTTAGTCCCTATAAATAGGCCTTTATACATTGTAAAAAGGGTCGGTTTTTCCAAGAGCAAAAATTGCAAAAAGGTATCTTTGGAGCTTAACCATTATGAGCAGTTAAACCCCCTTGTAGGGTATCGATGTAACCCTCTCCAAGCACAATGGTGATTGTATTTGATTCTAGTTATTTCAATTTATGTATGTTGATTGCATAACTGTGAGGATTGCAATCCTAGATTTCTGTTCTTAATGTTAATTGCAATTGTTATTCATTCACAAAATCAATTTTTGCAAAATTCTCTTCTTATCTTAGAAATTAATTTGCCAGTATTGAACTCAAATCAACCTTATTATGAATGACGGGTCATACTACACCCTAGTTTAGAGTAATTTAGGTAGACGATCTGTGCCAACAGAATATGGGTTATGCTACTCCATTAATCATATGAAACTTGTTAAAGGATTTTATAGTTTATACTTAGGGAAGATGGATCGTGCCACATTTTAGTGGTTAGGTGGACGATCCGTGCCAACAAAGATAGATTATTCTTATCCTTTAATATTGTATTTTCTTGTTCTTTTATAACATACATATCATGAGTTTCTGGAATTAAATACGATTACCGTTGTTGTGGAGAGTGTGGTTAAATCGGTACCTTACTCTCTCTCTCTCTCTTATATATTCACTTTTAATTTTGCATTTACTTTCATGCACTTTAATTTTACAAAACAATCAAATATCTTTTGCTTAATTAGATTAAATTTCGTCTTTCGAATTTAATAACGACACCCCCACAGTCCTTGAGGTTCGACACCCTCAATATAGCCCTATCATACGGGATTCGTTATTATTGATATTTTTTGTGACAAAAATACCACATCAATTTTTGGCACCGTTGCTGGGGACTGTTAACGGTTTAGCTATTAAATTTTAAGGATAAAGTTTATCTTAGTTTTTGTTTTTTTTTTTTTCTTTATTTTCAATTTTTATATTTTAATCTTTTTGTTCAAGTTCACGTTTAGCTCTGCAGGTGCCCATTCTATAATTGCAATCGATCACTACAACCCATGTGTGATCGAGTGCATTGCTACGATCGAACCTTTTGCCCCTATGTTCGTTGCCGTCTTCGGCAGTGCAATCGAGCGCACTCTCGACAAAATCTTTTGTAGCCCCATTCCAGTGCATCTAAAGGCCGTTTGTGGGCTTGTCTTTTCAGTTTTAATTTAATTTTCTGTTTTGTTATTTCCTACTTTTGTTTTTATTTTCTATTTTTATTGGTTTAGTTTATGTTGGGTCACTGATCTTTGTCTTTGCCTTTAATTACTTGTAACCCCGACATTGAACACACTCTTAGACAAATTAGAGCTTAAAGGAATTCTAAATTGTCAAAAGAGCACACTACAGACACCATGGCTAGCGCTCGGCATATAGCATTGCAAGATCACTACATCCCTCCCACATACACTACCCCTTCATGTCTCAGGCTGCAAGACATCACAGCAACCCACTATGAGATCAAGCCTAGCACCATACAGAGCTTACCTACTTTCCTAGGGCTTATCCATGAGAATCCTTATGACTTCCTCAGTGAATTCCAAATAATCTGTTCTACCATTCAACTGACTGGATTTACTGAGGATGCCTTAAAGATGCATCTCTTTATCTTTGCTCTCAAAGATAGAGCCAAACATTGGTTCCAATCATTAGAACCTAATTCTATCACATCTTAGGATCAATTGCAATAGGTTTTTCTCAAGCAGTATTTTCCCATAGGAAGGACAAATGACACTAGGAGAGCTATCACTAGTATCACCCAGTATGAGGGTGAACTCTTACATGAGACGTGGGAGAGGCTTAAGGATTTACTTAGATCATGTCCACACCATGTTATCCCCAAATGGCAGCTAGTGCAGAGTTTCTATGATGGTCTGACTATGTCTAGTAGGAGTACGGTAGATGCATCCTGTGTGGGGACATTCATGTTAAAAAGTGAAGATGAATCATGGGCTATGTTTGAAAGCTTGAGTAACAATTCTCGTCAGTAGGTTTCCAACAGACGGGGAGCACCCGCACAAAAGCCACCAAAGACGGAAAGTCTTTTCGAAGTAGGGCAACCTTCAGACATGGCCACCCAAGTAGTTGATGCTATCACCAAGAGGCTAGATCAATTGATGACTGCTAGCTTTGCGCCTAATGCTGCTCACGTAAGCACCCAACCTGAACAGTGGTCATTCTGTTCTAACACTATGCATCAAGTAAATAATTGTCCTACTACTGTAAATTATACCGATGCTTCTAATGAACAGGTCAATGCAGCCTTCTCCTAACCGGGTAATGATCCGTACTCCAACACTTACAACCTGGGGTGGAGAAATCATCCAAATTTCTCCTGGAAGAGTCAAATATAGAAAAACTTAGCACAAGTGCCCCACAATCAAGCTCAGTCCAACAGGTAGCCCTATAACTCTTCTTCCACATACCGGCCTCCATAAAAGCAATACCAAGGCTGCATCGCCTCCTAGATCAGACTTGAATTTTGAAGACTGAATGCTGAAAATGATGAGTGACATGTCTAACAGAATGGTGGGCGAGATGACAAACATGGTGGGTGAGGTAAACAGCAGGGTTGGCGAGACAACCAACATAGTGGGCAAAATGAACGGTAAGACGGGTGAGATGTCTCAAACATAAATTCACACTCCCAATCTATTGCCAAACTAGAGACTCAAGTTGGGCAAATGGCGAACACCCTCAACAGAAGGGAAGAAGGGAAGCTTCCAAGTCAGCCGGTGGTTGACGAGTGCCTAATATTGCATATTTGGGCCCCTTAGCTTAATATTTGTTAAACCCTTAGTTTTGTTATTTTCTGATGTTTTTGGTTAATTTTGGTGTTTTAGTGTTTTGCAGGTTGTTAAGTTACATTTGGGGTTAATGCCATCAACTCTGGGGCTTAAAACAGTTCGTGAAGCATTGGAAGCAAATTTGAGTTGAGCGATGATTTGCACCCGACGAGTCCCACCAAAACGGCCATATCTAGAGTTGTAGAACTCCAATTGGAGTGATCTTGGTGTCATTAGAAAGCTAACTTGAAGATCTACAAATTCATATTTCACAAGAGGAGGCAAATTCTGAAGCATCTGCGATCGATCGCACATATAGTGCGATATGTGCGATCGTTCGCACTTGCGGCCATTAGCACTGAAAATGCATGCTCGAGTGAGATCGAGCGCACCTAGAGTGCGATCAATCGCACTCGGCTGACCTGGCAACGCTGAAACCCTAAAATTAGTGTATAAATACTTTCTTTTTTCATTGTAAACGCATGAGGGGGCGCCGTAGAGTCCAAAACTTCAACCTAGAGTCGTTCTTGAGCTTTTCGAATACTTTTCTTTGTAAGTTTTTGTTTCTTTATGATTTCAATTGATATGTTTATGTCTGTTGTCGTCATGAGAGGCTTCAACTAAGGTTAAAGATGAAGCCTCATCATTGATAAACTCATTATTTCTCATGTTCTTGTTCGTACAATTCTGAATTTAATATGAAGTATTTTCGTTTCAATCTAGTTGTGTGATAAAACTTGTATTAATTGTTGTTTATAGAATTGTTTAAACGTTGGATATTCGTTGTGTTTCATCCAGCGGATACATCGAATCTTTTAATTGAAATTGGATATCCATTGTCTTTCGTTGTTCAAACGGATACATTAGATCTTTTGATCTCAATTGGATATTCGTTGTCTTTCACGATAGAGTTGGATTCATCGAATCTTTTAATAGGATTTTATAAAAAACAATAGAAAATGCTTAGGGTTTAATTCTTGACGAATGTATGAACAAAACATGAGAGTGAGTTTTGATTTGATAAGGTGGATTCAGAAAACCTTAGTGCCTTTTTATTATTTAAGCAATTTCATTTTTACTTCATTTATATTTTTGCACGACCAACTTTGAACTTCGGAACTAGGTTAAGATAAAGTCAATTTGATTAGGAAATTGATTTTTGCAAAAACACAAATTCCCTGTGGATCGACCTCGCACTTGCACAACACTTTATTACAAACGACTCGTGCTATTGCAAGTACTTTTATTTTTGTACACCAAATTTTGGCGCCGTTGCCGGGGAATTGTTTGTTTTTTTGAAGATTGATTTTTTGTTTAAATTAATTCTATTTTTCTACTAGTTATTTATCTTTCTACAAATTTTATTTTATTTTATTTTATTTGGTTCTGTTTTGATCTAATAAAAAGCAAAAAAAAAAAGTGGGTCTTGTGTTTTTTTTTTGGTGTTTCTTTGAGGAAGAAATTATTTGTCGATCACGCACCCAGTCGATCGAGCACTTTCGAGGCCAACTTACGCCTGCGTGTGACAAACTCAAAGCAGACACACGGACATCACAGGCGGGCTCGAATGCAAGCTCCGTTGAGCGTAGACCATGATCGATCGCATTTGCGACACCTCTGATCCTAAGCACCACATTTTTTTGTTTATAGTTTTAGCTATTTATTTTTCTTTAATTATCTTTGTGCCCATTTTTCTTTTTTATTTCATTTGAGTTCTTTATTTTTAGTGAATTCTTTATTTTTGCTTAATTAGTTTATTTTGTTTACTTATTTATTTATTTTTATTCTTTATTTTTATTTTGTATAAATTTTAATTGTTTCATGTGGGATATATTGAACTGTTTGGGTGAAGCATGAGTCTTCCGTTCGATTATTTTAATATTTCCCCTTCCACTTTGCACCCACATGAACCATGTTCACACTGCTCCAACCCTTAACATAGTTTAGGTGATTGTCCGCATTGGGGACAATTGTCTAATTTTTCAAATGGGCAGTTGAACACCAGTTTCTCCAATCCTGGGTTTGAATCAAATTCAAACTTTTATAACCCGGACTGGAGCAACCATTCTGATTTTTCGTGGCATGATCATGCTACGAAAAATTTTGCTCCCCAGGTTGACGAACTGCACCATCCTGTTTATCCACAGTTCGACAACCATTTTTCTTTCCATTCATCATATGACTATCCTCCTAAGCAATCTTCTTTGGAATAAATACTTAAGGAATTCATGGAACTAGTCGGCCAACCGACCATTCCTGCGTCACAAGAACTATCATTAGAAGACGCACTCGAAGAGTTTAGGAAAACAGTTGACCAACCTTGTCAAGAAATCATAGATGCCACTATGGCAAACACTGAAGCAGTTGCAAGGTTAGAAGGACAACTTGGTCATCTAGTTGCTGAATTCAATAGAATTGAGGAAGAGAACTTCAAAGTCAGGAGATGGCGATAGGGCAGTACATGATTGATGAGGATTGCCCCAGCAATCCTCATCATGAGAATGTCCAAGCCACCACCACACTTGTTAGTGAGGAAAGAGTTGATGATCATGAGGAGGAAAAGAAAGAGGAGCAAGTTGAGCAATTTGAGCCCCCGCCAAATCCAATTCCGTCCAACGACAAGGAAGTGAGTACTGAAGCTCACTCTTTCGTCGCAATCCCTCTCGAGACATTTCATGCACCTCAAGTTTCATCTTTTCAATGTCTCGAAGAACCATCTAACGTAGAGATCTTCAAGGAATCACACACAGAAGATCACAAATCTAGGAACCGCGTTCCTAAGTGGATTCCTCGAAATAAGGTCAACTACATAAGATGGCGGAACATCATTCTAGGGGGTATCTCATTTTAAAGAGGAAAGATGGAAGGATTGGTTGGACACCCTTATGAGCGGGAAGGTGCGGTATTTTCTTTTTTATTATTATTTTATTTTTTGCACCGCATTTTTATTTATTTTCTTTTGTTATTTTATTTCCTATCATTTTATTTCTTTTGTTTTGTTTAAGTTTCTAACAATTAACATTTTGATGTTTGATCTTTAAGAAAAAAAAAAAGATTGTCATTAGTTTTGACAGTGTTCGATGTTCAAGTTTGGGGATGCCTTGGACTTTGCTCATCCCGGTTCCTCATCCCTTGTAATGTATTTCTTGCCACATTGGGGACAATGTGTCATTTAAGCTTGGGGTGTGGACAAACACTTTGTCTGTTTTGTTTGTTTATTTACTTGTTTTGTTTTTGCATGTATATATTTGTTTTTGCCATTTATATAAAAAATTTTCTTTTTGTTTGTTGCTATGTTGTTGATTGGCCTTGTCCTAACACCATAACTGTGGATTACATGTCATTGGTATGTTTAACTTGTTTGAACATTGCATATCATTAGAAATCCCAGAGTTTGACTCATTTGT
This sequence comes from Carpinus viminea, assembly GCA_013348765.1. Taxonomy (NCBI): domain Eukaryota; kingdom Viridiplantae; phylum Streptophyta; class Magnoliopsida; order Fagales; family Betulaceae; genus Carpinus; species Carpinus viminea. The sequence continues at coordinate 17,349,080 of CP054674.1, forward strand.
TGGATTAGAGAGACTCCATGTCTTGGATAGATTTCTCACATGCACACTAGCATTAGGGCCTGTGGGGTATGAAATTTGACTTAAGGTGAGTGTGTCTCTAGAGATTTGTGGGTTGATGTGGTGAGGAAAACCTTGGCTTTCAAAAAAAAAAAAATCATCATAAGGTTGAGCTTCTCATTGAGTAACCGGACCTCTTGCCTCACAAAGCAATGAGTGTTCGCGTAAAAAGAGGAGAAAGTTCAGCTGAGTGATTGTATGGCTAGTTAAGCTTCGTAGCTCTTTTTGACTTGAGTAATTAAGCCCTTAGGGATGTCTCTACATCTAGTGCCCCAAAGCCATCTGGTTTGGGAGTCACTGGCCCAACACTCGTTACATAAGTCATTTAGAAGCTTAAGGGAGTTAAGCATTGCACAGCCTACGCAAAAAAATAAAAAAAAAAAAAAAAAAATTTGAAGCCTTGGTTGTTTTCATCACAGTGCAGTCCTATGAATTTTTGGGTGCATATTTTCTTTGAGAATGATTGAAACTGCATGACCTTGTGTTAGTTCACTTTTCACTTCTTGAAGCATATGTTGTCTCGATTTTCCAATTGTGAGTTGAATGGTGTTTGAATGCCTGGATGATGTGGTTTGTATGTTTGACTTGTTAAAATTGCTAATGATGTACAAACCATATGTTTAGTGAAAGGCCTTGTCTGTTAATAACATAGTGTCAATAAAATGTTTGTAGGTGTCATTCCTGGAAAACCCTCACGAGACTTCACTCATCCTCTAGGGAATTCCTAGGGGTTTAAAAGGCTTTTTGCATATGCTAAATACAACCGTTTCTCCCACGACAGCGGACTTATGTTTCTTGATTTTGTTATGTTTTTCATTTTGTTTTGCTAAGGGACTAGCAAAATGTAAGCTTGGGGGTATTTGATGAGTGCCTAATATTGCATATTTGGGCCCCTTAGCTTAATATTTGTTAAACCCTTAGTTTTGTTATTTTCTGATTTTTTGGTTAGTTTTGGCGTTTTAGTGTTTTGCAGGTTGTTAAGTTGCATTTGGGGTTAATGCCATCAACTCTGGGGCTTAAAACAGTTCGAGGAGCATTGGAAGCAAATTTGAGTTGAGCGATGATTTGCACCCGACGAGTCCCACCAAAACGGCCATATCTAGAGTTGTAGAACTCCAATTGGAGTGATCTTGGTGTCATTGGAAAGCTAACTTGAAGATCTACAAATTCATATTTCACAAGAGGCAAATTCTGAAGCATATGCGATCGATCGCACATATAGTGCGATCGTTCGCACTTGCGGCCATCAGCACTGAAAATGCATGCTCGAGTGCGATCGCACGCACCTAGAGTGCGATCGATCACACTCGGCCGACCTGGCAACGCTGAAACCCTAAAATTAGTGTATAAATACTTTCTTTTTTCATTGTAAACGCATGAGGCGTAGTGTCCAAAACTTCGACCTAGAGTCGTTCTTGAGCTTTTGAGCGCTTTTCTTTGTAAGTTTTTGTTTCTTTATGATTTCAATTGATATGTTTATGTCTGTTGTCGTCATGAGAGGCTAAAACCTTCAACTAAGGTTGAAGATGAAGCCTCATCATTGATAAACTCATTATTTCTCATGTTTTTGTTTGTACAATTCTGAATTTAATATGAAGTATTTTCGTTTCAATCTAGTTGTGTGACAAAACTTGTATTGATTGTTGTTTATAGAATTGTTTAAACGTTGGATATTCGTTGTGTTTCATCCAGCGGATACATTGAATCTTTTGATTGAAATTGGATATCCATTATCTTTCGTTGTTCAAACGGATACATTAGATCTTTTGATCTCAATTGGATATTCGTTGTCTTACGCAATAGAGTTGGATTCATGAATCTTTTAATAGGATTTTATAAAAACAATAAAAATGCTTAGGGTTTAATTCTTGTGAATGTATGAACAAAACATGAGAGTGAGTTTTGATTTGATAAGGTGGATTCGTAAAACCTTAGTGCCTTTTATTATTTAAGCAATTTCATTTTACTTCATTTATATTTTGCATGACCAACTTGAACTTGAACTAGGTTAAGATAAAGTCAATTTGATTAGGAAATTGATTTTTGCAAAAACACAAATTCCCTGTGGATCGACCTCGCACTTGCACAACACTTTATTACAAACGACTCGTGCTATTGCGAGTACTTTTATTTTTGTACACCAGTGGTCAATCCTAAGGGGCTCTACATGGTAAATGAAGAAACTTCACATCACCAACATGTCCAGTCCATCACTACATTGAGAAGTGGAAAACTGGTTGACAATAAAGTAGAAGATAAGAAGGATGAGCATACTGAGGTTTCAGAGACTTTGCAGAGGGACAAAGGTAAGCAAGTGATCAATGATACATCTTCATCAGCTGACCCCAGTTCAGAGACACCATATGTACCCCGAGCCCCATTCCCTGAACGACTCAAGGCACCTTCTCACTTTGGGAAACAATGAGAGAAAATACAAGTGATGATGGAGGTGTTCAAACAAGTGAAAATCAACATTCCCCTCCTAGATGCCATCCAGCAAGTGCCTACCTATGCCAAATTCCTAAAGGATCTTTGTACTCAAGAGAGGAAATCCATAAATCACATTCCTAAGAAGGTCCTCCTTACTGAGCATGTGAGTTCCTTGATTCAGCACAATACCCCTCCGAAGTTTAAGAACCCCAGAGCGCCAACAATTTCATGCATCATTGGACAGAAGGAAATTGATAAAGTAATCCTTGATCTAGGAGCCGAGGTAAATTTACTGCCTTATTCAGTGTATCAGCAACTTGGCCTAGGGAGCTGAAGCCTACTACAGTGATTCTATAGCTAGCTGCAGGTCTATCAAGAAACCCAGAGGGATTGTAGAGGATGTCATCATCAAGGTAGATAAGTTCTTCTTCCCAGTGGACTTGATGGGTGCCTATAAGTGCTTATTTGGACCCCTTAATTTATATTCATTAGGCTCTTAGCATTGTCAATATCTAATGTTTTGTTTTATTTTAGTGTTTTAGTGTGTTGCAGGTCCGTGCAATTGAAATACGGTTAAAAGGGTAGAAACGGCCAAAGAAGCAATCAAGACCCTGCCAGTGCGCTTGAACGCACTTGGTGCGTTCGACCACACTGCGGTCAAATGAATAAGCTACGTACAAACGTACTCCTCATTAGCCCGTGAAGTCCGCGTCGCCCTAGCCGCCATCGCTAATTTGCTTGCGCCGTGGGATTTCAGAGCGATTACTTGCGGTCGAGCGTAATGCGTGACGCATAAAAGATCAGCAACGTACATGCAAGCCGAGGCGAGCATACGCATATGGTGACGCTGCAGGTGATCAATCGCACCACCTACGATCGAATCACAGACGCGTCAGACAGCACATTAAAATTGTTTATAAATAGGACTCTTTGTATTTTCTTATTTCTTACATTTGGAAAATGCTTGGAGGCGCCCTTGTGGCCTAAATCCTCCCGTTCATCACTGTAAAACCCTCTAAACGTCATTTTATCATTTAATGCTTTTAGTTATCTTATTTTAGTCTCTTATTCCCTTCACTATGGATTTGTTTATATATATATATTCATGTTTAGTTCATATTTTCTATTGTTTAAATTTATATTTATTCGTTTCAATGCATTTTAGTGACAGAAGTGTGTTGATTGTTGTTTACAAATTGTTAAACGTCAACACTTGTTGCAACCGGAGATACATAGGATGATTCGTCTTGGGACCAATATCCATTGTGACCTTTTAAAACAGTGTTTGCCTCGAGTAGTTCGACATGATTTGTGACAACAATAGGATATGCATATGAGCTTCATCGATAGACGGAAATATGAACAATGTGTTAGCGCTCAGAATATGCCTAGTAGCATAGACATTTAATAAATATGAACTAGCATGATTATGTGTAGATTAAATTATTGTGAGGTGGATTAGGGACTTTAGTCGTTTTTTATCTCTTTGTTTATTGCAATTTAATTAGTTTTTATTTTCTGCGCCATGTGTTTGATGTTGGGACTAGGTTAAGATATTATTAGTTTAGGCAATTTAAATTGGTTTTAACGAAACACAATTCTAATGGATCGACCTCGCACTTGCACACACTTTAACGACTAATTGCAATTGGCAGTACAATTAAATTTATTAACAGGACTTCATTGTTCTTGACACCGAGCCTGTTCCCCATCCTGAGAGGCTGATTCCAGTCATCCTTGAGCGTCATTTCTTAGCCACGGCCAATGCATGCATCAATTGCCGGACTGGAGTTATGGAGATCACATTTGGGAATATGAAGGTTAGGTTGAACATCTTCACTACATTCCAGCATGCCCCTGATTGGAATGAGTGTTTCTTTGTGGACAACATTGAAGAATATGTAGGAGATTCACTCCCTAATCTCTTGGCCAATGATCCGTTGGAAGCTTGTTTAACCCACTTTGGGCTTGAAGATTTTGACACTGACCAATACATTGAAGAGGTCCATGATTTGCTAGAGATAGTAGCTAGTGCAGAGTTTCATCCATGGAGAATACCAAAGGAACCATTGCCTCTGACATCAAGCACTCCTCCCATGCCTTCCCTGAAGTCTCCACCGAAGCTTGAGTTGAAGCCCCTGCCAAACAAGCTTAAGTATGCCTTCCTTGGTTCTAACGACGCCCTTCTAGACATCATTGCTTCAGATCTACAAAAAGACCAGGAAGATAATCTGTTAGAAGTGTTGAAAGAGCATAAAAAGGCTATTGGGTGGACTGTAGCGGACCTAAAGGGAATTGATCCATCCATTTGTATGCACTGGATCCATCTAGAAGAAGGAGCCCGACCCTCTCGTGAGGCACAATGTAGGCTGAACCCCAGCATGAAAGAGGTTGTGATGAAAGAAGTAGTCAAGTTACTTAATGCTGGCATCATCTACCCCATCTCAGACAGCAAATGGATCAGCCACTCAGGTCGTTCGAAAGAAATCCGGCCTTATAGTAGTAGAGAATGTAGCTAGAGAGCTGATTCCACAATGCACAACCACAGGATGGCGCGTTTGCATTGACTACTGAAAGCTCAACTCTCATACTCAGAAGGATCACTTTCCACTCCCATTCATTGATAAGATCCTAGAGCGTCTAGCTGGCTAGAGTTAATACTATTATCTGGATGGCTCTTTCGAGTATAATCAGGTTGCGGTTGACCCCCAAGACCAGGAGATGACAACTTTCACATGTCCCTTTGGTATTTTCGCTTACAGACGCATGCCCTTTGGCCTATGCAATGCACCTGCCACCTTCCAGAGATGTATGATGTCAATCTTCTCCGATATGGTAGAAAATTTTGAGGTATTTATGGATGGCTTTTCTATTTTTGGGTCTTCCTTTGATAATTGTCTCCCGAATGTGCCCTTTTGCCAGTAGTTCCTCCACTTGTCTTTGTAATTCTTCATGCTCTTTGGGATTTATATGCGGTAGTGTGGTTGGTTGGGAAGGCTAGACCCAGGCACCGAATCAATTTGGTGTTGAATGTCATGCAGGGGCGGTAGCTCCTCCAATAGGACTTTTGGGAATACATCAGCGAATTCCTCTAGCGAACCCGTAACTGCCTCCAATACAATCTCCATTAGGCTGCATTCTTTGCCATAGAGTAGGTACACTTGATCAACGTCGAGAATCTCTCTTATGAATTCTCGTTTGGCTAGAAGTGTTTGGCCCACCTATTTTGGAGATTTGGGTACGTCTCCCAAGTTAGGTAGGAGAGTATGCTTCACATTATCTACCAAGAAGCTGTAGGTGTTCTTCCGTCCATCATGGTGTGCATTTTGATCATATTGCCATGGTCTCTCTAGTAACTGGTGGCAGGCATCCATGGCCACCATGTCACACCAAGTTTTATCTTTATATTTTGTGCCAATAGAAAAATTTACAAGGCAGGATTTTGATACTATTACCTCGTTTCTCTTCTTAAGCCACTCCAAGCGATATGGTGTGGGGTGTTTCTCTGTCTCTAGGGTCAGCTTTTGAACTGCTTCTTTTGCTACCATGTTCTCACAGCCTCCATCAATGATTAGCTTGCAAACCTTACCCCCAATAGTGCATGTTGAATGAAAGAGGTTGTGTTGCTGTCTGTCATCACCTTCCGCCTTTCGGGGTGTAAAACATATCATTTGCACCATTAAGCTAGGCTCATTATCTCCGGTAATAAATTCTTCTTCAACGTCCCCATAGTCATCGAAGGTGTTTCCCGAGTCAATAAGTCGACCTTTCCATATTCACTTGTACTAAAACGTTGCAAAGCGACTAACCTAATTTTGAGTTGGGAGAAGAGTCATTTTATGGTGCAGAAGGATATAGTTCTGGGCCACATAGTATCCAAGAGAGGAATTCAAGTGGATCGGGCAAAGGTTGAGCTTATTGAAAATCTACTGCCGCCTCCTTCAGTGAAGCAGATCCGCTCCTTCTTAGGGCATGCTGGGTTTTAACGACGTTTCATCAAGGACACCCCATTCCACTTTGATGAAGCTTGTCAAGAGGCATTCCAGAAGCTCCGATCTCTGCTATCCTCTACTCCCATCATGAAGCCACCTGACTGGTCCTTGCTGTTTGAAATCATGTGTGATGCTTCCGATTTTGCTGTGGGTGCAGTCTTGGGACAGCGTGTGGCAAGCTCCTTCACATCATTTATTATACTAGCAAGACTTTGATGGATGCTCAAGTCAATTACACAACAATAGAGAAAGAGTTGCTAGCTGTGGTCTTTGCCTTAGACAGATTCCAATCATATCTCTTGGGATCCAAGGTAATCATCTATTCTAATCATGTTGCTTTGCAACACTTGTTAGCAAAGAAGGAGACTAAGCCCTGGTTGATCCAATGGATACTGCTGTTACAAGAATTTGATATTGAGATTCAGGATAAGAAGAGCACTGAGAATGTTGTCACCAACCATCTGTCCCGGATTCAATTTGAGACACCTCAGCCAATTCTAATTCATGATTCCTTCCCGGACTATCAACTGTTTGAAATTACTCCAAGAGAACCACCATGGTATGCTGACATTATCAACTACTTAGTCACAGGTCAGATTCCCCTTCATTGGTCTAAGCAAGACAAGGACCGCTTCTTCAAGCAAATTTGATTCTATTTTTGGGAAGATCTGGAGTTATTCAAGTACTAAACTGACAGATTATCCGATGTTGTGTCCCGGAGAATGAATTCCACAGTATTCTCACATTCTGTCACTCTTTAGCATGTGGGGGTCACTTCAGTGCCAAAAGACTGTAGCCAAGGTTCTACAATGTGGATTCACATGGTCGACTTTGTTCAAAGACGCCTATGAATTTTGTAGGGCTTGTGAGAGATGTCAGCGCCTAGGAGCTATGTCTCGGAGAGATATGATGCCATTGAACCCCATCCTCATAGTTAAAATTTTTTATGTCTGGGGTATCGATTTTATGGGCCCCTTTCCACCATCTTTCGGGTATGAGCACATTTTGGTAGGGGTAGACTATGTCTCCAAATGGGTAGAAGCTATGGCCACCAAGACCAATGACCACAAGGTGGTAGTGAAATTCATTCAAGCCAACATCTTCAGTAGATTTGGTACTCCCCGAGCCATCATCAGTGACGGAGGCAAGCACTTCTGCAACCGATTTCTCAAAACCTTGCTTCTCAAGTACTCTGTTACACACAAGGTAGCCACCCCCTACCATCCTTAAACTAGTGGCCAAGTAGAAGTTTCCAACAGGAAGATCAAGCACATTCTAGAGAAGGCAGTTAGGCTAGACCACAAGGATTGGTCCTTACGCCTTAATGATGCATTATAGGCCTACCACACAGCCTACAAGACGCCGATTGGAATGTCACCATACCGGCTGGTTTATGGAAAGGCATGTCACCTCCCTGTGGAACTGGAACACAAGGCTTTGTGGGCAATCAAGCAGTTCAACTTTGATATGCAAGCAACCAACTCCCACCGAAAGCTTCAGTTGACAGAGTTGGAGGAGCTGCAAATCAATGCATATGATAGCTCTAGAATTTACAAGGAGAAGACAAAGGCTTTTCATGACCGACACATCAAGCCTAAGACATTTGAGCCAAACCAAAAAGTATGGCTTTTCAACTCCAAACTCTGGCTCTTCCTTGGTTAGCTCCACTCCAGATAGGACGGCCCTTTCATAGTCACTTCAGTGTCTCCACATGGTGTAGTTGAATTGCAGGACCCAAGGGATGGCAACCTTTTCAAAGTGAATGGTCAAAGATTAAATTCTTCAAGTTGGATCTCATCTATTTGTTTTAAAATGCATAAAACTTTTCTATTTTGTTTTTCTTTACTTTTGTTATTTTTCAATTTTTGTTTTATTTTTCCTTTCTTAGTTAATTGTATGTAAAAATGATCGATCGCTCTCTCACCATGCACCTCTCCATCCATGTCCCTACCTAAACACTGAATTTTTTGTTTTGTCAATTGTGTTTTGTAGGGGGTTGGAAAACTTTTAAAGTCGTTCACCACTTGGTTTGAAGGCTCACCCATCCCACTTGTGAGCAGTGTGAAATCATTTTTGAGACCGAATTTGACATCAATGGCAACTTCAAAAATTTTGAAGCAAGGCAGTCCAAGAATTCAAACACCGTGGGTTGAAGAAGTTGTTCAAACCTGTCACCTCCACGGCATACACAAAGCTAGTTGTCCAATTTTATACGAACCTCTTCACAGATTGCAATAGGCGGGGTGTCCTGTTCTCCACCATTCAAGGGAAGCAAGTTGTGGTGACAACTTCTGATATTGCTGCCGCCCTCCATTGCAACGATGAACAACCTCCTACGGATGCACAACTAGATGACTAGCCGAGTCCTTCTATGTCTCCGAAATAATTGACAACATGTGTGCAGGGCAATATGCTGATGACAAAAGGAATGCGGGCAGCCAGTCTAAATTTCCTCCACAACTCTAGCTTGTGGACTCTATTCTGTAGCGGAATGTGTGCCCATTGGGACATAAGATGCAAACGCATGACCAATTCCTTCAAGCGCTATACGCCTTCCACAAAGGCTACTGGTATTCCATCCCTTCAATCATTTGGAATCAAATTTACAAGTTTTGGGATTGGGTACTTGCACGCCGAGCCACCACTACAAAGTCATGGGGGCTACCATTTCCGTTTCTGATCACACATATCTTGAAGAAGAAAGGCATAAAGGGGACCCCCGAAGATGGACCTGTCACTTAAACATCCAATCTTTGGTAGAAACCAGTGGAACCATAGTCAATCACATATGCCAAGAAGCGTTAGGATGCAAATCCCTGCTGATGAAGGAGGGGAAGAAGCAGAACATATGGAAGAAGATGCACTGCCACCTCAGCAAGGTGGGTGAAATGAATCTGTTGTCATTAGCTACACTAAATATGAATTCTTGTGTGGTGCAAATCAATGCATGGATAGGATGGAAGAGCGCTTTGCCAATATGGAAAAGTAGTTTGATACATAAGCCGAAATGCTCAAGGCCATTCTGGAGCGATTACCACCAGCTACGAGGGCATCTTCTTCAGTACCACATGGGGAGCAGCAGTGAGCAGCTACACAGTCTGGCTGAAGACGTTAAACTTAGCGCTCATGAGAGGCACCCCACAGTATATCCTTTTATTTCTTGTTGTTTTTGTTTTACTTTTATTTTTATGCATTGTCTTCTTGTTTTCCAGTGTTACTTTGTGTTATGTTTTCAGGGACAAAACGGTACTTCAATTCAAGTTTGGGGGTGTGCCATGAGCCATGCCACTCTAGACAGTTCTCCATTTCCCCAGGTCAACTCTTTCCATGATATTTACACATTGGGAACAATGTGTAATTTAAGTTTGGGGGTATGGGAGACACAATTACACACACTTTGTCTCATTTTTTTTGAAAAAAAAAAATGCATGTTCATGTTGTCCTAAAATTTTGGTTGACCTAAAAATTTGTGAATTGATTTCATCAGTGAGCTTAAAATTTTGAACACATGATCTGATGATAGAATTTGGAGCTTTGTTACTTTAGACAATTGAGAATTCACATGTCTGATTTGCTCTAACATACGCACATTAGCACATGATTTGTGGGGTATTACATGTGGTCTTAATGTATTTGTCTCTATGTTTTGGGTGACACGAGATGACTTATTGGTTGGATACATTGGCATAAAAAAATTAAAAAAAAAATGATCATTGATGAGATTTTCACTGAGTAACTAGACCTCTTGCCTCATTAAGCATTGAGTGTTCATGTCAAAAGGTGGAAAAATTTGATGTAGTTAAAAATTAAAAAAAAAATGGCTAAGTTTAGTTTCGTAGCCTTTTTAACTTGAGTTAGTAAGTCCTTAGAGGTGTCTTTACACCTAATGCCCTAAAACCATCTAGTTTGGGAGTCATTGGCTCAACACTCGCTACATGGGTCAATTAGAAAGCTTAAGGGAAATAAGCATTACAAAGCCCAATAATAGAAGGGCAATTCTACATAAGATGGTTAAATATCCTTCTAGAGGGGCATGAAGTTTTGAAGAAGAAAGGGTGGAAGAGATTGGTTGGACATCAGTATGATAAGGGGAAGCATTGTAAAGTTTTCTCCTCCAGTTTATTTTATCACTTCACTCCACAAATTCTTTCTTTCCTTTTCATTACATGTTGTTTTTAGTTTTGTTTTTGTTTTTAATAGCAATTAATCTTTTGATGTTTTGTTTCTATGAAAAAATATTGATGTTAGTTGGTGTTTTGGTGTTTGAGTTTGGGGGATGCCCTGACCTTTTTCACACCTTGATATTTCCTTACTTTTGGTAATGTATTGCTATACTACACATTGAGGGCAATGTGTAATTTGAGTTTGGGGGTATGGAAAAACACTTTGTCTATTTATTTTTGTTTTTATTTGTCTTTTTGTTCTAAAAAAAATTGAAAAAAAAAAATTGTGCTATGTTTTTGTCAAGTTTGAGTTAAACTGTGACTGTGATTTGCATTTCATTGGCTTGCTTAAAGGGTTAACATATCATTACGTTAGTAGGTGTTTGAGTCCTTTGACTTCTTTTTGGGTAAAAGAGATTTCACTTGTTTTGAGATAAATTTTTATGAGCACATTAGCATGTTTTCTGTGAGGTATGATGTTTTAGCTTAAGCTTATTCTTTTGAGATTTGTTGGATGACCAATTGATGAATAACCTTGGCTTGCAAGAAAAAAAAAATCATTTTGAGTTTTTCACCAAGTAACCAAACCTTTTGCCTCATTAAACATTGAGTGTTCGCATCAAAAGGTGTAAAGTTTAAAGTTAATTTGATGGTATGGCTAGCTTGGCTTCGTAGCCTCTTTTACTTGAGTTAATAAGCTCTTAGGGATGTTTACATCTAGTGCCCTAAAGCCAAATGGCTTGGGAGTCATTGGCTTAACACTTGGTACTAAGGTCAATTAGAAAGCTTAAGAGAGTTAAGCATTGCACAGCCTACATAAAAAATATATATATATTTGGTTGTTTCATCTGTTTGGGATTCTTACAAATTTTGTGGAAATTGTTTTGAGTTTGAACTGAAAGCTTCTTGATTATATGTTATTTTCACTTTTACACTTTTCAGAACATATGATGTCTTGATTATCCATTTATGAGTTATTTGATTTTGGATGCTGTTGATTGAGATGATGGTGTTTGTCTTTTTAAGCTGGCTTATAAACAAGAACCATGGTTTATGTGATACTTCTTTCCTGTTAATAACATAGTGCTGCAATGTTTGTGGGTATCATTCTTGTTAAAACCCTCACGAGACTTCACTCGTCCACTAAGGATGCCTAGGGGTTTAAAAGGCTTGTTGCATATGCCAAATGCAATCGTCTCTCCCATGAAAGAGGATTTATGTTATTGCTTTTATTTTATTTTTTTTGTTTTATTTTGCTAAGGGACTAGCAAAATGTAAGTTTGGGGGTGTTTGATAAGAGCCAAATATTGCATATTTGGACCCCCTTAATTTACATTAGTTAATCCTTTAGCTATGTTGTTATCTAACGCTTTGTATTAGATTTGTATTTTAATGTTTTGTAGGTTGTTGAAGAGAAACTGCATCTTAAAAGGGAAAATTGTATAGTCTTGGACTAAAGCATACTTTTAGAAGACCTAGAAGATGTGGTTAAGTTTGACCAAATCAAGGAAAGGATAAAGTCTGAATTTCCCTAAATTGAGATAATTTCGGATTGGATTCAAATTCAGATTCTGCATATGTTTCAGTATTTTGATCATAACTTTCTACTCAAATATAGGATTGAGGTGATTTAAGCGGCAGTGGAAAGCTAGTTCAAAATTCTACAATTTATTGTGAAATAGAATTTTCCAAATTCGGAAGTTTACTATGCCAAAATTGTCCCGCAATATGAGAACACAAATTTGAGCGAATCTTATCCGGATTTCAAACTTCTAATTGGACTGGGAGACTGACCTCCAAATTATCTGGGTTTACTAGGCTTCTAGGACTTCTCTAAGCCTATAAATAGACCTCTTTAGATTCAAGAAAGAGAGCAAAGCCTGGAGACAAAAATTATAGCTTCTCTTTAGTTTAGTTTTTTGTAGTTTAGGTTTTAGTTTTCATATTTATGTAGAGCTAAATCCCCAACTAAGATTGGGGATGAAGCCTCACCGTTAAAGAACAACATTGCTGTTATGTAAGTTTTTATTGATATGATTTTATAAAGTTTATTATTTCAACTGTTTTACTCCTAATTAATTATTTGGAGTGATTCTTGGATATCTCTTGTGATTCAAGAATACATGTGATGATTTGAGATAATTTCATATGATTAATTACTTGGTTTTAACTCATAAAAATTGGATATCCTTTGTGATTTGTTCTACGGATACATCTGGTGTTTCAATTGAATTTGGATTCCTTTTATGATTTGATCAATGAATGGATATATGGGATGGTTTTGATTAATTCTTTAAAACGTAGTAAAACATCTTTAAGATTTTAATTATGAGAACTTCGTATTGATATTAATGAGCATAGAGTATGTTATTATGAAGCGATGAGTGTGAATTCCTAAACCTTAGTAACTTTATCTTTTGTTTTGTTTTATTTAATTTATGTTTTGTCTTTTAATTTTCAAAACCCAAATTTCTAAACCCTTTTGGAACTAGATTAGGATTTAATTAGTTTAGATTTAAATTTGCTTTCAAGAATACAATTCCCTGTGGGTTCAAACTTGCACTTACACACCACCATATTACACACGACTCGTGCGCTTACAAGTACATTTAATTTGTACAACACTTCTCTTCTCAAAGATTCTTTTGTTTCTTGTAAAATAAAGAATAAATAAAATAAAAAAATAAAAAAGGAGCCAAAAAAATACTTTGTTAAACTAAACTATTATCTTATAACATAATATATATTTAATCTAGAGGCATATACATAGACTCTAAGTTCAGCATTACACTTAACCCTATAATTATTATTATTCTCTAGTGCTCATTTCTTCATTTATTTTATAACATTATCCTACATACTCTATGTTTATCAACATGCTTACTATTAGAACTCATTATCATTGTTAAACTATTAAACCCATCTACTTATCTACCTACTACTTATCTCATTAAATACTTATTTGCTCCATTATCATACATAACATATGTATATATATCAATTCTCATTGTCGCTTACCCCAATTTATAATACTCATAAACACTCTCACAATGTCATAATAGAACCTAAACCCCATAAGTGTCAATTTCCATGGAACCCATGAAAACCTAGAGTTAATTAACATTCTAAATGCAATTAACCCATCCAATTAGCCATCCTAGGGTTCATATACCAAAAGCCCTAATTTAATTCTTACTATACAAATTAGGGTTTATGTCCATACTTTACCAATAGGTAAAATTAGAGTTTCAACCCATTAATTCAATAACCCAAAATTTGAATAATACATAAAAATCTGTCACACGTAAAAAGCCCCCACATTAATTTTAGGAATTAGGCTACTTATTAAAATTTCCCCAAATTTTGAACCTAAATAAATTTTTCCAAATCCTTACGATTTCAAACTTAGAATCCAATGGGTAGTACAAAACCTTCAAGAGAAACTAGATATTTCAACAATATACCAAAATCCCTTGCAAGAACCCTAATTTTCGGACCTAATCCCAAATCCCACAAATCCATATGTTTTCAAGCTTCAATCCTAATGGGTATAACGGAAATATAGAGAGAGACTAGAGATTTTACCTCACCAATCTCATAGCCAAGATCCCCTTGGGTTTCCTCTCCTCCTTCTTCTTCTCTTTTTTTCTTCTTCTTCTTCTTTCTCTTCGCCACGGCCAGCAGCTCCTCTCTCAATCTCACCATAGTTCTCTCTCTCATTCGGTCTTGAGTGCGTGTGTGGATGAAGAGAAAGGAGAGAAGAAAGGGAGAAGGAGATAAGAAGGAAAGGAAGAAAGGAAAGAAAGGGGGAGAGAGGGGGAGATAGAAGAGCTTTGCCCTTTTGTCTTCTTCTAACTTAATTGAAGGGATAAAATATCCAATGACCAATAATAGTTAGACATGTGGCAAGGGATAGGATTCCCTTTTTATTTTAAAGCCCCATCTTTTTAGAATTGCAAGATTATCCCACTACATTTACTTCATCTTTCTTAATTTCATATTCCACCCTAACTATTTATTTCAACTACAATATACCTATACTTATAATTATTTACTACACTAGAACTTATTATTACACTTTATTATTCTAATACCATTAACCTATTTCATTTATTGATCAGTTGTCACTCTTGACATTATTATTCGTTAATTTCTTTATCAAAAACTTATATTAAATAAATATGTCATCATTAAATAATATTGTTATTATATCATTATCACACAAATATTATTATTAATCAATTTTGTTCATATTTCAATTATGATAAAGTCATTATTATTACATATCTATAATTCTAAATCATTTCATGCATAATTTATTCTACTAATTAATTCAAATTACTATGAGGTTATTAGTAATAAACTTAACTATTTTCTTAGGTCTTACACCTCCATTATGAATGATTGTGCGGTTTAGCTAGCATAGAAGATGCCTATAGACCAGACTTGGGTGATAGCTCAGATTTAATTAGAGTTATTTTTTACGACATGGATTCGGTGTGGATGAAAACTATGTGGGATAATGATAAGTGCCAAAATATTCATATTTTAGCCCTTCATTTACATTTGTTAATTTCTTAGTTTTTGTTATTTTGTTCCATTTTATTTCCTTTTTGTGTTTTCTGTGTTTTTGTAGGTCATGAAAGAAAAGAAAGCATTTTTGGAAAAGTTCTAAGTCTTAAAGGGCAAATTGGAAAGACCTAGAAGATGTGGAAAGGATTAATTCGGAATTCATAAATTGGAGTCAAAATCGGATTGGATTCAAATTTGGATTCTGCACATGCCTCGATATTTTATCCATAACTTTCAGCTCAAATATCTGATTGAGGTGATTTTAAAGGCATTGAAAAGCTAACTCAACAGGATACAAATCATTGTGAAATAATATTTTCCTAATTTGGACCGCCACAATTCCAAAAGTACCCTACAAGATATGAGCCCAATTTTGGACGAATCCAATTCCGATTTGTAATAGGATTGTCTCTTAATTTGACTAGGAGATAGAATTCTGAATTTCCTAGGTTTACTAGTGTTTCTAGGACTCTCCTAAAGCCTATAAATAGACCTCTAAGACACACAATTCAACACACAATTTTATAGACAATTTTAGAGACAAGCTTTGGGGAGAGGAATTGGAGACTACTTCTAGGAGTGGTTTTTGGTGCTTTCTTTTCCTTTTTCTTTTTAGTTTTTATTTTAATTATGTGTAACTAATTATTTTAGTAGGGCTAGATTGAAACCCTAATTATGTTTATTTAATATTTCAATGTTGGCGCCTTTGTGATAATCATATTATGTTACTTGACTTGATTAGTGTCTATTTTATTGAATTCCTCATATGTGTGTAACTGGCCATTATATGCATGTGGTATGAACTTGTTAGTTAAATCAATTTGGATGGCCGAGTCTTGGGTTTAACATAAGTAACAAAAGCAATCCACACGGGTTCTTGGATTAATCAAATGGGAAACCGAGAGTATATGCCATGCCCTAAGTCTCATGTGGTTGTCGGTTTTCACAGCTCATATGCTTTCTTAGAGAACAACTTAGTATATGCCATGCTAAATCCTTTAAGAAAGAAAAGAGTTATAGTATACGCTATGCTAATTTGTTGCTTAGGGAAACCAATAGCTTGAGGAGTATATGCCATGCCCTTAGGGTGGCAACCATTAGGTATTCATAATATGATTGGATCTTTGGCATATTGTTCTATTAATTTAACACAATTAGTGGTGGATATCAAAGCCCTACACTTTTATTTACCTTTTCATTTATTTTTATTTCTTTTTACAATATCAATTCCATGACAAGTTGGTATTTTAATTAATTAATTCCAAACGAAATTAACAATCTCCGTGGGATCGATCTCGTACTTGCTACACTATATTACTGTTTTAATCTTGTGCACTTGTGAGTTAAAACATACTAAATATTATCTATTAATTTATGTAGTATTTGGCACAACAATTTTTTGGCGCCGTTGCTGGGTATTGTTTAATTTTGTTTTAAATTTTTTTCTCATTAGTTAATTTTATTTTATTTATATTTTCATGTTACTGATTTTTTTAGAATTTTAGTTCGATTACAAGCATACAAGCGCACCACGGTGCGATCAACCTCATCAGGGCAATCAAGCGAAAGTCAAGCATCATGACAAAGGCGCTGTATTTTTTTTTTTACTTTGCAATTCTGCCTCAAGTGCGTTCGAGCGCACCAACCTATGCGATTGAGGCTCTACCAAACAGCAGCAGCGGCAGTTTGTGAGCTTTTCTTTTTGTTTTTGGTTTTTACTTTCTCTTGTTATTTTAATTAATGTTTGTTTTTATTCACATGTGAGGAAACATTCCAACACCCTATGGACCATGTCCATTTTGCTATGACCCTTATCCCAATGTTAGAAATTGTCCTTCACTAAAACAAATTTCTAATGATATTTTTGGGCATAAGAACACACCACCCTCTCAACCAAGGAACGACCACTATTCTAATTCCGGTAACCCAACATGGAGCCAATAGTCAAACCTCTCATGGCAAGCTCAATTTCTTGGAAATCCTGCTCCACAATTTTCATGATCATTCATATTCCTATCCACATCAACAATATCAAGAAAAACCACCTTCTCCTAAAAGGTATGCTTTAGAAGAAACAATGGCTGCCTTAAAAGAAAAGAGTGTTGCCTTAGAAGAAACAATGGCTGCCTCTGAAGAAGCAAGTGCTAGATTAGAAAGAACAATGTCAGCTTTTCTTAGTGAAGCAGAGGAAGATAGCAAGAATTTGCAAGGATAAGAAACTCTGTCACTCAATCATCTGAAAAGATGGATGCTCACTTTAAGCAAATAATGGATATCCTCAAAGAAGAAAAGTGTCAAGGTCAGTTGGTGGCAAATCCTAATGAGTACTGCATGGAGGATAAGTTCACTTACTATCATGAGCAAACAACCACCACACCTAGGAACGAAGAAACAGTTGAGGAGAATTTTTGTGAGCCAAGTCTTGAAGATCCTTTGGGAGAGTGCTTTGATCAATTTTGTGAGCAAGTTGTGGTTGAAAATCAAGTGGATGAGAGGAAGGAGGAGCAAACTGAGGATCTAGAGGAGCCACATCAAGAAAAAGAAGAGAGCACTAAGACATTTTCAACATTAGCTCTTATTCCTGAAACACCAAGAGGCCAAGAGAGAAGTCTGTTAGAGTTACCAAATGAGCAAATTGAGGACATCAAGATAGAAAAGCTCCATGAGTCTTCTTCTTATTTTGTTTCAGTCCATGATGAGAAATTGTTTGAGAAGATTCAGAGTGGTCCACCCTATATACAGACAATTGGAATCCCCCTACAATGGGAAGACATCATTCTCTTTGGTGCAAGAGAAGGAAAGACTGGTGCTTCAAGTTTAAAGTGCCACAGTCTGGCCAAAGAAGTTAAACTTAGCGCTCATGGGAGGCACCCCACAACATATCCTTTTTATTTCTTGTTTCTTTTTAGTTTTATTTTTATTTTGTTTTTGTTTTTCACTGTTAATTTAGTGTTTTGTTTTTCAGGACAAGTGTGCTTGAGTTCAAGTTTGGGGGGAATGCTTTGAGTCATACCTGTTCCAGCCAGTTTCTCCATCTCCCGGGTAAGATCTTTCCATGATATATACATTGGGGACAATGTGTAATTTAAGTTTGGGGGTATGGGGGACACATTTACACACACTTGGTCCCACTTTTTGCTTTTGAAAAAAAAAAATGCATGTTCATGTTTGTCTTGAAATTTTGTTGATCTAAGAATTGTGATTTGATATTCATTGGTGAGCTTAAAATTTTGAACACATAATCTGATGTTGGATTTTTAAGTTTGTTACTTACTTTAGGCATTTGAGAATTCACATGTTTGATCTGCTTTGACACAAGCACATTAGCACATGATTTGTGGAGTATGACATGTGGTTTTGATGTGTATGTTTCTATGTTTTAGGTGAAACTGAATGACTTATTGGTTGGATACATTGGCATAAGAATATTTAAAAAAAAAAAAAAAAGTGATCATTGATAAACTTTTTACTGAGTAACTAGGCCTCTTGCCTTATTAAGCATTGAGTGTTCATGTCAAAAAGTGAAGAGATTTGATGTGATTAACATTATGGCTAGTTTAGTTTCGTAGCCTTTTTACTTGAGCTAGTAAGTCCTTAGGGGTGTCGTTACACCTAATGCCCTAAAACCATCTGGTTTGGGAGTCATTGGCTCAACACTCGCTATATGGGTCAATTAGAAAGTTTAAGGGAACTAAACACTACAGAGCTTAATAATGAAAGAAAAATATAATAAAATTATGCCATTGTTGTTCATTCTAATAGGACTTTCAATGAATCTTAAGATATTGAGACATTGCACATTGAAATTATTTGGAAGCTCTTTAGTCTTTTGCAAGTTCACTTTACAATGTTTCGAACTTGTGATGCCTTAACTTGCCTGCTGTAAGTGATTAGACTTTAAATTCTTATTCATTGCAAAGATGGAGTTTAACTTATTAATCTTGCTAATAAATGAAAATCATAGTTTTGAGTGATGCTTTAATTTTTAGATAACATGAACTATACATAATGTTTGTGAGTAACATTCCTGGAAAACTCTCATGAGACTTAACTCGTCCTCTAGGGAATGCCTAGGGTTTAAAAGGCTTATTACATACGCTAAATGAAATCGTACATCCCACGAAAGATGGATTTATCATTTCGTTTTTTGTTTTTCATTTTGTTTTTAGTTTAGTATTGCTAAGGGACTAGCAATATGTAAGTTTGGGGGTGTGATAAGTGCCAAAATATTCATATTTTAGCCCTTAATTTACATTTGTTAATTTCTTAGTTTTTGTTATTTTGTTCCATTTTATTTCCTTTTTATGTTTTCTGTGTTTTTGTAGGTCATAGAAGAAAAGAAAGCATTTTTGGAAAAGTTCCAAGCTTAAAGGGCAAATTGGGAAGACCTAGAAGGTGTGGGAAGGATTAATTCGGAATTCATAAATTAGAGTCAAAATCGGATTGAATTCAAATTTAGATTCTGTATATGTCTCGGTATTTTATCCATAACTTTCAGCTCAAATATCGGATTGAGGTGATTCTAGTGGCATTGAAAAGCTAACTCAACAGGCTACAAATCATTGTGAAATAACATTTTCCTAATTCGGACCTCTCCAATTCCGATTTTTAATAGGATTGTCTCCTAATTTGACTAGGAGATGAAATTCCGAATTTCCTAGGTTTACTAGTGTTTCTAGGACTCTCCTAGAGCTTATAAATAGACCTCTAAGCCACACAATTTCACACACAATTTTATAGATAATTTTAGAGACAAGCTTTGGGGAGAGGAATTGGAGGCTACTTCTAGGAGCGGTTTCTTTCTTTTCCTTTTTCTTTTTAGTTTTTATTTTAATTATGTGTAACTAATTATTTTAGTAGGGTTGGATTGAAACCCTAATTATGTTTATTGAATATTTCAATATTGGCGCCTTTGTGATAATCATATTATGTTGCTTAACTTGATTAATGTCTATTTTATTGAATTCCTCATATGTATGTAATTGGTCATTATATGCATGTGGTATGGACTTGTTAGTTAAATCAATTTGGATGGCCAAGTCCTAGGCTTAGCATAAGTAACAAAAGCAATCCACGCCGGGTTCTTGGGTTAATCAACATGGGAAACTGGGAGCATATGCCATGCCCTAGGTCTCATGTGGTTGTCGGTTTTCACAATTCATATGCTTTCTTAGAGAACAACTTAGTATATGCCATGCTAAATCCTTTAAGAAAGAAAAGAGTTAGAGTATACGCCATGCCCTTAGGTTGGCAACCATTAGGTATTCATAATATGATTGGATCTTTGGCATATTGTTCTATTAATTTAACACAATTAGTGGTGGATATCATAACCCTACACTTTTATTTTCCTTTTCATTTATTTTTATTTCTTTTTACAATATCAATTCTATAACAAGTTGGTATTTTAATTAATTAATTCTAAACAAAATTAACAATTTTCGTGGGATCAATCTCATACTTGCTGCACTATATTACTATTTTGATCTTGTGCACTTGTGAGTTAAAACATACTAAATATTATCTATTAATTTATGTAGTATTTGTCATAACAAATAACAAAGGAACCACGGGCGTAGACAAGATCGAGATTCTTATCTCTCTAGCATTGCTTAAGATTAAGAATCAGTCTATTTAGTTGTGTTATTTCTAGAAAATGATTATCCTTTGGGTTGTAACCTGTATTTTTATGATTGGCGTTTGACCAGTAACATCTGATGATCTATTATATATTATGAGGTTTATCTTCACTCTGGTGATTTTACTTGTGGTATCTAGTTATTGCTTTCTATTTCTATAGTTTAAAGTCTTCCGCTAAATTATCTGGTTTAGGAGAGGTTAAGATCCCTAACTCTTGTTCCATGAGAGATAGGGCTAGGTGGCGAACCACAGAGTCCATTACTAGTTAATCGATTTTCTATTGGGGTCGTTACATAGCATCCATATTTGCTTTGCA
The DNA here is from genome assembly GCA_013348765.1 of Carpinus viminea. Classification (NCBI taxonomy): domain Eukaryota; kingdom Viridiplantae; phylum Streptophyta; class Magnoliopsida; order Fagales; family Betulaceae; genus Carpinus; species Carpinus viminea. The sequence goes on from CP054674.1 coordinate 17,370,250, forward strand.
AGCGAAGCCATATTAATGCATTCTAGGTCTCGAAAGCCCATACTACCCTTCTCCTTTGCCATCCCTAGTTTATCCCAACTCATCCATGTGATTTTCAAGTCATTCCCCTTGTGTCCCCACCAAAACTTGACCATCATTGAGTTTATGTCCTTACAAAGAGTTTTTGGTAGTTGGAAGACACTCGTGGTATAGGTTGGAATTGCCTGAACAATAGCTTTTAGAAGGACCTCCTTACCTGCCTGTGATAGAAATTTTTCCTTCCAACCATGCATACGGTCCCAAATTCTCCCTTTGATTCCTGTAAAAGAACTAATCCGAGACCTACCAATGAGAGTGGGCAGCCCCAAATACTTCTCGTATCTTTGTGTAGAGCTAATCCCGCAATTGACAATATATGGGTCCTTATCTCCTACTTTGTGTTGTGATTGAAGAATATGGATGTCTTCTCTTGGTTCAACTTCTATCCCTACACCTTCTCATATATAGCTAGCACCTCTTGAATTCCGACCCATTCAATGATATTACCCTTGCAAAACAAGAGACTATCATCCCCAAAGAACAAATAATTTAGCCTTGTTCCCCCTTTAGTGATTGGCAAATATGTGATTCCCCTCTCACGAGTGTATACTTAATTGTACATACTTACATATTTTGTGTTAATTATATAAGAACATATATGTTATATGACAATTGATAGTAATACTTAATAGTTACTAGTTAGCGGCTTTAATGATTACTGTCACATCATTAAGTTTTATAATAATCAAGAGTCTATCAAATAGCATTACTTAAAAAGTTACACGACAACTTTTGTGTTTCATTGATAACACATTACAATTAATATTTGTGTTACTCTTCTAATTAAAATATATGTTAGGGGTCCCCAAGTGGTAGCTCAATCTGTAGTGACCTAAATAATTAAATAAGCTTAAGTAGCTTAGTTAGAGGGTTAATTTAGACTTTGGGTCACTAGGATTGGCCATAAGGGCATTTTTGGGCATTTTACTTTCAGACCGGACGTACGCTCTTGTCTTTTTGTGTGGACGTACATGGGGGACCACCAGTACACTAACAAATAATACATCGTAATATGTGAATAGTACAATAGATGTACTCTAAAAAGTACCGGACGTACGCTACTTTTTGGATTAATCGCTTGATAATACCTAGATGTACGAAGGAACCTTTAGACCGCTGGTGAATAGTATGCGGACATATGCCCCTAGGACCAGACGTTCGCTGCTTTTTGGCCCTATAAATGCTCCCTCACCATGTCACGCCCATTACTCCCCATTCTCGCCCCTAAACCCTCAGGAGACCTTGTGTGAGTGTTTTGTGTGAGGTTTGTGAGCTAGTAGAGTGGAGGTTCTTGAGGTTTCGCTTCAAGGAGGTAATGCTCGGTTACCTACCTTTTTAATTACATCATTATGCTGCTCGATTATCGTCTTGATAGTCGTAGTTTTAGCTTTAGTTATGCCTTAAATCTTATTTAAGTCAATGTTATGTTAACTTAGCACGATCGCGTTGCATGGTGGTTTCATTTCAACTTAGGAGACCTTAGGAAGCCTTTGATAGTCTTTCGAAGTTGATTTGGAGAATAGGAGGATGAGTGGAGAAAAATGAGGTTCTCCCTGAGAACCTCAAAGCAAACGTATGATCTTGAGAACGGACATATGGATGTACGGCCCCGAGCTTGGACTTAAGGTTCAGAATGTGACAGGGAACTTTATTTTCATCAGCCATCCCATAGCTCATGTTTCCTTTATTCTAGAGTTGGTTTAGTAGAAATAGAACTAATAATAGGTCTTTTCTCAGTATTTGAGGTTATGGAGCTTCAAGGGAATTATATGGAGGAGCTTTACAACCCATGTGAGTATAAACTTACGTGGATGTTTTGTTGTTACTTTTCCTGCATTGCATATCTATTATATATATTATATATATATCAAACATACATATTTTGTAACTCTCATAAAATACATTTTGGAACTACTAGGAACTCTTTTTTATGAAAACGTGTGTTAATTAATAAGATAATAATGAGACTTGTAAAACTAATTGTATCGTATGACATGGTATACCAATACATGCGGTATAATGGCCATGAGCTTACTATACAGGTTAACTTTATGGTTGTGTGTGTGTGGGCTTTGGATCCAATGGTTTCGTGATCAAGGTGCAATCATTCCCAATGAATGGTCACTATAGGATGAACATCATTAGCGGTGTGGGCCACCTGAGGTCAAACTCGATCATGCTGTTAGTGTTATGTACAATAGTCGTGCAATATTCAAGGCATTGGTATTGTACTACAGGTCTCTCAGATAGTGTCAACCCTGTTGAGAAGGGGTAATATCTCGAGTAGACCAAACTATTGAACTATTACTGTTACTCATAATTATAAGCTATATATATACTCATAATGTTGCATGTGCTTTATAAACAACCTGAGTTCACCATTTAGTGATGGATACATCATGTGCATTTCTACTCATTAAGTCATCGGACTTACCCTTATATTATTTTCCTTTTTCTCCATATGTACAACTATGCTGTTATAGATAGTGGATACTGTGAGGTATCTGGTTATGTTGAAAGATTCGATCTAGGAGATGCTTGAGGACTTGCAAGCCTAGGTGGGTACTCATGGTAACTAGTACTTTTAAGTTATAGTATAGATTTAGGGCTTGATGCATGTTTACATATTAAGATATAGCATAGATCCCTTGTAACGATGATATGTATAGTGTAAGTTCTGTTACTTTGATGATCTTTAGCTAGATGCTCTGGTTGTAATTATTAATGTTATAGAATTTAATTACTTTTCACTATTTAGTATCCTCTATTTTTTAGGAGTAAATGTCCCTAAGTCATGTTCAGAGTAGAATAAGGCTGGGAGACGAATCGTGGAATTAATTACCAATGAATTAATTTCCACAGTGTTACATAATCAGTTGTGGACCACGCCTCGTGAAGTAGTCACTAGTTCAAATCCCCTTCCTTTGTGTGGACATGTCAAAAGAGAGAGAGAGAGAAAGTATGTTAGAGATAACAATGTAAAAGTATATATTCTATAACATATATAGTTAATAATTGTATGCTTACATGCACATCGTATTCTTTTTTGATAACAATACTTCTTCTTTATTAATTTAATAAAAATAGAATATGTTGCATTAACAAAACAATATCATAAAAAACAATGAGAAATTTCTTCTATTCAAATTTGATATGTTCTTTGTTTAGCTCTTTGAATGCCACCGACTAAATTATTCAATTTTCAAATCTACAACATATTCCGGTGAATCACGTCTCTAGCCACTGCCTGGTCTAGCACAACTTTTTCAATTAGACAGTGATTTCCTGAATTTTTCATCTCCACTACTAGTGCATTCACAAATACAACCCCCTTCGCAACCTCTACCATCCGTGACAATTCTTCCATATGAGTGTTAATTCTTCTACTATCGGTCAATGATTTGGTCCCAGAAAAGAACCATAAAGAAACCAAAAAGACAAATTGGAAATCTAAGTTTGTTATTCTTAAGGTTTCATACAAACAAACTATTATAAAATGATTAAAGGAAATCGAAACAAAGCAAAGTGGGGTTTTGATGCAACGATAGATCATGTATAATCAAGAAAATAGCAAGCAAAAGAGATAAATATTCCTAAGACTATGAGACTATCACAAAATCAAAAAATCTTCTCTAAACAATAGATACTATCTAAAGCTTGATGAAAAAAGAACCAAGAAACTCAACTCTGAGTATTCTTATTAACAAAATCAATAATAATAACTACCACCGCATTCTTAGGGCTTTAAACATTTATTTATAGCCCCAAGACTCCTAGTCCTAAGATAACAATGACATAAAGTCAGTTTAGAAGTCTATGAAAGAAAACTAAACCAAATAAAAGGCTAACAAAGAAACCTAATTTACATAAAAGACTTAAAGATAAGATAGAATAAAAGACTAACAAATAAACCTTATTTAAATAAAATACTAAAAGATAAGATAGACCATCTTGATCTACATCATCCTCCCCAGGTTGGAGACAATTTGCCTTCGAATTTGGGCTGTCTTTTCCACGGTCCTTCGGGTGCCTTGTCAACTCGTTCCATTCTCCACTCCTCAAGATCACAACAATGCCACATCCCATAATAAACGTGATGCTCTTCATCATTGACATACCTTGATGTTTGTCATGAAAGCCCCACACACCACTTTGCCATGTAAACTTGTCGTGCTTCTCTTGTGCTTCGCCCTTCCTGATCGGTGCCTAAAAGTGCTTATTTGGACCCCTTAATTTATATTCGTTAGGCCTTTAGCATTGTTAATATTTAATCATTTTTAGTGTTTTTAGTATTTTGTGTTGTGCAGGACATTGCATTAAAACATGGCTAGCAAAAGGCAAAATGCACCAGACTTCACGCGACGCACGCAGCAACGCAGCGCGCAGCACCCATGGTCGCACGCATGAGCAGGGATCGAACGCATGCCCAGCCGGCCCTAGCGGTTATCTGCGTTCAAACGCAAAGGACCTGCGGTCGAACGCACGTCCAATCAACCCTAGCCGCTAAGCGGTTATTCCGCGGTCGAGCAGCGGGGTGCGTGATCGAACGCAATAACGGTGCGTTCAACAGGTAGTGCGTTGAGCGTGAACGATGTCCACCAGCCTATAAATAGGACCCCGTGTATTTTCTTATTTCCCACGTTTTGGGAGGTGCCTCTAGGGCCCAAGCCCTCTGTTTTTCACTGTAAATCCCTCATAAATTGTCGTTTATTTAATTTATGTTTAATTTTACTTTTAATTAGTCTCTTTTTCCCTTCGCTTTAATTTGTTTATATATATTTATGTTTAGTTCGTATTATTCTATCATTTAATTTATGTCTATTCGTTTCAATGCATTTTAGTGACAAAAGTGTATTGATTGTTGTTTGCCAATCGTTGAACGTCGACTATTGTTGCAACCGGAGATACATCGGATATTCGTCTTCGGACCATTATCCGTTGTGACCTCTTGTAACAATGTTTGCCTCGGATAGATCGACAAGATTGTGTAGCAACAATAGGATATACATATGTGCTTATCGATAGACGGAAAATATGAACAATGTGTTAACGCTCAGAATATGCCTTGTAGCATAAATGTTTAATGCATATGAGCTAAACATATTTATATGTAGATTAATTAATTGTGAGGTGAATTAGGGACTTTAGTTATTTTATTTCTTTATTTTATCGCATTTTAATTTAGTTTATTTTTTATGCACGCCACGTGTTTGAAATCGGAACTAGGTTAAGATTTTATTAGTTTAAGCGTTTTAAAGTTGGTTTTTGACAAACACGATTCTCTGTGGGTTCGACACTCGCACTTGCACACATTACTACGATCGACTCGTGCAATTGGCGAGTACAATTAAATTTGTACATCAAATTTTGGCGCCGTTGCCGGGGAATCGGTGTTTTGTTGAAATTGATTTTTCTTGCTTACATTAATTTTATCTTTCTACTAGTTATTTTAACTGTGCAATTATTTTATTTTGTTTCGTGCTTTTGTATAGAGAAAATTCAAAAAAAAAAAATTAAATTAGATTAGCATTCTTTTTGTTCTCTGTTTTTGGTTTCTTTGACACGCCTCTGCGTGCGCCGCCCATGTTTCAAGCAGCGGTCACGATTATGCGTTCGAACTTACATCCATTACGTTCGAACGTACCTGCAACCACTGCTACATATTGCGTGGCTGCGATCGATCGTCGTTTCTGCGCTCGAGCGCACCTCAGCTGCTGCAGCAGCAAACCCGAGGCAGGTATGTGTTCTGCTTTATGTTTTTCTTATTTTATTTTATTTTATTTTATATTTATTATGCCTATGTTTATTTATTTAATGTTTTTGTTAATTAGTTTATTTTTAATTGTTTAATTGGTTTGTTGTTTTTATTGGTTATTTGTTTAAGTTTTTTAGTTTTTGTTATTTTATTTTTGTATATAGTTTAAAAAAAAAAAACGTGCTTCTATAAGTTCGACGTGCCACATCCAACCTTGCCTTGGTGAAGTTCGAGGCGCCTTCACACACTTGCACTACTGCGTGTGCGTTGGCGTGCTTCCATAAGTTCAACGCATGCCGCTTCGACACATATGCATGATGCGATGAGCACGTGCTTATGTATTTGACGTCAACGCACTCGATTTTAGGCCAGCGTGAACAGTTTTTAGGTCACCTCTCCCCTCTTTCCCTCATTTCCTTCCCACCAGCCGTACAGCCTCCTCCGTCCCTCTCCTCCCTTAATCCAAAAATTACCCACACCCACTACCCACAGCCACCTCCCCCACCACCAGAATACCACCGCCGGCAATTCTCCACCATACCCACCCACCGCCGGCCACCCAATTCCCTATATTTCCCGTTTTGTCCCCAACCAACCCGAAAACCGTTTTTTGTAAAAATCTCCATTTTTCTCGTTTTTTTTGGTTGATTTTGGGCACATATCCTTTCTAGGATTGTGCCCAAATTGTTTGTTGTTGGTTGTTAGTGTTTTTGCAGGGGGTTGGGCTCAATTTTAGCGAGGATCTCCAACCCTTTGAATTCGGGTTGCCCACCACGTGTTCGAAGAAATTCCCCAAAGAACCTCCATCATGCCTAGGGGGCAAGGTTCTTCATCCCGGCCAGCAGGGTCCCGTGCTACAGCAGCCCAACCATCCATGGAGAGCCAGAAGCTCTTGTTGGAGAACACCTTTGCTATCAATGAGGTGTTCTCCAACAATGAAGCCAAGTTGTTGAGGAATTGAAGGCCGGGGGTTGAAAAGACTTTTCAAACCTCACCTCCATCGCATACGAAAGCGGCTGGTCGAGAGAGTTTTACACTCACCGAGGATTGATAGTGACCAGCCGGACAGTTTTTCTCCTCCATTGACGGGAGAGAAGTGGAGGTGACCAGTGGAGATATAAGCGTGTTGAAGTGCAGCCATGAGCCGCCTGAGTCAAACACCCATGGATTGAGTGCCCTCCATGCTTACACCTGAGGATATCGCTTTCCTATATGTGTGGGGCAAGACGCCAGAATGCAAAGCCTAGAAGACGAAGATTCCTCGGAATCTTCTCTTTATCGACATGGTGCTGTACCGTAATGTGTGTCCATTGGGACACAAGACACAAAGGCGGGACCTATTTCTCAGTGCCCTCTACTCATTCCATAGAGGATTCTGGTGTTCTATTCCGGAGATTATCTGGCGTCAGATCCAGAAATTCTGTGAGGGAGTACATCATCGAGGGGCGGAGCACACGAAGACGTGGGGATTGCCTTTCCCCTTTCTCATCACACATATTCTAAGAAAGATGGGGATCAAAGGCACATCAGCGGACGGGCCGATTACTAAGAGCCCACACTTTGGCTCCATTCAGTGGCGTCAGAGTCTATCCCACAAGCCACAACGCCTACGGCCGAGCACGACCGGGCCCGAGCCCATGGACATTCCAGAGTTGGTAGCTGAGCATGAGATGGCTTTTGAGCCACAGGAGTAGCCTGAGGAGTACGTGGAGGACCAGCCTAAGGAGTATGAGGAGGAGCAGCTAGAGGAGGATGAGGAGTGTATCACGCTTAGACGCTCCGACTTATTGCACTTCCAGGACACCCTCGTGGACATACGATCCCAGATCAGGGACGTACGATTTCATTTTGCAGATTTGCAGAGGGATGCTCGTCAGGACAGGCTCAAGGTCCAGGAGATGTTCCGAGCCATCATGGATCGACTGCCTCCAGCAGCAGGACCTTCTGCAGCACCACCAGCACCGTGACGTCTTTGTGACGTCTTGGTTTACTTTTACACCCTTTGCACTTTGTTTTTATTTTCTATATCAGCACACTGTGGACAGTGTAGGTTTTGAGTTTGGGGGTATTTTTATCATTTTGTGCACATTTTGTTTTTAAATTATGCATTTAATGTTAGTTATAGTTTATTTTCCTTTGTGAACTTAATTTTATGAACACATGATTACTTTTTGAAGGGAATTTTGATTGTGTTACTTTCTTTGGCAAATTTGAGATATTACATTTCGATTTGATTTTCACGAGCACATTTGACACGTATTTTTGGGATTAAATGTTGGGTTTGGTCATGCTAGTTTTGTAAGCTTAAATACAGCTTGGATAACTTGTTGGGAAATAACCGTGGTTTATGTCAAAAAAAAAAATTCTTTGATCATTTTGAGCTTTCCAGAGTAACGAATCTCATGCCTCAAGCATTGAGCATTCAGTAAAAAGTGAGAAGTTAAACTTGATTAGCAAAGCTTCGTAGCCTTTTTGACTCGAGTTAGTAGGTCCTTAGGTGTCTTTACACCTAATGCCCTAAAACCTTCGGTTTGGGAGTCATTGACCTAACGCTTGATACATGGGTCAACTAGATGCTTAAGGGAGCTATGCAATAAAAAAAAAAAAATTGAAATAAACCTTGGTTATTGTGCCCGATGAGTGGTCGATGAATTTGAGTGTCAAAGCATGCATGAAAAAGTTTAGTGTTGAAATCCCATGATTATATGTTGAATTCATTTTCACTAGAATTGATTATTGTGATATCTCGGTTGCCATGTTTGTAGCCTAATTAAAATTCCTTGAAAATTGTGAAGATGGCGTTTGTGTGATTAAGCTTGCTCTTGAATTTAAACCATGATTGATATATTTTGCATGATTGAGAATAAAATGTGTGCATGATGTTTGTGGGTATCATTCTGAAAAACCCTCACGATTTCACTGTCCTCTAGGGAAATCCTAGAGGTTTAAAAGGCTTGTTGCATACGCTCAATGCAATCGTTCTCCCATGAAAGCGGACTTATGTTTTTATTGTGTTTTCCGTTTTGTTTTGCTAAGGGACTAGCAAAATGTAAGTTTGGGGGTATTTGATCGGTGCCTAAAAGTGCTTATTTGGACCCTTAATTTATATTCGTTAGGCCTTTAGCATTGTTAATATTTAATCATTTTTAGTGTTTTAGTAATGAGCAGGGTCGAACGCATGCCCCGCCCTAGCGGTTATCTGCGTTGAGAACGTTAAAGGACCGCGATCGAGCGCGTCGATTAGCCCTAGCCGCCCTAGCGGTTATTCACGATCGACGCGCGTGGGTCGAACGCGAATAACCGGCGCGTCGAATTGCGTAGTGCGTTCGAACATACTTCAGTGTCCAGCCAGCCTATAAATAGGACCCCGTGTATTTTCTTATTTCCCACGTTTTGGGAGGTGCCTCTAGGGCCCAAGCCCTCTGTTTTTCACTGTAAATCCCTCCTAAATTGTCGTTTATTTAATTTATGTTTAATTTTACTTTTAATTAGTCTCTTTTTCCCTTCGCTTTAATTTGTTTATATATATTTATGTTTAGTTCGTATTATTCTGTCATTTAATTTATGTCTATTCGTTTCAATGCATTTTAGTGACAAAAGTGTATTGATTGTTGTTTGCCAATCGTTGAACGTCGACTATTGTTGCAACCGAGATACATCGGATATTCGTCTTGGACCATTATCCGTTATGACCTCTTGTAACTGTTTGCCTCGGATAGATCGACAAGATTGTGTAGCAACAATAGGATATAATATGTGCTTATCGATAGACGGAAAATATGAACAATGTGTTAACGCTTCGAGAATATGCCTTGTAGCATAAATGTTTAATACATATGAGCTAAACATATTTATATGTAGATTAATTAATTGTGAGGTGAATTAGGACTTTAGTTATTTTATTTCTTTATTTTATACATTTTAATTTAGTTTACTTTTTATGCACGCCATGTGTTTGAAATCGGAACTAGGTTAAGATTTTATTAGTTTAAGCGTTTTAAAGTTGGTTTTTGACAAACACGATTCTCTGTGGTTCGACACTCGCACTTGCACAGCCACATTACTACGATCGACTCGTGCAATTGGCGAGTACAATTAAATTTGTACATCACTTCCCATAAGCTATGAGAATTCCCAAGGAACTCACAAACACCCCTTCACTCTTTGATAGAAAAGTTATTTCTACTCCATAGATCTTATCACAACTTTGATTGAAAGTTTTTGACAAGATAGCATCTGCTCCAAGGAAATCAACTTGATGTATAGAACTCACCTCTTCGTCGGGTGGTGTGCAAATTAACTTGCATTCACAATAGTACGAACCGTTAGGTCGTATAGTGTGCGAAGTGCAAGATCGAATCCACAGGGAATGGAGTGTTTGCTTATAAAATTAATATTGCGATTAAACCGACTCTACTTTAACCTAGTTCAATAGTTATCAAGAAATACTAAATTTGCATTAATTAAAAGCTATACTAAGGAAATGTTAATGTATGGAAAAATGACTAAAGTTAAAGATTAGCCTCACCCCGTATCAAATAGGTAGCTTAACACATTAAACACTAATTTTACCGTCTTAATAATAAAAACCCTTCAACACACTCTATTGTCATTATTGACACAAGTCAAACCCAAACAATGTGTTTACCGTTAAGGAGCTACAACTAGTAATTGACTATTGATAAAATCATCCACTGTATCCTTGGATCACAGTGGATGTTGAATCAATAATTATTCACTTGTTGTGCACCGACTTGGAACACATCATAGGATGACTATGATTGTATCAACAAAGACAACCATTTAACTTTTTGTCACGGAAATTAAATGACGAGTACGGAAATGTAAATGACGGAAAATAAAAGCATTTAATGTAAAAGCAAGAGTTATAAACTAAGGGTGAGGCATCATCTTCAACCTTAGTTGAAGAGTTTAGCCACCCATTAAACAATAAAGAGAAATAAAGATAAAATAATGCATAAAATAAACTTTATAGTAAGTGGTTACAAATAAAATGGGCAGAGCAAGGCCAACAGAGGCAAGTTGCTCTCTAAAAATCGCCCAAAGAAAAGCACACTCGACCAAATGACCAAGGGACCTATTAGATAATCGACATGTCGATGGCTGCGTGAGACGCGGGCTAATGGATCGCGTTCAACCTAATTTACACGTAATGCGGCCATCTGAACGCGGTCATGCGTTCGAACGCACTTGAGCTTCTCTTCACTTCATGTCCAATTGCTCCCTTGATCAAGGCGTGATGTAAGGCACATTTATTACAAAACAAATAAAACAAGTAAAATGCATAGATATTAACAATGCTAAAGGGTTAACAAGTATAAATAAATGGGTGTGAAAAGGCACTAAAAAGCACTTATCAAATACCCCCAAACTTATATTTTGCTAGTCCCTTAGCACTAAAAATACTATAAACATAAGTCCGCTTTCTGGGAGAACGGTTGCATTGAGCATATGCAACAAGCCTTTTAAACCTCTAGGAGTTCCCTAGAGGACGAGTGAAGTCTCGTGAGGGTTTTTCAGGAATGCTACCCTCAAACATTTGTGCAAACATTTTATTCTCAATCATGCAATAATATAACAATCATGGCTTAAATTCAAGAGCAAGTTTAATCACACAAACATCATCTTCACAATTTTCAAGGAATTTTTAATCAGGCTACAAACATGGCAAACTGAGACATCACATTAATCAATTCTAGTGAAAGTGAATTCAACACATAATCATGGGATTTCAACACTAAACTTTGTCATGCATGCTTTGACACTCAAAATTCATCAGATTACCCATCAGACACAATAACCACGGTTTATTTCAATTTTTTTTTTTTTATTGCATAGCTCCTTTAAGCTATCTAGTTGACTCATGTATCAAGCGTTAAGTCAATGACTACCAAACCAAAAGGTTTTAGGGCATTAGGTGTAGAGACACCCCTAAGGACCTACTAACTTGAGTCAAAAAGGCTAAGCTTTGCTAATCAAGTTTAACTTCTCACTTTTTTATGCTTAATGAGGCACGAGATTCGGTTACTCGGTGGAAAGCTCAAAATGATCATTTTTTTTTTGGCATAAACCATGGTTATTTCCCAACATGTTATCCAACTGCATTTAAGCTCACAAAACTAGCATGACCAAACTCAACATTTAATCCCGCAGACTATGTGCCAAATGTGCTCGTGAAAATCAAATTGAAATGTAATATCTCAAGTTTGCCAAAGAAAGTAACACAATCAAAATTCCCTTCACAAAGTAATCATGTGTTCATAAAATTAAGCTCACAAAGGAAAATAAACCATAATTAACATAAAATGCATAATAAAAAATAAAATGTGCATAACAAAATAAAACACCCCCAAACATAAATCTCACCGCCACAAGCAGCGGATAAAGAAAATACAAAGGGGTATGAAAATAAACCAAGACGTCACGAAGACACGGGCCGGTGGTGGTGCAAAGGTCCTCTTGGAGTCTGTCCATGATGGCTCGAAACATCTGCTGGACCTCGAGCCTGTCCTGACAAGCATCCCTCTGTAAGTCTGCGATCTGAGATCGTATGTCCACGAGGGTCTCCTGGAAGTGTAATAGATCCGAGCGTCTGATCATGATCCCCTCCTCATACTCCTCTCCCTCGTCTGGCTGCTCCTCCTGCTCTGTCACAAACTCTGGCTCAGCTGCCATCTCAGGAATGTCCATGGGCTCTGGCACCGGTGCGGGCTCTAGCTATGGCTGTGGGGCAGCTCTGGGCATGTGGGATAGACTCTGGCGCCACTAGATGGGGCCAAAGTATGGGCTCTCAGTGATCGGCCCGTCAATAGAATCGCCTTTAATCCCTTTCTTTCTCAGAATATGAGTGACGAGAAAAGGGAAAGGCAAGCCCCAGGTCTTCGTGTGCTCTGCTCCCCGGTGGTGCACTCCATCCCAGAATTTCTGAATCTGCCGCCATATAATCTCGGGAATGGAGCACCAAAAACCTCTATGGAACGCATATAGAGCACTGAGGAACAAATCCCTCCTCTATGTCTTGTGCCCCAAAGGACACACGTTCCTATACAGCACCATGTCAATGAATAAAAGATTTCAAGGAATCTTCATTTTGCTAGCTGCATTTCGGTGACTGTCCGCAAATTGCCCCTCACACATGTCGGCAACAATGTCCTCGACGGTGAGCATGGGAGGGCACATGAGCCAAGGTATATCCATCTCAGGAGGCTCGTGGCTACACTTCAGAATAGCCGCCACGTCGGCTTATGGTCACCTCTACTTCTCTTCCGTCAATGGAAGAGAAAAGCACATCGGGCTGGTCGCACTCACACCTCAAATTCTCGTAGAATTCTCTGACTAGGCATAAGCGGTGGAGGCGCGGGCTTGAAAAGTCTCTTTAAGCCCCGTCTCTTCAGTTCTTGAACGGCCCAATTCGTTGCCTCATTATTGGAGAACTCCTCTTTGATGGCAAAGGTGTTCTCCAATAAGAGCTTACGGCTCTCAATGGGATCTAGCGACCATGCCTTGGATCCCAGTGGACCGAGAAGAGGATCCTTGGCCTCTAGGCATGATGGATGTTGGTTGGGGCTTTTCGTCGAACACTTGGTGGGCGCCCAAAAACTAAAGGGTTTGAAAACCCCTTTCAAATCGACCCAACCTCCTACAAAAACAACTCCAAACAAACAAAAAATCAATGGGTCACAATCCGAGAACGGATTTGTGCCCAAAATCAATAAGAAAAATGAAAAAGAATGGAAAAATTTTGAGAAATGGGTTTTCGGGAAAAATGGGGGAAAAATGGAAAAAATGGGCTAATGGGCGGCCGATGGTGGGTGGAATGGCCGGAGAGAGGCCGGCGGTGGGACGGGGGATGGTGGGTTTGTGATGGATGATGGTGATTTTGGATGTTAGAGAGTGATTTGAGGTGGGGAACGGAGAAGGAAGGGGGAGGCGTCTGGCCACTCTGAGGAAATGGGGAGAAATGGGAAAAACTGACCTAAAAATAGGTCCTGGAACGGCTCAGCTCGAGTGCATTCGAATGTACATAAGTGTGTTCGACCGCTTTTCGTGCCTAATGCATGTGCAAAGCTCTGCGTTGAACTTACGAGAGGAGCGTAACGTGCATGAGTGAGAGTGTGTGATGGGGTGTTGTGGTCGAACTCACCAAGGCAAGTCGAAAATGCAATACCGTTCGAGCATATAGGCATACGTTGACAGAAACAAACCAAAAATAAAATTTTTACAACATTTACACAAAACACAAAACACAAGATAAAATATTTACAAAACACCCCCAACTTAAAACGTCACATTGTCACAATGTGTTAACCTAGGGATAAGTCAATTTAGGTATAGCATAAAAGAATGCTTTCCCAAATTTGACTAATAAAACACAAAGCAATAAACATAATGAGGTGCCTCCCCACAAGCGCTAAGTTTAACGTCTTCAGCCAGACTCGTGATATGAGACTACATTACTCAGTGTAAATCGGATCCTCCAATAGAGTAGCCTCAATCTATGAACTGCTCAACTCCAAGAATGGTTTAACCCTTTGTCCGTTCACCTTAAAAATGTTACCATTCTTGGGATCTTCTATCTTGATGGCCCCATGAGAAAATACGGTCCTAATGATGAATGGGCCGTCCATCAAGATTTCAACTTGCCAGGAAAAAGATGCAACCGAGAGTTGTAAAGAAGAACTTTTTGACCTGGCTCAAAAGATCTCCTCAAAATGCCCTGGTCATGAACCTTCTTCATGTGTTCCTTTTACTTCCTCGAGCTGTCATATGCATCATTCCTCAACTCCTCTAGTTCATTGAGTTGGAGCTTCCTTTGAAACGGCCTTTAAAAATTGAAGTTCAGGCTTGATGGCCCAATATGCCCGATGCTCCAACTCGGCGGGAAGATGACAAGCTTTCCGTACACCAACCGATATGGTGACATCCCAATGGTGTCTTATATGCCATCTGTATGCCCATAAAGCGTCATTCAATCGTGAAGACCAATCTTTCTCTTTGGGTTCACTGTTTTCTCAAAATGTGTTTGATCTCACGATTTGACACTTCAACCTTGCCCACTCGTTTGTGGGTGGTAAGGTGGCAACTTTATGTGTGATGAAATACTTCTTCATCAATTGTTCAAAATCCGGTTGCAAAAGTGCGTACCACCATCAGCGATAATCGCTCTAGGTGTACCAAAAGCAAAATCGTGTCCTTCAAAAACTTGACCACAACTCTGTGGTCATTGGTTTCTGCAACCGCCTCCACCCTTGGACACATAGTCCACAACAACCAAAATGTCTGAAACCCAAAGGAGTTTGGGAAAGGTCCCATGAAATCGATGCCCCATACATAAAAATCTCAACTATCAATATGGGATTGAGGGCATCATATTTCTCTTTGAAATGCTCCGAGTTTACAACACTCATGAAGTGCAATAAGCATGGCGTCTGCAAACATGTTGGGCCAATAAAATCCACCTTGCAAAATCTTTACCGGTCTTGTTTGCTGAAATGGCCCACATGCATGATCATGACAAAAGGAGATGACATCAGTTTGGTCAAATTCGGTATGCATCTCTAATGATCCGATCGGGACAATACTTGAATAGGTAAGGATCATCCCAAAGAAAGGTTTTCACCTTGGACAAAATTTGAGCTTATCTTATGCCCCCAATGCAAAGGCATTTGGTTGGTAACAAGATAGTTCACTATGTCGACAAACCAAGGTGCGGGATTGTGAGCAATGTGCATCAATCAAGCTCATTAGGAAAGGTCTCAGAGATGGTGTGGCGTCTTGGTGAAATCCATGGTCAACCTAGACAATGATCACCACCACATTCTCTATCCCTTTCTTATCCCGGATTTCTATGTCGAACTCTTGCAGCAAAATCCATCTAATCAAGCGGATTTAGCATCTTTCTTGGAGAAAAGATACTTCAACACGTGTGATCAAAAAGATAATGATTTTAGATCTAACAGATAGGATCTAAACTTGTCTAATAAAAGCGCCAACAACTCCTTTTCGTGGTGGAGTAATTGAGTTGTGCGTCGTTAGAGTCTGCTACGCATAGTAAATCACATGGGAAGTTTCTCAATCTGCTGCCCAAAACAGCTCCCACAGCATAGTCTGATGCGTCACACATGATCTCAAATGGTTCACCCCAACTGGGTGGTCTAATTACTGGTGTGGACGTCAGAATCTCCTTTAGAGCCCCGAATGCCTTCACACATTCATCATCAAATTCAAATGGAGTCTCTTTGGCCAACAACCTACACAAGGGCCTGGCGATCTTGCTGAAATCCTTGATGAATGGTAGAACCCTGCATGGCCCAGGAAGGAACGGATTTCCTTCACAGTACGTGGGGGTGGAAGGTTGGAGATCAAATCTACCTTCGCCTTGTCAACCTCAATGCCCATGAGATATGACATGCCCCAGTACAATCCCCTGCTTAACCATAAAATGGCACTTTTCCCAGTTAAGCACAAGGTTTTTCTCTTTACATCTCACTAACACCAACGTGAGACGGTCTAGACACTCCTGAAAAGATGAACCAAAGACGGAGAAGTCATCCATGAAGATCTCCATAAATCGCTCTACCATGTCGGAAAAAATGCTGATCATGCACGTTGAAAAGTAGTAGGTCAATTGCACAGCCCAAATGGCATACGACGGTAGGCGAATGTCCCAAAGGGACATGTGAAGGTAGTCTTCTCTGGTCTTGAGGTCCACTTTGGGACTGGTTATATCTGAATAACCATCCAAAAGCGATGTACTTGTGCCCACTAAGCGCTCCACCATCGATCGATGAATGGAAGAGGAAAGTGATCTTTCTGGTGGCGTTCAACTTCCGGTAGTCAATGCATACTCTCCATCCAGACTGAACACGAGTTGGAACCAACTCGTTATCCTGGTTCTTCACTACCGTCAATCCAGCCCGCTTGGGAACAACATGTATCGGGCTCACCCACTTGCTGTCAAAAATGGGATAGATGATCCCAGCATCCAACAGCTTGATCATTTTTGCTCTCACAACCTCCTGCATTGCTGGGTTGAGCCTTCTCTGTGGTTCCCTCGATGGTTTGGAATTATCCTCTAAGTGTATTTTATGCATAACCAACGAGGGGCTGATTCCCTTGATGTCCTCAATCGTCCAGCCTATAGCTTCCTTATGCTCTCTCAAAACTCCCAACAGTTCCTCCTCTTGAGCATCTATCAAGTCTGAAGCTATAATCACTGGCAAAGACTCGGCTGGACCTAGGAACTTATACTTAAGACTATCAGGTAAAGGCTTAAGTTCCTTCTTCGGGGGATCAGGTACTGGTGTCTCCTTCTTCTCTTTGCTCTCCAAAGGAGCAGTCTCCAAAAGTGCCTCTGCCTGCTCCATCAATTTATCCAAATCCAAGTCTTCACCAAAATGAGCGAGGCATGCTTCCAGGGGTCTTCTATGCTTGATTCTTCTATTACTTCATCCAGAATCTCTTCAATCAAGCACACTTGATTCATCTGGTCATAATCGAGTGGTTGTTTTCTGATGTGAAAAATATTCAACTCCACCGTCATATTACCAAAAGAAATCTTCATGACCCCCGACCTACAATTTATCAAGGCGTTAGTCGTAGCTAAAAATGGTCGCCCTAGAATCACAGGGATCTCAGTTCCTATCACTTGAACTAGCTCATGTCCAAAACAATGAAATCCACGGGAAAAATTTGTCCACCTTAATCGAACGTCCTCAACTATTCCCGTGGAACCTTCACGACGGTTAGCAAGTTGTGTCATGGTTGTGGGCTTGACTCTCTAGCCCTAACTAAATAGACTAAGTAGGGCAACAAATTTACACTTGCTCCTAAATCCATGATTGCCCTCTCAATCTAACTCCTATCATGCAAGTGATTGTAGGACATCCGGTCCTTATACTTGAGGGTAACTTGCATTGTAGGATAGCATTGACCTGCTCGGTCATGAATGCCTTTTTGGGACATTCGTTTTCCTCTTCCTTTGTGACCAAGTCCTTCAAGAACTTAGCATAGGAAGGATTTGCTGGATGGCGTCCAAGAATGGAATATTTATTGGACTTGTTTGAACACCTCGAATGTCCTCTAATTTTCCTCCATTCCTAGGCGCTTGTAATCTTTCGAGGTATGGTGCTTTTTGGCACAAGCGCCTAGGAGGTTCCTTTACAAGGGGGTGACAGTAGATGGCTCAGCATCTCCTTCCTTTTGTTTGTCACCCTCTTCCTCTTCTGCTCTTCTTCCTCTCTCTCTTCTTCCTCGGCATCTTCTTCTTTGGGTTCACCACCTTATTGTCCACTCTCTTCCACGACCTCGAGTGACAATTTGCTGCACATGCTCCTGATTTGACGAATTTCCACATGCTTTAGGGTTGTTCACTGCTTGGCTAGGGAGCTTTCCCTTGTCCCTCTCACCCAGGTGATTCGCTAATTGTCCCATCTGCATCTCCAACTTCGAGATCACCTGGGTGTTCACCATGGTAGACTGCCTTATGTCACTGATTGATTGACCAGTCATTTTCATAAAATCTCTCATGGTATCTTCTAGTGACTGGTTTGATGAGGCTGGGGCTTGGTTGGGGGCTTGATAAGATGATGACGTTATGAGCAGCGCCCTTGATTTTGGTAGGAAGAAAATCCTGGGGGATAATGTGGTGCTCCCCCTTGATTGGTGGTGGGTTGATTCTGTTTCCAAGAGAAATTAGGGTGATTCCTCCACCCAGGATTATATGTCTCAGAATATGGCCCAGTGGACGGCTTTTGAAAGCGGTTGAAAGCATTCACCTATTCCATCTCAAAAACTGTCATTGATGGACAATTCTGTGCGTTGTGCATAGGACTAGCACAGAGAACAACTCTCAACGAGGAATGTGTTTATGTTTATTTAGGCTTTCCTACACTCATTTCCCAACCTTTTCACAATCGCATCCATCCTTTGAGTCAGCTCTTGCTCACCTTTTAGCTCCAGGATGCCTCCTTTCTTGTCCTTCCGGGCAGATTTATCACGACAATGGAGAAATCCTGGTGTGTGTTGGCAACAATTTTCTCCAAAGCTTTGTAGGCCAAATCTCTCAAATTTAGGAATGCCCTCCATTCATTAGTTCAATCATACTACGGTTTGAGATGCCTTGGTAGAAGAATTGTACTAGACGCCATTTTTCATATCCATGGGGTGGACACTTCATCAACATATCCTTAAATCTTGTCCAACATTCCGTGAATTTCGTCCTCATCCCGAGTAAAGGAACTAATTTCCTTTCTTGCATCATTTACTCGGACATTGGGAAGAATTGTGGTAGAACCGCTTCAACAGCTTCTTCCAGGACGTAATAGAACGAGAGCTAAGGAATCCAACCACTCGTGGCTCTATCATGAAGGGAGAAAGGAAAAGTCAAGATTGATGATTCCTCGAGAAGTTTTGAAATTTGGTTGTGGCTTATACTCTAAACTTCTTAACATGGGAATAAGGGTTTTCATGATCTAAGCCATAGAAAGATGGTAACATTTGAATCACATGTGGCTTTAGATCATAATGAGTGGCATTAGTTGGTGGTAACACTATGTACCGAACCGCAGAGGTGCAACAATTTGGAGTGATGTAGTGAAATCCAACTCATACATTCGCCTATGCTCCCTGCTCCCAGCTCTCGATCTTGGAACTCCTCATCTCCTCTTGCTCATCCTTCGATTTTCTTCGTGCTCTCCACCCTTGGGTTTCTTTGATTGTTCCCCATCTCGCTGTTCTACGGATCTCCTAATGTTTCTTTCTAAGTCGGGATCTAATGGTGTTAATTCTAAGTTCAAGGATCACCATGCATAAACTAACAAAAATTTAACTAGAAACTAAGGAAAACAGCAAGCTGGACAAGCCAAAAGATGCAACAAATACACAAGAAAAACCAGAGGAACAAAACAGCAAAAAACAGAAAAAATATGCACAACTAAACAGGAAATCAAAATTAAAAACAGAAAGATATGCAACACTAAAGAACTAAAAGAAATATTGAACACTAACCTAACACAAACATGTGAACAAAAAACAAAACCAATTGAAACAAATATAAATAAAATGTAAAAACAAAGATATTAAAAACAGAGAACAAAACTAGCTAAGATTACAAAACAGCATAATAAAAGCAAGATATTCTAACCACCTAGCAATTAAAACTAATTAACTAAAACAAAACACATGCAAAGAACTAAAAAAAAATAAACTAATCACAAAGACTCAAGATACTCAAAATAGGCGCTTTAAACAACTAAAATAAGTCTAACAATTAATTGAAACAAAAGATATGTTGACAAGAATATGGCAACGCAACTCAAGCAGAACATGCAATGCACCGGTCGTAGGGCTTGTGCTCGCAGTAGATGCGTGATGAGCGTCTCTCGCGTGCATAATGTTTTGAATAGGCGGCAAGGCGCTCGACCGTATGCGCGCTCAATCGCGACCGTCGGCCCCGATTTTTCCGTAAACCTAAATGAACTAAAACTTAAGCCAAACATCAATTGCAAAACTAACCAAAATTAAAGAAAACATAAAATAAACTAAGAAAAGATAAACAATGCATAAAATAAAGACTAGTAGAAAATAAAGTTAATCTAAAACAATATCAATTAAAACAAAAATAACACTCTCTAAGAACGGCGCCAAAAATTTGTGTGCAAATTAATTGCACTCGCAATGGTACAACTGTTAGGTCAGATAGTTTTAAGTGCAGGATCGAACCACGTGGAGAGTGTTGCTATAAAACTAATATTGCTATTAAATCTATACTTAACCTAGTTCAATAAGTCGTTCAAGAACACTAAACTAATTAAAACTAAAATTAAAATAAAGAAATAAAATAACTACAGCCCCTAATCCACTTCACAATTAATTAATTAATATATAAACATGCTTAGCTCATATTTATTAACAGTTATGCTACAAGGCATACTTTGAGCGTTAACGCATTGTTCATATTTCCGCTATCGATAAGCGATATGTATATCCTATTGTTGCTACACAATCTTGTCGACTAACCGAGGCAAACATCGTTATAAGAGGTCACAACGGATAATGGTCCAAGACTTAATATCCGATGTATCTCCGTTGCAACGTTAGTCGACGCTTACACGATTGGCAAACAACAATCAATACACTTTTGTCACTAAAATGCATTGAAACGAATAGACATAAATTAAATGACAGAATAATACTAACTAAACACAATATATATATAAACAAATTAAAGCGAAGGAAAAGAGACTAATTAGCCATCGCTCGACTCAAATAATCAAGGGCTTTTAGGCTGATAAAGCGTCGACCGAAGAGCACTCGTCAACGCAGATAACCGCTGGGGCCGGGCGCAAGGCGATAACGCAGCATGTATGCCGCATGGAGTGCAATCAAGGCTGGCGCTGCCGTCTGTGGTGCTCGGCGATGGTGTGCGCAGTCAGAGTACGTCGAACGCACTGCGGTCGAACGACTTTGGCCTTCTTCTTTAAGTCCTTTCTGCCCTTTGCTAACCATGATTCAACACAATGTCCTCGCATAAACACAAAATACTAAAACACTAAAATGATTAAATATTAACAATGCTAAAGGCCTAATAAATATAAATTAAGGGTCCAAATCAAGACTTTTAGGCACCGATCAAATACCTTAAACTTACATTTTGCTAGTCCTTAGCAAAACAAAATGAAAACAAAATAAAAACATAAGTCCGCTGGGAGAAACGATTGCATTGAGCGATGCAATAAGTTTTTAAACCTCTAGGAGTTCCTAGAGGACGAGTGAAGTCTCGTGAGGGTTTTTCAGAATGATACAAACATCTCGCTACACATTTTATTCTCAATCATACAAAATATATCGATCATGGTTTAAATTCAAAAGCAAGTTTAATCACACAAACACTATCTTCACAAATTTCGAATTAACAATCAAGATACAAACATGGCATTATGAGATCCAATAATCAATTCTAGTGAAAGTGAGATTAGCACAAAAATATGGGATTTCAAAACCAATCATTAGTCGTATGCTTCGACACTCAAAGTTCATTGGTCAACACATTAAAAATAACAACCAAGGTTCATCAAAATTTTTATTTTTTTATTTTTTATTGCATAACTTCACTAAGCTTTCTAATTGACCCATGTATCAAGCGTTAAGTCAATGACTTAAAACCAAATGGTTTTAGGGCATTAGGTGAAAAACACCCCTAAGGACCTACTAACTCGAGTCAAAAGGCTAAAGCTTTGCTAACCACATCTAACTTCACACTTTTTACGAATACTCATTGCTTAATGAGGCAAGAGATCCGTTACTCGTGGAAAGCTCAAAATGATCATCATTTTTTTTTTTTTTTTTTGATGAACCACGGTATCTCTCTAAATGGTTTTCCAACGCATTCAAGCTTACAAAACTAACAAAACCAAAACCAGATTTTATCCCACAAATTACGCCAATTGTGCTCGTGAATCTCAAATTGAACTACAATATCTCATTATGCCATGAAAGTAACATAACTGTAAATCCCTTTAATCAATGTGATCATATGTTCACAAATTAAACACACCAATGAAAATAAACCATAACTATCATAAAATGCATAATTTAAAAACAAAATGTGCACACAATAAAAAAATACCCAAACTCAAAATCTACACCGTCCACGCTGATATAGAAAATAAAAACAAAGTGCAAGGGTGTAATAAACCAAGACGCTACAAAGACGCCACCTGGTGGTGCAGAGGTCCCTCATTGAGGCGCCGATCCATGATGGCTCGAACATCTCGGACCTCGAGCCCGCCCCGACGAAAGCATCCTTCCAACTGCAAAATGAAATCAGACGTCCTCGATCGGGATCTGTCCACGAGGGTGTCTGAAGTGCAATAAGTCGAGCGCCTAAGCGTGATACACTCCTCATCCTCCCAGTCGCTCCTCCTCAGACTCCTCAGTCGCTCCTCCCGCCTCCTCAGTCGCCTGCGGCTCAAGCCATCTCATGCTCCACCAACTCGATGTCCATGGGCTCAGGCTCCGTGCGGGCTCGCTGAGCGTGGTGCGGCTCTAGGCATGTGGGATAGACTGACGCCAATCGATGGAGCCAAATGTGGGCTCTGATCGCCCGTCCGCCGATGTGCCTTTGATCCCCATCTTTCTCGTAATATGTGTGATGAGAAAGGAAAGGCAATCCCCACGCCTTCGGTGCTCCGCCTCGATGATGTACTCCCTCCTGCACTTCTGGATCCGACGCCAGATAATCTCGAATAGAACACCTAGAATCCTCTGTGGAAATGAGTAGAGGCACCGAGAATAGGTCCCGCTCAGGTCTTGTGTCCTAATGGACACACATTACGTACAATACCATATCTATGAAGAGAAGATTCGAGGAATCTTCGCCTTGCCTGCATTCGCGGTCATCGGCGTCGCCCTCACACACATATCGGAAACGATATCCTCGAGTGTAAGCATGGAGGGGCACTCAATCCATGGGGTGTCGACTCTCATGGCGCATTTCACTTCAACGCTATATCTCCAACGGTCACCTCCACTTCTCTCCGTTAATGGAGGAGAAAGACTGTCCACTGGTCACTCGTCCCCTCAAGTGAGTGTAAAACTCTCGACCAGCGTCAGATGCAGTGGAGGTGACGGGTTTGAAAGTCTTTTCAACCCCGGCGCTTCAATTCTGACGGCCCAACTTGTTGTTCATTGTTGGAGAACACCTCTTGATAGCAAAAGTGTTCTCCAACAAGAGCTGCCTCCATGGATGGTTGGGCTGTATACGGACCTCGATGGCGGGATGACGAACCTTGCCTCTAGGCATGATGGAGGTTCGTTGAGGCAATTTGTCGAGCACCGGTGTGCACTTCAAAATAAAGGGTTTAAAACCCTTTTGAAATTAAGCCCAACCCCGCAAATATGAGAAAACCAACAGAATCAAAGGGCACAATCCAAGAGTGGATTTGTGCCCTTTGATTGAACAAAAAATAAAAATTTGGGGTGAATTTTGGAAATTTGGGTTTCTGGTGGGTTGGGGATAAAATGGGATTTTCGGGTTTTGGGTGGTGGTGGGTTGGTGGAGAAACGTGGTGTTCGGTGGTGGGTGAGGCGGTGGGTGGTGGTGGGTGTGGTGGTTTTGGATTTGGGGAGGAGAAGGACGAGGGATGGGAGGTGTACGGTGGTGGGGAAAATGGGGAAAGAAGGAAAAAATGACCTAAAAGGTGTCCGATGGTTTAAAATCAGCACGCTCGAACGCACATAAGCACGCTCGACGCACTCGCAAAAGGCAGGTGAAGGGTGAAGGCATGCTCAACTTATGCAAGACGCTCAACGCACGCGGCAAAGGCAGCAGGTGAAGGCGCGGGTCGAACTTCACCAAGGCAAGGTTGACGAATAAGACACGCTCAACTTACATAAGTACGCTCAACGCAAAGCAGCAAATTTTTTTTTAAAAGCTATATACAAAATAAAATTACCAAGCACAAAACACAAAACACACCTATTTACAAAAGAAAATAAATCAAAATGCGTAAAATAAATAAAATAAAAATACGACCTTCCCCGCTCATAAGGGTGTCCAACCAATCCCTTCCATCCTTTCTTCCTTAAAATAAGATACCCCTCTGGAAGGATGTTAAGCCATCTTATGTAGTTGTCCTTGTTTCGAGGGATCCACTTAGGAACACGGTTCCTAAATTTGTGATCTTGTGTGTGTGAATCCTCAAAGATTTCTACATAAGACGACTCTTCGAGACAATGGAAAGATGGAACTTGATGATATGTCTCGAGAGGGATTGTGACGAAGGAGTAAGCTTCAGTACTCACTTCCTTGTCATTGGGCCAATTTAAAATTGGCGGGGGCTCAATCTGCTCCTTCTTTTCTTCTTCTCCATTCTCAGTCAGCCTCTCAGGAGCGGGATCCACTAAAGCCTTAGCTTGCTCATGCACCATGTCAAGGTCCAAATTAAACTCAATTTGAGCAAAGCTCTCTTCCAAATCCTGGCCTCTAAACCTAAGCTTTTGCTCAAGGAACTTGTCTAGATCCAAATCATTTCAATTTCATCAAATACTCTCCTCCAGATGGATTCTCGACTAGGCTCACTAAAAGTATCAACATGATCAAGTCGCCTATCTAGGTCATCACTATCCGGAGCAAGGTGTTCCATCTCGGGATCCTCTAAACTACACTCACTTGCAATTTCATCTCCTATTTCCTCATCAACAAGTATGGTGGTGGTTTGGGCATTGTCAAGTGCAACTTGTTAACCTCTACCATGTAATAATTAATGAAAGGACAATCATCAAACCGGTGAGAATGATGATAACAATATTCATATGACGATGAGGTGTGAGTGTGATAAAGCCGGGTATGGGCATGTCCGGCTGCCATGAGTTGGTTCGCCCTCCCTTCAAGTCATCGACATGAACCGTAGGAAAATGTTGCTCAAATGACTCTTGGGAGGATGAGCCATCTCATGACTGAAACTCCTCCTCCTCAACTAGGTTGAATTTAGAAACTAATTGACGAACCGTCTTCCAACCTTGTAATTTCTTCTGTTTGCCATATGGGCATCTATGATTTCTTGACAAGGTTGGTTGACTTTTTCCTAAACGTCTCGAGTGTGTCTTCTAATGATGGTTCATGAGACGCAGAAATGGTGGGTTGGCCAACTAGGTCCATGAATTCCTTAAGAGTGTCTTCCAAGGAAGACGGGAGGATAGTCATGATGAATGGGAAGAAATGGGTGTCGAACTGCGTATATTCAGGGAAGTGCGGTTGTCAACTTGGGAGCAAAATTTTCCGTAGCATGATCATGCCAGAAAAATCAGAATAGTTGTTCCAAATCCGGTTATAAAAATTTGAATTAGATTCAAAACCAGATCGAGAAACCGTGTTCAACTACTCATTTGAAATTCAGAAAATTGTCCCCAATGTGGACAATCACCTAAACTATGGTAAGGATCGGGCAGTGAACACGGTTCATGTGGGTGCATAGTGGTAGGGGAAACATTAAAATAATCAAACGGAAGACTCATGCTTCACCCAAACAATTCAAAATATTCCACATGAAACAATTAACAAAAATAAAATAAACAAAAACTAAGAAACTTAAACAAATAACCAATAAACTAACCAACTAAAACTAAGAACAACAAGTAAATAAATAAACACAAAAGGAATAAATAAATAAACAAATAAATAATTAAATGCGATGATCAATCGCAGCCACTCAAATATTAGCTCGTTCGAACGCAATTGATGTGCGTGCTTGGATTAAAAGCAGTGCTTCGCTTGATGGTCGTGAACGCAGTACGCTTTGGCCGGAAAAGGCTGAAGTGCGTTCGACCGCAACTACTGCGTTCGACCGCACTGTGCTAGGCCAAAATTCCAGGGACTCAACAGAAACCTAAAACAGGAAACCAAAAACCAAAAAAAGAACACTAATCTAATTTTTTTTGGATTTTATCTATACAAAAGCACGAAATAAAATAAAATAATTGCACAATTAAAATAACTAGTAGAAAGATAAAATTAATCTAAGCAAGAAAAATTAATTTCAACAAAACACCGATTCCCCGGCAACGGCGCCAAAATTTGATCGTACCAAAAATAGTACTCGCCAATTGCACGAGTCGATCGTAGTAATGTGGCATGCAAGTGCAAGTGTCAAACTCCACAGAGAGAATCGTGTTTTGTCGAGAACCAACTTTAAAGTGTTTTAAACTAATAAAATCTCAACCTAGTCCCAATATCGAGCAGGTAACGTGCAGAAAATTAAACTAAGTTAAAAGCATTAAAATAAAGAAATAAAAACGACTACAGTCCCTAATCCACTTCACAATTAATTAATTAATATATAAACATGCTTAGCTCATATTTATTAACAGTTATGCTACAAGGCATACTTTGAGCGTTAACGCATTGTTCATATTTCCGTCTATCGATAAGCGATATGTATATCCTATTGTTGTTACACAATCTTGTCGGACTAACCGAGGCAAACATGTTATAAGAGGTCACAACGGATAATGGTCCAAGACGAATATCCGATGTATCTCGCAACGTTAGTCGCACGATTATTAAACAACAATCAATACACTTTTGTCACTAAAGTGCATTGAAACGAATAGACATAAATAAATGACAGAATAATACGAACTAAACACAAATATATATAAACAAATTAAAGCGAAGGGAAAAAGAGACTAATTAAAAGTAAAATTAAACATAATTAAATAAATGACTTTAGGAGGTTTACAAAGGAAAAGCAGAGGCTTGGGCCTAGAGGCACCTCCCAAAACGTCCCTCACAATGAATACACGAGGTCCTATTTATAGGGGGAAGTGCGTTACTGCGTTCGAACTTAAGAGTTATTTGTGGTCGATCGACCTCAAATGGCGGCTATGACATGGAGGTGCGTCGACCGCGAGAGCACTGCGTCAACGCAGATAACCGCTAGGGCCGCTGCTGCTTTGCGAAACGTACTATGACCGTGCTTGCATGCTTGCATCTGCTGCGACCGTGAAGTGCAGCTGCGTGCGCATCGTGGTGTCAGCTGCGTCCGTGTAGGTCGCTGCAGCGGCGTGCATGGTGTGCAAGGTCTGTAGTATCGTCCGTGAACGCTCTGGTCGCGGTCGAACGACTTTGGCAGCTTCTTCTCTTTAAGTCCTTTCTTGCCCTTGCTAACCATGATTCAACACAATGTCCTGCACAACACAAAATACTAAAAACACTAAAAATGATTAAATATTAACAATGCTAAAGGTCTAATAAATATAAATTAAGGGGTCCAAATCAGCACTTTTAGGCACCGATCAACAAACCGTTAGGTCATATAGTGTGCAAAGTGCAGGATCGAATCCACAGGGAACGGAGTGTTTGCTTATAAAATTAATATTGCGATTAAACTAACTCTACTTTAACCTAGTTCCGAATAGTTATCAAGAACACTAAATTTGCATTAATTAAAAGCTATACTAAGGAAATGTTAATGTATGGAAAAACGACTAAAGTTAAAGATTAGCCTCACCCCGTATCAAATAGGTAGCTTAACACATTAAACACTAATTTTACCGTCTTAATAATAAAAACCCTTCAACACATTCTATTGTCATTATTGACACAAGTCAAACCCAAACAATGTGTTTATCGTTAAGGAGCTACAACTAGTAATTGACTATTGATAAAATCATCCACTGTATCCTTGGATCACAGTGGATATTGAATAAATAATTATTCACTTATTGTGCACCCGGCTTGGAACACATCATAGGATGACTATGATTGTATCAACAAAGACAATCATTTAACTTTTTGTCACGAAAATTAAATGACGAGTATGGAAATGTAAATGACGGAAAATAAAAGCATTTAATGAAAAAGCAAGAGTTATAAACTAAGGGTGAGGCATCATCTTCAACCTTAGTTGAAGAGTTTAGCCACCCATTAAACAATAAAGAGAAATAAAGATAAAATAATGCATAAAATAAACTTTATAGTAAGTGGTTACAAATAAAATGGGAGCAAAGGCCAACATGGGCAAGTTGCTCTCTAAAATCGCCAAAGAAAAGCACACTCGACCAAATGACCGGGGGACCTATTTATAGACATGCTTTGGATAAAGGCTGCGTTCAACGCTAGTTATCTCGTGGTCGAACGCAACACTCGATCGACGAGATAATGTGATAAACGTGAGGCGCGAGTTGACTGGATACGCATTCGACCTTATCTCGTGCGACCAGACCACTCTGCGTTCAAACGCACTTCAGGAGCTTCTCTTCACTTCATGTCCAATTGCTCCTTGATCAAGACGTGATGTAAGGGCCTTTATTATAAAAAACAAAACAAGTAAATGCATAGATATTAACAATGCTAAAGGGTTAACAAGTATAAATAAAGGGATGTGAAAAAGCACTAAAAAGCACTTATCATCGGGATATGTGTCATAGATTGGTGGAGAGACCCAATTTACCAAGCAATCTTCCTCAATAAATCTATCTTCCTTCTCCATGATCGGTGCCTAAAAGTGCTGATTTAGATCCCTTTAATTTATATTTATTAGACCTTTAGCATTGTAATATTTAATCATTTTAGTGTTTTAGTATTTTGTTGTGCAGGACATTGTGTTGAATCATGGTTAGCAAGGGCGAAAAGGACTTAAAGAGAAGAAGCCGCCAAAGTGCGTGACTTTTACGGATGCGCTGCACACCACGTCGCATACTGCACCTTCGCATGGCGCAGCAAAGACCCATGCAAGCACGGCCGCACGCAAGCAGAGCATCGCTCGCACGCAGCAGAGCCTGCGGTTATGTGCGTCAACGCAGATGCTCTGATCAACGCGCACCTCCATGTCGCCCTAGCCGCCACAGTTATTTGAGGTCGTGTAGCCTGCGTTCGACCACAAATAACTGGTAAGTTCGAACGCATGAGTGCGTTAACGCATAATTCGATGTCGCCGACCTATAAATAGGACCTCGTGTATTCATTGTGAAGCACGTTTTGGGAGGTGCCTCTAGGGCCCAAGCCCTCTATTTTCACTTGTAAATCCCTCCTAAATTGTCGTTTATTTAATTTATGTTTAATTTTACTTTTAATTAGTCTCTTTTCCCTTCGCTTTAATTTGTTTATATATATATGTTTAGTTATTATTACGTCATTTAATTTATGTCTATTCGTTTCAATGCATTTTAGTGACAAAGTGTATTGATTGTTGTTTGCCATCGTAAACGTCGATTAACGTTGCAAACCGGAGATACATCGGATATTCGTCTTCGGACCATTATCCGTTGTGACCTCTTGTAGATGTTTGCCTCGTTAGTCCGACAAGATTGTGTAGCAACAATAGGATATACATATCGCTTATCGATAGAAAAATATGAACAATGCGTTAACGCTCAAAGTATGCCTTGTAGCATAATGTTAATAAATATGAGCTAAGCATGTTTATATATTGATTAATTAATTGTGAAGTGGAGTAGGGAGTAGTCGTTTTATTTCTTTATTTTAATGTTTTTTAACTTAGTTTAATTTTCGCTTTATTTTATTGCATTTTAACTTAGTTTAAATTTCTGCACGTTACCTGTTCGACATTGGGACTAGGTTGAGATTTTATTAGTTTAAGCACTTTAAAGTTGATTTTCGACAAACACGATTCTCTGTGGGTTCGACACTCGCACTTGCACAGCCACATTACTACGATCGACTCGTGCAATTGGCGAGTACTATTTTTGGTACGACCACTCCACAACCGATTGACTCCTAATTTCCGCTGCCTCTCTAGGCACCTTCTTTTTGTTGATTTTTTTTTTATTTTTTCTGTCACAAGGAACTCTTTAGGTTGAAAGCAACCTTGGAATTCTAGTATATCGAGTTTGAAACCAGATTCCCACCTATTGGCCTGAGCTTGTACAAGGGGTTGATGCATGTGCACTATGCGCTCCGCAAAAGGGTTTCCGTCTTCATCCTCCACATGTGTGTCTTCCTCCTCCGAGTCGTGCAGTGAAGGTATTTGTCGACGTCTGTCTCAACCACTCCCGATGGACAATAGTTTTGTGAGGGATGCAATTTGTTCCCTCAAGCTCGCAAATTATGCCTTCGAGTGTGCTTGATAGGTTGCCGGTGGTTCTTCTCTAATTGGTTCTTCGCGATCATTCACGTCCTCCAATTGTGCAAAGTGATTACCCCTTCCCCTTGTGACTGGCGCCATGGAAAGAGACTGGACTCTGATACCAACTGATGTAAGGATAGATCATGTATAATCAAGAAAACAGCAAGTAGAAGGAATAAATATTCCAATGATTGTGAGACTATCATAAGGTCAAAGAAATCTTCTCTAAACAATAGATACTATCTAAAGTTTGAAGGAAAATAACTAAGAAACTCAATTCTGAGTATTCTTATTAACAAAATTAAATAATAATAACTACCACCGCATTCTTAGGGCTCTAAACATTTATTTATAGCCCCAAGACTCCTAATCCTAAGATAATAATGACATAAAGTCAGTTTAGAAGTCTACGAAAGAAAACTAAACCAAATAAAAGACTAACAAAGAAACCTAATTCACATAAAAGACTTAAAGATAAAATAAAATAAAAGACTAAAAAATAAACTTTATTTAAATAAAATATTAAAAGATAAGATAGACCATCTTGATCTATATCAGGTTTCAAAAGAGGCGGATAGAAAAACTTCCAAAGAGATGTGAAGGGGAGGGGGAGAAAGGAAGAAGGAAGTAAAAGGAGGCGGCCTCCATGACATCTCTGTTCTCACTCCGCTTTTAGGGGCTAGTTTTTTAAGGTGAATTGTATCGTGTGTCAACACAAAAAATTTGGAAAATGTCCATTTTGACTTTAAATTTGAAGGCACAGCCCCTATCGTTGATTGTCACACAATCTTTTTTTTTTTTTTGAAAACTTCACTTACTCCCTTTGAACTTTGGCCACTTTTGCAAATACCCCCTAATGTTCAAAACCTTTCACTTGTATCAAAGTTTAGTTTTCTCCCACTTACTCTGCCGGAGCTTTGGCCAATTTTGCAATGCCAATTTTAACCTTGACTCCAAAAAGTATACTGTTTTGGATTCCAAAACTACAACACCCACCTAGCCCAAAATGACATCGTTTTGGCCATTAATTTTAAAAAATAAATAAAAAAGAGAAGAAAATCCAGCCACCCCCTTGGCCAAATGGGGTGGCCAGGCCACCCCATTTTTGGGCAAGGGGTGTCATGGCCAAGGGGGTGGTCCGGTCACCCGCCAAAAAAAAAAAAAAAAAAGAAAAATGGGTTTTGGGCTTTTAGGGGTGGCTGGATCACCCTCAAGGGCCTGGAAGCCACCCCATACGGCCGGCATGGGGGTGGCCGAAGCCACCCTAGGCCCTTAGGGGTGGTCCAGCCACCCCCAAAACCCAAAACACATTTTTTTTTTTGTCCTTTTATGGTGGACCACTTTAAAAATAGTGGCTAGACCACCCCATTTTGGCCTGAAGCCACCCCTGATTTTCTTCTTCTTTTTTATAATATAGTAATTGTAATAATAATTTTTTATTTATAAATAATGGTAAATTTGAAATTTTTAAAGTTTAAGGGTATAAAAGTCTTTTAAACATTTAACTGTTTGATTTAATTGGAAAATCCTAACGGAAATGGCAAAGTGAGAGAAAATCAAATTTTGATAAACTTAAGTAAGAGGTTTTGAACGTTATGAGTATGTGCAAAAGTGGCCAAAGTTCAAGGACAAATGAAGTTTCTCTCTCTCTTTCTTTCTTTCTTTCTTTTTTTTTTTTTTTTTTTTAAGTAAATACAATTTTTTATAAACCCTAAAAAATATGTTAGGGGTTAAAATGTAATTTCCTGAAACTTATACTTGAAGGACTAGGGAGACAAAAATTGTGATACAAACAACAGAGTTTTTGGGGTTTTGTTTTTGTTTAGAACCTAAACCGCCTTAGCGTGGGAAAGCGATGCCCAAGAATACGAATAACTAACGGAACTCGCTCGCCGACTCAGCATCGATGGCGACGGACTCATATGGCTCGTCTCCTATCTCCCCAAACAAGCGTCACAAAACCCTATTCGCGACCTCCAAATCCAAAATTATAGACGACACCAATCACAATCAGCCGGAATCCCAAGAGCAGCAACAATGGACGGCCAATTCCTCTTGCATGATCTGCTTATCCGACTGTGGGAAATCAGTCAGAGGAGAAATCGAATGCTGCGACCACTACTTCTGCTTTATTTGCATAATGGAGTGGGCCAAGATCGAGTCCCGATGCCCCGCATGCAAGCGCAGGTTCAGCACCATTCGTAGGCCGTTCAAGGACGGTGTCTTTGCCCCTGAACGCGTCGTCAGGGTCCCACTTCGCGACCAGGTGAGGGCGACTTCGGTACTGATTAATGTTTTTCTGACATGGGTTTTGAGTTTTGTGAACTGGGTTGTGTTTAATTTTGTGTCCTTTTGATTCTAATTTCGGTGGATTTGATCTTAATTTTGTGCTTGGCTTGATTTGTGAGATGTTACTAGAATGAAGTTTTATTCGGAACAATTATTATTATTAGAATATATTAAAATATATAATATGGTAGGGTATTTTATTTGTGTTAGAATCTATGTTATGATAGAGTATTATCTTTAGGAGGAATGATTGTAATTGATGGTAATTAAATTATAATACTTATTTTTATTTCCACCTCTACAGGTTGTAATATTTTTTATTTAAGTCCAGTGAAATAATGAGAGAGGAAGCAGAAATTATTCCAAACCTTGTGTTTGAAAAGTTTTTAATGAAAATTTGGCATTAGCTACCTCCAACTTCCTTATCACACGTTTCATCATGTTTTGAGATTGATCAATTTGATGCTCCCAACGATCCATTCTTTGGTCTGCCATCAAACAACTTGACCCTGATATCAATGTTATTGATAACGTGAATGCTTTCACAAACACGCAACGTGATAGATTGTTAGGTTTTGAGGGAGCCTAAACTCTTTAGATTCGTTAAAGGGAACTTAAAACCTTTTCAAATACAAGGTTTAGAATAATTTTCTGCTTATTTTCTCATTATTTCATCAGACTTAAATAGAAAATTTTATAAAAGCTGGCAAGGCTCACAAACACACTCTTTGCCTTTGGATCCTACAGGAGGGAGAACATTTTTATTTGGATACAATGCAAGAAGAAGCATGGCCTAATCTTCACCAGATGCGAAGAGGAACCTTTACTCCGATGAGAGCAACCAAGGTAGGTTGTTTAGAGAAAAATGCTGCAACTGTTGAGGGTATAGACCGCCTTCACTCTGCCCTTCCAGAATTGTCACCCCCGTGCTTGAATCCTTAATAAAGTAGTGAGAATCTGTTAGAATAAAAAAAACAATTATTGTCATGGCAAAATTGATTTATAGCAAGTTAGCTAAAGCTTGGGGGCAATGAAGAACACAACATAATTATGATGAAGTGAGGAGTGAGGTGTGCGAAAAGAAATAAAACCAGTATGCTTGATTTGCAGACCCTCACCATTTCCCACGGCAACAATATTTTTTTTGATAAGTCAATATGTTATATCAAAAAGCGCAAAGAGGCGCAACCCTTAGTACACTGAGAGTATACAAAAGGGATCAGGGGGAGAAAGAGAATAATGTAAGAAAATCTACAAAGCTAATAGCCCGTGGAGCAAGCCAGCCTGTAGTCCAAGAAAAAAGAGTGACAAGAAAAAAATGGAGGAGCTCCTCTCGAGTCCTCGGCGTGCCCTCAAAACATCTATCATTTCTTTCCCTCCAAATGCACTACCATATACAATGAGGGACCATCTTCCACACAACAGCGCTCCTCGTACGACCCGCTGTCCACCAACTCGCTAAAAGCTCCTTGACGGTACGAGGCATAACCCAACAAAGCCCAAAACGAGCAAAGAAAGCATTCCACAAGTCTCTGGCTACCCCACAATGAATAAGGAGATGATCAACCGATTCCCCATCCATTTCACATAACCAACATCTGTTCACCAACACCAAACCCCTCCTCCCAAGATTGTCTAGGGTAAGGATCTTACTATGTACCGCCGCCCACACAAAGAACGCCACTCTCGGAGGAGCTTTGGACTTCCAAACACTCTTCCAAGGAAAGGAGTCCGACCATGAGTCGAAGCACTGATAGTATGTCTTGACCTCAAAAAGCCCCTTGCGAGAAGGCATCCACCATAACTTGTCTTTCCCCTCACCTCGCAACTTACAATCGTATAAGCGTTTATACAAAGAGGCCAACTCCCCCACCTCCCAATCATGGATCAGCTGAGTGAACTGAATATTCCATTGCATGGAGTTGCTAGAATGCTCCATATTCTCTGCTATAGACGCTTCCTTGAGCCTAGCAATACTGAACAGGCCGGGATACTCCTCCTTAAGAGCCCTATCACCACACCAAATGTCTTCCCAAAAGCGAACCTTAGAGCCCTCACCAACATCAAATTTACAAAACCTCCTAAAATTCTGCCAACCCATACAAATGAATTTCCACAGACCCACCCCATGAGAGCCTGAAATGGCTCCTGAACGCCAACCTCCCCAATCCGCCCCATACTTAGCCACCAACACCGATCTCCACCAAGCTCCCTCCTCGTGAGCAAACCGCCACAACCACTTCCCTAAGAGAGCTTGATTAAATCTTCGAATACTCCTAACTCCTAAACCACCTTCCTTAATAGGAGTACACACCTTATTCCAATCTAAAAGGTGATACTTAAACTCATCATTCATCCCTCCCCAAAGAAAGTCTCTTTGGATCTTCTCAATACGCTTAGCCACATCAACAGGGATAGGAAACAAAGATAACATGTATGTAGGCATATTGGATAAGGTACTTTTAATCAAAGTGACCCTACCCCCTTTTGAGAGATACAACCTTTTCCACGGAGCCAATCTACGCACCATCATATCCTCCAAACCCGCCCACATAGATTTAAGCTTGAAAGTGGCCCCCAACGGTAACCCCAAATACTTCAACGGCACTACTCCACACCCACAACCCAGCAAACCAGCAAGCTGCCCCACATTCTCCACATCACCAACCGGAACCAACGCCGATTTGGATAAATTTACCTTCAAACCAGCAGCCGCTTCAAAACAAACAAGTAGGGCCCCTAAGTGCAAAATTTGACTAGCATTGGCCCCACAAAACACCAAAGTGTCATCGGCAAAGAGGAGATGAGACATTAACCCGAACCGGCCCACTTGGGCCCACCGAAAAGCCCAAGATGAGCCCCCTATCGGTAAAAGCTCCAAGCATCCGACTAAAGGCCTCCATCACCAAAACAAAGAGGAACGGGGAGAGAGGATCGCCTTGACGGACCCCACGAGAACTCCCAAAAAAACCCACGGGCACACCATTTATCAACACTGAGAAGCGAACTGACGAGATACAATGCTGAATCCACAAACACCATTTCTCCCCAAACCCACATCTCCTCGGAGATAAAGAAGGAAGCTCAATCGACATGATCATATGCCTTTTCCATATCCAGTTTACATAATACACCTGGCTCCCCAGACTTCATCTTGCTATCCAAACACTCATTCGCAATGAGGACCGAGTCTAAAATCTGCCTCCCTTTAACAAAGGCATTTTGGGGATTGGATATGATTTTGCCCATAACTCTCCTCATTCTATTTGCCAACACCTTAGAAATGATCTTATAGACTCCACCCACAAGACTAATAGGTCGAAAATCCTTGACCTCCTTAGCCCCTTGAGTCTTCGGAATAAGAGAGATAAAAGTAGAGTTTATGCTTTTCACGAATTTACCTCGTGCATGAAATTCCTCAAAACAGCCATGAACTCTTTTTTACCAACTCCCAACAATCCTGGAAAAACGCCATAGTAAAGCCATCCGGTCCCGGAGCCTTATCTCTATCCATGCCCTTGATAACCTCCCTAACCTCCTTCTCCTCAAAGGGATCCTCCAAACTAGATGCCTCTTCACCATTGAGCCTATCAAACTCAAGATTATCCAATCTAGGTCTCCAGGTTTAGAGGCTCGTAAACAAAGAAAGATTTGTAATGACAACATGCTCCCCAATACAAGCCGGGTCCGAAGTGGGAATACCATTCACCATCAATGACTCAATGGTATTGTTCCTCCTATTTGCACTAGCAACGATGAAAGAACTTAGTGCACTTGTCTCCCTCTTTTAACCACCGCACTTTGATTTTGCTCCAACCGATTTCCTCTGTAAGGAAGCTTCCAATCGAAGCCAAAGACTCCTTCTCTCCCTCTCCTCCTCGGAAAGCCGACGACTTCCTCATAGCTGTCCAGTAATTCCAGCTCCTCTGCCCATGCCTTATTACGAGCCCCCACATTGCGAACACCTCTCTATTCCACCTCTTGATCTCCTCCTTAAGAGCTCTCGACTTTTTGGCCAAGATAAAGCTTGGAGAGCCCCTAAAGAGAACGAAGACCACCAAACTTTAACTTTGTCAACAAAGCCCTCATCTTTGAGCCACATGTTTTCGAACTTAAAAGAGCTCTTCCCATTCTGCTCACATCCCTCATCAATAAAATCGGAGCATGATCCCAACAAACTCAAGAAGCTTCTTTGCATCAACCACGATAGCTAAGCTCCCATTCCGGTGAAACCAAGAAGCGATCTAGTCTTGACCAAGACAAGTTATTGGCCCAAGTAGACACACCTCCGCAAACGGAAGATCCATGAGACCCATTTCTGCAGGGAAGTCGGCAATCAGCCACCGCTCTCCTTCTTGAGCATCTCCCGACCTTTCACTATGAAAAGAGTTACATTGAAGTCCCCCTATACACCAAGGCATCTCCCAAATGCAAATCAGCCCTGAATTCCTCCCACATTTGCCTTCTCAAAGCGTCTCTATTCGGCCATACACTCCACAAAGCCCACTCCATACCGTCCTACGCTTTCAAGGAACAAGCAGCCACAAAATTGCCTGACACACTTCCACCTTCGACACAACCCTTCTATCCCACATCAATAAGATACCACCCGACGCCCCAACAGAAGCCACAAAGCTCCACTCTACATATGGACATCTCCATAAGCTCCGAACTAACCCATGAGAAATCATCTCCAATTTTGTCTCTTGGAGGCAAACAATGTCTACCTTCCACTGACTCAGCAGCCGCCTAACCCTCAACCGTTTCTTCAACTCATTCAGCCCTCTCACATTCCATGATAAAATTTTAGGCTTCATAAGAAATGTCTTCGTCCCTCATCCCCCTGTTACCATCTGCCTCCGCCCCTATTGGAGAAGAGATCTCTCCCCCATATTTGTCAGCCACTATATGGCCAAAGACCTGTTTGAGGTTCCCTTCCTGCCCTCCATAGGACAGACCCGCCGTCCCCTTCACCGCCCAAGCCAAATTGAGGACCTTTGATGCAGGAGAGACCAGGTCTATCCCCGATCTGCCTGTTCCTCAGTGATAATCTCCATATTGTGCTAAGATAAGGAGCCCAAACTGTCTGGAATTTCTTCCTCTTGATTCCCCATACTCACCAAGCAGCCTAACTCTTCGTGATCACCCAGATCAGCCCCTTCACAATCTGTTTGCTCCTCGGTATCCGAACTAAAATTTAGATTCTTACCCGGGACTACTTCCTCATGATCACTATTCCAGGCAACCCGTTCCGCTACCCAAGACTTCGTA
Organism: Carpinus viminea; assembly: GCA_013348765.1. Lineage (NCBI taxonomy): Eukaryota > Viridiplantae > Streptophyta > Magnoliopsida > Fagales > Betulaceae > Carpinus > Carpinus viminea. Next base: position 17,408,251 of record CP054674.1, read on the forward strand.
ACCTTTGCTAATGGGCTCTCTCTTCTTTGGAAAACTTTTAATGCTTGGACCGCTTCCGGCATAGATTTATCGACCCAACTTCAACGGCGACTCAACCAGCGGACATATGATTGGGCCCTTTACCGACGGCAACGGTGCTTCACCCAGATCATAACTCTCGATCGTGGACAGCACTATTACCGCGACGGAGAAACACCCGTAACCTCGGCGTACTCAACTCGACGCCCACTCACGGCGTCAATTTTTCCGACACCCGACGAGTTGAACTCACCGCCAAGTTGCCCCATAGCCGCCCTCACCGAAGAATGCTCGCCGGCACTAGTAGAATGCTCGCCGAATGCGCATCGGCGACCAACGCCCCTTCACGCTGTTGCACGCAGAGCCCCCATCACCGATGACTCCCCTCTTGGTAAGTCTGCTGCAACGACCGCGAGCTTGGAAACGAACTGGCCTTTTGTGTTTCCTTGAATCGCTTGGACTGGCTTTCAGTGGGCTTTGGAACCGGTCGATAGGGCTTTGAGTCGACTTTGATTTCGGACCGGTCGTTGAGTAAGTCATGGCTTGGGCCCCAATAGACCTTCGGCTTGGACCCCATTAAACCAGTCAGTCTTGTTAATCTTTTAAAATGCCTTCTCTTAGGCTTGGACCAGCCCACCACTTCCGGTCCATATCTTTGCTCGGCCCGATGGGACCCAACCTCAAGGCCCATTTTAGCTTGACTCCCCAACCCCTACATCTGCATCTTTTCTAGTACATGAAATGCCCAATCTACCCTTTTCATGCCCAAATCCAGTTGACCCTAATATCCAGCAGACACTTCTTAATATCACGCATGTCAACACCCACATGCACGGACGGTAGCCCAACGTCTTGACCCGGATCCCCTTCTTCTGCTGCCACTCCTGAAAATCCGGGATTCTGCAGCTCAATGGACAGAGTTCTCAGCACTTTGTTCACGCTACCCATCACGAGTCTTCGCGGTGCTTTACCGTTTTCTCCAACGCCGAAGGTTGAAACTTGGCGCACCACCAACGCAGCCTCCTTCCTCCACGATCGGCATAGTATGAGACTGCGATTTCTCCGAAACTGCACCATCTACCTCCATTGCCAGAAGCTGCGTCTTCACCGGCGCACCACCAGCACAACCCCCTTCCTCCACACACTCTTTTGACCGCCCTCTCCGCGGCGTATGCTTTCATCGATTGTATGCCGGCGTTATGCAGTATGCAGCTTCACTCTTCCATCGTCAATCTTAGTTGAATCTTCCACCATCTCCGACGAGACCGCCATCAGAACGTTCTCTATCGGTTTTGGCCGGCCCACCACCGCCGCAAATGGCCTCCCTGCAACCACCCGTGCCGCCTTCCTTTCTTTGAAGACCCGATCCTCCCACAGAGTCAATCTCGCAATTCTCAACTCCGAAGACAATCTGGCCCATCCTTGTCCATGTCTTCCTTCAGGAACAAGAATACTGCCTCGTCGTTTGTTACCCTCAAACTCTTCAATGAAAATGAACCCACCATGCCTATTTGATCGTCTTTGAACTAACACTCTTGGAAAGCCTGCACTCGTAGGATCCCAAAAAACCTCCGATGACTCCACGACCAGCGCCTCCTCTACAGCCCCCACCAACCATGCAATCTCATCCCTCTTAATAAAGATAGTCCCCTGCCTTTTTTTACTCCTTTCAACTATCCTTAAACCATAATTTCCCCCTTTGATCAACATCTCAAATTCCTTCGATTCCACATACCAACTACGTGCTTCACTCTCAGACATGTTGCAGAGACTTCTTCCCGCTACGTGCTTCACTCTCAGTGTTTATTTTTTGTGTACTTCCCACGGCAACAATATTAGAACTGGTGTAAGGTTGCTATAAGGTGAGTTGTTCAAGATTAGAAGTGATGTGCTGATTAACCCCATTATCAGAAAACCGAGTGTCATCACCCTGGGAAGAGTTGGTTTGAGCAACCATGGCAATGAGTTGAACCAGTGGATGACGACCCTGATACAAGTAGTCCACACGATGAAAGCAACCAAGGGCTTTGTGACTCAACTTACCACATATCTGGCATGGACACTTCAGTGTAGGAAAAGAATGCTGCACAGGTTGCTGACTTGAAGGCTTGGCTGGCATTGTGGCTGTCTCGGTGGATAATTGGGCTTCCTGTGAATGGACTAATCTGCTTAGGAGAGAGCATGGCAATTTTCTAAGCATTTGAATTTATCAAAGGTTGCTGAGGAGAGAACATGGCAAATTGATGAGCCTTTGAGGTGACCAATTGATTCTGATTTTCGAGCAGCAATTTATAGAAGAGCAACTTGGCTTGGAAGTCTTCGAAAGATAAAGAAGTGCCCCGGGTAGCAGAGGACATCGAGGTAATAAATAAATTGAAAGCTGGATTCAACCCTCCCTTAACATAGTCAATTAAATCATCATCCTCAATTGGCTTGCATACTGCAACAAGCTGGGCTGCCCAGTGCTTTGCTGTTTCAAGGAAGTTAGTGTAGTTCATTTAACCTTGACATAAGATTTGTAATTATTGTTTGAGATGAGTAATGTGAGACTGGAATTGAGAGGCAATGTGATTGGATAAAAAAAACCAAACCTATCTTGCAGTGTTGAGCCCGAAGAGAACAGACTGGTCCTTTTTATTCCTGAGAACATAAGTAGAATTGAAAATAGAAGTGATTTTACCTTGATCATCAGTGAGAAAATTGATTGGGCACGGTTCCAAACCCACCACAAAACCCTTTGTTAGAAGAATGTATTAGGATTTGAGGGTAGTTTAGTCATTGTATTTCTTTAAACTGGTATAAAAATATGTTTGAGGTTGGCTATTAAGATAGTACGAGCCTCCTCTTTCTTTCTAATCTTTTTCATGCAAACCTCTCAACATGGTATTAGAGCCTAGAGTTTATACATTTTTTTTTATATATATTTTGTATTTATTCTTGTTCGATGTTTATTTTTCCCTTTCTCCTTTTTACCTTTTCTTTTTCTCTCTTGCCCCATTCATCTTGCTACTAGTAGGAGGAACTTGCATTCTTGGGCTTCATGCTCGTGGAAGAAGATGGCGCCAAGTTCACCATCGTCAATATTGTGACCTGGCCTTCATCTCCATGGTTGGATTTGGATTCGTCGTTGGTGGTTGGTTGGTGTAGTCATTCGGTTTTGTCTGTGGCAGTCGATGCTCTTTGCGGTGGCCAGAGATAGGTCTTGTGATCCACGGCAGATCTGTTCATCATAGTTGGAGTGGTCGCTGGCCCGGTCTAGGTGTCGTCGAATTAGTTTGGGTGTCGCCGGCAGCTTTATGGTGATTTTTCGAAGAAGACAATGGCTGTTTGGTTACTGGTGTTCGCGGTCGCCCATTTGGGATAAGGATCCCAACCTGAAACTAGGATAAGGCTGTCCATGTTTTGGGTTAGACCGGTCTAGTGTCACCTTCCTTGCTCGTCAACTTTTGCTTGGCTACAACGGTTTGACCATCTCTTTATGAAGGTTGTGGCTTTGACCATGGGCTCTGTAGTAACGTCAACTTGGTTTTACCTAACATGAAGCTGTACGTATTCTTGGTTTCATCATAGACGGCAGCTTTATCATCTTGCCACGATTTGCCCAATAACAAGTGACACATAGTCATGTCGACCACGTCACACCACACATGATCCACATATTTACTTCCAATAGAGAAAGGCATTTGGCAATATTTAGAAACCATTACCTCGTTTCCTTTCGTGAGCCACTCCAATTGATAGGGAGTAGGATGTCTCTTGGTTTCGAGCCCTAGCTTCCTTACCGCTTCCTCCGAGACGATATTCATACCACTCCTTAGATCAATGATAAGCTTGGCCACCTTGCCTCCCAAGATGCATGTACGTTGAAATTGTTGGCAAGTACCTCCAATGTATCGAGACACCGATTGATGCTTTATCTCCGCCCCCTCCTTAGGCACCATCTTTGCCATCTTCCTTGGTACTTCTTTTGGTGGAATGTTTTTATTTTTTTCTGCCACCATGAACTCTTTGGGTTGCACGCAACTTTGGAATTCTGGTGTATCGAGTTTGAAACCGGATTCCCACCGATTGGCCTGAGCTTGTACAAGGAGTTGATGCCTGTGCACTCCGTGCTCCGCAAAAGGGTCTCCGTCTTCATCCTCCACAATTGCGTCATCTTCTTCCGATTCGGACGGTGAGGGTATATGCCGACTTCTGTCTCGACCACTCTCGATGGACAATAGTTTTGTGAGGGCTGCAATTTGTTCCCTCAAGCTCGCAAATTAAACCTCCGATTGTGCTTGATAGGTTGCCGGTGGTTCTTCTCTAACTGGTTCTTGGCGATTATTCACGTTCTCCAAGTGTGCAAAGCAGTTACCCCTTCCCCTTGTGACTGGCGCCATCTTTCCATGGGCTCTGATACCAACTGATGCAGGGTTAGGTCATGTATAATCAAGAAAACAGTAAATAGAAGGGATAAATATTTCTAAGATTATGAGGCTACCACAAAATCAAAAAAATCTTCTCTAAGCAAAAGATGCTATCTAAAGCCTGAAGGAAAATAACTAAGAAACTCAACTTTGAGTATTCTTATTAAACAAACTCAATAATAATAATAAACTGTATTTATAGGCTTAGAGGTTAAAGTATAAAAGAGATTAACATAAACTAGGATTACACATCCTAGAAAGAAAAGTAATCTAAAATCGCGTACTAGAAGGAAAAGTAAACTAAAACAATTAAAAGACTAACAAAGAAACCTAATTTAAATAAAAGACTAAAAGATAAGATAAGATAAAGTACTAACAAATAAACCTAATTTAAATAAAAGATTAATAGATAAGATAGGTCATCCTAATCTACATCAGGTTTAGTACGGTTTGGTCCGGTTCAAGTCATGACTACAAAATGGTGAAAATACAGGACCAGTCCAAGTCATGACTACAAAATAGAGGACCGAATCGAAAAAACCATAAGAGGTGGTTTGAAGCATCTAATTTAGTAGGACCGATGTTGGGGGCAGAAAGGTAGCAGCAGTAGAGCTTGAAGAAGCCTGTAGAAGAACAAGAATTGACGAAGAATGTAATAGGAACTAAAGAAAGCAGGATTGAAAGCGAAAAAGTGTTAGCAGAAAAGCTCTGATACCTTGAAAGAATCAAATGCAAGATTGGAGGAAATTGATTTTATTCAATGCAATTTCAATTATACATGATCGTTTTATATACACGAATGGCTATAGCTCTACAAGGGATGATTACGTAAATCTTGGGATTATATATCCACCGCACAATTGACAGGTATTGGAGTGCCTTGTAGGTGTTTACACCTTCCTTTGATATCTTGACATGAGCTGAAGCATGAGGACAAAGAAGCAGAAGAGATAATTTCCATAAAGGTCTGATTGCATTCCTTGGATGGTTGGAAATAGGCTGTCGTGTAAAGGGAGCTGAAGTTGCATTTGGAGCTTCATTTCCTTTTGTACCAGCATCAGATGTTGCAGAAGCATCCAATGAAGAGGAGATCAAGGAGTTATGGTTAACAGAAACCAGTCAGGGTTTTGCTTTATTGATTAATTGCTTACTATTTATGCAGAGAATTGGCTAAAATTCTTGACTTTGATACTGATACTCACAATAATGATATAGATAAATATAAGTATACTATATAACTAAATATCTATATTATATGTAATAGTCTGATTGTATCGTACTTCCTAAAAATTGGTGTCAGTGTGCACTTTATTGGAACCTAATTGGTTTGGGAGGCCTATCATATGAAGCCTCATCTATAGGCTTTAAGAACTCTATCGCAAGTGAGACCTTTGTTTTCTTTGATCTTGAGTGAGGTTGTGCCAACTGTTCTGCGTGGTAAATTGCAGGATTAGTTCTTCCTTTTTTTCATTTTTAATAGTACTGAACTCAACTCCAATGTTATAAATCTACTTATGCTTCTTTTGCAGATTGACACCTGTTATGCAAACTCAACTGCTGGGCCTTTTGATCCTTTTTCACAAGTTCAATGTAGTGTTTGTCATCGAATGACAGATGAGAGTCTTTTATTACTTTGTGATCTTTGTGATTCAGCTTCTCACACATACTGCATTGGCCTGGGTTTTACTGTACCTGAAGGTGATTGGTTTTGCCATGACTGTACCGTCTGTAGAACTGAACATACGAATAGAGAAATGTATACCGATAGTGATAATGAAAATGTAATGACCACCGCTGAGGAACACGTTACCATCTTTGATATTGTACGAGAATCAAGTAGCCCCGTGGCTTACAGAAAAGCCAGAGCAATCTCTTCAAATCCAAACCAGTTGCCAACTCCTGTTGCCCCTGATGTGGAAAACAGTGTTGCAGAGGAAGTAAATGTTCCTGATGCAAGAATGCTTTGTAATGTTCCTGAAAGAGAAACTCGATTGGGTGCAAGAACATTGCAACGATGTCGCAATGTGCACGGCCATATTCAGGTGCTTCGTGAGAACTGGAATGCCTTCCGTAATGGGTCACTGAGCTTCTCTTCTGATTCATTTAAATCTGGCAGCCAAAAGTGCCAACGGAAAATTAGTGCAGTATTGCATGATAGATCAGGTCAACAACATTCATTATCCTCCACTAGTTGTCAGCACTCAACAGCTGAAGATGCTTTTGCTGGAAGTTCTGTGCGGAACAGAGGCTCACATGATATTGATAAGGCATGGAAAATGATGATAAAGGCAAAGTCAATAGAGAGTGCTCATGAAAGTACCAGCTATAGGAATCAGATTTCAAAACTTCCTTTGAAGACAGGAAGAGCTTCAAAAGATGCAACCGGTACAGTGAAAAATCAACAATTTGGAGCCGAGGGTCTGGAGAAGCAATATGAATTTTATTCTTGTAATAGTGAAATAGGAAAGTATCGATCTCCTAAGTTGGAAAAACAAAAGAAGAGTAGTGTTAGTACTAAAGGGAGTGTAGAGTCTAGTGAGGGTCCCACAACTAATTCATCAGGATCTTTTTTCAAATCTTTATTCTCTAGCAACGGATGGCCTAGTATTCAAAGTGATGTCTGTTATCAAAATAGTTCTAGGCTGTTACAGAAACATGTAAAGGGGGCCTCATCAAATGTCACTGACGAGCACAATGGATCTGCTTGTTTGATTAATTTGGTTGGGTCAATACCAGTAGCTTCTGATTCACTTTATGCCAAAGCAGAGCTCAGAACATCTCCTCCGAGGAAGGTTGATTTTTCTAAGGAAACGGTTAGAATGGGCAAGGGTTGTACTAAAAGCAATGCTAGAAAAGATGATGATGCCAAAAGTGAGATCCAATCTCTTGTCAAGCTGAACTTGAAGCTCCTAAGCAGAGACAAAAAGTTAGGTAGGATCCATTGTCAAGCCTCTTTGTGTGATGTTGGTTTTGTTGGCTTTTAGCCACTTCTATTGAGATTTAGATAGAAGACATTTGTGAGTTGAAGGCAAGAGATTTACTTGAAATTTTGTTTATGCAGGAGTATCAGCATTCAAGGAAATAGCAAGGCTTGCCACTCATACCATCTTGGCCGCATGTGATTTAGAGCACCGAAAGCTTGGTGTTCACTCCTTCCCGGGCAGCTCAGTGTGCAGCCACACTGAACATATTCAGCAGCTCCACAAGTCCACTCTGATGCCTAATTCTTGTAGAGAATGCTTTTGTATTTTTGTAAAGGATGTTGTTAACTACGTTATGGTTGAGAAAGTTGCTTGTGTTAGCTCAAGTTAAGATCTCTTCCAAAAGGGTTAATGCTGCTCAATTATTTTTTGGGTGTTTTTTGAAACCGTCTTTTATGGAAAGATTATGTAATATTTATAGTTTTGGGATGAGTTGTATCAAATTGATTCAGCAGCTTTTCTACAAACTTGTTCATAAATTAGTCTTTCATTTGGGCCCTCTGTATTTATTTGATTATTATTAGTTATGCACCAGATGGAAGGCAACACTACCCATTCCTTCTGCAACCCCTGGCCCCTCAATTTGACGAGTTATCAATGAGCATTTTCCTTCCCAACTTTGAGAAATGCACTAAAATATATGCGGCTTAGAAAATTCAAGAACCATCTTAATATAAGTAATAATTGTAGTTAATGAGTAATATAAAAAATAAATAAATATATATATCAACATTTATACGGTTTATGCTTCTTTTATAAACCATTTGATTCTGTATATAGTAATGTAACTACTTTGTCAAATATTCTCTTATCATATATATATATATATATATATGATAAGAGAAATAGAAATAACTGACATTTTGACACATCAGGGATGGCTTTGTGATAAGCGCTAAAATATTCATATTTTAACCCCTTTATTTACACTTGTTCATTTTTTTTAGTCGAGTTATCTTGTTCTATTTTACTTTCTTTTTGTGTTTTCTGTATCTTTACAGGTTTTTGGAGAAAATGAATAAACTTTGGAAATTTCAGCAGAAAAGGACAATTTTAGGTATTTCACATTCTATCAGAGTGATCAAGCGCAGGAAGCCTAGGCTCGAGCACACTAGCGCTTGAGTGCCCAAAGCCATAGATCGTGCACAGCATGTGTTCGCACGCGTTAGAAGAAGGATCGATCACAGAAGTGCAATTGACCACACACGGGAAGCGATCAAGCGCACTCGTGCGCTGGAGGAAAAATCAAAGGTGGCTAGACTTCCTTTTCTTTCCATATTAGGTTTACAAGTCCTAGTTGTACTAGGACTAAAACCTACAAACTTTCTAGAGTTTCTAGAGTCTTCCTTGAAAGTCTATAAATAGACCTTTAAGCCTCTAGAATAGGGGGACACAATTCCAAACAAAATAGACACAATCTTGGGGAGAGGAATTGGAGGCTACTTCTAGGAGCGGTTTTCGATTCTTTCTTTTAGTTTTATTTTAATCATGTGTAACTAACTCTTTAGTAGGGCTAGATTGAAACCCTAATTATGTTTATTTAATAAATATTGGCGCCTTTGTAATGATCATATTGTAACGCTTAACTTGATTAATTCATGTTTTATGAAATTCCTCATATAAATGTGTGTGGCCAGCGCATGTGGTATGGATTAGTTGTTTAGGTCAATTTGGATGATCAAGCCCTTGGCTTAATAGAGTAACAAAAGAATCTCCTTACAGGTTCTTATAGGGAACCGGGAGTAGACACCCATGCCCTAGGCCTCATATGTTTGTCGATTTCCATAGATTTATCATTTCTTAAAGAATATCTTAGTAGACACCCGTGCTAAATCCTTTAAGAAAGAAAAGAATTAGAGTAGACATCCATTCCTAATTCATTGCCTAGGAAAATCAATAGTTTAAAGAGTAGACATTCATGCCCTTAGGTTGGAAAGCATTAAGTATTCATAATATGATTGGAGCATTGGTGTACTGCGATATTATTTAAGCATAATTAGTGATGGATATCAAAGTCATACCTTTTATCTTTATTAATAAAAAATAATCTTTGTCTTGTTTTAATTACAAAACTAATTTTAATCATAATTTATGGAAATCCTCGTGGGAATAATCTCGTACTTGCACACTATACTACTGTTTTGATCTTGTGCACTTGCGAGTTAAAATGTACATTTATTTGCCTATTAATTTAGGTAAATATTTGCACAACAAGTTTTTGGCACTGTTGTTGGGATAGTTTAATTTTGTTTAGAATTGTTTTTTTCCTTAGTTAATTTGAGTTAATTTTAATTTTCTTATTATTGTTTCTGGAATTTTAATTATGTTCTACAGCAGTGCAATTTAGTGCACTGCTACAAGGCGATCAAGCGCAAAGTCAAACAGCTGAGCCGAAGACGCTGTGTTTTCTTTTCTGTTTTGCTGTTTTTCCTGAGTCCAATCGAGCACACTACCCGACAGTAGCTACATTCCAGCACTTCAAGCTGTTTGTGAGTTCTCTCTTTTATTTTTATTGTGATTTTCTTTTGTTATTTAATTTTCTCTTTGTTCTTGTTCTCATGTAAAGAAACATTCCGACACCCCATGGATCATGTTCATGTTGCCATGACTCTTATCACCATGTTAGAGATTGTCCTTCAACAAGACAATTTTCTAACCATTCTTATGGGCATATGAACACATCATTCTTCAGACCAGGGGATGTAATACCCTGATACAAAATAATAATAATAAATAATAAAAAAAAACCCTTTTTTAAAACGATTTTCTTCAAAGATCGATTAAGAAGGTTTTTAATAAAATTGGTTTAACAAGGACCTAAACCCTTAATGGTAACCTAGTAAAGCTCTAAAACTCCTTAGAAGATAGAAGCTGAAACAATAACCCTCTGGAGTGGACGTACACTAGGGAGGCGGACATATGCTCCTGTTTCCAGTGCGGACGTACGTGGTGTTTGGTGGACATCCATTCCTGTTTCTAGTGCGAACATACTGTCATACCCTGATAAAATAACCCTTTCATTTGAGGAGATCCTTTCCACTATAGCGTTAAACAAGAGCCTTTGATAGAGATGCTTAGACAGGGCCTAAGGCCCTTAGCATTAACCTAATCATACTTTGAACCTTTAGAAAATAGAAGCCAAACACTGATCCTCAAAAGGCGAACGTGCTAGGTTTGGCGGATGTATGATGGAGGACCACCGGACGTACGCTTTGCAAATTGTACTAGCGGACATACGTGGAACCACCGAATGTATGCTACTTTTGAATACCTTTTGGATAATACCTAGACAAATGAGACACTCTTTGGACCATTGAGCAAGAACCACCAGACGAACGCTAGGGTTGTTGGACGTCCGCAGGTCTGATCGAGAGTTGGTAGTGGATTTTCCCTATAAATACCCACCCCTACCTCTTATTTCTCACGCCCACTTCCACCCTTTGGTGTGCCCCATAGGCTGCCAGAACCCCTTTCCACTTTCTAAGAGAGATCTTGGAGTTTCCAAGGAGGAGAGGCCATGTCCATGCTCAGCTTCGAGGTAATCCTTGTTTCCCTAGTATTTAACACTATTATAACCTTTGTTTTATGCTTTGTTGAGTTTTCCAAAGTATTCATCAAGTTTCCTCTTAGAAATGATAATGTTTGCAAAGAACTCTTTCAAAATCCCGCTGTGTTGTGATTTCTTACATTGTATGTGCTCTTCTATTTGCTTAGAGGAGGTTTCGAGGTCTAAAAGTGAAATAGGAATCATGAACTGTCCGAATCTTAAAACAGTGTGCTTAACACACTAAGCAGATGTACGCCATCGAGGCTGGACGTACGGTCAGTGGGCAGAGCACTAGTTTGAGTTTCACATGTGTATGCTTTGGCCTAGCTAAATTTTTAGGTTAAATAGGGCCTAGAATGACGGTGTCTTGTATCCGTTATGACAGGACTTAGCTTGGTTGGAGGATTCGCTCAAATGTACGAGATAAGTAGACACTTACACCATTTTTACGTAAAACGTGGGATATGTCAGTTGACTAACCACGTGTATGATATGAGCATGTCTACTTTTTGTAATTAGTCGTTAACTGTGTTATTTAAATAAACTGCTAAGATGCATCGTAAGACATGGTACGCAGTTACGTATGGTATGAACGGCTATGGCCTTACTATATAAACTACATATTATGGTCAAATATGTGTGTTATACGGGGCTTTAGATCTATTGGTTTCGTGACCTTGATGCAACCATTCACAATGGTTTGGTCACTATAGGACATACGTCATTTGTTGGTATAGGCCACTCGAGGTCGGACTCGATCGTGCCACTAATGTTACGTATGGTATGTTGTGCAATGGCTAGGGCATTGGCATTGTATTATAGATTCCTTGGGACAGCACCAACCCTGCTAAGAAGGGGTAATATCTTGGGTAGACCATGTATGAGAGTTATGACTTATAATGCATTAGCCTTTTCTGCATTAAAATACTTAGGTACTTATCACCGGTTTTACACCATAAGCTTTGAAAACCCTAAAACCCATTAAATGGTGTATTAGTAGAGGTAATGCCCTCTTTTGGTTATATTTCAAATTGCACGTTTACTTTCATTAATTGGGCTCATGTCATACCTAAGTGTAGGATTTACTTACTAAGTCGTTAGACTTACGCAATTATTCTTTAGGTAACTTGGTTTACTGCTATGGAAGTGGCAAGAGTTGCTACTACCTGACTGGTTATGCTTTACTTATAATTATAGGTTTGTCTTTACTATTTAGTAGCTCCACGTTCTTACTTGATGGATCACAATAAATCTCAGATTTATTTACCTTCCTTTGCATTTACTCTAACGTTTTTATAAGGGTGATTACCCATTTGGTCACAAGTTGGCTTAAAGGGGTAAATTACAGTGACTCCATTGGATTAGTCGAGGCTAGATTTGGGGGTGTTACATTATGGTATCAGAGCATACGGTCTTGCCAACTGTAGCTGCAAATCTGAGAATAGGATGTAGTATCTAGGTTTGATCTTAAGAAACTGGAGCGTAGGATAGGTTTAGTTCCCTTGTTTGTGGGTGTAGGCCACTATAACACCCTATTGATTGTTTGACTTGGGATGAACGGGATCACCTGTTCTACGTTACAGGCACCTGATCCTGCTTCATACTCAACTGCACGACGGTTGTAAACGCCTGCCAACTATTCACGAGTGGCCAGCTGAGTTTGGACCTTATGCACCTGGATACAAACCTCGCTTTGGTGAACGCAGGGTTTCCACCTAGGTGAACCAGGAGCCGAAGTTTTCGCCTGTCCCTAAGCCAGATGGAGAAAAGGAGGCATGCACAACGACTAAGAAGAGATCAGCCATACCTAAGTATTGCAATATCTTGGCGATACGAGATTTTCCACCTATCCCCGAAAGGTTTAATCCTTCTCTTAGTGATGAAAGGAAGCAAGCGATGCATACCCAAATAACTCAAATTTTGGATGAATACGCCCAAATGGAACTAGAGGAAATTCGACTGCTGAAGATAGAGCATTACCAGAAGGATTTGATCGTCAAGACTGCGTTTCTCTCCAATATCAACAAGGACAACGAGGCGGATGAGGAAGACCTGTCTGGAGACTCATCTGAGGAGTGATAGGTCTTGGGGTAGTAATCCTTAGATGATAGATAGCTAGGTTTTCCCTCAACCTTAGCAGTGGTGAGTTTTGCGTTTGGGGCATCTGGGGTTGATTGTAGAGCATAAAGGAATTTTCACTGTACCCCGAATTTCAGAGAAATAAAATCATTTTGGCACGCCTCATTTACTTTTAACTGTTCTTCAATAAGCCTTACAAATTTCTAAAAAACTTCAAAAAAAAAAAAATTGGGTTAAGCGGACGTACGCACCCAATGCTGGACGTACGCCATTAACCTGGTGTTCTTTAAAAACGGCCGAACGTACCCCAAACACTGATCATTTGATTTCCTCTCATTTTCTCCAACCCAAACACTTTGGAAAGGCTTTTCAGCCAAGTCTCAGTGGTTTCCAAAAGTTTTCAAGCCCTCATTTCGGATTAAAATCAAGGTATGCAATTTTCCAAGTTTTTCCCCAATTTTCACAACTTAGGGTTTTTGATTTTGAGATTTGATTTTCTTGCATAATCTGCATATAGCTGGCTTGGTTGTGAACTAGGATCACATTTTAGGATGCATAGGGTTGTATTCTCGCATTTAAACCGATTATATCACATTTTTGTGGATTTTGGGAATTTGTCCGAAAATTCAAAACCCTTGGATTTCTTCAATTTTCTCATGCAATTGATGCATGGATTGAGGCCTAATGTCTTCCATGATGACTTAGGAACAAAACCCATACCACCCATTGACTGAAATCGATCGATTTCAAAAAGCCCAAACCCTAGTTCTTGAATTTAGGGGTATTGTCTAAATTTGAGTTTCATCAATTTTGTGACCTTCATTGGGTCATTTGGACCAATTAGAACCCAATACTGTAATTGGAACCCCGATCTACAACCCCAACACCTAAGTTCAGAATTTTACCCAAGTTTGTGAAATTACCAAAATACCCTTTACCCCCAAAGGATAGGGATTTTACCCTAATTCGACCCCGTGAACCAGAAACTTGAGCCTACATAATTTTAGGACACAAATATTTTTCAAGGACTCAATTTGTCAACCTGGTCCTTGAAAATCCCATCCAAGTCTCATAATTACCTTAATGCCCTCTTTTTGCTAAGAAGGGACATTTTTGTCTTTTACCACTTGGCCTAATCGAGTGGGTCCTAAATAATCACCATCAGATCAGATACCACCTAGTTAATCGTAATCCTCATTATTTCCACTCACCTCAAATTACCAAAATGCCCTTCATACCCAAATAATAAGGTTTTGCCCTAAATACAATTCCATGCAACCACTCCAACCTTGTTTATCAAATTGCGCCTATAAGCCCCTCTTGTCAAGGACCTAGATCATGGACCTGATCTTTGAATTCGCATCTGAACCCCATAATGACTAAAATGCCCTTCTTTTCCTAGAAGGGGCAATTCTAACCTTTGACGCCTACCTTGTTCTAATATGCCTTAAATCATTGCTAGATACTTCATATCTATCTAGCTAACTGAAACCTCAAACATTTCGAGATTCTTAAAATGCTTTAACTGAGTACTCCTACTTTGGTTTTGACCAAGTCCTTGGAGTTGAAATTCCTAACCATCCGATGAATTTTCTAGGTACTCTTTGATCCTTGACATCGGCCATAAACTTGAACGCCCTAATTCTTTCGGTCACTTACAAACCACCTAATTACTCGTGGATTCTTATCTACTTTTTAAGTCTTTTGCACACCTCATCATGGCATATAGGACATATCACATGGGTTTTACGTGGGGTAGAATTTTGTGCAAGAATTTGTCTTATGCATCCATCCCATCTTGTACACGGTCATGTAGACTCTAGCGTGAGCCATAGTTTACCTAGGACCCAAGTCTGGGATGGACACGAACATGGAGGAGGCCACAGAGAGGGCATTGAGGCCCCAATAGCTCCAGTAGGTGAGCCAGGCCCTGAGGCCCCAGTGATAGAGGGTAGCAGTGCCACAGACACGGACAACGTCGACTTCATCTACGATCGCACCTGATTCTAAAAATACAAGGCCCATTGACAATTCAAGGATGACTACGATAGGCGCCAGGTAGCGGTAGAGAGAGAGCTGATAGTGTTAGACTTTGACGAGCACGCTCTGTGCATCCGGGCATTCCTTGAGGCCTAAGGTTGGGCTGAGATGGTGGAGGATCATCATCCAACAATAAAGGAGTTGGTGTGGGAGTTCTATGCTAATGAGTGCCAAATATTGCATACTTGGGCCCCTTAACTTGTATTTGTTAAACCCTTAGTTTTGTTATTTTATGATGTTTTTGGTTAGTTTTTGTGTTTTAGTGTTTTGCAGGTTGTTAAGGTAAATCTGAGGCTAATTCCATTAATTATGGGGCTTAAGACAATTCGGGGACCATTGGAAGCAAATTTGAGTCGAGCGATGATTCGTCCCTGCCGAGTCCCACCAAAAAGGCCATATCTTGATTTGTAGAACTCCGATTGGAGTGATCTTGGTGTCATTGGAAAGCTAACTCAAAGATCTACAAATTTATATTTCACAAGATTTGGCCAATTGGTCGTACCAAATTTGGTACTCGCAATTGCACGAACCATAGTTCGTATAGCATTTGCGTAAGTACCAAGATCAAATCCACAAGGAACCGTGTATTGTTTAAACGAACCAACTTTTGCTTCTAGGTTAGTGTTACTTTAACCTAGCTTCGAGTGGGTGTTTTAGTGACAATGAAAATATAAACTAAGTTAATGTGGTAAGGTAAACAAAATAAAACACTAAGGCTAAGGATTTCACCTCACCACTTGAAGAATGCTAATTAAAAACACTGAGCTAGATACTCCGTCTATCGATTAAAACAACACTTAATCTATTGCGCCTATTGAAGGATTCAAAGAATCTGTCCTTTTGACGAAAGACAAACCATAAACGATTTAGGGCCCAAAGGATCCAAAGTGAATGTGTTAAGACACAAACTACTATGGATAAATGGGCGTAAACCGAAGGATGGAATGTATCAATCGGATGAAAAACTAAGAATAAACGACTACGGCACAATCTCACTTGGTTTTGTCACCAAACCAAGTGAGAAATGAAAAAGCTATAATGAAATAATGGAAATAAACAACTTAAGTGTAAATAGTAAGCATAAAATCCATGGTGCCTCCCATGTAAAAAGGAAGCATAAATAAATTAAAAGAAAGCATTAATATTGAAATAAAATAAAGTGCTACAAAGAAATGGGCAGAGTAGGGCCCAACAATGGCAAATGCTCTTAAAAACTCGCCCAAAAAAAAAAACTCCCGTAAAAATGGACTAAGGGTCCTATTTATACAAAACAGATGTGTTGCCAGTTCACAGGACTGTGTTCAAACGCATGGTATGCGTTCGATCGTGATCCATGTGTTCGAACGTACATAACAGCCCACGACGCAAGGCTGGAAGCGATGGAAGCTAGGGCTAGGGCTAGCTAGGGCCGGCTAGGGTAATTGTGCGAGATACGGGCTACGTGGAGTGCGCTCGAACTTGCTCCTTGCGTTCGACCGTAATTGTGCTCGATCGCACCAAGTGCGATCGAACACACTGGCAGGAACTTTCCTTCCTTCACTTCAAGTCCAATTTGCCCCTTGTTAGCCATTTGTTGATGCAATGACCTGCACATCACAAAACACTAAAAACAACTAAAAAAGTTAGATATTAATAATGCTAAAGGCTTAACAAATATAAATTAAAGGGGTCAAACATCAATGTTTGGCACCGATCAAATACCCCCAAACTTACATTTTGCTAGTCCCTTAGCAAAACAAAATAGAAAACACAATAAAAACATAAGTCCACTTTCGTGGGAGAATGGTTGCATTTAGCATATGCAACAAGCCTTTCAAACCTCTAGGAGTTCTCTAGAGGATGAGTGAAGTCTTGTGAGGGTTTTCTAGGAATGATACCCACAAACATTGTGCAAACATTTGATTCTCAATCATGCAACAATAAAGCAATCATGGTTCTTATTCATGAGCAAGCTTAACCAAACAAACACCATCTTCACAATTTTTAGGGAATTATCAATCAAGATACAAACATGGCATTGTGAGATACAAAAATTAATTCTAGTGAAAGTGAAATTAGCACATAAATATGGGACTTCAAACCTAATCTTAATCACGCATGCTTCGACACTTAAAATTCATTAGACTACACATCAAACACAACAACCAAGGTTCATAAAAATAAAAAAAAATAAAAAAACACTTTTTTTTATTGCTTAGCTCCTTTAAGCTTTCTAATTGACCCATGTATCAAGTGTTAAGTCAATGACTCCCAAACCAAATGGTTTTTGGGCATTAGGTGTAAAAACACCCTAAGGACCTACTAACTCGAGTCAAAAAGGCTACAAAGCTTTGCTAACCACTTCTAACTTCTCACTTTTGTTTACGCGAATACTCATTGCTTAATGAGGCAAGAGATCCGGTTACTCGGTGGGAAGCTCAAAATGATCATCATTCATTTTTTTTTTAAATGAACCATGATTATCTGTCCAATGGGTTACCCAACTGCATTTAAGCTTACAAAACTAACATGACCAAAATCAGAATTTTATCCCACACTACATGCCAAATGTGCTCGTGAAAATCAAATTGAATTGTAATATCTCATGTTGCCAAAGAAAGTGACACAATTGAAATTCCCTTAATCAAAGTGATCACGTGTTCATCAAATTAAGCTCACAAAAGAAAATAAACCATAATTGAAATAAAATGCATAATTAAAAAAATGTGCACAAATACATAAATAAATACCCCAAACTCAAAATTTGCATTGTCCACAATGTAATCGATATAGAAAATAAGAATGAAATAACCAACACGTCACGAAGACGTTGATGTGGTATTTTCGTGACCAAAAATATCAATAATAAAAATAAACCACTCGCAATAGAACGAATCCTGTAGGATAGGGCAATATTGAGGGTGTCGAACCACAAGGACTGTAAGGGAATGCTATTAAAATTGAAGAACAAGGTTTAACCTAATTAAAAAACAAGATTGATGGTTGTGAACTAGAATGCATAAAATTAAACGCAATATAAAATTGATGATTTTAGAGAGAGAGAGAGGGTACCGATTTCACCGCACTTGCACATAACAAGAATTATAATTCGATTCAATTTTATAATCACATATGTTATACGACAAGAAAATTCGTATAAAGGATAATAATAATTTATCTTTGGTTGGCACGGATCATCCACCTAACCACTAAGATGCGGCACGCCCCGTCTTCCCTAGGTATAAACTATAAAATCCCTTAATACGTTTTATATGATCAATGGAATAGCATAACCCATCTTCGGTTAGCACGATTCATCTACTCTAAACTAGGGCGTAGTATGACCCGTCTTCCCTAAGCATGGTCTATCTAATCCTATTAATCACATGCATATTAAAACCATTACATAACCATCGGTTTTATGATCACAGAAAATAAAATCGATTGAGTTCAATACATGCAAAATAAATTCTAAGACAAGATAAGAATTTTGCAAGTATTGATTTTAGAATTGAATAACAATTGCATTATAATTAAGAATAGAAATCAAGATTGCAATCCTCACAGTTATGTAATCAACATATGTAATATAAACTAATGAATCAAATACAGTCACCATTGTGTGTTGGAGAGGGTGACATCGGTACCCCACAATGGGGGTTTAGCCGCTAATGCTGATGAACTCCACTAAGCTCCACAGACAAGTTCTGAATTTCACTCTAGGAAAACGACCCTTTTTACAATGTTTGAGAGCCTATTTATAGGGATTAGAAAACCCTAGAAACCCTAAAACCCTAATTACAGTCGTAGGTCAGTCTCCCAGTTGGACTAGGAGACTGAAAGTCGAGTTCATCTGTCAAAAAGGTGATTTCCGTGTTCTCGAAAAGTCGATCGTTCACAGAATTGGGCGATCGTCGCATGATCGTTCATAAACTTTGCGATCGCTTGGCGATCGTTCATAGGCTTTGGGCGATCGTTCGCTCGATTTTCCCGATCGTTCCAGTGCAATGATGCCAACTTGTCCCTTTTAGCCCGATTTCCAATGGAACTCTTGCATTTGACCTTGAAACACTAAAACAACGCAAAATCAAATAAATAACAACTCTAAGGAATTAACATATGTGAGTAAAAGGGCTTGAATGTGCAACATTCGGCACTTATCAGACGTCATGGAGTTGGTGGTGCAGAAGGTCCTAAGGCTGGTGGCAGCTTGTCTAAAATGGCTCGGAGCATGTCCTGGGTTTCGAGCCTGTCCTAGCATGCATCTGTATGTCCACTATTTGGAATCGGATGTCCTCTAGGGTGTCCTGCAGAGCATAAAATTAGCAGCTCTGAGAGTGATTGTCTCCTCATACTCTTCTTCTTCTTCTTCTGGCTCCACTGGCGGCTTTACTGGCTCGGGTGCTAGTGTCTCTGGCACTGCTGGCTCTGGCACTACTGGCTCATCCACGTCCATCATCTCTGGGTCTCGTACAACTCTGGGCATGTGGGAACAACTCTGGTTCCACTGTATTCACTCGAAGTATGGGCTCTCAGTGATCGGCCCTTCCGCCACATTGCCTTTAATCCCCTTTTTTCTAAGAATGTGAGTGACGAGAAAAGGGAAAGGCAAACCCCAAGTCTTCGTGTGCTCCACTACTCGATGGTGCACTCCTTCCCAAAATTTGTGAATCTGTCTCCATATGATCTCGGGAATGGAGCACCAGAAACCTCTGTGGAACGAGTAGAGGGCACTGAGAAATATGTCCCTTCTCTATGTCTTGTGTCCCAAAGGACACACGTTCCTGTAGAGCACCATGTCAATGAACCATAGATTCAGAGGAATCTTCGCCTTGCTTGCTGCGTTCCGGTGCTTATCTACATAGTGCCCCTCACACATGTCGGAGACGATGTCCTCGAGGGTGAGCATGGAGGGGTAGTCTATCCAAGGTATGTCCAACTCCGGAGGCTTGTGATTGCATTTCAAAACAGCCGCTACGTCGGCTATGGTCACCTCGACGTTGATACCGTCAATGGAAGAGAAAAGAACGTCTGGCCGGCTGCACTCGTACCTCAGATGCTCATAAAATGTCCGGACCAGATGCTCGTATGATATGAAGGCGACGGGTTTGAACAACCTCTTCAAACCCCGGTGCTTTAATTCTTGGACTGCCCAACTTGTAGCCTCATTATTGAAGAACTCCTCTTTGATGGCAAACGTGTTCACCAAAATGAGCTTCCGACTATCAATAGGCAGCCTGGCAACAATGGCATGTGTCTCGGATGACTGGGAAGATGAACCTCGCCCTCTAGGCAAGTTAGAGGTTCGTTGATGCTTTTTGTCGAACACCTGGTGTGCAACCCGAAAATAAAGGGTTTGAAAACCCTTTTCAAAATCAAACCAACCCCTTGCGAACAATGTAAATCCAACACAGATTCAAGGGGCACAATCCGTGAGTGGATTTGTGCTCTTGAATGAACAAAAAAAAAAAAGAAGAAAAAATGGGGTTTTGGGGAGGTTTGGGTTATGGTGAGAAGAAATGAAAATGGGGGAATGGGAAGAAATGGAGGGCTGGCGGAGGCGCTACGGCGGCGCGGTGACATCGTGGTGGCAGTGGAAAGGTGTTTGGGTGGTGGGATTTGGATATTAGGGAGTTTGAAAAGAGATGAGGAGAAGGAGGAGGACTGTCTGGGGGAATGGAAAGGATGAAAACGACCTAAAAGGGTCATGAAGAGCTAAAAGCATGCAATCAACGTATGAGGCCGATCGCATTCATGTTGAGTGTGTGTGTGTAAAGTGGGTCTGCGCTCGAACGTATAGGGTGCGTTCGAATGCAGACGTGCAAGAATGTGTGTGTGAGAAAGGGCGCTGCAGTTGAACAAACATAGGTGAGTTGCATAATGCAATTTTTTTTTTTCAAAAATAATTACACAAAATATTCACAAACACAAAGCAAAATAATTACAAATATTTACACACAAAAACATCTACTCCACCCCCAAACTTAAAACTTCACATTGCCCACAATGTGAAAAGAATGCTTCCCTAAATTTGGCTAGTAGACACAAATGCTAAAAATAAAACAAGAAACATAATGAAGGGTGCCTTCCACAAGCGCTAAGTTTAACGTCTTCAACGACACTAGGTAGGGAATGGTAGGTACTAGCTTGCCTGGGTCAAACGGGTGATGGTCATAGTTGGGATAATCAATATGCAAAAATAAATATCCAGCTACCCCTATCATCCGATGATCAAGAGATGGGGTGGAAAATAATCATTCCTTCCCAAGGTCAATCTCGGCCACCTTGGCCGCATATGAATGGGAGCAAACCATTTACTCTTGGCAATGAACTCGGGTGGTTCAAATGCGGAGGAATAAGCAGTGGGGAAAACTAAATCCATGGTTTCCCCACACTCCGGCTGTAACTAAGATATGGGATCGAAAAAGAATGTAAGTAGCTCAACTACTTTATCAAAATACTGATCATCTCCCAGCTGAGCAAAACTCTCTAGCTCAATGTCCTCCAAATTTGGCTCAACTACTTCCCCAGTTGGCTCAAGTATCCTACCACAATCTATGTTTCCTCCAAAATTGAGCGAAACATTCAAATTTTGGGTCCTCCAGACTAAGCTCATCAATCGGCTCGTCATGCTGTAATGGCTCACTCAAATTAGAATGACCTCCAGATGGTGCAAAGCACTCCATGTCAGGGTCCTCTAGGCTAGGTTCATGCAACTCTTGCCCAATCAGCCTATCAAAGTCCAGGTCATCATAATCCTAAGTAAAGCACTCAATCTCCGGGTCCTCCAAGTCATCAGTGATTTCTTCAATGAAGCACATAGGACGGGTCTCATCATACTCAAGTGGCTGGCTATTGATGTTGAAAATGTTGAGTTCCACTGTCATATTCCCGAATGAGATCTTCATCACTCCCGTCCTACAATTAATTAGGGCGTTAGCCATAGCTAAGAAAGGTCGCCCTAAAATCACTGGAATTTGATTCACCACATCATGCACCGGCTCCGTGTCTATCACTATAAAGTCCACGGGGAAATAAAACTTGTCAACCTTGATCAATACATCCTCAAGTATTCCCCATGGTCTCTTAATTGACCTATCTGCCAACTGGAGCATCATTGTAGTTGGCTTCAATTCTCCCAATCCCAACTGTAAATACATTGAATAGGAAAGGAGATTCACACTTGCCCCCAGATCTAACAATGCCCTATTGATCTGACTCACTCCAATCGTGCAAGCAATGGTTGGACACCCAGGGTCCTTATACTTGATTGGCAGCTTGCATTGGAGGATGGAGCTCACTTGCTCAGTCAGATAAGCCATCTTCGGGACATTGGTTTTTCTCTTGATTGTGACCAAATCCTTCAAAAATTTCGCATAAGATGGCACTTGTTGAATTGCATCCAAGAACGGGATGTTTATTTGAACTTGC
This sequence comes from Carpinus viminea, assembly GCA_013348765.1. Lineage (NCBI taxonomy): Eukaryota > Viridiplantae > Streptophyta > Magnoliopsida > Fagales > Betulaceae > Carpinus > Carpinus viminea. Next base: position 17,430,735 of record CP054674.1, read on the forward strand.
TTAAACACCTCTAGAATTTTAGCAAACTGTGCACTCTTCTTTGGAGCTCTCAATCTCTCAGGATATGGGGCTTTTGGGATAAACGACCTCAGAGGGTCATTATCCATGGGAGTGACTGTAGATGGCTTAACATCTGTCGTCTCCTTCTTGTCACTCTCTTTTTCTTCTTGCCTGGCTAGGTATGTTGTTGGCTCTGCTCCATGATCAGCTTCTGGTTTAGCCACATGATTGTCCACTCATCTCCCTGACCTCAGTGTAACAATCGCATGTGCATGCTCTTGAGTTGAAGAACTACCGATAGTGCATGCCTTAGGATTGTTCACTGGTTGGCTAGGGAGCTTTCCCTTGTCCCTCTCACCAAGGTGACTTGCCAACTGTCCCACTTGGATCTCCAACTTGGAGATTGCCTGGGTGTTCACCATGGTGGAATGTCTAACGTCACTGATGGATTGACCAGCCATTTTCATGAATTCTCTCATTGTCTCTTCCAATGACTGTGTCGATGACGCTGGGGCTTGATAGGAAGATGACGCTAGCTGAGCTGAGCGTCCATGATTTTGGTAAGTAGGAGGAAACCCTCCTTGATTTGTGGGCTGGTTTTGCTTCCAGGAGAAATTAGGGTGGTTCCTCCACCCTGGATTGTAGGATTCAGAATATGGGCCAGTTGAATGCTTTTGGAAATTGTTGAAAGCGTTCACTTGTTCCATCTTAGAAAATAATGTCATCGATGGACAATTCTGTGCTTGGTGCAAGGGACTAGTACAGACAGAACAACTATTAATTGGAAATGTGTTTACAGCATTGACAGGTTTCCCCACACTCAGAGCATCTAGTCTCTTGACAATGGCATCCATCCTTTGAGTCAACTCTTGCTCGCCTTTTAGCTCCAGGATGCCTCCTTTCTTAGGGTTTCGGGCAGACTTGTCATGACAACTCGTAAAGTCCCAATGTTGGGAGTTGTCGGCTATTTTCTCTAAGCTTTATAAGCTAAGTCTCCTGTCAAGTTTAGAAATGCCCCTCCATTCATCAACTCGATCATACTACGGTTAGGCTAGGACAACCCTTGGTAGAAGAATTGCACGAGTCGCCATTTTTCATAACTGTGGGGCGGACATTTCACCAACAGATCTTTGAACCGTGCCCAACATTCTGAGAATTTCTCATCCTCCTCCTGAGTAAAGGAACTGATTTCCTTTCTTGCCTCATTTACTCTAGACATTGGGAAAAATTTGTTGTAAAATTGCTTCAATAGTTCTTCCTAGGATGTGATGGAGCCAGGTGCGTTGGAGTCCAACCACTCTGTGGCTCTATCATGAAGTGAGAAAGGAAAAAGTCTGAGGTGGACAGATTCCTCATAAAAATTTTGAAATTTGGTGGTGGCACAGATATTTTTGTATTTCCTAACATGGGAATATGGATTTTCATTATCTAAGCCGTAAAAAGATGGTAACATTTGGATTACGTGTGGCTTTAGATCATAGTGAGTAGCATTAGTCGGTGGCAACACGATACACAAATGGGAACTGACCGTAGTAGGTGCGAACAATTCCCATAGTGATGTCGTGAAATCCACTTCATAAGCACGCCTTTGCTTCCCATTCCCAGCTCTTGCATCTTGATAGTCCTCATGCTCCTCCATATTCTCATTCCTTTGATTATCCCCCATCTCGGCACGTGCTCTAAAGGATCTCCTAAGATTCCTTTCTAAATCGGGATCTAATGGTGTTAACTCTAAGTTCAACGATCGCAGACCATGCATACACTAAGCGAGAAATAAAACTAAACTAAGAAAGCAATAAATTAAGTAAGCACAAATGAATAAAAACACAAAAAACTGAAAGATATGCATAAATTAATAGGAAACAAAACACCAAATTACTATATACTACTTAACAAGAAACTATAAACAACTAGTGAATAAAAACCAAACAAACTTAAACAAATATGAACAGAAGCTAAACAATATTAGAAACAGAAAATAAAACTAGCTAAGAAAATTTAAAACTATAACAATATAAGACAATTTAAACAACTAACAAGTTAACTAACTAAACTACTAACTAAAACACATGCAAATTATATAAACAACTTAAAACAAAAAAAAAAAAAAACAACAACAACTAAGCACAACTAATCATAGCAAACAAAATACTCTAAATAGGCAATTAAAACAATTGAAATTAATCTAAAAACTAATTAAAACAAAAAGAAATTAAAAACTGAACATACTGCCTTGGGTATGTTGATGCTGGAAGCAAAGGTACGCTCAAGCACAGGCAGTAGGATCGATTGCATACAGGCAACAATGTAGCAGTCTGTGCAAGTGCGTTCGAACGTAAATTGCACTACTTTTCTTGGTCAGTGCTGCACGCTCACATGCAGAAGCGTGACGAGTGTTCGTAGGTACGCGTATGTAATGGAATAGGCTCAAGTGCATTCGATCACAAAAGGTACGATCGATCGCACTATCAGTGCCTGATTTTCCAAAAACTAGAAACAAAAACGTAAACTATCAAACACTAAGCTATAAATTAACAAAAATTAACTAAAACGTTAAAATAAACTATGAACAGTATTGAAATTGCAGAAAATAAAAACTAGTAGAAAAATAACATTAATCTAAAAGAAAAATTAAGTTCAAACAACTCAAACAGATCCCCGGCAACGGCACCAAAATTTGGTCGTACCAAATTTGGTACTCACAATTGCACGAACCGAAGTTCGTATAGCATTTGCGCAAGTACCGAGATCGAATCCACAGGGAACCATGTAATTTTTAAACGAACCAACTTTTGCTTCTAGGTTAGTGTTTAACCTAGCTTCGAGTGGGTGTTTTAGTGACAACGAAAATAAAAACTAAGTTAATGCGGTAAGGTAAACAAAATAAAACACTAAGGCTAAGGATTTCACCTCACCACTGCAAGAATGCTAATTAAAAACACTAAGCTAAATACTCCGTCTATCGATTAAAACAACACTTAATCTATTGCCAATCGAAGGATTCGAAGAATCCGTCCTTTTGACAAAAGATAAACCATAAACGATTTAGCGCCCAAAGGATCCAAAGTGAATGTGTTAAGATACAAACTACTATGAATAAATGAGCATAAACCGAAGGATGGAATGTATCCATCGGACGAAAAACTAAGAATAAACGACTACGGCATAATCTCACTTGGTTTTGTCACCAAACCAAGTGAGAAACGAAAAAGCTATAATGAAATAACGGAAATAAACAACTTAAGTGTAAATATTAAGCATAAAATCCATGGTGAGGCTACATCCTCAACCTTAGTTGAGGATTTAGCCTCCCATGTAAAAAGGAAGCATAAATAAATTAAAAGAAAGCATTAATATTGAAATAAAATAAAGTGCTACAAAGAAATGGGCAGAGCAGGGCCCAACAATGGCAAATGCTCTTAAAAACTCGCTCAAAAAAAAGAACTCTCGTAAAAATGGACTAAGGGTCCTATTTATACAAAATAGATGTGCTATCAGGTCACAGGACTGCTTTCCAACACATTGATACATGCGTTCGATCGTGATCCATACGTTCGAACACACATAACTGACCACAGTGCAAGGTTGGAAGCTAAGGCTAGCTAGGGCAACTGCGCGAGATATGGGTCTACGTGGAGTGCGCTCGTGCTCCTTGCGTTCGACCGTAATTGCACTCAATCGCACCAAGTGCGATCGAGCGCACTGGTAGGAACTTCCCTTCCTTCACTTCAAGTCCAATTTGCCCTTTGTTGGCCATTTGTTGATGCAATGACCTGCACATCACAAAACATTAAAAACAACTAAAAATGTTAGATATTAACAGTGCTAAAGGCTTAACAAATATAAGTTAAGGGGGGTCAAACGTCAAGGTTTGGCACCAATCACCAATTCTGAAGCATGTCCGCTTGAGCGCACTTGTGCCCATCGCAATAGCAAAATCATGCTCAAGTGCGATCAAGCACACTCGGATGACCTGATAGTGCTAAAACCCTAAAATTAGCTTATAAATATCACCCCTTTCTATTGTGAATGGGGGTAGACACGCTAGGGGCGCCATTTGATGAGTGCCCGAAAGTGCTTATTTGGACCCCTTAATTTATATTCGTTAGGCTCTTGGCTTTGTTAATATCTAATGTTTTAGTTTATTTTAGTGTTTTGTTGTGCTGCAGGTCCTTGATATGAAAATGTGGGTTAAAGGGTGGAAAAGGACTTAAAGTGAAGATTTGGATTCCTTGCTAGTGCGCTCGAGCTAGAGAGGTGAGATCGAGCACATGTCTCATTAGCCTGTGTTCTCCGCATCGCCCTAGCTGCCATCGCTTCACTACTTGCGCCGTGGGATTTTGGGGTGGTTATGTGTGATCGAGCGCATATTTGTCCTTGCGCTCGATCGCAATGCCTATGATCGAGCGCATCCATGCGACCTGACAGCACATTATTTTGTCTATAAATAGAACCTTACCTCATTTTGTGTATTTTCACATTTGGAAACGCTTGGAGGCACCCTTAGTGGCCTCAGTCCTCATTGTTCATCACTGTAAAACCCTCTAAATGTCATTTTATCATTTAATGCTTTTATTTATTTTATTTTAGTCTCTTATTTCCTTCACTATGGATTTGTTTATATATATTCATGTTTAGTTCATATTTTCTGTCATTTAATTTAATGTATGTTCGATTCAATTACAATCTCGTGACAAAATTGTGTTTGGTTGTTGTTTATGGATCGTTTTTTCGTCTAATATTCGTTGTGATTTATCCAGGGTAGATCAAATGGTTTAATCGAGTCCAATATCTGTTGTCGTCAATGACACATTGGATGATTTGATTTCGGTTCAACATCCATTGTGACTGTTTATGGGTTAATACATCGAATGATTCGACTAGATTTCGTAAAGGCAAAAGAGCATGCGTAGAGTTAGGCCGTACGACGAGTGTGTGTACTATCGTGAGAATAGGTCATGCATTTTAGCCTAATTGTTTGATAGATGTGTGAATTAACATGACTATATGTTGATTAAATTGTGGTGAGGTGGATTAGGGACCTTAGTTGTTTTTATTTCTTTGTTTTATTGCATTTAATCTACTTTTTACTTTATGCACGCCACATTTTTGATAATTAGAACCAGGTTAAGGTAATATTAGTTTAGGCATTTTAAATTGGTTTTTGACAAACACAATTCTCTGTGGGTTCGACACTCAGACTTGCACAACCACTTTATTACAAACGACTCGTGCAATTGGTGAGTACTATTTTTGGTACGACCACCGTTCTTGGTCGTTTTCACATTTTTCTAAGTTTTTTTGAGTTTGGAACTCCGATTCTTTTCTAAGTTTGTTAATTTAATAATGGAATTTAGTTTTCTTGTGATTTCTTTTGTCATGAGAGGCTAAATCTTCAACTAAGGTTGAAGATGAAGCCTCACCATTGATTTGTTTACATGTTTTTATAATTTGTTCGTACAATTCTGTCATTTACGTAATGTATGTTCGTTTCAAATCAATTCTGTGACAAAATTATGATTGATTGTGCCAAAGTTGGATATTCATTCTGTTTCATCTAACGAATACATTGCATCTTTTGATTTACTTTGGATATCCATTGTCTTTTGTGCAAAGCATGGATACATTGGATCTTTTGAACTAAATTAGACATGCATTGTCTTTCATACATACAGATGGATTCATTGAATTTTTCAATAGAAACAATAGAACATATATATGGTTTAATTGTTTGTTGGATGTATGAACTAAGCGTGAGAATGTGTGTGTCTTTGATTTGGTGAGGTGGATTCTAAAAACCTTGGTGCTTTTATCATTTGTTTACTTTTAGTTTTGTTGTTTAATTTACCATTGCATGACACAATTTGGAACTAGGTTAAGATAGAATTGATTTAGATATGAATCGATTTTTGCAACGCAATTCTTGTGGATCGACCTTGCACTTGCATAAGCTGTACTACATATGAATCATGCACTTGCAAGTAATTCTAATTTGTACATCGTACGCCAACATCCATCGAGGGTTGGCGATTCATTTCTCACCTGGGTCAGAGGGACGGAGATCCACGTGACCCCTGATCTCATCAGCACCATTGCCAGAGTGCCATGGGTGCGCAACCTGGAGTACCCCTGGTCTGTTGACCACCTCCCAACCTGAGCTGAGATGGTTGCATGTTTCGCAAAGGGATGCCCTCATCAGATGGAGACCGAGAGCAAGGGCAGCTTTTTGATACACGACTTTAGCAAAGAGGTCAAATGCATCTACCGTGTGGTGATGAGTCGTGTACTTTTGGTGCTGAGCCTCACGATGATCACCATGGACAAAGCTCGATGCCTCTACGCTCTTCTAACTAAGACTTCTATCGACTATGGCTCTGTAGTCACAGTCGCGATGATGTCGATTCGACATGTGGCTTCATGCACCGCGGTACCTTATGGGGCATTGATCACTTGGATCGTCTAGCACGCCAAAGTGGCTATCGACGGCGTGATTGAACTAGCACCTGAGAAGGGGCCTATCACCACCCGCTATCTCAATGCTTGCAATGCTCAACTTCAAGACACTACACCGGCACTAAGGTGCCGATGGAGGAGGGTGGCTAGACCAGATGGAGCATCCACCTCTACTAGCCAGGAGGAGTGGCTAGGTCGAATAGAAGCTACGCTTAAGACTTATGGCGGGCGATGCAGAGCCTCACGCAAACCGTTCAAGAGCTGCAAGATCACTTGATGGGACCCCTTGATGTTCGGGACTATGGCATCTACAGTTCTCACTTCAGCCATGGTAGGGGAGCCCTAGTGCTTGAGGGATCCCTAGTGCTCAAAGGAGTCCTAGTGCTCGATGGAGCCACGGAGGATATTTTACTATCATGTTGTGCTAGGTGTAGATATTTGCTTTTCTTTTCTGGTTTCGGTTAAGTCCACCGTGACGATGGCAATTTTGGGATTCGCTACAACGTAAGTCCAACATTTTTAGGGTGGCAATTTTGTCTTGTACATATTTATGACTGTCTATGTATGCTAGTTAGGTGTGATGTGAAGCTTGTTAACTTGGTTTACTCTTCCTTTCAAAAGTTGCAAATTTTAATTAGTACATTTTCTTGTCATTTTTAAATTCCAAAGCTTTTTGATTGGTGACATATTCTCTAAACCTTGGATTTGTAAAATTTTTTCAAAAACAGATGTTTTATCTTAGGTTTTGAAAACTCTAAAAATAACCCTTTTATTTGAGGAGATCCTTTCCACTAGAGCATTAAACAAGAGCCTTTGATAGAGTTGCTTAGATAGGGCCTAAGACCCTTAGCGTTAACTTAAACACACTTTGAACCTTTAGAAAATAGAAGCCAAACACTAATCCTCAAAAGGAGAACGTACGCTCCTATCTGTAGTGTGGACGTATGATGGGGGACAACTGGACGTACACTCTATAAACCGTACTACCGGACTTATGCTACTTTTTGAATACCCTTTGGATAACACTTGACGTATGAGACACTCTTTGGACCACTGTGCAAGAACCACCGGACGTACGCTAGGGTTGCCGGACATCCGCTGGTCTGACAGAGAGTTGGTGGTGGATTTTCCCTATAAATACCCACCCCTACCTCTCATTTCTCATGCCCATTCCCATCCTCTGGTGTGCCCCTAGGCTGCCAGAACCCCCTTCCACATTCTAAGAGAGAGCTTGGTGAGGAAGAGTGCTTCCAAGTGGAGTTTCCAATGAGCAGAGACCATGTCCATGCTCAACTTCAAGATAATCCTTGTTTCCCTAGTATTTAACACTGTTATAGCCTTTGTTTAATGCCTTGTTGAGTTTTCCAAAGTATTCATCAAGTTTCCTCTTAGAAATGATAATGTTTGCAAAGAACTCTTTAAAATCCCGCTATGTTGTGATTTCTTACGTTGCATGTGCTCTTCTATTTGCTTAGAGGAGGTTTAGAGGTCTAAAAGTGAAATAGGAATCATGCACTATCCGAATCTTAAAACGGTAAGCTTAACACACTGAGCGGACGTATGCCATCGAGGCCAAACATATGGTCAGTGGGCAGAGCACTAGTTTGAGTTTTACATGTGTATGCAAGCCTAGCTACATTTTTAGGTTAATTAGGGCCTAGAATGATGATGTCTTGTATCTGTTATGATAGGACTTAGCTTGGTCGGAGGATTCGCTTAAATGTGCGAGGTAAGTAGACACTTACCCCTTTTTTACGTAAAACATGGGATATGTCAATTGACTGACCATGCGTATGATATGAGCATATCTATTTTCTGTAATTACTCAATGACTGTGTTATTTAAATAAACTACTAAGATGCATCGTAAAACATGGTACGCCGGTATGTGCAGTATGAACAGCCATGGGCTTACTATATAAACTATGTATTATGGTCAAATGTGTGTGTTATACTGGGCTTTGGATCCATTGGTTTCATGACTTTGGTGCAACCATTCCCAATGGTTCGGTCACTATAGGATGAACGTCATTAGTTGATGTGGGCCACTCAAGGATGAACTCGATCATACCACTAATGTTACATACCATATGTTATGCAATGGCTGAGGTACTGGCATTGTATTATAGGTCCCTCGGATACACCAACCCTGTTGAGAATGAGTAATATCCTAGGTAGACCATGTATGGGAGTTATGACTTATCATGCATTAGCCTTTTGTGCATTAAAATACTTATGTACTTATCACCGGTTCTACACCATAAGCTTTGAAAACCTTAAAACCCATTAAATGGTGTATTAGCGGAGTTAATGCCCTCTTTTGGTTACATTTCAAATTGCACGTTTACTTTCATTAATTGTGCTCATGTCATACCTAAGTGTAAGGTTTACTTATTAAGTCGTTAGACTTACTCGGTTATTATTTTTTAGGTAACTTGGTTTACTGCTATGGAAGTGGCAAGAGTTGCTACTACCTGACCGGTTATGCTTTACTTATAATAATAGGTTTGTCTTTACTATTTTGTAGCTCCACATTCTTACTTGATGGATCATAGTAAATCTTAGATTTATTCACCTCCCTTTTCATTTACTCTAACGTTTTTATAAGGGTGATTACCCATTTGGTGACAAGTTGGCCTAAAGGGGTAAATTCTCAGTGACTCCACCAAATTAGCCGAGGCTAGATTTGGGGGCATTACACGTACGTGGGAGGACCACCGTACGTACGCTCTGCAAATTGTACACGGACATATACGAGACCACATGGATGTATAGTACTTTTTGAAATACCCTTTGGATAATACCTGAACATATAATGCACCCTTTGGACCGCTGTACAAATAGTACCAGACGTACGCTAGGGTTAGGAGACGTCCACTGCTTTCAAAGAGTTGGTGGCATCCTCCCCCTATAAATAAATACCCATCAACCCTACTCAGTCTCCCATCCCAATTCAGTCTCCTGGCATGCATCTAGGCTACCAGAATCTTGTGAGATTGTGTCTTGAGAGCCGTGAGCTTGAAGGAGGGTTTTGTGAAGGGAAGCTTGTGTTTTGCCACTAACCGAGGTAATCCCTGCCCATCTCCACGTTTTAAGTTATTTCATTATATTAAAGTTGTTACGTTCAGTTTATGTACTCATTTTCTTAGAGAAAAACAAGAAACGTCTTCAAAAGTGTTTTCACATTCCTTTGATTCCTTGTGTTGTATATTGTTAAGTTTTCTAATGTTGCATGTGCTTATTTACTAGCTTAGAGAAGATACAGTATCCTAGAGTTGGGATAGGACCCTTAAAACACCATTTGAACCTTACTAGTTTTGCCTAACTCATTGACTGGACATACGCCCTCGAGGCCGGATGTATGGCCAGAAAGCCAGGCATTTGCCTTAAAGCCTCGCTCGTGTGTGATTTGGGTTATGCCAACCTATTGTTAGGCATAGTATTTTACCCATAAGGTCCTCTAGCTTTGTGTATAACGGTGCGTGATATTCTATTGTATCAGGAGTTATCAATGTCGGAGGAATCGCTTGAATATGTGAGGTAAGTGAGCACTTACAACTCTTTTTATCAAAGCGTGGGATATGTCAATTAACTAACCATGAGTATGATATGAACATGTCTACTTTTGTAAATACTTGGTAATTGTATTATAAATTGGTTATTAAGATGCATCGTATGACATGGTATGCTGGTACATGCGCTATAAACAACCATGGGCTTAATATAAACTTCATACTATGGTTAAATGTGTGTGTTATATGGGTCCTTAGATCCAATGGTTATTCATGGTCGGGGCAGCCTTAATGGGTGGTCACTATAGAATGGACATCATTAGCAATGTAGGCCACCCGAGGTTGGACTCGATCGTGCTGCTAGTGTTTTGTACGGTAGCATGCAATATCCAAGGGCACTGGTATTATATTGCAGGTCCCTCAGGACAGCGCCAACCCTGTTGAGAAGGGTAAAATCTCAGGTAGTCCATATATAAGAGTTATGACCTATAAAGCACTTGTCTTTCTTGAATTAAAATACTTAGGCAATTATTGCTGGTAGTACACCACAATCTTTAAAAACCCATAACCCTTCTAAGTGGTGTATTAACGGAGGTAATGCCCCTTTTTTATTCTTACTCGAATTGGACGTTTACTTCCGCATAATAAAAGCTCATGTCATACCTATGTTGTCAGGTTTACTTATTAAGTCATTAGACTTATGCTATTGCTACTCTTTTAGGGAACATGACTCTGCACTCTAGGGGTGGCATGGTTGCTGCTACCCGATTGGTTTAGGATTTGCTTAATGATACAGGTTTGTCATCATTATTATTTAGCTGCTCCATGTCTTTAATTTGATGATTTATAGTTAACTCAGATTTATTTCACCTTCCTATGCATTTAGTCTGATGATGCTAAAGGTCAATACCCCATTGAGTCACAAGTTGGCTTATCTGGGGTAATTGCTAGTAACTCTACCAAATTAGCCAAGGCTAATTTTGGGGACGTTACAGGGGATGATGGCTATTTTGATTCCTACATGGAGCCAACAATCAAATCTCTCATGGCATGCTCAAGTTCCTAGAAATCCTGCCCCACAATTTCATGGTAAATCATACTCCTTCCTTAGCAGTGATGCCAACATGCAACTGCTGGAATACATTGCCAAAGCAGAAGCATACCAAGAGGAGCCATCTCCACAATTTTGTGGTCAATCATATTCCTATCTGAGGCAATCTATTTTCAAGATAGAAGCTCAAGAAGAGGAGCCATCTCCAATATATGATCATTCATATTCCTATCCTCATCAACAATACCAAGATGAACCACCTCCTCCAAAAAGGTCTACCTTAGAAGAAGCAAGTTTTGCCTTAAAAGAATAGATGTCAGCTTATCTTAGCCAAATGAAGGAAAGTAAGCAATCATTAGAAAGGATGGAGAACTCTCACAAGCAATCATTTGAAAGGATGGAGGCTCACCTCAAGCAAATATTAGATATCCTCAAAGAAGAAGAAGAAGAGTGCCAAAGTCAGTCAGTGACCACTCCTCATGGATACAATGTGGAGGAAGAGGATATTTGCTATCATGAAGATGAGTCATCTCCCATTAATTGGTCTCAACACTGTCATGAAGAAGAATCACCTCTCATCTATTGGCCATAGCAATACCAAGAAGAGGAGTGTCAAAGTTAGTTGGTGACCAATCCTAATGGGCACTACATGGAGGATGAGGGGACCTACTATCATGAGTAAACTGTCACATTGAGGAGTGGAGAAGTGGTTGAAAATCAAGTGGATGAAAGGAAGGAGGAGCGAACCAAAGTTCCACAGGAGCCACATCAGGAAAAAGAAGAGAGCACTAAGACTTCTTCAACATTAGCTCTTATTCATGAAATACCAAGTGCCAAGAGAGAAGTCTGTTAGAGTTGCCAAGTGAGCAAACTGAGGATATCAAAAAGGAAAAACCACGTGAGAATTCTCCTTATATTATTACAGCTCATGATTCCCTCCCAAATGATAAATTGTTTAAGAAGACTAAGAGTGGTCCACCCCAATCTACAAACATTAGGAATCACCCTGCAATAGTAAAAATTCATTCTCTTTGGTGCAAGAGAAGAAAAGACTGAAGCTTCAAGTTTAAGAGGAGGACAATAGTCTGACTGAAGATATTAAACTTAGCACTCATGGGAGGCACCCCATAGCTGTTTAATTTTTAGTTTCCTTTTTGTTTTCCTTTGTTACTTTAGTATTTTGTTTTCAGAGACAAGTGTGCTTGCGTTCAAGTTTGGGGGGGAATGCTTTGAGCCATACCTGTTCCAACCAGTTTTCCATCTCCCAGGTGAGATCTTTTCATGATATATACACATTGGGGACAATGTGTAATTTAAGTTTGGGGGTATGGGAGACATTTACACACACTTTGTCCCATTTTGAAAAAAAAAAATGCATGTTCAATGTTTGTCTTTAAAATTTTGGTTGATTTGAGAATTGTGATTTGATTTTCATTGGTGAAAATTTTGAATACATGATCTGACACAAGCACATTAGCATATAATTTGTGGGGCATGACATGAGAGTCTAATGTATATGTTCCTATATCTTGGGTGAAACTAGATAATTGTTGGATGGATACTTTGGCATATTATATATATATATATATATATATATATAAAGAGAAAAAAAAAAAAGAATAATAAAGATTTATCACTAAAAAATTTGCACTAAGTAACTGGACCTCTTGCCTCATTAAATATTAAGTGTTGAGTGTTCACGTCAAAATGTGAGAATTTTGATTTGGTTAAATTATGGCTAGTTTAGTTTTGTAGCCTTTTTTACTTAAGTTAGTAAGTCCTTAGGGGTGTCTTTACACTTAATGCCTTAAAACCATCTAGTTTGGGAGTCATTGACTCAACACTCGCTACATGGGTCAATTAGAAAGCTTAAGGAAACTAAACATTGCAGAGCCTAATAAAAAAAAAAAAAAGTATGCCATTATTGTTCATTCCGATGGGAATTTCAATGAACCTTGAGATATTGAGACACTGCATATTGGAATTACTTGGAAGCTTCATATTTTTGTGCTAGTTCACTTTACAATATTTCGAACTTGTGATGCCTTAAGCTTGTCTTTTGTAAGTGATTAGAGTTGAAAATTAAATTCATTGAGAAGATGGAGTTTATCTTTTTAATCTTACTAATGAATGAAAATCATGGTTTTGAGTGATACTTCAATTTTTGGATAACATAAACCTTTGCATAATGTTTGTGGGTAACATTCCTGGAAAACCCTCACAAGACTTCACTTGTCCTCTAGGGAATGCCTAGGAGTTTAAAAGACTTGTTACATATGCTAAATGCAATCATACATCCCATAAAAGATGGATTTATCTTTTTGTTTGTTGTTTTTCATTTTTGTTTTTAGTTTCGTATTGCTAAAAGACTAGCAATATGTAAGTTCGGGGGTGTGATAAGTGTTCAAATATTCATATTTTAGCACACTTATTAACGCTTGTTAATTTCTTAGTTATGTTATTTTGTTCTATTTTACTTTCTTTTTTGTGTTTTATGTGTCTTCACAGGTTTTTGGAGAAAATGAATCAACTCTGGAAATTGGAGCATAAAAGGGCGATTTCAAGCATTTCACATTCTGTCAGAGCGATCGAGCGCAGGAAGCCTAGGCTCGAGCGCACTAGCACTCGAGCACCCAAGCCATGGATCATATGCAACATGGGCTCACACATGTTAGAAGAAGGATCAATCATAGAAGTGCAATCAAGTGCACACGGGAAGCGATCAAGCATACTCGTGCATTGGAGGAAAAATCAGAGGCAACCTAACTTCTTTTTCTTTCCATATTAGGTTTTACAAGCCCTAGTTGAACTGAGACTAAAACCTATGAATTTTCTAGGGTTTCTAGAGTCTTCTTTGAAAGTCTATAAATAGTCCTCTAAGCCTCTAGAATAGGGGGGACATAATTCCATACAAAATAGACACAATCTTAGGGAGAGGAATTAGAGGCTACTTCTAAGAGCGATTTTCGATTCTTTCTTTTCCCCTTCTTTTTAGTTTTTCTTTAATTATGTGTAACTAACTCTTTAGTAGGGCTAGATTGAAGCCCTAATTATGTTTATTTAATATTTCAATGTTGACGCATTTCTGATGACCATATTGTGATGGTTTTGATTAATTCTTGTTTTATCAAATTCCTCATATGAATGTGTGTTGCCAGCATATGCATGTGGTATGAATTAGTTATTTAGGTTAATTTGGATGGTGGAGTCCTAGGTTTAGTAGAGTAACGAAAGAATCTCCTCACGGGTTCTTGAATTAATCAACATGGGGAACTGGGAGTAGACACCCATGACCTAAGGCCTCATGTGTTTGTCGATTTCCATAGATTTATGTTTTCTTAAAGAACAACTTAGTAGACACCCATGTTAAATCCTTTAAGAAAGAAAAGAATTAGAGTAGACACCTATGCCTAATTTGTTGCTTAGGGAAATCAATAGCTTAAGGAGTAGACACCTATGTCCTTAGGTTGGCAAGCATTAAGTATCTATAATATGATTGGAGCATTGGCATATTGCGATATTATTTGAACATGATTAATGGTGGATATCAAAGCCCTACCTTTTATCTTTATTAATCAAAAATCAATCTTTATCTTCTTTTAATTACAAAACTAATTTTAAGCATAATTTACGATAATCCTCGTGGCCACGTGGGAATGATCTCGTATGCACACTATAATATTATTTTGATGTTGTGCACTTACGAGTTAAAATGTACATTTATTTGCCTATTAATTTATGTAGATATTTGCACAACACTTAGATACCATTAGAATACTCTAAAGAAATGAGGATTAACATAGACAAAAGTTCTGGAAGGATAAATAAATATGTAAACTACAAATACAACATATAATGATGCAATTATATAAAAAGAAATTATGTATTCATAAATGAACATAATGATGTTTGCTAAAAATAAAATACTAACAGCATAACTTGAATTAACTTGAAGATTGAAACTTCATCCCTTGAAACAACATTCTATAATACATGAAGAATGCTTTACAATACATATTTTTGGTTATTGCCAAGATTGAGAGGGGGGAAAAAGAAGAGAGGTATTCTTGTTCTAGAAGAACCGAATGCCGTTTACATTGAAAATGTTTCTATAAATGTTTCAATGAAATTCAAACCACAAATTAAAATCTCAACTGCATACTCAGGAACAACATTTGTACCCAGACCCCCCAAATTGGAAATACACAGTGTCCTTAGTGTGTGGATAAAGAAAATAAAGCAATGCAAGGGGTAAGAGTACCTGACCAGTCACTGCGGTTCCGAAGAAGATGACCCCGAAGTTGGTGGCAACCATGCTAAGATGGATCGCGGCAGGACTTGTTGTGCCTCAAACTGTTCATCCGCCAAGAGCTTATCCTCCCGGGCCTCCCTTCACTAATCAACAAGCTTAAATCAAAGGCCCTCCAACTCCTCCCAGAGGGCATGATAATGTGACATGCCCATGGTGACTGTTTCTTCCTCCTTCGCCACTCATTCTTCGCCGCAGGCTCATCTATGTCCATGGGCTCTACATTGACAGCAACTCACTCAGCACCAACTACCCATACCCGACATTCTTGTGGCATATAAGAGTAGCTCTGGTTCCACTGGATCATGCCAAACTGGGGGTGATCAAAGATAGGCCCATCCTCAGGTGTACCCTCGACACCCTAAGTCTGATGGAGATGGGTGATATGAACGAAAGAGGAAGTCCCCATGAAGATGAACCCTGAGTGCAATGCGCAATCGCCCCGTCCCAGACTTGTACATCTGTCCCAGATGAGCTAAGGAATGGAAAAACCAAAAGCCTCTCTAAATGGCATAGAGAGTAGTGAGAAAAGAGCCATGGCTCTAAGTTTTGTCTCCAAATGGACAGACATTTCACTGCAAAATGAAGTCCATGAGCCAAAGTCTGGAAGGCATAAGAACCTTGCTAGTGCAGTTGCGAAGATCGTCAGTGTAACGGCCATGGCATATGTCATCCACAATGTGCTATAAGGTAAGCCGAAATGTAGGTATGTGTACTGAGGAGTGCCATCCTGAGTCAAAATATACAATGGGCACTCATGGGAGCAATGCAGAGCAGTGGTAATTTCAGTGATGGTTAGCTCAATATCAACGTTAGCCACAGATGAAGATAGGATGCCCGGTTAAGTGTAGTCACTTGTTTGGTTGCCGAGAAAGTGGAGTTTTAATTTTGTTTAATTATTTAATAAAAATAGTATCAATATTTGTTTAATATATATTGAGGGTGGAAAACTAGGATATATGTGGAAGATTTTTACCTGCATGAAGGAAATTTTTTGGCCCCCTCCGCCCCTATCTTCAACTTTGAAGTACGACTCTATGACTATGAAAGAGTACTAAACTTTGAAAAATATGGATCAAAAATCTCAAACGACGCCTTTCCCAAAATGGACAGCTTTTTTTTCGCAAATGCTGACCCAACTGAACCAGGAATGACGTTTCATCTAAACGCACTGCCATTGTTGGTCCATTCCCGTCCACACAACATGTCAGTAGATGTTGTTTTCCTAGGCGTTTTCTGTAAACACCGGCTTTATGCCAATTTTTTGTAGTGACATTAACGAACACTGGGATTTTTTTATAACGAATTTTTATTCAATTGTGTTTTGTCATCAAACTAATTGAATAAAATGCGTAAGCTCCTTGCATTCGGAATAATATTCATTCCTACTTCAAGTACTTGATCTCTAAATTTTAGTCCATTAACTATTATAAATAGGAATCATCTAATTGTTTCCAATAATAAATATTTAAGAGAGTTTTTTCTTTCTTTCCCTGGTGGAATCCAGATTATTTAGGGCTTAATGTGCTTTGTGAGCCCAATTAGGGGCCCAAGAAGGCACTGAAAACTTGGAACAGGTGGTCCTGCGTGTCAAATGACGATGGGGAGGGGGACCTTGAAATTCAATATGCTAAAAAAGGGCTCAAAAAGTTGAAACCTAGTCCATTTTGTCCATACGGGGGCGGAGAACTTCTTCCCGAATCTGGGCTGCCACAGTGGATTGAGACACTTGTCCCGCCACAAGTGTGTCCACGTTTCAAGTGCTAGGACCACCCAAAAGCGCACGTGAGTCTGCCAGCCAACAGAAGAACCTTTTCCTTTCAGATTTTAATGACCCATAAACGACAGGTCCACTTGTGCACATGCCCCCACTATTGGTCGCCTTTCTTTTCTTTTTGACTCCCCACCCCCACGTGACACCGTCACGAGAAAGCGAGAGGCCGCACCGCCTTCCCTTGGACCCACGTGCTCTCCCGTACTGTTGCCATAATCGCCCATACTCTTTCTTCCCCATTCCAAAACTGCCCCCCCGCAGTCCAGGTTAAGAAGAATTCTTGAAAGTTCAAGTTCTTTAAAGAACGAAAAGAAAGATGCAAACTTCATCCTTTTTTTTTTTTAGTTTTCATTTCCCACCCCCTTCCTTCATTATAATGAGTGCATGCTCTTTGTAAAACATGACGAAAAATAAGACTATAAATTATTAAAATGGAAACTAACTTGGTTCCAAAATAGGAAAGTAGATAAAAAGAGAACTAAATAATAAAAGCCTAAAATGAAGGTTAATTTAGTCTGAAATTAGCAGTTCCTCCATGCCAAAAATAGACTAAAATGGGCAAGAAAATCACGCCTAAGGAAGGTCTGAAATAGACAAGTTAATCAACCAATTAATTAGTATAGAATTGGAAAGTCAATCAGTCATTTAATATTTCTAATTCCGGCAAGTCAATCAGTTAATTAATTGGTATGGAAATTGAAAAATCAGTCAATCATTTAATGATTCTAATTTCATGCCCACTCAAGTCATAATCAGACATTAATCAACGTCATTGCTAAGGAAATTACACTAGTTAAGCATGATCAATCCCATCAATAGCTTGTGTTAAATTTATTACACCTTCATCTTCCTTTGAGCGAAGCTTGGAATGCCCCAATTTAGAACCAACTGAAATCTCTTGAATCAGCCCATTAAGTGCTTCTTTGATCTTCTTGGATCTTACTCTAGTAATAGGCCTAATTGGAACATGCAATAGATCCTTTAATGGTGCTTGTTGATTCTCATCAATATATATATATATATATATATATATATATATATATATATATAAAGGATAAATGCAAAATTGGTCATTGGTTTAAATTACAAATCACTCCTTATAGTATAAAAAATAATTTATAGGTTGTTGTAGTAGGCATAAATTACAAATTACTCCTTATGGTACAAAAACTAATTTATAAATTTTCTTGATAGGCAAAAATGATAGTTTACTTCATAAAATCAATTTTCGTTAAGTAATTTAACATAATCTATTACTTTGTCATGACGTCATACCCAGTAAAAGCGCTACACATATTATTAATTTCTGACTTTAAAAAATGACAACTAGGATTTTTAACATTATTTTAAGACACTAGCTAAGATTCCACATCAGCCCTTAGTTGAAGTCATATTGTTACATTAAATTAACTTAATCTCTTTTATCCCCAAAATCTTACTTTGTGCATAACTCTCTCTAATTTTCATCTTCCTCGCCATGATTTGAAAACATTTTGTGAGAAATTGACTGTCACATCTTCTAACCATTGACCAAAAATAAATAAAAACAACATTCAAATTAATAAATTGTGACAAATTTTTCCATCAAATGAAGTTGGAAAAATTGGGTTACTCTTTTTATTAAACTAGCATTTGTCTGTTATTTTGGCCTGCACTGAGGACATATTGTGACGACCTTGATGGACAAATCAATTAACTAGTAATTGATCACATGGTGCGCCATCCAGCCCTGCGTAATGCCCCAATAAAAACCAACTTTTTTATTAGACAAAATCTTTTCCATAGGAGCAATCAACAAAAGTTTTCAATAGTGGTCTTTTACGAGACCCAAAACCCTTAGCGTTAACCTAATCATACCTTGAAACTTTAGAAAATAAAAGCCAAACGCTAACCCTCATGAGGCAGACGTACGCTAGGTCTGACAAACGTACACTGCTGTCTGTAGTGTAGACGTACGGGGGGGACCACCGAATGTACGCTTTGCAAATAGTACAATGGACGTACGTGGGACCATCGGATGTACACTACTTTTTGAGATATCCTTTGGATAATACCTGAATGTACGAGACACCCTTTGGACCATTGTGCAAAGGCCACCTAATAAGCGTCAAATGTTGCACATTCAAGCCCCTTAACTTGCATATGTTAATTCCTTAGCGTCGTTATTGGCTTGATTTTGTTTTGTTTTTGTGTTTCAGGTCAAATGCAAGAGTTCCATTGGAAATTGGACTAAAAGGGACGAGTTGGAGCCATTTTGTACCTGGGAT
Source organism: Carpinus viminea (assembly GCA_013348765.1). Taxonomy (NCBI): domain Eukaryota; kingdom Viridiplantae; phylum Streptophyta; class Magnoliopsida; order Fagales; family Betulaceae; genus Carpinus; species Carpinus viminea. The sequence goes on from CP054674.1 coordinate 17,450,100, forward strand.
CGATTGCTGCACACCTAGGATCGAACGTCGTGCCATCGATCGCTATACCCTTGCGATCGAACGCATTCAAGGTTTACATAATGCGGTAAGCGCCTTTGACAGCTTAAAAATTGATTTCCAGTCTCCTACTTGAACTAGGAAACTGACCTACGGGTTTCCTAGTTCTAGGGTTTTCTTAGTCCCTATAAATAGGCCTTTATACATTGTAAAAAGGGTTCGTTTTCCTTTTAGGGTTTAAATTGCAACAACTTATCTTTGGAGCTTATACATCATGAGCGGCTAAACCACCCTTTGTAGGGTATCGATGTAACCCTCCCCAAGCACAATGGTGATTGTATTTTATTTTAGTTAATTCATTTTATGTATGTTGATTACATAACTGTGAGGATTGCAACCCTTGAATTCTATTCTTAATATTAAATGCAATTGTTATTCATTTACAAAATCAATATTTGCAAAATTCTCTTCTTGTCTCAAAAATTATTTTGCCAGTATTGAACTCAAATCAATCTTATTTTCTGTGATTATAAGATTGATGGTTATACAATGAGTTTTAATAGACATATGATTAATAAGATTAGATAGACCATGCTTAGGAAAGATGGGTCGTATTACACCCTAGTTTAGAGTAATTTAGGTAGACAATCTGTGCCAACCGAAGATGGGTTATGCTATTCCGTTAATCATATGAAACTTATTAAAGGATTTTATAGTTTATACCTAGGGAAGACAAGTCGTGCCGCATCTTAGTGGTTGGGTGGACGATCCGTGCCAACTGAAGATAGATTATTCTTATCCTTTAATATTTTATTTTCTTGTTCTTTTATAACATACACATCATGAGTTTCTGGAATTGAATACGGTTACCATTGTTGTGCGGAGTGTGGTGAAATCGGTACTTTACTCTCTCTCTTATATATTCACTTTTAATTTTACGTTTACTTTCATGCACTTTAAATTTACAAAACAATCAAATCTCTTTTGCTTAATTAGGTTAAATTTCGTCTTTCGAATTTAATAACGAAACCCTCACAGTCTTTGAGGTTCGACACCCTCAATATACCCCTATCCTACAAGATTCGTTCTATTGCGAGTGATATTTTATTATTGATAATTTTTGCTTTAAAAATTACCACATCACCACTGGATGTACACTAGGGTTGCCTATCGTCCGCTGCTCTGTCAAAGAGTTGGTGGTGAATTTTTCCTATAAATAGCCCGTCCCACCTCTCATTTCTCACTCCTGTTTCCTTCCCCTGGTATGCCCTTAGGTTGCCAAAATCATTTCCTTGAGTTTTGAGTGAGAAATTGGTGAGAGTGAGCTTCAAAGAGGAGTTTCCGAGGGGAGGAGACCATGTACGTGCTTAGTTTCGGGGTAAGCTTTGTTCCCTTTGTGTTTTGCACTGTTTTATCTTGTATTTCTGCCTTGATGAGGTTTTCCAAGTGTTCATTAAATGTTCTTTAAAGATAATGATGTTTTCAAAGGATTTTCTCATGGATTTGTTGTGTTGTGATTCCTTGCGTTGCATGTGATGTTTTGCTAGCTTGGAAGAGGTTTAGAGGTCTATAAATTCCATTAGAAACATGCACTATCCGAATCTTAAAATGGTGTGCTTAACACACTGAGCGGACGCACGCCATCGAGCCCGGACATACAGTTAGTGGGCAAAGCATTGGTTCTTAAGTTTCACATGTGTATGCTTAGGGGTAGCTATATTTCTAGGTTTTGTAAGGCTTAGAATAATGGCGTTTTATCTCCGTTATAACAGGAATTAGCTTGGTCGGAGGATTCGCTCGAGTGCACGAGGTAAGTAGACACTTACACCCTTTTTACGTAAAAAAAGAGATATGATAGTTGACTGACCATGAGTATAATATGAGCATGCCTACTTTCTATAATTACTCGGTAACTGCGTTATTAATTAAATTGTTAAGATGCATCGTAAGACATGGTACATCGGTATGTGCGGTATGAACAGCCATGGACTTACCATATAAACTGTGTATTATGGTCAAATGTGTGTGTTATATGGGGGCTTTGGATTCATTGGTTTCGTGACCCTGGTAACCATTCCCAATAGTTCGGTCACTATAGGACGGACGAACTCGATCGTGCCACTAATGTTACGTACGGTATATTGTATAATGACTGGGGCACTAGCATTGTATTATAAGTCCCTCAAAACAACACCAATCCTGTTGAAAAGGGGTGATATCTCAGATAGACCATATATGGGAGTTATGTCTTGTAATGCATTAGCCTTTTCCTATATTAAAACAATTAGGTAATTATCACCGGTTCTATCCCATAAGCTTTGAAAATCCTAAAACCTATCAAATGGTGTATTAACGGAGGTAATACCCTCTTTTGGTTATTACTCAAATTACATGTTTACTTCCTTTAATTGGGCTCATGTCATACCTAAGTGTGAGGTTTACTTACTAAGTCGTTAGACTTATGCGGTTATTATTCTTTAGGTAACATGCTTTATTGCTATGGAAGTGGCAAGAAATGCTACTACTTAACTGGTTATGCTTTACTTATAATTACAGGTTTGTCTTTACTATTTAGTAGCTACATGTTCTTACTTGATGAATTATAGTAACTCAGATTTATTCACCTTCCCTAACATTTACTCAGACGTTTTTATAAGGGTGATTTCCCTTTTGGTCATAAGTTGGCTTGAACAGGTAAATTGTTAGTGACTCCATTGGATTATGTAGTGACCCAAATTACTGACTAGGCATAAGTAGCTTAGTTGGGGGAGTTAATTTGGGCTTTGGGTCACTAAGGCTGCTAGAAGGGTGATTTAAACTTTTGGGCAGACGTACGCTAGGTTAGGCGAACGTACGCTGTTGTCTGTTGTGTGGACGTATGCGGGGGGACCACCGAACGTACGCTCTGCAAACCGTATTGGTGGATGTACGCGGGACCACCGGACGTACGCTACTTTTTGAATACCCTCTAGATAATACCTGGATGTACGAGACAACCTTTGAACCACTAGGCAAAAACCACCAGACGTACGCCCCTTGGCCGGACGTCTGCTACTTTCTGGGCCTATAAATAGAGCCCTATCCCCTCGTATTTCACACAGTTTTCAGAACACCCCTAGGCTACCAAAGTGTTTTCGAGTGTTTCCAAGCTTAGTGAGTGTTTGGTGAGCATGTGTGTGAGGAGTTTGCAAGTTCGGAACGTTCATGAAGCGGAACTCATGCAATTTTGTTTCAAGGAGGTAACATTCGATCCATAAGCTTTTGTTTACGTTGTTATTCCGCTTGGTTATTGTTTAGATGTAGTGGTTAAGCTTAGTTGTACCTTAAAACCCGCTTGGACTAATGTTTGGTTAGTTTAGCGTTGTTACTTTGCATGGAGGTTTTAAACTAGACTAAAGGGCTTTCGGTAGTACCCAGTAGCCTTAGGAGTCGGAGGATAGGCGGACAATGGAGAGAAAAAAAGGTTCTCCCCGAGAACCCATACAGCGGACGTACGGTGTCGAGACCGGACGTATGGCTTGTCATTGCACAGCAAACATACACAGCCGAGCCCGGACGTACGGTCACTGTGTGGCAGGGAAACCCTATTTTCGCCAAAAGACCTATAGCTTATGTTTTCTTTGATTTAGGGCTATTATAGTGGGATTAGGACTAATAGAAGGTTTCCATAGATTTGGAGAACCTGGACCATTTGGAGTTTTCAGAGACACGTATCGACCCAGGTGAGTTTTAACTCACATAATGTGCATTGTTATTTTCCATGCACTGCACATTTATTTTGTGTACCAAGAAAACATGCATATTTTATAACTCTCACCGTTTGTACTTATTGCACATGAATTCTGTCATTTTGGGAAAAACGTTGTACTAAATCTGTTAACCAAGTGAGACTTGTAAAAAGATATGCATATAAAATACAGACAAGATAATTTGCATTGTATGACATGGTACACCGGTATGTGCGGTAGTAATGGCCATGGGCTTACTATACACGTTAACTTTGTGGTCAAATGTGTGCGTTATGTGAGGGCTGTGGATCCATTGGTTTCGTGACTTTGATGCAACCATTCCCAATGGTTCGGTCACTACAGGATGGACATCACTAGTTGGTGTGGGCCACTCGGGGTCGAACCCGATCGTGCCACTAGTGTTACGTACGGTATGTTATGCAATGACTAGGGCACTGGCATTATATTATAGGTCCCTCGGGATAGCATCAACCCTGCTGAGAATGGGTAATATCTCGGGTAGACCATATCGTTGAACTATGACAAATGTTGACACCATATGCATGTATCATTCTTATACATATATCATGCATAATTAATCTGTCATGGAGGAACTGTTTTGTTCAATAAATACCTGAGTTCATTTCCAAAAACTAGCATGAGCATTATCTGCGTTAAAAATCACTAAGGCTTAGACTTACCCTTTTGTTTATGTCTTTCCCCATCATTACTATTAATTACGCGGTTTAGCTGCATTAGACAAGGATGCCATCGAAGGTTACGTGGGTGATTGCTCAAGACCTGATACGGGTAATTTTCGAGGATATGGACCCGGTTTGGCTTAGGATGATATGGTAGGATGGAGGATCTGCCCGTGCAAATATGATCGAGATTCTGATCTCGTTAGCTTTGTTAAAACTTAGGCCTAGGTTTTGATCTGTTGATCTTTTAAGAACTATGCTGATGTAACATGTTTTGGGATGTATCTATTTCTCTTATTGACGGTCTGATGACTGGTACATTGATGACTACTTGTTATGTTATGGATGTATTATTCTATCTCTGGTATTGTTGTGTGATGTTTTATTTACTATCTCTTAAATCCCATAGTCTTGGTAAAGTCTTCCGCGGCAGTTTTCTCGTTACGACGAGGAAAGTAATTTTCTGGAGATCGTGTCTCGGAGGGACATGTCTAGGATGGCGCGCCATGGGGTCAATTACTAGTTAATTGATATTTCCACTAGGCGGGGCATCACAGTTGGTATCAGAGCTCTTTGCTCTGAGAAGACTATAGGATAGAGAGAAAAAGAGAAATTAGGCCATGATCACACCAGAGATTAGGCTAGATAAGTGATTAGAACTTAGCCTCTAGGTTTGTTCGCTTGGTTCTAGTAGATTCGGTTCTAACTCTACCCTTCGCTGTAGAGAATGCCACCCCGAAGAAACCTTGCGACTGGACCTAATGCTTTGGATATCAGAGGAGGAAGTGTTCACCCGTAGCCTGTGGACATTCCTATTGAGGAGTCGACACTCCCTGGGAGCCAAGTTATGGAAGCAATCGGTCAGTTGGTTTCAGCCATCGATCGCAATAGGGTTCCGGGACAACCAGTTGAAGGAACTGGATGTTCACTGAAGGATTTTTGCAGTCATCACTCGGAGAGTTTTAACGGGAAAGGTGACCACACTAGTGCTGAGAATTGGCTGAACGACGTGGAGGAGTTGCTAGCTACTCTCGGATGTACCAATGAGCAGAAGGTGGCTTATGCTGCTTATAAGTTGACTGGGGAAGCTAAGCGCTGGTGGCAGGATAAGAAAGTAGTGCTTGTCGTTGACTTGGGCTTGGAGACTACCATTTCTTGGGAAGTCTTCAAGCATGAGTTTAATCGACACTTCTTTCCTAGAGTCGTACAGGAGGCGAAGGCACAGGAATTTTTGGACTTGGTCCAAGGAGAAATGTCGGTGATTGAGTACGCGGCAAAGTTTCTTCAGTTGTCGCGCTTTGGACTATACCTCATTCCGACTAAGGAGAAGAAGGCTAAGAAGTTCGAACGAGGGTTGAACTCTCGCATTCAGATTATGATGAGCTGTTTCGACATTCGGGATTTCTCCCAATTGGTCGATAAGGCATCAATCTATGAAGAGAGTTTGAAGGAGAATGCGGCTGAGTATGCGGATCAGAAGAGGAGGACTCAAGGAACTGGTACTTCGGTCGACGGAGCCAGGCCAGCTAAGAGGATGGCGGTAGGGAGTTTTCCACCCTAGAGGCCACAAGGACATACCTCTGGTAACCCTCCAGCATTGTCACAAAGGAATCAGACGTCAAAGCTGTGCAAGAAGTGTAACCGTGTGCACTGGGGGCTCTGTAGAATGGCAACCGAAACTTGCTATCACTGTGGCCAGTTTGGGCACTTCAGCAAAGATTGCATGAGCAAGGGGGCTGCTCAGAAGCCTTTGGAGCCAGCTAGGGTTTACGCACTTGTTCCTGGAGAATCTAAAAGAGGATCGGAAGTGGTGACAGGTACTGTCCCTATACTTGGATTTGAAGCTTCAGTTTTGTTTGATTCAGGGGCTACCCACTCTTTCGTATCTGTAGTATTTGTAAAGTTGTCTAAACTTGTAGTGAGAACTTTGGAACTTGGTTTAGTTGTAACTACACCCGCAGGGAAAACTGTGGTTTGTAAGCATGTAGTTTGCGAATGCCCTATTAGCATTTGTGGAAGAGTACTTCCTGCAAACTTAGTTGTTCTCCCTATGTTTAATTATGACATTATTCTCGGAATGGATTGGTTAACGAAGCACTCAACAATTATTGATTGCGTTCTAAAACAAGTGACACTTACGCCTTGGGGAGAAGAAAATGTGATGTACATTGGAAAACGAGCAAGGTCCTTACCTCTAACGATTTCGGCCACGCAGGCAAGGAAGCTCATCGTTGGAGGCGATCAGGCATTTTTGGCATTCATCGTCACTCCAACGAAGCAAGCAAAGAAGAATCTGGAAGATATTCCTGTGGTGTGCGAGTATCCAGATGTCTTTTCGTCAGACTACTCTGGATTACCACCACGGAGGAAGGTGGAGTTTGGGATTGAATGTGTGACAGGCACTAATCCTATCTCAAAGGCACCATATAGGATGGCGTCTCCAAAGTTGAAAGAGTTAAAGGAACAACTTCAAGAACTCTTGGACAAGGGTTTCATTTGCCCTAGTATATCACTGTGGAGAGCACCGGTGTTGTTTGTCAAGAAGAAAGACGGGTCGATGAGGATGTGCATTGACTATCGGGAGCTGAATAAGGTGACGATCAAGAATCGATATCCTTTGCCAAGGATCGACGACCTGTTAGATCAGCTGCAAGGAGAGCGGGTGTTTTCTAAGGTCGATTTGCGCTCGGGCTATCACCAAGTACGGGTGAAGGAAGAGGACATTCCTAAAACAGCCTTTTAGGACTCATTATGGACACTACGAGTTCTTAGTTATGTCTTTCGGACTAACTAACGCGCCAGAAGTCTTTATGGACACGATGAACAGAGTCTTTCATGATTATCTGGATCAGTTCATCGTTGTCTTTATCGACGACATACTAATTTACTCAAAGATGTCGGAGGAGCACAATGAGCACTTACGCAAGGTATTGGAGAGGCTTAGGAGCGAGAAGCTCTATGCTAAACTTGAGAAGTGCGAGTTTTGGCTGGATAACATGTCTTTCTGGAACATGTCATTTCAGGAAAAAGGAGTAGCAGTTGACCCGAAGAAGGTAAAGGTTGTGGTCGAGTGGACAAGGCCAACTAGCGTGTTTGAGATTCGGAGTTTCTTAGGACTCGCTGGTTACTACCGACACTTCATCAAAGGTTTTTCAAAGCTTTCGGGGCCATTCACTGCTTTGACTAGGAAAATGTTCGTTTTACCTGGACGGACGACTGTGAGCAATGTTTCCAAGAGCTAAAGAGGCGATTGGTAACTGCTCTAGTATTGGCATTACCTACGGAATCTGGAAATTTCGTGGTGTATAGCGACGCTTCTAAGAAAGGTTTGGGTTGCGTATTGATGCAGAATGGCAATGTTATTGCCTATGCTTCATGCCAACTGAAACCTTATGAGCAGAACTACCCTACACATGACCTGGAGTTGGCAGCGGTGGTGTTTGCTCTTAAGATTTAGAGACATTACTTGTACAATAAGCGGTGCGAGATCTACACGGACCACAAGAGTTTGAAGTATCTCTTCACTCAAAAGGAGCTGAACATGAGACAGGGGAGGTGGCTAGAATTGATCAAGGATTATGATTGTGAGATCAATTATCATCCTGGCAAGGCTAACGTAGTAGCAGACACGTTGAGCAGGAAATCAACGGTGGAGCTTGCTACTCTAGGGTTTCTCAACCCCAGTTGATTAAGGAACTCACTAGGATGGACCTGGAAGTAGTAGGCAAAGGCATGCCTATACACTTGGCTAACCTGATGGTTCAGTCAGAATTGCTTGCAATAATCAAAGCAGCTCAGCTCGAAGATCCTGAGTGTGCCAAGATCAAGCAACAACTTGCTAAAGGTAAGGCAAAGGAGTTTTGTCTTAAGGAGGATGAGTTGCTCACCCATTTCAAGCAAGTATGTGTACCAAGAATCGGAGAACTAAGGAAGGAGATAATGAGCGAGGCTCATCATTCTCCGTACACTGTGCATCCTGAAGGCACCAAGATGTACTGTGACGTGAAGGGGTCATATTGGTGGAACAATATGAAAAAGGACATTGCGAAGTTTGTAGAGTAGTGTTCGACCTACCAACAAGTGAAGGCAGAACATCAGAGGCCGGCAGGAACGCTTAAGCCGTTGCTTGTACCGAAGTGGAAGTGGGATGAGATCGCTATGGATTTTATTTTAGGGTTACCCAAGACACCCACTGGAGAATATTCCATTTGGGTTGTTGTAGATCGATTGACGAAGAGTGCTCATTTTATCCCATAAAGGTTAAGGATCCGATGGATAAGTTGACTAAACTATATGTCCAGAATGTAGTTCGTTTACATGGGGTACCATCGCAATCATTTCGGACAGAGACTCGCGTTTTACCTCGAGGTTCTAGCAAAGTCTTTAGAAGGAAATGGGGACGGAATTAAAGTTTAGTACTGCTTTTCATCCTCAAACAGACAGTCAATCTGAACGGACAAACCAGGTCTTAGAAGATATGTTGAGGGCATGTGTGTTAGAATTCAAAGGAAGCTGGATTCAGTACTTACCTTTGGTCGAGTTTGCCTACAACAACAGTTATCAAGCGACTATTGGAATGCCGCCATATGAAGCACTTTATGGATGAAAGTGCCAATCACCTTTGTATTGGGACAACATTGGTGAAAGACAGACATTGGGGCCGAAGCTGATTCAAGACACTCGTGAGAAGATGCGTGTCATCAAGGAGCGCATGAGTGCAGAGTCGGCAGAAGAGTTATGCTGATAAACGAAGGAGGCCTTTGGAATTCGAGGTGGGAGATCATGTGTTCTAAAGGTATCACCTATGAGGGGAGTAATGCGGTTTGGGAAGAAGGAAGCTTAGCCCCAGATTCATTGGGTCGTTCAAAATTACTTAGAAAGTGGGGAAGTTAGCATATAGGGTTGCCTTACCCCCAAATCTGATTGGGACGCATGATGTTTTCCACGTATCGATGCTAAAGAAGTACATTGCTAACCCCGAAGTAATTGTGAAGTATGAGCCGTTGGGTATCCAAGAGGGATTAACCTACGTAGAGGAACCAGTTAAAATCGAGGATAAGGAGCAGGTGCTACGTACTAAAATGATTCCTATCATCAAGGTACTGTTGCGTAATCATGGAGTGGAGGAGGCATCATGGGAAGCAGAACATGATATGCGGAGTCGCTACCCGCATTTGTTTGAATGATTGTGTATAACTCTTTCTTTTAAGAATTTGCATGGACAGTATACCTATTTCCATTTTTGGGTAAGGAAATAGCTGACTAAGAAGGGTTGTTTTCTCTTCAGGATTATGGCACCTATACCAATCGACCTGGATTGTGTATGGAACTACTCTTCCTACGAATGGATAGATTTGGGAGTGGAAATCGATGAGGATTGGTATAATGTGGGCAACATCGAATACGATGCACTCGACGACCTACAAGGCGATTTTCCACAACTATTTGAAGAAGAGAATGTACCGATTGATGGATGGGACGAGATAATTCAGGAACCTACTAAGCACAGCAGAAATGAGTTATGGACAGGAGGTAACATTCTACATCTCTTTGAATAGTATTCTTTTGGTATTTGTTTCGGAATTTCGAGGACGAAATTCTTATAAGGAGGGTAGAATGTAGTGACCCAAATTACTGACTAGGCATAAGTGGCTTAGTTGGGGGAGTTAATTTGGGATTTGGGTCACTAAGGCTGCTAGAAGGGTGATTTGGACTTTTGGTCGGACGTATGCTAGGTTAGGCGACGTCTGTTGTTACATGTCAGCGGACGTACGCGGGGACCACCGGACGACGCTCCTCGCAAATCTTGGCGGACGTACACGGGACCACCGAACGTACGTTACTTTTTGAGTACCCTCTGAATAATACCTGGATGTACGAGACAGCCTTTGAACCAATAGGCAAGAACCATCGGACGTCAGCGCTTTTTGGGCCTATAAATAGAGCCCTACCCCCTCATATTTCACACAGTTTTTAGAACGCCCCTAGGCTGCCAAAGTATTTCCAGAGTGTTTCCAAGCTTAATGAGTATTTGGTGAGCGTGTGTGTGTGGAGTTTGCGAGTTCGGAACGTTCGTGAAGCGGAACTCTTGCAGTTTTGTTTCAAGGAGGTAACATTCGATCCATAAGCTTTTGTTTACGTTGTTATGCTGCTTGGTCATTGTTTAGATGTAGTGGTTAAGCTTAGTTGCACCTTAAAACCCGCTTGGGCTAACGTTTGGTTAGTTTAGCGTTGTTACTTTGCATGGAGGTTTTAAACTAGACTAAAAGGCTTTAGGTAGTACCCAGTAGCCTTAGGAGTCGGAGGATAGGCGGACAGTGGAGAGAAAAAAAGGTTCTCTTCGAGAACCCATATAGCAGACGTAAGGCTTGTCGTTACACGGCGGACATACGCACCTGAGCCCGGACGTATGGTCACTATGTGGCAGGGAAACCCTATTTTCGCCAAAAGACCTATAGCTTATGTTTTCTTTGATTTAGGGCTGTTATAGTGGGATTAGGACTAATAGAAGGTTTTCCACAAATTTGGAGAACCTGGACCATTTGGAGTTTTCAGAGACATGTATCGACCCAGGTGAGTTTTAACTCACATAATGCGCATTGTTATTTTTCATGCACTGCACGTTTATTTTGTGTACCAAGAAAACATGCATATTTTACAACTCTCACCGTTTGTACTTATTGCACATGAACTCTGTCATTTTGGGAAAAACATTGTGCTAAATCTGTTAACCAAGTGAGACTTGTAAAAAGACATGCATGTAAAATACAGACAAGATAATTTGTATTGTATGACATGGCCATTACTACTGGTACGTGCAATAGTAATGGCCATGGGCTTACTATACATGTTAGCTTTATGGTCAAATGTGTGCGTTATGTGAGGGCTGTGGATCCATTGGTTTCGTGACCTTGATGCAACTATTCCTAATGGTTCGGTCACTATAGGACAGACGTCACTAGTTGGTGTGGGCCACTCGGGGTCGGACCCAATCGTGCCACTAGTGTTATGTACAGTATGTTATGCAATGGCTGGGGCTCTGGCATTGCATTATAGGTCCCTCAAGACAGTATCAACCCTGCCGAGAAGGGGTAATATCTCGGGTAGACCATATTGTTGAACTATAACAAATGTTGACACCATATGCATGTATCATTCTTATACATATATCACGCATAATTAATCTGTCATGGAGGAACTGTTTTGTTCAATAAATACCTGAGTTCATTTCAAAAATTATGGCATTATTATTATCACTAAGTCTTAGACTTACCCTTTTGTTTATGTCTTTCCCCATCATTACGATTAATTACGGTTTAGCTACACTGACAAGGATGCCATCGGAGGTTCGTGGGTGATTGCTCGGGACTTGATCGTAATTTTGAGGACATGGACCCGGTTTGGCTTAGGGGATGTGGGAGGATGGAGATCTGCCTGATGCGGACATGATCGAGACTTTGTTAAAACTTAGGCCTAGGCTTTGATCTGTTGATCTTTTGAGAACTATGCTGATGTAACATATTTTGGGATGTATCTATTTCTCTTGTTGACGGTCTGATGACCGGTACATTGATGACTACTTATTATGTTATGGATGTATTATTCTATCTCTGGTATTGTTGTGTGATGTTTTAGTTACTATCTCTTAAATCCCATAGTCTTGGTAAAGTCTTTCGCTGTAATTTTCTCATTACGACGAGGAAAGTAATTTCTTGGAGGTCGTGTCTCAGAGGGACATGGCTGGGATAGCGCGTTAATTGATATTCCCACTAAGCGGGGCGTCACAGATTAGCTGAGGCTAATTTTGGGGGCATTACACCCTGTCCCTCCAAGACAAGACCTCCAAGAATTCACTTTCCTTGTCGTAACAAGAAAACTGCAGCTGAAGACTTTATTAAGACTATAGGATTTAGAGATAGTAAATGAAACATTACACAACAAATATCAGAGATAAAGTACTACGTCACCATAATATCATAAATAGGCATCAACTATACTGGTCATCAGACCATCATTAGGAAAATAGGTACAACCCAGAATAACAAAACATCAACATTGTTCACAAAAGATCAATAGATCAAATCTTAGACTTAAGCTTAAGAAGAGCTAATGAAATCAACATCTCTATCATATCATCACGAGCAGATCCTCTATCTTCCCATATAGTCTTAAGCCAAACAGGATCCATATCCTTAAAAATCACCAATATCATGTCCTTAGCAATCACCCAAGTAATCTCCGATGGCATATTCGTCTAGTGCAGCTAAACCGCGCAATTATTTGTAATGATGAGAAAGACATAAATAAAAATGGTAAGTCTAAGACTTAGTGATTTTTAACACAGATAATGTCCATGCCAATTTAGTAATGAACTTGGATGTTTTTATAAAGAAAATGACAGTTCCATCATGACAACTTATAGCATGAGTGATATACATATAATAGATGGTATATGCATATAATGTAAACAATAGTCATAGTTCAACAATATACTCTACTCGAGATGTTACCCTTTCTTAGCAGAGTTAGCACGGTCCCGAGGGACCTATAGTACAATGTCAATGCCCCAACAATTGCACAACATACCGTATGTAACATCAGTGGCACAATCGAGTTCGACCCCAAGTGGCCCACACCAACTAATGATGTCCACCATATAGTGACCAAACCATTGGGAATGATTGCATTGTGATCACAAAGCCAATGGATCCAAAGCTCTCATATAACACACACATTTGACTATAAAGCTAACATGTATAGTAAGCCCATGGCCATTACTACCATACGTACCGGTGTACTATGTCATATATTGCAAATTATCTTGTCTGTATTTTACATGCATGTTATTTTACAAGTCTCACTTGGTTAACATGTTCAGCACAATGTTTTTCTCAAAATGTCAGAGTTCATGTGCAATAAGTTTAAGCTATGAGAGTTGTAAAATATGCATGTTTCTTGATACACAAAATAGATGCACAGTGCATGAAAAATAACAATGAGCATTATGTGAGTTAAAACTCACTTGGATCGAAAAGTGTCTCTGAATACTCCGAAAGATCCGGGTTCTCCAAATCTGTGGAAAACCTTCTATTAGTTCTAATTCCACTAAAATGATTCTAAAGTAAGGAAAACGGGAGCTATGGGACGGTTGGTGAAAATTGGGTTTTCTTGTCATACACTAACCATACGTTAAAGCTCGGGGCCGTATTTCCACCGTGTCACGATAGGCCGTACGTCCGGTCATGATACCATACGTCCGCTTTAAGGGTTTTTAGGGAGAACCTCATTTTCTCTCCATTGTCTGCCTATTCTTTGACTCCTAGGGCTACTAGAAACACCATAAAGCCTCTTAACCTAGTTTATAACCTCCATACAACGTAACAACGCTAAGCTAACAAAGTGTTAACCCAAACAAGGTTCAAAGCGTATTAAAGCTAACAACTACAACCAAATAAAATCGAGCAGCATAATGATGTGTTTAAAAGCTAAGGATCAAACGTTACCTCCTTGAAACAAAATCGCAAGAGTTCTACCTCACGAACATTTCGAAACACACAAACACCTCACACATCAGCCTAGGGGAGCTTGAAAAACCTTGAGAAATGAAGAAGGGTATGGGGCAATTTATAGGAGAGGGCTGCCACCAATTCCCCTAACAAAGTAGTGAACTTTCGGCCAAAGGGGCGTACATCCAATGGTTCTTACCCAGCGGTCCAAAGGCTGCTTCGTACGTCCAAGTATTAACCAATGGGTATTCAAAAAGTAGCATATGTCCGATGGTCCCAGGTATGTCCACCTGTACGGTTTGTAGAGCATACGTTTGGTGGCCCTCCATACATCCGCACTACAGACAGCAGCGTACGTCTACCCAAAAGTCCAAATTATCCTCTAGTGTCCTTAGTGATCCAAATCCCAAATTAACTCCTCCAACTGAGCTATTTACGCCTAATTAATAATTTGGGTCACTACACATATAAATTATTTTTTATACACAAGGAGTGATTTGTAATGGGCATTCTCAAAAACTAGGGCAGCCAGGGAACTTGCCAAAATATTTTCATCCCCAATAAGACCAACTTTACTAACCTCTGAATGGAATATGTCCCTTGTGAGGTTGTCATCGGGTGGTGGTGTACTTGAAGTGATAGGCATAGGCTCCAGTGGGTTTTGATAAGTGCTATTTAGTGCTCGTTCACACCCCTTTATTTACGTTTGTTAGGCCATTAGTTTTGTTAATATTTGATAATTTGACTTGTTTTGTGTGTTTTGTAAATAACAGGGCCTTGCACCACACCTTGACCGAGGGAGCAAAAGTGGACTTGAAGATGCCTGAAGTGCGATCGAACGCATGGCATACGTTCGAACGCAGATCTTGATGCATGCAATCGAGAATGATGATCCAGTTCCGGCGCCTCCAGGCACGACCTTGGCGGTTTTCAAGCGTCGACCATGTTTTAGGCCCTTGGTCATTTAGTTTTTCAGTTAGTTTTTCTTTTGGGCGTTTTCTTTGAGTGTTTTGCCTTGTTAGCCACACTCTGCCCACTTTTATTGTAAACACTTATCTTTAATTAATGCAATCTTTCATTTCTCTTTCATTTATTTATTTAATGTGTGGCTAAAATCTTCAACTAAGGTTGAAGATTATGCCTTACCCGTAGCGTAGATTTCTTGCTTTTTACATTAAGTGTTCTTAATTTCCGTCATTTATTTCTGCACTCGTCGTTTAATTTCTGTGACAAATAATTAGATGGTTGTCATCTTTGATGCAATCATAGTCACCATCCAACGTGTTCCAAGCCGGGTGCACGACAAGTGACGTTTAGCGATTCAATATCCACTGTGATCCAAGGATACAGTGGATGATTTTATCAATAAACAATCACTTGTCGTAGCTCCTTAACGGTAAACATGTTGTTTAGGTTGACTTGTGTCAAATGATGGCAATAGAGTTGTGTTGAGGGGTTTTAACTTCTAAGACGGAAAAATAGGCATTTATTGTATTAAGTTATCTTTTGATCGGGGTAAGGGTAATCTTTAACCTTAGTCTTTTTTTTCCCATTCATTAACCTTTCCTTAGTTTAGTTTTAATTACTGCAAAATTAGTGTTCTCAAAACCATTCGGAGCTAGGTTAAAATATAGTTAGTTTAATTTGGTAATTTCTGCCGTTCCTTGTGGGTTCGACTCGGTACTTGCGCAACCGCTATACGAGCTTTGGTTCGTTCAATTGCGAGTACCAAATTTGGTCCGATTAGGTTTCTCCATAATGGGGCTTCAAATAGAGGATCAGGCGGTGGGTCTTCAATAGTTTCTCCAATGTCATCCAAGAAGAAATATGTATTCTGATCAGGTGCATTATGGAAGGCATTGAAGATGTTTCGTTTGATCTTCATATTCCCAAAGGAGATCTTCATTACTCCAGTCCGATAATTGATGCATGCATTGGTTGTGGTGAGGAAAGGATGCCTAAGGATGACATGAACTTCCTGTACTAGATCCGGGACAGGTTTTGTGTCAAGAACTATGAGATCAACTAGACGATAAAACTTGTCCACCTTGATGATGACATCTTCCACAATCCCTCAAGGTTTCTTGATAGATCAGTTAGCCAATCGCAAGACAGTACTTGCAGGTTTCAGTTCCCCTAAGCCAAATTGCTGATATACCAAGTATGGAAGCAAATTCACACCAGCTCCTAAGTTGAGGAGAGCTCTCTCAATCTCAGTGTTTCCAATGACACACGAAACTGTAGCCGCTTTAGGGTCCTTGAACTTTGGAAGAGTGTTGTGCTGAATTAGGGATCTCACTTGCTCAATGAGAATGACTTTCTTGGGAATGTGCTTCCGATTCTTCCTCTTTTGAGTGCACAAGTCCTTGAGAAATTTTGCATAGGCTAGAATTTGTTTGATAGCATCAAGGAGTGGAATGTTGACTTTGACCTACTTGAAGACCTCTATCATGTCTTGTATCTTCTCTCCTTGCTTCCCAAAATGGGAAGGTGCCTTGAGACGCTCTGGGAATGGGACCCTAGGCTCTTATGGTATCTCAGGAGTGGGGGTAGATGAAGAAGATGCCCAGTGCTTACTTGCTTACCCTGGTCCTGATGCAAATTCTGTGGGACCTCAATTTGCTCATCTTTCCTTCCTTCCACATAATTGTCTACCACTCTTCCATTCTGCAATGTAGTGATGGCATGGACTTGCTTTAGAATAGAGGAACTTTCTTCTACCATGTACCTCTAAGTTTCTCACCCCTACTTCGAGCTATGCTTAGTCCTGCTATAACAGCCTTGTATTCAACTTCGTGTTTGTTGTGGTGAATTTCAACTAGATTGCTATTTCAACCTTCACATCCTCGGGCCCGGTTAATACTTTTTGGCTCCACTTCTTTTTCGGGTGGAAGAGCCATCTACGTATGCAATCCATGCATCCTCTTGGGGTAGTTCTTTCTCTTCTAGGAAATTACAAAATTCTACTAGAAAATCAGCCAAGACTTGCCCCTTAACTGCAATTTGGGGAAGGAATTCAACGTTAAATTCCCCCAACTCCATTGCCCGGTTGACTAACCGACCTAAGATGTCGAGTTTCTACAGATTTTTCTAGAGTGGATGCTCGATGAAGACTTTGATTATATAAGCTTGAAAATATGGTCACAATCTTCGGGCTGAATTGACTAGCGTAAAGGCAAGCTTTTTGATTCGAGGATACCTTTCTTTTGCTCTGTGCGAAGCTTTGCTAGTGAAATAAACCGGCCTTTGTATACCTTTGTCTTCTTATATCAAAGCAGAGCTAACCGCTGCAAGAGATACTACTAAATACAAATAAAGCGCTTCCCCATTGATTGGTCGGCTCAATAATGGGGGGCTGTCAAGATATTCCTTTAGTTGTGAAAAAGTTGCTTCTTATTCTAGGCTCCAAGTGAAGGCATTTCTCAAGATTTTGAAAAATGGCAAGCATTTATCTGACGATCGAGAGAAAAAACGATACAGGGCAGCTATTGTCCCGATCAATTGTTGTAGTTGTTTAATACTTCATGGAGCTTGCATTTCTAGTACTATCTTGATCTCTCGAGGTTAGCCTAAATTTCTCTAGTTGATACTATAAATCCCAAGAATTTTCCCAAGGAGATGCCAAAAGCAAACTTTGCTGGGTTGAGCTTCATTCTGATGTGTGCCAAATATTGCACATTTTGACCCCTTAATTTATATTAATTAATCCTTTAGCTTTGTCGTAATTTGATATTTTGTGTTAGTTTTATATTTTTAGCGTTTTATAGGTTGCTAAAGGAAAACTGTGGCAAATTCCAATAATTTTGGAGCTTAAGACACTACGAGGAGCATTGGTAGCAAATTTGGATCGAGCAATGATTCGCACTTTACAAGTCTCACTGAAAAGGCCATATCTAGAGTTGTAGACCTTATATTGGATCAATCATGGTGGAATTAGAAATCTAACTCAAATATCTATAAAGTCATATCTCATGACAATTTGCTAATTTTGATGTTTACTAGGTCAAAAGAGCCTTCGTTCGCAAGCCATCCAAACAATGATTTCCCCGTCCGAATGGTGGGAAGTCTCGTCAGAATGGTAGTGTGCTTGAGTGCACGTATTGTGCAATCGAGCGCACTTGGGAGGCATGTTTGGACACTAAAAAGGCTTGTATGGACGGACAACTCATCAAACACATTTCAACCGCCATTTTTACAATTTTAAGCCTTAGAAAACCCCTATAAAATAAAAGACTGCTAAGACTCAAGAAAAGGAGGTTGGAGACCAAGTCCGAGTTTTCTACCGTTTTTCTCCACTTTAGTTTTAGTTTTCTTTAGGTTTAGGTTTTATTTATCATAATTATTTAGAGGTAAGTCCTCAACTAAGGTTGGGGATGAAGTCTCACTGATGAAGAACAATAATACTTTTATGTAAGCTTTATTATTCCAATTTTATTGGGTTTATTATTTCAATTATTTTACTTCTTTTTAATATGTGGCATGATTATTGGATATCTTGTTATGATTCAAGGGTATACTTAATGATTTAGGATAATTTCACATAATTGATTGTTTGGTTTTATATGCCTAAAAATTGGATATCCCTTTTGATTTGTTCTTCGGAAACATTTGGTGTTTCAATTAAATTTGGATTCCTTTTGTGATTTGTGCAATGAATTGATACATATGATGATTTTGATTAATTCTTTAAAGCATAGTAAAACATACATAAGATTTAATTTGTAAGAACTTTGGATTAATATTGATGAACACGAAGTATGTTGTTATAATTTGGTGAGTGTGGATTCCGCATCCTTAGTATCTTTATCTTGTATTTTATTTTATTTTATTTAGTTTATATTTGACCTTTTAATTTTCAAAACCCAAATTCATAACCCTTTTGGAACTAGGTTATGATTTAATTAGTTTAGATATAAATTTGTTCTTAAAGAACACAATTCCCTATATGATCGACCTCGCACTTACAAAATCTTTTATTGTAAACGATTCGTGCACTTATGAGTAACATTAACTCCACAATACATTCCGTACTCTATCATTCGATGATTAAGTCGAGCGATTCTTTCGGTAGGATGATAGAGTATTTAAGAATGAGTTTAGCATGTACCTTTCTCTATTGGCTCCCCTCCTTAATTATGGGGTAGCTAATAAGGACATAATAATTACTCGGCGGAGGATCCAGGATTGGGTGTAACCATTGGCAAATAAATGATAACTGCTTAAAGAGTTAAGGATGCCCGAGCGTATTTGATGGTGAATGGATGAGGCTTGTGCATAACTGACTAAGAATTGATGACAAGATCTTCTGTTTGTAGCAACTGAGTATAACGCTCAAATGACTCTGCGTTCACGTAAAGTTGGTTAACATTCATCAATTCATAATCGACGCTTTGTCTTAATAAATATTGAATAGCTTTGCTCTGACTGTGTATGCAATCCCGAGTATATACTACTCGAGGATAATATAGTGCTATGGAGTTATTCTCCGTAATATAAATAGTTGATCCTTTGGGCCGATCTTGAATAGAGGCTTCAACCCATTATGACATATGTAGATGGTTTGGGCCCATGGACTCTAGTCGGATAAATATATATAACATAGCTTGCAAAAAAATGTAAATTGAAATATAGATTAGAGAGTAAGAAAATCCCTTGAACAATGAAATGGTTATGAATTTATGATCCGTTGAAGTTGGATGTAAAAAAAAATGTTACATATATTTTCAAGTACTTATTTTTAAGTACATACTTTTTGGTTATGGTATAAATTATTATTAAATTTTAAATGTAATCATAATATTTAGTGTCAGATTAAATAACGTGCTATTGAAGATAAATATATATTTTCCTATTCTAAGATAAAGAGTTGAAAGCTGACGAAACATTTCTCTTGGATGTGAAGTTGGTACTGTTTTCGGGAACCGCCCGAAGTCCACCAGGATGACACCTAAACACACGAGACTGAAGATGTGCGAAAAATAACAAGGAGATTTTAGGCATTTCATATTGGAAGCATTATTCAACGGACTGGCACGCCCGTAAACGGCCAAGCGTTAACGACCACTAACGACGTTAACATTAAACGGAACATAGAATAGAGGAAAGAGTTGAAAGCGTAGGGAAAGAGGGAGGGGTCCCCACCGCACGCGAGCCGGCAGGCTGTGTGGCAGATGAACGGTAGGGGATGGGCGCACGTGAGTGCTGCCCCCTCACGTGCCCTGCGTACTACGCCCACGGGCCAAGTATTTTAATAACCAGTCTCTCTCTCTCTCTCACTCATGGGAAGGGGGTCCCGTCACGTCATTATGCCATAGACGTTTGCATATCACATGGCCACCACCTCCCAACTGAAGGCTTCTCTCTCATCTACTTTATTTTTATTTTTATTTTTTAAGTTTTTTTTAAAAGAAAAAGTTCATTTGACAATTGGATTAGCAATAGCATCCTTCTTAAGCTATTCTATTACATTTATTTTTAAAAATTATTTGACAAAAATGCATGCATTTTCCAATTCAAAAATGAAAACAATTCTTTTATTGTAGGTTGTGGACTAATCAATAATAATAATAATAATAATAAACCATCCTCTTTATTTAGAACTTAAATAAAGCATATAAAGAAGTATAATTTTTAAAAGAAAATTAAAATGTGTAAGACACAGAATATTTTAAGAGATATGTATAAATATAAATATATATATAATTCACAAGGAGAAGCATAAGGTAGTTGTTTAGAAAATAAAAGTGGGAAAGCAATAAATACAAAATTGATAATGTATTGTCACATCGCCATCTATCCCTTTCCAAATGGTCGACTTGATGAAATTTAAGTGAAGAATAGCACCCAACCCCGCACCAAAAAACAAAAAAATATCACCAAAGAAAGGAGATGGTTTACTACTGGCGGGGGCCACCAACATCACGACGTGAGTTGGCCACGTGATTCGGGAGGGTGACGAAGTGGTAGGCAGACATTTTTAATCACGTGATACGGTGCGATTCCCCGGAGACGCTGACACGTGTCTCATTTTTAATGCTCGATATATATATAATTTAATTAGTGCCGCGTCTTTAGAATAAATAAATAAAAATAATAATGTGTATTATCCAAACTCCAAAGGCACGCAAAAATGTAGGATTAATTAACTGATCCCTAAACGGATTCCTTTTAGGAAGGGAATGTCCATGTTTACAGCGAACAGTTATCATTAAAGACATCTCTTGGTACTGTTGGGTTCCGCTATTTCCGCGCTCGCTTTTGCTTCTTCACAAAACAATTAACTTTTCTCCATTGTCCTCACCAACAAAACAACACTCCTATTTTCAGCCCCTTTTTTAAAAATGTTTTTTTTTTAATTATTATTATTATTTTATTTTAGTAACATCCTATAGGGCCTGTTTTTCAAAAGGAGTAAAAAAAGAGGTAGAGTTTTATTGTAGCAGGTTTGACTTGATATGGGAAAAAAATAAAAATAAGAATACATGTTTTGTATGAGAAGTAAATTTTTTATTTTTTAGTAATTTTTTTTATTTAAATAATGATAAAAAAATGATTGATATAATGTAAAAAATAAGAATGTTGAGGATTAATTTTGAGAGGAATAGTATTAGGCATTTTTTTTCTTTTCTTTCACAAACAGGCACATATAATAACCAAAGAAGGGCCATGTGGTGATCCATGAGTGGATAATCATAAACCCACAAACCACTAACGTAATTTTGGAAAAAGCAAGACTTTGAATTTGAAAAGGGCATGTGTTTAATTAAATCCCAAACATGAGTTGGCTATATATTGTCAAGCTGTCCCCACTTAATTCAGACGTGAGACTTGAGCAACCTATTTCAATCATTTTGTGAGACGATATATTTATATAATTTTTAATTTATTTTTATCGTGCCTCAGAGTGAGAAGGAACAGATTAATTACTTCATCGTGCTAGGAAATATGTAAAGCCTTGATGATTTTAATTGGAAAAAGCTTCTCATGTTTAATTTATATTTTTAAAAAAGATATCAACAATCAAAGACGAACAACTTAAGAAATTAAGAAATAATTAATTGGAAAAGCAGTGCTACCTGTGTGCATGAACCTTGCGTGCTGTCTATGTATACGTACAGGAATCTTCTATTACTTTATTGCTGGTTGTTTTTTATTTTTTATTTTATTTTTTCTGTGTGTAGGTAGGGGCTAAAAAAATGTACTATATAGTATACGTTGCCATTCTCACAAGCTGTGGAGTTTTAATAATTGTAATTAGTAGGTAATTTTATAATTGGTAATGGGATAATGGACAAACCTATCAAACGCAATCTCATATGGGCGCTTAGAAAAAACGAAAACAATATTAAAATTTGTTCAAAAGAGCGTGTGTTTCAACAACAAGATTCGTTTTCAGTTCCAATATTCTTAGTTAAACTCTCTTCTGCAAGCTCTGAGAAAGCTTCAAACCTTTCAACTGCTACCTTTAACTTTCACCTCATAGTTTGGCGAGTTGAGAGCAAAATAAACCATATATATATATTCAGGATTAAATACTTTTTTAATACTGGGGTTTTAATGTTTTTTTTTTTTTGTAGGTTTTGTTTTGTATAATAGATGATGGTACATGTTTTATACATAAATACTTAATATAGACAGAGGTATTATTAACTCCTTATTTACCCATGATAGGTATTATCTATCATACAAAATGTAACCTAGGTAAAAAATAAAAAAATTAAAAAAAAAGAGTTAAAATCCAAGCACTAAAAAGGTATTTAATTCAAAAATTTAGTTAGATCATGTTTGACTTCTAGTAATCTAATTAAGAGAAAGAAATGGTAGATATTATGTTTTCATCTCACCTTCATTTCATTGGATTGATATAGAAGTGCTGTCCAGTGAACGATAGTGTGGTATTGACTTATGTAATAGTACAAATCAACTAAAGGTAATAATATAATATAAATAATATTTTGTAAAATTAAAAAAAAAAAGAAGAAAAAGAAAAAGAAAATTGATAATCAGATTTTTGTTTCCTAGCTCACTCTGGGTTTATTCCATTTTCCCCGAGGTAGTTGGGCCTTCCAGACATTGAAAGGGACCCAGCCGGGGGGGCTGATCGAATTTGGTTGGTTGGTTGGCCCATCACAAGCACTGTCTATGTAATCACGCACGTACTTTTGTTGTTTTTGCACGTGAGTTGGGGGGTCTACTCCCATGGCCCACCCTCTGCGTCTGTGACTGAGAGAACAAGCGTGAAACTAAATGCACATCTCTTTCTCACGCGCGCGCACACACGCACACGCTCCTCTTCTTGATCCAGCAGTAGCTGACATAGCCTGTACTATTATAGCACTCGTTTTTTTTTTAAGCACACCAAAGTCACCGAGAACAACTTGTCAAGTCACGTGCCCGTGCCTGTTCAACAAGAATCGCATTTCTGTGCCTTACCCTGGTTTTCAGTTTACCACTGTTTAGGCCACAGATTTACAACAAACTTGACTGTGTCTGCGTGTGCCTTGCTGCTGCTGGATGGTTCAGTTCATAAAGGCTTAAATATTTTAGGGAAACAGATACTCCCCTTGAACTTCTACCGATTTATACAAAATTCTTCCGATACAAAAAAACTCTCACTTATCCCCCCATTCTTTCATTTTCTCTCGCTTAGGACCCTTAAAGGGTATAATGGGCATATAATATATATGCCCATTATACCTCCTCCACTATTTTTGAACACCGATTTATACAAAATTCTTGACAAAAAATTTATTTACCCCAATCTTTCATTTCTCGCTTAAGACCTTAGTATAATCATATAATATATATGATTACCCTCCTCAAACTAATTTGCCTTGAGCATTTATACAAAATTAGATATGAAACTCACTTCCAATCTTTCATTTTCTCGCTTAGACCCTTAGGGTATAATGGGCATATAATATATATGCCCATTATACCCACTCAAAACACGCTTTGCCCAAAACGCGTAGTTTTGTAATTTTAGGATTTTTTTTGAAAAAAGAAATTAAAAAAAAAAAAGGAAATTGGGGTGGAGCCACCCTTCCCAAAAATGGGGTGGCCGCCACCCATTTTTTAATGGCTTGGCCACCCCATACCTTCAGATGGAGGTGGCAAGCCACCCAGTGCCTTTGGGGTGGTCCCACCCCAAAAAAAAAAAGGAAAATGGGTTTTGGCCTTTGGGGTGGCACCACCCCTAGGGCCCAAGCGGTGGACACCACCCACTGGCACTTTGGGGTGGTCACCCCAAAATCCCAAACCCATTTTTTTTTTTTTTTAATTTTCTTCTTTTTCAAAAAAAAAACTAAAATCTAAAATACCCAAAAACTATGTTGCTTTAAGAACGATGTCGTTTTGGGCGAGCCCAAAATGACGTAGTTTTGGAGTGAAGGGTAGTTTGGACAACTTACCACCAAAAGGGTCCTAAGTGAGAGAATCTGGAAGATTAGGGGGTTATCTGAGAGTTTTTTTTAGACGAGGTTTTAATGTAAATCGGTGGAAGTTCGTAAATATCAAGTTTCCCAATATTTTATTATTTTTGTGGTTTAATCTTTTAAAAATTAGGGTTAAATATTTTATTTATCAATGTAGTTATTTTATTTTATTTATTTTTTGACCCTTAAAATTTATTTTTTATCACAAGATGTCCTCTAGTTTGCCTAAAGATATAAATGATCCTTCCGTCAAAATTTTGTCAAAATTTTAATAGAATGTCATGTCAGCATCAATCATGATTTGACAAGTATTACATATAATTAATTAATTAAAAAAATATATATTTTAAATTAAAAATATTAAAAAAAAATATTTAATTAAATTAAAAAAAAAAGAAAAAAAAATTGATTAGAAAGATTGCAAACTCAAGAACTATCGATTCAACACATTTTTTCCACAAATAGTTGATTGCCCATTTTCAATTTAAAACAAAAAGGACCAACATACAAGATAAAAAACGTTATTAAGATAATTTATCAGGAAAAATATAATTTAGCCTCCCAAATTACAAGTAATTTTCATTTTAGTCCTCCAATGTTCAAAAAGTAATAAAGTAGCTCTCAAACTACCAACTACCTGCAATTTGGTCACTCTGTTAGAACATCTCCAACAGGACCTTTAAACTAATTTTTAAATTAAATTAAGCAATTTTCGTGCTCTAATAGTCCTAAAATAACAATTTTCCTAAAATTTGGCACAATAAACTTTCATATTTAGAGTTTACTGTAACACCTTCTAAAGATTTCTTTTTAAAAATTGTTTTCTCTTTCTTTCTCCTCTCTCCTCTCTCTCCCTCTCCCGCTTATCCCTCTCGCCCTTCATTGAACTAAGCCAAACTTCTCCGAGAAAGAGGCATTGAACTAAGCAATCTTTGCCACCTCCATCGGGAAAGAGGCTGCAACTTCTCCATCTCCGCCACCTCCATCAAAGATGTAACATTCCACCTTATATTGTTCGCTTTGGGCCAAGCCTGCATGGTTTTAGTATTGGGTCTACCCCCAAAAGGCCTCATACCATTTAGAGAGAGCATATTCCATATAAACATATCATATAATCCATACCCAAGCAATGTAGGACGTCACAATCACCTCCTCCTTGGACCCAACGTCCTCTCTGGCGACCCCTATGGGCTTGTGCACGCTCCCCCATCTCAAGCGTCGCTATGGCTCTGATACCATATGTAACATCCCACCTTAAATGATATAATATTGTCCGCTTTGGGCCAAGCCCGCACGGTTTTAGTATTGGGTCTACTCCCAAAAGGCCTCATACCATTTAGAGGGAGCATATTCCATATAAACACATCATATAATCCATACGAGGCAATGTAGGACGTCACAATGTAACACCCGGTCTCATATTGGGAAGATGAGAAGAAGCCCACATAGAGTGGATAGTTTATAAAGATAGTTATGAGTGCTAAGTCCCACATTGCCTAGTTACTAGGTGAAACTAGGCTTTTATAATGAATTTTAGGGAAGCTTCAAATTGACTAGTTCTTTTAGAGTGATAGCGCAGATGTGGCTAGCGCTTTCCTTGGGTCCAAAATTTGATATGCAAATTTGATTGTACTCACAATAGCACGAGTTGTTGATCGTGTAGCGTTGTGAAATACGGGATCGAATCACAGGGAAAGGCATTTTGTTCTAAAACTAATATTAAAACTAGACTAATCCTACTTTAACCTAGTTCCAAATTTGGTCATTTAATCAAACACAAAACTTGCAAAAATGTAAACTACTCTTAAAAGCTTAAATGAATAAAGAAAAGTAACTAAGGTTAAAGACTCAACCTTACCCAATATTAAATGATTCTTGCTTAAACGTAAAACCTACACATCTATCTATCGATTTGACCTTTAATCATATTCTATTGCCGTTTTGACACTAGTCGAACCAACTTGATGTGTTTACCGTTAAGGAGCTACAACGGATAATAATTCTCAATAGAATCATTCACTGTATCCATGGATCACAGTGGATATTTAATTGAGTTTTACTCATCCGTTGTACACCGCTTGGAACACAACAAGGGTTGGACTTTAGACGCATCACAACAACAATCACAACAACTTTGTCACATAAATTGAAATGAAACAAACATGAACTATAAATGACGGAATGCAATGCGTTAAATGTAAAACCTCAAAGAAGTGCTAAAGGCGAGGTTTCATCTTCAACTTTAGTTGAAGATTTAGCCACCCATAAGAGTAAATGACAATAAGGAAAAGGTAAGCATTAAATTAAGATAAAGTATGAAGTGCTACAAATAAATGGGCAGAGCAGGGCCTAAATAGAGGCAAAGGCTCTTAAAAACATGCCCAAAGAAAAGAACTCTCATCAAAATACACTAAGGGTCCTATTTATAGAAAACTAGTGTGCTGCCAGGTCATAGGATTGCGTTCGAATGCAGGCCATGCGTTCGATCGCACTGATGTATGCGTTCGATCGTGCTCCATGCGTTCGAACGCACATAACTGCCATGGCGCAAGGCTGGAAGGATGGAATCATAGGGCCGGCTAGGGCAACCGCGTGAGACGCGGGCTGACTAGGCCTACGTTCAAACTGCTCCTTACGTTCGAATGTAGTTGCGCTCGATCGCACCAAGTGTGCTCGAGTGCAGTTGCAGGAACTCCACATCTTCACTTTAGGTCCACTTTGCCCCTTTGTAGCCGTGTATTGCATGCAATGACCTGCAACATCAACAAGACACTAAAACAACACAAAAGTTAGGTATTAACAATACTAAATGCTTAACAAACATAAGTTAAGGGGGGTTAAATATCAATGTTTGACATCGATCAAATACCCCCAAACTTACATTTTGCTAGTCCCTTAGCAAAACAAAATAGAAAACATAATAAAAAGATAGGTCTGCTTTCGTGGGAGAACGGTTCCATTTAGCGTATGCAACAAGCCTTTTAAACCTCTAGGTGTTCCCTTGAGGATGAGCGAAGTCTCGTGAGGGTTTTCTAGGAATGATACCCACAAACATTGTACAAGCGTTTTATTGTCAACAATGCAACAATGTAACAACTATGGTTTTAATTCATGAGCAAACTTAACCAAACAAACACCATCTTCACAATTTTCAGGGAATTATCAATCAAGCTACAAACATGGCATTATGAGATATCACACTAATCAATTCTAGTGAAAGTGAAATTAGCACATAATTATGGGATCTCAAAAACTAATCCTAGTCATGCATGCTTTGACACTTCAAAATTCATTAGACTACCCATCGGACACAATAACCAAGGTTTATTTCAAAAAAACTTTATTTATTTATTTTTATTTTTTTTATTGCTTAGCTCCCTTAAGCTATCTAGTTGACCCATGTATCAAGCGTTAAGTCAATGACTCCCAAACCAAAAGTTTTTAGGGCATTAGGTGTAAAGACACCCCTAAGGACCTACTAACTTGAGTCAAAAAGGCTACGAAGCTTTGCTAATCAAGTCTAACTTCTCACTTTTTTACGCGAACACTCAATGCTTAATGAGACACGAGATCTGGTTACTCGGTGGAAAGTTCAAAATGATCATCATTTTTTTTTTGACATAAACCAAGGTTATTTTTCAATAGGTTACCCAATTGCATTTAAGCTTACAAAACTAAGATGACCAAACTAAACATCTTATCCCACAAACTACGTGCCAAATGTGCTCGTGAAAATCAAATTAAACTATAAGTGATCATGTGTTCATTAAATTAAGCTCACAAAAGAAAATAAACCATAATTAAAATAAAATGTATAATCAAAAACCAAATGTGCACAAATAATACCCCCAAACTCAAAATTCGCACTGCCCACACTGTGCGGATAGAGAAAATACAAATGTAGCGCAAGGGGTGTAAAAAATAACCAACACGTCATGGAAACGTCATTGAGCTAGTGGCAGCTTGTCTAAAATGGCCTGTAGCATGTCTTGGGTCTCGAGCCTGTCCTGGCATGCATCTCTCTGTATGTCGGCAATCTGGAGTTAGATGTCCTCTAGGGTGTCCTGCAAAGCAAATAAATTAGCAGCTCCGAGAGTGATCGTCTCTTTATACTCTTCTTCTTCTTTTGGCTGCTCATCATGTTCTGCTGCCCTCTCTGGCTTAGCTGCTCTCTCCTGCTCAGCTGCCATCTCCTGAATGTCCATGGGCTTTGGCTCTAGCTCTGGCTCTGGTGTTGCTACGGCTCTAGGCATGTGGGAACAACTCTGGTTCCACTAGATGCGGCCGAAGTGTGGGCTCTCAGTGATTGGCCCGTCCATCGCATTGCCTTTAATCTCCTTCTTTCTAAGTATGTGAGTGATGAGAAAAGGGAAAGGAAAACCCCAAGTCCTCATGTGCTCATCTACTCGATGGTGCACTCCTTCCCAGAATTGTAAATCTGCCTCCATATGATCTCGGAAATGGAGCACCAAAAGCCTCTGTGGAACGCATAAAGGGCATTGAGGAACATGTCCCGCCTCTATGTCTTGTGTCCCGAAGGACACATATTCCTATATAGCACTACTTCAACGAACCAAAGATTCTGAGGAATCTTCACTTTGCTAGCTGCATTCCTGTAGTGACCCAAATTACTAACTAGGCATAAGTGGCTTAGTTGGGGAAGTTGATTTGGGCTTTGGGTCACTAAGGTTGCTAGAAGGGTAATTTGGACCTTTGGGTGGATGTACGCTAGGTTAGGCGAACGTACGCTATTGTCTGTAGTGTGGACGTACGCGGGGGGACCATCGGACGTACGCTCTACAAATTGAACTGGCGGACGTATATGGGACCACGGATGTACGCTACTTTTTGAATACCCTCTGGATAATACCTGGACATACGAGACAGCCTTTGAACCACTGGGCAAGAACCATCGGATGTATGCCCTTTGGCCGGACGTCCCCTGCCTTTTGGGCCTATAAATAGAGCCCTACCCCCTCGTATTTCACACAGTTTTTAGAACGCCCTTAGGCTGCCAAAGTGTTTCCAAAGTGTTTCCAAGCTTAGCGAGTGTTGGTGAGCGTGTGTGCAAGGAGTTTGCAAGTTCGAAACATTCGTTAAGCGAAACTCTTGCAGTTTTGTTTCAAGGAGGTAACGTTCAATCCATAGCTTTTATTTACGTTGTTATGCTGCTTGATTACTGTATAGATGTAGTAGTTAGCTTAGTTGCACCTTAAACCCCACTTGGGTTAACGTTTGGTTAGCTTAGCATTGTTACGTTGCATGAAGGTTTTAAACTAGACTAAAAGGCTTTAGGTAGTACCCAGTAGCCTTAGGAGTTGGAGGATAGGCGAACAGTGGAGAGACAATGAGGTTCTCCTCGAGAACCCATACAGTGGACGTACGACTTCTCGTTGCACGGCGGACGTACGCACTCGAGCCCGGACGTATGGTCACTGTGTGGCAGGGAAACCCTATTTTCGCCAAATGTCCCATAGCTTCTGTTTTCCTTGATTTAGGGCTGTTATAATGGAATTAGGACTAATAGAAGGTTTTCCACAGATTTGGAGAACCCGAACCTTTGGGAGTTTTCAGAGACGCGTATCGACCCAAGTGAGTTTTAACTCACATAATGTGTATTGTTATTTTCCATGCACTGCATGTTTATTTTGTGTACCGAGAAAACATGCATATTTTACAACTCTCACAGTTTGTACTTATTGCACATGAACTCTGTCATTTTGAAAAAAATGTTGTGTTGAATCTATTAACCAAGTGAGACTTGTAAAAAGACATGTATGTAAAATACAGACAAGATAATTTGCATCGTATGACATGGTATACCGGTACGTGCGGTAGTAATGGCCATGGGCTTACTATACATGTTAGCTTTATGGTCAATGTGTGCGTTATGTGAGGGCTGTGGATCCATTGGTTTCGTGACCTTGATGCAACCATTCCCAATGGTTCGGTCACTATAGGACGGACGTCATTAGTTGGTGTGGGGCACTCGAGGTCAGACCCGATCGTGTCACTAATGTTACGTACGGTATGTTATGCAATGGCTGGGGCACTGGCATTGTATTATAGGTCCCTCGGGACAGCATCAACCCTGCTGAGAAGGGGTAATATCTCGGGTAGACCATACTGTTGAACTATGACTATTGTTGAGACCATATGCATATATCATTCTTATACATATATCACATATAATTAAACTGTCATGGAAGAACTGTTTTGTTCAATAAATACATGAGTTCATTTCCAAAAACTAGCATGGGCATTATCTGCGTTAAAAATCACTAAGTCTTAGACTTACCCCTTTGTTTATGTCTTTCCCCATCATTACGAATAATTGCACGGTTTAGTTGCACTAAACGAGGATGCCATCGGAGGTTACGTGGGTGATTGCTCAGGACCTGATACGGGTAATTTTTGAGGACATGGACCCGGTTTGGCTTAGGACGATGTGGGAGGATGGAAGATCTGCCCGTGAAGACATGATTGAGATTCTAATCTCGCTAGCTTTGTTAAAGCTTGGTCTAGGCTTTGATCTGTTGATCTTTTGAGAACTATGTTGATGTAACATATTTTGGGATGTATCTATTTTTCCTATTGACGGTCTGATGACCGGTACACTGATGACTACTTGTTATGTTATGGATGTAGTATTCTATTTCTAGTATTGCTATGTGATGTTTCGTTTTCATCACATAGTATCCCATAGTCTTGGTAAAGTCTTCCGTTGCAGTTTTCTCGTTACGACGAGGAAAGTGATTTCCCGAAGGTCGTGTCTCGGAGGGACATGGTTGGGATGGCGCGCTGTGGGGTCAATTACTGGTTAATTGATATTCCCACTGGGCGGGGCATCACAATTCCATTGCTTATCTGCATATTGCCCCTCACACATGTCGGAGATGATGTCCTTGAGGGTGAGCATGGAAGGGCAATCAATCCAAGGTACGTCTGACTCTGGAGGCTCATGACTGCACTTCAAAGCAGCCGCTACGTCGGCTATGGTCACCTTCACGTCTCTGCTGTTGATGGAAGAGACAAGAACGTTTGGCCGGCTGTAATCGTACCTTAGATGCTCATAAAAAAGCCCTGGCCAGACGTTCATATGCGGTGGAGGCAACAGGCTTGAACAACCTCTTCAAATCCCTATGCTTCAACTCTTGGACCGCCCAACTTGTAGCATCATTCTTGGAGAAGTCCTCTTTGATGTCAAATGAGGTCTCCAGAATGAGCTTCCGACTCTCAAAATGAGGCCTGGCCACCATGGCTCGGGTCCCAGAGGACCGAGAAGTCGAACCTTGCTCTCTAGGCATGCTGCAGTTCTTTGGGGAATTTTACCGAACACTTGGTGGGCAACTTTCAAAACAAGGGTTTGAGAACCCCTACAAAATTCAACCCAACCCCTTGCAAAAACAAGCAAAACCAACCCAACAAACAAGGGGCACAATCCGTGAGTGGATTTGTGCCCTTGAATAATCAAAAAAAGAAAAAAAAAATTGGGTTTTTGGGGAGATGTGGTTTTCGGCCAGAAGGAATGGAAATGGGGAAATGGGGATAAATGGAGGGCTGGCGGAGGTGTGGTGGTGGTACGGTGATGTGGTGAGTGGCCAGAGGTGATAAGGTGGTGGTTTGGGTGTGTTTGAGAGAAGAGAGGACGAGAAAAGGTGGGGGAGGCTGTACAGACGGCTGTGAAAATGAAAGGGGAAGAGGGGAAAGTGACCTAAAAAGAGGTCATGTGGGGGCTCAGATCGCATGCGATCGAATGTACGTACATGCGTTCGATCGCATTTGTGCTGAGTGTGTGTGTGAAGTGGGCTCTGCGCTTGAACAGACGGATGTGAGTTCGAACGCAGTCCTGTGTTTGTGTTCGAACGTACAAAGTACGTTCGATCACATGCGCAGAGGTGTGTGTGTGAGATGGGGCTCTGTGTTCGAACAAATGCAAGTGAGTTTGAACGCAAGCCCGTGTATGCGTTCGAACGTAATGGGTACGTTTGATCGCATAGTGCAATTTTTTTTTTTTACAAAAATTTACACAAACTAAAATATTTACAAACACAACACAACACACAAACTAAAATATATACAAACACAACACAACACATAAACTAAAATAAACTAAAATATTTACAAGCACAACACACAAACTAAAATATTACAAACACAACTACTCCACCCCCAAACCTAAAACGTCACATTGCCCACAATGTGACCGAATTTACAAAACCTAGGGGATGGGTCAATTTAGGTATAGCATAAAAGAATGCTTCCCTAAATTTGACTGGTAGGCACAAATGCTAAAAATAAAACAAGAAACATAATGAGAGGTGCCTCCCACAAGTGTTAAGTTTAACGTCTTCAGCCAGACTTATTATATGAGACTACAATCACTCTGAATAAATCGGATCCTCCAACAGAGTAGCCTCAACCTCTAAACTCCTCAACTCCAAGAATGGTTTCACTCTTTGTCCATTTACCTTAAAGGTGTTACCATTCTTGGGATCCTCTATCTCGATGGCCCTATGAAAAACACTGTCCTAATGATAAATGGGCCAGTCCATCGAGATTTCAACTTGCAAGGGAATAAATGCAGCTGAGAATTGTAAAGAAGGACTTTTTGACTTGGCTCAAAAGATCTCCTCAGAATGCTCTAGTTATGAACCCTCTTCATATGTTCTTTATACTTTATTGAACAGTCATAAGCATCATTCCTTAGCTCCTCTAATTCAGTGAGTTGGAGCTTCCTTTGAGAGCCAACCTTTAAAAAATTGAAGTTCAGCTGCTTGATGGCCCAGTATGCCCGATGCTCCAACTCGACAGGAAGATGACATGCCTTCCCGTACACAAGCCGACATGGTGACATCCCAATCGGAGTTTTGAATGCTGTCTTATAAGCCCACAAAGCATCATTCAATCGCATAGACCAATCTTTTTTGTTGGGGTACACAGTTTTCTCCAAAATGTGTTTGATCTTGCGATTTGACACTTCAACTTGCCCACTCGTCTGTGGGTGATAAGGGGTGGCAACCTTATGTGTGATGAAATACTTCTTCATCAGCTGCTCAAAAATTCGGTTGTAGAAATGTGTACCTCCATCATTGATGATTGCTCTAGGTGTACTAAACCGAGCAAAAATAGTGTCCTTAAAAAATTTGACCACAACTTTGTGGTCATTGGTCTTGCACCCAACCGCCTCCACCCATTTGGACACATAGTTCACAGCAACTAAAATGTATAGAAACCCGAAGGAGTTTGGGAAAGGTCCCATGAAATTGATGCCTCACACATCGAAAATCTCAACTAATAAAATAGGATTGAGGGGTATCATGTTCCTCTTTGAAATACTCTCGAGTTTCTGACAGGGCTCACAAGATGTGCAATAAGCACGAGCGTCTCCAAACATGGTTGGCCAATAAAATTCACACTGCAAAATCTTTGCAGCAGTCTTGTTTGCATTGAAATGGCCTCTACATGCATGATCATGACAAAAGGAGATGACATTGGTTTGGTCAAATTCAGGTATGCATCTCCTAATGACCTGATCGGGACAATACTTAAACAGATAAGGATCATCCCAAAGAAAGGTGATAAGTGCCGAATGTTGCACATTCAAGCCCTTTAACTCGCATATGTTAATTCCTCAGCGTTGTTATTTTTTGATTTTGCATTTTTTTTGTGTTTTAGGGCAAATGCAAGAGTTCCATTGGAAATCGGGCTAAAAGGGACAAGTTGACATCATTATGTAGCTGTGAACGATCACAGCTGCACTTGTGAACGATCGCATTGTGAACGATCACCCAAAGCCTGTGAATGATCGCATTGTGAATGATCACCCAAAGCCTGTGATCGATCGCACTCAGGCGTGCAGAACATAGAAATCACCTTTTTGGCAGCTGAACTCGATTTTTAGTCTCCCAATTGGATTGGGAGACTGACCTACGACTGTAATTAGGGTTTTAGGGTTTCTAGGGTTTTCTAGTCCCTATAAATAGGCTCTTAAACATTGTAAACGGGAGTCATTTCCGGGAGTGAAATTCCAAACTTGTCTCTGGAGCTTAGAAGATCATGAGCGGCTAAACCCCTTAGTGGGGTACCGATGTAAACCCTTTCCAAGCACATTGGTGATTGTATTTGATTTCATTTAATTCAATTTATGTATGTTGATTGCATAACTGAGGATTGCAACTCTAGATTTCTGTTCTTAATATTCAATGCAATTGTTATTCAATTCAAATTTAATATTTGCGAAATTCTATTCTTGTCTTAGAAATGATTTTGCTTGTATTGAACTCAAATCAACCTTATTTTTTGTGATTATAAGATTGATGGTTATTCAATGGGTTTTAATTATGATTAATAGGATTAAGATAGACCATGCCTAGGGAAGACGGGTCGTACTACACCCTATTTTAGTGTAATTTAGGTAGACGATCTATGCCAACCGAAGATGGGTTATGCTATTCCATTGATTGTATGAAAACTTATTAAGGGATTTTATAGTTTATGCCTAGGGAAGATGGGTCGTGCCGCATCTTAGTGGTTAGGTGGACGATCCGTGCCAACCGAAGATAGATTATCCTTATCCCTTGATATTGTATTTTCTTGTTCATTTATAACATACTTATTCTGAGTTTTTGGAATCAAATACGATTGCCATTGTTGTATGGATTGTAGTGAAGTCGGTACCTTACTTCTCTCTCTCATATATTTACTCTTAATCTTGCGTTTACTTTTATGCACTTCAAATTCACAAACAATCAACTCTCTTTTGTTAATTAGGTTAAAATTAGTCTTTTGAATTTAGAAACGAAACCCCTACAATCCTTGAGGTTTGACACCCTCAATATAGCCCTATCCTATAGGATTCGTTCTATTGCGAGTGGTTAATTTTATTATTGATAATTTTGGTCACGAAATTACCACATCAAAAGGTTTTCACCTTGGACAAAAATTTGAGCTTATCTTGTTGCCCCCAATGCAAAGGCATTTGGCCGGTAACAAGATAGTTCACTATATCAATGAACCAAGGTGCGGGATTGTGAGCAGTGTGCATCAATCGCTCATCAGGAAAGGTCTCATAAATGGGGGTGGTATCTTCGGTGAAATCCATGGTCAACCTGGACAAATGATCTGCCACCATATTTTCGATCCCCTTCTTATCACCAATTTCTATGTCAAACTCTTGGAGCAACAAAATCCATCGGATCAGGCGGGATTTCGCATCTTTCTTGGAAAAAAGATACTTCAATGCCGCGTGATCTGAATAGATGATGATTTTAGATCCTAACAAATAGGATCTAAACTTGTCCAACGCAAAAACGACTGCCAACAACTCCTTTTATGTGGTGGAATAATTGAGTTGTGCGTCGTTCAGAGTCCTGCTCGCCTAGTAGATCACATGGGGAAGTTTATCAATGCGCTGCCCCAAAACAGCTCCAACTGCATAGTCTGACACGTCACACATGATCTCAAATGGTTTACCCCAATTGGGTGGTCTAATAACTAGTGTGGACGTCAGAATCTCCTTCAGAGCCCCGAATGCTTTCAAACATTCTTCATCAAATTCAAACGGGGTCTCTTTGGCCAGCAACCTATACAAGGGCCTGGAGATCTTTTTAAAATCCTTGATGAATTGCCTGTAGAACCCTGCATGGCCCAAAAAGGAATGAATTTTCTTCACAGTATGTGGGGGTGGAAGGTTAGAGATCAAATCTACCTTCGCTTTGTCAACCTCAATACCTCGATGAGATATGACATGCCCCAGTACAATCCCCTACTTAACCATAGAATGGCATTTCTCTCAGTTAAGCACAAGGTTCTTCTCTTTGCACCTCACTAAAACCAAAGTGAGACGGTGCACACACTCCTAAAAAGATGAACCGAAGACGGAGAAGTCATCCATGAAGATCTCCATAAATCGCTCTACCATGTCGGAGAAAATGCTGATCATGCACTGCTGAAAAGTAGCAGGTGCATTACACAGCCCAAAAGGCATGGGATGGTAGGTAAATGTCCCAAAGGGACATGTAAATGTTGTCTTCTCCTGGTCTTCGGGGTCTACTAGGACCTGGTTATATCCAGAATAACCATCCAAAAAGCAATAATACTCGTGCTCAGCTAAACGCTCCACCAGTTGATCAATGAATGGAAGAGGAAAATGATCTTTTCTGGTGGCAGCGTTCAATTTTCGGTAGTCTATACAAACTCTCCATCTCGACTGAATACGAGTTGGCACCAACTCATTATCCTTGTTCTTCACTACTGTCAATCCAGCCCGCTTGGGCACAACATGTATTGGGCTCACCCATTTGCTATCAGAAATTGGATAGATGATCCTAGCATCTAACAACTTAATCACTTTCATTCTCACCACCTCTTGCATTGCTGGGTTGAGCCTTCTTTGTGGTTCCTTCAATGGTTTGGAATTCTCCTTAAGATGTATCTTGTGCATAACCAACGAGGGGCTGATTCCCTTAATGTCCTCAATAATCCAGCCAATAGCTTCCTTATGGTCTCTCAAAACATCCAACAATTCCTTTTCTTGAGCATCTATCAAGTCAGAAGCTATAATCACAGGCAAAGAATCAGCTGGACCTAAAAACTTGTACTTGAGATTATCCAGTAAAGGCTTAAGTTCTTTCTTCGGGGAATCAGGCACTGCTGTCTCCTCCTTCTCTTCGCTCACCAGAGGAGTAGTCTCCAAAAGTGCATCAGCTTGCTCCATAAGTTTCTCCAAATCTAGATCTTCACCAAATTGAGCAAGGCATGCTTCCAGGGGGTCCTCTATGCTTGATTCTTTAATAACTTCATCCATGATCTCCTTAATCAAGCATACTTGATTCATTTGGTCATAATCAAGTGGTTGTTTTAGGATGTGAAAAATGTTCAACTCTACTATCATATTTCCAAAAGAAATCTTCATCACCCCCGACCTACAATTGATTAGGGCATTAGTCGTAGCTAAAAATGGTCACCCTAAAATCACAGGGATCTCAGTCCCTACAACCTGAACTGGCTCCGTGTCCAGTACGATAAAATCCACGGGAAATAAAATTTGTCCACTTTAATTAGTACATCCTTAACTATTCCCTGTGGAATCTTCACAGACCTGTCAGCAAGTTGTAGTGTCATGGATGTGGGCTTCAGCTCTCCTAGCCCTAACTGCAAATAGACCAAGTAGGGCAACAAATTCACACTTGCTCCCAAATCTAACAAAGCCCTCTCAATTTGATTGACTCTTATCATGCAAGTAAAAGTAGGACATCCAGGGTCTTTGTACTTGAGAGGTAACTTGCATTGAAGGATAACACTGACTTGCTCGGTCATGAATGCCTTTTTCGAGACATTCGTCTTCCTCTTCACTGTGACCAAGTCCTTCAATAACTTGGCAAATGAAGGGATTTGCTAGGATGGCGTCTAAAAATGGAATATTTATTTGGACTTGTTTGAACACCTCCAGAATGTCCACTAACTTCCCTCCATTCCTAGGCGCTTGTTATCTTTCAGGGTAAGGTGCTTTTGGCACAAGCGCCCTAGGATGTTCCTTAACAACTGGAGTGACCGTAGATGGCTCAGCATCTCCTTCCTTCTGGTTGTCACCCTCTTCATCTTTTGGCTCTTCTTCCTCAGCATGGTCTGCTTCTGGGTCCACCACTTGATTGTCCACTCTTTTCCCCGACCTCAAAGTGACAATCACCTGTACATGCTCATGATTTGAAGAATTTCCAATATTGCATGCCTTAGTGTTGTTCACTACTTGGCTGGGGAGCTTTCCCTTAACTCTCTCACCAAGGTGATTTGCCAGCTGTCCCATCTGCATCTCCAACTTAGAGATTGCCTGGGTGTTCACCATGGTGGAATGCCTCACGTCACTGATTGATTGACCAGTCATTTTCATAAAGTCCCTCATGGTCTCTTCCAATGACTGTGTCGATGATGTTGGGCTTGAGTGGGGGCTTGATAAGATGATGACGCTGGTAGAGCCGAGCGTCCATGATTTTGATAAGAAGGAGAAAATCCTAGAGGATAGTGATTTTGAGCATGTGGAGCTCCTCCTTGATTTGTGGTGGGTTGATTTTGCTTCCAAGAGAAATTTGGGTGGTTCCTCCACCCTGGATTATATGTCTCAGAATATGGCCCACTAGACGGCTTTTGAAAGTTGTTGAAAGTGTTCACTTGTTCCATTTCAACAAAAACTGTCATCGATGGACAATTTTGTGCTTGGTGCAAGGGACTAGCAGAGGCAGAACAACTCTCAATTGGAAATGTGTTCGCCGCATTGACAGGCTTTCCCACACTCAGAGCATCCAGTCTCTTGACAATGGCATCCATCCTTTGGGTCAACTCTTGCTCGCTTGGTAGCTCAAGGATGCCTCTTTTCTTAGGGTTATGGGCAGATTTGTCACGTGATAAGTGCTTAAATATTCACATTTAAGCCCCCTAATTTATATTTGTTATGCCTTTAGTTTATGTTATTTTGTCTATTTTACTTTCTTTTTGTGTTTTCTCTATTTTATAGGCCTTTTGGAAGAAAAGAGAGCACTCTAGAAGTCTAGGGCTTAATGGACAAGAATTTGGAAAAGCTAGGAAGAAGATCAAAGTTATCGGCACGAGCCCAAGAAGAGGATCGAACACACCTGCGTTCGCATGCAAAAGAAGGAGATCAATCACAGTGCGATCAATCGCAGACCGACAGTGATTGATCGCACCTATGCGTGACGCCCAAATCAGTCGCAGCCTTATTTTGGAAGTTTTTTAATTTTTAGGGTTTTGTAATTCCTTGTTGCACAAGGATTCAAACCCTACAATTTTTAGGGTTTCTAGAATCCTCCTAGAGTCTATAAATAGGCCTGTAAATACAGAAGAAGACACGATTTTTGGAGAAGAATTGACGACTTTCAAGGAGCAATTTTCCGGGTTTATTCTTTTCCTTTATTTATTTTATGAAGATGATTAGCATCAATTTCATGTGTAACTAAACCTTTTAGTAGGGCTAGATTGAAGCCCTAATCATGTTTATATTTTAATTCAATATTGGCACCTTTGCGATAATTGCATGATTGTATTTAACTTGATTAATACCTGTTTTCATGAATTCCTCATGCGTATTTGCCTGATCAACATATGCATGTGGTATGGACTTGTTAGTTAGATCAATTTGGATGACCGAGTCTTGGGTTTAACATAAGTAACAAAAGCAATCCACGCCGGGTTCTTGGGTTAATCAACATGGGAAACTGGGAGTATACACCATGCCCTAGGTCTCATGTGGTTGTCGGTTTTCATAGTTCATATGCTTTCTTAAAGAACAACTTAGTATACACCATACTAAATCCTTTAGGAAAGAAAAGAATTAGAGTATACACCACGCCTAATTCGTTGCTTAGGGAAACCAATAGCTTAAGGAGTATACACCATGTGCTTAGGTTGGCAACCATTAAATATTCATCATGTAATTAAAGCATTGGTATATTGATTTATTGTAAAAGCATGATTAGCGGTGGAAATCAAAGCCCTACCTCTTTCTTATTATTTAATCAAACTCAATTTTTATCTCTTTTATTTTATATTGCAATTTAATTTTAAGCATAATTTACCAATCCTCGTGGATCGATCTTGCACTTACACTTTTTACTACATTTTTGACCTTGTGCACTTGCAAGTAAAGCTGATTATTTGCTTATTAATTTAGGTAGATAATTTCACAACAAGTTTTTGGCGCGTTCCGGGGATTCGTTAAATTCATTTAGAATTACTTCGCTTTAGTTTTATTTTGTTTTTATTTTATTGTAGTTTGAATTTTTTTTGTTTAATTTAGTTTTATTTTAGTTCTATTTTAATATTTTGAAAAAAAAATTTCTTTTCGTTGTTTGGTTGCGGCAACCTAGTCTCCTTTAACGACGATCGAAAAGTCACGATCGAGCTTAGCGATCGAACGCACATTCTCAATGATCGGCGAGTTCGAGACCTCTACTGCAATGACCTTGAAGTCGTAACTTCAAAAATTGTCAAATTCATGCAAGGGCTTCGATCCAAGAATCCAGCCATCCTTCCACTTGATACAGAAATTGAGTGGACCATTCGACAGAGGCCCAGAGACAACATTGAGGAAGAAGAAGAAGAACTTCAAGAAGAGAAAGCTATGGCAGAACAGCATGTCAACCAACCGCAGCTTGGGAACCAACTGCCACCAGAGCGAAGTCCCATGAAACAAGCTTTCATCCCTGTCAATCCCAACCAAACATCATGCATTGCCTATCAACCAGAGGCCCAAGGCAACTACTACATATCCCCACAAATACTCAATGCATTGACACACTTCAGAGGTACACCAACTGAGGATCCAAACTTGCACATAAGGGAATTCACTGATCTTTACAAGTTCCAGCATGTTCAAGGCTTGGATCAAGAAGGAATAAGGATGATTCTCTTCCCTTTTTCTTTGAAGGATAATGCAAGATTGTGGTACAACTCAATGCCTTCAAATACTATTCACACTTGGGAAGCACTGTCCAGTAAATTCTTGAAGAAATTCTTTCCAGCTCAGAAGACAAGACATATGAGGAAGGAAATTCAAGTGTGGCAACAGAAAGATGGCGACTTATTCTTTGAAGCCTGGGGTCATTTCAATGACTTGCTACTAAAATGCCCATATCACAAGCTACCTCAAGATGAATTGGTACAGGCATTTTATGAAGGCTTGAATGACGCCAATAAAGGAGTAGTTGATTCTGGTTGTGGAGGAGTGCTGATGGAAAAGAGTAGTGAAGAAGCCATGGAATTGTTTGAGACGTTAAGTGAGCACTCCCAACAATTCTCATTCAGAGGAAGACAAGGAGTGAAGAGTATGAAAAGTAAAAATGGTGGATCTTCAAGTCACATGGTTGCTGTGGACAGAAAGCAAGACATGATTGTCAAGGCCATGGCCTTACAAAACATCTCACCTAGTCAACAAGCCGCACCACTCCAGGTATGTGCTAATTGTTCTCAGTTTGATCACACTACTGACACTTGTCCTTTGTATTCTTGCAGATCAAGAGCAAGCAAATTATGTGGGACAGAACAATTATCCTCCCAAGAACAACCCATAATCCAACACATACAATCCAGGATGGCGAAACCACCCCAACTTCTCCTGGAGCAACAATCAAAATGCTCTAAACCCTCAAGGGCAGCAAAGGAATTTCCAACAAGCAGCCCAACTAGTTCAAGAGTCAAAGAAGAGTGACATAGAGAGTCTTGTAAAGCAAATGGCAACTCAGAAGCAAGCTTTTCAACAAAAACTGCTGACAACACAAGAAAAGTTTATGGCAGACCAACAACAATTTCAGACTGAGCAAAGGCAAACCAATGCAAAGCATGAGCAAGCCATTCAAAGACTGGAAGTAACAGTGGGGCAAATAGCTAAGGAGCTAAGTGGAAGAAAGCAGGGTGAATTTCCAGCACAAACAATACCTAATCCAGAGGGTCACCAACAACTACAAGGTGTCATAGTTCTCAGAAGTGGCAAGGAGATAGGAACACAAGAGACGGCACAGTCAGAGATAAGTAAGATGAGAGTGTATCCACCACCACCCTTCCCTCAGAGATTAGTAAAGCCAAGGACTGAAGCAAAATCACAAGTACCTCCACCTGAAGCCTCCACATCCAAGGTAAGTGAATTGGAGAAGGTGAATGCACCGCCCTTCCCTCAAAGGTTAGTAAAGCCAAAGAAAGAAAATAAGATGTCTGATATTTTTGAAATCTTGAGAAAAAGTACAAATTAATATTCCTTTACTAGATGCAATCAAACAAATTCCATCTTATGCTAAATTTCTTAAAGATTGCTGCACTAATAAAAGGAAA
Organism: Carpinus viminea; assembly: GCA_013348765.1. NCBI lineage: Eukaryota > Viridiplantae > Streptophyta > Magnoliopsida > Fagales > Betulaceae > Carpinus > Carpinus viminea. The sequence goes on from CP054674.1 coordinate 17,492,303, forward strand.
TTTCAGGATCATGAAACAGTGGCTTTAATTGAAGAGGTAAGCGGTATTGTTAAGGAAATTGCCACCTAAGCTTAAGGATCCAGGGAGTTTTACTATTCCTTGCAAGATTGGTGATCATGATTGTGAGCGGTCATTACTGGACCTAGGAGCTTGTGTCAATTTGATGCCGTACATTGTGTATGGAAAGCTAGGTTTGAGGGAGCTGCAACCAACTTCTATCACTTTGCAACTGGCAGACAGAAGCATAAAAAGACCAAGAGGTATACTTGAGGATGTGTTGGTAAAGGTAGGTAAATTTATTTTACCTGTTGATTTTATTGTCTTGGATATGGAAGAAGGCCCAATGCCATCACTTCTACCACTTATCTTAGGGAGGCCCTTCATGAGCACTGCTAATATGAAAATCTGTGTGAAAAAGGGTATTGTGAGTATGAAAGTAAATGGTGAAAAGATAAAATTTAAAGTTTTTTTACAATTGCCTCAAGATGATTTTGAATGTTTTAATGCTTGTATGATCAAAGAGGTTGTTGAGAATGTTTTTCAGGACCATCAAATCAATCCATTGCAAGCTACCCTTACTCACAGTGGCACAAGGAAGGACAAGAAGCCAGTTGTTGACAATGTTACTGAAGACATCATGGAAGTTGTGAAACATCGGGAGAATCGTCCATCACATCCATGGGTTGAAAAGCAATAGCTGAAGGAACTTGAAGAGTTGAGGCATAAGGCGGATAAGAATAACAAACTCTGCAAAGGAAGAACCAAGACTAATCATGACAAGTACCATGCCAAGAAGGAGTTTCAAGTGGGGTAGAAAGTATGGACCTATAAATCAAGATTTCGGTTCATTCCTGGTAAATTCAAGTATCAATGGTTTGGTCCTTGTATTATCACTAATGTGCTCCTCAGGGAATGTTGGAGGTTCATAGTCCACAGAAGAAACAAACATTTATGGTAAATGGACACAGAGTGAAGCCATATGTTGAAGCAAATTCTACACCAAGAGCACCTGAGCCACAAGTGGTGGACTTCAAGTGCATCTTCCCAAAAGAGTAGCACTGCAGCTATGGAAAGCGTTTGAGTAGTCTTGAAGCTCAAACGCTTTTGTGAGGTTAGTGGTACTGAGGCCACTAAATGCGGACAAGTGTGCCTGTGTTCAAGTTTGGGGGGATGCTTTGAGTCATACTTGCCCCAGCCAGTTTCTCCAAACCCGGGTAAGATCTTTCCATGTTATACACATTGGGGACAATGTATAATTTAAGTTTGGGCGTATGGGAGACACATTTACACACACTTGGTCCTAGCTTTTGTTTGTTTTTTAATTAAAAAAAAATTTGCATGTTCATGTTTGTCTTGAAATTTTGGTTGATCTAAGAATTGTGATTTGATATTCATTAGTTAGCTTAAAATTTTGAACACATGATCTGATGTTGGATTTTTAAGTTTGTAACTTACTTTGGGCAATTGAGAATTCACATGTTTGATCTGCTTTGACACAAGCACATTGGCACATGATTGGTGAGGTATGACATGTGGTTTTGATATGCATGTTTCTATGTTTTGGGTGAAACTGGATAACCTATTGGTTGGATACGTTGGCATATTTCAAAAAAAAAAATCATTGATAAGATTTTCACTAAGTAACTGGGCCTCTTGCCTCAAAGCATTGAGTGCTCACGTCAAAAGGTGAAGAAATTTGATTTGGCTCAAAATTATGACTAGTTTAGTTTCGTAGCCTTTTTGACTCAAGTTATTAAGTCCTCATGGGTGTTTTTACACCCAATGCCCTAAAACCATCTGGTTTGGGTGTCATTGGTTAAACACTCGCTACATGGGTCAATTAGAAAGTTTAAGGGAACTAGACATTGCAGAGTCATAATTAAAAGAAAAATAAAATAATAAAGTATGCCACTGTTGTTCATTCTAATGGGAATTTCAGTGAATCTTGAGATATGGAGACATTGCACATTGAAATCATTTGGAAAGCTTCATAGTCTTGTGCTAGTTCACTATACACTGTTTCAAATTTGTGATGCCTTGGCTTGCCTATTGTAAGTTATGAAACTTTTGATTCCAATTCATTGTGAAGATGGAGTTTAACTTTTTAAGCTTGTTAATGAATGAAAATCATGATTTTGAGTGATGCTTTAATTTTTGGATAAACATGAACTGTGCATAATGTTTGTGGGTAACATTCCTGGAAAACTCTCACGAGACTTCACTCATCCACTAGGGAATTCCTTGGGGTTCCAAAGGCTTGTTGCATATGCTAAATGCAACCGTACATCCCACGAAAGCTGGATTTATCTTTTTGTTTTACATTTAGTTTTTAATTTTGTATTGCTAAGGGACTAGCAATATATAAGTTTGGGGGTGTGATAAGTGCTTAAATATTCACATTTAAGCCCCCTAATTTATATTTGTTATGCCTTTAGTTTATGTTATTTTGTATATTTTACTTTCTTTTTGTGTTTTCTCTGTTTTATAGGCCTTTTCGAAGAAAAGAGAGCACTCTAGAAGTCTAGGGCTTAATGGACAAGAATTTGGAAAAGCTAGGAAGAAGATCAAAGGAAATGGAGTCTGTGAGGGCGATCGAGCGCAGGAGACTTGCGATCGAGCGCACCAGCGCTCGAGCGCCCAAGAAGAGGATCGAACGCACCTGCGTTCGCATGCAAAAGAAGGTGATCGATCACAGTGCGATTGATTGCAGACCGACAGCGATCGATCGCACCTATGCGTGACGCCCAAATCAGTCGCAGCCTTATTTTGGAAGTTTTTTAATTTTTAGGGTTTTGTAATTCCTTGTTGCACAAGGATTCAAACCCTACGATTTTTAGGGTTTCTAGAATCCTCCTAGAGTCTATAAATAGGCCTGTAAACAGAAGAAGACACACGATTTTTGGAGAAGAATTGATGACTTTCATGGAGCAATTTTTCGGGTTTATTCTTTTCCTTTAATTATTTTATGAAGATGATTAGCATCAATTTCATGCGTAACTAAACCTTTTAGTAGGGCTAGATTGAAGCCCTGATCATGTTTATATTTTAATTCAATATTGGCGCCTTTGTGATAATTGCATGATAGTATTTAACTTGATTAATACCTGTTTTCATGAATTCCTCATGTGTGTTTGCCTGATCAACATATGCATGTGGTATGGACTTGTTAGTTAGATCAACTTGGATGACCGAGTCCTGGGTTTAACATAAGTAACAAAAGCAATCCACACCGGTTCTTGGGTTAATCAACATGGGAAACAGAGTATACACCATGCCCTAGGTCTCATGTGGTTGGGTTTTCACAGTTCATATGCTTTCTTAAAGAACAACATAGTATACTGCTAAATCCTTTAGGAAAGAAAAGAATTAAGTATACACCATGCCTAATTCGTTGCTTAGGGAAACCAATAGCTTAAGGAGTATACACCATGCCCTTAGGTTGGCAACCATTAAATATTCATCATGTAATTAAAGCATTGGCATATTGATTTATTGTAAAAGCATGATTAGCGGTGGAAATCAAAGCCCTACCTCTTTCTTATTATTTAATCAAACTCAATTTTTATCTCTTTTATTTTATATTGCGAATTTAATTTTAAGCATAATTTACATCTTGCACTTACACTCTTTACTACATTTTTGACCTTGTGCACTTACAAGTAAAACTGCGATTATTTGTTATTAATTTAAGTAGATAATTTCACAACATCACGATAACTCGTAAAATCCCAGTGTTGGGAGTTGTCGGCTATTTTCTCCAAAGCTTTATAAGCTAAATCTCCCATCAAGTTTAGAAATGCCCCTCCATTCATCAACTCAATCATACTACGGTTGGGTTGAGACAACCCTTGGTAGAAGAATTGCACGAGTCGCCATTTTTCATAACCGTGAGCCAGACATTTCATCAACAGATCCTTGAATCGTGCCCAACATTCTGAGAATTTCTCGTCCTCATTTACTCTGGACATTGGGAAAAACTTGTTGTAAAATTGTTTCAACAGTTCTTCCCAAGATGTAATGGAGCAAGGTGCATTGGAATCCAACCACTCCGTGGCTCTATCATGAAGGGAGAAAGGAAAGAGTCTGAGGTGGACAGATACCTTAGAAAAATTTTGAAATTTGGTGGTAGCATAGATATTTTTGAATTTCTTCACATGGGAATATGAGTTTTCATGATCTAAGCCTTAAAAAGATGGTAACATTTGGATCACGTGTGGCTTTAGATCATAATGAGTTGCATTAGTTGGTGGCAACACGATACATGAATGGGAACTGACCGCAGTAGGTGTGAACAATTCTCGTAGTGACATCATGAAATCCACGTCATAAGCTCTTCTTTGCTCCCCATTCCTAGCTCTAGCATCTTGGTACTCCTCGTGCTCCTGGTCATTTGTATTCCTTTGATTGTCCCCCATCACCACGTGATCTCTACGTGCTCTCCTAATGTTTCTCTTTAAGTCGGGGATCTAAGGGTGTTAACTCTAAGTTTAAGGATCGCCGACCATGCATAAACTAACAAAAATTTAACTAAACACTAAGGAAAAACAGCAAGCTAAACAAGCATGAATAAAAACAATAAAACAGGAAAACAAAACAGCAAATAAAGAACAACTACAATAACCTAGATGAATTAAAAATACTAACTTAACATTAAACTATGAAAATAGCAACCTATATGCACTAGATGAATTAAACTAAATAATTTTAAACAAATATGAACACAGATAGAAATTACAGCTACAGAAACAGAGAAATATTAACAAACTAACTATGACAAATAAAAACTAACATGGCATAGCAATTAAACAACTAACTATATAATTATCTAAACTACTATTTAAACAAATAAAAACTAATTAATCAATTAAAAGCAAAAATAAACTAGGCACAACCAACAACAGCAGAAAACATGTTAAAAACAGACAGATAAATCAATTAAAACTAAGCTATCACTTACTCAAAATTATTAGAAACAAAAAATGAACATACTGCCTCAGGTATGCTGATGCAGGAAGCAGAGGTGCGCTCAAGCGCAGGCATCACGATCGATCGCATACACTTAAATTTAGCAGGCTCTGCAAGTGCGTTCGAATGTAGCGTAACCTCATTACGATAGGCGTCTTCATACGTGAAGTGTATCGTATCAAAGCAGGTACGCGACACCGAGGAATAGGCTCAAGTGCATTCGATCATAGGGTGTACGATCAACCGCACTGTCGGAGCCTTATTTTCTAGAAACTATATACACAACCAAAAACTGCCAAACACTATTCTAAAAATTAACAAAAATTAATAAGAATGCAAAAATAAACTAAGAACAGAATTGAAATTGCATAAAATAAATACTAGTAGAAAAATAAAATTAATCTAAAAATAATATTAATTTAAACAAAAACAACTTATCCCCGGCAACGGCGCCAAAATTTGATATGCAAATTTTATTGCACTCGCAATAGCACGAGTTGTTGATTGTGTAGCATTGTGAAATATGGGATCGAACCACAAGAAAAGGCGTTTTGTTTTAAAACTAATATTAAAACTAGATTAACCCTATTTTAACCTAGTTTTGAATATGGTCGTTTGATCGAATACAAAACTTGCAAATATGTAAACTATTCTAAAAAGCTTAAACAAATAAAGAAAAATAACTAAGGTTAAAGACTCAACCTCACCCAATATTAAAATGCTTGCTTAAACATAAACACACACTTCCGTCTATTGAGTTAGCCTTTAATCACACTCTATTGCCTTTTGTGACACAAGTCAAACCGATTTGGTGTGTTTACCGTTAAGGAGCCACAACAAATATTAATCCTTGATAAAATCATCCACTGTATCCATGAATCACAGTAGATATTAAATCAAGTCTTAGTCATCCGTTGTGCACCCGGCTTGGAACACAACAAGGGATGGACTTTCATTGCATCACAAACGACAAACACCACAATTTTTGTTACATAAATTCAAATGAAACAAGTATGGAATATAAATGACGGAATGTAATGCGTTAAACATAAAAGCTCAAAGAAGTGCTAAGGGTGAGGCTTCATCTTCAACCTTAGTTGAAGATTTACCCACCCATAAGAGTAAATGACAATAAGGAAAATGTAAGCATTAAATTAAGATAAATTATGAAGTGCTACAAATAAATGGGCAGAGCAGGGCCTAAATAGGGGCAAAGGCTCTTAAAAACACGCCCAAAGAAGAGAACTCTCGTCAAAATACACTAAAGGTCCTATTTATAGATTGTGTTCGAGCGGTTGCCGATCGCAACAAGTGCGCTCAAGCGCACTTGCAGGTACTCCACATCTTCACTTTAGGTCCACTTTGCCCCTTTGTAGTCGTGTATTGCACGCAATGACCTGCAACATCAACAAGACATTAAAACAACACAAAAGTTAGGTATTAACAACACTAAAGGCTTAACAAACATATGTTAAGGGGGGTTAAATATCAATGTTTGGCACCAATCAGTCGTTACAAGTGGTTTCAGAGCCACCTAGTAACGCCAGGTCATGTAGTACTGGAGCATTGCATGACGTAGCCTTGACGAGGATGTCATGAAGAAGAAATTGGTATCCTTCCTCCGAGATAATTGAGATGTGTTTGCTTGGAGCCAAGAGGATATGCTGGGCATATCACCTTCGGTAATGGTGCACAAATTAAATGTCGATCCTAAGTTCAAGTTGGTGTAACAGAGATGAAGGGGGTATTTGGCTGAGAAAAGCAAGGCAATTGCCAAAGAAGTTAAGAAGTTGTGAAAAGCAGGCTTCATCAAAGAAGTCTAGTACACAACTTGGCTGGCGAATGTGGTGTTGGTGAGGAAGTCCAACGGAAAGTGAAGGATGTGTGTCGACTTCACTAACCTTAACAAAGCTTGTTCCCAAAGATAACTATCCATTGCCCTGGATAGACCTACTCGTAGATTCAACTTCCAGGCACGAGCTACTAAGCTTCATGGATGCATTCTTAGGGTATAACTAGATATCCATGCACGAGTCTGACTAGGAGAAGACAACCTTCATGATAGATAAAGACCTATATTGTTATTTGGTGGTGCCTTTTCGCCTTGAAAACGTGGGGGCCACGTATTAGAGGTTGGTCAATAAAATGTTATGGGAGCAGTTCAGACAGAATATGGAAGTATACATGGATGATATGCTTGTAAAAAGCATACAGGCCGACAACCATATCGCAAATCTATCTGAAGCCTTTGACATGTTAAGGCGATATGGAATGAAGCTCAATCCCTTTAAGTGTGCATTCGAAGCATCCTCAAGGAAGTTTCTCGTGTTCATATTTTCTTGAATAGAGATTGAAGCCAACCCTGAAAAGATTAAGGCAATCCTAGACATGCAGGTGCCTTAGAGCACAAAGTAGCTTCAGCAGTTAACGAGAAGAATAACAACAGTAAATCGGTTCATCTCCTAATCAACCGACTAAGTGCCTCCCATTCTTCAAGATATTGAAGAAGGCCTTCTCATGGATCCTAGAATGTGACAAAGCTTTCCAAGAGTTGAAGGCGTACCTAGTCAAGCCACCATTACTAAGCCAACTGGTGGAGGGAGAAGCCTTGTATTTGTACTTACTGGTGTTGCCATCAGCTATAAGTTCAGCCCTCATCCAAGAGGATCAAGGGGTGCAAAGATCTCTGTCTATTTCACCAGTAAGGCTTTGCATAGAGCAGAGGAACGATATTGTAAGGACCCCAAAATTAGCCTCGGCTAATCCGATGGAGTCACTAGCAATTTACCCATTTGAGCCAACTTGTGACCAAATGGGAAATCACCCTTATAAAAACGTCAGAGTAAATGTAAGGGAAGGTGAATAAATCTAAGTCACTATAATTCATCAAGTAAGAACATGGAGCTGCTAAATAGTAAAGACAAACCTGTAATTATAAGTAAGCCTAACCAGTCAAGTAGTAGTATCTCTTGCCACTTCCACAGCAATAAACTAGGTTACCTAGAGAATAATAATCGCGTAAGTCTAACGACTTAGTAAGTAAACCTCACAATTTAGGTATGACATGAGCCCAATTAATAAAATAAACATACGAGTTAAGAGGGCACTACCTTCGTTAATATACCATTTAATGGGTTTTAGGGTCTTCAAAGCTTATGGTATAGAACGGCAGCCATTGCCTAATTGTTTTAGTGCAGAAAAAGGCTAATGCATTATAAGTCATAACTCTCATACATGGTCTACTCGAGATATTACCCCTTCTTAGTAGGGTTGGCGTTGTCCCGAGGGACCAATAATACAATGTCGATGCCCCAGCCATTGCACAACATACCGTACATAACATTAGTGGCATGATTGAGTTTGACCTCGAGTGGCCCACACTAGCTAATGATGTCCACCCTATAGTGACTGAATAGGGCTTGAGGATGTTCGACAATTTTTATAAAACGTTGGGTTAATGGTGTACGTCCGGTCATGGGTGCGTACTTTCGCTTAACCCTAAATTTTTTTTTTGAAAGCTTTTAGAAATTTTCAAGACACAGAAAAGTTATAAATAAACGAGGTATGTCAAAATGATTTTATTTCGGGATACAATGAAAATTCGTTTGTGCTCTACAATCCACCCCAGATGCACAAAACTCACCACTGCTAAGGGTGAGAGAAAACCTAGCTATCTAACATTTAAGGATTACTACCTCAAGACCTTTTGCTCCTCAGACGAGTCTTCAGCCAGGTCTTCCTCATCCTTAACCAGTGCCTCGTAGTCCTTGTTGATGCTGGAGAGAAACGCAGTCCTCTGACGATCAGATCCTTTTGGTAATGCTCTCGCCTTCAGCAATCGAATTTCCTCTAGTTCCATTCAGGCATATTCATCTAAAATCTGAGTTAGATAAGTCATTGCTCACTTCCTTTTGTCACTGAGATGAGGGTTAAACCTCTGGAATAGGTGAAAAATCTTGTATCGCTGAGATACTGCAATACAAAGGTACGGCTGGTCTCTACTTAGTCACTACATGTGCCTCCTTCCCTTCAACCGACTTAGGGACAGGCAAAGGCTTGACTCTGGTTAGCCTGGGCTGAAACCCTGCATTCACCAGAGTGAGGTTGGTACCTGGGTGTACAAGGTTAGAACTCAGTTGGCCATTCGCAAACAATCGGTAGGCATCTACAACAATCATGCATTTGATTATGAAGCAGGATCAGGTGCCTATAATGCAAAATAGGCGATCCCGTTCATCCTAAGTCAAGCAATCAATTAGGCCGTTACGTTAACCTACACCCATAAACAAGGGAACTAGACCTAGCCTATGCTCCAGTTTCTTAAGATCAAACCAAGGTACTAAATCCTATTCTCAGATTTACAGTTATGGTCGGCAAGACCGTACGCTCTGATACCATACTGTAATGGCCCCAAAATTAGTCTTGGCTAATATGGTGGAGTCACTGTTGTGCAAATATCTACCTAAATTAATAGGCAAATAATTGTACGTTTTAGTTGCAAGTGCACAAGGTCAAAGAGTGTAGTACAGTGTGTAAGTGCAAGATTGATCCCACAGAAATTGGTAAATTATGCTTAAAATTGAATTCGCAATATAAAATAAACTAGAGAAAATTGAGTTGTTTAAACAATAAGGAAAAAGTAAGGCTTTGATTTCCACCATTGACCATGCTTATATAATATATAAATATGCCAATGCTTTACCCACATTATGATTGTTTACTGTCTGCCAACCTAAGGGTATGGGTGTCTACTCCTTAAGCTATTGGTTTTCCTAAGCAACGAATTAGGTATGGGTGTCTACTCTAATTCTTTTCTCTCCTAAAGGATTTAGTATGGGTGTCTACTAAGTTGTTCTTTAAGAAAGCATAAACTCTGTGAAAACCGACAAACACATGAGGCCTAGGGTATGGATGTTTACTCCTAGTTCCCCATGTTGATTAACCCAAGAACCCGGTGTGGATATCTTTTGTTACACTTATTAAACCTAGGACTTGATCATCCAAATTGGTTTAATTAACTGGTCCATACCACATGCACATGTTGATCAGGCAAATACATATGAAGAATTCAAATAAATAGATGTTAATCAAGTTAAACATCATAATGCAGTTGTTGCAAAGGCGCCAATATCAATTTAAAATATGAACATGATCAGGGCTTCAATCAAGCCCTACTGAAAGGTTTAGTTACACATAATATTGATGCTAATCATCTTTATAAAATAAAAATAGAGGAAAAGAATAAACCCAGAAAATTGCTTCCTTGAAAGTAGTAAATTCTTCTCCGAAAATAGCGTGTGTTTTTCTATGTTTACAGGCCTATCTATAAAGTCCAAGAGTCTTCTAGAAACCCTAAAACGTGTAAGGTTGAATCCTTGTGCAACAAGGATTAGCCAAAACCCTAGAATCAAAAACTTCCAAAACAAGGCTGCGGCTGGAATGGGCTTCATGCACAGGTGCGTTCGATCTCCCTTGGTGCGTTCGATCGCCTTCTTCTGTGCACAATCGCTTCCTTAGATTACAGTTTCTCCTCTTTTTGCTCTTTAAGTCCAAATTTCCAGCGATATCTCATTTTCTTCCAAAGACCTACAAAACAAAGAAAACACATAAAGAAAGTAAAATAAAACAAAATAACATAACTAACGGCATAACAAATGTAAATTAAGGGGCTTAAATATGAATATTTAAGCACTTATCACACCCCCAAACTTACATATTGCTAGTCCCATAGCAATATAGAACTTAAAATTAAATGCAAAATAAAAAGATAAATCCAACTTTCGTTGGATGAACAGTTGCATTTAGCATATGCAACAAGCCTTTTAAACCCCTAGGCATTCCTAAAGGATGAGTTAAGTCTCGTGAGGGTTTTCCAAGAATGTTACCGACAAACATTTTGCATAGTTCATGCTATCCAAAAATCAAAATATCACTCAAAACCATGAATTTCATTCATTAGCAAACTTAAAAAGTTAAACTCCATCTTCACAATGCTTTGGACTTTAAATTCAGATCACTTACCACAAACAAGCTAAGGCATCACAAGTTGAAATAGTATAAAGTGAACTTAGCACAAAATTTTGAAGTTTCCAAATAATTTCAATGTGCAATGTCTCAACATCTCAAGCTTTACTGAACTTCTTATTGGAATGAACAACACTGGCATAATTTATTATTAAGCTATGTGATGTTTAGTTTCCTTAAGGTTTCTGATTGACCCATGTAGCGAGTGTTGAGTTAATAACTCCCAAACAAGATGGTTTTAGGGCATTAGGTGTAAAAACACCCCTAAGGACTTACTAACTCAAGTAAAAAAGGCTACGAAACTAAACTAACCATAATGTTAACCACATCAAATCTTCTCACCTTTTGACATGAACACTCAATGCTTACTGAGGCAAGAGGCCCAGTTACTCAATGAGAAGTTTATCCATGGTCATCATCATTTTTATTTCTTAAAGTTAACCAAATCAATTCTCTTCACCTTTTGATGTGAACACTCAATGCTTTTAAGGCAAGAGGTCCAGTTACTCAGTGAAAAGTTTATCAATGGTCATTTATATATATATATATATATATATATTATTCTCATGCCAATGTGCTCAACCAGTAATTCATCTAGTGTTACCCAAACATGAAGACATACACATCAAAACCATATGTCATACTCCACCAACCTTGTGCCAATGTGCTTGTGTTAGAGCAAATCAACATGTGAATTCTCACTTGCCTATAGTAAGAACCAGAAAAATCCAATCATCAGATCATGTGTTCAAGATTTTAAGCTCACCAATGAAATCAAATCATAATTCTTAGATCAACCAAGATTTCAAGACAATCATGAACATGCAAGAATTTTTTTTTTTTTTTTTTTTAAAGCTAAACTAAAAACGGAACATAGTGTATATAAATGTGTCTCCCCTACCCCCAAACTTAGATTGCACATTGTCCCCATTGTGCAAATACATGGAAAGAGCTGACACAGGTTTGGAGAAACTATTTGGAGTAGGTGACTCAAAGCATCCCCAAACTTGAACTCAAACACACTTGTTCTGAAAAGAAACAAATAACAGGAAAACAAAACAAAAATAAAAGTAAAATAAAATAAACAAAAATAAAATAAAAGGATGGGGGTGCCTCCCATAAGTGCTAAGTTTAATGTCTTCGGCCAGACGTTGTGTATTTTCATTGCTGTTCCTCATGTGGGGCTGAAGATGATTCAGGTGGTAGCCTATCAGAATGGCTTTGAGCATCTCGCCTTGTGTAGTAAATTGCTATTCCATATTATATGTAAATTTGTTCCACCCTTTCCAAGATTGGCTGCAAGAAAGACATATTCAGTTTGGATGATGACTATCGTTTCCTCCCACCTTGTTGAGGTGCAGGTGCATCCTCTTCCATAATGTCGACCTCCTCCACTCTTTCTTCAGCAGGGATTTGCGCCCTTAGACCCCATGGCATGTGATTTGTGGTTCCAGGTTTTACGCCAAAGAAAGGTGTTATGTGATAGTCCATCTTGAGTCCCTTAATGCCCTTCTTTTTTCATGATATGTAAGAAAAGCGGAAAAGGTAACCCCCATGAATTGGTAGTGGTGGTCTTTTTCCAGATTACTCCTTCCCAAAATTTGTTAATTTGGTCCCAAATGATGGAGGGGATGGAATACCAATGGCCTTTATAAAGGCATACAATGCCCTAGATAAGCAGGTCACCCTAAGGTTTTATGGCCCAAAGGCACACATTGCGATATAGAATGGAATCCACAAGCCAGAGTTGTGGAGGCAATTTGGACGGCTGCCTGCATTATTCTTGGCATTAGCATATTGTCCCACACACATGTCTTCTATAATTTTAGAGATGTAGAAAGACTTTGGCTGTGCATCCATTTGAGCTTCCACAGGGGGGTGTTCATCATTGCATTTTAATGCGGCAGCTATATCGGCAGTTGTCACCTCAACCTGCTTCCCTTTGACGTTGGAGAATAAAACTCCCCTCCTGTTGCAATCAGTGTACATCTTGCTATAAAACTGGACCACTGGTTTTGTGTATGCCTTGGAAGTGACTAGCTTGAACAACTTCTTCAAACCACGGCAGGTGAATTCTTTGACTGCCCATTGGGTGGTTTCAAAATTTTGAAGTCACCATTGATATCAAAAGTGGTCTAAAAAAGGATCTCCCGCTGCTCACAGGTGGGTTGGGAGGATTGGGCACGGGAACTGGAAGCTTGAGAAGTAGAGCAAATGGTCTAAGGTATCTTGAATGTGATTAAGGACTTCTATCAAACACGTGGTGTGCAGTTGTTGATTAGAGTGAAGAACACTATCCCAAACAAATTTTCCAACCCCCTACAAAAGATAAATCATACACCCAAGGGACAACTACAATCTGTTTATGCAGATTGCAGCTTGTCAACACAAACAATATAGCAGAGAAAATGGGAAGGGTTGGGGTTTGAAAATTGGGAATAATGGAATGATGAGAACAAAGAAAAAAATGAAAATGTGGTGTGGTGGGTGTGAGTGTAGTAGCTTACGGCTGGTTTAGGATGGCCGGTGGTGGTTGTGATTGATGATTTTGTGATGAATGAAGAGTTGGGTAAGGGTTGAAAATGTGTTGTGAAGTGTGGATTTGCTGCTTGATGGTGCAAGAGTAAGAGATGGTGAGAGAAAGGAAAGAAATGACCTATAAGTAGGTCACGTGACCCACTAGTATGAGTGTTGATAAGCCCTTAGCGTCATTGATTGGCTATATCCAGTCTTTGTGCATGTGCGTTGAGGCTAATGCCAATGGTTGCAAGGCGAGATGGCGATCGATTGCTATAAAAATAGTGATCGTTCACTTCCTCAGATTGTTTAGCATGAAGGAGGAGGTTTCAGCGATCGTTCGATGTATACACGGAGATCGATCGCTTCCATAGAGTGTTCCTTAGACCGCACCATGAAATTATCAATTTTTTTTTTGAATTAAAACAAAAACAAGAAGTTACAGAAAAGAAAGATTTACCTCATTCAGCAGCCTTAGTACCATTGATCTCACAGAGGCGTTTGTGCTTCAAGATTGCTCAAACGCTCTCTTAATAGCTGCAGCGTTACTCCTTTGGAAAGGTGCACTTGAAATCCACCAGATGTGGCTCAAGTGCTAAATCATGTGGTGCCAAATCATCTTCCCTAGGTGCATACTTTAATGCAATGTCGACTTCACTCTGTGCCCATTCACCTTGAATATTTGATTCTTCTGTGGGCTATATACCTCCAAAGCTCCATGAGGGAATATGTTAGTGATAACACAAGGACCAAACCACCTAGACTTGAGCTTACTAGGGAATAGTCTTAATCGCGAATTAAAGATCAGTACCTCCTGTCCCACATGAAATTCCTTTCTAACCAGCTGTTTATCATGGTATGCTTTTGTTCTCTCCTTATAGAGCTTGGCATTTTCATAAGCATCATGTCGCAATTCTTCAAGCTCATTCAATTGCAACTTCCTCTTATCACCTGCTTGCTTTATGTCAAAGTTAAATTTCTTGATGGCCCAATACGCTTTGTGCTCCAATTCCACTGGTAGATGGCATGCTTTCCCAAAGACTAATCGGTATGGAGACATACCAATTGGTGTCTTGTATGCAGTCCTATATGCCCAAAGTGCATCATTCAAGCGAGACCAATCCTTTACTTTGGTGTTTACCGTCTTCTCTAGGATGCCCTTGATTTCTTTGTTACTTATTTCCACTTGGCCACTGGTTTGAGGATGGTAGGGAGTGCCAACTTTATGAGTGATCCTATACTTCTTTATCAAAGAAGCAAAGGCATGATTGTTGAAGTGGCTTCCTCCATCACAGATTATTGCCCTTGGAGTCCCAAATCTAGTAAAGATGTTATCCTGCAAAAACTTTACAACAACTTTATGATCATTAGTCTTTGAGGGGACAGCCTCAACCTATTTGGACACATAATCCGCACCCACAAGAATATATAAATTTCCATGAGTTAGGAAAAGGACCCATGAAATCAATACCCCAAACATCAAATAGTTCCACCACTAGAATATTTTGCAGAGGCATCTGATTTCTGGATGAGATGTTGCCTAACCTTTGGCATCTATCACAAGAGCTGCAAAACAAAAAGGCATCTTTGAACAAACTTGGCCAATAAAAACCAGATTGTAGTACCTTAAGAGCTGTTCTCTTGGCCCCAAAGTGTCCTCTGAATGCAAACTGATGGCAATGATGCAGTATGCTCAATTGATCCTCCTCTAAGACACATCTTCTGATGATTTGATTAGGGCAAGATTTGAAAAGATAAGGTTCATCCCAATAGTAGTATCTAGAGATAGACATCAACCACTTCCATTCTTGATTAGACATACGTGGAGGAAAAACCATGGCAGTTGGATAATTAATAATATCTGCATACCAAGGAAGTTGTACCTCTACTGCAAACAATTGTTCATCGGCGAAGTTTTCATTCAAGGGCAGCTCATCTTCTTCTTCTTCATGAAGTAGCCTGGATAGGTGATCTGCAACAACATTCTCACTACCCTTCTTATCTCTAACTTTTAGGTCAAATTCTTGCAGTAAGAGTACCCATATGATCAATCTTGGCTTTGCATCTATTCTTAGAAAACAAATATCTCAAAGCAGCATGGTCAGTGAATACAATAACTTTAGAGCCAATTAGGTATGATCTAAACTTCTCCAAAGCAAAAATGATAGCTAACAATTCTTTCTCAGTGGTAGAATAGTTTAGCTGGGCATCATTCAAAGTTTTAGAAGCATAATAGATAGCATAGGGAAAAATAATTCTAAAACTAAATTAAACTAAAACAAAATTAAGACGAAAATAAAATAAAAACTAATTTAAACTTAAA
Source organism: Carpinus viminea (assembly GCA_013348765.1). Taxonomy (NCBI): domain Eukaryota; kingdom Viridiplantae; phylum Streptophyta; class Magnoliopsida; order Fagales; family Betulaceae; genus Carpinus; species Carpinus viminea. The sequence goes on from CP054674.1 coordinate 17,508,132, forward strand.
CGAAAATAATTTTAAACAAAATTTAATGCAATCCTCGGCAACGGCGCCAAAAACTTGTTGTGCAAATATCTACCAAAATTAATAGGCAAATAATTGTACGTTTTACTTGCAAGTGCACAAGGTCAAAGTGTGAAGTACAATATGTAAGTGCAAGATCGATCCCATAGAAATTGGTAAATTATGCTTAAAATTGAATTCGCAATATAAAATAAACTAGAGAAAATTGAGTTGTTTAAACAATAAGGAAGAAGTAAGGCTTTGACTTCCACCACTGACCATGCTTATATAATATATCAATATGCCAATACTTTACCCACATTATGATTGTTTACTGTCTGCCAACCTAAGGGTATGGGTGTCTACTCCTTAAGCTATTGGTTTTCCTAAGCAAGGAATTAGGTATGGGTGTCTACTTTAATTCTTTTCTTTCCTAAAGGATTTAGTATGGGTGTCTACTAAGTTGTTCTTTAAGAAAGCATAAACTTTGTGAAACCGCAGACACATGAGGCCTAGGGTATGGACGTCTACTCCTGGTTCCCCATGTTGATTAACCCAAGAACCCGGTGTGGATATCTTTTGTTACACCTATTAAACCTAGGACTCAATCATCCAAATTGGTTTAATTAACTAGTCCATACCACATGCACATGTTGATCAGGCAAATACATATGAGGAATTCAAATAAATAGGTGTTAATCAAGTTAAGCATCATAATGTAGTTATTGCAAAGGCGCCAATATCGATTTAAAATATAAACATGATCAGGGCTTCAATCAAGCCCTACTAAGAGGTTTAGTTACACATAATATTGATGCTAATCATCTTCATAAAATAAAAATAGAGGAAAAGAATAAACCGGGAAAATTGCTTCTTTGAAGTAGTAAATTCTTCTCCAAAAATAGCGTGTGTGTTTTTCTATGTTTACAGGCCTATTTATAGAGTCCAAGAGTATTCTAGAAACCCTAAAACGTGTAAGGTTGAATCCTTGTGCAACAAGGATTAGCCAAAACCCTAGAATCAAAAACTTCCAAAACAGGGCTGCGGCTGGAGTGGGCTTCACGCACAGGTGCGTTCGATCTCCCTTGGTGCGTTCGATCGCACTATGGTTGATCACCTTCTTTTGTGCACGATCACTTCCTTAGATTCTAGTTTCTCCTCTTTTTGCTCTTTAAGTCAAAATTTCCAGCAATATCTCATTTTCTTCCAAAGACTTGCAAAACAAAGAAAACACATAACGAAAGTAAAATAAAACAAAATAACATAACTAACGGCATAACAAATGTAAATTAAGGGGTTTAAATATGAATATTTAAGCACTTATCAGTCACTGGCAATTTAACCCTTTGAGCCAACTTGTGACCAAACGGGAAATCATCAAGTAAGAACATGGAGTTGCTAAATAGGAAAGACAAACTTGTAATTATAAGTAAGCCTAACCAGTCAAGCGGTAGCATCTCTTGCTACTTCCATAGCAATAAACTAGGTAACCTAGAGAATAATAACCGCATAAGTTTAATGACTTAGTAAGTAAACCTCACAATTTAGGTATGACATGAGCCCAATTAATGAAATAAATGTGCAATTTAAGAGGGCACTACCTCCGTTAATACACCATTTAATGGGTTTTAGGCTTATAAGCGGCAGTCATTGCCTAATTGTTTTAATGCAGAAAAAGGCTAATGCATTATAAGTCATAACTCCCATATATGGTCTACTCGAGATATTACCCATTCTTAGTAGGGTTGGCACTGTCTCGAGAGACCTATAATACAATGCCGGTGCCCCAGCCATTGCACAACATATTGTATGTAACATTAGTAGCACGATCAAGTCCGACCTCGAGTGGCCCACACTAACTAATGACGTCCGTTCTATAGTGATCGAACCATTGGAAATGATTGCGCCTTGGTCATGAAACCAATGGATCCAAAGCCCCCATATAACACACATTTGATCATAATATGCAGTTTATATAATAAGCCCATGGCCGTTCATACCACACGTACCTGTAACGCCTCGAGAATTAATTAACTAGTAATTAATTCCACGATTCTTCTCCCAACCTTGTTCTACTTCGAACAAGACCTGCGGGACCTCTACTCCTAAAAAATAGAGGATACTTGATTGTACCAAATTTGGGTACTCGCAATAGAACGAACCGTTAGGTTGTATAGCGTTGCGCAAGTACCGAGATTGAACCACAGAGAACGGCATTTTGCAATTAAAAACTAACACGACTCTTAAATTTAATGTATCTTAACCTAGTCCCAAAGTGAGAGATGATGTGCAGAAATTAAATTATTCTAAAAATGCAACTGTATGGATAAAATAACTAAGGTTAAAGAGACCTCACCCAATAAAAATTAGCTTAATACATTAAACACTCATTTTCCGTTTTTAAACTTTAAACCCTTCAACACACTCTATTGTTGTTATTGACACAAGTCAAACCGAATAATGTGTTTACCGTTAAGGAGCTACAATGAGTATTGATTATGGATAAAATCATCCACTGTATCCTTGGATCACAGTGGATATTAAATCACAACCAACAACTCGTTGTGCACCCGGCTTGGAACACATCACAGGATGACTATCAATGTATCAACAACTCACAACCATTCAATTATTTGTCACAGAAATTAAATGGCCAATCTGAATTAAATGACAGAAAATAAAGCATAAAATGTAAAGCAGAAATATAAACTAAGGGTGAGGCTTCATCTTCAACCTAAGTTGAAGATTTTAGCCACCATTGAATAACAAAAGCATAATTAAAGTAAAAGAATGCATTAAAATTAAATTAAAAGAAAAGCTTACAAATAAAAGAAAGAGCAAGGCAAGCGAAGCAAAATGCTCTCTAAAAATCGCCCCAAAAAATGTGTGTTTGACCAAATGGACCTAGGGTCCTATTTATAGGCAAATTTCCTCTGAGTGCGTTCGAGCATGCGATGCGTTCGAGCGTAATGATGAGTTGTGCGTTCGATCACACAATGTCGTTCGACCATGCGAAAAGCTATGACGTCTTAGGCGATGGACTCCTAGGGCACCCCAGCGATCTTGGGATAGTGGGACTACGTTGTGGCCCCTGCATTTGATTTTTGCTCTTTTGTGGCCAACTTTTGTTGTAAAGACCTGCATAACTCAAAACACTAAAAACACTAAAAATAATTAGATATTAACAAAACTAAAGGCTTAACAAATATAAGTTAAAGGGGTCAAATATACACTATTTGACACTGATCAAATACCCCCAAACTTACATTTTGCTAGTCCCTTAGCAAAACAAAAATTAAAAAACAAAACAAACATAGGTCCGCTTTCGTGGGAGAGACGATTGCATTGAGCATATGCAACAAGCCTTTTAAACCTCTAGGAATTCCCTAGAGGGAAAGTGAAGTCTCGTGAGGGTTTTTAGAATGACACCCACAAACAATTGTATGACACAATGTTATTGACAGACAAGGCCTTTTACACATGCATATGGTTCATACATCATTAGCAATTTTAACAATTATGAACAAACAAACCACATCATCAAGGCCTCCAAACAACAATCAAACCACAGCTGAAAAATCGAGACAAAACATGCTCCAAAAAGGTGCAAAGTGAACTAACATATACTCATGGGGTTTCAATTTTTCAAAAGACGTGCTTCTCAAAAACTCATAGGACTGCAATGTGTTAAAAAGAACCAAGGCTTGAATTGAAAAGAATGCAATTTTTTTATTATTTTTATTCTTATTCTTATTTTTTTTTGTGTAGGCTGTGCAATGCTTGACTCCCTTAAGCTTCTAAATGACCTATGTAACGAGTGTTGGGCCAATGGCTCCCAAGCCAGACGGCTTTAGGGCACTAGATGTAGACACATCCTTAAGGGCTTAATTACTCAAGTCAAAAAGAGCTACAAAGTCTAACTAGCCATACAATCACTTGTTTAAGACTTCTCATCTTTTTACGTGAACACTCTTTGCTTAATGAGGCAAGAGTTCCGGTTACTCAATGAAAAACTCAACTTGTGATGATTTTTTTTTTTTTTTTTTAAATTTTTATTGCCAAGGTTTATCATCACACATCACAACAACCCACAAATCTCAAGAAAAACACTTCTCAAATCAAATTTCATACCTCACAGAACCTATGCCAGTGTGCATGTGACTAAAAAATGGAGTAAACATGTGAAGTCTCTCTAATTCAACATATGATTTGACAACTGGGATTTCTACAGATATGAAGTGTTTAATCAATGTTAAAACACACCAATGATATGTAATCCACAGAAAAATTTAAAAAAATTTATACAAAAAAAACAACAAATATGCAAAAAGATAGTGTCTACCCTACCCCCACACTAAAATGGCACAATGTCCCCAATGTGCCCAAAAATACAATACCAGAGGGATGTCGCAAGTGAGGTAAGTCATAAGAGAAGCTCCCCCAAACTTAGATGGCAGACACTCAACCTGAAAAAAAACAAACAACAAACAAACAAAGTCAACATGGAAAAATAATGAGGGGTGCCTCCCACAAGCACTAAGTTTAACGTCTTCAGCCAGACTCGTTATCTCAATCAGTCCGAATAAATCGGATCCTCCATAAGAGTGTCCTCAACGTCTGGACTCCTCAATTCCAAGAATGGTTTTACTCTCTGTCCGTTCACCTTAAAGGTGTTACCATTCGTTGGATCCTCTATCTCGATGGCTCCATGAGAAAATATAGTCCTAATAATGAAAGGCCCGTCCACATGATTTTTAACTTGCCAGGAAAAAGATGCAACCGAGAATTGTAAAGAAGGACTTTCTGACCTGGTTCAAAAGATCTCCTCAGGATGCTCTGGTCATGAACCTTCTTCATATGTTCTTTGTACTTCCTCGAACTGTCATACGCATCATTCCTTAGCTCCTCTAATTCGGTGAGTTGTAGCTTCCTTTGAGAGCCAGCCTTCAAAAAATTGAAGTTTAGCTGCTTGATGGCCCAGTAAGCTCGATGCTCCAACTCGACGGGAAGATGACAAGCTTTCCCGTAAACCAACCGATATGGTGACATCCCTATCGGTGTCTTATATGCCGTCCTGTATGCCCATAAAGCGTCATTCACCGTCTTCTCCAAAATATGTTTGATCTCCCGATTGGACACTTCAACCACTTGCATGGGTGGTAAGGGTGTGAGTGATGAAATACTTCTTCATCAACTGCTCAAAAATCCGATTGCAGAAATGCATGCCTCCATCACTGATAATCACTCTAGGTGTACCAAACTGAGCGAAAATTGTGTCCTTCAAAAATTTGACCACAACTCTGTGGTCATTAGTCTTGCACGCAATTGCCTCCACCCACTTGGACACATAGTCCACAAGAACAAAATATGAAACCCAAAGGAGTTTGGGAAAGGTCCCATGAAATCGATGCCCCATACGTCAAAAATCTCAACTACCAAAATGGGATTGAGGGGCATCATGTTCCTCTTCGAAATACTCCCAAGTTTCTGACAGCGCTCACAAGATGTGCAATAAGCACGAGCATCTGAAAACAAGGTGGGCCAATAAAATCCACACTGCAAAATCTTTGCAGCGGTCTTATTTGCACTGAAATGGCCACCACAAGCATGATCATGACAAAAGGAGATGACATTTGTTTGGTCAACTTCAGGTATACATCTCCTAATGATCTGATCGGGACAATACTTGAACAGATAAGGATCGTCCCAAAGAAAAGTTTTCACCTTGGATAAAAATTTGATTTTATCTTGTTTCCCCCAATGCGACGACATTTGGTCGGTAACAAGATAGTTCACTATGTCAGCGAACCAAGGTGTGGGATTGTGAGCAATGTGCATCAATTGCTCATCAGGAAAGGTCTCAGAGATGGGTGTGGTGTCTTCGGTGAAATCCATGGTCAACCTAGACAAATGATCAGCCACCACATTCTCTGTCCCTTTCTTATCCCGGATTTCTATGTCGAACTCTTGCAACAGCAAAATCCATCTGATCAAACGGGATATAGCATCTTTCTTGGAGAAAAGATACTTCAACGCCGCGTGATCAGAAAAGATAATGATTTTAGATCCTAACAGATAGGACCTAAACTTGTCTAAGCAAAAACGACGCCAACAACTCCTTTTTCGTGGTGGAGTAATTGAGTTGTGCGCGTCGTTGAGTCCTCGCATAGTAAATCACATGAGGAAGTTTCTCAATATGCTGCCCCAAAACAGCTCCAACTGCGTAGTCTGATGCGTCACACATGATCTCAAAAGGTTCACCCTAACTAGGTGGTCTAATAACTCGTGTGGACGTCGGAATCTCCTTGAGCCCGAATGCTTTCAAACATTCTTCATTAAATTCAAGCAGGGTCTCTTTGGCTAACAACTTACACAAGGGCACTGCGATCATCTTTGAAGTCCTTGATGAATCGCTCTGAAGAACTGCATGGCCCGGAAGGAACGGATTTCCTTCACAACGATGCGTGGGGTGGAAGGTTAGAGATCAAATCTACCTTTGCCTTGTCAACCTCAATGCCCTCTCGAGATATGACATGCCCCAAGACAATACCTTGCTTAACCATAAAATGGCACTTTTCCCGATTAAGCACAAGGTTTTTCTTTACATCTCACTAACACCAACGTGAGACGGAAGACACTCTGAAAAGATGACCCAAAAGGAGAAGTCATCCATGAAGATCTCCATAATCCGCTCTACCATGTCGAGAAAAATCTGATCATGCATCGCTGAAAAGTAGCAGTGCATTACACATAAACGGCATACTGACGGTAGGTGAATGTCCCAAAACGGACAAGTAAACGTAGTCTTCTCCGGTCTTGGGGTCCACGATCGTTATATCCTGAATAACCATCCAAAAGCGATAATACTGTGTGCCCTAACGCTCCACCATCCGTCAATGAATGGAAGAGGAAAGTGATCTTTCACGGTGGCGGTTCAACTTTCTAGTCTATACAAACTCTCCAACCGACCGAATACGAGTTGGCACCACTCGTTGTCCTTATTCTTCACTACCGTTAACCCACCTTCTTGGGCACAACATGTATCGGGCTCACCCACTTGCTATCGAAATGGGATAGATGATCCCAAAGATCCAACAACTTGATTACTTCGCTCTCACAACCTCTTGCATTGTTGGGTTGAGCCTTCTTTTGGTTCCCTCGATGGTTTGGAATCTTCTTCCGATGTATCTTATGCATAACCAACGAGGACTAATTCCTTGATGTCCTCAATCGTCCATCCTATAGCTTCCTTATGCTCTCTCAAAACTCCTATCAATTTCTCCTCTTGAGCATCTATCAAATCGAAGCTATAATGGTAGCAAAGACTCCGGTCCTAGGAACTTATACTTAAGACTATCCGTAAAGGCTTAAGTTCCTTCTTCTGGGAATCGGTACTACTATCTCCTTCTTTTCTTTGCTCTCCAAAGGAGTTGTCTCCAAAGTGCATCTGCTCCAGTTTATCTAATTCCAAGTCTTCACTAAAGCGAGCAAGGCATGCTTCCGGGGTCCTCTATGCTTGATTCTTCTATTACTTCCTCTATTATCTCCTCAATCAAGCATACTTGATTCATTTGGTCATAATCAAGTGGTTGTTTCCTGATGTGAAAAATATTCAGCTCCACCGTCATATTTCCAAAGGAAATCTTCATAACCCCCGACCTACAATTTATTAGGGCGTTAGCCGTAGCTAAAAATGGTCACCCTAGAATTATAGGAATCTCATCCCTACCATCCGGATGCTCTGTCCAACACAATGAAATCCACGGGAAATAAAATTTGTCCACCTTAATCGAACATCCTCGACTATTCCCCCGTGGAACCTTCACAGACCGGTCAGCAAGCTGCAGAGTCATGGTTGTGGGCTTCAGCTCTCCTAGCCCTAACTCGCAAATAAACCTGATAGGGCAACAAGTTTACACTTGCTCCTAAATCCAATAATGCCCTCTCAATCGCTAATTCCTATCATGCAAGTGATTGTAGGACATCCAGGTCCTTATACTTGAGGGTAACTTGCATCAGAGGATATCATCGACACTTCGATCATGAATGCCTTTTTAGGGACATTCGTTTTCCTCTTCATTGTGACTAAATCCTTTAAGAACTTGGCATAGGAAGGGATTTGCTGGATGGCGTCCAAAAATGGAATGTTTATTTGGACTTGTTTGAACACCTCCAGAATGTCCTCTAATTTCCCTCCATTCTTGGGCTGTAGTCTTCGTAGTATGGTGCTTTTGGCACAAGCGCCCTAGGAGGTTCCTTTATATCTTGGGTGACAGTAGATGGCTCAGCATCTGCTTCCTTTTGATTGTCACCCTCTTCTTCTTTCTCTTTCTGCTCTTCTTCCTCAGCTTCTTCTGGGTTCACCACCTTATTGTCCACTCTCTTCCCTGACCTCAGAGTGACAATTGCTGCATACTCTGATTTGAGGAATTTCCACTGTGGTATGCTTTAGGGTTGTTCACAGCTTGGCTAGGGAGCTTTCCCTTGTCCCTCTCACCTAGGTGATTCGCTAATTGTCCCATCTGCATCTCTAACTTTGCGATCACCTGGGTGTTTACCATGGTAGACTGCCTCACATCACTGATTGATTGACTAGTCATTTTCATAAATTCTCTCATGGTCTCTTCCAGTGACGGGTAGATGAGGCTGGAGCTTGGGTGGGGGCTTGATAAGATGATGATGACGCTGCCGGAGCCGAGCGTCCATGATTTTGATAAGGAGCAGAAAATCCTGGAGGATAGTGATTTTGAGCATGAGGAGCTCCTCCTGGATTTGTGGTGGGTTGATTCTATTTCCAAGAGAAATTAGGGTGGTTCCTCCACCCCGGATTGTACGTCTCAGAATATGGCCCACTAGACGGCTTTTGGAAGTTGTTGAATGCGTTCACTTGTTCCATCTCAGTATAAACTGTCATCGATGGATAACTTTGTGCTTGGTGCATGGGACTAGCACAGATAGAACAGCTCTCAACAGGAAAGGTGTTTGCCGCATTTACGGACTTCCCTACACTCAGGGCATCCAATCTTTGAACGATGGCATCCATCCTCTGTGCCAACTCTGTTTCTCCTTTTGATTCTAGGATGCCCCCTTTCTTAGGGGTTCGGGCTGATTTATCACGACAACTTGTGAAATCCCAGTGTTGGGAGTTGTTTGCAATTTTCTCCAGAGCCTTGTAGGCTAAATCTCCCGTTAAGTTGAGAAAAGCTCCCATTCATTAGCTCAATCATACTACGGTTGGGCTGAGACAGCCCTTGGTAGAAGAATTGCACTAGACGCCATTTCTCATATCCATGAGGGGGACATTTCATTAGCAGGTCTTTGAACCGTGCCCAACATTCGGAGAACTTCTCATCCTCATCCTGAGTAAAGGAACTGATTCCCTTTCTTGCCTCGTTTACTTTGGACATTGGGAAAAACTTGTTGTAAAACTGCTTCAACAGTTCTTCCCAGGATGTGATGGAGCCAGGTGCGAGGGAATCCAACCACTCCGTGGCTCTATCATGAAGTGAGAAAGGAAAGAGTCTGAGGTGGACAGATTCCTCAGAAAAATTCTGGAATTTGGTGGTCGCACAGATGTTTTTGAATTTTTTAACATGCGAGTAAGGGTTTTCGTGATCTAAGCCGTAAAAGGAGGGTAACATTTGGATAACGTGTGGCTTAAGATCATAGTGGGTTGCATTAGTCGGTGGTAACACAATGCATGAATGGGAACTGACCGCAGTAGGTGCAAACAATTCCCGGAGTGACGTTGTGAAATCCACGTCATAAGCTCTTCTCTGTTCTCCGTTCCCTTCTCTTGCATCATGGTGCTCCTCGTGCTCCTCCACTCTTGGATTTCTCCGATTATCCCCATCTCCACTTGAGCTCGTGCTCTCCTAAGTGTTCTTTCTAAATCGGGATCTAATGATGTCAACTCTAAGTTCACGGATCTGACCAAGCATAAACCAATAAAAATTTAACTAAACTATAAAGCAAAAGAGCAATAACCTAGAAATAAACAATGCAGGAAAAATAAAGAAAACAAAGAACAAAACAACAAACAACAAGATGGCAAAAAATAGCTATGAAAACTACTTAAAAATTACCAAAAGCAACATGTAAAAAAATCAAAGCACAAATGATGCAGTAAAAACAGAGCAGAAACAAAAAAACAGAGAAATAACTTAACAAAAATTCTCTAAACAGCAGCAAAAATAAGAAAATTTAAACAACTAAGAATTTCAACTAACAAAGTTTATTAACTAAAACACATGCAAAATATTTAAACAACTAAAAATAAATATAAAACTAAACACCGCTAAACTCAGCAAACAGAATACCCAAAACAGGCAATTAAAACAATTAAAATAAGTCTAGAAATTGATCAAAACAAAAGGAAATCAAAAACTGAACATACTGTCTTCTGGTATGCTGATGCGAAGCGAAGCGCTCGGCGGTGATGAGCACGTTGTTCGTTCACAATAGCAAGAATGTGGCAGATTCGCAAAGTCGTTCGTTCGAACTCAAAGTGCGTTCGAACGCAACACTGCACTATGTATTTGTCAGAGGCTTATGCTCGCACAGCGTGATGGCGTTCAGATTCTCGCGAGCGTCTGGAATAAGCGGCGGCTCGTTAAAACTGCGTTACCGCGCCATTTGAAATTTCCAGAAACCAAAACAGAATGCTAAAAAGAACTAAGAACTAACCTATAAAATAACGAAAATAAACTAAAAATGCAAAATAAACTATGAACAAAATTTAAACTGTAGAAAATAAAAACTAGTAGAAAAATACATTAATTTAAAAATTATATTAATTTTAAACAAAACAACCGTTCTACAGCAGCCAAAATTTGATCGTACCAAATTTGGGTACTCGCAATAGAACGAACCGTTAGGTCGTATAGCGTTGCGCAAGTACCGAGATCGAACCATAGAGAACGGCGTTTTGCAATTAAAAACTAACTCGACTCTTAAATTTAATGTATCTTAACCTAGTCCCAAAGTGAGAGATGATGTGCAGAAATTAAATTATTCTAAAAATGCAACTGTATGGATAAAATAACTAAGGTTAAAGACGAACCTCACCCAATAAAAATTAGCTTAATACATTAAACACTCATTTTCCGTTTTTAAACTTTAAACCCTTCAACACACTCTATTGTTGTTATTGACACAAGTCAAACCGAATAATGTGTTTACCGTTAAGGAGCTACAATGAGTATTGATTATGGATAAAATCATCCACTGTATCCTTGGATCACAGTGGATATTAAATCACAACCAACAACTCGTTGTGCACCCGACTTGGAACACATCATAGGATGACTATCAATGTATCAACAACTCACAACCATTCAATTATTTGTCACAAAAATTAAATGACGAGTACGGAATTAAATGACGGAAAATAAAGCATAAAATGTAAAAGCAAGAAATATAAACTAAGGGTGAGGCTTCATCTTCAACCTAAGTTGAAGATTTTAGCCACCCATTGAATAATAAAGCATAATTAAAGTAAAAGAATGCATTAAAATTAAATTAAAATGAAAAGCTTACAATTAAAAGGGGCAGAGCAAGGCAAACAGAAGCAAAATGCTCTCTAAAAATCGCCCCAAAAAAATGTGTTTTTGACCAAATGGACCTAGGGTCCTATTTATAGGCTACAGGTTGCACGAGTGCGTTCGAACGCATGCAGTGCGTTCGAACGTAATGATGAGTTGTGCGTTCGACCACACAATGTGCGTTCGATCGCAGAAAACCGTAACGGCGGAGCTTCGAAGCGATGGACTCCTAGGGCACCCGCGCGAGATGCGGGATGACTGGGACTACGTTCGACCGTGGCCCCTACATTCGACCGTCAGTGCGTTCGAACGCACCAAGTGTGATCGAACACACCTGGCAAGGATCCATTTCCGCCCTTAGTGTATTTTTGCTCTTTTGTGGCCAACTTTTGTTGTAAAGACCTGCATAACTCAAAACACTAAAAACACTAAAAATAATTAGATATTAACAAAACTAAAGGCTTAACAAATATAAGTTAAAGGGGTCAAATATACACTATTTGACACTGATCAATACTAAGTAGCGGAAGTAATAAAGTATTATAATCATTGAACCATTATAACCAGAGCATCTAACGGAAGATCATTAAAGCAGCAAAAATCATACTATACACATAGCTCAAAAGTATTAATTACCATGAGTACCCGCTTCAGCTTGCAATAAATCCTCAAGTATCTCTTAGATTGAATCCTCCACAAGAACTGGATGCTTCACGGTATCCACTATCTAGAACTGCATAATTGTACATATGAAGATAAAAGGGAAATAATACAAGGGTAAGTCCGACGACTTAGTGAGTAGAAATCCACATGATGTATTCGTCATTAATTTGTGGGTTCTTTTATTTATAAAACACATTCAACATTATGACATGACAGTTATCATGCAGGTGATATATATATAATATAATATATGCTTATAATTATGAGTAATAGTAATAGTTCAACAATATGGTATATCCGAGATATTACCCCTTCTCAATAAGGTTGACGTTGTCTCGAGGGACCTGTAGTACAATGTCGGTTCTCCGAGATTGCACATCGTACTGTACATAACACTAGCGGCATGACCGAGTCTGACCTCGGGTGGCCCACATCGCTAATGACGTCCGTCCTATAGTGACCATCCATTGGAAATGGCTACATCATTGGTCACGAAACCATTAGATCCAAAGCCCCCTCACATACACATTAACCATAAAGCTAACCCGTATAATAAGCCCATGGCCATTACTACCGCTCATACCGGTGTACCATGTCATACAATGCAATTAGTCTTATTAATCTTTTACATGCACATTTTTACAAGTCTCATTATTGTCTTAATAACCGACACACGTTTTCACAAAAGAGAGTTCCCAGTAGTTTCAAAATGTATTTCATGAGAGTTACAAAATATGCATGTTTGATATATATATATATATATATATATATAATAGACATATAATGCAGGAAAAGTAACAACAAAGCATCCATGTGAGTTTGTACTCACCCGGGCCGTAAAGCTCCTTCCATGTAATTTCCTTGAGGCTCTATAACTTTGAATACTAAGAAAAGACCTATCATCAGTTTTATTTCTACTAAAACACAACTCTATAACAAGGAAACAGGAGCTATGAACGGTTGGTGAAAATAGGCTCTCCCTGTAACACTCTAGCAGTATGTCCGGGCTTGAGGCCGTACATCCACTGTGTCATAATGGGTCGTACATCTAGTCATGATACTGTACGTCCGCTCTGATGTTTTTAAGGGAGAACCTCATTTTCTCTCCATTGTCCGCCTATTCTCTGACTTTTAAAGCCAACACAAACTCTCTAAGGCCTCTTAACATAGATCGAAACCTCCATGCAAAGTAACAATGCTAAGCTAAAGTAACGCTAGCCTAAGTATGATTAAAGCATAACTAAGCTAACAACTACAACTAGCAACATAAAACTATAATCGAGCAGCATAATGAAGTATCTAAAGAGATAGGCAACCGAGCATTACCTCCTTGAAGCAAAACCTTGAGAGTTCTTCCTTCGACAACACTGAAATACTCACGAAACCTCACGAACACTAACAAAACTATCTACCAGCAGCTTAGGGGTGAAGAGAGGGGTTTAGGGGCGGAATAGGTGTGAAATGGGCGAGTGGGTGAGGGGTTATTTATAAGGCCAAAAAGTAGCTGACATCTGGTCTTAAAGGCGTATGTCTGATACTATTTCACAGTAGTCCAAAGGCTGTTTCGTACGACCGGTATTACCCGGTGGATTTTGTGAATAGTGCCACATACGTCCGCCACTTTGGCATATGCCCGTTGTTTTGTTCACATAGTACGATTGTACTATCTGTCAGAGCATACGTCCACATTAAAAGATAGCAATGTGTGTTTGTACTACAAGACAAGAGCGTACTTTTGCCAACCCTATTGTACGTTCGCACTAAAAGACAAACCAGAGGACAAATTCTCTAAATGCCCTTCTGGCTGATCCTAGTGACCCAAAGTCCAAATTAACCCTGTAACTAAGCTACTTATGCCTAGTTAAATATTTGGGTCACTACAGTGCCGGCGTACCATGTCTTACGATGCATCTTAAAAGTTAATTAATAATGCAGTTACCAAGTAATTACAGAAAGTAGGCATGCTCATATCATACTCGTGGTTAGTCAATTGTCATATCCCACATTTTACGTAAAAAGGGTGTAAGTGTCTACTTATCTCTCTCCCTCGAGCGAATCCTCTGACCCAGCTAATTCTTGTTATATGGATACAAGACATCATTAGCATACACGTGTGAAACTAGAGAATTGATGCTTTGCCCACTGACCGTACGTTCAGCCTCGAAAATGTACGTCCGCTCAGTATGTTAAGCACACTATTTTAAGATTTGGACAATGAATGTTTCTAATGGCATTTATAGACCTCTAAACCTCTTCTAAGCTAGCAAAACAACACATGTAACGTAGAAATCACAGTACAACAGAACTTTGAGAAAATCCTTTGAAAACATCAGTATCTTTAAAGAATGCTTAATGAATTCTTGCAAAACCTCATCAAGGCTGAAACATAAGTTAAAATAATGCTAAACACAGAGAGAATAGAGCTTACCTGAAGCTAACCATGGATATGGTCTCCCCTCCTCGAAAACTCCTCCTTGAAGCTCACTCTCACCAATTTCGCACTCAAAACTACAAGAAGGATTTTGGCAGCCTAGGGGGCATACCATGGGAAGGAAACAGGAGTGAGAAATGAGAGGTGGGATGGGGTATTTATCTGGAAAGTTCACCACCAACTCTCTGAAAGAGCAGTGGATGTCCGGCAACCCTAGCGTACGTCTGGTGGTCTTTACACAGTGGTCCAAAGGGTGTCTCGTATGTCCAGGCATTATTGATCGATGCCAAATATTATACATTTGACCCTCCTTAACTTATAATTGTTAGGCTCTTAGTTTTGTTAATATCTAATGTTTTTGTGTTGTTTTAGTGTTTTATGGTGTTGCAGGTCCTTGCATTCATACCATGGTTATAAGGGTGAAAAAGGGCAACAAGTGAAGTTCTGGTCCCTACCAGTGCAATCGAGCACACTGTGCTCGAGCCCAAGGGGCGAGATCAAGCACACTCCATGTAGACCCACGTCTCACGTGTTGCCCTAGCTGCCGTCACTTCACCTAATGCGCCATGGGGATTTCTGAGCAGTTACGTGCGATCAAGTGTGTCTTCTATGATCAATCGCATACATGCCTACGCTTGAGCGTAATGCCTGCGATCGAGTGTGTCCTTGTGACCTAGCAGCACATTAGTTGTCTATAAATAAGGCCCTTGTGTAACATTTTTAGCCTTACGTTTTGATGGGAGCTTTTTGAGAGCTCTAGCCTTTGTTTGGCACTGCTCTGCCCATTTTAATTGTCAAAACTTATTGTTCAATTTATTTGAATGCTTTATTTTATCTTTCTTTTGTCTCCCTTTAACATGGGAGGCTAAATCTTCGACTAAGGTTGAAGATAAAGCCTCACCATTAATTTTATGCTAGTTTTTACATTAAGTTTATTTAATTCCGTCATTTAATATCGCTTTCTCATTTCAATTTGGTTTAGTGACAAAATTGAGTTTGATTGTGCCGTAGTTGTTTATTCATTGTCTTTCGTCCGATGGATACATTTCATCATTTGATTTAAGTCTATTTATCCATTGTCGTTTGTGTTAATCACATGCACTTTGGATCCTTTGGACTAAATTGTTTATGTTTTGTCTTTCGTCAAAAGGAGGGATTCTTTGAATCCTTCAATAGGCACAATAGACTATGCTTTGATTTAATTGATAGATGGATTAATTAACTTAATGTATTTAACTTGCGTTTTTGATTTGGTGAGGCGGACTCTTTAGCCTTAGTATTTCTTTTGTTTATTTCACTACACTTTATTTAGTCTATGTTTCCTTCATTTTAAATGAACACGATTACCTGAGGTTCGACCTTACACTTGCACAACCACTTTATTGCAAAACGATTCGTGCTATTGCGAGTACTATATTTGGTACATCAATTACCCAAAGGGTATCCCAAAAAGTAGCATACGTCTGGTGGTCCCATGTACGTCCGTTGTAGTATTTTTAGAGCATACGTTTAGTGGTCCCACCCCCGTACATCCGCATTATAGACAGCAGCGTATGTCCACCTCCTGGGGGTTAGTGCTTGGATTCTATTTTTTAAAGGTTCAAAGTGTGATTAGGTTAACACTAAGGGTTTTGGGTCTCGTTAAACACCATTATTGAAGACCTTTGTTGATTGCTCTTATGGAAAAGATTTTGTTTAATAAAAAGTTTGGTTTTTATCTACAGATATCCCTAGATTGTAAAGTTGGCTTTCGCCTTAGCTACATTAGCTCAAAGACTAAGGCCATACTTTTAGCTCACATCATCAAAGTTTTGACTGAATACCCATTGAGAAAAATCTTGCAAAAGTCGGACTTGTCAGGGTGGTTGGTGAACTCGACCGTAGAGCTTAGGGAGTTCGACATCGAATTCCATCCTAGAACATCTTTGAAGGGGTAGGCTTTGGCTGACTTTTTGGCCGAATTTTGCAATTTCCTCGAAGAAGAAGAAGCATCCACCAAAGAAACTTGGGTATCATATGTAGATGGATCTTCAACTCAAAAGTATAGTGGGGTTGGGGTTGTGATTAAAGGCCCCAACATAGAAGAATGTGACAGCTGAGGCTTACTACCACCAACAATGAGGCCGAGTACGGAGCCATAATAGTTGGAATAAATATGGCCCGAGAAATGGGAATGAAGAACTTGGAAGTCAGAAGTGACTCCCAGGTCATGGTCTAGCACATCCAGGGAGAATATGAGGCCCTAGGTGATAAAATGAAGAGATATCTGGCAGAGGTAAAAGAAGTATGAAATTCTTCAATAAGATAACCTTCACCAGGATACCTAGAGAAGAGAACTCACAAGTAGACACCTTGGCACGAATTGGCTCAGCCACCAAAGAAGGAATCACAACAGTTGGCTGCTCAGTTTAGAAGTTGGCCAAGCCTTCGATTGTCCGAGTAGACCATGTGGCTTGCATTAAGGAAGAGCCAGGATGCTCATAATGGAGCCAAAACATACTGCAATTTTTGAAAAATGGAAAATTACCATATGACAACATGTTGCCTTAGAAGATATGTATTCAGGCCGCTCGCTATATGCTAGTCGACGGAGTACTATACAGAAAAGGATATATCCTTCCTTTACTTAAATGTTTGTCAAAGGAAGAGGCAAACAATGTGCTTAGGGAAATCCATGAAGGAGTATGCAAGAGTCACTCGGGAGGAAGAATACTGGCTCATAAAGCTGTCCGAGTGGGATATTACTGGCTTGGGATGAACAGAGACTCCCATGAAATGGTCAAACACTGTGACAAATGCCAAAAATTTGACAAAGTAACAACAAGTGATCAATGCCAAATATTGTATATTTGACCCCCTTAACTTATGATTGTTAGGCTCTTAGTTCTATTAATATATAATGTTTTTGTGTTGTTTTAGTGTCTTATGGTGTTGTAGGTCCTTGCATTCATACCACGGTTACAAGGGTGAAAAAGGGCAACAAGTGAAGTTCTAGCCCCTGCCAGTGCGATCGAGTGCACTGCGCTTGAGCCCAAGGGGCGAGATCGAGCGTACTCCACGTAGACCTGTGTCTCACGTGTTGCCCTAGCCACCATCGCTTCACCTGATGCGCTATGGGTATTTCTGAGCAGTTATGTTCGATCGAGCGTGGTTTCTACAATCGATAACATACATGCTTGCACTCAAGTGCAATGCCTGTGATCGAGCATGTCCTTGCAAATTGGCAGCACATTAGCTGTCTATAAATAAGACCCTTGTGTAATATTTTTAGCCTTACGTTTTGATGGGCATTTTTTGAGAGCACCAGCCTCTGTTTGGCACTACTCTGCCCATTTTAATTGTCAAACCTTATTGTTCAATTTATTTGAATGCTTTTTGTCTCCCTTTAACATGGGAGGCTAAATCTTCAACTAGGGTTGAAGATGAAGCCTCACCATTAATCTTATGCTAGTTTTTACATTAAATTTCTTTAATTCCGTCATTTAATATCGCTTTCTCGTTTCAATTTAGTTTAGTGACGAAATCGAGTTTGATTATGCCATAGTTGTTTATTCATTGTCTTTCATCCGATGGATACATTTCGTCATTCGATTTAAGTCCATTTATCTGTTGTCATTTGTGTTAATCACATTCACTTTGGATCCTTTGGACTAAATTGTTTATGTTTTTGTCTTTCGTCAAAAAGATGGATTCTTTGAATCCTTCAATAGGCACAATAGAAATCAATAGACGGATTAATTAACTTAGTGTATTTAACTTGCATTTTTGATTTGGTGGGGTGGAGTCTTTAACCTTAGTATTTCTTTTGTTTATTTCACGGCACTTTTTCTAGTTTATGTTTCCTTTATTTCAAAAACACCCAACTCGGAACTAGGTTAAGATAAAATTAGTCTAGAGTTAAAGTTAAAGTTAATTTTAAACACGTGTTAATTTTAAACACGAACACGTACTTGCGCAAACGCTATATGAACAACGGTTCAAACTATTGCAAGTACAAGTAAATTTGTACACCAAATTTTGGCGCCATTGCCGGGAATCGATTTTTTGTTGAAATTGATTTTATTTTTAGATTAGTGTTATTTTTCTACTAGTATTTATTTTCTGCAATTTCAATTTTGTTCATATTTTATTTTTGTGTTTTTATTAAGTTTTAGGATAGTGTTTGGCAGTTTTTCTTAGTTTTCATAGTTTCTGGAAAATCAGTGTCTGATAGTGTGATCAATCGCACATCTGTTGCGATCAAGCGCACTTGAGCCTATTCCTTCACTATCGCATACCTGCGCTTGCTTGATACGCAGTTGCGTGTGAGTGCACCTTTCTAACAGACAGCAGTGCAGTGATACGCTTGATCGCACATCTGTTGCGATCGAGCACACTTGCAGAGACTGCTACATTTGTGTGTTTATGCAATCGATCCTACTGCCCTGCGCTCGAGCACATATCTGCAACTTGCACCAACATACCCAAGGTAGTATGTTCAGTTTTTGTTCCTTTTTGCTTTGATTAATTGTTAGTTTAGTTTTAATTGTTTATTTTGCCTGTTTTTAGTTTGTTCTCTGCTGTTGTTAGTTGTGTTTAGTTTATTTTTGTTTTTAATTGTTTAATTAGTTTGTATTTGTTTAATTAGAAGTTTAGTTAATTACATTTGTTTAGTTGTTTGTTTTATATTTTTTAATTTTTGTTTGTCTAAGCTAGTTTGTTTTTATTTTTATTTCTATTTCTTTTTCTACATGTGTTAATATTTGTTTAAAATTACTTAGTTTTATTCATTTATTGCTTATAGTTTCTTGTTTAGTAGTTTAGTTTTAATTTTAATTCATTTATTTTATTATTTTTGTTCTTTATTTGTTATCCTTGTTTTCTTTATTTTGTTCATATTTGCTTAAGTAGTTTATTGTTCTAGTTCTTTAGATTATTTTTATGCATGAGATCCTTAAACTTAGAGTTAACACCTTTAGATCCCGACTTAGAGAGAAATCTTAGGAGATCCCGTAGAACATCATTTGAGATGGAGGACAATCTGAGAGATGCACAACAAGAGGAGTGTGAAGAGTACCAAGATGCAGGAGCTGGGCATGTGGAGTAAATCCAAGTTTATGACGTGGACTTCACTACATCACTCAGGGAGCTATTCACACCAATTGCAACTAGTGCCCATTCGTGTATAGTGTTGCCACCGACTAATGCAACTCATTTCGATCTAAACCCACACGTCATCCAACTTTTACAGCCATTTCATGGCCTGGCTCATGAAAGTCCTTACAACGATGTTAAAACTTTCAAGGACATTTGTGCCATGTTTAAATTTCAAAATTTCTCATAAGAGTTTGTTAATCTCAGACTTTCCCCATTTTCCCTTCAAGGTAGAGCTAGGGCATGGTTGGATTCCAACACGCCTAGGTCTATTACATCGTGGGAAAGCTTATTGACCAAATTCTATAGTAAGTTTTTCCTGATGTCTGCAGTGAATGAGTGCCGAAAGGAATCAGTTCATTCACGCAAGAAGAGGATGAGAAGTTATCTGAGAGCTGGGAGCGATTTAAGGATCTACTTATTAAATGCCCTCCACGTGGTTATGAAAAGTGGAGACTCGTGCAATTTTTCTACCAAGGGCTGTCTCAGCCCAACCGTAGTATGATCAAGTCGATGAATAACGGGGGATTTTTGAGTTTGATGGGAGATTGTGCATACAAGGCATTGGATAAAATAGCTGACAACACACAATAGTGGGACTTCTCGAGTTGTCGTGATAAATCAGCACAAATCACCAAAAAAGGAGGCATCTACGAGCTGAGCGGAGAAGCGGAGATGAAATTAAAGATAGATGTGCTCACCAAGAGACTTGACACTCTCGACGTCAGTCGGCCCATAAGTGCTGCCAATGCATTCACTATCGAGAGTTGTTCTATCTATGCTAGTTTGATGCACCAAGCACATAATTGTCCATCTATGGTGGTATTTTCTGAGATGGAACAAGTGAATGCTTTCAATGATTTTAGAAAGCAGTCAAGTGGCCCATATTCTGAGTCTTACAATCCAGGGTAGAGGAACCACCCTAATTTCTCTTGGAAGTAGAACCAACCCACAAATCAATGAGGAGCTCCATATGCTCAAAATCAATATCCTTCAGGATTTCTTCCGACATATCAAAATCATGGACACTTGGCTCAGCCAGCGTCATCATCTTATCAAGCCCCCACTCAAGCCCCAGCGTCATCGACATTATCAATGGAAGATACCATGAGGGAGTTCATGAAAATGGCTGGTCAATCAATCAATGACATGAGAAATCCCACCATGGTGGACACCCAGGCAATCTCTAAGTTGGAGATGCAAATGGGACAGTTGGCAAATCACCTTGGTGAGAGAGATAAAGGAAAGCTCCCCGTCCCACCAGTGAACAACCTAAGGCATGCGCTACTGGAAATTCTTCAAATCAGGAGCATGCATGAGCGATTGTCACATTGAGGTCTTGGAAACAAGTGGACAATCATGTGGTTGAGCCAGAATCAAACCATGCTAAGCCAGAAGCAGATCATGTAGTAGACCCAAAAGCAAACCTTGATGGGCAAAAAGGGAAAGAGAGTGACAACAAGGAGGAAAAAGATGCTAAGCCATCTACAGTCGCTCCTATTGATAAGGATCCTTCGAGGTCGTTTATCCCAAAGATCCATATCCTGAGAGATTGAAAGCTCCAAAGAAGAATGCATAGTTTGTTGAGATTTTAGAGGTGTTTAAGCAAGTTCAGATAAACATCTCGTTCTTGGATGCAATTCAGCATGTGCCATCATATGCTAAATTCTTGAAGGATTTGGTCACAATCAAGAGGAAAACAAATGTCCCAAAGAAAGCATATGTGACCGAGCAAGTGAGTTCCATCCTCCAATGCAAGTTGCCAATCAAGTATAAGGACCGGGGTGTCCAACCATTTCTTGCATGATAGGAGTAAATCAGATTAATAGGGCATTGTTGGATCTGGGAGCAAGTGTGAATCTCCTGCCCTATGCAATATATATACAGCTGGGATTGGGAGACTTGAAGCCTACTGCTATAACGCTCCAATTGGCTGATAGGTCAATGAAGAGACCAAGGGGAATAATTGAGGACGTATTGATCAAGGTTGACAAGTTTTATTTTCCTGTGGATTTCATAGTGATAGACACGGAGCCAATGCGTGATGGTGTGAACCAGACTCCAGTGATTTTAGGGTGACCCTTCTTAGCTACGGCTAACGCCCTAATCAACTGTAGAATGGGGGTGATGAAAATCTCATTTGGGAATATGACAGTGGAGCTCAACATATTTAACATTAATAACCAACCACTCGAGTATGATGAAGCCCACCCTGTGTGCTTAATTGAAGAGATCACTGATGAGATTGTAAGTGTTTTTGGTTTGATGGAGTGCTTTACTCAAGATGAAGATAACCTGGACAGGCTAATTGGGCAAGATGATGTTTTATATGAGCCTAGCTTGGAGGACCTGAAATGGAGTATTTTGCACCATTTGGATTTGATCTTGATTTGAGTAAGCTATTACAGCAGGCTGAGTCGATGCATGAGCCAAGTCTTAAGGATCCTGAGATGGAATGTTTTGCTCAGTATGGAGGAGACATGAATTTTATAGGTTACTTGAGCTAGCTAGGGTTGTAGTTGAGCCAAGTATGGAGGACATTGAGCTAGAAAGTTTTGCTCAATTGGGAGATGATGAGAACTTTGATGAAGTTGTTGAGCTAGTATTTTATAGGCTTGAATTGACCCGTTCCTTGGAATCACCATTCAAGTTTGTGTTTGTAAATATTTTTGAGAAAAAATTGTTTTACACTTGAATTGAGAGCAACATGGGCTTGCATTCATTTCACGCTGTTTGACCATGGAAGGACATCACACACACTCATTGTGCAAGCAAACACACTGCAAGGGTGTAGAGTGCCATTGAAATCAAGATGAAACCCTTGTAACCCTTTTTAGGTCATTTTCTCCCCTCATTCTTTGATCATTTGAAAATAGCCACTTCTCCCTCTTCTCTCATATCCCACACACCTCAGCCCCTCAAACTACCATCTCACTACCCAAAAACACATTCCATTCACCACTATTTCACCTAGTGCACATTGTTGTGTCTACCACCATTGTCGCCATAGGTAGTTTGTCCTATCACCCTATTTATGTTAAACTTCCCTCACACAAAACCCATTTCCACCATTGTTTTATTTTCTTAGCATTGTGATTCCAATCCATTGCTATGGATTGTGTCTTTTCCATTCTATGTTGGTTTCTATTATTTTTGCAGGGGGTTGGGTTAGATTTTAAATGGGTTTTGAAACCCTTGTTTTTTATGGTGCCCACATTGTGGGCAATTCCCCAACCATTTTCAAGTTTGCCTAGTAGATTTTTCTGACCTTTTGATCCTTTGGGACCCAAGCCATGGTAGCTATTTTGCTTTAATTTTCTTGTCGACCTCTTTTGCCATCAAAGAGGACTTCTCCAAGAATGCTGCAACGAAATAGGCAATTCAAGAGTTGAAGCGCCGAGTTTGCATTTGGCTCAAACCATTTCACCTCTACCACCTATGAATGTGATCGGTCCGATCGTTTTATGAAATTTGGATCGCACTTGTTCAAAACCATGTGACGGCATCCTTCTTCTCTTCCATCATTTTCTCAGAGACGCTACAACCCTCTTCTAGCTTATATCACACACCTTAGACCACCATCTCATAGCCACCCAAAGTAGAAGAACCATGGATTGTCCGCCTCCGTGCACTACTGAGGACATCGCTCTTAAACATGTGTGAGGAAATTTCTATAAGCACAAGCATGCTTCCCCACAAGGTGAAGATGCCTCCACCATTTTTTATTTTTCTCCCCATTTTAACATGTCGCAGACACAGACATTGCACGGAATGGTTTCTCAATGCCCTGTATTCATTCTATAAGGGCTATTGGTGCTACATTCTCGAGATCATAAGGAGGCAAATACATAAATTATAGGAGGGGGTGCACCACCAAGTTGCTGAGCCCACCAAAACCTAGGAATTACCATTCCCATTTCTCATCACTCACATGCTCTGAACGAAGGGCATAAAAGACAATTCGACAGATGGGCCCATCATTGAGCATCCACGTTTGCCATCCGAGGAATAAGAATGATTCCATGCGAGCTGCAATAGAGCTAAAGCCTATGGACATGCGATGAGATTAGCGAGTTGAGCGCCTCCACCACCTATGAACATGAGATGGCGGTATGAAAATTTGAAGTATGGAGAATATCGAGGTAGAAGATTAGCCGATGAAGAAGAATATGAAGAGACGATCACCCTCAATGCTGCAGATATTTATGCCTTACAAGATACCTTGAAGGATATTCGATTTTAGATTTCAAATATACAGAGAGATGCACGCCAGGATAGGCTCGAGGGCAATTTGTTGACAAGCACAAGACATTTTAGCAAGATGTCACACTTTAGTGGGCATCTCCTGCAAAGGCAAGAAGTTCTTAGGACCACCGATGTGACGGGTACTCTAACCCCTTGTATTACATTTTATTTTCCATTCAGATCATTTGGGTCATTGTGAAATTTAAGTTTTGGGCTTCTTCAGCACCACCTCAATGACATATCGAGTACTCTAACCCCCTTGTATTACATTTTTATTTTTTGTATCCACACACTATAGACATTGTGAAATTTAAGTTTGGGGGTACACATTTTGTTCTTAATTATGCAATTTATTTTAAATTATGGTTTGATTGTCATTTGTGAGCTTAACTTGATGAACACATGATCACTTTATTAAGGGTTCTTTTATAGCAAGAGATATTACAATTTCAATTTGATTTTCACATGCACATTACGTATGGTGGGGTATAATATGAAGAAGAGGCAAAACAAGAGGCAAGGCGATGCAATTGGGTAGCCTATTGGAAGGAAAGATAAACTTGGTTTTTTTGTTTTTAAGAAAAAAAATTGATGATCATTTTGAGCTTTCCATCGAGTAACCGGACATTTTGCCTCATTAAGCAATGAGTGTTTGCATTAAAAAGTGAGAAGTTAGACTTGGTTAGCGAAGCTTCGTAGCTTTTTTTACTCTAGTTAGTAGGTCTTTAGGGGTGTTTTACACCTAATACCCCAAAACCATTTGGTTTGGGAGCCATTGACTTAATGCTCGATACATGGGTCAATTAGAAAGCTTAAGGGAGCTAAGCACAAAAAATATATGAAATAAATAAACCTTGGTTATTGTGTCTGATGGGTAGTCTAATGAATTCTGAGTGTCAAAGCATGCATGATTAAGATTAGTTTTGAAGTCCCATAATTATGTGCTAATTTCACTTTCACTAGAATTGATTTGTGTGATGTCTCATAATGCCATGTTAGTAGCTTGATTAATAATTCCCTGAAAATTGTGAAGATGGTGTTTGTTTAGTTAAGCTTGCTCATGAATGAAAACCATAATTCTTATACTGTTGCATTTTTTAGAATAATATAATTGTACAATGTTTGTGGGTATCATTTCTGGAAAACCCTCATGAGACTTTACTCATCCTCTAGGGAATCCTAGGGGTTTAAAAGGCTTGTTGCATATTGGTGTACCCAAAAATAGATACTAGAAATAGCACGAACCGTTATAGTGTAGTAGTGTGAAAGTGCGAGGTCAAACCTCAGGGAACCGTGAGTGTTTAAAATCAATTTTAATTCTAGACTAATATTACCTGAACCTAGCTCTGAGTGGGTGTTTTTTGATAAGTGCTTTTAGTGCTTTCTCACACCCCTTTATTTATGTTTGTTAGGCCATTAGCTCTATTAATATTTAATAATTTTACTTGTTTTATTTGTTTTGTAATAAATAGGTCCTTACATCACATCTCGATCGACGGAGCAAAACGGACATGAAGTTAAGAGAAGAAGCTCTTGAAGTGCATTCGAACGCATGGTCTGCGTTCAAACACAAAGGCGATCGCACGCAGAGCTGAGGTCGAACGCAGTCCAGTTAGCCCGCGTCTCACGCGATCGCCCGACAGTTATCTGCAGTCTACCATGTGTTGTGCGTTTGACCACGGATAATTGGCGCGTTCGAACGCAGGCCTTTATCCAGCATGTCTATAAATAGGTCCCTCGGTCAATTGGTTGGGTGTGCTTTTCCTTGGGCATTTTTTAGAGAGTATTTTGCCACTGTTGGCCATACTCTGCCCATTTTATCTATAATAAATTACTTCAAAGTTTATTTTATGCATTCTTTTACCATTTTGTCGTTTTATAGTCTAATGGAAGGCTAATCTTCAATTAAGGTTGAAGATGAAGCCTCTCCTTTAATTCATGCAATTTACATTACAGTTTTAAATTCCGTCATTTATTTTATGTTTAGTCGTTCTTTTTTATTTATGCGACAACTTCAATAGGAAAATCGGGTTGTGTTGCTTCCATGTCCAACATCAATGTGTTCCAATCCGGAGGCACGTTAGATGGTTGGAATGAGTCAAGTATCCTTGTGATCAACGATACGGATAATTCGACTCAAACCAACATCTATCGTGACTCTTTATACTGATAAACACGTTGTTTGGTTCGACTAGCTTCACTAACGATTTTAGATTAAACAAAGTGTTTTATCGATGAGACGGATTTTTAACTATAGTGTTTATTGTGTGGGTTAATGGGGAAGGTGGATTCATCAACCTTGGTTTCTTCATTTCAGTTAATTTACATTTTTAGAATTAGTTTTACTTATTGCATGATTACGAGTTGCAATCTTTGTGCTAGGTTAAAATAGAGTAGATTTAATGCAATATTAATTTTATAACCAAACACTCCGTTCCTGTGGATTCGATCACACTTACACTATACGACCTAAGTTCGTCATAAACTAAATAAATTGCAGTGAAATAAACAAAACAAACACTAAGGTTAAAGACTTCGCTTCAAGAATTCGACATAGAAATCTGGGATAAGAAAGGGACAGAGAATGTGGTGGCTGATCATTTGTCTAGGTTGACCACGGATTTCACCGAAGATGCCACACCCATCTCTGAGACCTTTCCTGATGAGCAGTTGATGCACATTGCTCACAATCCCGCACCTTGGTTTGCTAACATAGTGAACTATCTTGTTACCGACCAAATGCCTTTGCATTGTGGGCAACAAGATAAGCTCAAATTTTTGTCCAAGGTGAAAACCTTTCTTTGGAATGATCCTTACTTGTTCAAGTATTGTCCCGATCAGATCATAAGGAGATGCATACTTGAATTTGACCAAACTGATGTCATCTCCTTTTGTCATGATCATGCATGTCAGGGCCATTTCAATGCAAACAAGACCGCTGCAAAGATTTTGCAGTGTGGATTTTATTGGCCCACCATGTTTGCAGACGCTCGTGCTTATTGCACTTCATGTGAGTGTTGTCAAAAACTCGGGAGTATTTCAAGAGAAATATGATGCCCCTCAATCCAATATTGATAGTTGAGATTTTTGATGTATGGGGCATCGATTTCATGGGACCTTTCCCAAACTCCTTTGGATTTCTGTACATTTTGGTTTTTGTGGACTATGTGTCCAAGTGGGTGGAGGCGGTTGCATATAAGACCAATGACCACAGAGTTGTGGTCAAGTTTTTGAAGGACACGATTTTTGCTCGGTTTGGTACACCTAGAGCAATTATCGATGATGGTGGTACGCACTTCTGCAACCGGATTTTTGAGCAGCTGATGAAGAAGTATTTCATCACACATAAAGTTGCAACCCCTTACCACCCACAGACGAGTGGGCAGGTTGAAGTGTTAAATCGTGAGATCAAACATATTTTGGAGAAAATAGTGAACCCTAGCAGGAAAGATTGGTCTTCACAATTGAATGACGCTTTATGGGCATACAGGACGGCATATAAGACACCGATTGGGATGTCACCATATCGGTTGGTGTACGGGAAAGCTTGTCATCTTCCTGTTGAGTTGGAGCATCGGGCATACTGGGCCATCAAATAGCTGAACTTCAATTTTTTGAAGGCCGGCTCTCAAAGGAAGCTCCAACTCACTAAACTAGAGGAGTTGAGGAATGATGCATATGACAGCTCGAGGAAGTACAAGGAACACATGAAGAAGGTTCATGACCAGGGCATTTTGAGAAGATCTTTTGAGCCAAGTCAGAAAGTCTTTCTTTACAACTCTCGGTTGCATCTATTTCCTGGCAAGTTGAAATCTCAGTGGATGGGCCCATTCATCATTAGGACCGTATTTTCTCAAATGGCCATCGAGATAGAGGATCCCAAGAATGGTAACATTTTTAAGGTGAACGGACAAAGGGTTAAACCATTCTTGGAGTTTAGGAGTTAAGAGATTGAGGCTACTCTATTCGAGGATCCGATTTACACTGAGTGATGTAGTCTCATATCACGAGTCTGGCCGAGGACGTTAAACTTAGCGCTTGTGGGAGGCACCCCTCATTATGTTTATTGCTTTGTGTTTTATTTTCTTAGTCAAATTTGGGAAATCAATCTTTTATGCTATACCTAAATTGACTTATCCCCTAGGTTAATTTAGTCACATTGTGGACAATGTGACGTTTTAAGTTGGGGGTGTTTGTGTAAATATTCTATCTTGTGTTTTTGTAAATACTTGTGTTTTGTAAAATATGTGTGTAAATGTTTTATTGTGTAAATATTCTTTTTTGTGTGTGTTGTGTTTGTAAAAATCTTGTATATTGTGTGTTTTGTGTTTTTTGTGCAAATTTTTTAAAAATTTTTATTTTTGTTTACTCTCTTGCATTCAACTCGCACAGATGCGTTCGAACGCATACTAGGCGCTGCGTTCGACCTCGCCTTGGTGAGTTCGACCGCAGACCCAGCACACGACACACTCATGCACTTATGCACGAGCCTAACGTGACTTATGTACGTTCAACGACTCGAGCTAAGGTTCAAGACCTATTTTAGGTCTTTTTTCCCATTCCCTCATTTCCTTGTAGTGCATGCACACCTCTCCCTCCTTCTCCATTCTCCGCCTCCAAACGCACCCTATAATCCAAACCCACCACACACCACCACCACCCATCACTTCCCAACCACCCACCACCAGCCATTTCCACCACCACGCCATTTGCCCATTTTTCCCTTCTTTTTTTTTCATTTTTCCCAAAACCCCATTTCTCAAAAATTCTCCATTTTTTTTCATTTTTTTGATAGATATTGGGCACAAATCCACTCTTGGATTGTGCCCCATTGTTTTGGGTTGGGTTTTGAGCTGTTTTTGCAGGGGGTTGGGTTGATTTGAAAGGGGCTTTCAAACCCTTTATTTTTTGGGCACCCACCAAGTGTTCAAAAAGCCCCAACCAACCTCCATCATGCCTAGAGGCCAAGGGTCCTCTTCTCAGTCCACTGGGACCCAAGGCATAGTCACCAAGCGGCCCATTGAGAGACGTAAGCTCTTATTGGAGAACACCTTGCCATCAAAGAGGAGTTCTCCAATAATGAGGCAACAAGTTAGGCCATTCAAGAATTGAAGAACCGGGGCTTAAAGAGGCTTTTCAAGCTCGTCGCCCCCACCACTTATGAGCGTCTGGTCAGAGAATTCTACGAGAATTTGAGGTGTGAGTGCGACCAGCCATATGTGCTTTTCTCTTTCATTGACGGAAGAGAAGTAGAGGTGACCATAGCCGATGTTGCGGCCGTTCTGAGGTGTAGCCATGAGCTTCCTGAGATGGATATTCCTTGGCTTGTGTGCCCTCCCATGCTCACCGTCGAGGACATTGTTGCTGACATGTGTGAAGGGCAATTTGTGGACAGTCACCGAAATGCAGCCAGCAAAACAAAGATTCCTCAGAATCTTTTATTCATTGACGTGGTGCTGTATAGGAACGTGTGTCCTTTGGGGCACAAGACACAGACTAGGGATCTGTTCCTCAGTGCTCTGTATGCGTTCCATAGAGGTTTCTGGTACTCCATTCTCGAGATTATATGGCGGCAGATTCAGAAATTCTGGGATGGAGTGCACCACCGGGGAGTAGAGCACACGAAGACCTAGGGCTTGCCTTTCCCTTTCTCGTCACTCATATTCTGAGAAAGAAAGGGATTAAAGGCGATTCTACTGACGGGCCGATCACTGAGAGCCCATACTTTGGCCCCATCCAGTGGCGCCAAAGTCTGTCCCACATGCCCAGAGCTGCCCCACAGCCACAGCCAGAGCCCGCACCGGTGCCAGAGCCCATGGACATTCCTAAGGTGGTAGCTAAGCTAAAGAGAGCGGCAGAGTAGGAGGAGCAGCCAGACGAGGGAGAGGAGTATGAGGAGGGGATCATGATCAGACGCTCAGATCTATTACACTTCCAGGAGACCCTCGTGGACATACGATCTCAAATCGCAGACTTACAGAGGGATGCTCATCAGGACAGGCTCGAGGTCCAGCAGATGTTCCGAGCCATCATGGATAGACTGCCTCCAGCAGCAAGACCTTCCGCACCACTACCAGCCCCGTGACGTCTTCGTGATGTCTTGGTTTATTTTTCTTACCCCTTTGCACTACATTTGTATTTTCTTTATCCGTACACTGTAGGCAGTGTGAGTTTTATGTTTGGGGGTGTTTTATTGTGTTGTACACATTTTGTTTTTATTATGCATTTTATGTTAATTATGGTTTATTTTCCTTTGTGAGCTTAATTTTATGAACACATGATTACTTTGTGAAGGAAATTTTGATTGTGTTACTTTCTTTGGCAAACTTGAGATATTACATTTCAATTTGATTTTCACGAGCACATTTGGCACGTAGTCTGCAAGATTAAATGTTGAGTTTGGTCATGCTAGTTTTGTGAGCTTAAATGCAATTGGATAACATGTTGGGAAATAACCGTGGTTTATGTCAAAAAAAAAATGATCATTTTGAGCTTTCCACCGAGTAACCGAATCTCGTGCCTCATTAAGCATAGAGCATTCGTGTAAAAAAGTGAGAAGTTAAACTTGATTAGCAAAGCTTCTTAGCCTTTTTGACTCGAGTTAGTAGGTCCTTAGGGGTGTCTCTACACCTAATGCCCTAAAACCTTTTGGTTTGGGAGTCATTGACTTAACGCTTGATACATGGGTCAACTAGACAGCTTAAGGGAGCTATGCAATAAAAAAAAAAAAATCTTCTTTGAAATAAACCTTGGTTATTGTGTCCGATGGGTAATCTGATGAATTTTGAGTGTCAAAGCATGCATGACTAAGTTTAGTGTTGAAATCCCATGATTATGTGTTGAATTCACTTTCACTAGAATTGATTAGTGTGATGTCTCAGTTTGCCATGTTTGTAGCCTAATTGAAAATTCCTTGAAAATTGTGAAGATGGTGTTTGTGTGATTAAGCTTGCTCTAGAATTTAAGCCATGATTGTTATATTATCGCATGATTGAGAATGAAATGTTTGCAGAAATGTTTATGGGTATCATTCCTGAAAAACCCTCACGAGACTTCACTTGTCCTCTAGGGAACTCCTAGAGGTTTAAAAGGCTTGTTGCGTACGCTCAATTCAACCGTTCTCCCACGAAAGCGGACTTATGTTTATGGTGTTTTCATTCTTTGTTTTGCTAGGGACTAGCAAAATATAAGTTTGGGGATATTTGATAAGTGCTTTTTAGTGCTTTCTCACACCCCTTTATTTATGTTTGTTAGGCCGTTAGCTCTGTTAATATTTAATAATTTTACTTGTTTTATTTGTTTTGTAATAAACAGGTCCTTACATCACATCTCGATTGAAGGAGCAAAAGGGACATGAAGTGAAGAGAAGAAGCTCCTGAAGTGCGTTCGAACGCATGGTCTGCGTTCGAACGCAGAGCGGCGCCGACTTGAGTCGAGGTCAAGTCGGCCAGCGTCTCACTCGGCGGCCCAGCGATTATCTCTGCGGTTGACCGTGTGTTGTGCGTTTGACCACGGATAACTGGCGCGTTCGAACGCAAGACCTGCGTTCGAACACAAGCCTTTATCCAGCATGCCTATAAATAGGTCCCTTGGTCATTTGGTCAAGTGTGCTTTTCCTTGGGCGTTTTTTAGAGAGTATTTTTCCATTGTTGGCCATACTCTGCCCATTTTGTCAGTAATAAATTACTTCAAAGTTTATTTTATGCATTCTTTTACCATTTTGTCGTTTTATAGTCTAATGGAATGCTAATCTTCAACTAAGGTTGAAGATGAAGCCTCTCCTTTAATTCATGCAATTTACATTACAGTTTTAAATTCCGTCATTTATTTTATGTTTAGTCGTTCTTTTTGATTTATGTGACAACTTCAATAGAAAAATCGGGTTGTGTTGCTTCCATGTCCAACATCAATGTGTTCCAATCCGGAGGCACGTTAGATGGCTAGAATGAGTCGAAGTATCCATTGTGATCAACGATACAGTGGATAATTCGAGCTCAAACCAACATCTATCGTGACTCTTTATACGGTAAACACGTTGTTTGGTTCGACTAGCTTCACTAACAATTTTAGATTAAACAAAGTGTTTTATCGATAGACGGATTTTTAACTATAGTGTTTATTGTGTGGGTTAATGGGGGAAGGTGGATTCATCAACCTTGGTTTCTTCATTTCAGTTAATTTACATTTTTAGATTAGTTTTACTTATTGCACGATTCAAGTTGCTATCTTTGTGGAGTTGGGTTAAAATAGAGTAGATTTAATCGTAATATTAATTTTATAAGCAAACACTCTGTTCCCTGTGGATTCGATCCTGCACTTCGCACACTATACAATCTAATGGTTCGTACCATTGCGAGTGCAAGTTAATTTGCACACCATTTTTGAAATAAAGGAAACATAAACTAAATAAATTGCAGTGAAATAAACAAAACAAACACTAAGGTTAAAGACTTCGCCTCACCAAATCAAAAACGCTAGTTAAATACACTAAGTTAATTAATCCATCTATCGATTGAATCAAAGCTTAATCTATTGTACCTATTGAAGGATTCAAAGAATCCGTCCCTTTGATGAAAGACAAAATATAAATGATTTAGCCCAAAGGATCCAAAGTGAATGTGATTAACACAAACGACAATGGATAAATAGACTTAAATCGAAGGATGAAATGTATCCATCGGACAAAAGACAATGAATAAACAACTACGGCACAATTGAACTCGATTTTGTCACTAAACCAAATTAAAACGACTAATCGGTATGTAAAAGGCGGAAATTAAAGAACATAATGTAAAAACTAACATGAGATTAATCGTGAGGCTTCATCTTCAGCCTTAGTTGAAGATTTCGCCTCCCATGTTGAAGGGAGACATAAGCAAACTAAAATAAAGCATTAAATTAAAAGAAGTAAATTAAGTTTGACAATTAAATGGGCAGAACAGTGCCAAACAGAGGCTAAAGCTCTGAAAATGCACCCATAAAACATAAGGAAGGAAAATTTACACAAGGGCCGTATTTATAGAAAACTAATGTGTTGCCAGGTCACAGGAACGTGCTCGATTGCAGGCAATGCGCTTGAGCGTAGGCATGTATGTGATCGATCGTAGAAAGCACGCTTGATCGCATGTAACTACTAAAAAATCCCCACAGTGCATTAGGTGAAGTGATGGCAGCTAGGGCAACGCATAAGACGCCGGTCTACATGGAGTGTGCTCGATCTCGTTCCTTGGGCTCTAGCGCAGTGCACTTGATCTCATCACGTGCGCTTGAGCACACTGGCAGGGAATCCAAACTTCACTTTAAGTCATTTTCACCCTTGTAACGTGGTTTGAAAGCAAGGACCTGCAGCACGATAAAACACTAAAACAAACTAAAATGTTAGAAATTAACTAAGGTAAAAGCCTAACAAATATAAGTTAAGGGCCCAAATAAGCACCATTTGGCACTCTTCAAATACCCCCAAACTTATATTTTGCTAGTCCCATAGCAAAACAAAAATAAAAACACAATAAAAACAAGAAACATAAATTTGCTTTTGGGGGAAAAACGATTGCATGTAGGATATGCAACAAGCCTTTTAAACCCCTAGGAATTCCTTAGAGGATGAGTGGGCAAAACAAAAATAAAAACACAACAAAACAAGAAACATAAATCTGCTTTTGTGGGAAAAACGATTGCATTTAGCATATGTAACAAGCCTTTTAAACCCCTAGGAATTCCCTAGAGCATGAGGGAAGTCTTGTGAGGGCTTTCCAGAAATGATACCCACAAACATTTGTACAATCATATTATTCTAAAAAATGCAACAATATAAAAATCATGGTTCTTATTCATGAGAAAGCTTAACCAAACAAACATCATCTTCACAATTTTCAAGGAATTACAATCTAATTACTTACATGGCAAAATGAGACATCACATGAATCAATTCTAGTGAATGTGAAATTAGCACATAAATATGGGACATAAAAAACGCTAATCTCTATCATGTATGCTTTGACACTTAGAATTCATTAGACTACCTATCAAACACAATAACCAAGGTTTATTTTTTATTTTTTATTTTTATGCTTATCTCCCTTAAGCTTTCTAATTGACCCATGTATCAAGCGTTAAGTTAATGACTCCCAAACCAAAAGGTTTTATGGCATTAGGTGTAAAGACACCCCTAAGGACCTACTAACTCAAGTAAAAAGGCTACGAAACTTTGCTAATCAAGTCTAACTTCTCACTTCTTTACGCGAACTCTCAATGCTTAATGAGGCAAGAGATTCAGTTACTCAGTGGAAAGCTCAAAATGATCTTTTATTTAATTTATTATTATTATTATTATTTTTAAACAACCAAGGTTATCATTCCAATAGGCTACCCAACTGCATCCAAGCCTTCAAAACCAACATGACTAAACTTAGAATTTATACCCCACAAACTACGTGCCAATGTGCTCTTGAAAATCAAATTGAAAATGTAATATCTCATGCTGCCAAAGAAATTAACACAATTTAAATTCCCTTAACAAAGTGTTCATCAAGTTAAGCTCAGAAAAGAAAATAAAACTATAATTTAAAATAAACTACATAATTGAAAACAGAATGTGCATATACCCCTAAACTTAAAATTCACAATGTCCACAATGTGTGGATATAGAAAATACAAATGTAATGCAAAGGGATAGAGTACTCGACATATCACTGTGCTGGTGGAGAAGGTGCTCTCGGAGCTGGGAACACATCACAAGATGACTATCAATGTATCAACAACTCACAACCATTCAATTATTTGTCACAGAAATTAAATGACGAGTACATAATTAAATGACGGAAAATAAAGCATAAAATGTAAAAGCAAGAAATATAAACTAAGGGTGAGGCTTCATCTTCAACCTAAGTTGAAGATTTTAGCCACCCATTGAATAATAAAGCATAATTAAAGTAAAAGAATGGATGTGACCGGACCAGACGCTCTTAAGCAGTGGATGTGACCGGCTTGAATAGCCACTTCAAACCACGACGCTTCAATTCTCAAACTGCTTGTTGCCTCGAATTTTGTGAAGTCCATTTGACAGCAAAAGATGTCTCCAACATCAACTTCCGAGATTGGAAAGAGGGCCTGGCTACTATGGCTTGGGTGCCGTAGGATCGAGAAGAGGAAGCTTGGCCTCTAGGCATGCTGGAAGTTGGATGGGGAATTCTGTTGAACACTTGCTGGGTGCCTCTAAAAACAAGGGTATTCCTGATATGCGAATTGAGAATGGGAAAACCACTAAGATATCAATCCATATCCCATCTTTATTAGCAGCTGAGGCTTTCACTGTTGATAACCACGAGGAGGAAGAAGAAGAGCAAGTTGAACACTGGAAGCAAATTGAGCCCCCAAATTTGTCCAATGATAAGGAAGTGAGTACTAAAGTCCTTGAGGTTCGACACCCTCAA
Organism: Carpinus viminea; assembly: GCA_013348765.1. Classification (NCBI taxonomy): domain Eukaryota; kingdom Viridiplantae; phylum Streptophyta; class Magnoliopsida; order Fagales; family Betulaceae; genus Carpinus; species Carpinus viminea. The sequence continues at coordinate 17,543,576 of CP054674.1, forward strand.
TATTGCCCTATCTTACAAGGATTCGTCCTATTGTGAATGGTTATTTTTATTATTGATATATTTTGGTACACAAAGAGACCACATCAATTTTTTGTGCCGTTGCTGAGGACTGCTTAACAGTTTAGTTATTAAATTTTGAGGATTACTTTTAGCATAACTTTTATCTTTTTCTTTAAAAAAAAAAAAAAAAATTGGGTTTCTAATTTCAATTATGTTTTTGTGTTTTTGTTTTGCTTTAGCTTTTCTATTCATAGGTTCGAAGCTGCGGAGACCGCAGCATGCCTGCACTCGAGCCCTCCACTCCTACACTTGCACCCATCTTCGTGGTACACTCGGCGCTCACGCGAGTGCGAGCAGCCCTACTTATAACCTTAGTTTGCATCCAAATTCTAGAACACCTAAGGGCCGTTTATGAGCTTTAATTTTCTGTCTTAGTTTTTTTTTTCTATTTATATTTATATTTATATTTTTAGCTTATTTTAGGTCACCTTTCTTTGTATTTTCCATTAATTCCTTGTGATCTCAAACTTGAACTCACTCTTAAGCCAAAAGGAATTCTAATTTGCTAAAGGAGCGTCACACTAAGACCATGGGCGAAGTTCATCGCGTGGCTTTGAGAGATCACTATCTCCCTACCATATACACTACTCCCTCATGTCTCAAGCTACCAAATATTACAGCAGCCTACTATGAGATTAAGCCTAGCATTATATAGAGTTTACCTTTTTTCCTAGGGCTTAGCACTAAAAACCCTTACAACTTCCTCAATGAATTCCAAGCAATCTGTTCTACCATTAAACTGATGGGATTCATTGTGGATGAATTAAGGATGTGCCTCTTTCCTTTCTCTCTCAAGGAAAGAGTCAAACATTGGTTCCATTCCTTAGCACCAAACTCCATTACTTCTTGGGCTCAATTGCAACAAGAATTTTTGAAGAAGTATTTCACCATTGGAAAAACCAATGAAATTAGGAGAGCTATCACTAGTATCTCCCAATATGAGGGTATGCAATTCCATGAGACCTGGGAGAGACTGAGGGACCTTCTTAGATCATGCCCACACCACGCTGTTCCAAAATGGTAGCTGGTGCAAAGCTTCTATGATGACTTAACCAAGCCTCATAGACAAATTGTAAATGCATTTTGTGGGGGAACATTTATGTTGAAGAGCAAGGATGAAGCATGGGCCCTATTTGAAAATTTGAGTAGTAATTTTGTTCATCATGCATTCACTAGACGTAGGGCACTTGCACCTAAGGCACCAAAGGCCGATGGTCTTTTTGAGGTAGGGCATTCTATAGATGTAGCCACCCAAGTAGTTGATGCTATCACTAGGAAGTTAGATAAATTGATGGTTGCTGGTCTTGCTCCTAATTCTTCTCACATGCACAAATGACTATAACCATGTTCTTTTTTTCCTAGTCCTATGCATCGTATAAATGACTACCCTACTGCTAGAAATTATGCTATTATTTTTAATGAGCAGGACAATGCAACTTTCTCACACCGGGTAATGATTCATATTCCAATACCTACGACCCGGGGTGGAGAAATCAAGCTCAATCCAACAGGTAGCCCTACCAACATTCTTCCACACATCGGCCTCTCCAGTAGTACTACTGGCCACACCGCCTCCTCAATCAGATTCTAACTTTGAGGATTGAATGCTACAAATGATGAGTGAGTTGACCGGCAAGGTGGGAGAGATAACCAACAAGGTGGGCGAGATGTCTCAAATAGTAAATTTGCACACTCAATCAATTCCAAGTTAAAGGTTCAAATGACACAAATGGCTAAAAACCTCAACAAAATGGAAGAAGGGAAGCTTCCAAGTCAGCCGGTGGTCAATCCTAAGGGACTGTACATTGGGGAGGGGAGTACTTCTCATCTAAAGCAAGTCCAGGCCATCACTACAATGCAGAGTGGAAGAATTGTAGACAATAATGTGGAGCAAAAGAAAGATAAGGAAATTGAGGCCCCACAGAATCTACATCAGGACAAGGGTAAGCAAGTAAGCACTAAGACATCTTCATGATCAACCCGCAATCCTGTGTTACCATATTCCCAAAGCATCTCAAGGCACCTTCCCACTTCAAGAAGCAAAGAGAGATGATGGAGATCTTCAAGCAAGTCAAAATCAGCATCCCACTCCTTGATGCCATTGTGCAAATCCCGGCATATGCAAAATTTCTCTAGGATTTGTACACTCAGAAGAGGAAGATTCAGAAACATATCCTCAAGAAGGTCATTCTTACCGAGCAAGTGAGCTCTTTGATTCAGTATAACACTCCTCCTAAGTTCAGGGACCTTGGAGCGCCGAGATTGGGAGAGCTCTCCTTGACTTTAGAGCTGGTGTAAATTTTCTTCTCTACATGGTTTATTAGCAACTGGGCTTAGGGGAATTGAAACCTACAAGTACTATCTTGCAATTGGTTGACTGATCTATCAGGAAACCCTAGGGGATTGTGGAAGATGTCATCATCAAGGTGGACAAGTTCTTCTATCCAATTGGCTTCATACATGTTGACACAAAACCTGTCCAAAATCTAGAAAAGCAAATTCCTATCATCGTTGGGCGTCCTTTACTTGCCACAACCAATGTATGCATAAATTGTCAGACTGGTGTAATGAAGATCTCCAATGGGAATATGAAGATCAGTGAACATCTTCAATGCCTTCCAAAATGCACCTGATCAAAATACCTGTTTCTTCTTGGATGACAGAAATTGTTGAAGACCCACATCCTGATTCTCTATTTGAAGCCCCATCATGGAGAAACCCACCGAAGCCTTTGCCTCTCACTTCAAGTACTCCACCACCTGATGACAACCCCACAAGGGGCATATGTCATTTAGAGGTAGCTAAAGTGGACTTCATTGGGGGTGGACAATTTTTTTGCAAGTTCCCTGGTTGACCTGGTTTGTAAGAACCCCCTTAAAGACAAAAAGTTTATCATAGAATCAATTTGGGACAAGCACCTTGTATATTCTCTAAAGGAGCCTGAAGACCTCTCATTTGAGAAGTAGTTTTGGGATACTAAGAAGAGTCCTCTTCCTTGTGGAGTACTAAATGATCATAAAGAAGAAGGGATGGAAGAGCTTAATTGGACTTCTGAAGGATCGAGGTAAGATCCTTCGGAACTCGGAATTCCTTTGAGCAATATCTCATAGGATCAAGTGTAAGGCCCTATGTGCTCGACTGCTAAATGTACATGATCTCGATCTAGGTTTATTTTATCCATTGGTTGGAGTATCACTTTCTTTTTCAAGACATGTGTTTTCCCATACAAGTTTGGGGTATGATATGCCCCACATTTGCTCATTCAGGTATTCCTATCCACTGGCTCATGTTTTTTAGTTTTGTACATACATTTGGGACAATGTATGATTCAAGTTTGGGATTATGGAAAAACAAATCATTGTCCATCATTGTGGTTGTTATGTCATTCTTAAGCATATGATTGAGCTTTGATTTTGGTTTGAAATTCATTGATAGGCTTAAAGTTATGAACACGTGATCATTTGACTTAGGAATTTTGAGTCTTGCTACTTACTTTTGGCAACATGAGATGCTTCTTGCTTTAATTTAAATTTATCTTGAGCTCACTAGCACATGTCTATGAGGTATAAAATTTTTGTCCAATTGTGTTCGTTTTCATTATCTCGAATTTTGTTGGGTGATGTATTGGATGAATATCCTTGGCATGCTAGTAATAATAATAAAAAAAGAAAAAAAATCAATCAAGTTTGAATTTTTCACTGAGTGACTGAACCTCTTGCCCCATTAGTTAATGAGTATTCGTGTTAAAAAGTGAGAAGTTTGGTTTGATTAATAATACGGCTAGCTTAGCTTCATAACCTTTTTTACTCAAGTTAGTAAGTCCTTAGGGGGTGTCTTTACACCTAGTGCCCTAAAGCTATTTGGTTTGGGAGTCATTGGCCTAACACTCGATACATGGGTTAACTAGAAAGCTTAAGGGAGCTAAACATTGCAAAACCTCCATGAAAAAAAAAAAAAGTTTTATGCCTTAGTTGTTTCATCTGATATTCCGTTCAATAACTTCTGGGATGTTGATTCATTTGTGTTGCAATTATTTTGAAGCCTCACGATTGTGTGTTAGTTCACTTTTTACTAGTTGAAATTTGTTGTATCTCAACCTGCCATTTGTAAGTGATTTGAGTTGAGAATTTCTTGGAATTTTGAAGATGGAGTTTATCACTTTAAGCTTGCTAGTGAATAAAACCATTATTTTTGTGATACTTTATTCTTTTGAATGGCACAATAAGGTCAATGTTTGTGGGTATCATTCTTGGAAAACCCTCACGAGACTTCACTCATCCTCTAGGAAATGCCATGGGGTTAATAAGGCTTATTACATGTGCTAAATATTGCTAAGGGATTAGCAATATGTAAGATTGGGGGTGTCATAAGCACTAAATATTGCACATTCAAGCCCCTTAACTTGCATATGTTATTTTGTTAGCATTGTTATTTGTTTGATTTTGTTTTGTTTTTGTTTTTTCAGGTTTTTATGGAGAATACAAGAAAAATCATTGATTTTGGGCTTAAAATACACTTTGAGAAGACCTAGCATTTGTCTCAGTATTTTTGTCATAACTTTTTGCTGAAGTATTGGATTAAGGTGAAACTAAATGCATTGGAAAGCCAACTCAAAAAGCTACAAATCATTGTGAAATGTAAATTTCCCAATTTGGACATTAGCTATGCCAAAATCGCCCCACAAGATAAGACGCAAAACAACCATATGCCTAGGTGTGCTCAAGCGCACCTCTCCTCACATGCGTAGGTAGGATCGAGCACACCACAAGTGGGATCAAGCAAACTCGTGCTGAAAAGTCTAAAAAGTGCCCAAATCCACCTTGGAGAAGCTTTTTTGTCTCCCACTTGGACTGGGATTCTGGCCTATGATTTTTTTAGGGTTTCTAGGGCTTCTAGGGTTTTCCTAGTCCCTATAAAATTTCCTCTTAACTTGTAAAAAAGGCACACAGCTTCCTAGAGCTAAAATTCAGAAGATCTTCTTGGAGCTTAGCAAGTCATGAGCGGCTAAACCTTTTTTGGGGTGTTGATGTAGTCTTATCCAAGCACATTGGTTTTATAGTATTTAATTTCTAAAGTTTCAATTTATGCATGTTGATTGTATAACTATGAGAATTGCTACATATTGATTCCGATCTTAATTATTAAATGCAATTGTTCATAAATTCGAAAATCAATATTAGTGAAATTCTTTTCTTGTCTTTATAAGTTTTTACTTTTATTGAATTCAACTCATTCTTATTTTCTGTGATTATGAGGATGATGGTTATACAATGGGTTTAAGTGACATATGATCAATAAGATTTGATAGGCCATGCCTAGAGAAGACAAATACCCTAGTTTAGTGTAATTTAGGTAAACAATCCGTGCCAACAGAAGATGAGTTATGCTTATTCATGGATTGTATTGTATTTTGTTAAAGAATTTGATAATTTATACCAAGGGAAGACGGGTATAGCTCAACTTATGCTTAACAACAACATAACACAAGCCATTTTTCCCTTAACAGCTTGCAAGAACCCTTAAAACCACAAAACTAGCACAAGACATTAGATAATAACACAGCCAAAGGATTAACAAATGTAGATTAGGGGGCTTATTTGGTACTTACCAAACACCCCAAAACTTACATTTTATTAGTCTCTTAGCAAAACAAAACTAGAAATAAAAGGAAAGCAAGAAACATAACCCTTTATTCGAGTCTTCCTCATATAACTTACCAACATCTACGTATGCATGATCACTGGAACCTTGAATGGTGGCTAGAAATGCCATGTAAACAACCTTTTTCCCTTTTTGATCATCGGGGTCATTTGACTCTTGACGTACAAATTTGATGTATTCGCAATAGCACGAGTCATATGCAATCTAGCATTACGAAAGTACGAGATCAAATTCACATGGGATTGCGTTTGTAAAAAAACCAATTTTAATTAGCTAAACTAACTCTACTTTAACCTAGTTCCAAATGTCAAACATATGGCATGCAAAAATATAAACTAATCTAAATGCTTAAAAACAAATAAATAAAAACACTAATGTCTTAGAATCCACCTCACCACATTAGCATACATATGATCATGCTTAGTTCATACATCCAAAACGATTATGCAACTAGGCATATTATGTTTGCTATTACTTAGTTTATACATCCGTCTATCGATTAAGCACTATGCATGTTCTATTGCTATTATAAAATCTAGTTGAATCATCCGATATATTTACCGTTAAAGAGTCACAATGGATATAATCTATAAAATCATCCACTATATCGTTGATCACAATGGATATTGAATCTTGATAGAATCATCCGATGTACCCCCAAATTGGAACACAATGGATATTTGACGTTTAATGATTCATAAACAACAATCATCACAATTTTGTTATGAAATTGAATTGAAACAAACATAAAAAACATTAAACGATGGATGGAGTATCAATTAAACATAAAAGCATGTAGATAAATGAATGGTGAGTCTTTATCTTCAACCTTAGATGAAGATTTAGCCTCTAATCATAAAAAAATAAAGGCTAATAAAATAAATGACGATTTAGAGAGTAAACAATGAAGAATAGAGAGGTTTTTGGCCTCCAAGGTGCCTCCCAAAATGTAGGTTTACAAAATATACAAGAGGTTCTATTTATAGACAAAACTAATATGCTAACAGGTCACATGGGTGCACTTGAGCACAGGCCCATGTCCGCTCGATCACAGCTTCTGCGCTCGAGCACACTGATAAGAGCTAAATATTGTATATTTGGACCCCTTAATTTGCATTAGTTAATCCTTTAGCTATGTCGTTATCTGACGCTTTGTGTTAGATTTGTGTTTTAGTGTTTTGTAGGTTGCTGGAGAGAAACTGCATCTTAAAAGGGGAAAATTGCAAAGTCTTGGAATAAAACGTACTTTGAGAAGATCTAGAAGATGTGGTTAAGCTTGACCAAATCAAATGAAGGAGAAAATCGGAATTTCCCTAAATGGAGATAATTTCGGATTTGATTCAAATTCAGATTCTGCACACGTCTCAGTGTTTTGATCATAACTTTCTGCTCAAATATCGGATTGAGATGATTCAAATGGCAGTGAAAAGCTTGTTTAAAATGCTACAATTTATTGTGAAATAGGATTTTCCTAATTCGGACGTTTACTTTGTCAAAATTGTCTCACAATATGAGAACACAAATTTGAGCGAATCTTATCCGGATTTCAGACTTCTAATTGGACAGGAGACTGACCTCAGAATTATCTAGGTTTACTTGGGCTTTTAGGACTTCTCTAAGCCTATAAATAGACCTATTTGCATTCAAGAAAAGATAGACAAGCCTGGAGGCAAAAATTCACAGCTTCTCTTTAATTTAGTTTTTCTGTAGTTTAGGATTTATATTTATGTCGGGCTAAACCCCAACTAAGGTTGGGGATGAAGCCTCATCTATGAAGAACAACAGTATTTTTATGTAAGTTTCTATTTTCCGATTTTATGGTTTAATATTTTAATTGTTTTACTTCTTTTAATTGGGTTGAATGTATCTTGGATATCTTTTGTGATTTAAGGATACATTAGATGATTTGTGATAATTCAATACAATTAAGTGCTTGGTTTTCTTGATTAAAAGATTGGATCTTTCTTGTGATTTATTTTCTAGATACAATGGATGTTTCAATATAGATTGGATATTTGTCATGATTTACGGATACATACTAATGATTTAATTGATAATTGGATTTCTATTGTGATTTGGGTAAAGAATGGATACAAGGAATGTTTTGATTAATTTGTGAAGTAAATAGTAAAACATACATAAGATTTCATTGGTGAGAACTTCGGATTAATATTGATGAATATAAAGTATGTGTTGTTCTGATTTGGTGAGTGTGGATTCCGCACCCTTAGTACTTTACCTTTTTTGTTTATTTTATGTTTTAGTCTTTAAATTTCAAAATCAATTTCAAAACCATTTTGGAACTAGAGTAGGATTTAATTAGTTTAGATTTAAATTTGCTTTCAAGAATACAATTCCCTGTGAGGTTCGACCTCGCACTTGCACCCCCATTATATTGCACACGACTTGTGCACTTGCGAGTACATTTAATTTTGTACATCACGCACGTAACCACTCAAAAATCCCACAGTGTAGCAGGTGAAGCGATGGCTAGGACGACACAGGTAATGCAGGCTAATGAGGAATGCGCTCAATCGCATTTCTGGTTTTGAGTGCAGTGCACTCATTTGCACCAAGTGCACTTGAGCGCACTTCCAGGGGCCTTCTTTGCTAAATTCACCCTTTAAACTGCAATTTGATTGCAAGGACCTACAACACCATAAAACACTAAAACTAAACTAAACATTAGATATTAACAAAACTAAGAGCCTAACAAATATAGTTGAAGGGGTTCAAATAAACACTATTTGGCACTCATCAACTTTGATCCATCACTTAAGGATACGTTCATGGTGTTTTTCCAAGCATTCTTCAGGTTTCCATAGTCAATCTTGACGTGATCAAAACCCTAACACTCAAAGCATTGTCGAAAACAGGTTTTTTATGAACCTATTTTTGACATGTGGCAACTTAAATGAACTTCTCCCAATTCATTTACCAAGTTTCAGATACTTGTGGAAGTTCCTAGTTAGCAAAGTTATTGGTTCAGAATTAAAGCACTCATCATCCTTGGATTTTTCATGAACCACTTCCTTTTCCATCCTGGAAGTTTTCAAAGCCATGCTCTTTGCTTTGGGAGAGAATCTCCTACTCTCATAGGTTATGAGAGAACCTACCAATTCATCAACATCCAGCAGCTCTATATCCTTGCTTTCTTCAGCAACAATTATCTTGGGGCCAAAACATGGAGGACGGACCTAAGAATTTTTTCAACTACTCTAACTTCAAAGACTCTCTCACCAAGTGCTCGCATAGAGATCACAATCATCCTTAATTTGGCATAAAATTCACTAAATGTTTCATCTTCCTTCATCTTCACAATCTCAAACCGAGATGTCAACATTTGAAGTTTGACCTTCCTTACCCCTATCGAACCTTCATGAGTTTTCTCAAGAATATCCCAAGCTTCCTTTGAGGTTTCACAAAGAGTGATTCATTGAAATTCATATGGAGACACATAGTTGAAGATGCATCTTAACCCTCGGTTATTCCAGTCACTCTTCACTGTGCCGTCTTTACTCTCCATTTGTCAAAATCACCATTCGGTTTCACTATAAGACCCAATAAAATAATTAAGTTTATTATTAATAACCTCATAGTGATCTAAATTAATTAGTAGAATAAATTATGTATGGAATGATTTACAATTATAAACATAAGAATAATAATGACTTTATTGTAATTGTATTATAAACAAGATAGATTAATAATAATGACAATTTTTGTGTGATAATAATATAATAACAATATCATTTAATGATGATATATTTATGTAATATAAGTTTTAGGGATAAAGAGTTTAACTAATAATAATGTTAGTGTGAAAATTGATCAATAAATAAAATAGGTTAATGGTATTAGAATAATAAAGTGTGATAACATGTCCTTGTGTGGTAAACAATTATATTTATGGGTAAATTGTAGTTGAAATAAATAGTATGGGTGAAATATGAAGTTAAGAAAGATGAATTAAATATAGTGGGGTAATCTTACAATTGTAAAAAATAGGGGTTTTATTTAATAGGAGAAACCTTTACTTAAAAAAAGTCAAAAGAATAAAAAGGGCAACACCCTTTGGTGGTCCTGTATTGACCCAAATAATCAACTAGGTATAAGTAGCTTAGTTAAGGGGTTAATTTGGGTTTTGGGGTACTAAGGACACAAGAGGGACAATTTGGATCTTTGGATGGACGTACGCTAGGTTAAGCAGACGTATGCTTCTATCTTTTGTGTGGCAGTACGTGAAAACACCTGGCATACACTGCTGTTTGTAATGTGGACGTACAAGGGACCATTGGACATACGCTGACAGATAGTACACTGTACTCTGTGAATAGTACATGGACGTACGCTCAAAAGTACACGGACGTACGCTACTTTTGGGAATACCATTTGGGTAATAACTGGGTGTACGAGACAGCCTTTGGCCGCTGTGTAATAGTACCAGACATATGCTAAGGTTGGGTAGATGTCCGCTACTTTTCAAGAGTTTGATAGCAACCCTTCCCTATAAATACCCCCTACCCTTCTTCATTGTCACACCTCACTATGCTCCTAGGCTGCCAGTTGAACCTTTTGTGAGGTTTTGGGTGTTTTCGGTGCTACCGGTGAAGGAACTCTTAAAGTTTCACTTTAAGGAGGTAATGCTTGATTACCTAGCTCTTTATTTATGTCGTTATGCTGCTCGATTTTTGTCTTATGTTGTTAGTCATAGTTTTAGCTTAGTTATGCTTTAAATCTTGTTTAAGTTAGCATTATGTTAACTTAGCATGATCGCGTTGCATGGAGGTTTCATTTTGACTTAGGAGGCTTTAGGAGCCCTTTGTTATTCTTAGGAGTTGATTTGGAGAATAAAAGGATGTGTGAAGAAAAATGAGGATCTCCCTAAATACCTTAAAGTGGATGTACGGTCTCGAGACCGGATGTACGGTCCAAAGTATCACAGCAGACGTACGGCCCCGAGCCTGAATGTATGGTCTAGAGTGTGATAGGGGACTTTAATTTCACCAACTATCCCATAGCCCCTATTTTCCTTATTCTAGAGTTGTTTTGGTAGAAATAGGACTAATAGAAGGTTTTTCACAGATTTGGAGAACCTAGATCATTTGGAATTCTCAGGGACATTATTCGACCCAAGTGAACTTTAACTCACATAATGCTCAATGTTATTTTTCATGCACTAAACGACTATTTTGTGTACCAAGAAAACATGTATATTTGCAACTCTCATAATTTATACTTGTTGCACATGAACTCTAGCATTTTTGTGAAAACGTTGTACTGAATAAGTTAATAAAGTGAGACTTGTTACATCATGCATGTAAAATACAAACAAGATAATTTTCATCGTATGACATAGTACATCAGTACATGTGGTATAATGGCCATGGGCATACTATATATGTTAGCTTTATGGTCAAATGTGTGTATTATACGGGCCTTGGATCCAATGGTTGTTCATGGCTGGCGCAACCTTAATGGGCCGTCACTATAGGACAAACATTATTAGCAGTTTGGGCCACCCGAGGTTAGACTTGGTCATGCAACTAATGTTATGTATGGTAGTGTGCAATGGCTGGGGCACCGGCATTGTACTACAGGTCTCTCTAGACAGCTCCAACCCTACTGAGAAGAGGTAATATCTCAAGTAGATCATACTGTTGAACTTTGATTGTTACTTTGTATCATATGCATATATTATATATCTATATCACACATAAGACAAACTGTCATATGCTTTACAAAAATATTAGAGTTCAATACTAAATTGGCATGGGCATTATTTGTGTTAATAACTACTAAGTCTTAGACTTACCCCCTTTTTATTTATGTTTCCCCTATCATTATGAATATCTGCGCAGTTTTGCTATCCTAGAAGAGGATGCCAACGGAGCCAACTTGGGTGATAGCATATGACCTGATCGGTTTTTAGGACATGGACCCTGTCTGTGTGGAGATCCATGTGGAGGAACTGTCTGTGATGACATGATTGAGATTTTTATCTCATTAGCCCTACTTAAGCTTACATCTAGGCTATGATACGCTGTTCTTTTTCTAAGGCAATGTTATTTGTTTATCTTTTGGTCTACAACCCCTACTTGATGATGGTCTAATGACCGATACATTCTGATGATTATCTATGCTATGAGGTTTTTATAATTTCTCTAGTGAATGTTGTGTCAATGTCAAATTATTGATCTCTATATCCAATGGTCTTAGTGAAGTCTACCACTGCAATTTTATCATTATGACAAGAAAGATTGAAATCCCTGAATCTTGTCCCATGAGGGATAGGGCTGAGAGGCAAACCATGGGATCAATTACTAGTTAATTGATTTGCCCATCGAGGTCGTCACAAGTCCTCACTTGCATCCTCCCATTCTCTCCTTCTTTCTTTTCTCCTTTCTTTCCTTCTCCCTCCCCTCATCTCATGCATAACCCTTTTCTTCTCCCTTGTCTCACCTTTTCTTCTCTGCATTGACACACACATGGCCAAGAGAGAGAGAGAGAGCTAAGAAGAAGAAGAAGAAGAATTTTGAATTGGATTTTGGGGATTTTATGGATTTTGTTATTGTTTATTATGAATTTCGATTTTGGGGATTTGATGGATTTTGTCATATTGTTGAAATATCTAGGAAGAAGAAGAAGAATTTTGAATTGGATTTTAGGGATTTTATGGATTTTGTCATATTGTTGAAATATTTAGTTTCGCTCAAAGGTTTTGTTCTACCCATTGGATTTCAAGCTTGAAATCATAATACTTGGGGAACTTTTGATCGGGTCCAAATTTGGGGGAATTTTAGTAAGAAGCCTAATTCCTAAAATTAGCTTGGGGCTTTTGTGTGTAGTCGATTGATATGCATTATAAAGTTCCAGGTTATTGGATTAATGGGTTGAAACTCCAATTTTACCTATTGGTAGAGTATAGACAGAAACCCTAGTTTGTATAGTTTGAATTAATTTGGGGCATTTGGTATGTGAACACTAGGAAGGCTATTTGAATATGTTAATTACATTTAAAGTGGTAGTTAACCTTTGACTTTCATGGGTTCTATAGAAATTTATGCATATGGGTTTAGCTTCTAATATGTCATTAAAACTACGGGGTTATTCGTAAGTGTTTATGAGTAATGTAAATTCAGGGTAAACAACAATAGGCATGAGTATATATATGTTACATAGATAAGGTTGTAAATAACTATTTAATGTGACAAGTGGTAAGGAGATAACTAGATGGGTTTAATGGTAAACATGTTAATAAACATAAAGTATGATAGAGTTATAGAATAATAATTATTGGGTTAACTTATGGAGCGTGATACTTATAGTGCTCAGGTATCTTTATAGAGTGTAAGTTGTTAAGCTAAGTATAGAGCTTAATTATGTGTTTATGTTGTAAATGCTTAGGTGCCTTACGGTTGAGTCAAGAGTTCACCCAAAGGGTACTCAAATGAACAAAGTAAGTATTTTATTTACTGGGCAAAAAGATGCTATTAAAGTATAAAAGATGTTTTAGATAAATGACTAATGAAAGGTGCTTTTGTGATACTCTGACTATGCATTGATGTTTCATGAGATGTGTTGGATGAATGTTTGATGTAATGTTTCTAAGCGCTTTTATGGGTTTGCAAGATAATGTGATTATTATGTCGCTATGAGCATTTTGATGGTTCACATGGTTTATGATATGATTCAATGATCTTTATGATGTGAGTTATGATAGTATATGAGTTCAAAGTTTTGTTAACATGAGCACGAACGTGGCACAAGCAATGAAATGGAAATGGCGTTCAACTTCAATGGTGATTGAGTATGGTCTCACTACCATAAAGTTGGCTCATGCATAATAGAAAACAACTTGACGGCCCCAATAGCGATGACATGTCTCCTACCCTAAGGTTGGCCTCATGCATAACGTGAAACAACATGACGGCCCCCCGGTAGCGATGACAAGTCTCATACTGCAAGGTTGGCCTCATGCATAATGGAAATCAACATGACTTCCCTTGATAGCGATGACAACTCTCCTACCGCAAGGTTGGCCTCATGCAATATGGAAAACAACATGACAGCCCTCGATAGCAATGACTAGTCTCCTACCTCAAGGTTGGCCTCAGGTGTACAAGAGAAACATGGTGACGGCTCCTGGTAGTGCTGACAAGTCTCCTACTGCAAGGTTAGCATCACCATGGAATTGGCACAAGATGATGAGCATAAGCATGAGCATGGGCATGAATAGCATATAATTGTACGATTATGATGATTGGTTTTGTATGATTTTTATACTAGGCTTATCGGTATGCCTATGTGCAGAAGATGTAACTGCACATAATGGATATCATTACGAATGTTTGTATATGATGAATTTTATGCTAGATGTATCTGTCTGCATATGAGATGGGAGAAGCAAACATACATATGTACATCATTAAGAACACATGATGCATGAATGACATTCCATATGTTTTACTGCTAAGATGCATAATATGTAAGTATGTATAAAGTTAGATGGGTTAGTATGCGTATTTTTCGATATGAAAATCGAGCTTACGTATACTCTCATAGCTGATTTAGTATGTTTTCACAGGAAGTCCCTTTTGGAAAGCCTAGTGAGTTCTATATTGCTAAGCATCTCTCTTTTTATGGAGATGGCGGGCTCATAAATCCACTTATATCACGGGTGATGGTAATTCCTGTGGTGCGAACAAGGTAGTTGAGGATCTTGTTGCCACTTATTTGGGCCATGATGTTTGAGGCCTAGATGCGTCGGAGATTTATTTTGTTGGGCTAGATGTTAGTCCTTTTTGGTAGAGCATTTATGTATGTGCTTAGATGTTGGTATTTTTTGTATGGCTTGTGTCGCATGTGACACCTTTGTATAGTCATTATGTTGTATGTAAGCTTTATTCACATAGATGTATTTGTCAACTCTAATGTGTTATGTTAGGTTTAATGTAATTTATATTCCACTACAAAGATAAAACTCGGATTAATTATTGGATGATGCATATAGCTCTGTAAGACTTATTATGCAGCCAATAAGGTTAATGCACGAGTTCATGGCATACTGCAATATCGCCATGCCACTATCACCATCCACGTTGTTGTGGTTTGTTGCTTTTTAAAAGAAAACTTTTAGTCATGGATTTATCAAGCGGGTCGTCTTCGTAACAAAACCTTTTTCTACAGTAATCCATATATTGTCATTAAGCCCCTTCAAGGAGACTTTCATGTGAACCTTCCAATAAGCATAATCATTCCCATTAAAAATGAGAGGGGCACCCGAAAAATGAGTATTTGGTTCCATAACAAAGAGCTCAACAAACACATTCAAGACATTAGTTAAAAGTCGAGCGAACACGCTCTGATACCAATTGAAAGATTGCTAGGATCGTGTTCAACTTCTAATCACCAAATAAACAAAAATATGGGACTAAGCCATACAACAAATCACAATGGAATTAAAGAATCATTCACAAACACAACACAACACAAAGTTTGTTTACAAAGTGGAAAACCCTTTGAACACATTATTGTAAGTTTCAAATGATACTCACAAGTGCACAAATCATTTGTAATATAGTAGGACCCACATTACCTTCAAGTTTGTCCAACCTGGATGTAATATCCTTCACAAGAGAGAAGATTTGCTTAAGGAAGTCATTGTCAATTTTAATCTAAAAAACATTAGAAGACTCTCCAAACAAGTGCCAACTTTCCATTGAAAATGAGTTCCTTATAGGAGCATGAGTGATTCATCCACTGGACCTTCTCATTCCTATAATTAAAGGAGGTTTATCAAACAATCTACACTTCCCTTTGTCATTTTTAACGAGACTATTTAATACAACATGTGAAGTAGGAACAAAATCAATCAATTTTTCGAAGCTACCATAATTTTTTAGGGGGAGACATTCTAATCATATCCAATTCCATGTTCGTCACCAAAAGGCCTTTGTATGCTCAACATGGTATCCAATTTGGATGACAAGGATTCCTTTGGAGAGCACTCTTTTTGGGCTTCTTCCGAACCCTTTACCCAATCCGTTTTGTTCACTGAAACTAATTTTCATCCTGCAAACTATTGAGTGCCAAATATTACATATTTGGGACTCTTAATTTGCATTTGTTAATCCTTTAGCTTTAGTATGTTCTGATATTTTGTGTTAGTTGTGTTTTTAGGGTTTTAAAGGCTACTAAGGGAAAAACATGGAATTAGTGTGAAAAATACAAGTTTTTTGGGAAGAAGATCGCCAAGGCAACAAGGCCCGTCCAGACAGCCACCAAGCACGTTCGAGCGCACTTATGCAAAGCACCAAAAGAGTGCCCATCAGGATGGCCAATAGGTCCATTTGGATGGACACGTCAGACACGTCGTGTGTAGCACCCAAAACCCTAGTTTAGGGTTATAAATAGTATATTTTTCTAAGGAAACACACCAAAGGGGTGTTCACTATAGATTTCAATTTTTTGACCTTTTTTAGCTTTCAATCCTTTTCCTTTGTAAGTTTGTTAATTGTAATGTCTTCAATTCATTTTATTGTAATATTTGTAGTCATGAGTGATGGAGATCAAGGCACCACTTTGAAGGATCTCGTTCAAGTACCAATTGGGCCGGTTACGAGGGCACGAGCAAAGAAGTTCAAGGATGTACTCAACGGACTCATTCAAGAGTTATGGGCTCAAGCAAATTCGTGGAGGCCCATTGAGCATGATCCACGTGAGCAACAAAGAATCGTCACCTTGATTCAAGTTCTAGAAGGATCCGGTCAAGGCTAAGAATTGGCAAGAAATATTTTGGGTCTATTGGAGAAGGATCGGATTGCAAGGCTATTATAGGCGTCCCGCTCTTCTTTCCTATTTTAGCTTCTTTCCTATCCTGGAATTTTAATTATATTTGGGTCTTATTAGTTAATTAGGTTATTTATATTTAAATGGATGTTTTATCTATATTTTAAGAGTTATTGTAATGGGCTTAGCCCAAAGTCATCTTATCTAGGGTTAGAGATATTTTATGATTGGATAATGGGCTTAGCCCAAAGTCAGTCAAATTAGGGTTACGTTTTATTTTACAGCATCTATTTATTAAATACTCATTGTACTCCTATGGAGAACAGATTTTTATGATTGATAAAACTTGTGAGGATTATTCTCTTTGGTTCTTTGAAGAACTACTTGAACTTATCGGGATTTCCCGTGGCGTTCATCTCGACTTATCAAACGGAAAATCCACCACCATTTGTGGCGTCTTCCTTATACCGAGGTTCCTGTATGTCATAAACAACAGGTCGAGGTCTTCCATTCGAATCTGTCCATAGAACAATCTTGGGTTCCCTTTCGTTGTTGGGTCTCGTTATTCTTGACGGGGTTCACATCAATGAGAGACTAAAACCTTTAACTAAGGTTGAAGATAAGGCCTCACCAATGATTAACAATTACATTCTTGTTATTTTGTTCATACAATTCCAACTACTAATAAAATTGTTGTTTTATGCCAATGCAGTCATTGATTAACCTTTTTTAATTGAATGTTGTGATTTTTTTATTTGTTTTTTGTGAAATATTGGATATTAAATGTGTTTCATCTGATGGATACATCGAATCATTCAATTGAAATTGGATATCCATTATGATTCGTAAATCAAGCAAATACATTGGAAGATTTAATTTCGATTGGATATTCGTTGTGATTTGTTTAATGGTTGGATTCCTTTAATGGTTTAATATATATTTTTACTAAACAAAGAACAATGCATAGGGCTTATTTGTTTGTTGGTTGAATGAATAAAATGGGAGAATGTATTACTTTGATTTGGTGAGGTGAATTCTGAAAACTTAGTGTTTGTATCATTGTCTTTAATCTAGGTTTTCGTTTAGTTTGTATTTTTTCAAGGATAAAATCACACAAAATTTGGAACCTGGTAAACATACAATTGATTTATATAGGAATTAGTATTCACAGCACAATTCCCTACGAATTTGACCTCACACTTGCATAATCTATATTGCAAGCAACTCGTGCACTTGCGAGTACTTTTAAAACTCACAACACAAACTCACACAAATTTTGTTAGTATCAAACAATTAGGTCATTAATGAATTATTCTCTACCTTCAAAGATTTCTCACTTTAGTAGGCCGAATCCAACAAATTTTGAAGGGATAAGTTTTCTTCTTCAGCTGCAACTAGTTTCTTCAGGTGATCTTTGCATTTCTTCCTATCATTTGTGAAATTTCTAACAAGAGGGTCATGTGACACACGATGATTATGGCTTTTCACTGAACCCTTATCTTAATTTTCCACATAAGAGTCGCCATCTAATCCTGCAGAACCAAAATTACCTGAGACTTGAATGGTGGCAGGGAATGCCATGCAGGCCTCTTTCTTTCCTTTTGAACATCAAAGTCACTTGACTCTGATTCATCACTCATGCATGCATTCATGGCGTTTGCTCTAGCATTCTTTAGGTTCCCACAGTCAACCCTAATGTGACCAAATCCTTGACACTCAAGGATTCGGTCACGGTAGGATTTATCCCTTGTATCCTTTTGAGATTTTCCTTTTACTGGCCTCTCTATAGGTTTTTCTGCCAAACCATTTTACATTCCTTAAATATTTCTGAAAGTTCCTAGTTAACATAGAAATCGATTAAAAATCAAAGAACTGCTCTTCACTTTGTTCTTCATAGACCATTTATTTCTCCTTCTTTGTGGTTTTTAGTGCTATGTTCTTCACTTAGGGAGAGAATCTAATACTCTCATAAGTTATGAGAGATCCTACCGATTCATCAACATCAAGCAACTCTACATCTTGTCTTACCTCAATAGCAGTAATCTGGGGATCAAAACAACAAGTGATCGAATAATTTTTTCAACCACTCTTTCTTTAGACACCTTTTCACCAAGCCCTCACATTGAGTTCACAATCTCACTCAATTTGGTAGAACTCACCAAATGTTTCATCTCCCTTCATGTTCACAGTCTAAAAACGAGATGCCAAGATTTGAGGTTTGGCCTTTCTCACCTCTTTCAACCTTCATGGGTCTTCTCAAGAATATCCCATGTTTCCTTTGAGGTTTTACATAGAGTAATCTGTCGAAACTCTTGACGATAGATAGTTGAAGATGCAATTTAACCCTCTATTATTCCAGTTGCTCTTCGCTGCATCTTCCTTGCTCCATTTGTCAAAATCACCATCGAGTTTTCCAAAACCCTTCTCAACAATAACCCATATTTTCTCACTAAGCCCCTTTAAGTAAGCTCTCATATGTACTTTCTAGTGGGCATAATCATTCCCATTAAAAGTGGGTGGGGCATTAGAAACTAAAGAAAAAGGAGTACTTGGTTCCATCCCTAAGAGATCAACAAACACACTCACGACATTACTCAAAAACCGAGCAAACCTGCTCTTACACCAATTGAAATGGTATATGGATCGAGTTCTAACTCTTACAACCAAATCAATCAACAGGAAAAACTAATCCATCTCTGATAAGTGCTAAAATATTCATATTCTAGCCCTTAATTTACATTTGTTAATTTCTTAGTTTTTGTTATTTTGTTCCATTTTATTTCTTTTTTGTGTTTTCTGTCTTTTTGTAGGTCGTAGAATAAAAGAAAGTGTTTCTGGAAAAGTTTCAACCTTAAAGGGCAAATTGGGAAGACTAGAAGATGTGGTTAAGTTTAACCAAATAAAGGAAATGATTAAATCGGAATTTCTCCAATTGGAGCCAAAATCGAATTGGATTCAAATTTGGATTCTGCACAGGTCTCAATATTTTGGCCCCAACTTTCAGCTCAAATATCAGCTTGAGGTGATTTCAATGGAATTGGAAAGTTAACTCAAAATTATACAAATCATTGTGAAATAGCATTTTCGTAACTCTTACTTTTGCTCAGCCAAAATTTTCCCGCAATAAAAGAACGCAATGTGGATGAATGCTATTCCGATTTGTACGAGGATTGTCTCCTAATTTGACTAGGAGACAGATTCCAAATTTCCCAGGATTACTAGGGCTTCTGGGATTTTCCTAAACCTATGAATAGACCTCTAAGCCTCTTAGAAAAATAGACAATCTTGGGGAGAAGAATTGATGGCTCTTCAAGGAAGCATTTCTCGGGTTTAATCATTTCCTTTCTATTTTATTTTATGAAGATCTTTAACATCAAATTCATGTGTAACTCTTTAGAAGGGTTAAATTGAAGCCCTAATTATGTTTATTGAATATTTCAATATTGGCGCCTTTGTGATAATCATATTGTAATGTTTAACTTGATTATTTTCTGCTTAATTAAATTCCTCATATGTGTGTGATTGGCCATTACATGCATGTGGTATGGACTAGTTATTTAAGTCAATTTGCATGACCGAGTCCTAGGCTTAATAGAGTAACAAAACAACCTCACCACAGGTTCTTGGGGTAATCAACATAGGGAACCAAGAGTATACACCCATGGCCTAGGCCTTGTGTTTGTTGATTTCCATATATTTATGCTTTCTTAAATAACAACTTAGTATACACCCATGCCTAATTCATTGCTTAGGAAATCTATAGCTTAAGGAGTATACACTCACACCCTTAGGTTGGCAAACATTTAGTAGTCATAATATGATTAGAGCATTAGCATATTGCTATATATTATCAAGCATGATTAGTGGTGGATATCAAAGCCCCACACTTTCTTTTATCTTTATTTATTTTTCACTATATCAATTCCGTGACAACTTTGATATTTAATTTTGAAAATTAATTCTAAACAAAATCAACAATCCTCGTAGGAATGATCTCGTATTTTCTACACTATACTATTGTTTGATCTTGTGCACTTGCGAGTTAAAACGTAGCCAGTATTATCTATTAATTTATGTGGATACTTGCACAACAATCTCATTGAGCACAAAACATGCATAGCAAAAAAAATAAACAAACAAAACCACAACACAGATTTTGTTTACAAGGTGGAAAACCCTTGAGTACTAAAAGAAGCTCTCCCAGGCAACCAAACCCAGTAAACCACTAAAAGTAGATTCACTGTTACAGAATAGACAATACCCACACCCTTGAGTACCTCTGAACCTAGTAAGAACAACAAACCTCCCATTGGAGCAAGTGTGAATCTCCCACCCTATCCATCCTACTAACAATTGGGGTTAAGGGAATTGAAGCCCACATTTATGACACTCTAACTCGTTGACAAATTAGTGAAGATTCCAAAGGAAATAATTGAGGATGTATTGATCAAGGTGGACCAATTCTATTTCCTTGTGGATTTCATTGTGCTACGCATGGAATTGGTTCAAAATGTTGGGATTAAAATACCAGTTATTTTTGGGCAACCTTTCTTAGCGACGACTAATGCCCTAATCAATTGTAGGACAGGGGTGATGAAGATTTCTTTTTTGGAACATGATAGTGGAGCTAAATATCTTTGATATCAGCAAGCAACCACTAGCATATGATGAGGTCAGACCTGTATGCTTGATTGAGAATATCATTGAGGAGACAGTTAATGAATAAAGCATAGAGGACCCCTTGGAAGTATGCTTTTCTCAATTTGAAGATGATTTAGAATTAGATAAGCTACTTGAGCAAGCTAATTGATGCAGCGTGACTTAGTGGGCTATTGCGAAGAACAACAAATATGCAGCGGATAACTAATTCTAGATCTTGAGACTATCAATGATCTAAGAACTCTTCTTGAAAATCTAGATACTCTCTAGCATTTTGAAGGAAAAAGGGGAATAAACTCAACTCTGAGTATTCTCATTAGTCAATATCAATAAATAAACAACTACCCCATTCTTAGGGCTCTAAGCATTTATTTATAGCCCCAAAACTCCTAGTCCTAAGATAACAATGACATAAAGTCAGTTTAGAAGTCTACAAAAGAAAACTAAACCAAATAAAAGACTTTAAAGATAAGATAGATAAAAGACTAACAAATAAACCTAATTCAAATAAAATACTAAAGATAAGATGTTGTCCTAATCTACATCACTAATGCAATTTAGGAGTCTGCTCCAGTGACGAGCAATAAGAATGGGGAGACAGCAATACTAGAGCCCCCCAAGAAGGAACTTAAGCCTTTACCGGACACTCTTAAGTATAAGTTCCTCGGTCCAAAAGATTCTTTACCTGTAATTATAGTTTCAGACCTAGATGATGCCAAAGAAGAGAAGCTATTGGACATTTTGAAAGAGCACAAGGAAGCTATTGGCTATACCATCAATAATATTAAAGGAATTAGCCCCTCGATGGTTATGCACAAGATGCAACTAGAGGAGAATGCCAAACCATTGAATGAGCCATAGAGGAGGCTAAACCCAGCTATGCAAGAAGTTGTGAGAGCAAAGTGATTAAGTTGTTGGATGCAGGTATCATATATCTAATTTCGGATTCCAAGTGGGTGAGCCCAATTCACATTGTGCCTAAGCGGGCTAGATTGGCAGTAATGAAGAACAAGGACAACAAGTTGGTCCCAACTTATATTAAATTAGGATGAAGAGTATGCATAGACTACCACAAGCTAAATACTGCGACCAGAAAGGACCATTTCTCACTCTCATTCATTGATCAAACGGTGGAGCACTTAGCTTGGCATGAGTACTATTTCTTTTTGGGTGATTATGCTGGATATAACCAGGTCCCTTTCGACCTCAAAGAACAGAAGAAGACTATATTCACCTGTCCTTTTAGGACGTTCACCTACCGTTGCATGCCTTTTGGTTTATGTAATGCACCCGCCACTTTTCAGCATTGCATGATCAATATCTTTTCTGACAATGTAGAATATTTCCTGGAGATTTTCATGGATGATTTCTTAGTCTTCAATTCATCTTTTGAGGACTATCTGCACCACCTCTTGTCTTGTGCGGTGCAAAGAAAAGAACTTTGTGATCAATTGGGAAAATGCCATTTTATGGTAAAGCAAAGGATTGTAGTGGGGCACATCATTTCTCATCGTGGGATTGAGGTTAACAAAGCAAAGGTGGATTTGATTTCCGACCTTCCACCCCCATGTACAGTGAAGGAGATTCGTTCTTTTCTTGGCCATGCAGGATTCTACAGGCGATGCTTCTAATTATGTGTGATGCTTCTGATTATGCAGTTAGAGCTATTTTGGGGCAGCGTGTTGATAAACTTCCCCATGTCATATATTATGCAAGCAGGACACTCAACAACACACAACTTAACTCCTCCACTACTAAGAAGGAGTTGCTAGCAATCGGTTATGCTTTGGCTAAGTTTAGATCCTATTGTTAGTATCCAAAGTCATTATCTAATTGGATCATGCAGCATTGAAGTATCCTTTCTCCAAAAAAGATGCTAAATCTTGTATCATTCGGTGGATTTTGCTGCTATAAGAGTTCAACATAGGGATTCAAGATGTGGTGGCAAATCATTTGTCTAGATTGATAATGGATATCATTGTAGATGCCATTCCCATCGCTCAGACCTTTCTTGATGAGCAATTGATGCGCATTGCTCACAATCTTACAACATGGTTTGCTAATATAGTGAACTATTTTGTTACTAGTCAAATGCCTTTGCATTGGGGACAACAAGATAAGTCTAAGTTTTTGGCAATGGTGAAGTACATTTTACGGGATGATCCTTATCTATTCCAGTACTTTCCCGATCATATCATTAGGGGTGTATTCCTGAGCATAACCAATCCAATGACATCTCCTTTTGTCATGATCATGCCTCCAGAGGCCATTTTAGAGCTCGAAAGACCGCTGCAAAGATTTTATAGTATGGATTTTACTGGCCGACCGTTTTCTGAGACTCTCATAAGTACTGTACCCCCGGTTAGCATTGCCAAAAGCTAGGGAGTATTTCTAGATGAAAAATGATGCCCCTCAATCCCATTTTGATTGTGGACATTTTTTATGTTTGGTGCACTAACTTCATGGGACCTTTCCCAAACTCCTTTGTCTACCTCTATATTCTTGTTGCAATGGACTACATGTCCAACTGGGTAGAAGCTGTTGCGTACAAGACCAATGACCACAGAGTTGTGGTCCAGTTTTTGAAGGATCATATCTTTACTCGTTTTGGTACTCCTCAAGCAATCATAAGTGACGGAGGCAAGCATTTTTGCAACAGGATATTTCAGCAATTGTTGAAGAAGTATTTCAACACACAAAAAGTTGCCACCCCATATCACTCACAAACGAGTGGTCAAGTGCAAAATTTAAATTGAGAGATCAAACACATTTTGGAGAAGACTGTGAATCTGACGAGAAAAGATTGGTCTCTGGGATTGAATGATGCACTGTGGGCATGCTAGACAACATTCAAGACTTCGATTGGCATGTCTCCCTATCGTCCTGTGTACCAAAAAACATGTCACCTTCTAGTGGAGTTGAAACACTGAGCATATTGGGCCATCTAGAAGCTAAACTTCAATCTTATAAAGCAAGCTCCAACTCAATGAATTAAAGGAGTTACGGAATGAAGCATATGATTTTGCAAGGTTGTACAAGGCACAAATGGAGAAGGCTCATGACTAGAGCATTTTGAGACAATACTTTGAACCTAGTCAGAAAGTTCTTCACAATTCATGTTTGCATCTTTTCCCAAGCAAGCTGAAATCTCAATAAACAGGCCCATTCATCATTCAGTCAATTTTTACTCATTGGGCTATTGAGATTGAAAATTTCAAAAATGGGAATACTTTTAAAGTAAAGCTTAAGGGACTTGAGCATTCCACAACCTACCCAAAAAAAAAAGAAGAAGAAGAAGAAAAAGAGTGCATTTGTTGACTTAAGCCTTGATTTGTATTCATCTAATTGGAATTCCTGTGAATTTTGAGGTACGCAAACTTTTAGTAAATTGAAGCCTCACAATTGTATGTTAACATATGTTGTATGCCTTCTTATGAGCGAGTTGATTATGGATGTCCTAATGATGTGATTGTGGTGTTTATCTTGTTAAGCATGCTCATGAGTAAGAACCCTTTGTTTGTGTGGAAAATCGATCTTGTCAAAACATAGCGCTAACAATGTTTGTGGGTATCATTCTTGTTAAACCCTCACGAGACTTCACTTGTCCACTAGGGATGCCTAGGGGTTTAAAAGACTTGTTGCATATAATAAATACAATTGTCTCTCCCACGAAAGAGGATTTATGTTTAATGCTTCTATTTTATTTTTTGTTTTGTTTTGCTAAGGGACTAGAAAAATGTAAGTTTAAGGGTGTTTGATGAGTGCCAAATATTACATATTTGGGCCCCTTACGTTGCATTTGTTAATCCTTTGGCTGTGTTTTAATATAATGTTTTGTTTTACTTCTGTGACTTTAGTTTTGGAAAATGGCAGATTTAAAGTGAATAATTCAAGCTTGGGAGAAAAGTTGTTGAGGACATGGGATCGAGCAATACCTTATGCTCAAGTGTAGAGACGCTTGAGCGTAGCACACTCACAATCAAGTGCACCCACGCCCACCCGCAAGTCACAAGTTCCCAAGTGCTATGCTGCAAGTGAAGAGCTACACGCACGAGTGCGATTGAGTGTACTAGCCATGTGCTCGAGTACACTCGTCTGACGAGTTGGCGTCAAGGCCGTTTTGAGGATTTTATGCCCTAAAAATCCCTATCATGAGGAGTTAAATTCTCAAACTAAGGTTGAGGATAAAACCTCATTGATGTAAAACAACAACACTTTCTTGTAAGTTAATATTATCTGATTTTATGGATTTCAATATTTCAATTGTTTTACTTTAATTCAACTCTTATCCGTATCCAAAAATTAAAGTATCACTCAAAACCATGATTTTTATTCATTAGCAAGCTTAAAAAGATAAACCCCATCTTCACAATGAATTGTAATTTTAAAGTCCAATCACTTACAAAAGACAAGCTAAGGCATTACAAGTTCGAAACAATGTAAAGTGAACTACCACAAAAGCATGAAGCCTCCAAATAATTCCAATGTGTAATGTCTCAATATCTCAAAGTTCATTGAATTTCCTATCAGAATGAACAACAATGGCATAATTTTTTTTTTCTTCTTTTCTTTTATTATTAGGCTATGCAATGTTTAATTCCCTTAAGCTTTCTAATTGACCCATGTAGCGAGTTTTGAGCCAACGACTCCCAAACCAGATGGTTTTAGGGCATTGGTGTAAAACACTCCTATGAACTTACTAACTCAAGTTAAAAAGGCTATGAAACTACACTAGCTATAATTTAACCAAATCAAAATTCTCATTGTTTGACGTGAACACTCAATGCTTAATAAGGCAAGAGGTCTAGTTACTTAGTGAAAAGCTTATCAATGATCATCTTTTTTTTTTTTATAATTTACATATATATATTTTCAACTATGCCAAAGTATCCAACCAATAAGTCATCTAGTTTCACCCAAAACATAGAAACATGCACATCAATACCACATGTCATACCCCACAAATCATGTGCTAATGTGCTTGTGTTAGAGCAAATCAACCATGTGAATTCTCAAGTGCCTAAAGTAAGTAACAAACTTAAAAATCCAACATAAAATCATGTGTTCAAAATTTTAAGCTAACCAATGAATATCAAATCACAATTCTTAAATCAACAAAAATTTCAAGACAAACATGAACATGCATTTTTTTGTTTTTTTTTTCAAAAACAAAAAGTGGGACCAAGTGTGTGTAAATGTGTCCCCCATACCCCCAAACTTAAATTACACATTGTCCCCAATGTGTGTATAACATGGAAAGATCTTACCGGGAGATGGATGAAACTATTTGGAAATGGTTTGACTCAAAGCATTCACCCCAAAGTTGAACTCAAGGACACTTGTCCCTGAAAAAACAAAACACTAAAGTAACAAAGGAAAACAAAAACAAAAATAAAATAAACAAACAAAGAAATAAAAAGGATATGTTGTGGGGTGCCTCCTATGAGCGCTAAGTTTAACGTCTTCATATAGATTGTGGCACTTTAAACTTGAAACACCAGTCTTATCTTCTCTTGCACCAAAGAAAATGATGTGTTCTCATTGCAGGGGGATTCCAATTGTCTGTATATAGGAGTGGACCACTTTGATTCTTCTCAAACAATTTCTCATCATGGACTGGAATAAAATCAGAAGAAGACTCAGGAAATTTTCTATCTTGATGTCCTCAATTTGCTCATTTGGTAGCTCTAACAAACTTCTCTCCTGGCCTCTTGGTGTTTCAGGAATAAGAGCTAATGTTGAAAAAGTCTTAGTGCTCTCTTCTTTTTCCTGATGTGGCTCCTCTAGATCCTCAGTTTGCTCCTCCTTCCTCTCATCGACTTGATTTTCAACCACAACTTGCTCACAAAATTGAACAAAGCACTCTCCCAAAGGATCTTCAAGACTTGGCTCACAAAAATTTTCCTCAACAGTTTCTTCATTCCTAGGTGTGGTGGTTGTTTGCTCAAGATAATAGTAGGTGTACTCATCCTCCATGTAGTAGTCATTAGGATTTGCCACCAACTAACCTTGACACTTTTCTTCCTTGAGGATATCCATTATTTGCTTAAAGTGAGCATCCATCTTCTCATATGATTGTGTGACATAGTTCCTTATTCTTGCAAATTCTTGCCTATCTCCCTCTGCTTCGCTATGCATTGCTGACATTGTTCTATTTAAAGCAGCACCTACTTCTTCTAAGGCAAAACTAATTTCTTCTAAGGTAGACCTTTTGGGAGAGAGTGGTTCTTCTTGATATTGTTGATATGGATAGGAATATGAATGATCATATATGGGAGATGACTCCTCTTCTTGACCTTGTGGAGGCCAATAGGTGGAAGATGGCTCTTCTTGGTATGCTTCTTCTTTGAGAATATCGGCTTGTTGGTTGTGGTGGGCCTTCATCTCCTCAACTGTTTGCTTTGTATTATGAGTCATTTGTTCTGTATTCTTGATCAATACTCTAATAGTCTCTAGCAACTCTTCAAAGACCTAAGGAGGAGGTAGTTCAACCTGAAATTGCTATTGTGGAGCTCATTGAAAGGAATAGATGTTGCAATCCATGACATTGTGGAGCATGAATTCCAGGATCTTGTGCTTGCCATGTGATATCTGACTGTTGGCTCCATGTTGGGTTATAGGAATCAAAATAGCTGTCATCCCCCGGTCTAGAGAACGATGTGTTCATATGCCATAAGAATAGTTAGAAAATTGTCTTGTTGAGGGACAGTTTCTAACATGGTGATAAAGGTTACGACAATATGAACATGGTCCGTGGGGCGTAGAAATGTTTCCCCACATGTGTGAAAACAAAAAGAAACTAAAGAAATTAAAATTAAAAGGGAATTAAAACAAAAATAAAAACTTACGAAGTTGCAGATTCGAATGACCCTGCATTAAAAGAAAAAAAACAATCAAATCTGTAATTAAAACAGTTTATGTGCTGCAGTTTGGATGTGAGATCGATCACACTAGTGCGCTCGATCACCCTGGAATGGGCGCTCGAGCGTACCTCCAGAGGCAAAATGGGAATTGCAAAAATACAGAGGACGAAAAAAATTAAAACAAATTAAACTAGGAGAAAAAAAAATTCTAAACAAAATTAAACAATCCCAGGCAATGGCGCCAAATACTTGTTGTGCCAAATACTACCTAAATTAATAGATAATATTTAGTACGTTTTAACTCGCAAGTGCACAAAATCAAAACAGTAATATAGTGCAACAAGTACGAGATCAATCCCATGGAGATTGTTGATTTTATTTAGAATTAATGAAAATATTAACTTTGTCACTAAACTGATACTATGAAAAAGAAATAAAGATAAATAAAAGTGTAGGGCTTTGATATCCACCACTAATCTTGCTCAATTAATATAACAATATGCCAATGATCCAATCATATTATGAATACCTAATGTTTGCCAACCTAAGGGCATGGTATATACTCCTTAAGCTATTGGTTTCCCTAAGCAACGAGTTAGGCATAGTGTATACTCAAACTCTTTTCTTTCTTAAAGGATTTAGCATGATATATACTAAGTTGTTCTTTAAGAAAACATAAATTTGTGAAAATTGACAAACACATGAAACCAAGGGCATGGATTGCTTTTGTTACTTTTATTAAACCTAGGACTCAGCTATCCAAATTGATTTAACTAACTAGTCTATACCATATGCATATATGTTGGCCAGACAAACACATATGAGGAATTATTGAAAGCAGGAATTAATCAAGGTAAGCAACACAATATGATTATCACAAAAGGCGCCAATATTGAAATATTAAACAAACATAATTAGGGCTTCAATCTAGCCCCACAAATGTATTTAGTTATACATAGTTAAGATAAAACTAAAAAGAAAAAGGAAAAGAAAGAACCGAAAACCACTCCTAGAAGTAGCCTCCAAATTATCCTCTCTAAAATTGTATATCTAATTGTGAAGCTTAGAGGTCTACTTATAGGCTTTAGGAGAGTCCTAGAAACCCTAGTAAACCTAGGAAATTCAGAATTATATCTCCTATTCAAATTAGGAGATAATCCTAGTACAAATCGAATAAGATTCTTTCAAAATTGCGTTCCTATTTTGCGGGGTGATTTTGGCATAGTGGCGGTCCAAAATGGGAAAAATGATATTTCACAATAATTTGTAGCCTATTGAGTTAGCTTTCCAATGCCATTGGAATCACTTCAATCTGATATTTGAACGGAAAGTTATGGCCAAAATATTGAGATATGTGCAAGATCCAAATTTGAATTCAATCCAATTTTTTACTCCAATTGATGAATTCTGAATTAATCCTATCCTTTATTTGGTTAAACTTAACCACATCTTTTAGGTCCTTCCAATTTGCCCTTTAAGCTTAGAACTTTTCCAGAAACACTTCCTTTTCTTTCATGACCTACAAAAGTACAAAAAATACAAAACGGAAATAAAATGGAACAAATAACAAAATAAAGAGATTAACAAATATAAATTAAGGGCTAAAATATGAATATTTTAGCACTTATCAGTACTTGAACTTTTGAGGAGGCAATGCAAAATGTTTTGAGTTTTAAATGTTACTCGCAAGTGCATGAGTTGTTTGCAATATAGCTTTAGCAAGTGCGAGGTCAAATCCACAGGAAATTATGTTTTTGAATGCAATTATATCTAAACTAATTTAATCCTAACTTAGTTCCAAAAGACTTTTTGATTTTGAAAATAAACAAACATAAACTAAATAAGATTTAAAAAAAAAAATCAACTGCAAAAGTACAAAGGTTTTGGAATCCAACTCACTAAATCAGAACAACACATTCCATGTTTATCAATATCATCTGAATTTCTCACAAATAAAATCCTATATATGTCATACTATGCTTCACAAAATAATTAAATCATCTAATGTATCTACCCATTACACAAATCACTAAAGATATCCTGATTAAACCAAATCATCAATTGTATCCATTAGATAAATCACAAAAGATATCCAATTTTATTTTGGTAAATAAAGATCCAAGAAAACAATTAAAAGAAACACTCCTAAATCATCACATATATCAGTAAATCATATTTGGACCCCTTAATTTACATTAGTTAATTCTTTAGCTATGTCGTTATCTAATATTTTGTGTTAGATTTGTGTTTTAGTGCTTTGTAGGTTGCTGAAGAAAAACTGCATCTTAAAATGAGAAAATTACAATGTCTTGGAATAAAGCATCATTTGAGAAGGCTTAGAAGATGTGGTTAAGTTTAACCAAATCAAAGAAATGATAAAATCGGAATCTCCCTAAATGAAGATAATTTTGGATTTGATTCAAGTTCAGATTCTACACACATTTCAATATTTTGATCATAACTTTCTGTTCAAATATTGGATTGTGGTGACTCAAATAGTAGTCGAAAGCTCGTTCAAAATGCTACAATTTACTGTGAAATAGGATTTTTCTAATTCGGACGTTTACTATTCCTAAATCATCTCGTAATATGAGAACGCAAATTTGAGAGAATCTTATCCGGATTTCATACTTCTAATTGGACTGGGAAACTGACCTCCGAATTATCTGGGTTTACTAGGGCTTCTAGGACTTCTCTAAGCCTATAAAATAGACCTCCTTGCATTCAAGAAAAGGAGTGAAGCCTGGAGACAAAAATTCACAACTTCTCTTTAGTTTAGTTTTTCTGTAGTTTAGGATTATTTTTATGTTGGTCTAGCCCCAACTAAGGTTAGTGATGAAGCCTCACCATTGAAGAACAATAGTACTTTCATGTAAGTTTTTATTGTCCGATTTTATGATTTAATATTTTAATTGTTTTACTTCTTTTCAATGTGTGGAATGATTTTTGGATATCTTGCTATGATTCAAGGATACACTTGACGATTTAGGATAATTGCACATAATTGATTGCTTAGTTTTTTTATATGCCTAAAAATTGGATATCCCTTGTGATTTGTTCTTGGATACATTTGGTGTTTCAATTAAATTTGGATTCCTTTTGTGATTTGTGCAATGAACAGATACATGGGATTATTTTGACTAATTTTTTGAAGTATAGTAAAACATACATAAGATTTAATTTGTGAGAACTTCGGATTAATATTGATGAACATGAAGTATGTGTTGTTATGATTTGGTGAGTGTGGATTCCGCATCCTTAGTACTTTATCTTTTATTTTATTTTATTTATTTTATGTTTAATCTTTTAGTTTTCAAAAACCCCAAATCAAAACCCTTTTGGAACTAGATTAGAATTTAATTAGTTTAGATATAAATTTGCTTTCAATAATAAAATTCCCTGTGGATTCAACCTCACACTTGCACACCATTATATTGCACACGACTCGTGCACTTGTGAATACATTTAATTTGTACAACAAATTTTGTCACCGTTGTCGGGGATACTTTAATTTTTGGATACCATGAACTTATGCATAATGTTTGTGGGTAACATTCTGGAAAACCCTCACAAGACTTCACTCATCCTTTAGGGAATTCTTAAGGGTTTAAAAGGGTTGTTGCATATGCTAAATGAAATCATACTGATGTGGTATTTTTGTGACCAAAAATATCAATAATAAAAATTACCACTTGCAATAGTATGAATCCAATAAGTTTCATACAATCAATGTTATAGCATAATCCATCTTCAATTGGCACGGATCGTCTACCTAAACTAGGGTGTAGTACGACCCGCCTTTCCTAAGCATGGTCTATCTAATCCTATTGATCATATGTCTATTAAAACATCATTGCATAACCATCAATCTTATAATCACAGAAAATAAGGTTGATTTGAGTTCAATAAAAGCAAAATAATTTCTAAGACAAGAAAAGAGTTTCACAAATATTGATTTCATAAATTAAGAACAATTGCATTTAATATTAAGAACAAAATTTAATGGTTGCAATTCTCATAGTTATACAATCAACATGCATAAATTGAATAACTAAAAATCAAATACAGTTACCATTGTGTTTGAAAAGGATTACATCAATACCCCACAAAAGGGTTTAGCCGCTCATGATCTTCTAAGCTCCAAAAATAATTTGTTGAAATTTTAACTCTAGGAAATGTTCTCCCGTTTACAATGTTTTAAGGCCTATTTATAGGGATTAAGAGAACCCTAAAAACCCTAGAAACCCTAAGAAAACTGTATGTTAGTCTCCCAGTCCAATTGGGAGACTGAAAGCCAAGTCCAAGGTATCAAAAGGCGCCTACCATACTGTGCACACCCTGAGTGCGCTCAATCCCAAGGATGTGCGCTCGAGCTTAGCTATTGTGCACGTGATCGCAGGAGTGCAATCAATCTTAGGCCACATGCATGCTCGATCCCAGCAACAAAATGGCTCCAACTTGTCCTTTTTAGCCCAATTTTTAATGGAATTCTTGCATTTGACCTGAAACATGAAAACAAAACAAAATCAAACAAATAAAAATGCTAAGGAATTAACATATGCGAGTTAAGGGGCTTGAATGTGCAACATTCAGCACTTATCACGTACATCCCACGAAAGATGGATTTATCTTTTTGTTCTTTGTTTTTGTTGGGAGATAAAACGATATGGAGTTTATACCAAGAGCACATTAATATTCATAATTGAACATAACTCTAGCCCAAAAGCCTAAGCTAATGGGCTAAGATCCACATAGGTATATTAAGCACTCTTTTCTTTTATATTTTCTCAATGTGGGACATAACACTTACAAGTGCACTCACAACAATCTCCCTCTCACTTGTGAGTCTCTTCACATTGACCAAACTCCCCCTCGCTTGTGAGTCTTTCTACATTAGAGTTTCTCACGTCAAGAGTTGCAGAACGGGAACCCGACGCATTCCAGACACCCATCCCAAGAAAGTAACCATGGCTCTGATACCATTTGTTGGGAGATTAAAGCAATTATGGAGTT
This sequence comes from Carpinus viminea, assembly GCA_013348765.1. Classification (NCBI taxonomy): domain Eukaryota; kingdom Viridiplantae; phylum Streptophyta; class Magnoliopsida; order Fagales; family Betulaceae; genus Carpinus; species Carpinus viminea. Next base: position 17,576,623 of record CP054674.1, read on the forward strand.
TATACCAAGAGTACATTAATATACATAATTGAACACAACTCTAGACCAAAAGCCTAAGCTAATGGGCTATAGTCGACATAAGTATATTAAGCACTCTTTTCTTTTATATTTTCTCAATGTGAGACATAACACTCACAAGTGCACTCACAACAGTTTTTCATTTTGTTTTTAGTTTCGTATTGCTAAGGGAATAGCAATATGTAAGTTTGGGGGTGTGATAAGGGCTAACATTCTCATATTTTAGCCCCTTAATTTATATTTGTTAATCTCTTAATTTTGTTATCTTTTTCCATTTTATTTCCTTTTTGTATTTTTGTAGGTCATGGAAGAAAAGGAAGTGTTTCTGGAAAAGTTCTAAGCTTAAAGGGCAAATTGGGAAGACTTAGAAGATATGGTTAAGTTTAACCAAATAAAGGATAGGATTAATTTGGAATTCATCATTTGGAGTCAAAAATCGGATTGGATTCAAATTTAGATCCTACACATACCTCAGTATTTTGGACATAACTTTCTATTCAAATATCGGATTGAGGTGATTCTAAAGGAATTGGAAAGCTAACTCAACAGGCTATAAATTATTGTGAAATAGTATTTTTCCCATTTCAGAATGTCGCTATACTAAAATCACCCCACAAGATAGGAATGCAATTCTAAAAGATTCCTTATTCGATTTGTACTAGGATTATCTCCTAATTTGAATAGGAGATATAATTCTGAATTTCCTAGGTTTACAATGGTTTCCAGGACTCTCCTAAAGCCTATAAATAGACCTCTACGCTTCATAATTAGATATATAATTTCAGAGAGGAGAATTTGGAGGCTACTTCTAGAACGGTTTTTGGTTCTTTCTTTTCCTTTTTCTTTTTAGTTTTATTTTAACTGTGTAACTAAATACTTTTGTGGGGCTAGATTGAAGCCCAAATTATGTTTGTTTAATACTTCAATATTGACGCCTTTTGTGATAATCATATTGTGTTGCTTAACTTGATTAATTCTTGCTTTCAATAATTCCTCATATGTGTTTGTCTGGCCAACATATGCATGTGATATGGACTAGTTAGTTAAATCAATTTGGATGGCCGAGTCCTGGGTTTAATAAAAGTAACAAAACCAATCCACACCGGGTTCATGGGTTAATCAACATGGGAAACACAGGGAGTATATACCATGCCCTAGGTTCCATGTGTCCGTCGATTTTCATAGATTTATGTTTTCTTAAAGAACAACTTAGTATATACCATGCTAAATACTTTAAGAAAGAAAAGAGTTTGAGTATACACCATGCCTAACTCGTTACTAAGGGAAACCAATGTCTTAAGGAGTATATACCATGCCCTTAGGTTGGCAAACATTAGGTATTCATAATATGATTGGATTATTAGTATATTGTTATATTAATTGAGCAAGATTAGTGGTGGATATCAAAGTCCTACACTTTTATTTATCTTTATTTCTCTTTCATAGTATCAATTTAGTGACAAAGTTGATATTTTCATTAATTCTAAAAAAAATCAACAATCTCCGTAGGATCGATCTCATGCTTGCTGCACTATATTACTGTTTTGATTTTGTGCACTTGCAAGTTAAAATGTACTAAATATTATCTATTAATTTAGGTAGTATTTGACACAAAAGTGCGAATGATGCGCAGCAAAGGGAAGTCTTATGCCTGAGGGCACTCGAGCGCACTACATGTGTGATCGAGCGCACGCGTCCGACTTGGTAGCAAACTTCTTAGATTAGTTTAGGAGGCTACAAATTACGAAATTCTAAAGGAGAACAAAGAGAGTTCTAGGGTTTCCTAGCTTTTGGATCTCAACTCTGTGATTCTTTATTTGTAAGTACTCATTTTTTATGATGAATTCCATCGAGAATGTTTTGTCTGTCAATAACATGAGAGGCTAAACCTTCAACTAAGGTTGAAGATGAAGCCTCACTTATGATTAGCAACGTATTAGTGCACTTGGATAGACATGGCTGGGATGGCACGCCGTGGGATCAATTACTAGTTAATTGATTTGCCCATCGGGCGGGGCGGCACAAAACCTCCAGGAGATGCTAGACCAGACACAATCATTCCAAGTGTTAAAGATCAATCCAAGAAGTATGTTCCCAAAGCTCCGTATCCAGAAAGACTGATTGCACCAAAGACAAGCTCAAAATATGATGACATTTTCAAAGTGTTTAAGCATGTGTAGATCAACATTCCATTCTTAGATGCCATCCAACAATTGCCTTCTTATGCAAAATTTTTGAAGGATCTGGTCATAGTTAAGCGGAAGATGAATGTGCCCAAGAAAGCTTTCCTAAGAGAAGGTAAGCTCTATGCAATACAAGATGCCTGTCAAGTATAAGGACCCTGGATGTCTTACCATCACTTGTAAGATTAGTGACAACCGAGCTGAAAGAGCTCTGTTGGATTCGGGAGCTAGTGTCAATCTCCTGTCGTATTCAGTCTATATTCAACTGGGATTGGGAGAGCTGAAATCAACGTCCATCACACTTCAACTAGCCAACAAATCTATAAAGAAGCTGAGGGGAATAATTGAAGACATTCTGATCGAAGTTGATAAGTTCTACTACCCTATGGACTTCATTGTCTTAGATACAGAGCCAGCTGTAAATATAGAGATTCAAGTTCCAATCATATTAGGGCATCCCTTTTTAGCTACAGCTAACACCCTAATCAATTGTAGAACCGAAGTTATGAAGTTATCTTTTGGAAACATGACAGTGGAGCTGAACATCTTTGATATGAGCAGGCATCCATTTGAGTATGAGGAAGTTAGAAGGACCTACTTGATAGAAGAAATAGTAAAGGAGACGGTAAATGAGCTGAGCAGTGACAACCATTTGGGAGAATGACTTACTGCATATGGAGGTGACATGAACCTGGATACACTACTGGAACAAGTTGATGCAATGTTGGACTCAACTACAGCAAGAGAGATTGATATTAGGGGGACCACTGACACATCTTCATCAGCAGCTGAGCAGGTAAAGCGGGAGTTGAAGCCCCTACTGGACACATTGAAGTACAAATATCTAGATCCTAATGAATCTCTATCGGTAATTATCTCTTTCGATTTAAATGAGGCTTAAGAACAAGAGTTGCTGAATGTGTTGAGAGAGCATAAAGAAGCAATCGGATGGCCAACTGGGGACATCAAGGGAAATAGTCCTGTAGTGGTAATGTACAAGATTCATCTAGAAGAAAATGCTAAAACCACTTGTGAGCCACAAAGATGGTTAAACCCAGCCATGCAAGAGGTGGTAGTATGAGCTAAAGTGATCAAACTTCTGGATGCGAGAATCATCTACCTGATCTCTGATAGTAAATGGGTGAGTCCCATTCATGTGGTATCCAAGAAAGCAATGAGTTGGCCTTAACTCGTGTGCAATCAGGATGGAGAGTGTGCATCGACTACAGAAAGCTAAATTCTATAACAAGGAAGGACCATTTTCCTCTACGTTTCATTGATCAAATGGTGAAGAGATTGGCAGACCATGATTACAACTGTTTTCTAGATCGCTACTCCGGTTATAACCAAATTTCGTTGGATCCCACATATCAAGAGAAGCCTACTTTTACTTGTCCTTTTAGTACGTTTGCCTATCATCATATGCCATTTGGGCTGTGCAATGCACCTGCTACTTTTCAGCGATGCATGATCAGCATCTTTTCAGATATGGTCAAACGTCACCTAGAGATATTCATGGACAACTTCTTAGTCTTTGGTTTGTCATTTTAGGAATGTCTGCATCATCTCACTTTGGTATTGGTATGGTGCAAAGAGAAGAATCTTGTTCTAAATTGGGGAAAATGCCACTTTATGGTGAAACAAGGGATTGTTTTAGGCCATGTGATTTCTTCCAATGGTATAGAGGTTGACAAAGCTAAGATGGATCTAATTTCTAGTCTTCTACCACCACGGACAACTAAGGAGATTCATTCGTTTCTAGGACATGCAGGATTATACAGAAGATTCATCAAGGACTTCAGCAAGATAGCTAGACCTTTGTGTAATCTACTTGCAAAAGATGTTCCATTTGACTTCAATGACAAGTGCCAGACAACCTTTGAGATCTTCAAGAAGAAATTAACCTCTACACCAATCATCCAACCACCTAATTGGGGATTGCCGTTTGAGATAATGAGTGATGCTTCCGATTATGTTGTGGGAGTCGTGTTGGGGCAAAGAGTGGAGAAGCTTCCCCATGTTATATACTATGCCAGCAAGACCCTGAATGATGCACAATTCAACTACTCCACCACTGAAAAGGAGTTGTTGGTTGTTGTGTTTGCTCTAGATAAGTTTAGATCTTACTTGCTAGGATCTAAGGTCTTGGTCTACTTGGATCATGCTACTCTAAAGTATCTTTTGTCTAAGAAATATGTTAAATCTTGTCTCATCCAGTGGATTCTATTGCTATAAGAGTTTGACAATGAGTTTCGGGACAAAAAGGGTTCGGAGAATGTGGTAGCTAACCATCTATCCAAGCTGGTTGTGGACTTTAGTGAAGATGTTGTGCCGATTGCTGAGACGTTCCCTGGTGAACAACTTATGCACATCTCTCAAATTTCTGCACCATGGTTCGCAAATATTGAGAACTACCTTGTCATCGCCAAGATGCCATCACATTGGACCAAGCAAGACTGATCAAAATTCTTGGGCAAGTACTTCTTTGGGATGATCCACTGCTTAAATACGCCTAGATCAGATTATAAGGAGATGCATTCCTGAAGGTGACTACCAGAAGATCCTCTCTTTCTGCCATGATCATGCATGTGGGGGACACTTCAGTCCTAAAAAGACCACAGCGAAGATTCTTCAAAGTGGATTCTATTGGCCCTCCATTTTTCATGATGTCCATGCTTACTATTCAGCCTATGAGAGATGCCAGAAGTTGGGGAGCATTGGAACAATAAATATGATGCCGTTGAACCTGATCCTTATTGTGGAACTTCATGGGACCCTTCCCTAATTCTTATGGGTACCTCTTCATCCTTGTGGCAGTTGATTATGTTTCCAAGTGGGTGGAGGCCATTGCAAGACCAATGATCATAGAGTTGTGCTTCAATTTTGAAAGAAAATGTGTTTGCACGCTTTGGGACACCACATGCCATCATCGGATGGGGGAAGCATTTACAACCAATTTTTGAGCAACTCATGAAGAAATATGGGATCACTCACAAAATTGCAACACCCTACCATCCTCAGACAAGTGCGCAGGTTGAGATATCCAATAGAGAAATCAAGAGGATATTAGAGAAGATGGTGAACCCGACAAGGAAGGATTGGTCTCTGCGACTCAATGATGCTTTGTGGGCATACTGGACAGCATTCAAGACTCCAATTGGCATGTCTCCCTACCAATTGGTGTATGGCAAGGTGTGTCATCTTCCTGTAGAATTCGAGCATTGAGCATATTGGGCTATCAAGCAATTAAACTTCAATCTCACCAAGGCTAGTGATCAAAGGAAGCTCCAAATTGATGAATTAGAAGAATTGAAGAACGATGCCTACGATGTGCCAAGCAATACAAAGCTAAGATGAAAAAGACTCATGATCAAAACATACTACAAAGATCTTTTGAAGTTGGTCAAAAAGTCCTCCTTTACAACTCACGCCTACATCTGTTTCCTGGGAAGCTAAAGTCCTAATGGACAGGACCATTCAAAGTTCGTGCAGTTGCTACTCATCGAGCCATCGAGATTAAGGATCTCAAGAATGGAAGTACTCTCAAAGTCAATGGATAGCATCTGAAGCCTTTCCTAGAACTGGAGATTCCAGAGATTGAGGAATTGCCTTTGGAAGACCCGATGTCATCCAACTATCATCCCGGAAAGTCTGGTTGAAGACTATAAACTTAGTGCTTATGGGAGGCACCCCTCTATCCTTTTATTTCCTTTTTTTTTTTTTTTTTAGTTGTAATAATGATTTTTTGTTGTTTTTTTTAGGATGGGTGTTTTCACAAGTAAGTTTGGGGGAGGGCATCTCTCGACTCACTTCGGTTCTCTTCACCTCTTGGTATTGTATTTTTGCCCACATTGAGAACATTGTGTGATTCAAGTTTGGGGGTATGGAAAACCGTTGTCCATTTTGTTTTTAGTTGTTATCTTAATGTTTTAGTTTTTTTTTCATTTTAGTTAGTTGGTTTCTTGTTAATTGTGCAATGTTGTTGTCTAGTTTGAGTTAAACTATGACTATGGTTTGCATTTCATTGGTTTGCTTAAAGGGTTGAACTCTTCATTATGTCAATAGGAGTCTGAGTCTGTTGACTTATTTTTGGGTAAAAGAGATTGTATGTGTTTTGAGATCAATATTTTTTAGCACATTAGCATGCTTTTTGTGAGGTATAATGTTTTAGCTTAAGCTTGTTCCTTTTGAGATTTGTTGAATGACTTATTGATGAATAACCTTGGCTTGCAAGATAAAAATTTATTAAAAAAAAAAGGGGGATCATTTTGAGTTCCTCACTGAGTAACCGGACCTTTTGCCTCATTAAGTATTGAGTGTTCGCGTCAAAAGGTGTGAAATTCAAGTTGAGTTATGGTATGGCTAGTATGGCTTTGTAGCCTTTTTGACTTAAGTTATTAAGCCCTTAGGGATGTTCTACATCTAGTGCCCAAAAGCCATTTGGCTTGGGAGTCATTGGCCTAACACTTGTTACATGGGTCAATTAGAAAGCTTAAAGGAGTCATACATTGCATAGCCTGTAAAAAAAAGAGAAAATAAATGCATATCTTGCCTTGGTTGTTTCATCTGTTTATGATTCTTGCAAATTTTGTGGAACTTGTTTTAAGTTTAAACTGAAAGCTTCAATGTTATATGCTAATTTCACTTTGCACGCTTCAAGAACATATGATGTCTCAATTGTCCATTTATGAGTTATTTGATCTTGGATGCCCATTGATTGTGATGAGGGTGTTTGTCTTTTTAAGCTTACTCATGAATAAGAACCATGGTCTTTGTGAAAATTCTTTCTTGTTAACAATATTGTACTGTAATGTTTATGGGTATCATTCCTGTTAAACCCTCACGAGACTTCACTCGTCCACTAGAGATGCCTAGGGGTTTAAAAGGCTTGTTGCATATGCTAAATGCAATCGTCTATCCCACGACAAAGGATTTATGTTTATTGCTTTCATGTTGTTTTGCTAAGAGACTAGCAAAAGTTAAGTTTGGGGGTGTTTGATGTGTACCAAATATTACATATTTGGACACCTTAATTTGCTATTGTTAATTTTTTAGCTGTGTTATTATCTGATGTTTTAGTTTAGTTTCGTGTTTTTAGTGTTTTATACTTTGCTAAAGGAAAACTATGGGTTTTATGTGGAAAGTAATTATTTCGAAAGTCCCTGTTAGAGCAATCGAGCGTAAGTCAGTGTGATCAAGCGCACCTGTGCTTAAGCCCAGGACAACCACAATCGAGCGCAGACATGTCAAGGCCAAAGCCAAAGTGCAAATGTTGTAAACCCTAGTTTTAGGCCTATAAATAGATAATTATTATATTAGTTTAGGAGGCTACAAATTACGAAATTATAGAGGAGAAAGAAAAGAGTTCTAGGGTTTCCTAGCTTTTGGATCTCAACTGGGTGATTCTTTATTTGTAGGTACTCATTTTTCATTATGAATTCCATCAAGAATGTTTTGTCTTTCAATAACATGAGGCTAAACCTTCAACTAAGGTTGAAGATGAAGCCTCACTTATGATTAGCAATTTAGTTTCATGTAATCAATATTTCCCAATTTAATGGTTCAATTGTATTGTTTTACTTTTTATTAATTGGATTGAATGTATCTTGGATATCTTTTGTGATTCAAGGATACATTAGATGATTTAGGATAATTCAATACAATTGATTGCTTGGTTTTCTTGATTAAAAGATTGGATCTTTCCTTGTGATTTATTCTCTGGATACAATTGATGTTTTGATATAGATTGGATATTTTCTTGTGATTTACTGGATAGTTAATGATTTAATTGAATATTGGATTTCTATTGTGATTTGGATAAAGAATGGATACAGGATGTTTTGATTAATTTTGTGAAGCAAAAGTCAAACATACCTAAGATTTATATGTGAGAACTTTGGGAATATTATAGATCATGGAACTATGTTGTTATGAATGTGTGAGTGTGGATTCTGAAACCCTATTGCTTCATCAATAGATTACTTTCACTTAATTAGTTTTATGCTTTTGTTTTATTCAAACAACAATCATTCATAACTGGAAACTAGATTAGAATTAAATTACTTTAGGTTTAAAGTTGCTTTCATGAATACAATTCCTTGTGGGTTCGACCTTGCACTTGCAAACCATTATATTGCAAACGATTCGTGCACTCCTGCGAGTAATAAAATTTACACAACAATTTGGGCATGTAAATCGGATAGGGTCAACTTAGGTAAACAATTCCAAAAAAGCTTTCCAAAAGAATCTACTACAAGAGCAAATGAGCCGCTTCAACTTGTTCATGTGGATGTTTGAGGTCCAATTAAGCCATCTTCATTCAGCAAAAATCATTACTTCCTTCCTTTCATTGATGATTTTAGTTGAAAGACTTGGGTCTATTTTCTAAAGGAAAAATCTCAAGTGTGAGGTTTTCAAAAAATTGAAAGCCTTTGTAGAAAAACAAAGTGGCTATTATATTAAATCCTTGAGATCTGATAGAGGAGGCAAATTCAAATCTAATGAATTTAAAAAAAATTTGTGTAGAAAATGGAATTCACCGTCCTTTAATAGTTCCGAGATCACCACAACAAAATGGTGTTGTTGAAAGAAAGAATATGACAATTCTCAATATGGCTCAAAGCATGTTGAAGACAAAAATAATGCCTAAATAGTTTTGGGCGGATGCTATTGATTGTGCCATATATCTATCAAATCGTTGTCCTACAAGAAGCCTATGGAACAAAACACCACAGAAGCGTGAGCAGAAGAAAGCCAAGTGTTTATCATTTGCGAGTTTTTAGAAGCATTGGCTATACACACGTACCGGATCAAGAGAGGTCCAAGCTTGATGATAAAAGCAAAAGGTACATTTTCATTGGCTATGACGCAAATTCTAAAGGCTGCAAGCTTTACAATCCAAGTTCCAACAAAATTGTCATTAGTAGAGATGTGGAGTTTGATGAAGAAGACTTTTGGGAATGGAGCACTCAAGAAGAAGAAAAATATGACTTCTTCCCTTTTCTTGAAGAAGAATAAGAGGAAGAGTCAAGAAACAAAGAGCCCACTACACCTTCTCCATCACCAACAAATCCTAGTACATGTTGTGGCAAATACTATCTAAATTAATAGATAATATTTGCTATGTTTTAACTCGCAAGTGCACAAGATCAAACGATAGTATAGTGTGGCAAATACGAGATCATTCCCACGAGAATTGTTAATTTTGCTTAGAATTTATTTTCTAAATTAAAATACTAACTTTATCACGAAATTGATATATTGAAAAAAAAAATAATGATAAATAAAAATATAAGGCTTTGACATTCAGCACTAATCATGCTCAATTAATATAATAATATGTCAATGCTCCAATCATATTATGAATACTTAATGCTTGTCAACCTAAGAGTATGGGTGTCTACTCCCTAAGCTATTGATTTCCCTAAGCAACGAATTAGGCATAGGTGTCTACTCTAATTATTTTCTTTCTTTAAAGATTTAGCATGGGTGTCTACTAAGTTGTTCTTTAAGAAAGAATAAATCTATGAAAATCAACAAACACATGAGGCCTAGGGCATGGGTGTCTACTTCTGGTTCCCCATGTTGATTAACACAAGAACCCATGCCGAGGTTCTTTTGTTACTTTATTAAGCCCAAGACTTGATTATCTAACTTGACTTAAATAACTAATCCTTACCACATGCGTATAATGGCCAGTCACAAACATATGAGGAATTCAGTTAAGCAGGAATTAGTCAAGTTAAGAATCACAATATGATTATCACAAAGGCGCCTGTAATGACCCAAATTATTAACTAGGCATAAGTAGCTTAGTTGGGGGAGTTAATTTGGGATTTGGGTCACTAAGGACACTAGAAGGGTAATTTGGACTTTTAGGCAGACATACGCTAGGTCTGGATGACGTATGCTACTGTTTGTAAAGCAGACGTATGGGGGGGACCACCAAATGTACACTATGCAAACCATACAGCAGATTTGTGGGACCACCAGACGTCGCTTACTTTTGAATACCCTCTGGTTAATACTTGGACATACGAGGTAGTCATGGAACCACTGGGCAAGAACCACCGGACGTATGCCCCTTGGCCAGATGTCCGCTACTTTTCTGGGCATACAAATACCCCATACCCTCTTCGTGTTTTTCACAAACTTCAGATGCCCCCATGCCATGAGAGTGTTCTTAGAGTGTTTCCAAAGTGTTTTCAACTTGTTTTGCGAGCATGTGTGTGAGGCGTTTAAGTTTCTAAACGTTCGAGAGGTTTCTCTTGCAGTTTTATTTCAAGGAGATAACGTTCAATCCTTAGCTTTTAATTATGTTCTTATTCTGCCTATTTTATGTTTAGTTGTAGTTGCTATCATAGTTATGCTTTGAAGGTCATAAACTAGACTAGATGGCTTTAGGGTGTTCTTGTTAGCTTAGCGTTGTTACATTTCATGGAGGTCGCAAACTAGACTAGATGGCTTTAGGGTGTTCCTAGTGGCCATAGAAGTTGGAGAATAGGTAGAAAGTGGAGAGAAAATGAGGTTTTCCTTGAGAACCCACATAGTAGACGTACAGTATTGTTTGAATGCGACATGTGTCGTGACACGGCACACATACAGCCCGAGCCTGTGATACAATCATCCCATAGCTCCTATTTTCCTTACTTTAGAGTTGTTTTAGTGGAATTAGGACTAATAAAAGGTTTTCCACATATTTTGAAAACCTGATCTTTCAGAGTATTCAAAGACGCTTATCAATCGAGGTGAGTTTTAACTCATATAATGCTCATTGCTATTTTCCCATGCACTGCACATCTATTTTGTGTGTCGAGAAAGCATGCATATTTTACAACTCTCACAGTTTATACTTATTGCACATAAACTCTGTCATTTTGAGAAAAACGTTGTGTTGAACATGTTAACCAAGTGAGACTTGTAAAATGACATGCATGTAAAATACAGACAAGATAATCGCATCGTATGACAAGATACACCGGTACATATGGTAGTAATGGCCATAGGCTTACTATACATGTTAGCTTTATGGTCAAATGTGTATGTTATACGAGGCTTTGGATCCATTTGTTTCGTGACCTTAATGCAACCATTCCCAATGGCTCGGTCACTATAGGACGGACGTCATTAGTTGGTATGGGCCACTCGAGGTCGTACTCGATCGTGCCACAAATGTTAAGTACGGTATGTTATGCAATGGCTGGGGCACTGGTATTGTATTATAGGTCTCTCGGGACAGCATTGATCCTGATGAGAATGGGTGATATCTTGGGTAGACCATACTGTTAAACTATGACTGTTGTTTACATTGTATACATATATCCTATATATACCATGCATAAATAAGCTGTCATGTTGGAACTGCTTTTACTTATTAAACATCTGAGTTCATTACTAAACTGGCATGGGTATTATCTACGTTAAAAATCACTAAGTCTTAGACTTACCCTTTTCTTTATTTTTCATCTCCCACTACGATTATGATACAATTTGGCCGCTTTAGAAAAGGATGCCTTCGAAGTAAATTTGGGTGCTAGCTAAGGACTTGATCCGTGTGATCTTGGAGGACATGGACCCTATTTGGTTGCGCTTGATGTGGGAGGCTGGAGGATCTGCCCGTGCAGACATGATAGAGATTTTGATTTCACTAGCTTTGTTGAAGCTTAGTTCTAGGCTATGATCTACTAATCTTTTGTGAACAATGTTAGCGTATGTTTTGGGTTGTATTTATTTCCTAGTGATGGTCTGATGACCAGTACATTTGGTGACTATTTATGATATTGATGATGTAGTACTTTATCTCTGGTATTGCTAAGTGATGTTTCAATTATTGTCTCTTAATCCCATAGTCTTGGTAGAGTCTTCCACTGCAATTTTCTTGTTACAACGAGGAAAGTGATTTCCCGGAGGTCATGTCCTGGAGGGACATGGCTGGGATGACATACCATGGGATCAATTACTAGTTAATTGATTTGCCCATCAAGAGGCGTCACAGTTAGTATCGGAGCTTTTGCTCTGAGAAGACTATAGGATAGAGGGAAAAGAGAACTTAGGCCATGATCACACCAGAGATTAGGCTAGATAAGCGATTAGAACTTAGTCCCGAGACTTTGTCGCTTGGTTCTAGTAGAGTCGGTTCTAACTCTACTCTTCACTGCAGAGAATGCCACCCTGAAGGAACCCTACAACCAGACCTAACGCGTTGGAGATCAAAGAGGGAAGTGTTCACCCTGAGCCTGTGGACATTCCCATTGATGAGGCAACACTCCCTAGAAGCCAAGTGATGGACGCGATTGGCCAGTTGGTTTCGGCCTTAGATCGCCATAGGTTGCGAGACAACTAGCTGAAGGTACAGGATGTTCTATGAAGGATTTTTGTAGTCATCACTTTGAGAGTTTTGATGGTAGAGGCGACCACATCTACGCTGAGAATTGGTTGAATGACCTGGAGGAGTTGTTAGCTACCCTTGGATGTACGAATGAGCAGAAGGTGGCTTATGCTGCTTATAAGCTTACTGGAGAGGCTAAGTGCTAGTGGCAGGACAAGAAAGTGGTGCTTGTTGTTGACTTGGGTTCGGAGACTGCCATTTCTTGGGAAGTCTTCAATTACAAGTTCAATCGGCACTTCTTTCCTAGAGTCGTGCAAGAGGCGAAGGCATGAGAGTTATTGGATTTGGTCCAAGGATGGATGTCAATGATTGAATATGCCGCGAAGTTTCTATAGTTGTCGCGCTTTAGGTTGTACCTCATCCCGATTGAGGAAAAAAAAGTAAAGAAGTTCAAACGAGGTCTGAACTCTTGTATTCAAATTATGATGAGTTGTTTCGACATTCAGGATTTCTCCCAGTTGGTCGATAGGGCATCAATCTATGAGGAAAGTTTGAAGCAGAATGTGGCTAAGTACGCATAATAGAAAAGGAGGATTCAAGGAACTGGTACTTCGATCAGAGGAGCCAAGCCAGCTAAGAGAATGGCAATGGGGAGTTTTCCACCCCAAAGGTCACAAGGACGTACCTCTGGTGACCCTCCAATTTTGTCGCAAAAGAATCAGACTTCAGAGCTATGCAAGAAGTGTAACCGTGTACACTAGGGACCTTGTAGGATGGCAATCGGGACTTGCTATCGATGAAGCCAGTTTGGTCACTTCAACAAGGATTACGTGGGCAAAGGGGTTGCTCAGAAGCCTTTAGTGCCAGCTCGGATTTATGCGCTTGTTCTTGGAGAATCGGAAGGAGGATTGGAAGTAGTGATAGGTACTGCCCCTATACTTGGATTTGAAGCTTCAGTTTTGTTTGATTTGGGGGCTACCCACTCTTTCGTGTCTATAGTGTTTGTAAGGTTGTCTAAACTTGTGAGAACTTTAGAACCTAGTCTAGCTGTAACTACACCCGTAGGGAAAACTAAGGTTTGTAAGTGTGCAGTTTGCGAATGCCCTATTAGTATTTGTGGAAGAGTACTTCCCACAAACTTAGTTGTTCTCCCTATGTTTAGTTACAATGTTATTCTCATAATAGATTGGTTGGCGAAGCATTCGGTGGTTATTGACTGTGCTCTAAAGCAAGTGACTCTTACGCCATGGGTAGACAGAAAAGTGGCATACGTTGGATCACGAGCAAGGTCTTTACCTCCAACGATTTTGGTTGTGCAAGCTAGGAAGCTTATCATCAGAGGCAATCAGGTGTTTTTGGCATTCGTTGTCGCTCCAATGAAGCAAGCAAAGAAGAATCTGGAAGATATTCCTGTGGTGTGCGAGTATCCTTATTCTTTTCGACAGACTATTCTGGATTACCACCACAGAGGGAGGTAGAGTTTGGGATTGAGTGTGTGTTGGGCACTAATCCTATCTCTAAGGCACCGTATAGGATGGCATCTTCGGAGTTGAAGGAGCTAAAGGAACAGCTCCAGGAGCTTTTGGACAAGGGTTTTATTCGCCCTAGTATATCACCGTGGGGAGCGCCAGTGTTGTTTGTTAAAAAGAAGGACGAGTCAATGAGGATGTGCATTGACTATCGAGAGTTGAATAAGGTGACGATCAAGAATTGATATCCTTTGCCGAGGATTGACGACCTGTTGGATCAGCTGCAAGGAGCGCGACTGTTTTCTAAGGTTGATTTGTGCTCAAGCTATCATCAAGTAAGGGTGAAGGAACAGGACATTCCTAAAATAGCCTTTAGGCTCGTTATGGACACTACGAGTTCTTAGTTATGTCTTTCGGACTAACTAATGCACCAGCAGTCTTTATAGACTCGATCAACAGAGTCTTTCATGACTATTTGGATCAGTTCACTGTTGTCTTTATTAATGACATCTTAATCTATTTGAGGACATCGGAGGAGCACGAGAAGCATCTGCAGAAGGCATTGGAGAGGCTTCGAAGGGAGAAGCTCTATGCTAAACTCGAGAAGTGCAAGTTTTGGCTGAATAGCGTATCTTTCCTCAAACATGTGATTTCTAGTGAAGGAGTAGCAGTTGACCTAGAGAAGGTGAAGGCCGTGGTAGAATGGACAAGAACAACTAGCGTGTTAGAGATTCAAAGTTTCTTAGGACTCACTGGTTATTGATGCTTCATCGAAGGCTTTTCAAAGTTCGGGACCACTCACTACTTTGACTAGGAAGAATGCTCATTTTATTTGGATGGATGAGTGTGAGTAATGTTTCCAAGAGCTGAAGAGGCGATTGGTGACTGCTCCAGTGTTGGCATTACCTACAGAATCTGGTAATTTCATAGAGTATAGCGACGCTTCTAAGAAAGGTTTAGGTTGTGTGCTAATGCAAAATAGCAATGTTATTACCTATGCTTCATGCCAGCTAAAGCCGTGTGAGCAAAACTATCCTACACAAGACCTGGAGTTGGCAGCGGTTGTGTTTACTCTTAAGATTTGGAGGCACTACTTGTATGGCGAACGGTGCGAGATCTACACGAACCATAAGAGCTTGAAATATTTCTTCACTCAGAAGGAATTGAACATGAGGCAGAAGGAGGTGACTAGAGCTGATCAAGGATTATAATTACGAGATCAATTATCATCCTGGCAAGGCTAACGTGGTAGCAAACATGTTGAGTAGGAAATCAACGGTAGAGCTTGCCGCTCTTGGGATTTCTCAATCCCAGTTGATTAAGGAACTCACTGGGATAGGATTGGAAGTAGTAAACGAAGGTACACCTATACACCTAGCTAACCTGATAGTTCAATCAGAATTGCTTGCAAGAACCAAGGCTACTCAACTTGAAGACCCTGAGTGTGCCAAGATCAAGCAATTGCTTGTGGAAGGTAAGGCAAAGGAGTTTTGTCTTAAGGAGGACAGGTTGCTCACCCATTTCAAGCAAGTGTGTGTACTGGGAATCGGAGGACTGAGGAAGGAGATAATAAGTGAGGCTTATCATTCTCCATACAATGTGCATCCTGGAGGCACCAAGATATAGAAAGATGTGAAAGGGTCATATTGGTGGAACAATATGAAGAAGGACATTGCGAAGTTTGTGGAGCAATGTTCAACCTGCCAACAAGTGAAGGTGGAGCATCAGAGACCGGCGGGGACACTTAAGCCATTGCTTGTACCGAAGTGGAAGTGGGATGAGATCAAGATGGACTTTATTTTGGGTTTACCAAAAACACCCACTGGGGAAGATTTCATTTGGGTTGTTGTCGATCATCTAATGAAGAGTGTGCACTTCATTCCCATAAAGGTTAAAGATCCAATGGATAAGTTGGCTAGACTATACATCCAGAATATAGTCCGTTTACATGGAGTACCATCGGCAATTATTTCAGACAGAGACTATCGTTTTACTTCGAGGTTTTGGCAAAGTCTTCAGAAGGAAATGGGGACGAAGCTAAAGTTCAATACCGCTTTCCATCCTAAGACAGATGATTAGTCTAAATGGATGAACCAGATCCTAGAGGATATGTTGCGGGCATGTGTGTTGGAATTCAAAGGTAGCTGGGTTTAGTACTTGCCTTTGATCGAGTTTGCCTACAACAACGGCTATCAGGCGACTATTGGAATGCCGCCATATGAAGCACTTTATGGACAAAAGTGCTAGTCACCCTTGTATTGGGACAGCGTCAGTGAGAGATAGACGTTAGGGCCAGAGCTAATTCAGGACACTTGTGACAAGGTGCATGTCATCAAGAAAAGGATGAATGCAGCTCAAAGTTGGCAGAAATGTTATGCTGATAACCAAAGGAGACCCTTGGAGTTCTAGGTGGGGGATCGTGTGTTCCTGAAGGTATCACCTATGAAGGGAGTGATATGATTTGGGAAGAAGGGAAAGCTTAGCCCTAGATTCGTAAGTCCGTTCAAGATTACTCAAAGAATGGGGAGGTTGGCTTATAGGATTGCCTTACCCCCAAATTTGGTCAAAACACATGATGTATTCCACGTGTCTATGCTGAGGAAGTACATCACTAACCCCAATGTGATTGTTGAGTATGAGCCATTGGAAATCTAGTAGGGATTAACCTACGTGGAAGAACCAGTGAAAATTGTGGACAAGAAGGAGCAGGTGCTGCGTACCAATACGATTACTATCATCAAGGTACTATAGCACAATCATGGAGTTGAGGAAGCATCGTGGGAAGCAGAACACAACATGCGGAGTCACTACCCACATTTGTTTGAATGATTGTGTATTACTCTTTCTTTTAAGATTATACTTGGACAGTATACCTATTTCCATTTTGGGTAGGGGAATAGTTGACTAAGAAATGGTTGTTTTCTCTTCAGGATTATGGTACCTATACCAATTGACCCAGACTACTTGTGGAACTACTCCTTCTGCGAGTGGATAGACTTGGGAGTAGAGATTGATGAGGATTGGTATAGTGTTGGCAACATTGAGTATGATGCACTCGACGACTTAAGAGGTGATTTTTCACAGTTGTTTGAAGAGGATGATGTACCGATTAACGGATGGGACGAGATAATCCAGGAACCTACCGAGCATGATGAAGAAGACTCTATGGACGGAAGGTAACATTCTGATGTAGATTAGGATGACCTATCTTATCTTTTAGTCTTTTATTTAAATTAGGTTTCTTTGTTAGTCTTTTAATTGTTTTAGTTTACTTTTCCTTCTAGTACGCGGTTTTAGATTACTTTTCCTTCTAGGATGTGAAATCCTAGTTTATCTTAGATTACTTTTCCTTCTAGGATGTGTAATCATAGTTTATGTTAACCTTTTTTATGCTTTAGCCTCTAAGCCATAAATAGGCTTAGACCCTTTGGAAAAATAGTTCATTATTATTATTGGTTTTGTTTAATAAGAATACTCAGAGTTGAGTTTCTTGGTTCTTTTTCCTTCAAGCTTTAGATAACATCTACTGCATAGAGAAGATTTCTTTGATTTTGTGATAGTCTCACAATCTTAGGAATATTTATCCCTTTTGTTTACTATTTTCTTGATTATTTACGTTCTAACCCTGCATTAGTTGCTATCAGAGCCCAGTCTCTTTCCATGGCACCAGTCACAAGCGGAAGGGGTAATCGCTTTGCACACTCGAAGGACAGGAATGATCGCGAAGAACCAATTAGAGAAGAATCACCGGCAGCCTATCAGGCACATTCGGAGGCATAATTTGCCAGCTTGAGGGAACAAATTGCAGTCCTCACAAGGCAGTTGTCCATCAAGAATGTTCAAGATAGACGTCGGCATATACCCTCACCGCACAATTCGGAGGAGGAAGACGCACATGTGGAGAATGAATATGGAAACCCTTTTACGGAGCGCGGAGTGCACAGACATCAACCTCTGGTACAAGCTTAGGCCAATCGGTGGTAATCCAGTTTCAAACTCGATATTCCAGAATTCAATAAGGGTCTCCAACCTAAGGAATTCTTGGACTGGATAGCGGCAGTTGAAGAAGTTCTTGATTTCAAAAGGTACCTGAGGATCGACGAGTTTCTTTGGTCGCAACCAAGTTCCGGGGAAGAGCTGCAGCATGGTGGCAGCAACTGAAGCAATCCAGGACTCGGCTAGGCAAATCAAAAATCAACAGATGGGAGAAACTGTTGAAGCACATGCAGCCAGCCTTCTTGCCATACAACTACACCCGAACCATGTATCAGCGGCTACAGAATTTAAGCCAAGGTTCGAAGACCGTGGATTAGTTACATGGAGGAGTTCTACAAATACTTGACACGGGTTGAGTTAGCCGAGACAGATGATCAATTAGTATCCCGATACATTGGGGGCCTGCAACAAAACATTCAAGATCCATTAAATCTTTTTGATCTGTTAATGTGTCTGCGGCTCATCAAAGAGCCATTTTGTTGGAGAAAACGGCAGCCAGGGGATCCACGAGTTTCTTTGGGCGTGGCATAGAGGGTAACACGACTCGATACAACGGACCGTTTACACCTCGAAACACCACACAATCAGCAAATCCAAATCGGACTCCAATCACAACCGAACCACCTAACCAGAGCACAACAATGAATGGGCCTAAGTGTTTTAAATGTGGCGAACCGGGCCACAAAATGGTGGATTGCCGCAAAAGAGAGAAATATGGGTAGGGTCTACTCATTGACTCAGGAAACACCTTCAATGAGCAAGGTGAAGAAGAAGAGCAAGAAGCAACCTTCGACGACGACAGAGACATTGAGGAAGAATTTGTCACCGGGGATAATGGGCCTAGTTTAATGGTTCGAAGGATATGCCTTACACCCCGAAAGGTAGAAGGTGAGGACAGACAGCGGCACAACCTTTTCCACTCAACATGTACCATTGAGGGTAAGGTATGCAAACGAATCATTGACGGAGGATGCTGCGAGAACGTGGTGGCGGGAAAAGCAGTTCAGAAGCTGGCTTTAGACACAGAGAAACACCCTACACCATATCACTGGAGTGGCTTAAGAAGGGAAATAAGGTAATAGTCTCAAAACGTTGCCTTGTAAATTTTTCAATTGGCACTAAATACAAAGATAAAACTTGGTGTGATGTGGTGGCCATGGATGCCTGCCACCTATTGCTGGGGAGACCGTGGTAGTATGATCGAAACATTCACCACGATGGACGGAAGAATACCTACAGCCTCTTGGTGGACAATGTGAAGATTACTCTCCTACCTAACCCGGGAGAAGCATACAAACCTCCAAAAAAGGTGGGCCATACACTCCTAACCAAACAAGAATTCATAGGAGAGATGTCCGACACGGATCAAGTGTCCCCACTCTATGACAAAGAATGTAGCCCAACGGAGATTGTACAAGAGACAATTACTGGTTCGTTAGAGGAATGCACTGATGTGTTTCGAAAAGACCGACCTGAGGAACTACCTCCCCTTCATGACATTCAACACCAAATTGATTTGGTGCCTGGGCCTAGCCTTTCCAACCGACCACACTATCATGTAAGTCTCAAACTAAACTTTGAACCTATTCTGTATGACATGTCCACAAGAGTGGAGCAAGACTTCAAATGGCATAATGGGCTCCTACGCAAAGGCACTCAATTGCGCATTCCTAAAAGTAGTCTGCAGCTGAAATTTATCAAGGAATGCCATAACAATGGTCACAAGGAGCGGGACAAGACACTACAATTGGTAACTGAACAGCCCTATTGGCCGAGTATGCAGAGAGAAGTGGACAAATTCATGAAGAATGGCCATATATGTCAAGTACCAAAAGGTACTACCAATCTTTGGGTTATATTACCTCTTCATATTCGGGCGCCCATGGACAAACAAGAGCATGGATTTTGTGTTGGGTTTACCAAGGACCCAAAAAGTTATAGAGGACTCGTCAGATGAGGATGCAAATTCGAGGGCAAATTCTCTCTAACCTGGGGAGGATGATGTAGATTAGGATGACCTATCTTATCTTTTAGTCTTTTATTTAAATTAGGTTTCTTTGTTAGTCTTTTAATTGTTTTAGCTTACTTTTCCTTCTAGTACACGGTTTTAGATTACTTTTCCTTCTAGGATGTGAAATCCTAGTTTATCTTAGATTACTTTTCCTTCTAGGATGTGTAATCCTAGTTTATGTTAACCTCTTTTATGCTTTAGCCTCTAAGCCTATAAATACAGGCTTAGACCCTTTGGAAAAACAGTTCATTATTATTAGTTTTGTTTAATAAGAATAATCATTGTTGAGTTTCTTGGTTCTTTTTCCTTCAGGCTTTAGGTAGCATCTACTGCTTAGAGAAGATTTCTTTGATTTTGTGATAGTCTCACAATCTTAGGAATATTTATCCCTTCTGTTTACTGTTTTCTTGATTATTTATGTTCTAATCCTGCATCACATTCTACCTCTCGTTGAGTGTTGTTCTTTTGGTATTTGTTTCGAAATTTTGAGGACGAAATTCTTATAAGTAGGGGAGAATGTAGTGACCCAATTATTAACTAGGCATAAGTAGCTTCATTAGGGGAGTTAATTTGGGCTTAGGGTCACTAAGGACTCTAGAAGGGTAATTTGGACTTTTAGTGATGTCGCTTCTCTGGCGGATGTATCGTTCGTCAGAGCGACGTCTGGGAGGGACCACCGACGTCGCTACTTTTTGAATACCATTTGGTTAATACTTGGACGTACGAGACAGCCATGAAACCACTAGGCAAGAACCACCAGACATATGCCCCTTGGCCGAACGTCCGCTTCTTTTTTGGGCCTATAAATAACCCATACCCTCTTCGTGTCTTTCACAAACTTCAGACACCCCCAGGTTGCCAGAGTGTTCCTAGAGTGTTTTCAAAGTGTTTTGAGCATGTTTTGTGAGCGTGTGTGTGAGGCGTTTGCAAGTTACAGGACATTCGTAAGACGGAACTCTTGCAATTTTGTTTCAAGGAGGTAACCTTCGATCCTTAGCTTTTAATTACTTCGTTATGCTAACCATTTTATGTTTAGTTGTAATTGCTAGCGTACTTATGCTTTAAAACCCGTTTGGGTTAGCATTCTTGTTAGCTTAGCGTTGTTACGTTCTTGTTAGCTTAGCGTTGTTACATTGCATGGAGGTTGCAAACTAGACTAAAAGGCTTTAGGGTGTTCCTAGTAGCCTTAGGAGTCGGAGAATAGGTGGACAGTGGAGAGAAAATGAGGTTCTCCTTGAGAACCCACATAGACGTACAGTATTGTGCCAAACGTACGGCTTGTCATGACACAGTGGACATATGGCCCCGAGCTCGGACGTACGGTCAGTGTGTGACAGGAAAACCCTATTTTCACCAACCGTCCCATAGATCCTATTTTTCTTACTTTAAAGTTGTTTTAGTGGAATTAGGACTAATAGAAGGTTTTCCACAGATTTGGAGAACCCTGATCTTTCGGAGCTTTTAAAGATGCTTATCAATCCAGGTGAGTTTTAACTCATATAATGCTTATTGCTATTTTTCATGCACTACACATCTATTTTGTGTGTCGAGAAAACATGCATATTTTACAACTCTCATAGTTTATACCTATTGCACATGAACTCTGTTATTTTGAGAAAAATGTTGTGCTGAACATGTTAACCAAGTGAGACTTGTAAAATGACATGCATGTAAAATACAGACAGGATAATTGCATCATATGACATGGTACACGGGTACGTGCGATAGTAATGGCCATGGGCTTACTATACATGTTAGCTTTATGGTCAAATGTGTGTTATACAGTGCTTTGGATCCATTAGTTTTGTGATCTTGATGCAACCATTCCCAATGGTTTGGTCACTACAGGATGGATGTCATTAGTTGGTGTGGGCCACTCGAGGTCAGACTCGATCGTGCTACTAATGTTATGTACAATATGTTTTGCAATGGCTGGGGTACTGGCATTGTATTATATGTCCCTTGGGATAACATCAACCCTACTGAGAATGAGTAATATCTCGGGTAGATCAAATTGTTGAACTATGACTATTGTTTACATCGTATGCATATATCATTACTATATATATATCACGCATAAATAAGCTATCATGGTTGAACTACTTTTGCTTATTAAATATTTGAGTTCATTACTAAACTGGTATTGGTATTATCTACATTAAAAATCACTAAGTCTTAGACTTACCCTTTTCTTTATGTTTCATCTCCCATTACGATTATTATACGGTTTAGCCAGTTTAGAAGAGGATGCCATCGGAGTAGACTTGGGTGCTAGCTCAGGACTTGATCTGTGTGATCTTTAAGGACATGGACCCTATTTGGTTGTGCTCGATGTGGGAGGCTGGAGGATCTGCTCGTGCAGACATGATAGAGATTTTGATTTCACTAGCTCTGTTGAAGCTTAGTTCTAGGCTTTGATCTACTAATCTTTTGTGAATAATGTTGGTGTTTGTTTATTTTGGGTTGTATCTATTACCTGCTGATGGCCTAATGACCAGTACATTTGGTGACTATTTATGATATTGATGATGTAGTACTTTATCTCTAGTATTGGTGTGTGATGTTTCAATTACTGTCTCTAAATCCCATAGTCTTGGTAAAGTCTTGCACTGCAGTTTTCTCGTTATGACGAGGAAAGTGATATCCTGGAGGTCGTGTCCTGGAAGGACATGGCTGAGATGGCGTGTCATGGGATCAATTACTAGTTAATTGATTTGCCCATCGAGCAGAGCGTCACAACGCCAATATTGAAATATTAAATAAACATAATTAGGGTTTCAATCTAGCCCTACCAAAGTATTTAGTTACAAATAAATTTGATGTTAAACATCTTCATAAAATAAAATAGAAAGGAAAAGAATAAACCCAAAACTTCCATGAAGAGCCCGCTAATTCTTCTCCAAAATCCAATCTCTAATTCTATGTTTATAAGCCTATTTATAGAGTTGAAGGGAACCCTAGAAATCGTAAAACAAACCCTAATCCTATTTTGAAAATAAGACCAGCCACCACACTGTTCACTGGCACACGACTGCGCTCGATTGCACTTTTGCAATCGATGCTTCTTCTTGCGCGCGCGAGCACAAGCTGCACTCATTCCTTGGCTTGGGCGCTCGAGCGCTGGTGCACTCAAGCACAGGCTCAGTGCGATCAATCGACTGTCAAAACCTCTAGCTTATCCCAAACTTGCTCTTTAAGCCCAATACTTCCATAAATGCATCATTTTCTTCCAAAAACCTATAAAACAAAGAAAACACAAAAAGAAAGTAAAATTGCTCAAACTAACAAGACTAAGAAATTAACAAATGTAAATTTAGGGGCTAAAATAGGAATATTTTAGCACTTATCACACTCCCAAACTTACATATGGCTAGTCCCTTAGAAATACCAAACTAAAATCAAAACAAAAAACAAAGAAAAAAAAGATAAATCCATCTTTCGTGGGTTGTACAATTGCATTTAGCATATTGATGCAGGGTTAGAATGTAAATAATCAAGAAAACAGTAAACAAAATGGATAAATATTCCTAAGATTGTGAGACTATCACAAAATCAAAGAAATCTTCTCTAAGCAGTAGATGCTATCTAAAGCCTGAAGGAAAAAGAACCAAGAAACTCAACTCTAAGTATTCTTATTAAACAAAACCAATAATAATAATGAACTGTTTATCCAAAGGGTCTAAGCCTGTATTTATAGGCTTAGAGGCTAAAGCATAAAAGAGGTTAACATAAACTAGGATTACACATCCTAGAAGGAAAAGTAATCTAAGATAAACTAGGATTACACATCCTAGAAGGAAAAGTAATCTAAAACTACATACTATAAGGAAAAGTAAACTAAAACAATTAAAAGACTAACAAAGAAACCTAATTTAAATAAAAGACTAAAAGATAAGTTAAGATAAAGTACTAACAAATAAACCTAATTTAAATAATAGATTAATAGATAAGATAGGTCATCCTAATCTACATCATCCTCCCCAGGTTGGAGAGAATTCGTCCTCGAATTTGGCCGGTCTCTTCCACGGTCCTTCGGATGTCCGGTCAGCTCATTCCAATCACCTCTTCTCGACTTTACAACAAGGCCACGCCCCATAATAATCATAGTGCTCTTCATTAGTGGAGTATCTTGATGGTTGTTGTGAAATCCCCACACACCCCTTTTTTGTGTAGACTTGTTATGCTTCTCTCGTGCTTTGCTCTTCCCACAAGCCATAAGAATCTCCACAGAACTCACAAAGACCTTTTCAATCTTTGACAAAAAAACTTTTCTACCATATGGATCTCATCACAATTTTTGCTAGAATAATCTGATAAAATAGCATCTATCCCAATGAAATTAATATAGTCAATTGGTTCAACACTTGAAGACTTTACCTTGAGGCTCTTAACCGTCACATGATATGTAGAATTGTCGTCAAAAGTGCAAAACTATCCGAGAGATTTACCTCTTCCAAGGGTTCCTCCTCTTCATGAAAAATTTTGATACTCTCTGAAAGGTTCACCTCGTCCACTTGTTTTCCTAATTCTTGTGCTCTTTAGGACTCTTGATGTGGAGTGGATGATTAGGAAGTTTGGACCTCGGTACCACCCCATGTGGAGGTTGAATATCTTGCAATGGTTGCGCTTCTTTTGGTAGTTCTGTTTGGACCACGTCGACAAATCTTTTCAACGGCTTCTTTATCGGTCCCGGTACCACTCCATTGATGTCGCCTTCCTTGCTCGTCAACTCTTGTGTGGCTACAACAGTTTGACCATCTCCTTGTGAAGGTTGTGGCTTTGGCCATGGGCTTTGTAGTAACGTCAACTTAGTTTTACCCAACATGAAGCTGTACGTATTCTTGGTTTCATCATAGACAGCAGCTTTATCATCTTGCCACGATTTTCCCAATAACAAGTGACACATAGTCATGTCAACCACGTCACACCACACACGATCCACATATTTACCTCCAATAGAAAAAGGCACTTGGCAATATTTAGATACCCTTACCTCATTTCCTTTCGTGAGCCACTCCAATTGATAGGGAGTAGGATGTCTCTTGGTTTCGAGCCCTAGCTTCCTTACCGCTTCCTCCGAGACGATATTCATACCACTCCTTGGATCGATGATAAGCTTGGCCACCTTGCCTCCCAAGATGCATGTACGTTGAAATTGTTGGCACGCACCTTTAATGTATCGAGACACCGATTGATGCTTTATCTCCACCCCCTCCTTAGGCACCATCTTTGCCATCTTCCTTGGTATTGTGGAATGTTTTTATTTTTTTCTGCCACCATGAACTCTTTGGGTTGCATGCAACTTTGGAATTCTGGTGTATCGAGTTTGAAACCGGATTCCCAACGATTGGCCTGAGCTTGTACAAAGGGTTGATGCCTGTGCACTCTGCGCTCCACAAAAGGGTCTCCGTCTTCATCCTCCACGATTGCGTTATCCTCTTCCAATTCCGGCGGTGAGGGTATGTGCCGACTTCTGTCTCAACCACTCTCAATGGACAATAGTTTTGTGAGGGCTGCAATTTGTTCCCTCAAGCTTGCAAATTGTGCCTCCGAATGTGCTTGATAGGTTGCCAGTGATTCTTCTCTAACTGGTTCTTCGCAATCATAACCGTCCTCCGATTGTGCAAAGCGGTTACCCCTTCTCCTTGTGACTGGTGCTATGGAAAAAAACTGGGCTCTGATACCAACTGATGCAGGGTTAGAACGTAAATAATCAAGAAAATAGTAAACTGAAGGGATAAATATTCCTAAGATTGTGAGACTATCACAAAATCAAAGAAATCTTCTCTAAGCGATAGATGCTATCTAAAGCTGAAGGAAAAAGAACCAAGAAATTCAACTCGAGTATTCTTATTAAACAAAACCAATAATAATAATGAATTATTTTTCCAAAGGGTCTAAGCACGATTTATAGGCTTAGAGGCTAAAAACATAAAAGAGGTTAACATAAACTAGGATTACACATCCTAGAAGGAAAAGTAATCTAAGATAAACTAGGATTACACATCCTAGAAGGAAAAGTAATCTAAGATAAACTAGGATTACACATCCTAGAAGAAAAAGTAATCTAAAACCGCGTACTAGAAGGAAAAGTAAACTAAAACAATTAAAAGCCTAACAAAGAAACCTAATTTAAATAAAAGACTAAAAGATAAGATAAGATAAAGTACTAACAAATAAACCTAAGTTAAATAATAGATTAATAGATAAGATAGGTCATCCTAATCTACATCACATATGCAACAAGCCTTTTAAACCCCTAGGTATTCCTTAGAGGATGAGTGAAGTCTTTTGAGGGTTTTCCAGGAATGTTACCAACAAATATTATGCACAATCCATGTTATACAAAAATTGAAGTATCACTCAAAACTATGATTTTCATTCATTAGCAATCTTAAAAAGATAAATTCCATCTTCACAATGAGTTGAAATTTTAAAGTCTAATCACTTACAAAAGGCAGGCTATGGCATCACAAGTTTGAAACAATGTAAAATGAACTAGCACAAAAAATATTAAGCTTCCAAATAATTCCAATGTGCAATGTCTCAATATCTCAAGGTTCACTGAAATTTCCATCGGAATGAACAATAATGGCATAATTTTCTTTTCTTCTTTCTTTTATTATTAGGCTCTGTAATGTTTAGTTTCCTTAAGCTTTCTAATTGATCCATGTAGCGAGTGTTGAGCCAATGACTTCCAAACCAGGTGATTTTAGGGCATTAGGTGTAAAGGCACCCCTAAAGACGTACTAACTCGAGTCAAAAAGGCTATGAAACTAAACTAGCCATAATGTTAATCAAATCAAAATTCTCACTTTTTGACATGAACACTCAATGCTTAATGAAGCAAGAGGTCCAGTTACTCAATGAAAAGCTTATCGATGATCATTTTATTTTTTTATTTCTTTTCTTTTTCTTTTTCTCTTTTTTAATATGTCAAAGTATCCATCCAACAAGTCATCCAGTTTCACCCAAAACATATAAACATAACACATCAGACTCTCATGTCATACCCCACAAATTATGTGTCAATGTGCTCATGTCAAATCCGATCAAACAGGTGAATTCTCAACTGTCCAAAGTAAGTGATCAAACTTTAAAACTCTATCATCATATCATGTGTTCAAAATTTTAAGCTCACCAATGAAATCAAATCACAATTCTTTTAGATCAACCAAAATTTTAAGATAAACATGAACATGCATTTTTTTTCAAAAACGAGACAAAGTGTGTAAATGTGTCCCCCATACCCCCAAACTTAAATTACACATTGTCCCCAATATGTGTATAACATGGAAAGATCTTACCCGGGAGATGGACAAAATTGTCTAGAATAACATGGCTCATAGCACAACCCAAACTTGAATGCAAGCACACTTGTCCCTGAAAAACAAAACACTAAAATAACAATGGAAAACAAAAACAAAAACAAAATGAAATAAAAATAAAACAAGCATACAAAAAAATAAAAAGGATATGTTGTGGGGTACCTCCCATGAGTGCTAAGTTTAACGTCTTCAGCTAGACTGTGGCACTTTAAACTTGAAGCACTAGTCTTTTCTTCTCTTGCACCAAAGAGAATGAATTCTTCCTATTGCAAGGTGACTCCAAATTTCTATAGATCAAGGTAAACCATTCTGAGTCTTCTCAAATAGTTTCTCATCCAGAAGAAATTCATGAACTAGAATAAAATAAGAAGAATACCCAGGGAGCTTTTCTATCTTGATGTCCTCAATTTGCTCATCACATAACCCCAACAGACTTCTCTCTTGAACTCTTGGTACTTCGAGAATAGGAGCTGATGTTGAAGAAGCCTCAATGCTCTCTTCCTTTTCTCGATGTGGCTCCCTAGAACCTCAATTTGCTCCTCTTCTTCTTCCACCTTGTTGTTCTTAGGAGTGGAATCCAATAAGGCCTCAGCTTGCTCACGTATCATGTCAAGGTGGATCCTCTAGACTTGGCTCATTAAACATCTCAGCTTGCTTGAGGAACTTGTCAAGATCCAGGTCACATCCAATTTGATCAAAACGCTCTCCCAACAGATCCGCAAGACTTGGCTCATTAAAAGTCTCAACATGCTCAAGTAGCTTGTCCAGGTCTAGGTCACCTCCAAATTGACCAAAGCGCTCTCCCAAAGGATCCCCAAGACTTGGCTCACAAAAAATTCTCCTCAACAGTTTCTTCATTCCCAAGTGTGGTGGTTGTTTGCTCATGATAGTAAGTACACTCATCCTCCATATAGTACTCATTAGGATTGGCCACCAACTGACCTTGACACTCTTCTTCTTTGGGGATATTTGATATTTGCTTAAGGTGAGCTTCCATCCTTTCAAATGATTGCATGCGAGAGTTCTCCATCCTTTCAAATGATCACTTACTTTCCTCTGCTTGGCTACAAAAAGCTAACATCGCTTCTTCTAAGGCAAAACCCTTAGGAGGAGGTGGTTCTTCTTGGTAGTGTTGATGTGGAGAGGAATATGAATGATCATATATGGGAGATGGCTCCTCTTCTTGAGCTTCTATCTTGAAAATTGATTGCCTCAAACTGGGGCTAAGACAAGAATATAATTGACCATAGAACTGTGGAGATGGCTCCTCTTCTTGGCATTGTGGAGGCCAATAGGTGGAAGATGGCTCCTCTTGGTGTGCTTCTTCATCTTCTTCTTTGAGAATATCAGGTTGTTGTTTGCGATGGGCCTTTATCTCCTCAACCGCTTGCATTGGATTAGTCATTTGTTGTGTACGATCAACACTCTAATATTCTCTAGCATATTTTAGAGACCCCAAGAGGAGGTGGTTCAACCTGATATTGCTATTGTAGAGTTGATTGAGAGGAATATGAATGATTATGAAATTGTGGAGCAAGATTTCCAAGAACTTGAGCTTGCCATAAGAGATTTGATTGTTGGCTCCATGTTGGGTTATAGGAATCAAAATAGTTGTCATCTCCTAGTCTAGAAAATGATGTGTTCATATGCCCATAAGAATAGTTAGGAAATTGTCTTGTTGAAGGACAATTTCTAACACGGTGATAAGAGTTATGGCAATATGAACATGGTCCGTGGGGGTCAGAATGTTTCCCCACATGTGTGAAAACAAAAATAAAATAACAATAAAGAAATTAAAATTAAAAACAAAAATAATAACTTACGAAGTTGCAGACTTGAATGACCCTACATGAAAAGAAAAAAAAAATAAATCTATAATTAATACAATTTTGAATGTCCGGATGTGCATCGACCGCCGAAAATAGAATTAAAAATTAAAAAATTAATACAAAATAAAAAACTACGAAAAAAAAAATTAACAATCTCCAACAACAGTGCCAAAAAATTGTTGTGGCAAATACTACCTATATTAATAGATAATATTTGCTACATTTTAACTCACAAGTGCACAAGATCAAATGATAGTATAGTGCGGTAAATACAAGATCATTCCCACGATGATTGTTAATTTTGCTTAGAATTTATTTTCTAAATTAAAATACCAACTTTGTCACGAAATTGATATATTGAAAAAAAATATATAAAGATAAATAAAAAGGTATGGCTTTGACATCCACCACTAATCATGCTCAATTAATATAACAATATGTCAGTGCTCCAATCATATTATGAATACTTAATATTTGCCAACCTAAGAGTATGGGTGTAATACCCCAATAAAAGCCAACCTTTTTATTAGACAAAATCTTTCCCATAGGGGCGATCAACAGAGGTTTTCAAGAAGGAGTTTAATGTGACCTAAAACCCTTAGCGTTAACCTAATCACACTTAGAAACCTTAGAAAGATAGAAGCCAAACACTAACCCTTAGAGGGCGGACATACGCTAGGTCTGACGGATGTACACTACTATCTATAGTACTGACATATGGTGGGGGGACCATCGGACGTACACTCTGCAAATAGTACAATAGACGATACGTGGGACCATCAGACATATGCTACTTTTTGAGATACCCTTTGGGTAATACCTAAACATACGAGACACCCTCTGAACCAATGTGCAAAGACCACCAGACGTATGCTAGGGTTGCCGGACATCCGCTGCTCTGTTAAAAAGTTGGTGGCGAACTTTCTCTAGCCTACCCCTCCTCTCATTCCTCACCCTTCTTCCTTCCCCCGGTGTGCCCATAGGCTGCTAGAACCCTTAGCATATTGAGTGAGAATCCCTGAGATTAAGCTTCAAATAGGAGTTTCCGAGAAGAGGAGACCATGTCCGTGCTTAGCTTTGGAGTTAGATCTGTTCCTTTGTATTTGACACTGTTTTATCTTGTGTTTCTGCTTTGATAATGGTTTTCAAGTGTTCACTAAACGTTTTCCCAAAGATGATGATGTTTTCAAAGGGTTTTCTCAAAGAATCGTGATTTTGTGATTTCTTACATTGCGTGTAATGTTTTGCTAGCTTAGGAGAGGTTTAGAGGTCTATAAATGCCATTAGGAACTTACACTGTCCGAATCTTGAAAACAATGTGCTTAACACACTGAGCAAACGTATGCCATCGAGGCCGGCCATACGGTCAATGGGCAAAGTTCCTGTTCTTAAGTTTTACACGTGTATGCTCAAGCTTGGCTACATTTCTAGGTTTCATAAGACTTAGAATAACGGTGTCTTGTATCCGTTATAACAAGAAGTAGCTAGGTCAGAGGATTCGCTCAAGTGCCCGAGGTAAGTAAACACTTACACCCTTTTTTCATAAAACGTGGGATATGTCAGCTGATTGACCACGCGTATGATATGAGCATGTCTATTTTCTATAATTACTTGGTAACTGCGTTATTAAACAAACTATTAAGATGCATCGTAAGACATGGTACGTCGGTACGTGTGGTATAAACGGTCATAGGCTTACTAAATAAACTGCGTATTATGGTCAAATGTGTGTATTATACGGGGCTTTGGATCCATTAGTTTCGTGACCTTGATGCAACCATTCCCAATTGTACGGTCACTATAGGACGAACATCATTAGTTGGTGTGAGCCACTCTGGGTCAGACTCGATCATGCCACTAATGTTACGTACGGTATGTTGTACAATGCCTAGGGCAATGGCATTGTATTATAGGTCCCCTGAGACATCAACCCAATCGAGAAGGGTAATATCTCGTAGACCATATATGGGAGTTATAACTTATAAAGCATTAGCCTTTTCGCATTAAAACGCTTAGGTAATTATCGTCGGTCCTACTCATAAGCTTTGAAAACCTTAAAACCTATTAAATGGTGTATTAGTGGAGGTATTGCCTCTTTTGGTTATTATTCAAAATGCACATTTACTTTCATTAAATAGGCTCATATATACCTAAGTGTAGGGTTTACTTACTAAGCCGTTAGACTTACATGGTTATTATTCTTTAGGTAACTTTGATTCCTGCTATGGAAGTGGCAAGAGTTGCTATTACCTAACCGGTTATGCTTTGTCTATAGTTACAGTTTGTCTTTATTGTTTAGTAGCTCCATGTTCTTCTTGTAATGGATTATAGTGATTCTCATTATTCACCTTCCTTTGCATTTACTCTAACAATTTTATAAGGGTGATTACCCATTGGATCACGAGTTGGCTCAACTGGGTAGATTGCATGACTCCACGGATTAGTCGAGGCTAATTTTGGGGGCGTTACAATAGGTGTCTACTCCTTAAGCTATTGATTTCCCTTAGCAATGAATTAGGCATGGGTGTCTACTCTAATTCTTTTCTTTCTTAAAGGATTTAGCATGGGTGTCTACTAAGTTGTTCTTTGAGAAAACATAAATCTATAAAAATCGACAAACACATAGGGCCTAAGGCATGGGTGTCTACTCCCAGTTCCCTATATTGATTAACCCAAGAACCCGTGGTAAGGTTCTTTTGTTACTTTACTAAGCCCAAGACTCAATCATCTAAAGTTACTTAAATCATTAATCCATACCACATGCATATAATGGCCAGTCACAAACATATGAGGAATTAATTTAAGTAGGAATTAATCAAGTTAAGCATCACAATATGATTATCACAAAGGCACCAATATTGAAATATTAAATAAACATAATTAGGGCTTCAATCTAGCCCTACGAAAGTATTTAGTTACACATAAGTTTGATGTTAAACATCTTCATAAAATAAAATAGAAAGGAAAAGAATAAACCCGAAACTTCCTTGGAGAGCCATCAATTCATCTCCAAAATCTAGTGTTTAATTCTGTGTTTACAAGCCTATTTATAAAGTTTAAGGGAACCCTAGAAGCACCTGGAAATCCTAGAAATTGTAAAACAAACCCTTAGCCTATTTTCAAAATAAGAACTGCCGCCACATTGTTCACTGGTGTACAACTGCGCTCAATCACAAGTGTGGTGCACTCAATTGCATTTCTGCGATCAATCCTTCTTCTTACATGCGCGAGCGCTGGCTGTGCTTGTTCCTTGGCTTGGGCGCTCGAGCGCTGCGCTCAAGCACAAGCTTAGTGCGATTGATCTCACTGTCAAAACCTCTAGCTTTTCCCAAATTTGCTCTTTAAGCCCAATACTGCCAAAAATGCATCCTTTTCTTCCAAAAACCAATAAAACAAAGAAAACACAAAAAGAAAGTAAAATTGCTCAATATAACAAGACTAAGAAATTAACAAATGTAAATTAAGAGACTAAAATAGAAATATTTTAGCACTTATCAGTACACCGTGATCATCATCTTCAAGTGGAAGTTCTAGTGAAATGCTACCACAAATGAGAAGTCTTCAAGAACTCTATGAGGTAACAGAGAACTTAAATGATGATCGAAATCTATTTTTTCATTTTGCCGATTGTGAGCCATTAGGTTTTGAAGAAGCGGTAAAAGATGAAAAATTGAGAAATGTCATGGATGAGGAAATCAAAGCAATTGAAAAGAACAACACATGGGAGTTGGCGACAATTCCAAAGAACAAAAACCCTTTCAAGAGAAATGGGTGGTCAAGGCAAAGAAGAATGAAGGAGAACAAGTGGATCCAACAATCTTCAAGAGTTTAGTTGGAAGTTTGAGATACTTGACATGCACAAGACTGGATATTTTCTATGGAGTTGGGCTTATTGGTCACTATATGGAGTCCCCTACCTCATTTCAAAGCGGCTAAAGAGTTCTTCGTTATTTCAAGGAGGCTAAAAGAAATTAAGTTTAAAAGGGTGTTGAATAATAAACTTAGGCCTCGTTTGGTTCGTGGATTGTCTAGTCCATTGGAAAAGGATTAGCTACCACTAGGAATAGAAGAGTGTGGAATAAATTAGCTATTCATATCCCTTTAATTGGTTGTAACTGAAATAGACTAGCTAATCCTATTATTTTGTTTGGTATAATGCAGTATGTTGGTGAATGAAATTATATTGTGATCGTATTTCATAAAATACCCATTTAGTTTTCTTAAAAAAAAATATATATATATATATATATAGTTGGAGAAAACAAAATCAAACTCAATCTTGAATTCTAATGTTAATTGAAATCAATCAAGAAAAATATATGGTACATTTTTTTTAAAAAAAAAAAAAGACGTAGAAACGGAATCAAAGAGAAACATTACAAAGAATCAAAAGAAATTTAAAAAAAAAATTGAGAAAGCGGTACAAAGAAAGAGATGGAGAAACATAATCAAGAAAAATAACGGTACAAAAATTTTAAAAAAAAAAATGAGAGAGAGAGAAGGGTGGTGTTTTTTTAGCAATTTTACACGTTAATTTTAATCCCACAGTAATAGATTAGCTAATGAGTAGCTTAGCTAATCTTGTGTGTATGAGAGTCCCATGAGAATAGACTATTCCTAGGAATAGAGTGTTACCAAACAAAGAATTAGTTATACTTAGTGTTAGCTAGTCCAATCCAAGGGTCTAATCCATAAATGAAACAAGGCCTTAATTTTAATAATATTAGTGGAGTCTTTTCATTTCATATTCTCATATGTTACTAAGTGAATTGAAGGTGTTGTGTTTTTTAGTTTTTCAAGGGTTATTTTACATAGGAGTTACATGGGAGTTATATGAGATGTAAATGAATGAAGTAAGCAAGTTATTTTATGAAGTTGAATAAAGTTGAATATTCCTCTGCCTAATTTGTGTCATCTCTTAGTGAGTATTATTTCCAATTTTCAACAACCACTATACTTTTGGTGACTCTCTCTAACCCTCTTCTCCATTACTTAATTAGTGTAGGTCCTTCCCTGGTTGATGGGCTTAAGGCAATTGTTATACTGCCATCGGTCTTTGGCACTAACAAAAGTAGTGCTTGGAAGCAACTAGTGATCATCAGCGAGTACTTTATGTATGTCACAAATAAACTTTTTTATTTTTAAATATGATGGAGGCATGATTTTATTGGGTTATTCCCTAGAACAAAGTTGAGCTGGTTCCACGTAATGGGTAATGCATGTTCCCCAACATTGTATCATATCCAATAAGGAGTCTTAGAAGCTGGATAGGGATGAAGGATTGTAAGAATTTGTTTAGTTGTGGATTGGAAAGGCTGAGAAGTAGCGATGCCATTTTGTTTAAATTTGAGTGAATGAAAGTATAATAAAAAAGAATATTTAGTACAACTGACAGATGGAGAGCCATGTTCTGCCACTTTTAATACGAAATTAATCAAAATATATGCTCACGCCAAGCTGTTGCGTTGTACCTATTTACCACTCTGTGAATGCCCGCCATGATTGTCGCTCATAAACAATACATTTTTTTTTTCTTCTCCTTAAGATTAAGATTCTCTAAAAACGCAAAAGGAAAGCTTAGAACCCGTGATATATACTTGCATCTATATAATATGTACATGTGAAATTGAAGGCTGGAACATGCTATGCTACGGACCGGCTCTAAAAAGATTATGATTTGGTTTGTTAATACTTTTAGAAAGTATTTTTTGATATTATATAAATATAAAAATAATTTAGAGTGTTTTTGTGAATGATTAGTTATTTCCGTTGTTTGTTATTTTTAATTTTTATTTAAAAATATATATATTCAAACGAAGCTGTCCTTGAAGGCATGAATTGCCAATGGCCTATTTACCAAAATGACATTTCCAAGTGACCTTTGAGTCTCAAGAAAAAGATACTGGCGGGGGGTGCAAAAGAATTTGGTTCACTCGGCTTATGAATTGGATAGAGGACATCAATTATGTACTGAATCACGTTTCTATCCGATGGTAGGTCATTAATTACCTAACACCTCGGTCTCATATTAGGAAGATGAAAGAAGTCCACATAAAATTGGTAGTTTATAAAGATAGTTATGAGTAAATCCTACATTGCATAGTTATTAAGTGAAGCTGGGTTTTATAATGAATTCTAGGGAAGCTTCAAATTGACTAGTCCTTTTGGAGTAATAGGTCAGATGTAGCTATCGCTTTTTCCTGACTTTTTACAAGTGGTATCAAAGCCACCTAGTAACACCAAGTCATGTGGTATTGGAGCACTACATGTCGTGGTCCTGATGAGGACATCAGGAATTTAAGAGATGGAGTTTGTAGCACCCCAATCCCATATTGGGAAGATGAGAAGAAGCCATATAGAGTAGGTGGTTTATAAAGATAGTCATGAGTGCTAACTCCTACATTGCTTAGGTATTAAGTGAAACTGGGCATTATAATGATTATTGAGAAGCTCCAAATTGACTAGTCCATTTGGAGTAATAGCACAAACATGATTAGCCTTGTGACTCAATGGGGAATCGCCCTTTTAACAATATCAGAGTAAATGCAGAGGAATGTGAGATAAATTTGAATTAACTATACATCATCAAAACAAAGACATGAAGCAATTAAATAATAATACCAACAAACATGTATCTTTAAGCAAGTCTTAAACCATTTGGGTAGCAGCAATCATGCCACCTCCAAAGTGTAGAGTCAAATTCCCTAAGAGAGTAGTAACACTTGTAAATCTAAGGACTTAGTAAGTAAACATTACAACAAAAGTAAACGTACAATTTGAGTAAGAATCAAAAAGGGGCATTACCTCCATTAATACACCATCTAGTAGGGTTTCGGATTTTTAAAGATATGGTGTACTACCGGTAAATAATTAATTGCCTAGTATTTTAATGCAAACAAAGCTAATGCTTTATAGGTCATAACTCTCATGTATGGTCTACCCGAGATTTTTTTCCCTTCTTAGCAAAGTTGGTACTATCTCTAGAGGGACACTGTAATACAATACCAATGCACCATCCATTGCGCTACCATATATAACACTAGCAATGTAGAAATAAGCATATACACGTAGAAATATTAACAACATGAAACTTAAAAGGCTATTTTGAAAACATTAACACTTTTAAGGAAATGATTAATAAACTATTTAGAAAACTCATTAAACATAGATTAGGAAATGAAACAATGCTAAAAATATAAGTTAGGCAGGGGTTACCTTAAAACCAAGCAAATCCTCTTCACAAAACTCCTTCAAGCTCACAACTCTCTCAAGATTAGGGGTGTCAATGTGGTTATGGTTAGCGGATAGTGGCAATAACGCTAACCGTAACCGCCTTAGCGGTCAGTAGATTTCACTAACCGCAACCGCTAACCGCCTATCGGTTAACGGTTAGCAGTTAACCGCCGGTTAGCGGTTAGTAAAATAGGTAACTGCCCGCTAACCGCTTTTTCAAAATTGGGCCTTTTTTTTTTTGCTTTTTGAGTGTTTTGAGGCTTTTATTAATACTATGGCATTTTTTAGACTCATTTGTTTTTTGTATTTTTAGTGTCTTTTTGGTCCCAATTGCTATAAAAAGAGCCCATGTTGAAAAATTAAAAATATTTGACCCCAAATTTATATTTACTTATACTTTATAAAAAAATCCTTAAATATTAAATCACAAAAGTTAACTTTAAAATAAAAATAAAAACACAACATATAAAAAAATTCAAAACAACGTATATGCAATATGCATAATTACTTAATATATACTAAATTACAAAATATTAGAATAAGAATATATGATATAAGTACTTACAAAGCTAGTTAATATGTAATTACAAACTAATTAATAATTATGTTACTTATGTAGTTTATGTTACTTGTTACTAATATATATATATATATATATATATATATATTATTACATAACATATCATATATTATTACAAAGTTACAAACATATCATATATAAATATTATATATGTATAATTTGTTATTATATAATCATATAAATTATAATGATAATATATTAATACTTCAATTGTGGTTATAAGTAACACATTGTTTAATTCAATGTCAATTAATTAATTTGATATTATATGAATCACATTATCATTGTACATTAATAATATTATTAACTTTAATAAGTATTTGAATTGTTATTGAATCATATTATTAAGTATTGATATTTTACATTTATATTATTCAATATGCATAATTGCATATATGTATAATATATAATTATAATTTATAACATATATAGACTTATAAGTTGATGATATACATTGGAACTAAGTCTTTAGATACTTAATTTTTTATTGTTGTATTAGTATGAACTTGCATATTTATAACTTATGACTTATGAATATGTATATATAATTTGTTATTATATAATTAAATGATTTTATAATTAATTGATCATATAATATAATCATATAAATTATAGTGATAATATATTAATACTCAAATTGTGATTTAATTATCTAAAACAAAAGTGTGATTTAATCATTAATGATCAATTGATTATGTTATATGTATAAATATTATTATAACTATAATTATAAAAATATAGTATATAAAAAAAGTGGTTACAGTTAATAAACCCTATAATCGCTAACTGCTAACCACTAACCACTATGCTGTTATAACGGTAACGGTTAGGCGGTTAGGCAGTTATAGCGGTTAGGCGATTGGCGGTTATGACGGTTAGCGGTTGGTGGACGATTAATAACCGCCCGCATTGACACCCTTACTCAAGATTACAAGACTCTCTCAATTCTAGCAGCCTAGGGGCATGCTAAAGCTCTGGTTAGGGTGTGAAGAAAAAGGGAGGGATAAGGGGTAGTTATAGCTAAGGGGTACTACCAACTCTCTGAAAATGCAGCGGACATACACAGCGGTTCAAAGGGTGTCTCGTACATCTAGGTGTTATCTAAAGGGTATTTATAAAAAAGTAGCGTACGTTTGTCCTTTTTCCGTTCGTTTGTGTACTATTTGCAGAGCATACATCTGGTGGTCCCCCCATGTACATCTGCACTAGAAATAGGGATGGACATTAACGATCCGCGTACGTCTATGCACCTCCTTGGTGTACATCCACTCAAAGGTTTAGTATTTTGGATTCTATTTTCTAAGGGATTTTAAGGTCTACTAAGTTGCCATGAAGGATGGGTCCTTGTTTAAAACCAATTTTAAAAACTCATTAACTGCTTTGTAAAGAAATTATTGGAAAATACTAAGGTTATTTTTATCATGGTATTACAAATAATCAAGAGTGCTAAGTCCCACATTGCCTAGTTACTAGGTGAAACTGCTTTATAACTTATTGGGAAGTTCCAAATTGACTAGTTCATTTGGAGTAATAGTACAAATGTGATTGCGTTTTTTCCTAGGTGGGTTACAAGTGGTATCGAAGCCACCTAGTAATGCCGAGCCATATGGTGTTGGAGCACCTTGTTTGACGTGACTTTGATGAGGGCGTTAGGAATTTAAGAGGGGAGTTTGTAGCAACCGATCCCATATTGAGAAATGAGAAGAAGCCCACATAGAGTGGATGGTTTATAAAGATAGTCATCAAGACTAAGTCCCACATTACTTAGTTACTAAATGAAACTAGGCTTTATAATGAATTCTATGGAAGCTCAAATTGACTATTCCTTTTGGAGTAATAGCGTAGATGTGACTAGCGCTTTTCTTGTGTTGTTACAAGTGGTATCAAAGCCATCTAGTAACTAGGCAATGTTAAACTTAACACTCATGACTATTTTATAAACCATACATTTTATATAGGTTTTCTCATCTTCCCAATATGGAATGGGATATTACAAATTCTCGGCTTTTTATAATCTTTGCTACTAGTGTTTTATAAATTGTAACCCCTTCACTTGCATCTAAGATAGTGACAATTATTCTTTATGCATGATAACTCCTCTGTCATCGATGTATAGTTTGCTCCCAAAAATGAACCATAAGAAAACAAAAGGCGATCGAAACCAATTTCGTTATTCTTAAGGATTCGTGAAAACAAAACTTAAGAAACGAATAAAATTTCACACCATAGATCACTACTAAAAGTAGATCTAGATGTAATACATTCTTATTTAAAACAATGAAAATATAATAACAAAACCCAACACACCCTCACGCGTTCCATGCGCCACTCCCGATTAGTCACGTGCCTTTAGAATGCACCCCAAGAACCAATACACACGCTCGCCAAACTATAGTGGAAGCAGGAAAAATGAGGTAGAAGGGAAGGAGAAAGTGATGTAGATTAGAATGACCTATCTTATCTTTTAGTCTTTTATTTAAATTAGGTTTCTTTATTAGTCTTTTAATTGTTTAGTTTACTTTTCCTTCTAGTCTGCGGTTTTAGATTACTTTTCCTTCTAGGATGTGTAATCCTAGTTTATCTTAGATTACTTTTCCTTCTAGGATATGTAATCCTAGTTTATGTTAACCTCTTTTATGTTTTAGCCTCTAAGCCTATAAATCTGAGCTTAGACCCTTTGGAAAAACAGTTTATTATTATTATTGGTTTTGTTTAATAAGAATACTCGAGTTGAGTTTCTTGGTTCTTTTCCTTGAGCTTAGATAGCATCTACCGCTTGAGAAGATTTCTTTGATTTTGTGATAGTCTCACAATCTTAGGAATATTTATCCCTTACATTTATTGTTTTCTTGATTATTTACGTTCTAACCTGCATCGGTTGGTATCGAGCCAGTCTCTTTCCATGGCGCCGATCACAAGGGAAGGTAACCGCTTTCCACACTTGGAAGGCGTGAATAATCGCCAAGAACCAGTTAGAGAAGAACCACCGCAACCTATCAAGCACAATCGAAGGTACAATTTGCGAGCTTGAGGAACAAATTGCAGCCCTCACAAAACTATTGTCCATCGAGAGTGGTCGAGGCAGTGGCATATACCCTCACCGCCCGAATCGGAAGAGGATGACGCAATTGTGGAGGATGAAGACGGAGACCCTTTTGTGGAGCCGAGTGCCGAGGCATCAACCCCTTGTACAAGCTCGAGGCCAATCAATGGGAATCCGGTTTCAAACTCGATACACAGAATTCCAAAGTTGCGTGCAACCCAAAGAGTTCATGGTAGCAGAAAAAATAAAAACATTCCACCAAAAGAAGTACCAAGGAAGATGGCAAAGATGGTGCCTAAGGAGGCGGAGATAAAGCATCAATCGGTGTCTCGATACATTGGAGTGCGTGCCAACAATTTCAACGTACATGCATCTTGGGAGGCAAGGTGGCCAAGCTTATCATAGATCCAAGGAGTGGTATGAATATTGTCTCGGAGAAGCGGTAAGAAAGCTAGGGCTTGAGACCAAAAGTCATCCTAGTCCCTATCAATTGGAATGGCTCACGAAGGAAGCGAGGTAAGGGTATCTAAATATATTGCCAAGTTCCTTTTTCTATTGGGGCTAAATATATGGATCATGTGTGGTGTGGCGTGGTCGACATGACTATGTGTCACTTGTTATTGGGCAAACCGTGGCAAGATGATAAAGCTGCCGTCTATAATGAAACCAAGAATACGTACTGCTTCTTGTTGGGTAAAACCAAGTTGACGTTGTTACAAAGCTCATGGCGAGCCACAACCTTCACAAGGAAATCAGAATCTATGGATGAAGAGCGTCGAGAATCAAGTCATTGATGAAGAGTTCGGCGTGAATGTGTTGAAGATGTAGATCCTTCACAAGGGTTTGTAGATTGGGATTCTCCACCAACCTATGATGAAGACATCAATGAGAAAGATCAATTGAAGAACCTTTGGCATTCAGCCCTAGAGGAAGAGCATGAAGAATTAGGCAAACAAGTGGACGAGGTAAATCGGAGAGTTTTGCACTTTTGACAACAATTCTACATATTATGTGCTGTTAAGAGCCTCAAGGTAAAGTCTTGATTTTAGTGTTGAGCCAATTGACTCGTTGATTTCATTGGGATAGATGCTATTTTATCAAATTATTCTAGCCAAAACTGTGATGAAATCTATATGGTGGAAGAGGCTTT
Organism: Carpinus viminea; assembly: GCA_013348765.1. Taxonomy (NCBI): domain Eukaryota; kingdom Viridiplantae; phylum Streptophyta; class Magnoliopsida; order Fagales; family Betulaceae; genus Carpinus; species Carpinus viminea. Next base: position 17,617,790 of record CP054674.1, read on the forward strand.
TTTGTCAAAGATTGAAAGGGTCTTTGTGAGTTCTTTGGGGATTCGTATGGCTTGTGGGAAGAGCAAAGCAGAGAAGCATAACAAGTCTACGGAAAAGAGGTGTGTGGGGATTTCACAACAACCATCAAGATACTCCACTAATGAAGATCACTATGATTATTATGGGCGTGGCCTTGCTGTAAAGTTGAGAAGAGACGATTGGAATGAGTTGACCGGACATCCAAAAGACCGTGGAAGAGACCGGCCGAATTCGAGGACGAATTCTCTCCAACACAGGGAGGATGATGTAGATTAGGATGACCTATCTTATCTTTTAGTCTTTTATTTAAATTAGGTTTCTTTATTAGTCTTTTAATTGTTTTAGCTTACTTTTCCTTCTAGCACGCGGTTTTAGATTACTTTTCCTTCTAGGATGTGTAATCCTAGTTTATCTTAGATTACTTTTCCTTCTAGGATATGTAATCCTAGTTTATATTAACCTCTTTTATGTTTTAGCCTCTAAGCCTATAAATCAGGCTTAGACCCTTTGGAAAAACAGTTTATTATTATTATTGGTTTTGTTTAATAAGAATACTCGAGTTGAGTTTCTTGGTTCTTTTCCTTTAGGCTTTAGATAGCATCTACGCTTGAGAAGATTTCTTTGATTTTGTGATAGTCTCACAATCTTAGGAATATTTATCCCATACATTTCTTGTTTTCTTGATTATTTACGTTCTAACCCTGCATCGAAAGGGCGGAGAGAAGGAGTCGTAATCTCATGAACTCCTCCCCTCACTTTGTTATACTTTCTTTCTCTAAGGTTTGACAACTACTTTGGGGTTTGATTTGTATTATAATAATTACACAATGTATTAAAAGCAATCTCTTGATGTCTTTTTTACTTGAGTAATGTTAAAATTATATTTTTATCTTTTAATTATTTTAAAATATTGATGTAGCAAGCCAACTAACTGGAACAAATAACAAACTTTTTTTTCCGCCGTAAAATAGATAAAGATTTTTTTTTTTTTCAAATTGGATTAAGGGAAGTTTTTTCAACTTGTTCTATAAAAATGAAGCACATGACTTTTTAATAAATAATTAATACACATATATAAAATTTATCGTGCACTTTGTATATTTTGATGAGGCAATTCTAACTTTGTGTTCAAAATCATTCTCAACTAATTTCTCATTCTCTTCTTTTTTTTTTTATTGGGATAAAAAATAGAAATGACACTTTCCTTTAGGGCATTTACAATGGATGAGCTAATTTTTTTATGTAAAATAGCTCCTCAAAACTCAATTTATCTAGTTTAGCTAATAACTTTTTAAGGACCTCTTACATTTGATTAGTTATATTTTTATCTATATCATTTAATTTTAATTATTTTTTTATTTTTTATAATGATTGTATTTTTCTTAATATCTTATTTTTCAACTTTTGAGAAAAAAATGATGTGGATAGAGAAATAATAGGAGAAAATTTTGAAAAAAATGAGATGTGAAAGAAAAATAGTATGAGAAAATTTTGAAAAAAGAGAAAACAGGTGAAAGAAACAATAAAAAAAAAACGTGGGAAGAAAATTTTGTGAGAGATAGTGGGAGAAAAAATAGATGTAGGAGAAAATGTAAGAAAATAGATCTTTCAATATTGTCGCTACATGTAGCTTTTTTTTAAACTCATTTAACAAAAAATTTATTTTACATTTTTTTTAACTTATCTAATATAGATGGTATTTTATCAATTTAAAAATTTATTTTAGATAAAAATGACATTTAATTCTTTCATTATGGATCCTCATAGAAGAAAGAAAAAAAAAAAAAAGGGTGATAATAGTCTTACAGGAGAGAGAGAGAGAGAGAGAGAGGGAGCGAATCTGCAAGGGCACATGGGTGAGGTGCAGGCAGCAGCAAATATAAAAAGGTCCCGGGTTTGCACAACTGAAAAGGCAGATAGCAAGAGAGAGAGAGAGAGAGAGGGAGGGCACGTGAGATTTCCTCCTTTACCACCAACATCCTCTGCTGCCTCACCACTTATACAATTTACAGTTGTTAAGTTAGATAATCGGGATCTGTGCGCTAATCATCACCCATAACTATTTATCTTTCTTTAATTTTAGATGAGTCAACGGCTTCCTCTTCTCATGTCAACCCCCCTTTCTTCACCCTCACGTGACCACTTTCAACTCCAACTCTTCACGGAATATGTTTTACCCCATTACCCCACCGCATCCGCAGTGTTTTGTACGTGAGAAGCCCACTCCGCCTGCTTCGGTACCTCTTTAGATGATTCCCCACATTTCTTGAGGTCAAGATAACTATCCATGAAATTTTTTCAATTATTTATTTATTTTTATATAAATCATATTTTAGATTGGCACTCAAACCCTCTACCTTGTGAGAGAAAACTAAAGACATGAATTTATTTTATTTTATTTTATTTTTTAGTAGACTTTTATTAGCTGTTTTATAATTAAAATTAGATGACTGTAAAAATTAATTTTTGGCTTTTATTTCCACATTATTAAATTATAAGACAGTCTTAAAGTATCTCCTTTTTTTTAAAAAAAAAAAAGAAGTAATTTTAAGAAAATTTACTTAATCTCTCTAAACTTTCATCACCTATATAATTATTACTTCCTAATGTTTAGACCTCTCAATTTAATGTATCAAACTTTCAATTTTTTACAATGTTATCGCTTCCTTATATTTTCCCTTAAATCCTAATGGAAGTGTGTCAAAATTACGAAAATATTATCCAATTTTTTTGAAAATTTACTGAAAAATTTACTAAAAATAAAAAATTACAAATATTTTTAATGAAATTTACCAAAATACTCGTGCTTGAATCTTTGCAATTATTTTATTTTATTTTTTATAATAAAAAACACAGGAATATTTTGATAATTTTGATAAGATTTAATGAAAAAAGCCTACTAGATAGATGACATTGTAAAAAAGAATTAAAAGTTTGATACACTAAATTAAAAATTTTAATTTTAAATAGTAATTGCAAAAGTAATTAAAGTTTATGAAAATAAAGTAAAGTTTTATCCTAAATTTATTTAGTATAAGAATGAAATTAAATTATATGACAATAGTATAGAAATCGAGTAAATAGTATTATTGTTGAAAGTTCAAATAAATTCATTATTAAAAATAAAGGCTTTGTTTGGGGATGGGCCGGACTGGACCATCCCAAAATCCAAAAAAAAAAATTTTCAAAATTAATCTTAATATTCTTACTTTTTATATCACATCAATACCTTTTTGTTATTATTCAAATAAAAAAATTACTTTAAAACAAAAGATTTTATTTTTCTATATAAAATATTCTTTTTTTTCACATCAATCAAATCTGTTATAATACCAACTTTCTCATATGTTTAGTCCATTACCAAATCACACACAGCCAAAGAGTAATGACCCTAAACAAAGTACACGTTACATAATGGTAAAGAGTTGAAGGAGGAGTGGCAGTAGCAGTTTGTTGGAACCGACTCAACCGAGGATGAAAATTGATCAGTGTCATAGGGGCGTGGACCCTCACCTAAATTGTACTGTTGTGACGCAAACTATGTGCCACTCCTGTACTGCGAAAACTGTCAGAATTCACACTATCTCCCTCATCCTCTATTAACTGTTACTTATTTTTAATACCCTATTTAATTGCCTACTAGCTTCACCACTCCAGATTTTAATTCATCTGAATTCTTTTTTATTATAATGCAATTATCAGAATAATTTCAGATATGATTGTTGGAAATCCAACTTCATTCTCCATATCAACTAATTCACTGGAATGAATTAATATAGAATCCTATAAATTCAATCTTATCAAGATTGAAATCAATTTATAATTTCTGATTATACATGCACGCTTTTTTTTTTTTTTTGAAGCTTACATGCACGCTTATATATATATATATATATATATATATATATATATATATTAATTTCACACACTTTAAATGCCACCAAAATTACAGAATTATCTTTATAGAATTTTCAATAAAACAAAAATATCCTTAAATTTTTTTTAAAAAAATTTTAAAATTTAAAATTTAAAATTTAGTATTTTTGTTTTTATTTTAGTATGGATAATTTCTTCTTTTTTGTTAAAATTAGGGATATATTGTCATTATTTTGGTAGTTTGGAAGATAAATTGCCGCAATTGATAATTTGGAGAGTATATTATCATTAGAGTGGTAGTTTGAGGGAGTTAAGTGGACTTTACCATCTCTAATAAAAACAAATAACTATATATATATATGGTTTCAATATAGATTTTTTAAACTTTCTTTTTAGGCCATCAAGTATAATGTTTCTTTGAAAAAGGTTTTTCTTATTTTGTTAGGGTTAAGATACATCTCTCGATATATAATGGGGGACCTATCTGCCCCAACATGTCGCAGACTACCTAAAAATCTGCTAAAATAGGTAAACTTCATGATGATTCTCTCACAATTACTTGTCCATATTACAAATAATATGAGCATTGAATTTTAATTATACTTTCAAAAATCTATCATTGTACCTTTTTTTTTTTTTCCTCTACAACTCATATTTGAGTGTTATTTCTCTTCCTCATAAACCCTTGAATGTGTCATTAGTCTCTCTTTTTTTTTTTTTTGGACATGTCCACACAAAAGGAGGGAGGAAGATTCAATTAATGACCTTCACTTTATTAGTGCGGTCGATTGAGAAATGTGTCATTACTCTTGATTGAACTATATATAATTGCATTTACTCAAACTCTATGAAATTAAAATTTGATCCATTAATAGTTTTTACAATATTTATTTACTTATTTTTGTTACTATTTATAGAACAATTTGAAATCAACCATTGAACATACAACCGTATAGAATTATGACAAGCGTAGATAGTATATAAAATAGAATAATGCTATAAGTCTCTTTGTATCGTAATTCAATAGTGTTATTATTTTTAGGTTAAATACTTAATTAATTCCTAGGTTTGGAAACTTTATTTTTCCTCCTAGGGTTTGAAAGTGACCAAATTGGTCCTTGTGGTTTTGAAAAGTGACAATTAGTCCATCATTCGTTAGTTGATTGAAACGGATTGACATATAGACTAATTAGAAGTTGACATGTAACCAATTAATTAATTTTTTTAAAAAATTAAAAATATATATATTTTTTCAAAAAAAAAGAAAAAGAAAAAGAAAAAAACAAGGGTGGCTCTACCCATTTTCTTTCTTTTTTTTGAAAAGATATTTTTAAAATTTAAAAAAAATAAAATAATAATAATTAATTGGCCACGTGTCAACTTCTAATTTCGCATGTCAGATCATAAGTCAACTAACATCAATGAGATGACTAATCACTTTTTAAAATCATGGGACTAATTTAATACTTTCCAAACCTGGAAGGAAAAAATAAAGCTTCCAAACTGTATTTAACCCTATTTTTTAATGCAAAATATTAAAATCAAAACGTCAATAAAAGTAGCACTTGATCGTACATATAAACTCATTTATTACAAGAGTGTAAAATTAAGACATGTTACTAAGGTATATATATATAAAGGATTATATTTAGTTACCGAGAAAAACATGTATATGTTTTCTTCCTTGTTGTTTGGTCGGTATTCCAAAAAAAAACAAAAAAAAAAGGGATTGCCGAAACAATACAATAATAAATCGGGATTGCCGAAAACATAAAATATTGAAGAAAGTATAAAATCATAGAGTTCCGTGAACCATAATGTCATACGAAGTTAGAGCAAAAGCAAAAGCAGCCATTGAACGAAACAGTCCATCATGACACTAACGCCGTCATTCCCGCCGCAACGTCGTTACTCAGACGGCGTTTTCCTCTAACGGAGCACACCCAGAAGGAAAAAAAAAGTGAAAAAAACAGAAAGCCAGAAACTGTATAAAAGATCTTGAACCAATGCGCACACAGACAGAGAGAGAGAGAGAGAGAGTCTCAGAGAGATCAAAGCGGGACAGATACTAAAGAGAAAGAAAGCAAGAGAGAGAGAGAGAGGCAGTGGGAGAGATTTTCTGGTGGAAATTCGAAGGAGATTTTTGTGCGGTTTTGATCTCGCCGGAGATTCCTACCGTCTGCAGAAGCTTGGAATTCGGAAACTTTGTGAGTGAAGTGTGGGATTCATATTCAGGTCGATTTACTCAAGCGCTTGGAGCAGATAATGCACGTGAATTTTTAATTCAGATCAAAGTAAGCGATTATTCTTTTTTCCATGTTAGCCTATAGATCTTTCTCTTTCGAGCTTTTTTTTTTTAATCAAGTTGTAAAGATTTTAATTTCATTTTTGTTTAACATCGAGTTTTTGTTTTCTTCCCTTTATCGTAATCTGATGGCAGATTCGCTGAATTCTGCAATTCAATTATCCGGTTAATGGTTTTACGTGTACGGAACATTTGCAAGCTAAATTTGTGGCCGATAAATTTTATTTCCTCGGGAAAGAGACAGAAATTATCTTCGCAATAACTCTCGGCGTGCTCCAGAGTAATTTCTTCGTTTTGAGCTTTCAAATCGTAATCCGATTGCTTCTAAGTAGCGAATGCGCCTCCGATCTTCTAGCGGAGGCGTAAATTCTCAGACAAGATTCTTCTTTTGTCTAGCACAGGGATCTGAGAAGACGCGCTGAGAATTTTGGTCTCCAACGTCCCAGTACCGGTTTGTATTGCAAAAAGTTCAAACAATTCAACTTTATTTGGTGACTTCACTGAATTTCCGCGAGAATTTTGGTTGTTTACAAAATTCTGTTGAATTACCGGAAAAATCAGGTGAGAAAAATCTATAAAGGTGTTAATGGAGCTTCCTCAACCACGTCCTTTTGGAACCGAAGGTATTTTCAGAGCATAACTTTTCTCTTTGTTCTAATTTGTTTCTTTGAGATAAAAAATGAAAATTGGAAAATATTTTGTTTTGTTTTTTGTGGTACAGGGCGAAACCAACACATGACTTTCTGTCTCTTTACAGTCATTCAACTGCCCAACATGATCCACTACCAGCTTCTCAAGGTATTTTATTTTAATTTTCAATTTAAGATTCCAAAATTAATATAAAGAAAAAAAAGAAGAAGGTTTTGTTTTTGTGGGTTTTACCTTCAAAGATTTTTATTTTATTTTTTTATTCTTTTAGTGGGTTGTTTAGAATTTAGAATTTAGATGTGAGTGTTTTATACAGAAAATATGTGATGAAATATCAAATATATATCTTCGGACTTTATTACCCATATCACAATTGTGTGTGCACGTGACGGGATTTGAATCATGGATCTGGGCCATCAGTGTAAGTGGGGGCAGTCTTAAATAGGCTGCCGAATCGGAAAAGGAAGGGGTTAGCAGTTAGCAATTAACAACATTTAGATTGGATCTTGGGTTTTGATGGGACCCATAAGGATTCAAATATGATTTGAAGGGTCACATCAGGCCCAATGCTGGTGCATGGTATTGGTACCAGTCTACCAGAATGCTTAAATCTGGCCCACGCCCTTCATAATCCCCATTCATGAAAAATGTGATTAAGCGTGGAGTATGTAATAATTTTGATTTTTATGTGTGTTTTTTTCTTCCATGTGTTTATTGGGCAAAACATATAGACTTTATTTGTTGGTAAAGTCAAACATTTCCCCATGGCTCTCTTTCAGTCTAACGAGGCGTGCAAAGGCTGCATTGAGAGTTTAGTAATGTGGGGGGTATTTTTTTTTTTTCATAGATTGGAGGCGATCTGTTCTTGAAATTTTAGCATCGTGTTTTCTGAGCCAAAGTTGAAATTTTCTGAATAAATATGAATAGCCCCCACCCATTTTCGATTTTTTTTTGTTTGTTTGTTTGTGGAATTAGTCTGGCTTTTTACAAATTAAATCCAGAAAATTCAACACGATTGTTCATTTTACCCTATTTAGATTGGTTTCATGATCGTTTTTGTGTCCAAAATTAAGGAGATATAATAATGTTTTGCAAAATTAGATGTTATGGTCATTAGTCTCTCCTAAATCTAAGATAGGAGCTCTTTCCTTCGTTTGTTGATGCATGAACAGGAGGAGGTTGAAAACTCATGATTTCCTACAGCCACTAGAGCGGATAGGAAGGGCAGTGCAAGGAAAGCACAGTTGATATCTCAACTGTGGAACAGCCAACGCCACCAGCTGCGCCCTTCGGCGGAACACATTCTCCCTGGAGGGATTGGGACATACAGTATAAGCCACATTTCGTATTTTGCTCATCAAAGGGTTCCGAAGCCAGAGGGTTCCATATTTACAGTGGCACAAACGAGTAGTACGGATAGGAACGATGAGAATTCCATCTGCACTTCTTACACAGGAAGTGGTTTCACATTGTGGGAAGAATCTGCAGCATTGAAAAGGGAAAGACAGGAAGGAGAATATGGGCGAAAGACCCATTGTGAGAGGTAAAATCGTGTTAATTGTTTGTGTTCCATTTATACTTCTCATGCATGCTTTTACCCCAAAAAAAAAAAACCGTAGCTTTTCATTCTCATTAGTTCCGATGTTTTCCAAGGTGATTCTTGAAAAAATAAATAGAATTCTTATAAAAATATTTAATTAATTATATTTGAGTGATATTTTATTTTATTAAATAGTAAAATAACAAAATACTCTCAAAATAAACTAGAAAGAATCCAAAAAACTGAGACATTTCAAGAAAGAAGAGCAATCAAGGCACATCACACGAAGGTTGGATAACAAAAGTATCTTTTATGAATAAAATTATGTATGTCTGTGGGCCTGTGCCCATAACTCTTCCATGTTTCCAAAGGCTAATTGGGCCGTCTGTGGGCTGCTGATATGGTTATATGCCTGTATTAAAAATCAAAATGATATTTAAATTTTTTTTTATATTATTACTGAGATACGTATTGTTGTATATAATTTAGTCACCTTCGTCCAACCAAGGCCTAATTTTAGATAACAGCCTAAGTGAAATCAAAGAATGGGCAAAATCTTGGATTGGGCTGAACTAAGTTTGCACTGAAAGCCCAGTTACGGCTTTCTTTTTTGTAATCTATTTGTCGAAGTTGTTCTTTTTATGGAACTACAAGAGGAAGAGAAGTGTCTAATAATTTTTTAACTCTTGCCGATGCTGTGTAGACCGGGCTGGGCCTTAGGGCCGATCCTTAGCCGGTCCAGCCCAAATTTAAACATCAAAAAAAAAAAAAAGAAGAAAAAAAAGGAGCAGAAAGAAATCTGAAATCTTAACCGAAGCCCTTGGCGGCTACTTTTGGAATTGACAGAGGGAGGGGCCAAGTTGGGACAATGGACGACGTCGGAGAGGCCGTCACAGTCCTCTACCAGCAACAGCAACAACAACAACCATCGGAACAGCTTCAGCTCTCTCTCTTCCTCTCAGTCAGTCACTTTCTCCTCCTATATTTCTCTTTTTTGCCGCTGTCTCTCTCTCTCTCTCTGGTCTGATGGGAGTATAAACGAGGAGTAATGGGATTTTATGGGTGTCAACAGGGCAACGGGGCAGAAGAACAAGAGCTTCATGGAAATGATAAAATCGGCCAAGGTTGGTAATGCCGAGGAAGATGACTTAGACGACGAGGAAGAGTTTGTCCTTAAGAAAGAGCCCTCTACTAGTGTTACTACTGCCCACAGAGGTATTGTCTCAAACACCTACTTGGGTGTCCCTATATTCTGATGTTTATGCGACATGAAAGATTACATCTTTGTTTCCCTCGTTTTCATCGATTTTAAAGGTGTGAGTCTTATTACAGGGGAATTAAGGGTGAAAGTGGACGGGAAGGGCTCTGATCAGAAGGCTAACACTCCCCGCTCAAAGCATTCTGCGACAGAGCAGCGTAGGAGAAGCAAAATCAACGATAGGCAAGTCTTCCTGCTTCATATAGGAAACCTCTTTTCTCATGTGTGGCTTTCTCTTTCTCTTTCCATTTGCTGTGAGTCTGCCCGTGTTGGACTTTGAGGTTTTCTTTTTCTCTTCTTCTCCTCTTTTTTTTTTTTTTTTGTCTTGTCTTTTTTCTAATACTCGTATATTGGTTATGACATCCCTGATCCCTACTTAATTTTCCTGTCAATTTTTTCTTATGGTTCGTATCTTATGTAGGTATGCCGTAAGTGGCAGTGCCATAACTTTGTTCAATGGAGGAATTCTTTTCCTCTAGGTTGAGCAAAAAGTGAAAAAAAATAATATTTAAGGTTTTAGGAGAGCACCGGCTAGCATTATGGCCCTTTTTCTTACTAGAAGCAATTAGTTGATTGATTAATAAGGTTGTTACTGAGATCTTATACTAAAATAATAAAGTTACATGCAGGTTTCAGATGTTGAGAGAACTCATTCCTCATAGTGATCAAAAGAGAGATAAGGCATCATTTTTGTTAGAGGTATGTAATGTCTTATCGTAATTCGTTCTTGACTTCTTTGGTTCATATCTTGTAGTAATCTGTTGTTTGATTTCTTTACTTCACCTTGCAATGTTCTAACCTTTGAATGATGGTTTCTGAATCTTTTTGCAGGTTATTGAGTACATTCAGTTTTTACAGGAGAAAGTAGGGTCATGCTAAGGATGGAATCATGAGCGGAAAATTGATGCCATGGGTAAATTTTGTTTTTGCACATTCTTCATTAGTTTGGAAACATATGCATTAATTATTTATTTCATGAGCGAGTGTTATCCAAATAGAGCGGGAAGGAGGAAATTTGTGCCCCGGAAGTGAACGGGTTTCCAAATTTTAAGGATGTCTGTCCTACACACACACATGCACGATGGTCATATGTTTGGGTAGTTTATAGTTGAATTTATGCCAAATCATAGTATTTCGTATCACTGCTGCAACCTAGTAGTTGACACTGTCTCCCTTGCTTGAAGCAGAGAAACAATCACAGGCCTACTGAAAGTTATGTTGATCAATCTCGAGTCATAAATAGTGGGTCTGCTCCTGCATTAGTGTTTGCTGGGAAGTTTGATGAGAAAACTGTCTGTGTCTCCCCAACCATTGCTGGGAGTGCACAGCCCCCAGTAGAATCTGACGTTAGTACTGTCACTACCTTTAAACAGATGGATCACCATCCTGAATCACCAATAAGGAAATGCCTTTCCAATGCCATTGCAGTCAAACTTCTTCACACCTGTCAGGACCAGCGCTGCTGTACCTGAACTTCCTCCTAAATTGGTATCTGATGGAAAAGATATTCCATCGCTGCCCCAACCACAGATATGTCAGGTGAGATCATGCACTACAGATGGGACTGCTACTAGTGATAAGCTGAAAGAACAGGAGTTGACCGTTGAAGGTGGTACAATTAGCATCTCAAGTGTGTACTCTCAAGGGTAAGTATATTTGTAATTTAAATAATCATTAGTATGTGCATTTTTTTTAAGAAAGGTAGTAACTGTCTTTAGTCTGCACATTTCTTAGACAAACTCTGAACCTTGATTTGGTTCTTAGTATTGTAGATTCATGTCTGGTAAACATGATTCTATACATCATCAACACCTTACTGATTTTCCAGATTTTGCCGTAGTACTACTGCAATAAGGCACTTTTTGTGGCATATTTTTAAGGCACCATTATTTTTTTGGCATACATCTAGACTCCAATCATTTCAGGTCAGAACTAATTGCTAGCATTTGCACTGGGCCATATCCTTTAATCTGATTCTTTAGGCGCCATTTCCTTTATCTTACTGAGCAGTTCTGCAATCCGTATATTAAGTCAAGAAGCAAAACCGTCACAGCATTGATTAGCACTTTGTTAGAAATTTGTACTGATAGAGTATGTTGTAATTACATTAGTCTTGTTAAAATGGTTGGAGGATATTGCCGGTACCCATTTATTGTACTAGCCCTGTTAGCATTGATAGTCCTGGGCCACTTGGGCATGAGTTTTGCACTCATTTGCATATTAAGTTCAGAGTTAAACCTTTTATCATGTGTTCAATGTCAATCTTCAACTTTTCGACTATTAAAATCTGCTGAAGTTCTCTGATATATGCTACACCTGGATATCAGCACACCCTGCCTAGTCAGTAAAAGGAAATTATGTTTTGTAGTCTTTGGTTACAACTGTTGTATGTTAACGTCATCTTGAGAGCCTTATTCGAAACAGGATGTTGGTTATGAATCAGTAACATAACAGGGATATTTGGTGTTGAACAGGTTGTTGAGTACTCTGACACAAGCACTGCAGAGTTCTGGAGTGGATTTGTCACAGGCCAGCATTTCAGTGCAAATTGAGCTTGGGAAGCGATCTAACAGTAGAGTGACTGGATCACCATCCATTGTGAAGGTAATATTGGTGCCGAAATTGTGGTATCCGAATTCTCTTTTTTCAAGTAAAATTTTTATATGAGCTTAATTGCACATCTTTTACTTAAATTTTGTCTTCCATTGTTCCTCAGGATAAGCATGTTCCTGCAAGCTATCAAGGGACAACACGTTCTAGAGTTGTGAGTGCTGAAGATTCTGAGAAGGCCCTGAAGAAGCTTAAGACGGGCAAAAGCTAATATCACAATTTCATTAGTTTCTTTCTTTCTTTCTTTCTTTTCAATTATATTAATTCATTTTTCGGGTAGCCTATATCGCCTTGGAGGGGTTATTCATGTCTTCTGCTGGTTTATAAACTACCCAGTTGAGACCAAGATTGATTGTACATGTAGCGTCTCTCAGTTAGTTTGTTGGGTTCCACAGATTTCCGGGCAAAATAATATGTATTATTTGTTTTCTGTTTGTTGTCATCATAGAGGCTTCCATATTGATATTGAGAAGCTGCTTTTCATTAAGGTTTCCATTAATGTAAAGTTTCTTTCAATATTTTTTCTTGACTCATGAAATGTAAAAGAATTTTATTTATTGAAGGGGGTGGTGTCATATTTCTTAATGCTTTAAATTCCAAAAATATGTCTGTAACCTTTGAGTCAATGCTTTAAAATAAGGTAAAAAATAATATTTAGTTCTTAAAGTTTTTGTGCAATTTTAATTAAGTCGTTGAGTTGTTAATTTCGATAATTAAGTATTATAAGTGTTTCTTTATTATTATTATTTTTTGAACCAATAGTGGTACTATTATTAAACTCAAAAGATCAATACAGTCAAGAAATGGGATGAACTTCTTCCCTCAAAATAATCCCAGACGCACGGTGGATTTTCATCCAACTAGAAAGTATCTGTGATATAGCTAGCCCATGTGCAACTAGAATAGCTTCTCGAAAGACATGTTTAAATTTTGCCTTGCCCAACCACTGTAAATGTGCTTGTATATCCTCCACAAAGTGTCCAAAGCTGCTCGTACAACCCTTTTGTGAATTTATTGCATTAATGACTTGCAAGGCATCCCCTTAAAAAATGATCGCATTTAGGCAAAGATCTATTCCCATAATCAGAGCGTGAATTGCAGCTAGGGCCTCTGCCATAACCAGTTCTAGGACCATCTCGTGTGTCATGCTCCGTGCAGCTAAACTTCTCCTGTTGCCATCACGAGCAACAACGCCTAGACCAACCCCTTCGTTCCTCTTGTCAACAGCTGCGTCCTAGTTTATTTTGATCATGGTGTTGGGAGGCGACTGCCATGGTGCCCTTTGCTGTGCCATATTAGGCCTTCGCTCCTCCTTACGGCGAGAATTGGCTCTTTGAAAATCTCTCGGTGCCTTACAGGCCGCACTAACCAGTTGGGTTGGGTGGACAAACTCACCTCCGTGGACAACAGAATTCCTACGCAGCCATATGTTCCTCACAGTAACTCCAAAAAACTCGAAGTCGGATTTTTCACATCGGGTCACCATCTCTTCACAGAGATGAAGAAAATTTCTACCCACACATACCCCTATGCATTGAGATCAAACCACTCCCCCATACATCATTGACCGAAGGACAGCTCCAAAGGATGTGTTCCACCATCTCTTCTTCTATTTCACAAATAGGACTCATCTTGTTGGTTACCACTCCTCTACGGAACAAATTAACTTTGGTAGGAAGGAGATTATGGCAAGCCCTCCATATGAATTTTTTAACCACATTTGGTACATGAAGCTGCCAACATGCCTTCCATACGACTGATTCCTTGCAGGACCCCGAACCTCCACTATGTTTTAGCGCTATATTCTTCATGGCAAGGTCGCATGCACTGCACACGAAAAACTCCCCATTTGTGGCACACCGCCAAATCAGTCGGTCCATTGGCTGGAATGGGCTTAACGGAATGTTGAAAATAGCCTTCGCCTCTTCATCAAAGAAAATAGCTGTGATGAGATTACTATTCCACCTTTCGGTATCATTATCAATAAGCTCAGCTACACAAGCACCTTCCCATAATACGATTCTTGGAGATTCCACAGAGAAGGAGATTGGTTAAGGTAACCATCGGTCCCCCCACACTTGAATGTCACGACCATTCCCTACCCCCTCCAACAGTGGCGGATCCAGGAATTCCTTCTACCAGGGACGCCAATAAAATAATAAAATATATTTTTTTGTTCTCTTTACATATTATATTTTTATTATAATATGGTAAATACAATAAAAAAATGAAATTATACCACAATATTTGTATCACAAAAAGCAAATTTATCGACTTCATAAATATATGCTAAATTGATAATCAATTATCATGTAGGCACTAGTACAAAAGTAAAGGAAAATACAAAATACAAAGTGCCTAAAATTGCATTCTACGGGTCTTAGTGAAACAAAATCATCAAGTATCAATTCGAATAAAGCTTTTAACAATTTCCTTTCAATGTAGACAAGTAAATTATCTCCAAGAAACTCATCTTCCATTTTGTTACGAAGTCTTGTTTTAACAATTTTCATTGCTGAAAATGCTGCTTCGGTAGTTGTGAGACACGGAAGAGTCAAAACAAGAAATCAATCTATCAATAAGATAATATGTATCTGACTTTTCTGCCTCTATCAATCCTCGACATAATTCAGCAATGGAAGATAATTTTTGTAGTTTTGGATGATTAAGCATATCAACTTCAAAATGCTTCAGCTGAAATCTCAAAATAATTTTTTCCTGCTCAGAAAAATCAAGAGAATAGTACTTCTCTGCAAGATTACATATATCATCAATATTAAATGATTTGTAAGCATCATTTGGATCCAAAGCTGAACTAAGTGTTAAGAGTTCCATTGCCCTTTCACCAAATCTAAAATTGAGCTCTTGCAATTGAAAGTCTATAGTAGTATTGAATACATCAAAATGATAATGATGTTCTACTGTAATGTGATCCCGTTGAAGACGACTTCGGCCTTTAACATAACGAGCACCCAAATCTGGAATGTCTATTTCAAATTTCTTGGAAAAAGAGACTACTTTCTCAAGAAAATTATCCCAATCTTCATTTCTCAATTTTTGGAGGAGTGCTTTTGTATTAGAAACCAATTGCATAGCACTC
This sequence comes from Carpinus viminea, assembly GCA_013348765.1. NCBI lineage: Eukaryota > Viridiplantae > Streptophyta > Magnoliopsida > Fagales > Betulaceae > Carpinus > Carpinus viminea. The sequence goes on from CP054674.1 coordinate 17,633,146, forward strand.
AAGATGTCTTGAGATTTTTGTTGCAAATGTTGACAAAGACAATCAAGAATACCCATGATTTCCCTCATCAAATGTAAAATAAATATGAAGTTGAATGATGTAATTTTCATAAGCAACATCAACATCCCCACGTTGAGAGTAAGTGGATCCTTCTTTTACAATCTTTTCAAGCACTGAACAAGCAGGATTAAACAACCTTAGTAGGCTACAAATAGAATAAAAATGAGAACTCCAACGAGTATCACCAGCTCGTTTCAAAGTGCCAATTTGGTTAGCCCCTTTTCCAGTTTCAAGTTCATCAATAGCTATCAAATATGAGATATCTCCCTCTTGAGCATCTTGCAGATCACGATGACGTTTACATGAAGCATTAACCACATTGATAATGAAATTCAAATTTGAGAAGAATTGATGAACAACAATTACCTCTCGAGATGCAGCAACTAATGCTAATTGTAATCGATGTGCAAAACAGTGAACATAGTATGCACAAGAACATTCATTAAGAAATAATGCCTGCAATCCTTTCCACTCACCACGCATATTGCTAGCAATCATACCCTTGTCCACGAATACTTTGAATATCAAGACAATTTTGAGAAAGAACATCAGATATTTTATCCTTTAAAGTCAATGCCGATGTATCTTTAACTTGGACAATATCAAAGAAGCGTTCTTGTATAAAACCATCTTTGTCAACAAATCTCAAAACAATAGCCATTTGTTCTCTCATAGACTCATCTCAGTGCCTCATCAACAATAATGCAAAATTTTGAATCACCAATTTCTTCACGAATTACATCTCGCACCCTTTTTGCCAAGACATGTAAAATATCTTTTGGACATGATGTGAAGTATATTTTGCATTTTGTGGAGCATTTTCTAAAACAACCTTGGCAACATCCTCATTGAAATAGGACACAACTTTTATCAACTCAAGAAAATTACCACGTTTTTTAGAATCGGGACCTTCATCGTGACCTCTAAAGCACATCCTTGATATGCTAAATACGAATAGATTCAATTGAAGCCTCAATCGCAATCGATTGTTCAATTTTTCTTCAAGTTTGTTTATCTATCACCTTATCAATATGTTGAGATTGATTCTTCAAATTGTCACAACATTTAACAGCATTATTATGAGGTGAACATGGCCCATTTCCCATATGGACCAAAAAAGAACAATGAGTACCATCATTAACTTTCTTCCAATTACGAAATCCGTCAATAGTAAATGCACTACCTCCAAACCGCCCTGTTGGCTTTTTAGCAAAAAGAAAGCAAGGTAAACAATAAGCAGCATCTTTGACTTCAGAATATTCTAACCAATCAAACATTTTATACCAAGATGATTGAAATCTTCATTTTTTTTTCAATTCTAAAACGGATATCCAACTACTAGAAGGAATGAACCTATGGGACCGAAGTTTAAGATAAGCACATCTAATTTCATCCCGTTGATTAATAGGATATTCCCATATTTGAGGACGTAACTGGATCTCGTTGTAGAGTAGAAATGTCAAATGACTCGACTACTTGAGATTCATTTCTTAGCATCTTAGAAGGACGCTACTGTGAGCTAAAGTTTGAGAATTGGATGTCGGAAGACATTTTAGAATTTGAATCAGCATTTTTTCTTAAAAAATGCATCAATTGTTTTGGCTTGCTCATAATATAATCTAAGAATTTTCAAAAACCTGAAAAATTATTTATTTATTAGTTTTAATTCTCACACTAAACAATTTATATCTAATGAAACATACTCTAAGTCTCTAATAATATTACAATATTAGCATATTCCAATAGCTATTAGCCTAAAATGAATTAATAAAAAGAACACACCTGAGATTGACAATAATCTTCTGAAACTCGATCGTTGATGCTTGACAAAATCCCAAAATATATAAAACACACCTTACAAAAAAAATAACAATATTTTTTTAATTAGAATAAGATAAACAAAAAAAAATATAGATAAATATACATCTAATTATCAAAAACTCATGATATGTCTTATGTCTACTTTTATAATCTCAAACAAGGACACTACATTTATAAACAAATTTTAGAACAAAATATTCAGAGCACAAATTATTTTTTAATTTATTTACTTATTAGTAGTAAAAATTGAATAGTAAAGCATTATAAACTATTATGCACAATTCACAAAGACAAAAAAAAAAAAAGTGTCTCTTACGCGTTGAAAGCTGTGAAAACATTAATGCCACATTTTTAGTTGAAACCTTTGTCTCTCTTGCTGCCACAACACAACTGAAGGAAGCCTTTTTCAATCGTAGAAAGGTCAAAAGTTAAACATGTTTGATGGCTGGCAGTCTTATATATATATATAAAAGTTAGGCTTGCAAATGTGAGTGAGGGACCACTCGGCACTACAAGTCTACAAGTGTTGAGCTTTATTTAATGCGTTGGCTGTGACCTGGTAGCTTTATTCACGTCTTGCTTTGCTGCAGCAGGTGCACAAATCTCAAAAATAAAAAATCCTATAAAGCAAAGGCTTGGAGACCACTGGGAGATTTTGCCAAAAATGAAGAGAATAAGAGTGAGGAGGAGATACTCACCCCACGTCCAAGGGGCGTCGAAGGATTCTCTTGTCTCCACGGCTCCACTCATGATCGTGCTTCTCAGCTTCTAGCGCCAGACTCCCAATCCCAATCTTCTGCATTCATGATTCTTCCGTAAATGCCGTAAGTCAAGATCATGAATTTGGGGTAAGTGTTAGACTGAAATTTGGGGTTGTGATTCTTGTGAATTTGGAGTCTGGATTGAAACTCTATAAGTCTGGAAGAGAAGAGGGTTAGGATTTAGGGTTGTGAATTTTTTTTTTCTTTTGTTTAGTGGAGTCGTGTAGAGCCCAAACTCGAGTTTAGATTAGTTTTTTTTTTTTTTTGTGGTGTAGGGCGTTGGGCGTAGGAGCCAGAGATTTTTAAAATTTTTTTTTGGGTGTAGGCGTTGGGTGTAAGGCAGGAGCTTGGAGGTTTTTTTTTTTTTTCTGGTGTGGCGTTGGGCGTAAATGGAGCACAGTAAAATATTTTTTACCGGGGGCGTAACAAGCTTTCATACATATTTACTTGAATATATATATATATTTTTTCCTTACGGGCGACCGCCTGGTCGCTTCTGTGTCTCCGCCCAAGGTAATCAATTTTGTGGCACCTTGAAGCCCCTAGACACCCACGATTGCCTCGGGATGGATGTGTAAGGGTGGTATTTTGCTTGGATAATGTGGGTAGCCAAGGAATCCGGATGTTGGAGTAACCTACACATTGTTTGGCCAAAAGGCGTTGTTAAAAGTAACAAAGTCACGAAAACCCAACCCTCCAGTTGATTTCGACATTCCCATTTGCTCCCAATTCATCTAGTGAATTCTTGATGTGTTCTTCTTATATCTCTACCAAAATCGTTGCATTGTTCCATTAAGCTCTTTGCAAAAGAACCGAAAGTTAGAACACACTCATACAATATGTAGGAATGGCCTAGATTGTAGCTTTTAATAAAATCTCATTGCCTACATGAGATAGAAATTTAACCTCTCAGTTATTCAAGCAATTCCACTGTCCTTAATGCTTTGAAAAGCCTGTGCTCTCGACTTCCCCACAAGAGTTGGTAGTCCCAAATATTCATCATAAATTTGGGTAGCTTGTAGCCCTAAAAGCTGAGATATTTCCTTTCTCCTTGAAGGGCTAGTAGTTCGACTAAAAAAAAAAAATTGAGGCCTTGGCTTTATTCAATTTCTGTCTAGAGGCTACTTCATACTTATCCAATACCTTGGTTATCCACCTCCATTACATAGAATTGGCCTTACAACAACATGCTATTATCTACAAAGAAAAGATAGCTGCGACGTGGGCCATTTTTGGACGTGGGCACCCCAATAATAACACTTTTTTTTCTTTGCATGAGTCAAGAGAGAACTAATTGCTTCCGCACATATAAGGAACAGGTATGGAGACAGAGGATCTCCTTGTCTAGCCCCTCTAGATGGTTTGATATTCCCTATAGATGTACCATTCACTAAAATAGAGAAAGAAGTTGATTGTACACACTGATGTGAGTTTTAATTGTACTCGCAAGTGCACGGGGTGTGTGCAAGTGCGAGGTCAATCCATATGGAATTGCATTGTAAAAATCAATTTTTTAATTTAAATCAATTCTATCTTAACCTAGTTTCAAAATTTGTAGTTCTGTTGTGCAAAAACATAAACTATAGGCTTGTTTTGGGAGGGTGATTTTAATAAGTGCAATTTTAAAAATTGAATTTTTAAAACCGCTACTTTTAAAATTGCACATGTGTTTGATAAAATATGTTAAAAAATATTTTTTTTCATCAATTGAATGTTTGGATAATATTAACATATAATTGCGGTTTCATAGCCAAATAGGTAAATATTGCCCAAAATCTTTTTTTAAGCAAAATCGTAATTTTGGTTTAAATTCTTACATTTTCAAATAAGCGCCCTCTAACTTGCTTATTGAAATTGAAGATTTTTTTGTCTTATTTTAAATTAAGTACTTTTTAAATCGCAATGCCAAATGCCTTAGGTTTTGCGATATCCTTTAAAAACGTAGATTATTCTTGTGAAATCGCAATCCCAAATGGATCCTATGTGATTTAAAAACAATTAATGGAAAAGCATTAAGGTTTTCCAAATCCGCCTCACCAAATCAAACAACATATTCTTGCACTTTATACATACAATCAACTAGCAATAAGTTTTATACAAAGTTGAAAGTCGTAAACACACATATTAAATCATTCAATTAATCCATCCGTTAAATGAATCACAACGAATATCCAATTGAGATCAACTCATCCACTATATCTGTAGATCACAATAGATATAAGTCTCAATCAAATCATTCAATGTATCCTAGGATGAAACACAACTAATATAAATTGTCACATGAATAAAAGAACAACATTCAATCAAATGAAATTAATCAAACAATTGAATTGACTTTGAACAACACTTTAATTAAAAATTGAATTGTATACATAAAACGACAAGAACATGAATGTTTATCAATGACGAGGCTTCATCTTAAATCTTAGTTGAAGGTTTTAGCCTCTCATGATAATAAAAATCATAACAAAATGAATTGACATCATGAAATACGAAAAACTTACATTGAAAAACGAAGCAAAGGCTAAAGAACGACAACAAGCCATATTTCTACTCAAAATGGCACCTCCCATCGTAGGGTTTACAAAAGAAAATGTGATATAAATAAGAAAAAAATTGGGGTTTGGTGCTGCCAGGTCAGCGTGAGTGCACTTGAGCGCACTCGAGTCTTCAGGGCTATTGCGGTGTGGCACTTAAGTGCTGCATGTTGGGGTTGACGTGGATGTGCGCAAGTGTGCCATGTATGGGCTCGAGTGCAGGTACACTCTATTGTGGCTCTATGCGCTTTACACTTCTAGGGATCTTCAATTTCTTTGCTTATTTCCACCCTCAAACCACAGTTTTCTCTCAATGACCTATAACATACCAAAACACCAAAACTAACAATAAAAAAAAATAAAAAAAAACCAGAAAATAACAAAGCTAAGAGCTTAACAAATATAAGTTAAGGGACCCAAATATACAATATTTGACACTCATCAAATACCCTCAAACTTACATTTTGCTAGTTCCTTAGCAAAACAAAATGAAAAACAACTTCAAAACTAGAAACATAAGTCCATTGTCGTGGGAGAAACGATTGTATTTAGTATATGCAATGAGCCTTTTAAATTCTTAGGCATCCCTAAAGGATGAGAGAAGTTTCATGAGGGTTTGCCAGTAATGATACCCACAAACATTTTTTTTCATACTATGTTATTGACAAACAAAGACTTCCATACAAATACAAGGTTCATACATCATGAGCAAATTTAACAAGGTTAACATACAAACCATACCACAAGGCATCCAAACATCATTCAACTCATAGTTGAAAAATTGAGACAACACATGTTCCAATAAGTGCAAAGTGAACCAACATAGACTTATGAGGTTTTATTAATTCTCAAAGCTTGTGTACCCTAAAATTCATAGGAATGCAATTAGATGAAAAACAACCAAGGCTTGATTCAAAATGTGCAATTTTTTTGTGTAGGCTGTGCAATGCTTGACTTCCTTAAGCTTCTAATTGACCTATGTAACAAGTGTTGGGCCAGTGACTCCCAAACCAAGTGGTTTTAGGGCACTGGATGTAAAAACATTCCTAAGGGCTTAATTACTTAAGTTAAAAAGAGTTACAGAGTTTAACTAGCCATACAATCAATCAATTTAAATTTCTCATCTTTTTATGCGAACACTCATTGCTTGGTGAAGCAAGAGGTTTAAATTACTCAATAAAACTCAAACTCATGATTTTTTTTTTTTTGTGCCAAAGTTTTCATCGCCAAATCAACTTACAAATCTCAAAGCACACACTCCTAAAGTCAAGTCTTATACTTCTTAGACCCTATACTAGTGTGCATGTGAAAAACCAATTAAACAAGTTAAGTCTCTCTAATCCAACACATGAGTCAAACAACCGAGATTTCTATTGATATGTAATGTTCAAACAAGCTAAATACACCAATGACATGCAATCCATCGTTATGATGTAACTCACACCCAATCAACAACATAGCATAACAATTTTTTTTAATAATTAAATAAAAAGACAGAAATGTCTACCTCACCCCCAAACTAAAATGATACATTGTCCCCCAATGTGTCTAGAAATACAATACCAGATGAGCGGTGCAAGTCGGATGTAACGTGAGAATGCTCCCCAAACTTGAATGATGCGGACATTTGACTTGAAAACACATGAAAACAAAACAAAATAGACAAACAAGATCAAATGACAAGGAAAATAATGAGGGTTGCCTCCCAGTAGCGCTAAGTTTTAGGTCTTCAACCAGACTCTCCACAATAGATGACAATTACTCAAAATAATTATGTAGTGACCCAAATTATTACCTAGGCATAAGTGGCTTAGTTGGGGGAGTTAATTTGGGCTTTTCACTAAGGACACTAGAGGTAATTTGGACTTTTAGGCGGCGTGCTAGGTGGCGTACATTGTTGTCTTTAGTGCGGACGTGTGGGGCATGGGGACACCGGACATATGCTCTGCAAACCGTATAGGCGGACATACGTGGGACCACCAGATGTACCCTACATTTTGAATACCCTTTGGATAATACTTGGATGTACGAGGTAGCCATTGAACCACTGGGCACGAATCATCGGATGTACGTCCCTTGGCTAGACGTCCGCTGCTTTTCTGGGCTTATAAATAGCACCCTACCCCTTCGTGTTTCTCACAATTTCCAGATGACCCTAGGCTGCCAGAGTGTTCTTAGAGTGTTTTCCAAGTGTTTTGAGCGTGTTGTGAGCATGTGTGTGAAGCGTTTGTGAGTTTCAGAACGTTTGTGAGGCGGAACTCTTGCGGTTTTGTTTCAAGGAGATAACGTTTAATCCTTAACTTTAATTTACATTGTTATGTTGCTTGTTTAGTGTTTAGTTGTAGTTGTTAGCTTAGTTGCACTTTAAAATCTGTTTGGGTTAGCGTTCTTGTTAGTTTAGCGTTGTTACATTTGCATGGAGGTTGCAAACTGGACTAGAGGGCTTTAGGATGTTCTTAGTAGCCTTAGGAGTCAGAGAATAGGCGGACAATGGAGAAAAAAATGAGGTTCTCCCTGAGAAACGACATAGCGGACGTACGGTGTTGTGCCAGACGTATGGTTTGTCGTAACATGACGGACGTACGCTTCAAGCCAGACATACGGTCACTATGTGGCAAGAAAACTCTATTTTCACCAAACATCCCCAAGCTCATGTTTTCCTTGATTTAGGGTTGTTTTAGTGAAATTAGGACTAATAGAAGGTTTTCTACAGATTTTGAGAACTAAGATCTTTCGAAGTTTTCAGAGACGCTTATCGACTCAGGTGAGTTTAACTCACTTAATGCGCATTGTTATTTTCCATGCACTGTACATTTATTTTGTGTACTGAGCAAACATGCATATTTTACAACTCTCATAGTTTATACTTATTATTGCACATGAACTTTGTCATTTTGAGAAAAACGTTGTGCTAAATACATTAACCAAGTGAGACTTGTAAAATAACATGCATATAAAATACAGATAAAATAATTGCATCGTATGACATGGTACACCGGTATGTACAGTAGTAATGGCCATAGGCTTACTATATATGTTAGTTTTATAGTCAAATGTGTGTGTGTTATGAGGGTTGTTGATCCATTATTTTCGTAACCTTGATGCAACCATTATTAATGGTTCGGTCACTATATGATGGACGTCATTAGTTGGTGTGGGCCACTCGGGGTCGGACTCGATCGTGCCACTAATGCTATGTGATGCGAACCTCAATGATATGCCATTGAGACCCAACAACAATATTGGAATATAGGAAAGCTAAAATTCAGATTTGATAGAAGACCTTGACCCAACATTTATAATTGAAACGCGAACCAAAGGTATAAAGAAGTAAAACCCTGACCCAATGATTATGAAAGAATCATGAACCGAAGGTATAAAGTTTGAACACCACAAGGAAGAATCCTTGATAAGTTCAGCGTTCTTTGAAGAACCAATAGAAGAAGCAAACCTCACCTTTTTAAATATTTCATTTAATCTGCTTCATTACAATGAGTTCATGCCATTTATAATGCATGGTTGAAATCAGAATACAAATTACTAAAGGAAAATAATAAAAGACTAAATAAAAAAAATCCTAAAATTAAGGCTGATTTTGTCTTAAATTAGCAACTCCTCCTAGAAAGAAATCACCTAAGGAATGTCTTGAATAGATATATCAATCAACCAATTAATTGATGTGGAATTGGAAAGGTCTGAAATAGGGATGTCAATCAATCAGTCAATCCTTCTAATCAGCCATTAATCCACGCCATTGCTAAGGAAATTATACTCAATTAAACAAGATCAGCCCCATCAATAGCTTGGATTAAATTTATTACTCCTTCATCTTCCTTTGGGCCCAAGTTTGAATGCTCTGTTTTAGAACCAGCCCAAATCTCTTGAATCAGACCACTAATTGCTTTTTTGATCATCTTGGATCTTACTCTAGTAATAAGGGCCCAACTGGAACATGCAATGGATCCTTTAATGATGCTTGTTGGTTCCCATCACTACGTATGGTATGTTATGCAATGACAGGGGCACTGCCATTGTATTATAGGTCCCTTGGGACAACATCAACCTTGTTGAGAAGTGGTAATATCTCGGGTAGACCATACTGTTGAACTATAACTATTGTTTACATCATATGCATATATCACTACTATATATGTATCACTCATAAGTAAATTGTCACGATGGAACTGTTTTTGCTTATTAAACATCTGAGTTCATTACTAAAACTGGCATGGATATTATCTGCATTAAAAATCACTAAGTCTTAGACTTACCCCCCTTTATTTATATCTTTCCCCTATCATTACAAATAACTACGCGGTTTAGTTGCTTAAGATGGAGATGCCATCAAAAACTACTTGGGTGATTGCTCAAAACTTGATATGGGTAATCTTTTAAGGAAATGGATCCTGTTTGGCTTAAGACGATGTGGGAGGATGGAGGGTCTGCTTGTGCAGACATGATAGAGATTTTGATTTTACTAGATCTGTTGAAGCTGAAAAGTCTAGACTTTGATCTGTTGATCTTTTGTGAACAATGTTGTTGTATCCTATTTTGGAGATGTATTTATTTTCCTGTTGATGGTTTGGTGACCATTATATTTGATGACTATCTATCATATTAAGGATGTAGTATTTTATCTCGGTATTCGTGTGATGTTTCTATTATTGTCTCTTAATCTCATTGATCTTGGTCAAGAATAACGAGACCCAACAACGAAAGGGAACCCAAGATGTTCTATGGACAGATTTGAAGGATGACCTCGACCCGTTGTTTATGACAAACAGAACCTCGGTATAAGGAAGGCGCCTGCGGTGATGGAGTTTCCGTTTGATAATCGAGATGAGCATGCAACAATCGATAAGTTCAAGTAGTTCTTCAAGAACCAAGAGAATAAACCTCACCAATAATGATCAATGTTGTGTCTCATTACAATGAGTCCATGCTATTTATAATGCATGGTTAAAATAGGAATACAACTTATTAAAGGAAAATAATAAAAGCCCAAATAAAAGAATCCTAAAATTAAGGTAGATTTTATGCAAATTAACTTCTCCTCCAAGAAAACTTCTCTCCAAGAAAAGAAATCCTTATGGAATTAGCTTCTCCTCAAAACTTCTCCTCCAAGAAAAGAAATCACCTATGGAATTAGCTTCTTCTCCAAAACTTCTCCACCAAGAAAAGAAATCAGTTATGGAATTATCCTTCTAGAATCAACGATTCTTTGTTGCCTCGTGGATTATGCTCAATGGGCCTCCATGAATTTGCTTGAGCCCATAACTCTTGAATGAGTCCATTGAGTACATCTTTGAACTTCTTTTATGTGCTCTTAACCCAATTGGTGAATGAGATCCTTGAAGTGGTGCCTTGATCTCCATCACTCATAGTCTTGGTAAAGTCTTTCCTTGATCGTTATCCAAAAAATGTTTTCTTGAGTTGTCTTAGACATAGTATCATCGTGAGATCAATTACTAGTTAATTGATTTGCTTATGGGATGTCTTGATCCTCCAAATAATTCTCAATTTCCATACTCTCAACTCAGAATGGTTTAGTCTCTGTCCATTCACTTTGAAATATTACCATTCTTTGGATCCTCAATCTTGATGGCCTCATGAGGAAAAAGCAGAATGATAAATACTGTATCATTCAACTTATAAAAGATCGATGTGAATTGTAAAAAGACTTTGAGCTCAAAGATCCTCTCAAAATACTCATCATGCCTTGTACTGCACAATCATGCATCATTCCCCTCCTCTAATTCATTAAGTTAGCTTCCTTTGTGACATCAAAGATTGAAGATACTTGATGGATGTGCTCTATTCTCCAACTCCACGAGAATGACATGCCTTGCAACATAGGTAAAATCCCTATCTTGAAACTATGCTATATGATAGTGCATCATTCAATCATAGAAATATTTTCTATTATCTGTCTTTCAAAATGTGTGCTAGTTTGTGGGTGATAGGGATCAAACTTATATGTGATGAAATACTTTTCATCAAGTCTCAAATCTTGCAAAATGCGACCTCCATTACTTATAATTGCTGAATGTACAAAAAGGCAAAGATAGTGTCTCTCAAACTCATTGGTCTTGAACAACCACCTCCACCCATTTGGACATAGTACATCAACCAGATGTATAGATAGACAAATAAAAGGTCATGAAATCAATGCGTAAAAAATCTCAACAATTAAAATGGGGTTGACATTATATTCCTTGAAATACTCTATCTTTTGGTAAAGCTCACAAGAATGCAATTGCAAGCGTCTCAAACAGTGAGCCAATAATTCACATGGCAAACTCTTTGCTGGTCTTAGCGAAATTACCTCCATAAGCATGATCATGACAAAGGAGATGATCTTGGATTTCATGCTCTATACACCAAATGATCTAACAATGAGCAGATAAGGATCATCTGACAACCCAAATGGGCAAATCAATTAACTAATGAATTGATATAATGCCTTGTTGTGAAACAAGACTTCTAAATTCAGATGTGAACCGCCAGAAATAATAAGACCCAACAATGAAAGGGAACCCGATCGTTCTGGATGATTGAATAGACCTCAATTTGTTATGACAAACAAGAACCTCGGTATAAGGAAGGCATACAAGCGGTGGTGGAATTTCTTGATAAGTCAAGATGAGCATCGAAATCCATAAGTTCATAGTTCTTCAAAGAACCAAGAGAATAAACCTCAAGTTTTGAATAATCAAAATCTTTCCATGTACGAGTATTTAAATAGAGGTTGTAAAATAAAACCAAACTAATTTGACTAACTTTGGGCTAAGCCCATTATCCAATCATAAAATCTCTAACCCTAGATAAGATGACTTTGGGCTAAGCCCATTACAATAACTCTTAAATATAGATAAAACATCCATTTAAATATAAATAACTAATTAACTAATGAGACCCAAATATAATAAATTCGCATAGGAAATAAGCTAAAATAGGAAGAAAGCTGGGCGCCTATAATAGCCTTGCAATCGATCCTTCTCAATAGACCCAAACTATTTCTTGCCAATTCTTAGCCTTGAGGATCCTTCTAGAACTTGAATCAAGGTGGCGATTCTTTGTTGCTTATGGATCATACTCAATGGGCCTCCATGAATTCCAGCCCTTAACTCTTGAATGAGTCCGTTGGTACATCCTTGAACTTCTTTGCTCGTGCCCTCGTAATTTAATTGGTGAGAGATCCTTGAAGTGGTGCCTTGATCTCCATCATTCCCCTTCTCTTGAAAAGGATTTGCCCTCAAATCATCACCTACATCAAAAGGACTCAAATCAGTAACATTAAAAGTGGCACTTACATTGTACTCATCAGGTAAGTCTAGCTTGTAAGCATTGTCATTGATACGCTCGAGGACTTGGAAAGGACCATCTCCTCTAGGGAGCAATTTGGAATGTCTTTTCGCCGGGAATCTTTCTTTTCTCATATGCAGCCAAACCCAATCTCCAGGTTCAAAAACCAGCTAGTGACGTCCCTTGTTGGCTTGTGTGGCATATTGCTCCGTTCTTCGCTCAATGTTGAGTCTTGCTTTCTCATGAATCGTTATGTTGTTGATGGCTCGGCAATCAACGCACATTCTCCACGTCCCATCCTTCTTACGTACAAGTAAGACCAGAACCGCACAAGGGCTCATGCTCTCCCTCACGTGCCCTTTCTCCAATAATTCACTTACTTGCCGTTGAAGCTCCTTTGTCTCCTCAGGATTGCTCCTATAAGCTGGTCGGTTTGGAATGGTTGTACTGGGAACAAAATCAATTTGATGTTCAATCCCTCAGATTGGAGGTAACCCATGTGGTGTTTCCTCGGGAAGACATCCTACTCCAAAAAAGAAACAATAGAACTAGGCAAAGCAAGGTCAAGTTCATTAGTGTTTAAAAGTGCCTCTTTGTACAAAAGTACAATCATTGGCTGATTTGAAAACATTGCTGATCTCACTCACTTTTGCATAGAAATTCTTTTGTTTCTCTCGATTTTCTCTCAAGGGCGAACTTTGATTTTCTTTTCTCTCTCATTTTCTTGGCCTCTCTCTGATTTTCACTCTTTTCTTTTGCTCACTCTCTTTCTTTTAATCACTCTCTTTGTAATCTCACTTGATCCTCGTATACTTGCTGCGGTGTCAATGGTACAAGAGTGATTGATCGTTGATTAAGTACAAAAGAGTACTTGTTAAAAATCATACTTCATGCCTATCAGCCATGGATGCCCTAGCAATAAGTGTCCGCTTGCATCGGTACTATATCACACAACACTTCATCTTCGTATTTACCGATTGAATGCAACTAACTTGCTTGTTCACCCTTATCTCACCACTATCATTTAGCCATTGCAACTTGTATGCGGTCTAGAGTGCTTTACCATGGGCAATCCCAATTTCTCCATAATTGTGCTTGCAACATTAGTACAACTACCATCAATAATCATACTACATACCTTGTCTTTAACATAGCACCTAGTGTGAAAGATGTTCTCCTGTACTTCATCAACTCCTTTTGCTTGCAAGCTCAATGCTCTCCTTGCCACCAATGTCAATGGGCTAAATACTCTTCTTCAAAAACATCCTCCAATGGCGGCATGTCGGTGTCGGAATCTTCACAATCGGTCACAATTTCACCATTGGCTTGCAACACCATGACTTGCTTGTTTGGACATTGACTTGCTATGTGGCCCCTGCCTTGACATCTAAAACATTTAATGTCACGATTCCTAGAGGTAGAGGCTTGGTTTTACCTTGAGGAACGTGGCTGGTGGTCGCGGACTTGGGTTGGGTTTGGGCATTTGTGACTTGTCTAGTGGCTTGGCATGACTCGATTTCAAGAGGAAGAACTAGAGTTATGGCCTGCGTGTCCTCCCTCTCTTGAGTTGTTGTTCCACTTTGATAGCCATATGCACCATATCTTCCAATTCCACATAATGATGCATCTCTACCTTATCATGGATCTCCGGTTTAAGCCAAGTAAAAATCTAGCCATTGTGGCCTCCGATCCTCCTCTACATTAGCGCGGATCATAGCAATCTCCATCTCCTTAGTAATCCTCTACGCTTTCCCTTGTCTAAGACCTTGTAGCTTTTTGTACAACTCTCGGTAGTAGTAACTTGGAACGAACCGCTTTCTCATCACTACTTTCATCTCCTCCCATGTGTCTATTGGTTTCTATTCCGCTCCTTTTTGTCTGATCCCGTAATAGCATATTCAGAAAATTCAATCACGCTAATTTTACCTTCTTTGTCTCCGAGTAGTTGTGGCAATCAAACATGAACTCCATCTTCTTCTCCCACTCAAGATATGCCTCAGATCAAATCTACCTTGAAAGGAGAATCTTCATCTTAATACCACCCAAGTTGTTATCTTCGCGATTCCTAGCTTCTCCAAATCTTCCTCCGGGTCTCCTATTGTTAACAATGGACTCGATCTTCTTCTTCATCAAAACCAGACCCATGCTCTTCATCCTCCTCCTCGTGGAACTCTTCCCTTCTCATAAATTACGACCGTTTGTGGTTGCTCCTCAAGTCTATTCTCCATTTGATCTATCCTGAATCTGCTCCATCTCCATCTTCATCACGCCTCATCTCACTCATCATGGCCTCCATAAACACTTTGGATCAGTTAATTTTGTATCATTTTAAATGCTCTTACCACTATCTTGAGTCATGATTGCTGCAAAACAAAGGTTAGAAAAAAAATAAAATAAAAAAAGGACCTCACGAATCACTCCTTGTGTTTACACTCAAGAATTTGGATCACTCTCCACTCGTGTTTCACTCAAAATAATATGGCTCTTACCCTCCGATGTTCTCACCACTCTTGCCTCTTATCACTCGATAATTCTCTTTTAGTTCTTTTGAAACAACAACTCAAAATTTCCAGCAACAATTCACCAAGAACTAATCAAGAATTTCATATTAGAATTAGAAGGAATATGGTAGTTTTAAATTTTGGAAGCCGAATAGTTTAGCAACAATTACCAAGCACTAATCAAGGAATTTCATATTTGAACACAAAGAATATGGAATTTTCATATTGAATTAGAAGGAATATGGCAGTTTGAAATTTTGGAAGAAAGAATAGTTTTTTTTTCTTTCTCTCTCTTTTTTAGTTTTTTTTTTTTTTTTTTTTTTTTTGTCTTCTTCTTTGAGTCTCTCTTTTTTTTTTTTTTTTTTTAGATCTAGCTTTTGAGAATAATGAAATAAGATTTGAAATAACTAGAAGAAGAGACCGGACCAATAGTTTAGACATCAACAAAAACAAACAAGATTGAACAGATAAATTGGTTGAAGAGATAAATAATGTGGGCTAAAGAAGAAACAAAGAATGAAAGATGTTAAAGGATAGGCAAACTAAACCGTGATACCAAATGATGTGAACCCCAAGAATAACGAGACCCAACGAAGGAACCCGATTTTCTATGGATTGAATGGAAGACCTCGACCGTTGTTTATGACAAACAAGAACCTCGGTATAAGGAAGGCCACAAGCGGTGGTGGAATTTCCGTTTGATAAGTCAAGATGAGCATACGGAAATCCCGATAAGTTCAAGTAGTTCTTCAAAAACCAAAGAGAATAAACCTCAAGTTTTATGAATAATCAAAATCTGTTTTCCATAGGAGTACAAAAGTATTTAAATAGGCTGTAAAATAAAACCTAACCCTAATTTGGTGACTTTGGCTAAGCCCATTATCTAATCATAAAATATCTCTAACCCTAGATAAGATGACTTTGGGCCAAGCCCATTACAATAACTCTTAAAATATAGATAAAACATCCATTTAAATATAAATAACCTAATTAACTAATAAGACCCAAATATAATTAAAATTCCATAGGAAATAAGCTAAAATAGGAAAGAAAAGTGGGCGCCTATAATAGCCTTTCAATCCATCCTTCTCGAATAGACCCAAACTATTTCTTGCCAATTCTTAGCCTTGACGGATCCTTCTAGAACTTGAATCAAGGTGATTCTTTGTTGCCCGATCATGCTCAATGGGCCTCCATGAATTTGAGCCCATAACTCTTGAATGAGTCCGTTGAGTACATCCTTGAACTTCTTTGCTCGTGCCCTCGTACGCCCAATTGGTGACGAGATCCTTGAATTGGTGCCTTGATCTTCATCATTCACTTTCCTTGTCATAATGAGAAAACTGTAGCGGAAGATTTTACTAAGACTATAGGACTAAGAGACAATAAATGAAGCATCACATAACAAATATCAGAGATAAAGTATTACGTCACCATAATGTCATAAATAGTCAACAAATGTACTAGTCATCATACCATCATTAGGAAAACAAATACAAGAAATAACAAAGTATCAACATAATACACAAAATATTAACAGATCAAAGCCTAAACTTACGTTGAAGCAGAGCTAATGATATATAGATCTCTATCATGTCTGCATGAGCAGATACTCCACTCTCCCACATCGAACGCAAACAAATAAGGTCCAAATTTTCAAAGATCACTCGGATCAAATCTTGAGCTAGCACCCAAGTCTGCTCTGACGGCATCATCTTCTAAAGCGGCTAAACCGTATAACAATTGTAATGAGAGATGAAACATAAAGGAAAATGGTAAGTCTAAGACTTAGTGATTTTTAATGCAGATAATACATATGCCAGTTTAATAATGAATTCAGATGTTTAGTAAGTAAAAGCAATTCCATCATGATAGCTTATATTATATGTGATATATAGAATAAATGATATATGCATATAATGTAAATAATAGTCATAGTTCAACAATATGGTCTACCAAGATATTACTCTTTCTTAGCAGGGTTGATGTTGTCCCAATGGATCTATAATACAATGCCAATGCCACAGCTGTAACACCACAGTCCCATATTGGGAAGATAAAAAGAAGCCCACATAGAGTGGGTAGTTTATAAAGATAGTCTTGGTGCTAAGTCTCACATTGCTAGTTATTAGTGAAATTCTTTATAATGTACTCAAATTGACTAGTCCTTTTGTGGTGATACAAATGTGGTCTTTCACAGTTATTTACAAATGGTTCAGCACCTAGTAATGTTCATGTACTAAATTGCCTAAATAAACTCAAGAATTTAGAATTTGTAACACCATGGTCCCATATTGGGAAGATGAAGAAGCCCACATAGAGTGGGTGATTTATAGAAACAGTATGATCTTGAGTCCATTGCCTAGTTACTATCTTTCTTTGAATTGGGCTCCAAAATTGACTAATCCTTTTGGGAACATCTGTATTTGCTTTTTTTAGATTACAAATGGTTAGCCACCTAATCTTGTCATTTTCGGAGCACTACATGACATATCAGACTCAAGAATTTAAGAGGGAATTTGTTCATCCATATTAAGATATGAAGCCCACATATGGGTGGTTTATAAAGATAGTCATGGTGCTAAGTCCCATTGTTAGTTATACTTTATAATGAATTTTAGGAAATCTTCAAATTGACTGTCCTTTTGTGATAGCGCTAAATGTGGTTGTCTTTTCCTTGGGTTATTTACAACAGCCATTGCACAACTATCATCTAACATTAGTGGCATGATCAGTCCAACTTTGAGTAGACCAACTAATGATATCTATAGTGACAACCATTAATGGTTCTGATCATAAACCAATGAATCCAAAGCCCCTTCACATATTTAACCATAAAGCAACATGTATAGTAAGCCCTATTTTCTAGTTACCATGTCATACGATGCAATTATCTTGTTTGTATTTTACATGCATGTCATTTTACAAGTCTCACTTGATTACATATTCAACTTTTTCTCAAAATATCGAGTTCATGTGCAATTAGTATAAATTATGAGGTTGTAAAGTATGCAAGTTTTCTCGATATACAAAATAGATGTGTAGTGCATGGCAATTAACAAAATTGTGAGTTCTCACCTTGATGATAAGCGTCTCTTAAATACTCTAAAAGATCCGGTTCTCCAATCTGAAAACCTTCTATTATTCTAATTCCACTAAAACAACTCTAAGTAAGGAAGCACATGATGGTTGGTGATAGTTTACACAATACCGTATATCATTTTCATCTCCATTTGATGGGTCATCTTCTCACGATCCATAAATCCACTGAATTTTTGAGACCTCACTTTCTCTCTCTTGTCCACCTACTCTTTGACTTCTATCAGAAACACCTAATCTAATCAGTTTTCAAAAAATGCAATGTGACACTAAACTTACAAAATGCTAATCTAAACAAGGTTCAAAGTGAATCTAGGTAACAACTATAACTAAACAGAAATTGAGCAATGTGATGTAATTAAAAAGTTAAGGAAAGACCTCCTTAAAATAAGCTAAATACCTCATTTAGAAACACAATCTGACTAAAACTCAAGGATAGATTTGAAAAACTTGAGGAATGAAGATGATATTTTAGAGTACCACAATTAAGTGAATTTCAAACTTACATCCAATGGTTCTTAATGGTAATCAAATGGCTAGATCTTGGATATTAAAAAAATAGTGTATTTGGTAATTGTATGATTTGTGAAACATTGGTATTAAAAAATTGATCAATGGGATAATATAGATGCATACAAGTAAAAGTCCATATTCCCTTTAGTGTCATGAAGCAAATTAAGAATATTTTTCCATTGATTTTCTTATCATGTTTAGTTGGTTCTTGATCTATCTCATATGTTAATGACATTATTTTCAAACATGTGGAAAATCATAAATTGAGTGCATCTTATTTGATGTTAAATCAATGGTGTTAATTCATAATTATATCACAAAGGACTAATTTAAGAATTTAGGTCAATTGATAGGTGATATAATTGACAATCATTTCTTATCTTCTACCCAAAATGGAAATGTATCTTGTGATGGAGATCAAGGCACCATAAGGATCTCTAAGTACCAATTGGGCGATTCACGAGGAAACGAGCAAAGAAGTTTGATGTATGGACTCATTCAGAGTTATGGGCTCAAGAAATTCTTGACCATCATGATCACTGGCAACAAAGAATCGTCACCTTGTGGGTGATTTCTTTTCTTGGAGGAGAAGTTTTCTTGGAGAAGCAAATTCCATAGGTGATTTTCTTGGAGGAGAAGCTAATTTGGACAAAATCTACCTTAATTTTAGGATTCTTTTATTTGGTCTTTTAGTATTTTCCTTTAATAATTTGTATTCCTATTTTAACCATGCATTATAAATAGCATGGACTCATTGTAATGAGACACAACATTGATGATTGATAAAAACTTATGAGGTTTCTTCTCTTTGGTTCTTTGAAGAACTACTTGAACTTATCGGGATTTCCCGTGGCGTTCATCTCGACTTATCAAACGGAAACTCCATCACCGTTTGTGGCGTCTTCCTTATACCAAGGTTCTTGTTTGTCATAAACAACGGGTCGAGGTCATCCCTTCGAATCTGTCCATAGAACGATCTTGGGTTCCCTTTCGTTGTTGGGTCTCGTTATTCTTGACGGGGTTCACATCATACTGTCAAAGTATAATCTTAAAAGAAAGAGTCATACACAATCATTCAAACAAATGTGGGTAGTGACTCTGTAAGTTGTGCTCTACTTCCCACGATGCTTCATCAACTGCATGATTGTGCCATAGTACCTTAACGATAGGAATCGTCTTGGTACGCAGCACTTGCTCCTTCTTGTCCACGATCTTCATTGGTTCCTCCATGTAGGTTAATCCCTCCTGGATTTCCAACGGCTCGTACTCCACAATTATATCAGGGTTAGCGATGTACTTCTTCATGCGTTCCGACCATGAGGAAGATCATGCGTTCCAACCAAATCTGGGGGTAAGGCAATCTTATATGCCAACCTCCCCACTCTCTGAGTAATCTCTAACGGTCCTACAAATCTAGGGCTAAGCTTCCCTTTCTTCCCAAACTACATCACTCCCCTCATAGGTGATACCTTCAGAAACACATAATCCCCTACTTTGAACTCCAAAAGTCCTCTTGGTTATCATCATAACTCTGTTGCCGACTCTGAGCTGCACTAATTCATTCCTTGATGGCACGTACCTTGTCACGAGTCTCCTAAATCAGCTTCGGCTCAAACGTCTGTCTCTCACTGATGTTGTCCCAACACACGAGCGATTAACATTTTCGTCCATAAAGTGCTTCATACATCGGCATTCCAATAGTTACCTCATAACTATTGTTGTAGGCAAACTTGATCAAAGGCAAGTACTGAACCCAGCTACCTTTGAATTTCAACACGCATGCCCGCAACATATTCTCTAGGATTTGGTTTGTCCACTTAGACTTACCGTCTGTCTGAGGATGGAAAGTGTTACTGAACATTAGCTCCGTCCCCATTTCCTTCTGAAGACTTTGCCAAAATCTCGAAGTAAAACAAGAGTCTTTGTCTGAAATGATTGCCGATGGTACTCCATGCAAACAGACTATATTCTGGACATATAGTCTGACCAACTTATCAATCGAATCCTTAACATTTATGGGAATGAAGTGAGCACTCTTCATTAGTATAAACCAGTCCCCATGTTTTTAGACTTATTGGACTTCTAGAGACAACCAAAAGATGGCTAAAAGGCTAGATTCATTCTTCTACTTAATATCATTGAAACTCAACAAATTCACACCCTTCAATGGTCAAACCAAGCTGGAAAACCGTGCTAATTAACCTCATCAATGGCTTTGATGACATGGACTAAACCTTCATTATTATTTGAGCCCATCTTGGTCTTTTTAGAGTCAACCCCATTTTCTTGGATTAGCCCATTTAGTACTTCCTTGAAACGTTTGGCTCTAAGTCTTGTAATTGGGCCACTAGGAAGGAAAAGTGACGAATGTTGGATCGCAAGCGAGGTCTTTACCTCCAATGATTTTGGCCGTGCAAGCTAGGAAGCTTATCATCGAAGGCGATCAGGCGTTTCTGATATTCATTGTCACTCCGACGAAGCAAGTAAAGAAGACTCTAGAAGATATTCCTATGATGTGCAAGTATCCAGATGTCTTTTCAACAGATTACACTAGATCACTAGCACAGAGGGAGGTGGAGTTTGGGATTGAGTGTGTGCCAGGCACTAATCCTATCTCCAAGGCACTGTATAGGATGGCATCGTCGGAGTTGAAGGAGTTGAAGGAACAGTTCCAGGAGCATTTGGACAAGGGTTTTATTCGCCCTAGAATATCACTGTGTGGAGCACCAGTGTTGTTTGTTAAGAAGAAGGACGGGTCAATGAGGATGTGCACTGACTATCAAGAGTTGAATAAGGTGAATATCAAGAATCGATATCCTTTGACAAGGATTGACGACCTATTGGATCAGTTGCAAGGAGTATGAGTGTTTTCTAAGGTGATTTCCATATCACCAAGTGAGAAGCGAAGAAGAGGACATTCCTATGACCTTGGGGAACGTTATGGACACTACAAGTGATGTGAACCCCGCCAAGAATAACGAGACCCAACAACGAAAGGGAACCTAAGATCATTCTAGGGACAGATTTGAATGGAAGACCTCGACTTGTTGTTTATGACAAACAAGAACCTCGGTATAAGGAAGACGCCACAAACGGTGATGGAATTTCCGTTTGATAAGTCGAGATGAATACCACGGGAAATCCCGATAAGTTCAAGTAGTATAAACCTCACAAGTTTTATGAATAATCAAAAATCTGTTCTCCATAGGAGTACAAAGAGAATTTAAATAGAGGCTATAAAATAAAACCTAACCCTAATTTGACTGACTTTGGGCTAAGCCCATTATCCAATCATAAAATATCTCTAACCCACTTTTTAAATCAATCTTAGAAAATATGCAAGAACCATGCAGCTCATCTAACATATCATCTAAGCGTGGGATAGAATGACAATACTTTACCGTTATGTTGTTGATGGCTCGGCAATCAACGCACATTCTCCACGTCCCATCCTTCTTAGGTACAAGTAAGACCGGAACCGCACAAGGGCTCATGCTCTCCCTCACGTGCCCTTTCTCCAATAATTCACTTACCTGCCGTTGAAGCTCCTTTGTCTCTTCAGGATTGCTCCTATAAGCTGGTCGGTTTGGAATGGTTGCACCCGGAACAAAATCAATTTGATGTTCAATCCCTCGGATTGGAGGTAACCCATGTGGTGTTTCCTCGGGGAAGACATCCTTGTGCTCCTGCAAAAGAGAAACAATAGAACTAGGCAAAGCAAGGTCAAGTTCATTAGTGTTTAAAAGGGCCTCTTTGTACAAAAGTACAATCATCGGCTGATTTGAAAACATTGCTCGCTTGATCTCACTCACTTTTGCAGAAATTCTTTTTTCTCTCGATTTTCTCTCAAGGGCGAACTTTGATTTTCTTTCTCTCTCATTTTTCTCGGCCTCTCTCGATTTTCACTCTTTTCTTTTGCTCACTCTCTTTCTTTTGATCACTCTCCTTTGTAATATCACTTGATCCTCGTATACTTGTTTCTGTGTCAATGGTAGAAGAGTGATTGATTGTTGATTAAGTACAAAAGTACTTGTTAAATAAAGTCATCATACTTCACATGCCTATCAAACGCCATGGGCCTAGCAATAAGTGTCCGCTTGCATCGGTACTATATCACACAACACTTCATCTTCGTATTCTTGATTGAAATGCAACTAACACTTGCTTGTTCACCTTATCTCACCACTATCATTTAGCCATTGCAACTTACGGTCTAGGGTGCTTTACTACGCAATAATCATACTACATACCTTGTCTTTAACATAGCACCTAGTATGAAAGATGCTCTCCCGCTGTACTTCATCAACTCCTTTTGCTTGCAAGCTCAATGCTCTCCTTGCCACCAATGTCAATGCGTCAGGGGCTAAATACACCTCCTTGAAAACATCCTCCAATGGCGGCATGTCGTCGGTGTCGGAATCTTCACAATCGGTCACAATTTCACGATTGGCTTGCAACACCATGACTTGCTTGTTTGGACATTGACTTGCTATGTGGCCTTTGCCTTGACATCTAAAACATTTAATGTCACGATTCCTAGAGGTAGAGGCTTCGGTTTTACCTTGAGGAACGTGGCTGGTGGTCGCGGACTTAGGTTCGGGTTTGGGCATTTGTGACTTGTCCAGCGGCTTGGCATGACTTGATTTCCAAGAGGAAGAACTAGAGTTATGGCCTGCACGTGTCCCACTCCCTCTCTTGAGTTGTTCTTCCACTTTGATAGCCTTATGCACCATATCTTCCAATTCCACATAATGCTGCATCTCTACCTTATCATGGATCTCCCGGTTTAAGCCAAGTAAAAATCTAGCCATTGTGGCCTCCTGATCCTCCTCTACGTTAGCGTGGATCATAGCTATCTCCATCTCCTTGTAGTAATCCTCTACGCTTCGACTCCCTTGTCTAAGACCTTGTAGCTTTTTGTACAACTCTCGGTAGTAGTAACTTGGAACGAACCGCTTTCTCATCACTATTTTCATCTCCTCCCATGTGTCTATTGGTCGTCTCTATTCCGCCTCCTGTTTATCTGTGATCCCACCAAGTAATAGCATATTCAGAAAATTCAATCACGCTAATTTTACCTTCTTTGTCTCCGAGTAGTTGTGGCAATCAAACGAACTCATCTTCTTCTCCCACTCAAGATATGCCTCGGGATCAGATCTACCTTGAAAGGATGGAATCTTCATCTTAATACCACCCAAGTTGTTATCTTCGATTCCTAGCTTCTCCAAATCTCCTCCGGGTCTCCTATTGTTAACAATGGACTCCCGATCTTCTTCTTCATCAAAACCAGATCCATATCGCTCTTCATCCTCCTCCTTGGTGGAACTCTCTTCTCGCAAATTACGACCGTTTTGTGGTTGCTCCTCTCTATTCTCCATCGATCTATCCTTTATGAATCGGCTCCATCTCTATCTTCATCACGCCTCATCTCACTCATCATGGCCTCCATAAACACTTTTGATGTCAATTTTGTATCATTTTGGCAATGCTCTATCTTGAGTCATGATTGCTGCAAAACAAAGGTTAGAAAAAAAATAAAATAAAGGACCTCACAAATCACTCCCTTACGTGTTTACACTCAAGAATTTGGATCACTCTCCACTCGTGTTTACTCAAAATAATATGGCTCTTATTACCCTCAATGATATGCCGTTGAGACCCAACAACATTATTGGAATGTAGACCCAAAAGCTAAAATTCAGATTTGATAGAAGACTTTGACCCAACGTTTATAATTTGAACTGAACCAATGATATGAACTCACCAACAATTTGTGATGAAAGAATAGTTGGAATGGAACCCCAAGATCATGAAGATAAGATTTTTGAGTCTTGACCCGTCATAATCAGATGAAAACCAAGACTACGAAGGATCACACCAAGAAACCCAAGAATCTCTCAAGAATCAAGGTGATAAGTTTGGGTTGTTTGAACGCCACAAGATTAACTTGATAAGTTCAAAAAGTTCTTTTCAAGAACCAAGAGGAACACAAGACCTCACAATGAATAATAAAAGCCAATCTCCATTCAAATTCGTAATAATCCACCTATATACTTGGAACAACCCTCCAAGCATAGGAAAAGCCATAACTATAGCTTTAAAAGCTACACAAATATTAACATAACAAGTCCCCATGTTTTTGACTATTGACTTCTAGAGACAACCAAAAGATGCCTAAAAGACTAGATTCATTCTCCTACTTAGATATCCTAGAAACTCAACAAATTCACACCCTTCAATGGTCAAACCATGGAAAACCATGCTAATTAACTTCACCAATTGCTTTGATGACATGGACTAAACCTTGATTATTATTTGAGCCCATCTTGGTCTTTTAGAGTCAGCCCCATTTTCTGGATTAGCCCATTTAGTGCTTCCTTGAAACGTTTGGCTCTAAGTCTTGTAATTGGGCCACTAGGAAGTGACAAAGGGTCTTGTCCAAATTCAGCTCCA
Organism: Carpinus viminea; assembly: GCA_013348765.1. Classification (NCBI taxonomy): domain Eukaryota; kingdom Viridiplantae; phylum Streptophyta; class Magnoliopsida; order Fagales; family Betulaceae; genus Carpinus; species Carpinus viminea. Next base: position 17,658,196 of record CP054674.1, read on the forward strand.
CTTGTAATTGGGCCACTAGGAAGTGACAAAGGGTCTTGTGCAAATTCAGCTCCATTCCCATGTGTATGATTAGCATGTCCAGCTCCTTGGCTTGCATCATTCTCCCCCTCTTGAGAAGGATTTGCCCTCAAATCATCACCTACATCAAAAGGAGACAAGTCAACAACATTAAAGCTTGCAATCGACACCATACTCACCGGTAAGTCAAGCTTGTAGGCATTATCGCTGATGCGTCCACTACTTGAAATGGTCCATCACCCGAGGTAGGAGTTTTGAACGCCGCTTTCTCGGAAAACGGTCCTTCCTTAAGTGCAACCAAACCCAATCTCCTGGTTCAAACACTACCTTCTTCCCTTGTTGGCTTGATGGACATATTGTTTAGTCCTCCTTTCAATGTTCAATGCGTGCCTTTTCATGAATCATCTTTACAAATTCTGCTTTTTGCCATCTAAGTTCACAATGCTCACTCACAGTAAAGAAGTTAAATCCAAAGGTGACAACGGGTTAAAACCATAAACAATCTCAAATGGTGAAAACTTAGTTGCTGAATGTATACTTCTATTGTAAGCAAATTCAACATGTGGCAAACAATCTTCCCATGTTTTCAAATTCTTTTTAATGATAGCACGCAACAAAGAAGACAAAGTTCTATTTACTACTTCAGTTTGACCATCCGTTTGTGGATGACAAGTAGTAGAAAACAACAACTTGGTTCCCAACTTTCCCCACAAAGTCTTCCAAAAGTAACTCAAAAACTTTGCATCCCTATCAGAGACAATGGTCCTAGGCATACCATGTAACCTAACAATTTCTTTGAAGAACAAATCAGCTATATGTGATGCATCATCAGTTTTATGACATGCAATGAAGTGTGCCATCTTGGAAAATCTATCTACTACCACAAAACTGAATCTCTCCCCTCTTAGTCCTAGGTAAACCTAAAACAAAATCCATAGAAATATCAGTCGAAGGTTCACTAGGTATTGGCAAAGGGGTGTACAAACCATGGGGTTTCAACTTAGACTTAGCCTGTTTACACGTGATACACTTCTCACAAATTCTTTCCACATCACGTTTCATATGAGGCCAAAAAAAATGTTCATGCAAAATTCCTAAAGTCTTAGCTACACCAAAATGTCCCATCAAACCACCACCATGAGCTTCTCTCACAAGCAATTCACGAAGAACACATAGGCACACACGCTTAGTTTCTCAAACAAAAATCCATCGTGCCTATAAAACTTACCAAACGCCACCTTTTCACATGCATTGAACACATCACCAAAATCAGAATCTTGTACATACAAATCCTTAATGTATTCAAAGCCAAGCAGTTTTGTATCTAACATGGAAAGTAAAGCATACCTTCGGGACAATGCATCAGCCACCACATTTTCCTTACCTTGCTTGTATCTGATCACATAAGGAAATGTTTCAATAAATTCCACCCACTTGGCATGGCGTTTGTTCAACCTTTGTTGTCCTTTCAAATGCTTCAAAGATTCATGATCTGTGTGAATCACAAATTCCTTTGGCCATAGATAGTGTTGCCAATTTTCCAAAGCCCTTACCAAGGCATACATCTCCTTATCATAAGTGGGGTAATTTAGGGTTGCTCCACTCAACTTTTCACTGAAATAAGCAACTGGACGGCCTTCTTGCATCAAAACAGCTCCAACACCTATTCCTGAAGCATCACACTCAATTTCAAAAGTTTTAGCAAAGTTAGGTAAAACAAGCAAAGGTGCATTGGTTAACTTTTCTTTGATCAAATTAAATGCCTTTTCTTGTTCTTTCCCCCACTTAAACGACACATTTTTCTTAATGACTTCAGTAAGAGGGGCGGCTAAGCTACTAAAATCACGCACAAACCGTCTATAAAAGCTAGCTAAGCCGTGGAAACTCCTCACTTGACTGATTGTTGTAGGCGTTGGCCACTCTTGGATTGCCTTCACCTTTTCCTCGTCCACCTCAATTCCTCTCTTACTAACAACAAAACCAAGAAACACAAGCTTATTCGCATAAAGGTGCACTTCTTGAGGTTAGCAAATAACCTTTCTTTCCTAAGAATTTCCAAAACAGATTTCAAATGCATTACATGTTCTTCCAAATTTTTGCTATAAATTAGGATATCATCAAAATACACAACTACAAACCTGCCAATAAAAGCACGCAAAACATGGTTCATCAAACGCATAAATGTGCTTGGAGCATTAGTTAAACCGAAAGGCATCACTAACCACTCATACAAACCATATTTAGTCTTAAAAGTTCCATTCATCACCTTCTTTCATCCTAATCTGATGATATCCACTCTTAAGATCAATTTTGTAAAGACACAAGAACCATACAATTCATCCATATCATCCAATCTAGGAATGGGATGACGATACTTTACCGTTATGTTGTTGATGGCTCGGCAGTCAACGCACATCCTCCATGTTCCATCCTTCTTAGGAACTAATAGCACTGGAACCGCACAAGGACTCATGCTTTCACGCACATACCCCTTCTCCAATAATTCACCTACTTGCCTCTGAAGCTCCTTGGTCTCCTCGGGATTACTCCTATAAGGTGTCGGTTTGGAATTGATGCACTGTATGAAATCAATTTGATGTTCAATCCTCGGATTGAGGTAAACCATGAGGTACCTCTTCGAAGGACATCTTCAAACTCTGCAAAAGAGAAACAATGCTCGCAAAGCAATCGACGAGATCATTAGTACATAAAAGAGCCTCCTTGTACATGAGTACAATAAGGGGCTGGTGTGAAATTAATGCTCTCTTGATCTCACTTTTTTTTGCAATGCAATTGAATGTTTCCTCTCTTGCTCTCACTATGGCCGAAGTACTCTCTCTTTCTTTTACACTGATCAATGTTTTTCTCCTTTTTTCAATTTCCCTTCCTTTCTTTTTCCTCTTTTTTTCATTTGATCTCTGTAATTTTAATTGATCCTCCCTGACTTGTTTTGGAGTTAATGGCACAAGAGTAATAGGTTGCCTGTTAAGAGTAAAAGAATACTTATTTGTGAATCCATCATGCACAGCCCTCCGATCATACGCCATGGTCTCCCCAACAATAAATGGCATGCATGCATAGGAACCACATCACAAAGCACCTCATCCTCATATTTGCCAATGGATAATGCCACCAACACTTGTCTTGTCACCTTGACTTCCCACATTCATTCAGCCACCACGGTATAAGGAAGAGGATGTTTTAAGGTAGTTAAAGCCAATTTCTCCACCAAATAAGTGGCTACGTTTGTGCAACTCCCTCCATCGATAATGACACTGCAAACTTTGTTATTTACAAAGCACCGAGTATGAAACAAGTTCTCCTTTGGTTACTTTCTTCCTCCTTAACCTGTACATTAAGAACTCGCCTTTGCTACCAATAAATCTCCAACCACAGCATTTTGTTCATTATCGGCATCCTCCAAAGATGGCATGTCATCATCATCTACTTCTTCCTCATTCTCCGACTCAAGCTCTCCTTGGCATTTATCACCATCACCCTTTTGTTAACACATCGGCTGGCTATGTGTCCTCGCCTCGACATTTAAAACACTTAATATCACGTGTTTTAGAACTCAAGCCTCGTGTTACCTAAAGTAGTGGAGGTCTTAGAGTTGGCATTCTTAGAGAGTTCAAATTTTGGCTTATGTTGTAGCTGTCGTCCTTTTGTAGCTGTCTTCCACGGGCTGGTGGTAGTCATAGGTTGTCCCTCCTAGCCAATCCTTCCGCTTTTAATTGTTCCTCCACCTTTATGGCTTGATGCACCATATCTCCAACTCAACATAGTGCTGCATCTCAACTACATCTGCAATCTCACGATTTAACCTGCAAAAACCTAGCCATGGTGGCTTCCGTCCTCTTCTACATTAGCCCCGATCATAGCTAATTCCATCTCCTTGTAATAATCATCCACACTCTTGGAACCTTGTCTTAAGTTCTGCAACTTTTGATACAATCCCTATAATAGTGATCGGTACAAAACGCTCCTCATAAGCATTTTCATCTCCTCCCAAGTGTCAGGTGGCTCTCTATTCCTCCTCCTATTAATCAATAATCCCACCAAACAATGGCATAATCGGTAAATTCAATTGCAGCCAACTTAACCTTCTTTATCTCCGAGTAACTATGACAATCAAACACCATCTCCATTTTAGTTTCCCACCCAAATAAACTTCGGATCATTTTTGCCTTGAAAAGATGGAATTTTAATCTTTATGTTTCCTAAATCATTATCCCTCCTAGGCCTACCCATCCTAGCTTCTCTATTCCCGTACCCACGCTCAAACCTGCCTCGGTTCAAATATGGCTCATCAAAGTCCTCCAACTCCGCCTCTTCCTCATCATTCCGCCATAGAGCACGCCCACCTTGCTGCCTATTGGGGATGTTTTGTTGCTGGCCCCTAGGCGTTCCGCTTCTACCCTGTCCAACCTCTCGTTAATAGGTTCTAACTCAGCCCTTAACATACGCCTCATCTCCCCTAACAACGCTTGCATTTGGAGGTTCGGAACTTCAGGTTCTCGAAATTCTTCTTCTTCTTGATTACCGGACATTTTTTTTTTTTTACAAAACCTGCAAAATAAGGTTAGAATCCTCACAAGAACTCCCTCACGTGTTTCACTCAAGAATTGATACACTCGCACTCGTGTTTTCACTCTAAACGGCTTTTACCCTCTTATGGTCTCACACACTCCTGCCTCTTTCCACTCTTTTGTGTCTTCTTTAGTTCTTAATCGAACTTTAAGAAACTATTTCAAAATAATCCAGCAGCAATTCAAAACAAAAAATGAAAAACAACCAAAACTCATCAAAGGTCAAGAACTAGAATAAGGAGAGAAACAAGATTGAAAGGAAGAAATGAACAACAACCAAATCTCATAAAAAGGTCAAGAACCTGAATATGGTGAGAAAAAAAAAAAGACTGGAAGGAAGATTTTTTTTTTTTTTTTGAACAGGAACAATTTTCTTGCTGAAACAAGATTGAAATGAAGGAATTTTTCTTTCTAGAACAGGAACTATTTTTACTGGAATTCTGCACTTTCTTCTCTTTTTTTTTTTTTTTTGTTTTTTTTTTTTTTTGATACAGCAAGGAACAGGAAATAGAATGAAAATAAAAGATAGTCAAAACTTATCTTAGAACCAAAGCTCTGATACCAAAATGATATGAACTCCACCAACAATTGTGATGAAACCCGATAACAATGATGGCGTGGAACCCCAAGATCGTGAAGATAAGATTTGTTGAGTCTTGACCCGTCACCTAATCAGATGAAAACCAAGACTACGAAGGATTGAAACGCCACACCAAGAAACCTAAGAATCTCTCAAGAATCAAGGTGATAAGTTTGGGTTGTTTGAACGCCACAAGATTAACTTGATAAGTTCAAAGAGTTCTTTCAAGAACCAAGAGGAACACAAGACCTCACAATGATAATAAAAAGCCAATCTCCATTCAAATTCGTAATAATCCACCTATATACTTGGAACAACCCTCCAAGCATAGGAAAAAGGTACACAAATATTAACATAACAAGTCCCCATGTTTTTTGACTAACTGGACTTCTAGAGACAACCAAAAGATGCCTAAAAGACTAGATTCATTCTCCTACTTAGATATCCTAGAAACTCAACAAATTCACACCCTTCAATGGTCAAACCAGGCTGGAAAACCATGCTAATTAACTTCACCAACTGCTTTGATGACATGGACTAAACATTGATTATTATTTGAGCCCATCTTGGTCTTTTTAGAGTCAGCCCCATTTTCCTGGATTAGCCCATTTAGTGCTTCCTTGAAACGTTTGGCTCTAAGTCTTGTAATTGGGCCACTAGGAAGTGACAAAGGGTCTTGTCAAATTCAGCTCCACTTGTAATTGGGCCACTAGGAAGTGACAAAGGGTCTTGTGCAAATTCAGCTCCATTATGTGTATGATTAGCATGTCCAGCTCCTTGGCTTGCATCACCAA